>OX276442.1:2724756-4087135 GCA_946251915.1 Abrostola triplasia
GCGCGACCGCTGAGCGTGAGATCCTGGGTTCGAATCCCTCCTTAAGTTGCCTTAAACTTAAAGACTGTAATGGACATGATACCTCTTACCCTGAACTCTTAAAGCAGGACAGTTTACGTTGTGGAAGCGAGACGCCACTACGTGCAGTATAATGCGACTTCTCGCTTCTATGTCTTAAACTGGCCTGCTTTAAGAGTCCATGGTAAGGGGATAGTCACTGTGATTAGCCCTCTTACTTATAAACGACTAGCTGCGCCCCGCGGTGTTACCCGCTACATTTTTTCGGGATAAAAAGTAGCCTATATGTTAATCCAGGGTATAACCTATCTACATGCCAAATTTCAACCAAATCGGTCCAGCCGTTTATGCGTGAAAGAGTAACAAACATCCACACATCCAAACTCACAAACTTTCACATTTATAATATTAGTAGGATAGGATGCTAAAATGTGTTTTAAGTTATTCACGTCTGTAGACATCTCTGTTCTTTAACTTGCAAACGATATGACAGGTATAATTTAATCAATTGTTTAACGAGGACATTTTTTTTAATAAGGGGTTCTTGCTTCCATGGAGACATGGCACACATACAAACACCAAAAACTAGGTATTTTCCTTAGCCACTGTGAAAATATAAATCATATATTATATCACCTCGTCTGTATTCCCCGAAGGCGTAGGCAGAGGTACAGATGTAGTACATCCACATTTCGGCAGTTATCTTTTAGGTCCAAACCACACAATGTATTACGGGGCGAGCCCATTACCATCAACTGGGCACAAATTCAGACTTCAAGGTGTTTCTAGTATTACCTAATATACAAAACACAGTGACACTGTCCGACCGATTCGAAACCAGGACCTCGTGCTCAGTAGCCGCGCTTAGACCAACGTGCCACTGTGAACTTTCTGTAAGATTTCTTTTTAGGCCGTCTACGCGTTTGCATTAAAGATTTATACTTAAAAAGTCTACTGTGAAATATTTTCAATAACCTTTTAGGCCTAGTAGTAGTGATGTCTCAATAATGGATTAAAAAAGAAGCCTATAGGCACAATCGCCGGGAGGACTGCGCATGCGCTGCAGCATGTTCCTCAGATTTTATTATTCCTTTTTTTTATTACAGTGATGTATGTCCGGGCGTTTGTCGTACTTTGGTTCCTCCATTACGCGAGAGCTCAGTGCGATTATTTCCAAAGTGTGAGTAATCATTATTATTTTTTTCATGTTTATTTTAAATAAATATACTTTTTAACCGACTTGAAAAATGAGAAGGTTCTATGTTCATCTGCATTATACGTTGTATTTTTATGTATGTGCTTATTCAACGATTTCTCAAAATTCGAATTCGAAATTTTTTTTTTACAGAATTTACACCCGAATCTATTAACGAGCTTTAGAGATATCGGAGAGTGCCCCCCCGTGGGGACCTTCACAAAGCAAAATAATCTTGGAAAGTGGTTTCCAAGATTATTTCGTTTGAAAGCCGTTTTTTTCTATTCAACTTTTTATCATCAAGTTTAATTGTAAGAGACTAACAGTAGCATTTATAAGACAAAAATAAGACCCACCAAAAAAAAATTTTGGCACCTGCATAGTTTTTTCTTTCCCCAGGTTGCAGTCGGTAACACGTACTACATCTACAGCCCCAACTACCCCGGGTCATACCCCAAGGGTGTCACCTGTCGGTGGAGAGCTCTCTGCCCTGCGGGATACAATTGTCGCTTGGATTGCAGTGACATCTCTCTGCCAGAGGTAAACAAAAATATTGACCTAACAAAAAAGATCAGCTAACATGACGCAGATGCATCCTTACTTTCTTACTAATATAAATATAACACCTAATATTATAAAGCTGAAGAGTTTGTTTGTTTTCATTGTATAAGCCCTTTTTAAAACAATTTTTTATGTCACTTTATTAACACACAATTGATCAACAATGTGATCAACTTTTCAAATTGTTGATTAACTATTCATTGGTTTTTGCGTCTATCACAGACAAAAGCAGTGTTATGTGGAATATAGGCTTTAGTTTGGTGGTTAAGTTATTATATAATTAACTCTTGGGAAGACAGGGTCGTCCACAACGGTTGCTGCTGTTTTCAACAATGTTATTGAATATTAAATGAATACTAACTACCTTGTCAAGTTGTCGTTTATTGTGGCGTTCTAAGGGGGAGCCTTTGTTCAACAATGGACGTCTTCCGGGTGACGATGACGACTGACTGCCTCGTTGGTCTAGCCTCTAGTGATTGCTGAGCATGAGGTCCTGGGTTCGATTTTTGGGTCTAGCAAAGTGATATTGGTTTTTCCATTAGGTAATCCTCAGTAGCAGTTCGTAGTCTCGATTTGTGTCCGGTGAATGTCAATAGGCTCGCCCCCTATTACATTGGGATCTACAACATAACTGGTGAGATGTAGGTGTGATGTAATGTTCTAGTCACCATCATGCTCCTTGGATCGCTTACTGCTGTCCCGTAGTGGCGACGCCCAATTGGCTGGGGCAGAGACGTACTGCGGCAGTGGGAGTTTGAGCGCCGTCTCCACAGGGCAGGCTTTGAGTTTAGGTACGTATTAACTTATTAGGATAAGTCATAATCTGGTGATAGTGCTATAGTATGACCAGTGATAAGTTTCTTGACGGAAACTTTAAGGGAAGGAAGATAACGGCAATCATATGATGACTTTTTTGCACATGTGCATTGTGCAGTGCACAGGCTAGATTTTTTACAATATTTAAAAGTGGAATTATCTTAGTTAGATGCTATTTTTTATCTTTGTTATAGTTGGTATAATAAATATATTTAAGAAGGTTAAAAAAAGGCTAGTTATCGATAGTACGCCGCGGCATGCTGTCAATAATAACGTTGTTCGCTGCACAGGGATATGCGACAGGTGAAGTTGTAAAGCAAACAAGATATTTTTTATTGCACACCAAAAACACAGAATACAGAAAAACTTAAAATAAAACGATTGATATAATAATAACACATGATTCAAAGAAAACATAATTATAAGTATCTTCGTTTCGGAGTTTAGTCAAAAGTGTCAGACATCACACTAATATTATAAAGGCGAAGGTTTGTGAGCGTGTTTGTATGTTTGTTACCTCTTCACGCTCAAACGGCTGGACCGATTTTGATGATGATGAGTGAATGAATGAATTTCATATGGAGGTAGCTGACACCCTGGATTAACACATAGGCTACTTATTATCCAGAAAAAATGTAGCGAGTAACACCGCGGGGCGCAACTAGTTTTATATATTTTAAGGGTATATTTTATTTTAATGGCTTCTCTATTTGTTACCATTAAATTGCAGGTTTAATAACAAGCAGTAACAGCCCGGGCGGCCGTTTTTATTGTTCTCTAAGAGCGCAACTTGCATCAGTCAACCCGCCATGCGCCTGTGGGGATAGAAGACAGGTATGTTTTCGAACTTTGACGTATTGTGCTGAAAACACAAAACTTGCTTTCTTTTAAAGGCAACAATATAAATAAAAAATAAATAAAGATATTTTTTCCATACCGCAGAAATCACCTCTTACCGTAATAATATAATAATAACAACCTATAACTGTCCCACTGCAGGGCAAAGGCCACTTCTCGTATGGAGAAGGATTGAGCATTTGATCACCACGCTAGCTCACTGCGGGTTGGCGATTTCAGATAATTTAATCCAGGTTTCCCCACGATGTTTTCCGTCACCGTTAGTCAGTATAACTAACTGTGTGTCTTAGAATAACTAACAAAGTATTTATACTTTGTTAAAGTCACATTGATACTTGCCCGGGTTTGAATCTGCAACCTTGTGCATACAAATCCGGTATGTTAACCACTAGGCCACCACATTCAGTGTCTTCACCCGTTTTGGAACTTACAATTTAAATAGGTACTTACAGTATAATAAAAAAAATAAAATTTAATATAATATTAGGTGAATAATGTGTAGCACCTAACCTACCTACCACTTAAGCGACGAGGTCTGGTGGCATACATTTATTATTAACCCTTTCCCAGTCCGATGAGCCATATATTATGGTTGCATGTCGATAATTTACCTATTTATATAATATCACCGATAGCCGAGTGTTATGACCGATGGACTGCCAAGTCAAAGTTTAATACTCAGCACGCACGAATGTCTTTTTAAATTCATGTGAATACGCACATGAATTCGTTTATAAAATACTTATCATCGCTAAAATCGGTAAAGGAAAACATCTCGAGGAAACCGGCACACCCGAGAGATATTTCAACAGTGTGTAAAGCCATGTCAGAGACCTACAGGTGGTTTAAACACAGTCAAATTGTTAATCTATCTTTTTAAATTCCAATTTTCTTCTAGGACCGCATAGTCGGAGGCCAGGAAACGGGTATAAACGAATTCAAATCGATGGTTGGTGTAATCGACTTGGGAATTAGAGAGATCAAATGCGGTGGAGTGATCATATCGAATAAGCACGTGCTGACCGCTGCACATTGTGTAGTCAATAGGTTACCAAGCAACACCGCGATCGTAGTCGGCGAACACAATGTTACTATCGGTAAGTTACGGATTAACTGCCCCCTTACCATGAATTCTTAAAGCTGTACAGCTTACGTAGCGGCGTCTCGCTTTTACATCGTAAACTGTAGTGCTTTAGGAGCTCATGGTAACGGGACTGATAATATTGCACATTCAGACAACTTTACTATGAAAGCCACTGTAGGGTTTCCATCATCTTAATTTACAAAAACTTCCAAAACCCCGGACATTTGGGTAAAATTGAGCTATTTTTCTGGGCACTCCTGAAAATATAGTTTTTTAAAGAAAACAAATTAATTTTCAAAATTTTTGAAAAATCTTTTGCTTTTCATCAATGACTTCCTCTGACACAAAAAGCATTACTTTTAGAAAACCCCCCGGAGTGTCGGACGGCACGCGGACGTCCTTCAAACTAGGAAAAATCCGCTGAATGCCGGACGGATGGCAACCCTGTAAGCTAGTGACTCTGCAGTCCTTGCAGTAGGTTGTTGACCTTTATTAAACAACCATTTTAATAATAAACCTTGTTTTATCCAATCCAAAGAGTCTAGACATCTAAGAAGCATTTCCTATGCATCGTTTCTACTCCTTCCTTGGTTACCAGAACTTCAACATTTCGTCGTACATTCAGCAAACAAACTATTGTTTTCAGGCGACTCCCCGGCAACTAAAGTTTATAAAATATTCAACTTTATTGCACATCCTCAATACAACGCGTAAGTACACTAAATAAGAACCAAAAACTACCCAATCCTATTGTTATTAATTAGGTTAAAAATACAATTGTGTATGAACATAAATAAACACTAGCTGCGCCCTGCGGTGTTACACGCTACATTTTTTTCGGGATAAAAGTAGCTTATGCGGTAATCCAAGGAATCAGCTACCTCCGTACCTAATTTTATCAAAATCGGTCCAGCCGTTTGAGCGTATGGGGGTAACAAACATACAAACACACCCACAAACTGTCGCCTTTACAATATTAGTGTAATGTTTGAATTCCGAGTCGGGCAAAGTGTTATTGGATTTTTCTATTAGATAATTTTTAATAGCAGTGGGGAGTTTGAGTTTTGTGCCCGGTTAGTGGCAATAGGCTCGCCCCCTATTACCTTGAGACTGTTGCCATAACTGGCAAAATGTGGGGCTACTGCCTCTGTCTATCCCTTCGGGAATACAGGAGTAATGTTATGTTATCGAATTGTTAGATTACAATATCTTCTATCTATCTATATATATACGAGTTTTAGCAAGACTAACGAACAGCAATTTATTTTTATATAAGTTATATGACTTTTTGTATTTTTGATGCATTTTGCAATGCTAGGCTTAAATTTTAAATTGATTGAGAGAAACTTGAAACTTCAGTTGACAGAGCAGCGCCACGGTACGGCGACTGTCGCGGGTTCGAGTCCCGCTCGTGTCCATCATTTTTCAAGTTTCCCTCAATCAATTTATATATAAGTTGTTAAGTCTCGCTAAAACTTCAGAACGGCTGGACCGATTTGGCTAATTTTGGTCTTAAAACACTCGTACAAGTCCAGGGAAGGTTTAAATGGTGGTACTGAGAATCTGTGTTCACCGGGTCAGCTCGTAATATTCTTTCTAAAAACACTTGCACTGGTTATATTTTCTATCTTTTGATTTTAGCGCTACCTACGATAACGACGTGGCAATAATAACAACAGAATTATCAATTGATTTCAACGACCGCGTGGGCCCCGTCTGCCTACCCTTTAAGTTTGTGAACACGGATTTAACTGGAAAGAAGGTTACATTATTAGGTAAGATATTTACTTACTGCTTTTAACATATCGCGGTGTACTGATAGCCGAGTAGCATAACCATTGGACTGCCAAGTCAAAGTTTATAAGTTCAAACCCCGGCACGCACCAATGCCTTTTTGAATTCATGTGTATTATAAATTAGTTGCTTAAAACGGTGATGGAAAACATCGTGAGGTTAACGGCACACCTGAGAGAATTTTCAACGGTGTGTAAAGCTATATCAGAGGCCTACAGGCGGTTTAAACTGACACCAGGTCGCGCACAACTCCTCTCCACCGATCGACACTTTCACTCAAGAGCAGTGCGAGAAGCGATTGAAATATAAAAACATTGATACACATAACATTATAGATTGATCAAGGTATATGAAACTTGAATATGTATGTAATGTACGTACTTGTATGTAAGTTATGTCTGTAAAACGGTTCAACAATTTAATTATAGGTTGGGGAACACTCTTTCCTGGCGGTCCAACCTCCAGCGCTCTTCGGAAGGTGGACGTGGACGTCTTGGACCAGACCACTTGTCGCAACAGGGTTAACACTCTCACCAGCAGACAGTTTTGTACCTTGACTCCCGGAAAAGATGCTTGTCAGGTGAGAAGACAGAGAACCAGTTCTTGGTTTGGCAGATTGATTTATTAGATACTAACTTTCGCCTGCAGATTCGCTCCCGTTAAGTAGCCTATGTCCTTTCTCGGGTCTTAAACTTTCTACAAACGAAATTACATCAAAATCCGTCCAGCGGTTTAGTCGTGAAGGCGTAACAGACAGAGTTACTTTCATATTTATATTTAATATAAGTATGGGTATGGATGAAATGCACGTCATTGAGAAGAATATGCTTATGGTTTGGGCATGTAGAAAGGATGGATGAAAGAACAACAAAGCGGATTTATGAGGCGAGTGAACCTACCTAGCTGTATGACCTAGGTCGACCACAAATGCTCCCTTACTAACCAGTTTCGTGAATAATGTTAGCATTCTAGTTGTTAAGTTTAATTTATGACGACCTGATTAGCGCAGTGGCTAAGCGATTGGACTGTTGCGCTAAGGGTTGCGGGTTCGATTCCCGCACGGGGCAAAACTTTGTGCGAACCACAGATGTTTGTCCCGAGCCTGGGTGTTAGTGTATGTGATATTTCATGTTTGTGAAACGCACTCATGACACAGGAGAAATTCCTAGTGTGTTATAACACGTTTAAAAAAAAAAAATATATTTAATTGTTTTCAATTATTTTTGTGTTCTTTAATTATGTTATTGGTGTACACCGTTTAATTAAAGTAAATAAATATAAATCAGACCTGAGTACAATTACTGAAACTTTCGATCTGAGACAATACATAGGTCTTTGCCCTGCAGTGGGATTATCCATTATGCGTATATCGTCGTCATATGCTACGATTTTTTTTAAAAAAACGTCGCACTCTAGGAACTTCTCCTGTGTTGTGGGTGCGTTTCACATACATGTTCCCACAAATTTCTACCCCGTGCGGGAATCGAACATAATATAATACTAGCTGCAACCCGCGATGCTACCCGCAAAATTTTTTAGGACGAACAGTAGCCTATGTGTTAATCCAGGGTGTCAGCTGACTCCATATTTGAAACAATAAAATGTATTATTAATATGAAATTTCATCAAAATCGGTCTAGCCGTTTGAGTGTAAAAAGGTAACAAACATACAAACAGACTCACAAACTTTCACCTTTATAATATTAGTGTGATTTCATATTTGCAGGACGACTCTGGGGGGCCCTCGCTCTACACGGACCCAGTTACCGGCCTGCTCTTCAACGTTGGCGTGATCAGCTTCGGCCGCTTCTGCGCGTCGGACGTTGACCCAGGAGTCCACACCAGAATTACCAGTTTCTTAGACTGGATCGTTAATAACGCACCTTATAATTACTGTAAAAAATGATTGAGTTTATATAAAGCTACACTTTTCATACCGTACCGTTCGGCCTTTAGAAAAAAAAAAGTACTTATTTGGTTGCGCAAATGGCCAAAACTTGCCAATTTTTGACGTTAAAAGTAATACGTATGTAATGTACGAAATAGTACAAAAATGATTTATTTGAAGCCTTTGAGAATTGTGCCAAAGTTATTGAATAAGCTCTTATATGTATATAAATACACTTATTTAATAAATATGACTTTATTGTAAGTATTAATAGCTGTTTCGTTTTATTACATCCCTTTTTTACCCATCATAGGTACGAGCTACAAATATAGGTACAAAATTTTAAATTTTTAAACGTCGCCCCACACTAGGAATTTCATTCCACAAACATGAAAACATACTTAAACACACAGACTCGAGTCATACATCTGCGGACCACACAATTTTTTGTCTCGTGCGGGAGTCGCACTCGTAACCCTTAGCGTAGTAGTCCAATCGCTTAGCCACTGCACCAATCAGGACGTCATGACCGTATTTAGTCTCACTAATGAATACCTTTACTAAAAAGATCGAAGAAACAATTTAGGTAAAGTATTCATAGATTCATAACAACAACATAACATCACGCCTTTATTCCCCGAAGGGGTAGGCAGAGTTGCATAGACATATAGTTCACCCACATTTCGCCAGTTTTGTTTATAGGTGATGTAATAGGGGGCGAGCCTATTGCCATCAACCGGGCACAAATCCAGACTCCGTGCTGCCACTGAGAATTACCTAATGGAAAAACCCAGTAACACTTGCTCGACCCGGGATTCGAACCCAGGACCTCGTGCTCAGCAGTCGCGCTTAGCGACCACTAGACCAACGAGGCAGTCATAGATTCGTTCTGAAATATTAACGATTAGCTCATCATCATCATCAGCCGGAAGACGTCCACAGTTGAACAAAGGCCTCCCCTAAGAACGCCACAATGAACGACAGCTTGCCAATTGCATTCACCGGTTGCCCGCAATTCTGACGATACGCTCACATAGTTATAAACAAATAAATATTTTGTAAGTAAAATATGTTTTTAATGTAATCGAACAATCGTAGGCAAAAGTAATCCGTAGCGCTGTCATTTAGTTCCAAACATTGATCATAGATGGCGTACAGCGTCGCAGCCTGCGCGGAAATTGTAACAATGAATTTAGCTGCGCAAATATTGATTAATTTACCGGGGCCGACTCGCTGCTACTTCACTCCTTCACCCACTATTATTCCATCACAATTCTCCAACCATTTAACAGAGAAACAGTATTTATTTACCTATAAAATGTGATTTTAGTCAAAATATCCATAAAATGTGCCCGGCAAACATGTTTAGTTTTTATATGATTTGATGGTGTTTTTTTGTGTAAAATATCCAGCCATGGAAGTGTATATTCATTGGGATCTAAAAGTCAATAGGTAGTGATTATATAGTTGTTTTAAAATGCCCAAACGCATACAGTTTCACGTCGTTTACGCGACTAGTAAGTATTATATTTAATTACGATTTTTTATTATTTAAACGCTCCGGCTTTTGGATAAGCCTATATTCTTTGTATTCAAAGACAATATCTATTCTTAGACTATTAAAACTAGATCTATATTATGTCTTACCTTAGACTGTTGTTAGTCTAAGTGTCTAAGTATAATCTCTCTTATTCATAATGAGGATCATACCGGCATTAACTAAACCCCGTATTAAGTCTACTGACACCTCAATTCTTTGATATGCAAACGACAGTAACAGATATTATAATCCATGGTTTAAATTGTATTTTTTTATGGATAAGGGATTAGGTTTTGCGTAAGGATTTCGTTAGTCGCAAGGGTAATATAGAAGCCAATAAATAGGATCCGAGGCATACGGAAATAGCACTAAGCTGATCCCTTTTACCTACTACGAAACATGGATAAGCTTAATATGAAATATCCGGCTTCATACTCCTTGAGGGGATCCTAATACACGAGCAATCATTACTAAATGATGTAAGTGTACTCGTTGAGGGGTATATAACAAAGGACGTGCTCGCGATCAGTCTTGTGATGGTAAATGGTCCGTTTTCACATATCGACTGCCTCGTTGGTCTAGTGGTTGTTAAGCGCGACTGCACGAGGTTCTAGGTTCGAATCCCGGGTCGGGCAAAGTGTTACTGGGTTTTTTCTTTAGGTAATTCTCAGTAGCAGCACGGAGTCTGGATTTGTACCCGGTTGATGGCAATAGGTTCGCCCCCTATTACATTGGGACCTAAAACATAACTGGCGAAATGTGGGTGTACTATATGTGCATCTCTGCCTACCCCTTCGGGGAATACAGGCGTGATGTTATGTCATGTTATGTTTCACATGTCGAGACCCGTCCGTGCTTCGGACGGCACGTTAATCCGTTGGTCCTGCGCCTGATCTCTCTCCGGTCGTGTCTTACCGTCACATCGGACTATGCGAGTGAAGGATTAGGGAGTGCACCTATGTTTGCGCGCATACTTGTGTACTATAATATCTCTAGCGTAGCTAGTTCAGCTGAGATAGACTGAAATTCGGCAGGAGAATATTTGAAGGCATACATGGTTATGAAGTCTGGACTTTTTGGTGTCGAATCGCCAATTCAGTAACCACGTAATCAAGCTTAATTTTTTTCTTTATATCTTCTAACACCGTTTTCCTTTCATTGAGACCTCACAGCCCAAAGATTATCATTATAATACCTTAATCTAATTACTATAGGTGCATGATTAATTAATACTCACTTGTAATATGAGCTAGTATCGATTGTTTAATTAAATTTTAACATTACGCCTGTTTACACAGGGTAAGCAGAGCTCTCACGATCGCTCTCGATAAATAGGATCAAGGCGGATGTATGCCATAAGCCGGTACGCCATCCCTACTTATATTATAAACGAGAAAGTTTGTATGTATGGATGGATGTTTGTTATTCTTTGACGTAAAAACTACCGAATGGATTTTAATGAAATTTCATATGGAGGTAGCTGACACCCTGGATTAATACATAGGCTACTTTTTATTCCGGAAAATGTAGCGGGTAACAACGCGTGGCGCAGCTAGTATACCATAAACGTATTTATAAAGTAAAAACAGATATTGTTAACTATTAAGCAAAGATACGCTTGTTTTTCTTTCAAATGAAATATTACTTGTGACTGGAAATAGGAACGTAGTAGGTACCTATGTAACTTCAATATTTACCACAGCCATTAGTGAGGTTGGCATTCAACGATCAAAAACAATCAATACGACGTAGAAACAAGTGGAACACAACTGTACTTAATCGATATAGGGTTGATTTTTCGATAGCATTATTTTTGTCATTAACAAAATCTATCTATTATTCAGAGACATTGTATTGTGGTTATATGAGGCTTAAACACATCAATTTAGAATTCAAATTGATTCGGCGGGAACAGGTGAGCAGAAGTCCCATATTATATCGTTCATAATAACGAAAGCTTCAATGTTTTTTGTCTTGATTATAGCTAAGGATGGTTTTACAGCTGCCCGGGCAACTCGTACCAGCTTACATACATACATCACGCCTGTATTCCCTGCAGGGGTAGACAGAGGTGCACATATAGTAACACCCACATTTCACCAGATCTATTGCCATCAGCTGGGCAGAAATCTAGAATCCGTGCCGCTTATTGCCAAGGAGCCATATTATCTAATAGCCTGCCATATTGCCTAAAAAAAGCCAGTAACATTTAACCCGACGGAACTAGAACCCAGGACCTAGTACTCAGCAGTCGCCCGACCACTAGAAGCCAGTCAGTGTTCAGACATGCACTTTATTATTCATTCTACTAGACTTTACTTCATTAATCATTTATCAATGTTGGCTGACATCGATCGGTAGGTTGTATTGAAGCATTTTGTTCGAACTGAAATAGCTTGATAGAATAAATAATATCTAATAGGTACACAGCTGAAGGACTTATCCATTTTTAAATTGAATTATGTTGTAACCATGTCTTTGAATAAACCTTCAACTATTTCTAGTTAGTGCGAAAAATGAATTACGCCTGTATCCCCGAAGGAGTCGGCAGAGGCGTAAAATACACCGATATTTCGCGATTGGACTGCTGCGCTAGGGATTGCGGTTTCAATTCTCGCACGGGACAAAAAATTGTGTGATCCGCAGATGTTTGTCCCGAGTCTGGGTGTTTGTGTATGTGATATTTACGACACACATGTTTGTGAAACGCACTCACGACACAGAAGAAATTCCTAGTGTGGGGCGACGTTTTTTAAAAATAAAATAACTTAGTGCATAAAACTATGCGTGAGCGGAAACCGAGAGTACACCTGTGTTTCCCACAGCACAAATTGCACAAAAATTAATCTTAATAGATCTCCTAAACGTCCAGTTTCAGTTGATATAGTTTTCATGACCGATATTTACTCAGAAGGCCCTCTAGGAAACCACAAGCGTGCCACGTGTGCGAGATATTATCGAACGAAAAGTTATGTGGAAACTCCGGGCATGGTATTTAATTAAAATAGTTCACGATACAGCACGTACTCATTGAAAGTACTCGTACTTCAGTTATGAACTGAATTTACAATATTAATACGGTTTTAATACACTCTGGTGATTGTCATAGCTCATCTCAGTATAGCTGACGCTACGCATCTTTTATATAAATGAAAATGAATGTTTGTATGTTTATCATCTATACGCTCCTGAACCATTGATCAGATTGTGATACAACTTTGGTAGGGTCTTCTGAGGACGCCAAAGAGGGCTTCTGGCGCAAAAAATCTATATACTTTGTTCGAAATCCACGCGTATTCGCGTGCATCAGCTAGTATGTCATAAAAAGGCCTATATAAAACGCATCTAACAAAAGGTTTTTAATTAAGTTTTCCTGAGTTATATAGTCGCTACCTCTTACCCAAAAACCGATTGACTAACCTCATTTAAATACAAGTATAGGTATACCTATACACTAATGGATGTACTAGTTTATTCACTTTATATGCCTCGTTTAGTGGTCGCTAACCGCGACTGTTGAGTATGATCCGAATTGGAATTGAGGTGGAAGGTGGAGAGAGGTGAGAATCCTGGGTCGGGCAGTGTTATTTGGTTTTTCCATGGTTTTCCATGTTTTTCCATCCAAGGTAATTTTCAGTAGCAGCAGGGAGTCTAGAATTGTGCCCAGTGATGGCAATAGGCTCGCCCCCTATTTCATTGGGACGTATCCAACTGGCGAAATGTGGGTGTACCATATGGGCACCTCTACCTTCAGCGGAAATAGGTGTGGAGTTATGTTTTATGTTATCTTTTATTATGAAGTGTTTCTTTTGTGTTAGGTGAAGACAGCTCGTACCCGGCATGCGAGCTGAACTCCCAGGGGCCGGCGGCGCGCGGCTGGCGCTGCGAGGGCGCTCCGCCCCACGAGCTGCTCCTACGGCTGGCGCGCGTCACCTCCGTGCACAAACTACAACTGTTGGCGCACCACCAGCTTATCCGTGAGTAGTTGTGGTGTAGAGCCCAGCAGGTGAACAATACCAGTCTGGTGATGACATAGTGAGTGTAGCAGATCTCGCCAGGTTTCAGGTTCAATTTGGGTAGGTTTCAGTAGCAGTTGGGTGAAATAAGAGTGAGAGGAGGAGGAAGATGTGAGGTAGTAAGTTGCTTCTGGTTAAGACAATAGTAGATAGTATTGGAAATTGACAGCAGTTTAGGAGAAAATAGTTGAAAATCTCAGGAGTGAGCATAACATAACACATAACATCACGACTGTATTCCCCGAAGGGGTAGGCAGAGGTGCACATATAGTACACCCATATATCGCCAGTTATGTTTTTAGGTCCCAATGTAATAGGGGGCGAGCCTATTGCCATCAACCGGGCACAAATACAGACTCCGTGCTGCTACTGAGAATTACCTAATGGAAAAACCCAGTAACACTTTGCCCGACCCGGGATTCGAACCCAGGACCTCGTGCTCAGCAGTCGCGCTTACCAGCCACTAGACCAACGAGGCAGTCTGTGGTGGAGACGCACCTAAACTACATCTTCATTTGTTACAAGCTTCTTATTTCTTATCATTCGGATCAATAATTACATTGTATTTCTACTTCAGCGGCATGCGTGGAGGTGCTGGTGTCTGGCGGGCTGGTCTCCGAAGGGGCAGCGACTCCGTGCGGCGCAACCTACACCAGCGTTGGCCGGGTCACTCTGGCCAGGCCCGCGCCGCAAGCGAGGACTAGAGAACTTAGGTGGGTATTATTTTTTGGGATAGGTTTATGCCGTCGACCCCGACGGGGGTCTTGTTGGGCGTAACCGGACAAAGGGATGACTGCTAGAGCCTCCAGCCAGAATACTAAAATGGGACATTGTTATTTGGACTTATAGAAGTAAACTAGCGTCCGCCCGCGAATTCGTCTGCGCGGATTTTGAATGTTCTACAGCATAAAGTCTTCCTGGATAAATGGACTATAAAACATAAAAATATATTTTCAATTTGAACCAGAGATTAGCACGTTGTAAATTCTAATTCAAGTGATACATTAGTTACATATCTAATGAACAAACAGCCCTATCGACGTAATTTAGTTTATGGAGTATAAGATTGAGTAAAAGTACAAATATGTTTTGTGGTACAATTTCAGATCAGCCGCCCTGCCCGAGCCCACAATAGCACGCTTCGTGAAACTCAGATTATCTGGACCACACCCTCCAGCTAAGGATGATGATCAGGTATAGTATATCTTAATTATAATTATTTTTAGGAAATACATAATGTATATCTATGTATACCTATAAGGCGGAGGACTCGGAAGACGCAGCGTTGGTAAGCCTCCCACCAGGAGAACCGACGATATCGTCAGAGTTGTGGGCAACCGGTGGATGCAATTGGCAAGTTGTCGTTCATTGTGGCGGTCTAAGAGGGAGAGTCTTTGTTCAACAGTGGACGTCTTCCGGCTGATGATGAAGGCCTATGTCCAGCAGTCGACCGCGATAGGCTGTGAGAGATCTATAAGCCATATACCTATACCCTCACACATATACTCGATCGAAAGTGAAACTCAGTAAATGTAAGCACAGAACGATAAGAGTATTACCCTGGTAGTTTTAGCAGTCATAGAACTGCCCCTCCACTTTCCCTAAGGTGAAGAGACTTGCTCGGAGCTAAAAATGTAGTCTACTGATCCAGCCCAAATTACTAATTCAGAATCCGTCACACTCAGGTAGCTCAAAAGCTTAAAATCTTTTTAATTAATCTAATTTGCAGGTAGCACTAATGGCCGTCAATGTACTGGGAGAAGAAGTGGAGGAGACTGAATCATCGCCAGTTCCTTTAAGCAAGGAGCCAGCCTACTCGCCGTACGACGACCTGGCCTTCATCATGTATGTGGACAACGATATAGCGGACCTGGTGCGGAGTCTTGATGAGAAGAAGAAGACTGCTGTAGCTGGTGAGGATGATGGATATGATATTATGACAAGAGCCATAGAATAATAGGGAGCGATAGAAGATTGTTTAAGAATTAAGAGTTATAGCTATAGCTTTTTAAAGGTTTTGTGTAAATTTCCTGAAAAACAAAAGGATGACGAAGGACGAGACGAGACGAGCTTTGATATAAAAATACCTATTTCTAATTTCCGCTTATCATTAATTTAATCATCATCTTTCTCGGTCCAAAATACCTACAATTGTTATGCTATGGTTTCATAGTTTCGTCAATAACTAAAATAATCAATTTCTTTTCAGAGGAGCGTTTCGAATATGCCCGTCGTTTAAAATCCGCGGGTGCGGCGCTTGCGTCGGCTGGCATCCGTATCGGTCGCTGGCGGCTGCGCAAACGGACGGCTGCAGCGCGCGACGACTTCGAGCTGGCCAGGCGGATGCGGGACCGGATTGCAGATGCGCTGTGTGGAGTCAAGGAGGATCCGCAGCTGTGTCGGCTGTTTGAGGAAGATGGGGTATGTCCTATAATCCCCCTTATTCATAAATGAGGATAAACCCGTCTTGTCTATTGATATCTCTATTCTCTGATATATGAACGACAGTGACAGGCATAATTTGATCCATGGATTAAAGATGTTTTTTTATTAATAAGCAGGTAAGGGTTTATAATAATAATAATATATTTCATTTATTGAAGTAACTATGACTCATATTTATATACATACATACATAAAGTCACGCCTGTTTCCCTGAGGGGTAGGCAGAGACCACGGATTTCCATTTGGTAAGGGTTTATAGTATCATAAACACTATAGTAGGTCTGATAGTCTAATAACTAATCTTTAACTAAGTTAGACCGACGACCGTGTTTGGAAAACGTCGTAGGTTAAGGGCAGATATTTCTGACATGGGTTACTGGGTGCTCTTTTAACAAATGTTTTAAACTAAAATGTAGAAAAATAAAATGATATCTAGAACTTTGTACTAAATACTAGATAATGTATCAGCAAAAATTAAAACTAATTTTAAATAACAATAATCAAAGTAAATAAACAATATCTTACAGAAGACCGCGGTTACAAGTACAAAGCTTTCAAGATTTAATATACCTAATATCTTTCAGCTGCCATAAGTATTTGCAACAGTTTTTCTTCCAGCTTGTAGCCTATCTTCTCTTTCCAGCCGGACCGCCGCAACGACTCCTCCATGCCTCAAGAGTACGACTTCTCTCACCACCTCTCGCCGTCCGTAGTAGCTGGATCCCTCAGCCTCGACATACCCTCACCCGTGCCTCCCATAGAGCCAGAACCTGATCACCAGGAGCCGGAGTACATGAATGGCGAAGAGGAAGATGTCCAAGATATGCCTCCGGTAAGCATAAATGTGTAGCTTTTATGATGCTGGCTTATAGCTTAGTTAAAGCGACCAGTAAGGGTTAAAACACACAATATATCAAATCGGAAACGGATGGTCACCGTATCGGCTTTCGCCTCGGAGTCAAATAGGCACCAACCTTACGTAAGCACGTAAGCAAAGCGGATCAGTTGCTCCCATACGTTGACTCGGCTACGGCTAGGCGAGGCTGCTTCGTGTTTGTCCCGATGCGAGGCTATTAAGTTAGGATTTCAATAACTGCCCTTTGCAGCAGGGAGTTTCATACAAAGGATATTGCACAGATCGAGGTGATACGGTGACGGGGATCCCTTTCCGGGTTGATATGAGTGGTACTACCTTTAGGGTATTGGTAAATAAGAACTTCGCTATTTTTGGGTCTTATTATTACCAACGAGAACACATTGTTGAACTTCATTATGGTTACCATTTTAGCCAATTTAACTTAAAATACAATTTTAACAATTACTTCTACATAGTCCAGTTAATTATGTTTGGAAATTATTATTATTACATTTGTCCTCTTTCCATTATACTTAGGTGTCGATCCAGCAGTCTGTATTCCCACATTGCCTATTATAAAAGATAGTTAATTTGAATATTTGGTCTAGTCACCAGAACCAACGCTGCAAGAAGAAGTACCACCATCGTTCGCCGAGCCACTACCAGTCCAGCCCGTCCAGGTCGTCGCAGAAGAGAAGGAAGTCCCCAAACCAGTAGAAGAAGAAGAACTAAGAAAGGAAACTGACAGTCCGCGAAGGAGTATCACACCCACCGCTGCTAATGGTAAGAGAAATAGAAACTATTGATTATATGTTGAACATAGTAATATAGACCAGTTCACAAGTGTGTGCGCAAAGATAGGAGCAATCTCTTTGCATAGGTACTTATAGTCCGATGGGACGGTAGACTGACACTACTGAAGAAAGATCCGACGCAGTTTCCAAGGCAAGACAGAGGAATATAGCCATTTTTTTTTTAAAAACGTCACCCCACACTAGGAATTTCTCCTGTATCGTGGGTGCGTTTCACAAACATGAAATATCACAAACACAAACACCCAATGAAGTAAGGATTTATTGATGTGTTCCAGGTTCGTTAGTACGGCGAAGAAACAAAAGCGCAGGTCCACGATCAACATTTGAAGCATACGAAGAACGTCTCCTTCCAGCTTTAAGGCAGTAAGTATACTTCATTTTTTATCGAAAGGCATCAAAACTATTGGTAATACTTATTCACGCCAGAGTAATTTGTATAACATGGATAATAACTTTATTAATCATAGCATGTTGTGTCTTTCATTCATCAAAAACTCATTCAGAATAAAATATAATTAAACCAAGGATTAAATTATACCTATCAATGTCGTTTGCATTTTAAAAAGTAGAGATGTCAATAGACTTAATACGGGGTTAATTAATCCTGGTATGATCCTCGTTTATGAATAAGATTGTTTATGTTTGCCAGTTCCCACACCAATGAGTATCTCCGTGAAAATCGAGAGGAGGAGTGTAGTGGAGGAAGTGCCGCCACGTCTCACACGCGATCCACACAGCCTCACAAGTTGAACGAGCGGGAGAGAAAACATGCTGCACTGCCTATACTTATATTTGGTTATCCACTTGTAAGTAAACTTTCATCACTGAAAAATCTTTTTGATGTCTTGATTTTGGAGCAGATTTAGGAGCTTAGGCCTCTGTTGTAGTTTTCAACGTAACCAGATCATTATTAATTATAATATTATAATAGAGCCGAGCACTGGATCCTAAAAAAATGATTTCCATGATTGAATATATACAAATACAAAGCCATGCTTCAGCATATTTAACTTCAACCCATTTCATAATTCGATTGCACAATGGAACACAAAAATATTTTTTGTAAAATTTTCCTTCATCTATTTGCAGGTAGAAAAATTCTTCTCCAAAAACTACTTAGATAAGGAAGAAGGTTTGTCTCGTCTCCGCGCCGAGTTAACGTCACCTTCAAACGGTAGCACCAAGACTTCTCCCAACAAGACCGCTCGAGCAGCTGCCATCTTGCTGCAGAGGGCTCTGCGAGACAAAGTCTTCTCTGTTTATAGTCAGGCCAATGAAGTTGTGAAGGTGCTGTTCAAAGAATTCGTCCCAGATAGGTAAGATACACGTCCATTTCATCAAGCACCCTGTTCTGATCTGCTAGACCATGGTGATGGTGAATATCGTCAGCCAAAGTTTGAGTATAGAATTAAACCATGGTTTAAGCCATAGCCTGGCGTTTTAAGTTCTATTCGTCAGATGATGATGGTAAAGTAATCTTCAAGTTACGGCAAATGATTAACCAAGAGGCGGGATGAGCTGAAATAATGATCATGTCACGAAGAGATGTAGTTAGTTAAATTTGTTTATTTTGTGGACACCGCAAAAGAAGCCTAGAAACATAGGTCTGGAGTTTATATGATTTGAAATTCTGTTCAGGGAAATCGCCAGAAAGGATTCAATTTCCAGGGTGTGCGCGGCAGAAGTGGGTCGTTGCTTGGAGAAGCTGCTGCCGGAGCTGCTGCGAGCCTGCGGGGACCCAGCTCCTCGCGTGCACTCTACCGCGCAACACACTGTTCTTACTGTTGCTGATTGCCCTCAAGTCAGGTAACTAGCATACGTTTTTTTATAGCACCTAACAAACTTTACTTGTACTTAACTTTAGATGCGGTTAGCATTGTTCAGCACACGAATAGAAGGTGTGGTCTGATTGAATAACATTTTACACTTAATCTTCTTTATTTTTGTTTAGAAATGTTTCCTAATCCTTAATTGAATTTTGATTAAGGATAATATAAAGAAGATATATCCTTTCTTTACATCTTTATTTGAATAGCCCAGTGTTTTTAAAGTATAAATATTTTAGGGTAAAAAAAGTGTTTTCCAATTGCAGGAGTCTCCACCTAATTCCACAGCAGTTGGTCCGTCCAGTGGCAGCGTCGATGCATCCTAGGCTCGCACTGTCTCGGCTGCAGATGTTGGAACAGCTTATTCTTAGCCACGGTATCTCTACTGATAAGAACAGGTAAGATTCTAGAATATTTAGAGATGACTTGGACATGACGGCGATTTACAAAATTCATTGTTTTGACTAACTTCTCGAATTTTCTAGACGGTTTATTTTGGTGTATAATATTCGGTTAGTAAATCGAGTGTATAACTATACAATTTACAACTATATAATTTAGTAATATTAAAAATTTATCTGTTTTCAAAATTAAAATCGGCAATAATCTGTATTCCTGGTATAAAAAGCTTCTAAATCTTGCCTTAAATTGTACAAAAAGAATTAGGGGACACCCGGACTTGAACCGGGGACCTATCGATCTGCAGTCGATTGCTCTACCACTGAGCTATATCCCCGATGAGAAGATCTTTGAAATTAATCATGACATTCCAAAATGCTGAAGTTTCGGTTTTTTTATATTTTTATAATCGTTTTTTTACTGGCTGCCAGTTTTACTTGAATAACCTTTTTTAAGGTTCAAAATAGTTTACTTATTTTACGAATATTCTATTTATTATCGGCATCAGCTACTTGGATCTTGGAAACAGGATCTACCGTAATGTAGAGATGGGCCACTATAGTAAAAATCTACCATTATGGTAGTGCCTATAGTGCACCAGATGTACTGAATTATCAGTAAAGTAGGCTATCCACTGGCTCCCTCATCATTTTGATCTCTTAATGTTTCTGAGTCTTGAAGTCATGTTTCCAGTGGCCTGACAGTCCGTCGGCTAGCGGAGTGCGGTGCGGCCGGTGCACAGCACGCGGCTGGCTCTGTGCGGGCTGCGGCAGAGCGCATCCTACTGGCCGCGTACGCCCGCTCGCCGCGTGTGGTGCGCGCGCAACTGCCACCCGATGATGCTGTCACCAGGCGGAATCTTATCTACCGGCATTTGTTTCAGCAGTTCGATAGGATTGATATGCAGGTTGGTTTCCTCGATGTATAACTATATAGTACTTATCACTTTCACAACGGGACATAGGCTTCTTCTCAAACAAAGATTGATAGAACAAATAATAATGACTACCTTTTTTTACGATGTTACCCACTACCGTCGCAAACTGAGACTGCTCTTAGATGATTCATTTATGGGACTAGCCCAATCTCATTTCGGCTGAATTCGTTTTTAGGAGTTGGAAAAACTTACGTAAAATTTTACGATATAATCTTATGTTCTAGAAAATGCTGAACCAAGCACCAACCGAAGAACAGCTCTTAAACGGCATTGACCAATCAGGAGCGGACGCAGCACTTGAAACAGCCAGTATTTCGCAGTCTACTCGAAGCGGGACCACAGTCAGCGGTATGACCGCCTCCTTAGGAATGACGTCATCAATTGGGGCCACGTCATCATACAGTCTGAAGTCTATGACGTCAAGTGTCAGTGGAGTCACCCTAGCACCTTCAAGCTTAAGCGGCAGTTATGTCACGTCGTCGAAGACAAAGAGCAGTCTAAAGAAGTCTCCAACCAAGAGATATACGCCAACCAGGACTGCTAAGGACTTTTCAAATTATCCGGGTTATAATAAGCTGAGGTTAGATAGTGCTATTAGTCCGAAGCATTCGCCAAGATCTGCCGCTTCTGGAGTCGAAAAAGTAAGTAAAAAACGCGTTGTAAGAAGTTGTGATTCTCTGAATGTTAATTCTTCTTTTTTTAATTGAGTAGGTACAGGACTGCCTCGTTGGTCTAGTGGTTGCTAAGCATCCCGGGTCGGACAAAGTGTTACTGGATTTTTCTATTAGGTCATTCTCAGTAGCAGCACGGAGTCTGGATTTGTGCCCGGTTGATGGCAATAGGCTCGCCCCCTATTACATTGATACTTAAAACATAACTGGCGAAATGAGGGTGTACTATATTATGTACACCTCTGCCTACTTCTTCGAGTAATACAGGCGTGATGTTATGAGTAGGTACAGTCGCCAAGAAAAAGGTCTACGAGTTTTGACAAAACTTTCTGAGAGATCCAATTATCCGGGGACAATCAAAATCACTTTGAAACCATAGTAACTTAAGCCGTTTTCGAACTAGTCAATTCAATTGAAATAATGCTAGACAAGGAGGTGAGTTATTGTTACCTGTGAAAATGTATACTTGATGATGTCATAGTATTAAATTACAAGTGAAAACGACCTTTTGTTATTTCAACCGTAGGGTGTTTGACCATATTTTTGGTCGACTGTACCCAAATTTATGTCTCTCACATTAAAGTTCTGAAGCTTACCAAGTTTTCTCTATTTCAGTTATGACCACAATTTTAGACCTTATTTACCCAATTCACTTCCACCCCTCCAGGTTCACTTCCAAGACTCACAAAACCAGACCCAGTCCCAGTCAGAACAGGTGGTCTACCGGCGCACGAACCGAAACTCAGAGAACCGGCACTCCATGATCCACTATGACCACGAACCGTCGAAACCGCAGCTAAGAGAACGACCAGTTACCGTATACGAGCCCTTACATTTGGACTACAGAGATTCACCATCATTAGGATCCCCAAAAACCTCCAAAAACGACCTTCGAAGCATGGACTCTTTACCCATGGACTCTCCTCAGATGTCGAGGAATGATGTCAGGTGTGATTCAGACTGCAGAAGCCTGGACTCACCAAAGGTCAAGGCTGATTACTTCAGGGAAGGAGTCTTGGAGTCGCCGAAACTGGTCGCTGGACTGAGGAACCTTCATCTTGATGAGCATAGCCAGATGGATGAGAGCGGGTATTACAGTCCAGGTAAATCTATCTATAAAGCCGAAAGTCTGTAAGTGTGTTTGTTACCTTTTATACTTAAACAGCTAGACAGATTTTAATGAAATTTTATATGGAGGTAGCAGACACCCTAGATTAACACATAGGCTTTTTATCCCGAAAAAATGTTGCGGGTAACACCGCGGGACGCAGCCAGTATCTTCTTATATACAAAAATGGATTGCTGTTCGTTAGTCTTGTTAAAATTCGAGAACGGTTGGCCCGATTTGGCAAATTTTGGTCTTGAAATTATTCGTGGAACTCCAGGGGAGGTTAACGGTGAGAAGGCGGTACAAAGTTCACCGGGTCTGTGATGATATAATGATACCTCTGCTGTTCTTTCTTCTAGTCAATAGTAACATCTTCTTTGTCTATAAATGGGTCACGTTTCCAGGTAGAAGACATCTAGCCACCACTAGCGAACAGCATTACGAGGCGTACGAAGTTGGAAATGTGGACGTCGCTGATAACATACCCGAACCTATTAGCCTGCAGTGAGTTGATTTAAATTTTTTCTTCACTATCCATAGGAAGGGCGTTTAGGGGAGGAGGCATATGCCCAGCAGTGGGTCACTTAAAAGCTGATGATGATGATGCTCCATAGGAAGGTAACCGCCCAAATGACATAAGAAGACCCCAAAGACTAAATCAGGCTGCTAGTTTAACAATAAAATTGGAATCTGGACTCGGTATTGGCTTTGTAATAATATCGGTGCGACACCTAAGGAGTGAGGTGAGGTGAGCAGCAGAATGCGTATATACGAATGAGTGATATATGTCCCCTTACTTTTTAAAAAATATCATTGTACAAGTACATCCTGATAAAGAACCACACCTGTACATGCCTTGCCTTCATCAATGCTTTTTAGATATTACAGGCCTGATTAAAATTTTTCTACGGTTTTTCTCACGTATTTGCTTTGAAATGCGTAACACATATTGACTGTGCGTAGTACTACATGCACATGGTGCGGTCGCCGCGTGCGCGCAGATGGGCTGGAGGCGCACTATTGGCGACGTTGCGTGCTGCTGGCGCGCTGCCCGCACTGCCGCGTCGCTCTCGAGGCCAGGATGCTGCACGCGCATCTCCTGGGTAGGTTGATCTCACTAGCTGAGTTTAAAGGCAATGATAGTGATCCATACCATAACTAAGTAGTCTTTAACAGCGTCCTTCTTTTATTAACTCTGGTCCTGGTCTGGTCATTTGTGCGCCCTTCTAGGGTCTGCGCCATGTGCTTAGACACCGCTGTCACCATATTTACGGATTTTGTATGCTCGTTTCTGATACCTGCCTGACTCTGATACTTGTCTTACACCTAGTGTGACTGTACAACGCCACGTTCGATTAGGTATTAATTAGGAACATTTACTTTCTCAATTCGTTAAATTGAGCTATACAATATGTAGCGAAACAGACCATTTATGCACTGGATGGTAATTCGTGGAGGTTTATATATAGCACCTTGGAAAGCGAGGAGCAAATTGAACTGCCATAAAAACTGCATTCTTCTTTGCCTTTGAAACTACCCTTGATTGCAAAGAGTAAACCCCTTCTAGTGGTAATAATAATTATTATTTCTATCTTACTGCAGGCCAAATAATTGCAATAATGAATTTTCAGAGGAGTGTACGATGAGCGAAGGTAGCTGGAAGGCGTGTCACAAGTGCGGAGCTGCGCTCAGGACTGACGTCACCGACTTCCATGTCAACTGTATACGTAAGTTTGGGAACAATTTCTATATCACCTCTATACTATAGTTACAACTTCCTTTGCCAACCTTTATAAGCTTTTCATGTTAAAGATAGTGGCTGGAGACCACAAAGATACTACTTGGTTAGGCTAGACGTTCAGCTATGTAGCCATAATTCTCCTTGAAGTTTTTTACAGTTGGCTGCAATACATATAATAAAGTTGTTGAAGATACAGGGCCATGAGTCTATGAGTATTTTATTCGGATTTAATGTGCCTATGTGAAATAGAGAGATTACTAGGTAACTATGTAGTTTAGGTTATCAAACATTTAGTAGCTTTACAATTTAGTTACTGAGAATACTGAAATCTTGGTCAGTAATTTCGGTAAGTGCCAACCACCTAATGCGCTCTCTCACAGTTTTTTATTCATATCAAATTCTTTTCCAGCTATTGGCATGGACGAGTGGAAGTGTCCATACTGCTTCACAAACGTGCTGGCCCGTGACCTGCCGTGGCAGCGGCACCTGATGCAATGTCCTCGAAACCCAAGGCTCACGCAGTCCTCATAGTAAATATAATGGTTTGGTAAAGTCAGTAAAGTGTAGTAAGGAATAGTCACATTAAAAAAAATCTTTCTTTATACAGAAAATTCAAGGAAACCGATCTATTAATAAATGTACAGAAGGGAGCTTAAATCGAAATTATTATCAGTGAACCTTCAACGATAAAATAACTCTTCTAATTGAATATTGATCAATATCAATAGATGGATCATTCTAATTATTTCGAAGCTCATACATTACACGGATAAAGAGAGAGTGAATCCATACGGAACGTATTCACACATCTCAGCAAGGTTTAATCCCAAACAGATTAATTGAAAGATTAAAACGTGACCACTACCCTGAATAATTTTTATTCATACTGAATAGTCTTTATTCATAATGAATAGTTTTTATTCATAATGAATAGTTTTTATTCATAATGAATAATTTTTATTCATCCATACCACTACAGACTACCAAATGAATTCCTTGATTTAAAAGAAAGTGGTTATATGGTACAGTAAGTGTAAGTCAAAGACGAAAAGTTATTCATATTTTATAACATTTCAACGATCAGTATTCAAAAATACGAAATATATGACGTTTTAATTTTAAAATTGTCAATGAATACGCTCAAATATTAATTATTTATTTTTTGATGTTTTTAATACGAAAAAATGATTGGCTCAATTCAAAATTCTTAAATTTAATTTGAAATAATAACTATCAAAATTATTAAATTAAATATAATTCTGTTCATCGTATAAGCACTTTCTTAAATTATTACTAAACACTTGCACTTAGTTTTAATAGTCAAAACGTACATAGTAAGTTACCATCAAATTATGAATTTATCTATTTTAAATTTATTTGAAATCTTGTTACCTTTATTAATTAATTATTTTGAAGAAATCGAGTGCTAAGCCTAGCAATCGGCTGTAACAATGGTCTCACTAGCTTTTATTATTCACAAAATGTTATTCAAATATTATTATTCACTTGTTTGACTTATTCATCAAAAATAATTTTACTTAGTCACTTACTAGCAAAGTTATTAGATATTATTAACTTTGTAGATCTTCAAAAATATAACTAATAACTCCAAACTAATATATATTTTGACTTCTATAATAATGTATATCGTCAATTCACTTGAAGTTATTATTTCCACTAATATTAAGACTAACTAAGCACTGCTTTTTTGTCCATTACTACCGTCCAAAATATGGATTCCGTCTTAGACTGCTCATTATTTTTTTATTGGGGCTTTTCTACTGCACCTACAGTCAAACTCGTTAAACCTGGTTCATCTATAACTAGACTAAATTATACTAAAATCTCGGAAGGTTAGCAATAAAATTGTCGTCTTGCAAATATTATGCCAATTGTATAGTTCCCGTCACGTAAAAAGAACGCTGAGCGACCGTCAGCGACTGTTTTTGCACTTGGATATGTCGCTTCCTATAGCCCTAGGCTATTCTGGTTTATAATTAAGTGTAATTTACTGTATATTCCGGTTATACTCACGGGTGTATTCGGGAATGTATACTGCGGGTCGCGACTCTGCCGCGTAACCAACTCATGAATAAGGGCTCCGGTCGACTTCGAAACTAGTCGGGCATTCCCGAATACACCGAGTATATATATATAATATACAGTAAATAATAATTATGGATAACACTCACGAAAGTTATTATAGTAAAATATAATTAAGTGTCATTGTTTTATTGTGGAATCATTGTAGGTACTTTACTAGTTACCTTTGAATAGACTGGAATTCAAAAAATTAAGCTAATTGTCAGCTTTGTTTTTAAGTGACGGAAACTGTAACTATTCATCATAATTTTTCGTATATTTGTAACACTGTTTTAATGTATTATTGTATCGTCTATTTTGTGCAATATGTTAAATGGTTCTAAAAGAACGTTTATGAGTTATGTGCATATTATTTAGATTATAAAGATAACATTTAGCGTTCATCCGTTATCCTATAGTAGCCTTCGTAGTTCATTATAACGTAAACGCGTATCCGATATTGCTGCGTGAAAGGGCAAACTAACATTTACTTCGTTTTTACTAATGTAGCTACATCTCTTTCCATCTTTTTGTTAAAAAACAAAGTGTATTCAAAGCTCAAAACAAAAATTACTTTCTGTTGATTTTTTTCTTTGATTTTTGTTTTTGATTTCAGTGTTAGCCATAACTAGGAACTTGTTCTAGTTATAATATTAGATTTTGTTTGATAGCTTTCAAAAGAGTAGATCTAGTCAAATGGATTTGATTACACCAGTTTATTTCTTTTGTAGAATTAATCTAGTTAGTTACGAGTAGTTATAGCTTAGCGTAGGGCGACAGATGTAAGGAATTAGATTTAACAACTTGTTGATTTGTATCTTCTATTTCTTCTTATTCACTATAGTTTATTTGGTCTCTCACAATCTAAGGAAAACGTATGAGTTGAATAGAGAAGCAAAAAGCAGCTAAAACTAGTCATGGTAATGCGAAAGTTTTAAAACGAAATCCATTTACAATATCCTTTTTATACAAATTGTACACTTTAACCAATTAATTAGTTGTAAATAAGCCAATTATGGAAACATATAAAGATGACATCAGTAACTACAAAATTGTATACAGTAAAATCTAGATTCCTCAGATTGTATCTCCCTTCTAAATAAAACTATACTTACCTTCTTGTTCCTATTTCTTCTTATGTATTCTTCTGCTATTGTTCTTTTATTCTTCTGCTATCTACGCCTTCTTTTTCTACAACGTTCCTATTTCCAACGTTAGAATAATTAGCGAAATAATTAGCTTTAACATGACATACCACATCACCCACTGTGATAAAAAGGATCGAGTTACAAAGGAAATGGTATAACGTGTGGGTTTTCAGCTGATGGTTTAGATGTAGGTAATATTAATTATAAGTCAGTTCTTAGCGGGCTTGCATTGGATAATATCCATACATTTTAGCGTTTTAATCGTAGTTAGTAATACGTGTTAGCTCATTTTGTAGGCATCGGTGTTGTATAAAGCTTCTCTCTTTTATTTATAAGTAGGTAGTCCATCTTTTTTCTTTGAATTTTAGGTAGGTATACTTCTGTTTGTAGAATATTCTTTGTTGTAGCAGATTTCTTTTGTTACCCTTTCGTATTCTCCTTTTGTATCTTTGTTAGATTATGAATCTAGAATAGGTAAGTAAGTAGGTATATGGAAAGTTATATGTATGTATATTATCCAAAGCATAGCAAATTAATTTTAAGTATCATCTTCGTTCTTCGCAGCTTTCTTTATCTGACAACAAACATATTTTCAAAAGGGTAATTCTATAAAAATATGAAGTCATCTAAGTAGGTTAAACAAAAATGAATTTATTTATTCTTGAATTTTTGAGATATCAATATGATTGCAATGTAATAATGTTTTCTTTTTATCAACTTTAAACGAACTTCTATAATTCTAATAAAATAATTATTTGATTTGGCTCGAAATATGGATCATGCTTTATACTTCGGTACTTGACGATATCCTTTTATGAGTTCCTAAATATTTCTCTTCATCAACTACTTCAAAATCCTATTTCTGGGCCTTTCTAATGAATTTATGCAAAGTAGGTAAGTAAGCGTTTCCAGTAAAAAGGTGTTTTTTTTAATTTACTATAATTTCTAGTTGGTAAGCTAATAATTTTTTAAATAATGTCTTAACTTTATTCTTACGTTTTATGACCTAATGTTTATTCTGTTCTTTTTATCATGTAACATCCTTTATACTGGAAAGCTGGTAATATAAGTAGATTAATATTAAAGATAAATGATTCAAGACGACTCATATACAGTACGTTAGTTTCAATTACAGGGAGAGTACCTTATTCTGTTGTTCCTAAACATTTTGAAAAGATCTTGTATGTATACGTTTACAAATCCATTTGACTGATATACTCTTTATGGAAAAATCTTTATCCTAATATTACATGCCAGTATACAGTTTGATCTCATTTCTTTGTATATATACACAAGTAGACTTATATTTATGATATTGAAGTAACCAGACAATTATAAATCAGCGCAATAGTTAGGATATCCAATCAATTCTTATGCTAGAAGATTCTAAATGAATAGTTCTAGAAGAAAGTAGAAATGGTAAAAGAATATAAAGTAGTAAAAGTAAATATTATACTTCTTCCTTTCTTTTTTGATTCGATTGTTCTCTTTGTATGTATCTTCGATAATGGTGAACCGACTTTAATTATTTTTCTTTTTCTTCCTTTTTAATTACTCTGAGGAGATCCTTGTAACGTGAATCTGATTTCGACCTTCGGAATACATTCTAGAATACAGGTTTTTTGTTAATATCGTCTTCTTTGTTTTTATAGCATACTGAGTGCCATAGTTTACTATTTATGACATCAATAACAATATAGGTAAATACTGTACATTCTTCAATGTTTTTGTAAATTTCTAAATAAGTATGTGAATCAATCTTTGTTGCAATTGCTTTACAATATACTGAGAGCTTAGCTTGTCCATTACATTTTTAACTCACCGTCTAGGTACGCCTTTTGGTCTTTTTAGGGATTTTGTATGCAGTTATTAAGCACTTTACTATATTCATCATTCAGGCTTTTACGAAATCTACAATCTCCACTTCACCATGGCTTATCTTGTCAAGAGTTTAAAAGTTAACTTCAAGGAATACGTTCGTTTGTTTTTGACACATAAATATTTGTTTGAGGATTGTTATAAGATTGACTTGGTTCGAATGAATAAAAAGGGAACTTTGGAATATATTTTGCACGTTTCTTCCATAGGGTTTTCGTTAAATTGTGGTGTCATACCAGTGGCCAGGTAATTTAAAGATTTAAAATGTCTCTTTTACAAATAATAATGCACACATGATATCTAAAACTATTGCCAAAAAGCGAATAAAGGAATATTGCCAATTTCTTAAATGGTATTGAAAAAATTAAGTATTATCGAAACTAATTGGACTGATTGTGAAATTCGATTTGTATTTGCATTCATTTCAAAATTTTACGCATTATAGATGTAGTCTGCGATTTGTAGAGCGATGGCTTTTATCGAGATAGAATAAAGAACATTTAACACATTGTTTGATGAATTACTAGTACAGTGAGCAACTAAGTAGCTTCACTAATGACATAGTTGTAGATTCAAATCACAAAAAAATCCCTAAGCAGATATAAAAATATTTATAAGTTTTTACCAAGCATCAAATTGTCATTGAATTCATGGTACTTGCTTAGTTACAGTTTTAAACTATTTGTTCTGCTACTTTTGTTGCACACTGTACTTACAAGATATTAGATTACAGAACGTAATGTATTAATCAATTTTTTGAATCTATTGTTGTAAATTATACCAATTCAAGTCAAACATTTAACACACTTTTAGATCACAATTATGTACAAAGTCGTGATGGACCTAAAATGTTCCTAGAAGAACTCCTGTTAGTCGAATAAACTCTATGACAATTTATAAAGATCTACACATCTATTCGCTAGATAATTACTTACTATTTTTACAGCGTTGTGATCTTTAGAGGTTTTATTATTGCCATGTTAGCTTTGGCAGAATGTTTGCTCCTGGACCCTAATAAGGAGTTGTACTACAGTATCAAATGCTTTATTAAGATCTATTATATATTATATCTTTTTTACATTCATTATATCTTTCTTATTTATTCGCTGTTTTTGTGGTATTTTACTACATTATACAAATTATACATATGTATTATCTCGATAAATGTCATCATCATTTAAATTTCGAAGGCTGTCTTGTTTAAAGCCTGTTTAGATGTTGCTTAGGAATGAACAAGTCAATTGGAAATGTTAAGGTGTGCCCACAGAGTTGGATTCTAAATAAATCAAAAAGATTTATAAAAAATACTTTGTTTTTAGAACAAACTTATTTATTTATTAGCCTGTAATGTCACAAACAAACTGGATTTTTTTAATTAAAAAGATGGCTACTTGTTAGCTTTGAAACTATAACTACTAATGATATTATACTGTATTTTAATTACAGACAAAAACAGGACTAATTTTATTTATAAATATGTTATCTGAGCTTATTCCTATGTATTACTATTCAAGCTTCCCAACAAGTAAAATACTCAAGAAATTAATAAATATAGGTACCCAGCTACCCAGTGCTGTGTTGCCAGTTACAAAATCAAAGCTTGAAGGATCTCATTATTAAGTAACAGATAAGGTTCAATTTTGCTTGACTGCTGTACCAGTAAATGCTGAAATATTACTTATTTTATTATAGTTTTATTTTGTTAATTATACACAATATTGTAATTGATTTTGTTAAAATACTGATTGTATCTCAACCCCAATGTGTTACACAATATTGGGTTTTAATGAGTAGGTTAATAAGGGTTGTTATCGCTAGCAATGCGAATGGAATGATGCGAAAGAAAGAATAAAGGGTTTCTAAACATAATTTGTGTTTTATTTGTATTGTGATATGTAATTTGAACCTTATTGCAGTCTGTCTGCAGTCAGTTCTGGAGGCTTGCTAGCAATGGTTTTTCTCTTATATATAACTATAATGACTTCTTACTTGTAAATACACGAAGGAAGGTGAGGATTGACGAACATAATTCTGATAAATACAAGCAAGTTTTTATTATCAACTGTGCCAGTTGAAGTCTTTCTAAGAAGAATTATGATTATGTAAAGGAAGGGATGGACTTCCTCCAACGAAAAGTTCTCAACCAGACGGTGTTATGCTTGGTGGGCCGCGGCACCCCTTTCTCCAATCAGGGCGCATGTGTATGTAGGGAGCGAACTGTGATTGCTTCGCTAGCGCGATGCACGAATTGCATCGTAGTTCTTCCGTCGTCGTGTAGATGTCGCTACAAGTACTTGACCGGCCTTTAAGCAGACCTAACAGATGGCGTAAGAAAAACCAGGAGTTTAGGACTTAGGCTTGCCAATTCTAGTAATCATCTGAAATACTTGACATAGTTTCACTATAATAAAAAAACAAACATAAATAGTAAAATACTTTTTATTATTTAAAATATTTTAATATAATATAACTTATAGACAATATAGATAACATATCAATCATAGATTAAACAATCACTATCAAGTGCTCTGTTCCGTCATCTGTACGTCTGTGGCGCCATTTTGTGTATCTGTGGCGGTGCTGGTCGATTCCTTAGCGTCCGGGGTTTCTGTGACGTCACTAGCAGCCGCCTCACCGTCCCCTTCAGTCTCCGGTACATCGGATGCTTTCTTAAACTTGTTGACATCTGTAGACAATATATAATTTTTAGTCGACTTAAAAAAATAAGAGGTCATGTATTGGCTTATATAGGTACTAGCTGTTGCCCGCGACTTCGTCCGCGTGAATTTCGTGGTATGAAAAATAGATGTTAGCCGATTCTCAGACCTACTCAATACGCTCACAAAATTTCATGAGAATCGGTCTAGCCGTTTCGGAGGAGTATGGGTACGAAAACTGTGACACGAAAATTTTATATATATAGATAATTTACTCTTAAATTTTAACTAAAATTTTAGTATTCAGATTATTAAATGGCGAAGGGATTATTCTACTACTTCTAGGGATTATTTTACACAATAGACAATTATATCACCTAGTAGCCTTTTGAGCTATTGAACGCCAGAGCGTAAAAGCATCGATACCGCTTCCACGCCAAGCCATCTATTGTCGGCTTTAGTTGACGGTGGCGTGCTGGAAACATTATATGTGTTGGCTATATCCGACTGCGGCGTTCAAAAGTTTAACATTGACTGCTGAGTGAAAAAAAAACAGCCAAGAAGGTATTACTAGATCGCAATAGTTGAATTGTATTTGCTAACCGTATTTGCTGTAGTCAGCGCCCAGCAGCCGCAGGTAGTGCACAGTGTCGGGCGTGGCGGTGTACGCCCGCAGCGAGTGCACCCCGCGCCACCCCACCAGGGTCAGCTGCAGCCCGCCCTCCCCGCTGGCCCCCGCCTCCCCGCCCTCCCCGCTGTCCTCGCGGTACTCTAGGACGCAGCTGCCTGTTGCTGATGGGAAAGAACGACACGAGATCACGTTAGAGGCGAATTAGGCGAGGCGATTCGATGTCTTTGTTGATAAGAAAGGATAGACGTGACATTTATAATTCACCTTATTTTTGTAGTTTTCCGCTTAGTATTTTTGAACATTTACGGTAACTTGGAAAAAAAATCAAATTTTTCGAATATTACATTTTTTATTGATAGTTACATTTCCTAAAGACGGTTGTTGGAGCTACAGTTCTAATTTACTTACAAAAGAATTCATTAAACGTTGACGGCTAAATAAGCGACGTTGCCAGCTCGCAACTAATCTATGGATGCTTACCAAAATCCTTCACTAATTCCTGCGTATGCTCAGAGAAGAGCTTTACATCGGGCGGTTTGTTGGGATTGTCGTTCTGTAGTACTAATATTAGATCTTCCTTCAGAATGCGCAGGCGCCGCTTCGCGCCTATAAACTGGGTTATACTTTGAAGGCCTTCTTGGGATAACCTGTAAATAAATGATTAATTTTAAGTTTAAGAACTGATTGCCTTGTTCCAGTGATCGCTAAGGAAGTTCATGAGGACTGAGGACATTCGGACGTGTTACTAGGTTTTTCCAATAGGTAATTCTCAGTAGCAGCACGGAGTCTGGATTTGACCTAAACAAACTCACATACATACTACAGACATACATACAAACATTGCAAGTTAAATAAAACATAACATGACGCCTTTATTCCCAGAAGGGGTAGGCAGAGGTGCACATATAGTACACCCACATTTCGCCAGTTATGTTTTAAGTCCCAATGTAATAGGGGGCGAGCCTATTGCCATCAACCGGGCACAAGTCCAGACTCCGTGCTGCTACTGAGAATTACCTAATGGAAAAACCCAGTAACACTGCCCGACCCGGGATTCAAACCCAGAACCTCGTGCTCGGCAGTCGCGCTTAGCAACCACTAGACCAACGAGGCAGTCGATATGTGAAAACGGACCATTTACCATCACAAGACTGATCGCGAGCACGTCCTTTGTTATATACCCCTCAACGAGTACACTTACATCGTTTAGTATTGATTGCTCGTGTATTAGGATCAAGGAGTATGAAGCCGGATATTTCATTTTTCATTTTATTTAAGCTTATTATATACATTAAAAGCTTGTAAAAACATAAATACCTGAACGGGCAGACCATATTCTTGTTGTCACATCTCACAAACGTCTTAACACCAGTGTTGATAATTTTGATGCTGGCGTCGTTCTTCGACACCACGTCTTTCACGATGGGCGACACCAGGTAGATGTTCTTCTTCTTGCCGATATGACAGCGTGTCAGGAGACAAGTCGCGTCGAAGTCCGCGTTCAAATCGTAGAAGTCTTTTATTGAAGGGAATACGTCTTCTTTGTCACCTAACAACGGAGAGTATAGGTAAAAAAAAAAAAATTCTTCATCGTATGGTTGATGAAGAACCTGGTAAAACATATAACATAACATCACGCCTGTATTCCCCGAAGGGGTTGGCAGAGGTGCACATATAGTACACCCACATTTCGCCAGTTATGTTTTTTAGGTCCCAATGTAATAGGGGGCGAGCCTATTGCCATCAACCGGGCACAAATCCAGACTCCGTGTTGCTACTGAGAATTATCTAATGGAAAAACCCAGTAACACTTTGCCCGACCCGGGATTCGAACCCAGGACCTCGTGCTCAGCAGTCGCGCTTAGCAACCACTTTACCAACGAGGCAGTCATAACGAAGAAGATAAACATAAATAAGAAGAACCTGGTGTCAGAGTTTAAACCGCCTGTAGGCCTCTGACACAAAAAAAAAAAAAAAAAATATGCACATGAATTTGAAAAGACATTGGTGCATTGAACTTGCGAGCTTTGACTTGGCAGTCCAACGGTCATACCATTCGATGATCAATATGCTATGATTTAGATGCTAAGAGCTAAGCACAATTTTAATGTTATAGCCACCTTCCCCCCTAAGGGGGAGGCCTTTGTTCAACAGTGTACTCTGGCTGATGACTCTGACTCGGATGTACTGCAATGTTTTTATTTACCTTAGAGGTCAAAAGCCATACGATATTTAAAAAAACCGTTCACTTGATTAATGTTATGTAAATTATTATTACCTGAAAAGAACACAAACGGGTCTTCTCTGTACCCGCCCATTCTTCTCTTCTTCTTGGGCGGCTCCTTCTTCTCCTCTTCTTTAGCTTCTGTCTCCGCTGGCTTCTGGTCCTTCTCCCAGGGAAGGGGCGCGACCTTCTCAAAGACGGCCACAAAGAAACCACCCGTGTCTTGGTGGTGGGGCAGTATTCGTATACTGAGAAACAAAATATAAATTATATCTAATATATAAAATTCTTGTGTCACAATGTTCGTTCCCGTACTCCTCCGAAACGGCTTGACCGATTCTCATGAAATTTTCTGAGCATATTGAGTAGGTCTGAGAATCGGCCAACATCTATTTTTCATACCCTTAGTGATAAAAGTTTTTTACCTGAAATTCACGCGGACGAAGTCGCGGGCAACAGCTAGTCTTATATATAAAATTCTCGTGTCACAATGTTCGTTCCCGTACTCTTCCGAAACGGCTTGACCGATTCTCATGAAATTTTCTGAGCATATTGAGTAGGTCTGAGAATCGGCCAACATTTATTTTTCATACCCCGGGTCAGCTAGTTTTATATAATTATCTTTGGAAATATGCAATGGAACAGTTTACTAAAGGACAGTATATCGGTAGGGAGTTACAAACACCATGAACTCACGTACGCAACGCATTATGATATTTAGACGCTTGATTTTGTATGAAAATCTATAAAATACAGACACATTTTTTATATACCACGTTGCATACGATAATAGCTTAGTCACAATACATTGCGTGCGTTGTGTACGTGGGACCACTTTGTTTCTAGCTTATATCTCACTAGCTGCGCCCCGCGGTGTTACCCGCGACATTTTTTCGGGATAAAAAGTAGCCTATATGTTAATCCAGGGTATAACCAATCTACATACCAAATTTCAACCAAATCGGTCCAGCCGTTTATGCGTGAAAGAGTAACAAACATCCACACATCCATACATCCATACATCCATACTCACAAACTTTCACATTTATAATATTAGTAGGATTAGTAGGATGATTGTATTGTTTATGTTATTTCTATAGAAGTCTGAAAAGTAGCAATTGTAAAGTTAACTCTTTGAACGCTACCGCGGTCACCGGTGACCGCGAAATATAGTTTTTTGATTGTGTCTGCTGCGTTGCAGTCTAGGACTTAAACAGTATGCGCCGGTCTATCCTAGGATCGATGATCGGTTAATGGTTATTATGACGTCATCATTCTGACCATTTCTCCAGGTTGTATTTGGGCAGGTCCTCGGGCTTTGGCGGGAACATCTGCGGCCGCACCACGGTCTGCCACTTCTCTGGCACATCCTCATACTTCTCGTAGAACACCATGTCTTTTGATGCTGGACGCCAGTACGTCATGCCTGAAGAGAATATTTTATATAGTTGACCCGACAGACGTTGTCCCGTCTTGACTATGAATACTGAATTTGACAGACAGAAATGTCAATCGCTAATTCTGGAATCTAGGCCCATATCTATACATACAATACTATATTAGTAAAATTAAAAAAATACTATAAACACATAATAATATAACTATACACGAAGTACCGGCGTCGATATGTAGTTTCAAGTAATAAGTTATCTAATGTTGTCACCTTTATGGGTTTAAACTTAAGTCTACAAGTCCAAACAGCGGCCTGTCTCATCTGAGAATTACCAACAACGCAGGAGATATTATAGTGCACAAGTATGCGCACAAACACAGGTGCATTCCCTACTCCCACACTCTCATAGTCCGATGGGACGGTAGACCGACACGACCGGAGAGAGGTCAGGCGCAGGACCAACGGCTTAACGTGCCTTCTGAAGCATAGTACCTACCTTTATGGTACTTCAGTCCCGGCAGCATGCTCCCCACGTCTACCAGCTTCACACTCTCCCCCGTCTCCTGCAACACGCGGTGCACTACTGCCTCGTTCTCCACAGGGTTGAACGAGCAGGTGGAGTATACCAGCCGTCCGCCTATTTCTAGCAGCTCACAGCCGCGCTTTAAGACGCGGTATTGTATGCTGGGGGAATAAGATAATTACGATCTATACTAATATTAAAAACTAGTTTTCGCCCGCGGATTTATCTGCGTTAAATATTTATTATTATTCGGATTTTTTTTAGTTTTAGTATAATACACGCACTCACCCGAGCATAATACATACACCGGAGCATTATACACACACAGGAGCATAATACACACACCCGAACATAATACACACACCGGAGCATAATACACACTCAACCGAGCAAAATACATGCACTCACCACAGCATAATACACACACTCACCCGAGCATAATACACACTCTTACCCGAGCATTATACATGCACTCACCAGAGCATAATACACACACTCACCCGAGCATAATACACGAACTCACCGGAGCATACTACACGAACTCACCCGAGCATACTACACGAACTCACCCGAGCATACTACACGAACTCACCCGAGCATACTACACGAACTCACCCGAGCATACTACACGAACTCACCCGAGCATACTACACGAACTCACCCGAGCATACTACACGAACTCACCCGAGCATACTACACGAACTCACCCGAGCATACTACACGAACTCACCCGAGCATACTACACGAACTCACCCGAGCATACTACACGAACTCACCCGAGCATAATACACACACTCACCCGAGCATAATACACGCACTTCCCGAGCACAATACACACACTCACCCGAGCACATTACACTCACTCACTTGTAGACATCACAGTAACTCACCCGTGCAGATTGTTCCCATTACCAGTAGACCACTTGAGCCATATGTCGGGGTTCTTGCGCAGAGTGGCGTCGCCTGAGCACGGCACGTCACATAATATGCGGTCGAACTTCAGCGGCTTTGTTGAACCAGGATTCTACGGGTAACGAATTAAAACTATAGATGAGTTGAATATACAAGGTAGGTATTCATAGACCCACGATCTGATTGGCGCAGTGGCTGCGTTAAGGGTTGCGTTAAAAAATTGTGCGAACCACAGATGTTTGTCCCGAGTCTGGGTGTTAGTGTATGTGATATTTCATGTTTGTGAAACGCACCCACGACACAGGAGTAGTTCTTTGTGTGGGGCGACGTTGTTTTGATTAGTAACAAGTAAAACTTGGTACAAAGGGAATGGTTTGAAGCCAAACGCATATCTCACTATGGAATTTGGGTACCCTTATTTTAGACGTTTTTCCATTGATAAAAGTCGCCCCGAATTTCTCCTGCGTCGTGGGTGTAATTGAATCACACACACCCACAGACATTGCGGTTCACAAAAATATTTATATATATATTTACCCCGACAGACATTGCGGTTGACCAAATATATTTAATGCGGAAATCGAAACAATACAAAAAAAATATTTTAAGTTTCTCTTTTGAAGTCGAATCGGGGTAATAACCATGTTTAATCTGATTGGTATACTGACCTGATCGTCAGACACTACAAGTGCCGGCATGACAGCGGAGTCGTGGTTGGTGATCAGGATACAGGGGGAGTTCAGCCTCTTCGCTTGGTGCACCAGCATGTAGCACCTGCTGTTGTCTACATCGTTGGCCATCACAAACCCTTGAGAGATGGAGAAGGAATTAATAGAGACACATACCAGCGGGCTTATAGTTAGTAATGGTTATTTTTTATATGATTCTATTTTAAATTTACATTGGTTTTTAACCGACTTCAAAAAAAGGAGGAGGTTCTCAATTCGACTGTATTTTTTTTTTATGTTTGTTACCTCATAACTTTCGCTTGGGTGAACCGATTTTGATGATTTTTTATTTATTTGAAAGCTGGTGCCTCCCGTTTGGTCCCATTGCAATTTGATTAAGATCCGATCAGTACTTTTTCAGTCATTCTTAATAATGCTGTTTTTTTTTTGCGTTCTCTACTACATTTTTCTATGATTGTTCTCCGATTTCTGCGGTTTTTATGAACCTTTTTTACTTTTTAGTGCTTTTTAATTTGTTGTGAAATAGTTTTGTTTTAAAGTCGGTTTTTTTTTTTTTGGTAATTTTTTTTTAAGTATGTATAACTAACAATCTTCATGACAAAATGAATAGGGTTTACCTGTAGGCATTTTATCTTCGTCAGCATGCAGGAACTCAATCAACTGGGCTGTCTTAGAGCCGGGAGCCGCACACATGTCTAGCACCTAAAATAACAGTGTTTTTTAATAACAAACTCTTTTGGTATTTGTTTTAAAAGAACGCGACACACGGTTCTATTAACAACTCAGCAAGATCACAGCTTTTTTTTTTTTAAAACGTCGCCCCACACTAGGAATTTCTCCTGTATCGTAGGTGTGTTTCACAAACATGAAATATTTCATACACAAACACCCAGATTCGGGACAAACATCTGTGGTTCGCACAAAGTTTTGCCCCGTGCGGGAATCGAACCCGCAACCCTTAGCGCAGCAGTCCGATCGCTTAGCCACTGCGCTAATCAGGTCGTCGTTTTGAATGTATTATGTGGAATGTTCATAGATGTTGTGTGAATGAAGCGAAAGAAGTATGCCAGGATCGTAGCAAATGGAAATCCGTGGTCTCTGCCTACCCCTCAGGGAAACAGGCGTCACTTTATGTATGAATGTATGTTCATAGATATAAAAAAAAACATATACATTTCAAATCCTTTTGTAATGAAACAGATTCTACCCCATAATCTTAATATGCTATTCAGGTTTAATACCTCAACATAGATTACCTTATGATGTGGCTGCACGTCTAAAACAACAGGGGGTATCATGGACACGGTTTCCTGCCGTGACACTCCGCCAGCAGCTGTTTCAGCTACCAGGAAGTTATGGAGTTTGTAGAGAGCTTCATTACGTCTGATGTCTGTACGGGACAGTCGAAGCTGCCAAGCGTAACCTCCAGGGTACCTGTAGAACAAATTTTAGGGGTGTATTGAAACTTGTTAGGTTTTGGGAGATTTACTTTGTGTGTGACCTGAGATTTAAACCCAGGACCTCATGCTCAGCAGTTGGGCTTAGCAACCACTAGTCTTGTACGTATACACAACTAATCATCATTATCAGCTAGAAGACGTCTACTGTTGAACGAAGGCTTCCTGTTTAGAACACCACAATGAATGACAACTTGCCAATTGCATCCACTGGTAGCCCACAATTCTGATGATTTATAAAATATTATGTAGTACATTTAAATATTTTTTTTTTAGAACTCTTTTTTAGAGCTTGTTGACTTTTATTTCTGTCCCATTTACTACATCTGTATTATGTATGTATTTATAATAATAATAATAATAAATAATAAAAATGTTTATTTTTCTCATCATCACACATAGGAACATTATTACAGGAAATATCAACAAAAATAGAGACTGGTGTCTGTGATAGGTAAAACCTGTGTTACAGATCACCAGGCTACCCACCGAAGAGATTCACATAATCTATTGTTAAATACAATATAAGGCTAAGTATGTATTATTATTGAAATTTAAGAATCTATATCTGCGATTAGTCTGCAATATGTACACCGTGACTGCCCGTAAACCATAATTTTTCTATTGTTCTTTTGTCCATCCAAAGGTTGTCTGTAAGAAATCGCCTTGTGCCATAAGACCGCCCTTTGTACATAATTTTAAGTCTGCGTTCTTTTACTCATTGTAAATTGGTGTACAATAAAGTATATATAAATAAAATAAATAAATAAATATTTTTCTTACCAAGGCAGATTGATAGGCTTAATCTCTTCCCCTTCTCCGCCATCCACTTCAGTGTGCAACTTCATGTTCAATATCTCGGAGAAGTACTGGCTCTTAACAATCTTCATGAGAGCTGCAGCTTCACATTTAGACCCAGTTATACGGAATGCTGTCGGCAGATTATCTTTTAAAGTCTTCATAAAAGTGTCCCATTCACCCTCAGGGCACACTTTTTGGGACTAAAAAAAATAAATATAACTTTGTCATTTCTTTTCATTGTTTATTGCTCAATTATAAAATTACTTTTGAAACAGACAATATGATGACTTTTATAATGATATCGAGCCTTAACTTATTTTTTTATTGTAAATATTTTAAGTAAATTTATGAGTCACTAAACTTTTTAAGTTTTAAAGTAATGTTTGTCAACAAAAATACCTTGTAATACTCTTCAAACGCAGCATTTTCCCTTACAATATCTTCATAATGCTGCCTCGTGTCCGCTGCAGGTTTTTCTTGAGGATTTTTCTCCTAATAACAAACATAAACATTACCAACTTGCTTGTTGTAACGAAAAAGGTTATATTTCTTTCTTACCGCTTCTTTGCGTTCTCGTTTTCGCTGTGCGAATTTATTGTATTGGCGATTTTTCCGACCCATCCTTTTTAAGTAACTACCGAGTGTAACTAATCTTTTTTGAGTAAAATTTAACAAAAGCATTCAACGTTCGCGGAATGTTATGGTAGTTGACGTTACCAGAAAAAGTGAGGTTATGTTTATAGCTGCGTTCATTCATAATGCCTTTTATACTATGACAAAATATATTTCTTTTACATTGTTATTGTATAGTAATACGAGATATAATTAAAGTATTTTTTGCAATTTAAAAATATTGATAGATTCTTTAAACTAATAAAATATTGAGATATTTAACAATCGTATCAGCTGAGTTTTGATGCGTTCATAGCTTATCAAAGTTATCAATGAAACTGTCAAAACAACGCTAATTGAAGAGCAGGATGAAAATATAAGTACACTTCAAGTGTAAAAGAAACAAATACGAAATGAATTACTGATTAGAATTAATTCTTACAAATACAGTAGAGACTCTTTGATAAATTGTCTTGGTAGTAAACACTTGTTTCTTATCTCTTTGAAGAATATTTACGCTACGGTGTCGACGTGCCGCAACTTGGATATTTACATTTAGCCTACAATTTAAATAAAAGGTAAGTCACAAAGTTACTTTCCTAATCATTACTATAAGATTATTTACTGCAACTTTTTACGTTTTTAGTACGTTTCTAACAAATACTACATTATAATAGCTTAATCTAGTAAAAATGTCTTAATATGAAATCTAACCATTCAATCTTTAAGAACTATCAAAATTTAATTGGATCTCGTAATAAGTTCTTAACTTAGCTACATGGCTACATCTCTCAATGCATGCTACCCAAATATCAACCCTGAAGACTTGTCTTTAGCTCTATATTCCAATGTCTCTGTGTATTTACCAGATGAAAAGATATGTACCAACTGATATCGATCAGAGGAACAATATCTATTTCATCTGTTATCTTGTAAGTCAATATAAGAGTAGCAAGTAGCTGGGTAACAGTATAATACAATTTATAGTGCTAAAATAAAATTAAGTGCCTTTAAACTAACTTTAAAACAGGAAAGGTATATTTTATAGCAATAGTAATAATAACAGTCTATAACTGTCCCACTGCAGGGCAAAGGCCTCTTCTGTTATAGAGAAGGATTGAGCATTGATCACCATGCTAGCTCACTGCGGGTTGGCAATTTCAGATAATTAAATCCAGGTTTCCTCACGATGTTTTCCGTCACCGTTAGTCAGTGGTGTCTTAGAATAACTAAGCAAGTATTTATAACATTGAAAAAGTCTCATTGATACTTGCCCGGGTTGGAACCGGCAGCCTCGTGCATACAAATCCGGTATGTTAACCTAGGCCAATGGTAAACCATTTAAATACAAAAGGAGGTCAGAACTTTTTAATATTAGTAAATTATTTAAAGGTTAACTTACATTCAGATTCTACTGAGTAGATAGTATCTAAACAGTTAAAGTACTGCACATTAAAAATAATAAACTTCATTTTATTTCCTTTGGACTACAATCTGATTGATTTGTCAAATGAATATTGTTAATTGACACCTAGGTGGTCTGATAGTTAGGGGTCCTCGTTGATTGTGGGGGCCGGGGCTCTAGGCAAATGTCCAGAACTCCCAGTGGGGAAGAAGGGCCTGTACCTACAGTGAATCTACATAAAACATGTTCTTTTTTATTTCAATAACAATATTAGTTTTGCTCTATAAAGTATTCAAAAGAAATGTGTGCCTTTGTTAATATGTTAATCAAAACTTACTGCTCATTCTGTCATTATCATTCTAACATGCTATATTCTTGGCTATTGTATTTTGCTACAAGTAAGGTATATTAGTATATAAGTGTGTGGTTTTACTTTACATACATTCATTTGAGGAAAAATCAGTTCATACATACTGTGGTTGAAATAGGTTTGTGGGAAATCCATAATATACTCATCTAGTACTATCAAAGGAGTATACTAATTACTAATATTGTAAATGAATCCAATTATGTTCTGAAGTTCAGATTATTTAAATTAGTAATAATATACAAAACATGGGATTTTATCCTCTACATGTGCCTGTATTTACTCTAGAATGTCTCTGATCTTGTTTAACTATAATCAACAACGTGTTCATCTTAATTATAATAATTTATTTTTATATGGCCTGGTAGAAATAATTATAGACATCTAAGAATTTGAAGCTGTCTCAAGTCGGGGTCCCTTCCGAGTGGGGGCCCCTTCTGACTGGGGGTCCATGCAATTTTACTAGTTTGCCACCGTACAGTTCACTAGTGATCATACCAACTCATCAATCATGTTCCAGGACTCCGCCATGGCTCCGCAAACAGGGTTCCAGTTTGCCATCGACCGCGGCGGCACGTTCACAGACGTTTACGCGCGTTGTCCCAACGGCAAAGTGCGCGTCATGAAGTTACTGTCGGTAGACCCCCAGAACTATGATGACGCGCCTAGAGAAGCTATTAGAAGGATCTTGCAGGAGGTAGGTGGTTCCAGAAGGTGCTAGAATGAAAGGAAAGAACATAAGCCATTTATGCTGCAATAGTCTTGTGGTTGTAAGTTCGACTGTTTAGCGCGAGGGTCTGGGTTCGATTCCCAGTTCGAATGAGTCGCCAGTTCCCTATTTTATAGCATAACTAGTGAAATAGAGTGTGGAATATTTAGTTAGTTAGAAAGAATAGTTAGTAGTGTATTCACCACAAGGAAAGGAAGAGATGTATCTGCCTACCCTTCGGAGAATACAGCTGTTGATCCCCAGCACTAGTGCACTTTATCTGCTAATTGAATTATTACTCTTCTATAATTTTTTAAGAGTTAATTTTATTCAATGTTAACAATAGAATAAAAAATTACAGCTATTTGTAGCTAAATTCTAACACAAAATAAAAACAATAAATACAAAAATAATAAATAAAAAGCTTCATAGAATTCATCCCCATCGATGTCAACCAGAACATGTCCAAAAGACTAAATTATTAATTTATTTTCAGGAGACTGGCAATGCCTTAGACAAGAACGGCAAGGTGAACTCTTCACTAATAGAATCAATCAGAATGGGGACGACTGTTGCGACTAACGCGTTGCTGGAGCGAAAGGGGGCTAAGATGGCGCTTATCATCAATAAGGGCTTCAAGGATCTGCTGTACATTGGGAATCAGGCCCGGCCACATATATTTCAGTTGGTAAGGAAGAATTTTATTTCTTTAATGATTACTTAAAGATAATGACTTCCTTTTTTATTATTACAAGTCTCTACTTAACTTGCAATGTTTTTATGTATATTAGTGTGTTTAGGTTGAATCTTGCAATCTAAAACTGGCGAAATGTGGATGTACTATATGTGCACCTCTGTCTACTCCTTCGCGGAATATAGGCGTGATGTTATGTTATGTTATATTATGCTAAAATAGAACCACTTCTTGACATACGATTGAAATGAAATTGTGCATACTTACGTAGGTTCGGTGAAAGTACAATATTATGGTGCTTTTGAGCTGGTCTGGATGGAGTCATAAGAACTTTGTAACGAAATGACGCAATCCCATCGTGTGTGGGCTTGTTTATTTGGTCTTCACTAGTACATACCCTAGCGGCTTTATAAGCTTGTGTTTTAAGACATATTTTTTATATTAATATCTTTTAAACTTAACTCAGATGATTTGACCAGGCCTTCAACTATCAGCTATATGGATGACATTTTAATAAGTACGAAACTTTTTTGTTAGTAGTTGCTATTGAAGTCTGTGTTTTAGTTTTTACCATTGCATAGTAGCTGTTAAATATCTTCATTTGCCAGGATATAAAACGGCCAGGAGTATTATACACAGAAGTAATAGAAGTCGACTGTAGAGTGATACCAGCCTTAGAAGACCGCTGCCAGATAGACAAGTCTGACAAGAACTGGAAGCAAGTAGTAGGGACCACTGGAGAGAAGATGCTGATCATAAAAGAGCTAGAAGAAGAAGCAGTGAGAAGAGAGTTGGCAGCTTTGAAGGGGAGAGGGATAGAGAGTGTGGCGGTGGTGCTAGCTCATAGCTATACATACCATGATCATGAAGTCAGGATCGGGAAGATTGCTACCGAACTAGGTAAGTTGTTTTTGCCGAACTGGTTGCTATGACACTACATTGTGCATTCCAGTGTCTCGCTTCTACAACGGAAAATGAAATTCAATGATTCTCATGGTAGACCACCTGAATGGCCACGTAAATTAATTGAATATTGGTATTGAATAACCTGGTTTGCGATAGGATTTACTGCCTCTTAAAGTAAACTTTATCCTATGGTTTTTATGGTCCTTTTTCCTATAAACAAGACATAGTTTTCTGTAACTTCACCACCAATACTGCGATCCACAAGCCACTTGCCAAGCGTGGGGATTATAGCATCCCCTCCCTTTACCTAAGCGGGAGGCCTTTGTTCGACAGTGGACGTCTTCCGGCTAATGATGATATACCTTCCCCCATCCAGGGTTCCAGCAGGTATCCCTCTCCCATGCCGTGACCTCCATGGTCCGTATGGTGCCGCGCGGCTTCACGGCGTCAGCTGACGCGTACCTCACTCCTCACATCAGGGAGTACGTCAGAAGCTTCGCTGACGGCTTCACGGATGCCCTGAAGACTGCCAATGTGCTGTTCATGCAGTCTGATGGAGGTCTTACACCAATGAATATGTAAGTACTAAAGGTTGAAAGAATTGCGGGCAACCGGTGGATGCAATTGGCAAGCTGTCGTTCATTGTGGCGTTCTAAGGGGGAGGCCTTTGTTCAACAGTGGACGTCTTCCGGCTGATGATGATGATGTTGAAAGGTTGAAAATAAAGTAGGTTACAATGCTGGTTTTTAATGCTAGTGATAATTAACAATCCTGAAATATAAAAACCGAATATTGTTATATACTGATCTGATAATGACGAGTGGTATCCGGCCTAGAATTGACCACCCAAAATTCTTTCAGCAGTTTTTAAAAGAGTAACAAACATCCATCCATACTTACAAAAGCGCTTATAATATTAATATAGTAGGGACAACTAATTTTCATGAATTATTTTCGCCTGCGTTCATTGAAGTGTTCTTGCAAAGAGTCACAATTCCTATCTTATAAGTAACGAGTCTATTGCTCGCCCCCTATTACATTGGGACCTGAAAAAATAACTGGCGAAATGTGGGTGTACTATATGTGCACCTCTGCCTACCCCTTTGGGGAATACAGGCGTGATGTTAAGAGTCTATTGCTCTTAATTAAGTAAGGGAATATTTGGAATGGAAGGAAAGGGAGGCCTTTGCCTAGCAGGACGATGATGGCTGAAATAATAATAATAGGGGAATATTTAACATGTTTTAGACATGCGAAGACCATTAAAATTTCGCTGTTTTCAGTAATATTATGTTGTCATCAGGTTCAATGGGTCAAGGGCTATTCTCTCGGGCCCTGCGGGTGGTGTCGTCGGTTATGCCATGACGGCCTACCATAAAGAAACGGGTCTACCAGTCATAGGTATGTTGGTTTATATTTATTTAGTTAGCCACCTATAGTATACATATTAATAATACTAGCTGTTGCCAGCGGCTTCGTCCGCTTAGTATGAAGATTTTTCGAACGTTTACTAATTATTGACCTTTGTCTAATTTCAAGTTTACAAAAAACCTAGAGGGCCTAAAACCATATGATGGTTGTTGTAGGTTTCGACATGGGAGGCACATCGACTGACGTGTCGCGGTACGCAGGCGCGTTGGAGCATGTGCATGAAGCTACTACAGCTGGAGTCACGATACAGGCTCCACAATTAGGTAATATATATAAGTATTTTGTCATGTACAAGTATTATGATATTGTACCAGAAGATGCCTTTGCCCAACAGCGGGACAGACTGTTACTATTATTATTAACTGCTCAGTAGAAAACATATGCAGGTTTCAGAAAGTTTAAGCTAAAGCTCGATAGATGGCGTTGTACCTGTTTTGCTGAATCGCGCTACGGTTCCGTTACCGAGATTTATAAGACCTATTTGATTTGAAAAAAGTCATCTAGTTCAGAACATTACTTACTTTTGTTATTAACCCTGCAAATGTTCACACAAAGTTCAACATAACCAGTATAGTGACAAGCATTAAGACTTAAGATTAAGTGATAGTAACATTTCCGTGTAGACATAAACACAGTAGCAGCGGGCGGCGGGTCCATGCTGTTCTTCCGCTCGGGGCTGCTGGTGGCCGGGCCCGAGTCTGCGGGCGCGGCGCCCGGGCCCGCCTGCTACCGCAAGGGGGGCCCGCTCACCGTCACCGACGCGAACCTGCTGCTCGGTGCGTATATATACAGGGAACTGTGCTGAATTGCTGAATGACTTCTCCCTCTTATCCGGAAGAAAAAAAGAGAAGAAATATGAATTTAAAAAAGTTAACGTAGAGGCAAAAAGTTTCCGCACCATTCTAAAGTTGATTTGGAGAAAACGCCTAAGGCATTAAGTCCGTCTCTTTACAATACTTGTGCATAAAGAAAAAATAAATAAAAAGATTATTTAATCAGACCCTGGACGGTCAACCTCGCTACCATCCTTGTTCACTGACCAATCTCTACACCACGGCATGACGTCCCATTTAGCTATTGGTTCATTAGAATACGAAGAAGACGAAGAAAAAGATTACATACATAACATCACGCCTGTATTCCCCGAAGGAGTAGGCAGAGGTGCACATATAGTACACCCACATTCCGCTAGTTATGTTTTAGGTCCCAATGTAATAGGGGGCGAGCCTATTGCCGTCATCCAGGCACAAATCCAGACTCCGTGCTGCTACTGAGAATTACCTAATGATAAAACCCAGTAACACTTTGCCCGACCCGGGATTCGAACCCAGGACCTCGTGCTCAGCAGTCGCGCTTAGCAACCACTAGACCAACGAGGCAGTGTGAAAGATTATGTGCTACATATACATTGTTTTCCTATTGTGTCTGCATCATAGGCAGTTAAGTTGTTAAGCAATATACCTCCTATCTAGTTCAATAGCTTCATTATATTGTTCCCGTCACAGGCCGGTTGCTTCCCGAATACTTCCCGAAGATCTTTGGGCCCACTGAAAAGGAGGCTTTAGACAGAGAGGCAACGGTCACCGCGTTCAAGAAGATGACGGACGAAATCAACCAGTTTTTGAGGCAGGATGGTGGGAAAGAGGTCAGTTATCAAGGGTATTTTTCGATTAGATCTCGATTAGCTACAGGGAAGCTTTATCCACTTTACCAGACCTTTTGGCGAGACCTAAAAGAACTACTCATCCATACTCCCATACTAATATTGTAAATGTGAAAGTCTCTATCTGCCTGTTACACCTTCACGACTAAACCACTGGACGGATTTTGATGAAATTTGGCATGTAAAGAGTTTAAGACCCGAGAAAGGACATAGGCTACTTAATGCGGGCGAAGCCGCGGGCAAAAGCTTGTTTAAAATATAATTCCTTATTATATTAAAAAACAATATACAAGAGAAAGGCTAACTTATTGTAGATGTTAATGGAAAGAAAGAGAGAGGGAGAACTTGACGCAAATTTTGCAGTTTAGCCGTTATTAGCCAATCAAATTCTGTATTTCTCAAAATAGAAAATAAAGCTTTGAAAACCAGATAACTGTCAGCTTAATTTTATTTATAAAGTAACAATAGAATGAATTTGATAAGTTTGTGTTTGTTTTTTTATCCAGATGACGATGGAAGAGGTTGCAATGGGATTTATTAACGTCGCCAATGAAGCCATGTGCAGGCCGATTAGGTACGTATAATATTTAATTTAAAAAATGATAAAGCCTTTTCATACTCTATGTATATTAACGACTGTTAGCTCCTTTGAGGTACACTGAGTTGTTCTCCTTTATCTAGAGTCCATACATCCAAATTTTTACCTAAGACTATAACCGTTCATCCCACGTAATACATACATACATACATAAAGTCACGCCTGTTTCCCTGAGGGGTAGGCAGAGACCACGGATTTCCATTTGCTACGATCCTGGCATACTTCTTTTGCTTCATTCCCACGTAATATAATAAAAATACATTAAAATTTCAAACAAAATAAATCAAATGCTTAAAAGCTTCATAAAATGTATGTATTTATTTTTTTGTGCTACTCTGACACCAGTTTGTTTACCAACCATATTATAAGAAGAAGAATAAGTTTTAGAGTTATGTAATCGATAAATTGCATTATCTATGTGATATTTTAGAGCGTTAACGACAGCCCGTGGGCACGACGCGTCGCAGCACGCACTGGCCTGCTTCGGCGGCGCGGGCGGCCAGCACGCCTGCAGCGTGGCGCGGCAGCTGGGCATCTCCGCTGTCCTCATACACAAGTATGCTGGTGAGTCTGAGCCTACACTCAAACTTCACTCCACCTCCACTCACACTTAGCAATGGATCAGTAAACAAATTGAGTTATGGTGGATTAACAATTACAGAGATTTCTTTATAACATAACATCACGCCTGTATTCCCCGAAGGGGTAGGCAGAGGTGCACATATAGTACACCCACATTTCGCCAGTTATGTTTTAGGTCCCAATGTAATAGGGGGCGAGCCTATTGCCATCAACCGGGCACAAATCCAGACTCCGTGCTGCTACTGAGAATTACCTAATGGAAAAACCCAGTAACACTTCGCCCGACCCGGGATTCGAACCCAGGACCTCTAGCTCAGCAGTCGCGCTTAGCAACCACTAGACCAACGAGGCAGTCGAGATTTCTTTATAGTCCAGTTTATTGTGTCTCGCGTACGGATTATTATAATTTTGACCAATCAAATGTAGGTAAGAACCGAATTACATAATATATCGTGATCAAGTGTCGTAATTTGTGAATGTTTGAAATTTTACATACACTATACATCCCTACTAGTATTATAAACGCGAAAGTTTGTGAGTATGGCTGGATGTTTGTTACTCTTTCACATAAAAACTACTGAATGGATATTAATGAAATTTCATATGGAGGTAGCTGACACCCTGGATTAACACATAGGCTACTTTATCCCGATGAAATGTAGCGGGTAATACCGCGGGGCGCAGCTAGTATCATACATTTTTTTGGAATGAGGAAACAATTCTCATGTAGTATGGCCACCGTCCCGGGGAGATCGGGGGGTGGGGGGTTTGCGAGGGACAATATTTGACCCTTATGGCGATTAAACCCAAAAACCCCAAATAGTAGTCTTACATACACATATTCTATAAGACCATCCTCAATCCAGTCTTCTCATCCTAGGTATACTGTCAGCATACGGCATGGCTCTAGCTCACATAGTGCAGGAGGAGCAGCAGCCGGCTGCTGCAGTGTACTGCGCGGAGCAGTTCCAAGAGCTTGACCGACAGCTGGATGTGTTAGCTGCCGTCGCCAGGGATAAGCTGAGGAAACAGGTTCGATGCTCAGTTGTGATACATTCATGATGTAGGGCAGCGGCGTGAGCTGTTGGTTTTGGTCGTATTTGTATAACAATACGTTTGAATGTCCATTGGTAAAAATTTAAATCTTTTGCCATGCTGTCTGTGTTGGCCTTAAGTGACAAAAAACATTATATCTTTGTTCTTAGGGCATCCCCGACTCCCAGATAGTGACGGAGCCGTACTTACACCTGCGGTACGCGGGCACCGACTGCGCGCTCATGGTGGGCCCACTGCCCGGCCCGCTGCCCGGCCCGCTGCCCGGCCCGCTGCCCGGCCCGCTGCCCGGCCCGCTGCCCGGCCCGCTGCCCGGCCCGCTGCCCGGCCCGCTGCCCGGCCGGCCGGGGGGCGGGCCCACCGCCTGCAGGCACGGGGACTTCTACACCGCGTTTGTTAATAGGTTGGTAGTAATCATGTAATCGAAGAATATGCAAGTTGAAGTGGCTATAGGCAGGCCATATCGCTCGAAGAACCGATAACCGATGGGGAAGAAAGGTTCTCGAGTGGCGACCACGAACCGGAAGAGGCAGCGTTGGCAGGCCTCCCACCAGGTGGACCGACGATATCGCCAGAATTGCGGGCAACCGGTGGATGGAATTGGCAAGCTGTGGTTCATTGTGGCGTTCTAAGGGGGAGGCCTTTGTTCAATAGTGGAAGTCTTCCGGCTGATGTTGATGAGTAATCATGTCGTCATTGGGAGATGGTAGCCATCATGTCGTGATTTGGATATAAAAAAATGTTAGGTAAGGGAGTTGATCTTTTTAGAATATTATTTTTTAATAATAATTTCAAATCTAATTATTTTGTAAAGCCTTCTTAAAAACCATTTGAAAATAAAACTTATTTCTGTAGATACAAGAGCGAGTTCGGCTTCACACTATCGGAGCGTGACGTCATAGTGGACGACGTGCGCGTGCGCGGGGTGGGCATGAGCGCCGTGCCTGAGGAAGTGGCGCCGCCTAGCGGGGGGGGGACCACTCCTGGGCCAGAAAAGGTACGATTTCTAGTAAACTATAGTTAAGGCATGATTTATTGACTGCCTCGTTGGCCTAGTGGTTGCTAAGCGCGACTGCTGAACTCGAGGTCTTGGCTTCGAATCCCGGGTCGGGCAAAGTGTTATTGGGTTTTTCCATTAGGTAATTCTCAGTAGCACGGAGTCTGGATTTGTGCCCGGTTGATAGCAATAGACTCGCTCCCTATTACATTGGGACCTAAAAACTGGCGAAATGTTGGTGTACTATATGTGCACCTCTGCCTACCCCTTCAGGGAATACAGGAGTGATGTTATGTTTTATATTAACCATGTTTTTACAACAAAAACACTACATTTTCCCTTAAGGCTGGTCGACTCAATCGAATATTTTTATTTTGACAGACAACGAAGGTTTTCTTCGAAGGAGGTTATCAAGACACCGCAATATACTTACTGGAGAAGTTAAAACCTGAGCAGGTGGTACCAGGACCTGCCATCATCATGGATAGCCTGTCTACCATACTTGTGGAGCCAGGTGTGTTTATATATGTCTAAGACACTCGCGAAATGCTTAAGCCTTTAAAATAATCTACGAAGAAATTAGAATGACACTTCACACTAATATAATAGAGGCGAAAGTTTGTGAGTGTTTGTATGTTTGTTACTTCTTCACGCTCAAACGGCTGGACCAATTTTGATAAAAACTTGTATTGAGGTAGCTGACACCCTGGATTAAAACAGGCTACTTTTTGTAAAAAAATTATAGCGGGCAACATCGCGGAGTGCAGTATTATAAGATTTTTTTTCTTTGCAATTTATATTAAGATGCGCCAGAGTTTCTTTTATAGTTCTTGGCCTAATACTGGTCTTAGCATTGAATAATAGTTTTAGTTTTCTAGCTGGTTTAGCGTGTGTTAAAAATATATTTTTAATATTAACTTATTATTTCATGTTTATTTTATATTTGTCTCGTTTTTGAAGTAGCAATGAATGTTTTTATAGATTGCCGCGCGGAAATAACAAAGTTCGGCGACATCCGCATCGTGATTGGCTCCGGCCAGCCGAAGCGCATCACTACAGACCTTGACTCCATTCAGCTCAGCATCTTCAGCCATCGGTTCATGAGCATCGCGGAGCAGATGGGCAGGTAACACCTGGTTATCTACTATATATACCGGTTATACTCACGTCGATATTCGGGACGCGTCACCTGCTCATGAATAAGGGCTCCGTTAGAGTCCGAAACTAGTCGGGCATTCCCGAATATCGACGTGAGTATAACCGGTTCATATTGTAGATAATATGGATAACACTCACAACAGTTATTATAGGTAACACCTGGGTTTTTCACTTTTAGGGGTCCGTACCCAAAGGGTAAAACGGGACCCTAATACTAAGATTCCGTCCGTCTGTCTCGAGGCTGTATCTCATGAACCGTGATAGTTAGACAGTTGAAATTTTCACAGATGATGTATTTCTGTTGTCGCTATAACAACAAATACTGAATATTCCTGGCTGGAGGCCTGCCTCGTTGGTCTAGTGGTTGCTAAGCGCGACTGCAGAGCACGAGGTCCTGGGGTCGAATCTCGGGTCGGGCAAAGTGTTACTGGGTTTTTCCATTAGGTTATTCTAAGTAGCAGCACGGAGTCTGGATTTGTGCCCGGTTGATGGCAAAAGGCTCGCCCCCTATTACATTGGGACCTAAAAACATAACTGGCGAAATGTGGGTGTACTATATGTGCACCTCTGCCTACCCCTTCGAGGAAATACAGGCGTGATGTTATGTTATGTTATGTATGTCTTCAACAAAATTCTTAGTAACAGCACGAAGTCTGGATTTATGCCCGGTTAATGGAAATAGGTTATATTTGAACCTCCTATTATATTGGGACTTATAACAACTGATGAAATGCGAGTGTATTCTACACTTCTTTCTACCCTATAGCATGTTACAGGAGTGTTAAATATATGTATGTAAACATCCAGGGTGCTCCAGCGCACATCGATCTCGGTGAACATAAAAGAGAGGCTGGACTTCTCGTGCGCGCTGTTCGGTGCGGACGGCGGGCTCGTGTCCAACGCGCCGCATATCCCCGTGCATTTAGGGGCCATGCAGGAAACTGTGCAGTATCAGGTAACTATTGGACCTGGGCAAGTCCAGGGGACTATGTAATGATCTGGGCAGGTCCATAGGAGAATTTTTCTCTTAAAAATAGGGTTCATATTTTGACATTCACTGCATAATTTTTAGCTTGTGTGAACTTTAAAAGAGACCTTGACCCCTGAGTTTGTTTCGGTATTTCTTCTCAGAGGTAGTCAGTTAGGAAATGCCGATGCCATCGAGTTTAAAAAAAAATGACGTGTAAAAGTGTTTTTGTGTTTGTGTTTGTTATGAGGTTGAAGCTGAATCGCAAAAATACCGAATGGAGACTAGGAGATGCCTAAATGTGAATTATAGAATAATTAAAAATGTCAGAACTCTGCTTGGATAAAGTCATTTTTATGTTTATTTACGGCCATGTCATAGTGTACTTTTATTGTTTTAATAAAATACATATTATTGAGTACTTATTATAATAATAAACTAAATATTATAATTCACTAAAATAATCCAGATGAAAGTCCGTGGCGACTCGTTGAAGGAGGGCGACGTTCTTCTCGCGAACCATCCGAAAGCCGGCGGATCTCATCTACCGGACCTGACGGTTATCACGCCAGTATTCCATAAGTGAGTAGTACATATTTTTAAACGTGGCCCCACACTAGGTATTTCTGCTGTGTCGTTGGTGCATTTTATAAACGTGAAATATCATATAATACAAAACACCTAGACTCGGTACAAACATTTCAGGATCGCAGTGCAGGAATCATTTTGACTTTGAATTATTCTAATGCATAAGCTATATTACTGTAAAGTTTCATTAAAATCCATTCAGTAGTTTTTACGTGAAAGAGTAACAAACATCCATCCATACTTACAAACTTTCGTCTTTATAATATTAGTGGGAATATAGTGTGATTTGTGAAATGTACAATAAAGAAAAACCTATTCATCTGAATCGTCTTCAAAGTGTTACCCTAACTACCCCTGGGTCCCCAACTACCCCTTTGAACTGTAAGGTCCTGCCCCAGGTCCCATAACCGGCCGATCTTCTTCGTGGCGTCCCGCGGGCACCACGCGGACATCGGCGGCCTCACGCCGGGCTCCATGCCGCCGCACTCCGTGAGCCTGCGGCAGGAGGGCGCCGCCTTCAAGTCCATGCTGCTCGTGGACGGAGGGAGGTTTAATGAGGAGGAGCTCACTGAGGGTAAGTTGAAGAGGAGTGTTAAAAGGTAGATTGAGGAGTGAAAAAGGGTAGGTTGAGGAGGAGTGAAAAAGGGTGAAATTTGGAACGAGAAGGGGGGGGGGGGAGAATAAAAAGGAAAGCGGTTTAAACATCAATTGAAATCTCTGTATATTATGTAGAGTGACTGCTACATTGATCTAGTGGTCGCTAAGCACTACTGCTTAGCGTGAGGTAGGTTTGAATCCCGGGTCGGGCAAAGTATTATCGAGTCTTAAATCAGCTCATAGTCTACATTTGAGCCCGTTTATGCTTCTAATCTTTTCTTCAGATCATCTTAGATCTGGTCAACATAGCTCGCCTCTTATACTTAATTTGCCACTCAATCAATACTTTTGCGAAGAGAGCATGGAATATGTAATGTTAGTTTAATGAAATTGTTTTAGAGCTGATGAAACCTGGGAAAGAGCCAGGATGCTCTGGCACGAGGAACTTGGCCGACAACCTGTCAGATTTGAAGGCACAAGTCGCTGCCAACCAGAGGGTAAGTTGGATAATAAATGTGCAAAATGTTAGCTAAAATATATAAAGAATTTGATAATTACCTATATAATAATGTTTCCTATGTTATTTCTGGAATTTGATAATTATTTGATTGTTTCCTATGTTATCTTAGATTAATCAAGGTAAAAAAAATGCAAAATATTCGACGTGATTTTACCACAAAAGATTATACATATAATAATAGCTACCGGTATCTTGGACCTCGTTTCCGCTGCTGGTTGGGCTCTATATTATATATTTCAAATATAGTATTTATTTTTATACATATACTAGCTGTTGCCCGCGACTTCGTCCGCGTGAATTTCGTGGTATGAAAAATAGATGTTGGCCGATTCTCAGACCTACTCAATACACTCACAAAATTTCATGAGAATCGGTCTAGCCGTTTCGGAGAAGTATGGGAACGAAAACTGTGACACGAAAATTTTATTTTAAATGTTAGACTTAAATTTTAGGTGGCTCAGTTGGCAGAGCGGCGCCACGGTACGGCGGCTGTCGCAGGTTCGAGTCCCGCTCGTGTCCATCATTTTTTAAGTTTCCCTTTATCAATTAAAAAAAAAATGAAATGTGTATAAATAAAGTGTATTGGTCGTAATATACGAAAATACACGCTATGTAGATTGTACTGTTTTTTCCAGGGCATCCAGCTAGTCAGTGAGCTGATAGACGAGTATGGTCTAGATGTGGTGCAGGCGTACATGACCCACATTCAGAACAACGCAGAACTGGCTGTCAGAGACATGTTGAAGGTACAGTTCTTTTACATTTAGGGACTACGATCTAGTGTTTAACCCTTCAAACACTAGATTTCTACGAGGACGCGTCCATACAGCGTTCCAAAGCAGAGTCATTTACATACTAAAATATGAATTGAGCTGAATAAACATGCCTGTATTCCCCAAAGGGGTAGGCAGAGGTGCACATATAGTACACCCAAATTTCGCCAGTTATGTTTTTTGGTCCTAATGCAATAGGGAGCGAGCCTATTGCCATCAACCGGGCACAAATCCAGACTCCGTGCTGCTACTGAGAATTATCTAATGGAAAAACTCAGTAACACTTTGCCCGACCCGGGATTTGAACCCAGAACCTCGTGCTCAGCAGTCGCGCTTAGCTACCACTAGACCAACGAGGCAGCTGCATAAGTGTAGTTCATCATCAGCAGGAAGACATCCACTGTTCAACAATCTATATGTATCCCCCTTGGAGGGGGGTTGGGCTTGCGCCCCGCGGTATTACCTACATAATTTTCGGGATAAAATACCTATGTGTTAATCTAGCATATCAGCTACCTCCATACCAAATTTTATCTAAATTGGCCCAGCCGTTTGAGGGTAAAGCAGTAACAAACACACGAACTTTCACTTTTATAATATGAAATAATACGTGTATGTGATATTTCAGGAGATAGCCCGCAATGCCTTAGCCAAGACAGGGTCAGCAGTGTTGAAGGCAACAGAGTATATGGACAATGGGACTCCTATATCGCTTACCGTCACGCTAGATAAGGAGAAAGGCAGCGCTGTGTGTGACTTTACGTGAGTGTTACCTTTGTTTATTTTGTACTAGGTGCGCCCCGCGGTGTTACCCGCTACATTTCAATAAAAAGTAGCCTACGTTTTAATCCAGGGTGTTAGCTACCTCCATACCAAATTTTATCAAAATTGGTCCAGCTGTTTAAGCGTGAAGAGGTAACAAACATACAAACACACTCACAAACTTTCATCTTTATAATATTACTGACTGCTATAATAATTATGTACCTACTAATCCATAATATTTGCACAATTATTAATATTACTATTGAAATTCTAATTTTCTGTTGTATACTGTGTCTACCGCACCATATTGTACACTAGCTTGTAAATTGCTTATATTATAGTTTAATTGTAGATAGGCCAATAAATAAATGAATAAACCCACAGCGGCACTGGTGTAGAAGTGTGGGGCAACCTGAACGCTCCCCGCGCCATCACCCTGTCGGCCCTCATCTACTGTCTGCGCTGCATGGTGGGGCACGACGTGCCTCTCAACCAGGTAACACAATATATTACATACTTTAACAACTCAGTTGGTAAAGCATTGCCAACGACCGGCGAAGGTCGCGTGTTTGAGTCCCGCTCTTATTCGTTATTGTTCAAAATTTGGATTTGATCTTATCATGGGCAACATGCAAAAAATTGTGAATTCTATTCATCATCAGCCGAAAGAAAACAAAGGCCTTCCTCTTAGAGTGGGGAGGTACGAGATCGTCATATAAACAGATCATCATCAGCCGGTAGACGTCCAGTGTTGAACAAGGACCTTCTTAGGTAAGGAGGGGGGTGCCATAATCCCCACGCTTGGCAAGCGGCTTGGGGATCGCAGTATTGGTGAAGTCACAGAAGACGCTGCTGCTCATCTTCTGGATTTTCCATTACGACTCCCACGGGAAGAAAGGGGGTGATTAATTCTAGCCCGGATACCACTCGATTTTTATTCAACTGATTTCAAACTTACTGCTTATGAGATTTCAGATCGATATAGCCTGCTAAAACAGTATAATAATAATATTCTTAATGATTTCTATCATTTACGCGAATATTAGACGTTTAAATAAAACTAGGTTTACGGTTTGTCTGCCCGTAACCATGAATGCTGTAAAATATTCGAAACGTCGGGACCAAAAATCAATTTAAAAACCGCGATAAAATCCGTAAACCTAGTTTTATTTCAATAATATTCTTATTATAGGGCTGCCTAAACCCGGTGCAAGTGATAATCCCGGCCGGCTCCATACTGGACCCGTCAGAGGGCGCGGCCGTGGTGGGCGGGAACGTACTGACGTCACAGCGCATTGTCGATGTCGTGCTGAAGGCTTTCCAAGTAAGTGCTGGTACTAAAGGGATGCGACGTCTATTTTATTCATTGATTTTATTTCTGCCTCGTTGGTCTAGTGGTTGCTAAGCGTGACTGCTGAGCACGAGGTCTTGGGTTCGAATCGCGGGTCGAGCAGTGTTACTTGGTTTTTCCATTAGGAAATTTTCAGTGGCAGCACGGAGTCTGAATTTGTGCCTGGTTGATGGCAATAGGCTCGTCCCCTATGACATTGGGACCTATGTAAACTTTAACTCATTCATACTACTCCGTCCGTGTAATTTTCTTAAAAATGTTCCCTTCACGTATTTAACACTAGCTGCGCCCCGCGGTGTAACCCGCTACATTTTTTCAGGATAAATAGACCCTATTAATCCAGGGTGTCAGCTACCTCCATATGAAATTTCATCAAAATCGGTCTAGCCGTTTGAGCGTGAAGAGGTAACAAACATAAAAACACGCTCACAAACTTTCGCCTTTATAATATTAGTATATAAGTATAGTTAATATGGATTCTCGCAGGTGTGTGCTGCGTCTCAAGGCTGCATGAACAACCTAACGCTTGGCGAGAAGGACTGGGGCTACTACGAGACTGTTGCCGGAGGCAGCGGCGCTGTAAGTGGACTCTATTATAATAACATAAGGTTCAAAATTGCATAGCATTTTATTGAGCATTGATAATATAATTTGAAATAAACCTTTATTATTGTGATGATTGAAATTCTGGTTACTAAAGATAATTAAAGTTAGTTTTAAAGCCATTTTTTTCGCGTAAGGTGTGGATATATGTCTACAGTAATACGAGTAACGGGACAACGTGCCGCGACACAGTTGCAGTGTACGGTGTCCCGTCAAAATCGGTCCAGCCGTTTCGGAGATTAGCCGGACCAAACAGACAGACAATTTTTTTATTGCATGTTTTTATATGTATCGTGTATACTATCTTAAGCATTGAGTATAAAGCTTCATGTTACAAACAGACATTCCAATTATATGTTTGTGTATTGATGATGTATCCGTTTCCCCCAGGGCCCGGGCTGGCGGGGCGCGGGCGGGGTGCACACCCACATGACCAACACGCGCATCACGGACGTGGAGATAGTCGAGCGGCGCTACCCCATGCTCGTCACGCGGTTCTCACTCAGACCTCACTCGGGAGGGAGAGGTATACACGAACTTAGACACAAGTATATTTATCTTCAACAGGCAAACCAACAGCATCTTCATCACACATTGTAATTTATACATATTAACAGGTAGCGGACTAATATAGACGCCAATTGTACAGTGAAACCTGGTTAAGTGAGACATCAAGGGACCTGCAATGTCGTTTCACTTATAGAGGTATTCCACTTACCCAGTGTCTCAGATATACAGGTATAAATAAATATCCGTCTCATTTACAGAGGGTTCCATTAATAGAGTTGAGAATACGGGTTATTTCAGTTATTTTACATTTTTCAAATAAACATCTGTATGATAGTAAAGCGAAACTAAAACTGAAGGTAATTGAAGGTTTGTGGGTAGAATAAGAATGAGTAAACAAACAATCTTATCTCAGTTACAGAGGTTTATGCATATAAAATTCACTCGCTGTCTCAGTTATAAAGGTAGGTAAGATGATAAGTCGAAAGAACAAATCCCAGATATAGAGGTTTACCTCGTCCCACTAACAGAGGTAATTCAGTGCCAGTGTTGGGACCTCAGCATGAGTTCCAGTTATGGAGGTTTCTCACTTATCCAGGTCCCACTTAACCAAGTTTCACTGTATATACAACACTAAAAAAAACTTATGTATATTGTGTATGAAAGAACCACAGCGAGTTCGAGTCGACCTGTCCTGACAGATGCCCCGCGTCGTACTATGTGAAGGACAATAGGGAATATTCAAGCATTTTTCATCATCATCATAATTGTAATACTCAGCTCGATATAACAAAAATTTACAGAGAAAATAGATGTTATAAATAATATCCAAATACGGGCACTTGAACGCCCGCCATTTTGACGCGCTTGGCATAACCTAAAGGTTTAAATATCAAAGTACTAGTAAATAGATATAAAATTATTGTGCTACGTAATGTATCAATGTTTTGTATTTTACAACTATTATAACACGAAAAATAACATAAAACCAACTTATAAGTATATATTAAAGTACCTAAACGTAAAATACACTTCGATATCGTGTAATTTGACGTCACATAACTCGTGACAGCTTGCGTTGCGTTTAAACCATAGATATAGGATCCAAGTAGTTCCTACTATAGATGGGGTGATTGAAATAGAAAGACCTGAGTACAATGTAGGTTAGAGTGAGAAAGGTAGTTGGACGTGTTACTGACTGAACTTTACACCAAATGACACATTTCAAATTAGTCAAAAATAAATTGTGTTATTTAATTTGAAAAAATATATGCTTGGTGTGTAAATTATATTTATTTATTTGTCTTCGTCATGCCTTCGTGTGTAGTACCCGGATGTGATACTAATCATAGAAATAATATAAATAATTACAGTTTTCACTTGTAAGTACAATTGGTTATTTTGCTATTTACAATACGTTTACAAATGCCTTTACTAACGTTGCGTATATCAATCGGTACGCCAATGTATCGCGTTTAATCACATAGTGACCCTTAATATTGTAGATCTTTATAAAAAGAAATAACACGTACGTAAATTTTGTGTATTTTTTACCCAAATATCATAGAATAGAGATTGACCACCTTGACAGAGACTTTATCGATATTGTTCGATATTCTACTTGACGTTTTATTTTGAGAATTTGATTAATTAGTATAGGTACATAATATTATTATTGTAAAAATAAATTAATACACATATTATATTATAATCAATCAATGTCCAAAATAATTATTTAGAAACATTATAATTCTTTAGAATAATGTAAAAAAATATTTTGAAGATTTCCTGTAAATGAAGAGTTTCGCCAAAAATGGCTAAACCTGTTAAATAGAGGTAACTGGATTCCCAAAAAATATTCATCAGTTTGCAGTAAGCACTTTGAACAAATTTGTTTTAGAAAATGCCCTAAATACAATCAGATTACGATTTTCATTACTTTATTTATTTTATGAATATGGTATGTTATTTTATGAATTTACCTTTTACCACAGAACTACTTAATAAATTAGACAATACGACTATAAGTATTTAATATGTACTTTTTTATGGTAATAAAAATTACCATTAGTAAATAGTAAATTAGTTAGTTTAGTAAAAACGGAAAATCTGCAATAATTGACTATTATACACTTACTTATTCAACAGAATAAGTGATTTATGTATTGATTCTGTAATATGTTAATTGCCTTCGGGAATCCGCGGTAGGGTCGATATGAAGTTGAAATCTTTATTAACAGTGTGATCACTGATCACTGGGCTTACTGCATTAATGACGTTAGAAACCAACGCCGACTTTTATTTTATTTCATGTTTTTGACTATTTGTTAATTTTAAAAGGTTTATGTTTTTGTTAAGATTTAATAAACGACGATGATTTATGGATTCTTTTGTTTTACTATATTGATTTTAGATAATTTCGTTTAACTTCGTTGTTTTCATGATTGTGATTTTTATCGACATACGATAATATGAGAGTGCGTGTCACAGCAATATATGTCAAACACGCACTCATTTCATTTTTGGTCTCGCCTTATTTACATGAGAACCGGTCTATCATATACTTCGTCTGAGGTTTAAACTATTTTATGATTCCCGCTCGTTTGTGGCACTTTTCAGTAAATATTTTTAAATCAAATTTAAATTATATAACAAGATATTGATATAGGTATAATTCTTAAGAAAATAGATTATTAAAAAATATATGGTTCATATTTGAATATGCATATTCCCTATTATTTGTTTGGTATTTCTGTTGACCTACATAAAGTAATATATAGGTATATCGCAGGTCGTTGGCCGGGCGGGGACGGCGTGGCCCGCGAGCTGGTGTTCCGGCGCAGCGTGCAGCTGTCCGTCCTCACTGAGCGGCGCGCCTTCCAGCCGTACGGGATGAATGGTAACTGATTGCTTAGTTAAGTTAGTTATCATGCAGGGTTAACCAAAACTAGCCCAGGAGATTAGTAAACCATGAATTTCCATTTACCACGATTCTGACATGCCTACCCCTTTTGCCTCATTCTCTCTAAAATTTAACATTTTTTTGTTCGTTTCATCATTCTAATTAATAAATAGAATTTCTTTCTAACACATCATCGTCAACCAGAAGACGTCCACTGTTTAACACAGGCCCCTCTCTTAGAACGACACAATGAAACAACTTGCTATTTCTAACTTTGAAACTATCCCGTCGCATAATTATAGGAAAATTATATTACAACAGTTTTTAATTTTGACTTGACTTTTCTGACTGCGTCTGCTTGCGACCACGGCTGGTGTAACTCGGTCGAAACGTCAAGCCAACATTAAAAACTTGTGTTCGCGTCAATTCCCGTGTTGTAATTTTATTTTTGCCATTTGCTTTCACTTTCTAAATACTATTTAATATTGAGCAGTTTTCTAGTATAAAATAGATAACTATTGATGTTTAGGTGGAGAAGCTGGTGAGAGAGGAATGAACTTGTTGCAGCGTGTGGACGGACGACTCATCAACCTGGGAGGCAAGGCGTCCATACACGCATACCCCGGGGTGAGTGACGTCATTATATACGTACTTAACAAATTCCCCGAGAAATAATAAAAATAATGTGCAATAAGAAATGAAAAATTTTCCTAACAGTCAAGGAATAATTTCAACGACTTTCTTTTATTTCCTTTCGTAGGGTTCAAGCTTACTCCCTAACAAAAACCATCGACTGACTGACTCGTTGGTCTAGTGGTCGCTAAGCGCGACTGCTGAGCACGAGGTCCTGGGTTCGAATCCCGGGTCGGGCAAAGTGTTTCTCGGTTTTTCCATTAGGTAATTCTCAGGGGCAGCGCGGAGTCTGGATTTGTGCCCGGTTGATGGCAATAAGCTCGCCCCCTATCACATTGGGACCTAAAAACATAACTAGCGAAATGTGGGTGTACTATATGTGCACCTCTGCCTACTCCTTCGGGGAATACAGGCGTGATGTTATGTATGTATGTAAAAACCATCGAAATCGGTTTAGTGGTTTAGCCACCAAAGTGTTACACAGAGTTACTTTCATTTTCCATAATTTTATTTTTCAGGACAAATACATAATGAATTCCCCCAGCGGTGGCGGGTACGGGGTCCCTGACGGCAGTCACACAGACGAACAGACAAGCAAGCAGGCCAGCGGCTTCCTGGAGAGGGGCAGTGTGTTCGAGTACAGGAGTGCGCAGGAGTCGGTGTGATAGTCGTATAGACAAGCTGTTTTAGTTGCAGAAGAAAGTTTTTTTTTTATAAATCATGTCTATATACAGTGGGTTCAATAATATATTATTCTTGTATAAAGTTACAATAATACCTATCACATTTATATTTTATATTCAAAGGTGTTCTATCTGCGATAGGCTGCAAGCAATTTGAAATTCGTTCGGAAAACACTAGTGTTACCATATATCGATCGATTAAGGTACAGTCAATTATTTTAACAGGAGAGCGATGATTTGTAACTGTTTTTAGAAATCCTATAGAGTTCATTATCACAGTACTTTTGAAAAAAATGGTGCTACTCTTAGTACTATAGCCTGGCACAAAATATTGGTCTTCGAGTATCTTCTGGAAACTTCCCGGATTACATAAAATAATTAGCCTTATGTGCTAAGAAAAAATAATTATGTTATTAGTTTAGTATCTTTCTATATTATTATTATATTACTTATTTAAACTCAATATCTATGTAACTAAATACCTCATGATGTATTAAATATTATATAAAAAAACAATACCAAAAACTGAAATGTATATATTTTTATATAGTCATTAAATGACTGCTCGAATATGTGTTGTATTTTTAACCGACTTCAAAAAAGAAGGAGCGTGTTCAGCGTGTATTTTATAATTCTAATTAGTATGTTTTATTATTACCATAAGAGGAAGTAAATCAGAAAAAATAAGCATTATTCAATTTAATTGTTTTGTTGTTATTATTTATAAGCCATATTATATTATTAAAGCTTTAAACAATGGACTTGTAGTACAATAAAATCAATATGCAAACATAATTTTATATTTACAATTTCACAATGAATACATCGTTTTATATACATTAAATATTGTTATAATCAGTTTATATTGTTTTAATAAAGTTATTTGTTTATTTAATTTCTTTGTTTTATGTTAAATACATTATCATACACATGGCAGCACGAAAATTCTTCAATACATAAAACCCTTCTTAATAAAATCTTGACAAACCAAATAAAGAAACCTATTCATTTTACTATAATAACTTTCGTGACTGTTATCCATATTATTTACTATATATTCTGGTTATACTCACGGGTGTATTCGGGAATGCCCGACTAGTTTCGGACTCGACCGGAGCTCTTATTCATGAGCCGAACTTCGGCTCGCGACTCTGCCGCGTATAATATAGTAAATAAAACCTATTCATGTTATTCATAAAACGTAACATTTTACACTTTAGGTCACTAACCTTTAGCACCACACATATATCTATTTTTGCACTCACTCACATAACTTTCTCTATAAGAAAGAAAGAAAGAAGAAACTGGCGAAATGTGGGTGTACTATATGTGCACCTCTGCCTACCCCTTCGGGGAATACAGGCGTGATGTTATGTTTTTTATGTTGTTAATTTTTTTTTATAACTATATATATTAGGTTTTTTTCATACACCAATACCGTAGCAATAAAGTCAGGGGTCGATCGGTCAAGTCTTCACAACAGAGATGCCTCACATTTTCTAATCAATATTACTTTTAATAACCAATTAAGTCAGGGATCGTCAACTTTTTACACTTCGACTCAACAATCCTAAACAGAGATGTCCAACCTTTTTAACACTAACTTGATAATTTTACAGTTGCACTCAACTTTTTTCAACATTTGACTTTACCACATTTCCAGATGCACTCAACCTTTTTCAACATTTCACTTTATCACATTTCCAGATGTGTCCAACCTTTTTAACACTAACTTTATAACATTTCCAGATGTGTCCAACATTTTTAACACAAACTTCATCACATTTCCAGATGTGTCCAACCTTTCCATCATATTTTAAACCTGTCTCCGGTGAACTGCAGATGCTGTGTGTGTCAGGCATGGTCTCCTGCCGCGGCTAGGGCTTCTCTATTCTCGTAGGCCCAGAAGCCGTGCAGTTCCAGCAGTATGGACACAGCCGTGTGGCCGTGGCCGCTGCGGATCAGGTCCTGAAGGGTGATTCTCGACGGATGCTCAGGTCTGATCATGTCGAAGATCTCGTCCTTCACATCGTCGAAGTTAACCGGTTCGGCGCCGTGGGCTATCATTTGATCTTGAATTGCCTGCAGAGTATAAAACCAGATTGTATAACATAGACAATATAACATAACGCCTGTATTTCCCGAAAGGGGAGACCTTTAGTACACCCACATTTCGCCAGATATATGTAACTAGCTTTTGCCCGCGGCTTTGCCCGCGTTAAGTAGCCTATATCCTTTCTCGGGTTTTAAACTTTCTACATGCCAAATCTTACTCCAGAGTCTCTCAATCTATACTCCGTGCTGCTCTTGAGAATTATGTAATGGAAAAACCCAATAACTCTGCCCAACCCAGGATTCAAACCCAAGACATCTCACTCCAGAGTCTCTCAATCCAGACTCCGTGCTGCTATTGAGAATTATGTAATGGAAAAACCCAATAACACAGCCCAACCCAGGATTCAAACCCAAGACCCCGTACTCATCTGTTGCGCTTAGCAACCACTACGCAAACGCAGTACAGTGGCATAAAATTGTTTTCATAATCCATCTAAACGCCACTACGCCTTACCTTGAAAAAGTAATTGAGTGTGAAGGCATCGAGGTACCCCATGGAGTTGATGTCGAGCACTCTGAAGAGGTACGCGAGTGCTGCCGGCTGCTTCCTATTCTCCAGCGCTAGGACTAGGTCCAGGTAGGTCTTGTAGTCCATCTCCCCATCATAGGTAAGACATTGCTGGAACACCCGCTGAAGGAACGCTCGGGTCAAAGTTCCAGAACCATATCTGTGATGAAGAAGATGGCATAAATAATTTAACCGCTGATGCTGCTATAAGATAACCGCTGATGAAGAAGGGTTCTAGAGTGGCGACCGATTCAGGCTGATGATGGTGATGATTTACCCGGCCAGTTCGTTGATGCTGAGCATCCCGTTGTGGTCTCTGTCCAGGTTGAGGTACTGTCCGTACACGCGCAGGGCCGACGCCGCGCTGAACCAATTCTGCTCCTGCATCTCCATGGGAAGGTCTTCTTCACGAAGCTGAAACAACAACAAAGATTTAAAAAAATATGATTCATAGTAACATTATGACTGTATTCCCAGAAGGGGTGAGCAGAGGAGAATGTAAAGTACACCCACGTTTCCCCAGTTATGTATGTAATGTAATAGAGGGGGGGGGGGGGGGGCATTGCCCGTGCCGTGCCAGAGTTGATACACCACTGACTAACGGTAACGGAAAACATCGTGAGGAAACCCTGATTTGATTATCTGAAATCGCCAACCCGCAGTGAGCTAGCGTGGTGATCAATGCTCAATCCGTTTCTATACGAGAAGAGGCCTTTGCTTTGCAGTGGGACAGTTATAGGCTGTTATAATTTTTATATAAATAGTATGAAATCAAAAGGATGCAAAAGGCCCAAAATAGGTATCAGTGGCGTTTAGGGGAGGAGGCTTATGCCCAGCAGTGGGGCATTTAAAAGCTGATGATGATGAGTATGAAATCAGCCACTACCTGCGCAGACGTAAATCGCCGCTACAGGATATAGCTAGTACGGTTTCCTATGATAGTGTGCCGTGCAGGCAACAAAGAGTGTCCTTTGCGCAGCCCATTACTGTATGAATTCGAATTGTACTGTGGGCATTTCCAGTTCTTATGTATCTTAAATTAAATAGCGTCATTGTGTTGTTTTCATTAAGTATTTTTTGGTAAGCTGAATTTGTGCCCAGTTCATGACAATATACTTATCCAAAAATACATAACTGATGATATGTGGGTGTGCTGTATTCCTTAAAGAATTAGCCAGTGTTTCGTTATATAGGTATATTTTTCTCACTCTCACCTCTAACAAATCATCGAGGAAGGAGCAAGACAGCACGTCGCGTATCCTGACTCTGCCGACTCGGAGAGGGTCCAGGAAGAAGAGGAACTTTCTAGCAGCCGTGCAGACGTAGAAGGAGCTGAACGAGGAGTCCAGCCCATCCAGAGCTGCCAGGGACGGCACCAGCTCTGCGATGTAGCTCTCCAGGTCCTAGGGATGATGAGGTTTATAGTAATAATGGGTATATGTATACCTGAATGTTGACTACTAGCGCTAGTGACTGGCGCTATTGACTGGCGCTAGTGACTCGCGCTAGTGATTTGCACTAGTTACTGGCGCTTGTAACTCGCGCTAGCGACTTGCGCTAGTGACCCACGCTAGTGACTGGCGCTGGTTACTGGCGCTAGTGACCCGCGCTAGTGACTGGCGCTACTGACTATTATTTCCACTTGTCAACAACTAAATGTAGCAAACTCACGTGCTCAGTGAGGTACCCTTGTCCGGTGACGTCATACAGCGACAAGCCGATCCTGGTCTGCTGCAGCCAGACGCGCCGCATCACGTAGTTGAACAGGGAGACGGCGCGGACTCGGCCCACGCCGCCTTCGGCCGCTTGCAGGCGCCCGAATACCTCCGCTGTGAAGTATGGCCTGAAAATGTTCAAGAACCAATATTTATATTTGTCTGTCTGTCTGTCTCTCTTTCACGACTAAACTACTGAACCGATTATGATCGAAATTTGAGTAAGATTAAATCCTAAGGCCATAGCCAATCTACCATATTCATAGTCATGGGAAAAGAGGCATGAAATTTTTCTATTTACTGTCTTGACTTTTATAATGAGTAACCTCTGGAGTTTCTTGCTGGTTCTTCTCCATTGGAATGACATTTTGGAACCGTGCAACTAGCATCCTAACGTTTCATAAGCGCCTGTAATAGGTTTATGTGAAATAAAAACATTTTAAATTTTGAATTATTTGGTTAGAAACTAGTTTTCCATCTTATTCCTTTAGTATGGCTGAAAATTTTAAATAAAACATACTTATACTTCGGACCGGCCTCGTCCCTAATCTTCTTGAACTGAAAATAGTCAATGATCAGCTCATCGTTACTCGCCGCATTGAAGCTCCCATTACTCTTTTCTAACAGACTCCACAGATGCTTCAACTCACTGTTATCGAGGAGCTCTTTACTCTTCTTCTGTAAGAACTGGGCTCTGGTCTCTTCTCGTAACTTCTGTGCTAGCATATCGTCAGGTCTTGGTAGTTTGAAGTAGAATTTCGGTATGTTTTTGTATGAGTCTTTTTCTCCGGCCAGTGATGGTTTGTATAGTTTCTGGAACGTTTCCACTTCTAGTTTGTCACTCTCTCCTTTAGTTATGCTTGTGCCTGTGTCTGTGGACAATGTTTTTAGTGTAGAGCATGTTTAGTTTTAATTTATATAGTACAGTAATTGTACACCACCTCAAAAAGGGAAACATTCACAATAATGAGATGTATATATGTCCAATAGACTATGTACTGTGGGTGGTTGTATTGCATAAGGCAATTTTTTTAGCCATTATCATTTATACATAACTAGCTGACCCAGGGTATGAAAAATAGATGTTGGCCGATTCTCAGACCTACTCAATATGCTCAGAAAATTTCATGAGAATTGGTGAAGCCGTTTCGGAGGAGTATGGGAACGAACATTGTGACACGAGAATTTTATATATAAGATATCAATGATGATAGTAGTTAGGGATAGTCATTTTTACATCATCATATTATAATTTTTGCAATTTTTACATAATAGTTGGGTCTTATAATATACAGGTACTTCCATTCCACCTATAACATTGCATGTATCAAGATCTAGCTATAGTTTTTAAAATGAATAAACAAAAAAGCAGATGAAAGTTAGCGGGCAGGAGTGGAGTATAAGTAGAGTTGTAGACTCATGTTATGCCTGTTTTTGACAGGTACATAATGTTTACTATGACTTAATACTCAATACTTTATTACATTCCATAAAAGTAAATAGATGGACTTATAATAGTACAGATCTTTATGGACCCTGTCGGGCACAACAAAAAGCGAAGAGACTTGAATTGTAATTATCGAAGTTGCATTCTGAGATATCTGGTTCATGACAAACCATATCACAGGTCATATAAATAATAAATGTTCTATCGTATAGTTTTTTATTTAATGGCAACCAGCTGAGAGTTTCAGCACTTTCAGATATTTATGCCAGTGTCATGCAGCACATGGGTATTGGTGAGTGACTTGGATAAGACAGTTCGCGTATCGTACAGTTAATGTTTACGTCTTACCATCCAATTTTTTAATGTATTTCCTGAGCCGATCTTTCAACATATTGTTTACTTTAATTTGTTTATCGTCCACTGGTTTGGGTTCTGTGGGCGCATTGTTGTTAGCTGTGTCGTCGGTTTTAACTTCTTGTTTGTTATCCGTCATGGTTTTATGTTATAAATTCACAAATAAATCAAAATTTTAATTTACTTCAATTGTTGTTAAACTTTATGTGACATTTCACATTGGCAGTTCAAACAAACGTTTCTTTCAACGCATTTCTATAAAATAAAATACTATTGTGTTTTAAGTTTTACTCTACTGTTAACTTCTTTAAATTAAGGTATTTCTTCTTTATTAGTTTGGTTTCCTATCAATTATACTGTGACGCACGTGTTTTTATACGAAGAATAAGTCTACTAAAAAATAAGTCGATAAAGTCATTGGACAGAAAAATGTATAAATATCGTAGAATGAAGCGTAGTGGTGTTTCTACTATTCGACACTAGATGTCACTATAACATTTCTACTTTTCGCCGTTAGAGGCGCTGCAAGCTTGCAACTCGTTGATGTCTTTTGTATGAGACTATGAGATAAAATATTTTAAAAAAATATTGAGATTATCTAGATCTATTCTATTCGGCTAATTTGATGTTTTAAATTAAATTATGTGTGTTTTCCATAATTATTTTCATTTAAGTTAAGAGTATAGATTTTGAATTTTCTTTCAATGGTCATTGAAATTATTTTGCATGCATACTTTTCGGTGATTTTACCGCAGTTAAATCGACTTCAAGAAGTATTTCTTAGATGTACATCTAACAATTGATGTGTTTCGTTTAATAGCGGCACTAGTACAGCCTACACTAATCAGTATTGTCACATTCGCCACAAATTGTGGTTGATTTTCCAATTTGCAATCTAATATTACACCTTGATGCACTTGCAAGAGAAACCTATATATTGACAACAACAAAGATCGTGTTTGTATTGAAGGGGTACGCTTATGGTCTGCGTAACTCGAACAACACGGCAGCGGCACAGGATTTCAAATTGGGCCGTTTGACCGTTGTGCCGCCAAGACAAAGGTCGCAAGTGCAAACCCCTGCACGCACCAATATCTTTTCAAATTCATGTGCGTAATATAAATTAGTTATCAGCTAAAAACAGCGAAAGAAAACGAAAAAAACCGGCACACCGGAGAGATTTTTCAACGGCGTGTAAAGCTATATCAGAGGCCTGCAGGCGGTTTTTAAACTCACATCAAATCGTTTATTTGCGAATATGGGTAGGTATATACAAAATATTAATGTGGTAGGTAAATAAATAGTGTTCCAAACATATTTTACTATATTCTAACAAATAAATTATTTCTTTCTTTACCTTACGGCATGCAAATATTATATGTAAGTACTAGCTGTTGCCTGCGACTTCGTCCGCGTGAATTTCAGGTAAAAAACTTTTATCACTAAGGGGTATGAAAAATAGATATTGGCCGATTCTCAGACCTACTCAATAGGCTCACAAAATTTCATGAGAATCGGTCTAGCCGTCTCGGAGGAGTATGGGAACGAAAACTGTGACACGAAAATTTTATATATATAGATTTTATAGTCATTTAGAAAAACAACTCTGGCACCAGGTTGTTCATCAACCATACGACAAGAAGTGTTATGAAGACTGACTCTTCCAGTCGTAATAGATCTGTGTTATAGTATATGGTGGCATTTACAGCGACCGTGGTTTATTAACAAACACTTTCCTTCGCTCTATACAGCGGGTTTCACTTTGTTACGCGTTACTAAGATGAAACTGTTCCTACCATTTTAGTATTGCTTTTTAGGGTTCCGTCCACATATGGTAAAACGGGACACTATTACTAAGACTCCGCTGTCCGTCCTTTCGTCTGTCACGAGGCTGTATCTGATGAACCGTGATAGTTAGACAGTTGAAATATTCACAGATGATGTATTTCTGTTGCTGCTATAACAACAAATACTAAAAAACAGAATAGAAGGGGAAGGGGCTCCCAAACAACAAACGTGATTTTTTTGCCGTTTTTAGATAATGGTACGGAACCTTTAGGGCGCGAGTCCGTCTCGCACTTGGCCGGTATTTTTATTATACTATTTTCTTGACTAAAAAGTCGTGGTGGCCTAGTGGTAAACAAACTTGATTTGTATGCACAAGGTTGCAGGTTCAATCCCGAGCAAGTATCAATGTGAGTTTTTCCATGTTATAAATACTTTCTTAGTTATTCTAAGACACCACTGACTAACGGTGACGGAAAACATCGTGAGGAAACCTGGATTTAATTATCTGAAATCGCCAACCCGCAGTGAAGTAGCGTGGTGATCATTGCTCAATCCTTCTCTATACGAGAAGAGGCCTTTGCCCTGCAATGGGACAGTTATAGGCTGTTATTATTATATGCCAAGCCCTATTAACTAGAAGGGTATATTCCCCAACCTACGTATTTATCGGCTCACCTCCGAATTTGAAATTTCCGTTTGTCCCGAATTTGGGTGTTTGTGTCTGATACACACACGATATATCATGTTTCTGAAACTCACTCAATACAGGAGCAAGTCCACGTTTAAAGAAATACTAGGGAGTGATATATCGGGCATAATTGGCATAAATTATTTAACTAGCTATTTCTTAAAACAATGAAGGCACAATACTGACATAAGTGTAAGTAATAGGTGCAGTAGAAGTACCTACAGTTAGTGGATATTACGTCACCCACTATTTATAATACAGTTCAAGTTATTCATGAATATTCTTCATATTTTTTGCGGGCATTATTTAAGGTGTTACATATACTAGTGTATAACACTTATATAATAATGTTGCACCTTTTAATTAACGCGAGGAATTCGCTGCAAGTAGAGTGGCATACTCCGAAATTAATAAAAGACTCGTCTTAGAAGTAAAATCGACAATGTTATAACATAACATCACGCCTGTTTCCCCGAAGGGGTAGGCAGAGGTGCACATATATTACACCCATATTTCGCCAGTTATGTTTTAGGTCCCTATGTAATAGGGGCGAGCCTATTGCCATCAACCGGGCACAAATCCAGACTCCGTGCTGCTACTGAGAATTATCTAATGGAAAAACCTAATAACACTGCCCGACCCGGGATTCGAACCCAGGACCTCGTGCTCAGCAGTCGCGCTTAGCGACCACTAGACCAACGAGGCTGTCTAATCGAAAATGGTATTTGCTAGAAGCTTCGAAGAATCGATCGGCGGAGATCGATAACGACATAGTAGCGCAGTTGGAAGAGCAGCCGCTTTGGGTCGACATAGATCGTGGGATCAAATCCACTTCGTTCTATTACTATAACTGGCGAAATGGTAGTGTTACTATAATAGATGTTTGCAGAGGCCCATGTTGACGATTTTAATGCTATTGTCAGGAAGAAAACAACGTCAATAATGGGTGGGTTGCACGGGAGCTCTGATGGCATCCTGAAAAAGAAATAGAAATAGAAATTTATTCGTAGGAACAGTCATTTTTACATTATTTGGTATTAGTATAATTATAAATAGTTTACGAGTCCCGCCTTTTGTAAAAGGCATGCAAATGCTGTCATATGAATACGACATTTGTTACTAAGTAACATTTACAAAAAAAAAATATAAAGTTGAAGATTTTGACAATTTTTTTTTTTTTAATAAAAACCTTACCCCACACTAGGAATTTCTCCTGTATCGTAGGTGCGTTCCACAAACATGAAATATTCACATCCACAAACACCCAGACTCGGGACAAACATCTGTGGTTCGCACAAAGTTTTGCCCCGTGCGGGAATCGAACCCGCAACCTTTAGCGCAGCAGTCCAATCGCTTAGCCACTGCGCTAATCAGGTCGTCAAAATTAAAAAACTATCACATAAAAAAAATCCTGAGGCCATTACTTGATAAGGTTGACAGTCCTTTTATGAAAAACTGGGTGCAGAAGCATATGCCAGCAGTTAATGGGCCACGTGTATATTAGCACACTTTTGTACCTATGTATATTATGTGTACCTATTGTTTACAAATTTACTAACATACTTTATAAGGAATTGTTAATAATACTATGGATTGTATGCATAATCTGGAATAAACATCTTGTTTATATATATCTCTACCTACCCGAATACAGGCGCGATGCTGTTTCAGGTATGATATTATATTTTCCATTGCTCCACCGGCCAGTCAGACACACTACATATAATCACTATTACCCATAGTGGTAGGCCGAGACCACGGATTTCCATTTACTACGATCCTGGCATACTTCTTTCGCCTCATTCACTATATCCGAGTATTAACTTTCAGTATGGAGTCCCTACCAACACGTTACAGAATTACGTGCGTGCCGTGACGGCCTGTTGTTTCATTGAATAATAAGTAATTAGAAAGTAACAGTCATGTTTGTATAGTACCTATGTATCGTTACGCCCATAAACTACGAAGGGTTAGGTAAGGGAATACTCAACGATGGCGCCTACAAGTATATTATACTACCTGCGCCCCGCGGTGTTACCCGCTACATTTTTCCGGGATAAAAGTAGCCTGTGTTAATCTAGGGTGTCAGCTACCTCCATATGAAATTTCATCAAAATCGGTCTAGCCGTTTGAGCGTGAAGAGGTAACAAACATACTAACACACTCACAAACTTACGCCTTTATAATATTATTATTGTGAAATGTGATAACCTGACCTAACCTGTAACTGTCCCACTGCAGGATTAAGTCTCTTCTTACACTGAGAAGGAACACACACAACGTTAACATTTTGCGAATTAAAAAGAAACGTCAACCTACACTACGAATTTCTCTTGTACTGTGGGTGCGTTTCACAAACATGAAATATCACATACATAAACACCCAGACTCGGGACAAACTTGTCCCACTGCGGGGTTAAAATCTCCTCTACTGAGAAGAAGCACACTCCTTAACATTGCCAAATGCTGGTATGACCTTAGAAAGACCCAGCTTTCGACCCTGGGCAAAGGTCATGTAGCCCAATTAAAGATTTAATTACAATTAGAGTTCTGCCTTGTTTGGGTTTGTATGATTTATTGATGTAAGCATGTAATTACAAAAATTGAGAAGAATATGCTTAGATGGTTTGGGTGTATAGATGGGATGGATGAAAGAAGAGTGGCAAAACGACGACCTGATTAGCACAGTGGCTAAGCGATTGGACTGCTGCGCTAAGGGTTGCAGGTTCGATTCCCGCACGGGGCAAAACTTTGTGCAAATCACAGATGTTTATCCCGAGTGTGGGTGTTTGTGTATGTGACATTTCATGTTTGTGAAACACACCCACAACACAGGAGAAATTCCTAGTGTGGGGCGATGTTTTTTTTTTAAACTAATATATGAGGCGAATGTTAGTGGAGTGTCGGGAAGGGGAAGACCTCGGCGAACATACCTAGACCAAATCGGAGATGTTTTGCAAAAGGGTAAAGTGAGGAGTACCCTTAGCCGACGAGCGTGTATGAGGAATGTGATGCGAGTTAATAATGCGAAAGAAGTATGTCAGGATCGGAGCAGATGGAAATACGTGGTCCTCTGCCTACCCCTCTGGGTAACAGGCGTGACTTTATGTATGTATGTATATAATATTCTTGTTAAAAAGGCTCAACTTACATCTACTACCTAACATTTATGTCTAAGGTTGGGTTAGAGGAGATCATTGATATCTTTGGCTCATAGAAGACAAAGTATAATCTTTACATAAAAAACCAACAGGATATACCACACAATTATCATGTTTGTTGAAAATATATCGTTAGGAATTCATTGCGAACACTTTGTCGAAACAGTACATACCGTAAAATTGATTGTTGCCATTATGGATAGCAACATTGCCAACAGCTCGAACAACTATGTCACACCAATGCTAAATATCCCGTCTAGAGCCAAGGACAGTGGTCGCTGCCCGTCCCAAAACATGAAGGAGTATGCACATACAGTTTTACTGTCTAAAACTTGAACAATGTTTTAATGGTGTAACTGTAATCATATTTTTTCATTTCACGCTCTTACTGAAGCCTACACTCATCAAACCAAATATTACATAATATTATTTATCCGATATCTACCAATTTATTCGTATGACAAAAGGCTAGGCATCGAAACGCAGCGTTAACCGGACCATCCGTTCGGTGCGCGGGCGCAAACCCACCGAACAAGTTTCCGCTCTCAAGCCGCCAGTTATGCGTAAGACGTCGCGGGGTGAGGACGTATCGTCCGATTAGATATTGCAAAATATCGCCGTGCGTTCGGAAACAGTGTTACACAATTGTGCCCAACGTTTTTTTGGCGTGAATTATAAAAGTTTTAATTGATAAAGCGCAGTGTCTCATGCAAATGGTTGGATAAACGCGTGAGCCTTGTTACGCTGAATTTGTAAAGGTAAGCAATTGTAACACGGCCGAGTTGAGAAGGGCTGTATGACTTTAGCTATTTTAGCGGTTGAAGTTCTTATTGAAAGGGTTAGGCGGGTTTTGCAAGGCGGATCGCATTCTGCGACTAGGAACCATTTGTCAACAATTATTGAGCAACGTGCATTTGAATTTTGATAGAATTGTGACCCTTGTTTTGTAATTCGATTATGTTTTGTGCACTCAATCTCTCCGGCCTTGTGCTTGGAATGTTGGCTACTTATTGATGAAAAATGTGAATGTCTATTATACTAGACCGTACTAAATAACTCGAGTAGTAGGATTGCTTATTGATAGTTACAACGGATCGTTTGCAATTGTGTGTTTTTTTGTTGTTTCTTAAGTTATTGCTTGACGTTTCTTTAGAAGCGCAGCTTTCATCGTACTATGTGTAAGATTTGAAAGAGTTATCGCATACTTGCGACTTTTAGTGGTGCTTTAGCGTGAATTACTTTAACTGATTACTCACACAAACAAGTCTGTGATTAAGCGAAACGATTAAGTGAATTGCGATGTTGAGATTGTTAAGTTTGTCTTATGTAAAGAAGTTTGTACGACTTTTAATCCGTGTTCATATATTGTAGGAGACAGAAATCTGTGCATTTTTTGTTTCAATAATTGTGTGCCTTATACACAGTTTAGTATACTTACTTTAAGTTATGTTTAGAACAACTAATTACACCTGAAATCCAATATTTCGTACCTACAAGACGGTTACAATATAACCTTATTTTTATCAATTATTAGATGTAATTGAAACTTATTTTGAATGTAATCGCAAACTAAATATTTAATTTATCAAAGTTCTTCTTACAAATATACTATACTACACACATATTATACTAACATCTAGACTCGAAATATCTCCGGGTCATACAAATATTTGCGGGGGTCAAACCTGCAGTCCGTAGCATAGCAGCCCAACAAGTTAACGACTTCGTCAAGCGGCAACAATATAGTAAAACTATGTTTTGAAACTATCCTTTGCAATTTTTTAAAAAAAGGTCACCCTATACTAGGGATTTCTCCTGTATCGTGGGTGCGTTTCACAAACATGAAATATCACATACACAAATACAAACTTGGGACAAACATCTACGGATCACACAAATGTTTGTCCCGTGCCGGAATCGGACCTGCAACCCTTCGCGCAGCAGTCCAATTGTTAAGCCACAGTGCCATATGGTCGTAAGTAAAATTATTCAATTATTTTTCCACTGTAAGGATATGTAATATACAGTTGATAATAGATTACTCAACTTTGAGACTTACGTCATTTTAGAACTCACCATCTTTTTGGGTCAATGTTATGTGCGAGATTTAAACGTGGACAACGAAACGAGCATGACAATGGATAAAAACATAACATAACATCACGCCTGTATCCCCCGAAGGGATAGGCAGCGGTGTGTAGATACTACGTACATCAACATTTCACCAGTACTGACCACAAATCCAGATTTCACGGGCTACTGACAATAACCTAATAGAAAAGCCCAGTATCACTTTGCCCGACCCGAGATGCGAAACCCAGGACCTTATGCTCGGCAGCCGTGCCTAGCGACCACTAGACCAACGGTAGTCTATGACAATAGACAATGTGCTTTATTTGATAGCTATGTTTAAAGTAGAGCTAAGATAGTTATTCATAATATTATGAGCAAATAAAAGTTAGTTTTAGCTAGGTGATATAGCGAGCTAGATGTCTGCCCCCTTACCATGAACTCTTAAAGCAGGGGAGCTTACGATGTGGAAGCGAGACCCTGCTACGTGCAGTGCAATTCGGCGTCTCGCTTCTACAACGTAAACTGTCCTGCTAAAAGTTCATGGTAAGGGGGCTGTATCTAGCACTGCTTTAATAATATTTTACTTTATTACAAATCTGACTGCCTCGTTGGTCTAGTGGTTGCTAAGCGCGACTGCTGAGCACGAGGTCCTGGGTTCGATTCGCGGGTCGGGCAAAGTGTTACAAGGTTTTTCCATTAGGTAATTCTCAGTAGCAGCACGGAGTTTGGATTTGTGCCTGGTTGGTGGCAATATGCTCGCCCCTTTTACTTGGGACACTATGGTATGTGGAGTGTATGGAAAGTAATTTAAAAATAAATAATCTGGCTCTTGAAAATCGCTCTAGCTGCTATGCTGACTGGCATAACTAAGGCATTGCACATCTAACCTAGAGAACCAAATAAAATCTTTAATGTGAATGGACAATTTTCAAAATCAATCAGTATAATAAATCCGGTGTAGCAGTGATAGACATTAGCCCCGCGTACAGCCATTTTTAATTTTGGTGTATGTCTGTGTACAAATGAAATGAAAACATGTTTTTATATAATTCGGACTGTAGTTTTGCACATTGGCATTACGCAGGACGGCATAATCGAATTAAATGCATAGCGTGTACAAGTTGGCAATTACTCCGTTATGGAGTAGTTGGTGCTGCCTCACTTCTATGATTCTGGTTCTGTATTTTGAGCACGCGTGATATGACCGTTGGACGGCCAAGTCAAATTACTAGCTGTAACCCGCGACGTCGCCCGCGTTTATACCCTAAATATTTCGCCAAACTCTATCCCTGTATGGAATTTTCTGTTAGAAAAACCCATAATATACCGCCGGTGTACGTATTTAACGTTCGGCATCCGTACCAGGAGACCAGTCAACCAAAGAGGTTTCACACGCAACACTTTAAATCGCGTGTTCGAAGGACGGGTGTTCTATATTGGTCTAACCGTCACGCTAGTAAACATTGAAGGGTTCGGCAGATGTGTGCGGTATGTCAATATATAGGGGTGGGCTAATAGCTCTATATCGTTACAGTTATTACGGTAAATTGTTTGGTGTGTTAGTCAGGCTTGTTTCCCGAATTTCGCTCACGGCGGTCTTATCTGAGACTAGCCAACTACGCAGGAGTTATATAGTGCACAAGTATGCCCGCAAACACAGGTGCACTCCCTATTCCCTCATTCTCATAGTCCGATGGGACGGTAGACCAACACGACCGGAGAGAGTCTAAAAATAAATTCGTCAAACTTATTTCACCTGTTATTTTATAGGTCCTAATGTAATAGGAGGCGAAGCCTATAGCCTAGGAGGTATTGCCATCAACCGCCCCATACATCCAGACTCTGTGCTGATGAGAATTCGTACTGCAAAAACTCAATAACACTTTTACCGACCTGGGATTTGAACCCAGGGTCGTTCAGCAGTCGCGCTTGTCAACCACTAGACCGACGAGGCAATCCTTTCTTGTCTATTAAGAAATATATTTATGTGTATGTATGATGTATCTAAACCAATCAAAAGCCATATTCATCAATTAAAATCATAATTACATACATGTGCAACACTTCTAAGAAATAATTAGTCATTGGGCGAACATGCGACCGCGCCTAGGAGTTTTAAAATTCATTCATAACAACCATTCTTTACATTTTCTTAGAATTTATTGCGACAAATTATTGTGATTGTATTTGTGGGTACTAGGAACGCATAAAATTGAAAGGCGACGCTTTGATTCTGAACTTTATCCGACCTCATTGGTCTAGACGTGGCCATTACAGAAGCCGTGAGAGGATCGGTTCTCGGAGTGAGTTAAAAGTTAACGTACTCTCTTTAATTACTCCTAGTAGGAATTTTAAGTTTGCTAATTATATTCTACTTTATTATGTATGAAATATCAATTAAAGAAATGAAATATACTTAAAGGCAATATTAGATCTTACTCAAACTGTATGCTTATATAACTGCGCTCCGCGATGTTACCCGCCACATTAATCAGAATCAAAGTAGCCTATGTGGTTAATATAGGGTGTCGGCTACATCCATGGCAAATTTTATTAAATTTGGTCGAGCCATTTAACAAAATTACTTACAAACAAACGCCTTTATAATAATAATAGCTGCGCCCCGCGGTGTTACCAGCTACTATTTTCGGGATAAAAAATAGTCTATGTGTCCAGGGTGTCAGCTACCTCCATATAAAATTTCATCAAAATCGGTTTAGCCGTTTGGGCGTGAAGAGGTAACAAACCTACAAACAAAAAGTAATATTAGTGTAATTAATTGTTTATGAGACAGTAAACGAGTAAATTATTCTTATATCTCCAATTGACTCTGGACATTGTTTGTTAAGAGTATTTTCTTAGAAATACGTCTCATGAAAATAGTTAAAACCGGTTGGATGTACCAGGATCTCATAAAATTGTAAGGAGTCGTAAACGTGCTATTTAAATTGACCACTTTCGAACTTCACGGAATTGTTGCGATCCTAATACGTTCGGACCTAATTTATTTTTATCTTCTAAGAACGAAACCCATTTAGGTTTCAAAGAGGTTTGCAAAATAAAAGAAACACTGTTTTCCTTGTGGGCGTGGTCTAAGCAATTTAGTTTAACATTAATCAATCTAAACACTGATATTAATCATTAACTTTTTGAGACTAAAAGCCGTTCGTGCAAAAGCATATGATATGACTTTTTGCATCTTTTTTGCATGTTGCCATGCTAGGCTTAAATTTTTTAAATTGATGAAGGGAATCTTAAAAAATTATGGACACGAGCGGGACTCGAACCCGCGACAGTCGTACCTGGCGCCGCTCTGCCAACTGAGCCACCGTGTCACTGCTCGCATCCATCTAATATGATATGATTTTGAGGATCGAAAAAAAATCGCCTTTGCACACAATGTCTTTGCATGCCATTGAGTTTGAAAGAATATTTCAAGAGATTCAGGTCCACAATATTCATACATAAAGATAGTTTAGGGTCCATTGAGGAGTACCATTAACCGACGAGCGTGTTTGAGGAATGTAATGCGAGTGAATGAGGCGAAAGATCTGTCAGGATCGTAATGGAAATCCGTGATCTCTGCCTCTGGGAAATAAGAGTTTCTGTATGGAAAGACAGTTACGGAGGTGGCAAAGTCCACCGATCTTCTTTTGACCTGATCGATCACAGATCATAATAAAGAACGTGGAAAAACGGGTTACGATTTATAATCTACATAAAACTAAAGAAGTATTTTTATATTTCAAAACAAAAGTATAAAAACGTCTATAATTAATGCTTTTAGAAGCTAATATTTTAGTTACGGTCTGTTTATTGCACTTTCGTTAAAGCAACACAAAGACGATTCGAGGCAATTTTTTTCGGATAGCACAAATAGCCTCGTCCGGGGATCAAACTAAAACCTCTCCATACAAAAACCACGCCAATTAGATCGTCGAACTCTTTAATGCGTGCCTAAACATGACGCCTCTCAAATAGTGCTTAGCTAGGGTTGCCATCTGTCCGAGTTTTCCTGGATTTGTCCTAGTTTGGCGTTGGGGTACCCTCCGAAGGGTATTTCAAAAACTATCCTGAAGAAACCAGGACACTTTTTGTATCGAAGGAATTGACTAAAAGATAAAAAATTAAAAGAATCTTTGTTAAAAATTCATTCGTGGTTTTACTTGTAAAACATATGTTTAGAGGTGTCAGGGAAAAGAACTCAATTTTACCCAAATGTCCGGGGTGTCGAAGTTATTGTCCGGCGTCGGTAATTTAGATGATGGCAACCCTATGCTTAGCTAACAAAGAGCTTCCCATAGTTAAGTGACATCAGATTATCTTCAATGCCATCTCTGAGCCTACCAGCCTACCGACGGGTATAATTAAGGTAGATACTTGTGCTTTCAATTCTATTAAAGGTACAAGTAGGTACGTATAACACGAAAGATGTAGAAGAAATAATAAATGAAGGAAAGAAAGAAGGAATTAATGAAAAAAAGGAAAGAAGAAAGAGAAAAGTCGAAAAACGTGGTTTTACGCTAGGTAGAAGTAACACGCGAGATACATTACACGTTATCTACTATATATACCGGTTATACTCACGTCGATATTCGGGAATGCCCGACTAGTTTCGGACTCTAACGGAGCCCTTTTTCATGAGCAGGTGACGCGGCGGGGTCGCGAGCCGAACTACCCGTATATATAGTAGATAATAAGGATAACACTTACGAAAGTTATTATAGTAAATTACACGTTTAAATTATTTTACTCTTTATTACACTTAGAGGCCTCCCGTTTCCACAACGGAAAATAGTCTGTTAAGAGCTCAAGGCAAGGGGGCTGGTACATCCAAAAACTGAGCTAGTTCTATAGAAATCCTTAGGGACGACAAACTCAGTGAATCAGACGGATGGACAATAGTCCAAGTTCGTAACCAGCTCCAGATGCAAGCTTCTTTAACAGCGCTCTATTTTGTTGTTTGTCCTGGTCATTTCTGTGTCCTTCTAGGATCTGTGCCCTATGCCTGGGTACCTCTGGTACCGCCCTAGTTAGGGCACTGATTAGGCCTACCATCTTACCACATGAGACTTATGATAAGCGGCGAAACGGGTGTTATAGACCTCAGAGGTCAGAACTTCTATCCTCTGTATGTAAGGTCTACAAACACGCAAAGCACACTAAAGCTAGAAGAAACTTAACCTACTCCAAAGATAATGACTGTGTTTCAGACGGTCAATTTTAAGCAACTTGATTTTGAGGATGTGCGTGTTGCAATCGGAAATAGCATAAATCGAAGTGTGAAGCAGGTCAAGAACGGTGTTGGTTTTTATCTAGCTGGTGTATGTTCTGTAATGTAATGAAACCATGCATTTTTTTTTTTTTTTTTTCTTTTTAAAAACGTCGCCCCACACTAGGAATTTCTCCTGTGTCGTGGGTGCGCTTCACAAACATGAAATATCACATACACAAACACCCAGACTCGGGACAAACATCTGTGGTTCGCACAAAGTTTTGCCCCGTGCGGGAATCGAACCCGCAACCCTTAGCACAGCAGTCCAATCGCTTAGCCACTGCGCTAATCAGGTCGTCATTGACTGCCTCGTTGGTCGCAGAATGGGCTGAGCGAGAGGTTCTGGGTTCGATTTGTGGGGCAAGCAAAGGGTTTTCCCATTAGGTAATTTTCAGTAGCTGCACGGGTTATTTTGTGCTCGGTTAATGGCAATAGGCTCGCCCTTTCAGGGGTCTTATTATAAGGAGAAAAATGTGAGGATATAGAATTCAAATAAAGGGCTGCACCTCTGCCAAGCTCCTTGCTCCTTACAGGATTGAGTGTTACAAGTAAAAAGGGGCAAGATACATTAACTTGATTATATTACGTAATATAAAAAAAAATACAGTAAACAATCACAATCAGCCAGAAGACGTCCCTCGTTCAACAAAGGAGAATACCACAAAGAACGGCAACTTGCCATTTCCATCCTCTGCACGCAATTCGTACGACTTTGTCAATGTCTTAGTATACATTGAAGTTTACATAATATGTACCTATAACAAAATTTCACATTCACAAAGCTTGCTTTTACAACTTTCTGCATATTATAATTTATAAATCCAGTCTGTAAACCAGTATTTTTAGTTTTTAACATATATTCATTTGGTATAAGGTGTTAACAGTTATATTCTGCACCAGAGTTGTCTACAGTAGTTACAGATTTCTCTGGCACTCTAAAAGATTACACTTTATAGATTACTAGCTGCGCCCCGCGGTGTTACCCGCTAGATTGTTTCGGGATAAAAAGCTTATGTGTTAATCCAGAGTGTCAGCTACCTCGACATGAAATTTCATTAAAATCCATTCAGTAGTTTTTACGTGAAAGAGTAACAAACATCCACATACTTACAAACTTTCGCGTTTATAATTTTAGTAGGGATAAACCTACTTGGCCACAGTTAGGTTAACCGTAAAATGCACTATCTTATTTTTGCTAGTCTCTATCCACTAGGTGAAGATTTCGCGGGCGCAGGGTTGACTGCTGATTCGATCTCGGGCCTGGCGGAGCGATATTGTGTTTTTTTGACATTTGTAGTAGTACGGAGTCTGAATTTGTGCGGTTAATGGCAATAGGGTCGCCTGGGATCTAGCATAACAGTTAAAATATGGATGAATATATGGATGAATGACTACAGTCTACTGTTATATTTTTATTTTTATAACATTGCCGAATTTCTCCTGTATAGTGGGAGCGTTTCACACTCATGAATTATAATATACACAAACACCCAGACTCGGGACAAACATCTGCGGATCACAAAAATCTGTGTGTCTCGTGCGGGAATCGCACCCTCAACCCCTAGCGCAGCAGTCTAACGACTCGAACACTTCTCCAAAGGTCCTCAATAATATATTTATGTTGTGTCTCTACTTATTCTTATGTTTCTTGAGCGATATATAAGTACTTAAGCAAACAAATTACAGGATCTCACACTCATAAAGTTAGCTGTACACTATTAAGACTATCAAACTATCGACGTCACAAGCCGCAGCTTTCTGCCGGTCCAATAAAAATGTTGTAAGTCTTATGCAAATAAAATTGGCAATAAACCCAGCTTACACGTGAGTGTATTATGCAATACTGTTATTCAAGTATGAGTGATAACATTCAAACTGGGTTGGTTTCTGTTTTGTTTTAAGCATGGCTTTTTAAATTTTTATGTAATTTCGAAAAAGGTTTTGTATGTATGGGGTTTGGTTGGATTTTCTAATGATTTCTATCACTTACGCGAATATTAGACATTGAAATAAAACTAGGTTTACGGATTTTATCGCGGTTTTTTAAAGGATTCGAAACGTCGGGACCAAAAATCAATTAAAAAACCGCGATAAAATCCGTAAACCTAGTTTTATTTCAATGGATTTTCTAAGTTACAGCCGTTTTTATAAATGTCGCATTGCTAAAAAAAGGTCTCTTATTTAGGCTTTTGATTTCCATTGTTCTTAACTAGCTCTGTCATTTAATAAAAGAAAAATATTCAATAATTCAGTCAGCTGTGGAGTAAATATACGCTAAAGCCCCCTTACTTAACTCTTAAAGCAGGACAGTTTATGATGTGGAAGCGAGAGGCCGTGTACATTGCTCGTAGCGGTGTCTCACTTCCACAACTTAAACTGTCCTGCTTGAAGAGTTCGTGGTAAGGCCTGTGGTAAGACAAAGTGAAAGAAGTCATCGACAAATGAACTGCCCGTTCATTTGTCGATGACTTCTTTCACTTACAGCTAAAATCTTTCCAATCAATTTCCCCAATTAAAGTAATAACTTGGAAAATACAAACTATAGTAAAACGAAAGGAAAAAAGTATGTAGGTAAAACCTATGGCTAATAAACGATTTAAAAAACAAGTATAACAGGCCAGAGCAGCGAAATAACAAAAAAATAAAAGAAATAATACTCGTAGTAATTTATTTTATTGACGGAAAAATCGTAAAATACCGGTTTTTTTTCAACGCCTCGGGGTCGGTGACCGAACGACGTCATTGTCGCTGGTAATATTCAAATTTCGGTAATTAGGTAAATTACTAGATAGCTACTATGGGCCTTGTTGAAAAGTGTGTTAATTACGCTTGCTTAGATGTTAATTATCTTAGAAAATTACTTCTGTGATTTGTACTGAGCTGTTTATTATTGTTAAGTGAAGGGTATTTCTTTTAATTTAAAAACGTCTTAAACATGTCCCGAGGTGTTTGTGTATGTGATGTTTCATGTTTGTGAAACGCACAATACAGGAGAAATTGCTAGTATGGGACGACGTTTTTTTTTAGAAAATCTAAATGTTTTTATGTAGCTTTTGACATTATTATTAGATCAAAATTGTATATCCATAAACATCACGCCTGTATTCCCCGAGGGGGTATTATATATCTATATATATAAAATTTTCGTGTCACAGTTTTCGTTCCCATACTCCTCCGAAACGGCTAGATCGATTCTCATGAAATTTTGTGAGCGTATTGTGTAGGTCTGAGAATCGGCCAACATCTATTTTTCATACCACGAAATTCACGCGGACGAAGTCGCGGGCAACAGCTAGTATATATGTATATATTATAATTATATAATAGAATAACTTTCATTTAGAACAGGCAGTCACAACACAAACAAATAAAAATAAAATAGTTTATAAAATAACAAATTAATGATGAATGAAATAAACAAAACGCTGATGTGCCGTCAGCCCTCACCGAAAAGGCTACTCACTCAGCATGTACTGGCTGTGGAACTACTAGTGCTGGTTTTCAGATGGCCTAACAGTGACACACGGACAAAGTGTATCTAAAATATCCCCAAATCTTATGCATATATTGATTCTTAAACCTCGAAATCTCTAGGCTACACATTTCTTATTCATTTTTTAAAGCTGCTAGCTAATTGCACCACTTAAAACATACAGATAAATATTTAAAAGATGAAAATAGCTATAAAACCACCGTAGGCCAACAAGAGTCGACTCCAACACTTTAAACCCTAGGTATTTGTAATTATCTTCTAGCTATTGTTCGTCAGAATCACGACATGCAAATTAAAATAACCAATTCGTCGCGTTAAGCTTGCGGATTTCATGGGTGTTTGTTTTTTATTTACTATCACGCGTAATCTACCTGACAGGCTGGCAGAGATGTGGTAAAATCTTAGGCTTGATACACTTTTATACGAAATTATTGGTTAAAATTGTGGTAAGTTAGTCAATAATTTATTATAAAACATGGTATAAAAGGTGTTGTAAATAATTATGGATAAGTAAAATCATGTTTCGCCTAACTTATAATAGGTAAAGTCTTATTTGATACACTTTAATACAAAGTGTACTATATGTGCACCTCTGCCTACCCCTTCGGGGAATACAGGCGTGATGTTATGTTATGTTGTTATGTTTAATACAAAGCTATTGGTTGTAATTGTGATATAGATACTCAAACTTCTAACTCCTTCCTCCTTTCGGATATGCTACACCTTTTCTAATACTCTAGTACATAACCTACGTTTTTTTTTCAATGTAGTTTCAAGCTTGTTGTTTCTAGCTAATGTCTAAATTATTTGTCAGTAAACTTATTAATTACAATTCAATCTTAATCGCTATCCTCGGACAAACATCAAACTGCCAGTCAATTACCAAACGTGAAACTAAAATCCAAATATTAAATACCAACACTCAACAGCTCTAGTCTTAGAGCGAATAGGCAAGAAGCCAAAGCAAAAAAACCTTGCCTCCACAGTACACAAATAAAAAAGCATTCGACATGTAATCTGTAGGGTTGATAAAACTATCTCAACAACTATATTAATGGGATGGGCCTTATTAAATGTAAATTATCGACAGTAATCAAAGCCCACGCGAAGGAAGGTGTACGCGATATTTTTTATTCTATAAAATTCTCTGTTCTCGTTATTCTAAATAAAACAAGTATTTTAATGGTGCGTGTAGCAACAGATGCGTTTTAATTTGATTTCTATGCTAATAACTATGATGCGGGATGTGGAATACTTGATCAATATTTTGTTTTAGTTGACATGTAAAATGCAAGTGATAATAATTTTGAAGGGTATAATAATTATATACCTACCTATACTTATTATTAATATTATAAAACTAAAGAGTTTGTTTGTTTGTTTGCTTGAACGCGCTAATCTCAGGAACTACTTGTCCGATTTGAAAAATTCCCTCAGTGTTAGATAGCCCATTTATTGAGGAAGGCTATGAAACATTCGAAATCGACGCGGACGGAGTCGCGAGCGGAAGCTAGTGTGTAATACAGTTGATGTAAAGCATTTGTTGTCAAACTTTTGCTTGTATTTTTTTAAATCTTAATTTGATATGGGGTTTTTTTCATAAAAATACGTCAACCTCATTATGGCTTATACATTCTACAAACATACCTACGCAGATACTGAATGAAATAAAAGTAAACATTTAATGCTTGTAAAATTGTTATGATAAAATGCATTTGCTACATGTAATACTTCAATTTTGATATGAGATGAGACATGTAAAATAGAATTTAAGAAACATTTACTGTCATAATTTTACATGTAAGGTGAATTTAATGCCATACATGTAAAATAAATAATGATACATGTAACTTGTAAGTTCATTTTCTGAAATACGTTGGTAACTTAAAGGTTATTTTAATTTTCATTACCAAGGTAGTGCCAGAGTCCCAATGGAAGTCAATTATCGACTCCTGGATCATCACAAACCACCTACGTTAAGATAAAAGTGACTTTAGATACAAGTATTGACCGCCGCGTCGCTTATTCTTAGAATGGTATTATAATTCCTTTTGTAGTCATAACATTTGGTGTTAATGCAAATAGGATTAAGCCTTTTATTTATGTGTGGATGGTACATGTTGAGTTAATAGCTACAGGGTACTTACTATGAAAACTCGACGGGTTATCACGTGATAAATGCGACGTGAGGGTTTTTATTGTGATTTCAATTGTGTGTAAGAAACATGTCTTACATTTCAAAGACACTTACAAATAAATGTATCTTTATCTAAATGTTTCATATACTTATTTTAGATTTAGGGGTTTCCTTTGAATATATTGTTTATTTATTTAAGTTTGTCTTTACTAAGAATACTAAAGATTTCTTTATCAATTTATTATACTAATGATGCATTCATAAACTTCTAGGAGTGCAAAATCTTTGATTAAGAATACGCAGTTTAGTAGAAATAGTACTCCAAAAAAACGTGCCAATGATGACATAAGAAAAAAAATATAACAAATATTACATTTTGACAAGACTTATCGCTACGTAATTTCTCGGTTTCTTTATTGGTTAAATAATAAAGTTTAATCGACTTACGATCGAGTTATTATAGTAGAGGTACATATTTATTTTTACTGTCTTTTTAGAATTGATAGCTATAGCTTATATCATAATTTTCTAACTATACCACGAGGTAATGTAACTGATTATGTATTTATATTTAAGAATCGATTTGTCGTCTCGTCATGTCCGGTGTATATAATTTGTTCAGTTAATAATATGTTTATACTGTGAACGATGATTGCCTCGTTGGTCTAGTGGCTGCTAAGCGCGACTGCTGAGCACGAGGTCCTGGGCTCGAATCCCGGGTCGGGCAAAGTGTTACTGGGTTTTTCCATTGGGTAATTCTCAGTAGCAGCACGGTGTCTGGATTTGTGCCCGGTTGATGGCAATAGGCTTGTCCCCTATTACATTGGGACTTAAAAACATAACTGGCAAAATGTGGGTGTACTATATGTGCACCTCTGCCTATCCCTTCGGGGAATACAGGCGTGATGTTATGTGAACAATAACTCTCATAGAGAGAGTAGACAGTTTTAACCTGTCCATATTATTATAATGTTTCATAGTCATCACCAGCCTATCTCACTCCACTGCTGGACATAGGCCTCTCCAATGGCACGTCACGGACCTCCATCTTATAATGTTATTTTTTTAGCAAAATTAAAAAAAAACAGAATTTACAAGATACATTTAATCAATTCATTTCAAAGAGTACTGCTTCGTTGGTCCAGTGGTTGCTGCGCGTGAGGTTCTGGGTTCAATTCCCGATTAGGGCAAAGTGATAACGGGCTTTTCTATTAGGTAATGCCAACAGCAGAGATTCTGGATTTATGCCAGGATTAAACAGGCTTACCCCCTACATTGGGACCTATAATATTATTATTGTATATTGTTTTATATGTAAGTACACTGGTACACTTCTGCCTATCCAATCGGTTGATACAGGCGTGATGTTATGTATGTATAGTACACTATCTTAGAATAACTTATGACTGACAATTTAATGTACTTGAAGTACATTCAAGTATCTTTAGTACTGCAAAAAAATTAACTATTCTAAAAAGAAATACCATTTTCATGAGCATATACTTAATCGATGTCTATTTTTCAAAGGGGTCCATTAAAGCACAAAATGTAGCGAGCGTGCGTTGTCGTAATGTGCGCCCGCGGCGGTGCGACATTCCTCTGGCCGCAGATGTTGCTGGCCACAGAATAGGGATAGTCAGTAGGACCACTCAGTGTGGATGTAATGTTAACGTAGATATGACACGTGGTTGATATAAATTTTGTGGCGAATATTTTGTTGTAATTTTCTTCTTATAAAATGTATTTTATCCTTGATAATTATTATTAATTGGCGGTGTCCTAGTGGTCACAATTTGACCGTTATTGTATTGAGCTACTTATAATAGTTATAAAAGTTTCCTGCACTTCTCCATAGTTATAAATGTATACATATTAAATACAATGGCTACCTATTGTTTGAAAAGGATGCAATGCCTTCGCTTCGCATATTAGAATATTGATGCAGAGTGTGTCATACCTTTATATAAAAAACTTATGAAGTAGAGCTGTTCTACTCAACCATTCCGTTAATTTAAAATAATTTTACTATATACACAGACTATTATACAAAGCCAACGACAAACTTTATAAATTCCAAGCTGCGCACACTGTATCAAATCTGAAAGGTTAAGTCTCTTCCTCTCTCCGCTTTTTGTTGTGCCCGACAGGGTCCATAAAGATCTGTACTCTTATAAGTCCATCTATTTACTCTTATGGAATGCAATAAAGTTTTGAGTATTGAACCTACTGCACTTTTCTATTCTATGTTGACGCATGCGCAGTTCACGGCGTCGCAGATCAAGACTTTTTGCGCGCTAAATGGATAGCATTTTGTTTGCTGTAGTATGAATTGTTTGAATGTCGGTACGCGCGCGTTTATGGAGATATTGATAAGAAGATTGCTTACACAGATACTAGTATCAGTACATCACACACTATTTAAGAGTATGCAGTGTATGATAAAGTTTATAAAAAGGTACTTATTTGGTTATAAATCCGTACTAATATTATAAACTCGAAAGTTTGTGAGTATGGATGTTTGTTACTCGTTCACGTAAAAACTACTAAATGGATTTTTATGAAATTTCATATGGAGGTAGCTGACACGCTGGATTAACACATAGGCTAGTTTTAACCCCGCAGGTCGACTAAACTGCGCGGTAACCACGTAGTTTCGAGCCCCCTTCTTATAACAAGGTGTGTGTTACCCACATCGAAAATATAAGAATCGGGAATACTACATGATCTCTGAAACAATCTCATTCCATTTTTTTTTTTTTTAAAAAAAACGTCGCCCCACACTAGGAATTACTCCTGTGTCGTGGGTGCGTTTCACAAACATGAAATATCACATACACTAACACCCAGACTCGGGACAAACATCTGTGGTTCGCACAAAGTTTTGCCCCGTGCGGGAATCGAACCCGCAACCCTTAGCGCAGCAGTCCAATCGCTTAGCCACTGCGCTAATCAGGTCGTCATTAATGTCACCCATTCCATGCGTTTCAACACATTTGCGTGATCGCGTGTGTATTGCGTGCACTTTATCTTGCACTGCAGTGTATCTCGCATCGGGCTCGCTCACTCGGCTCGCATTACGTGTTCATTAGAAAAGCGATTTATATTATTGTGATCATTATAAAATAGGACAGTTTCTTTCTTGGTTATCATACTGTCTCATCTGCTGTATATGGTGATAAATTGGAGCTGGCTTAGGGCTGCCAAGTACTTCAGAAGTAAACTTAGATTTAAACTATTAAAACAGGTTTAACGACGCAGTCCTCGTTGGTCTAGTGGTTGCTAATCATGACTGCTAAGCACGAGGTCTTAAGTTCGAATACCGGGTCGGGCAAAGTGTTACTGGGTTTTTCCATTAGGTAATTCTTCGTAGCAGCGCGGAGTCTGGATTTGTGCACGGTTGACGGCAATAGGCTCGGCCCCTATTACATTGGGACCTAAAAACATAACTGGCGAAATGTGGGTGTACTATATGTGCACCTATGTATATCTCTCCCTAGTATGAATAAATAATAAAAACAATTTTTTTTTAATTTATACTACTGTATTAGCGAGCTCTCAATGTAGCACCTTTCTTCCCTCTTCACTATGACAAAGTGTAATGTAAATGGCACCTCATTATTAAACTCATGCGCATGACATCTGCGCATTATGTAGTGTCATATCGCGAGAGAAAGTGCCTGAGCGATCGACTTAATGGGCCCATAAACATTATGCATGGGTCATACTCATGGTGGAAACTATTGCGCGGGCGCTGGAATATTGGGTAAGGTTTCAGGTAGACAGTACTGTTGTAGCTTAAGTCCTAGTACAAAAGCATGAAATAACATCAGGCTTGAGAAGCAAGTACATTCACATTTTGCCAGGTATGTAGGTCCTAATGTAATAGGGGGCGAGCCTATTGCCATCAACCGGGCACAAATCCAGACTCAGTGCTGCTGAGAATTACCTACTTAATGGAAAAACCCAGTAGCACTCTGCCCAACCTAGGATTCGAACTCAGGACCTCATGCTCTGCAGTCGCGCTTAGCGACCACTAGACCAATGAGGCAGTACAAAACATGACACTTTCTCTCTTTTCCACTAAGAATTAAGTGTTTGTTACTGCCAATGTCGATTTGAGAATTACTAGTACTTCGCTAAGTAAATAATAATTATATATCTCTTTATTACACACCAAAATAAAATAAAAACATACAGAGAAAACCTTAAAACTAAAATTGTACAATGGGCGGTCTTTTCGCTCACGGCGATCTCTTCAACAACCTTAGTATGGAAGTGCTATGAGATGGGTAAGGGTAAATAGTGGTAAAATGGTATAATTTAAAACAGTTAACAAATCCATAACCAAACCATTAATATTATTTACTGTATATTCCGGTTATACTCACGGGTGTATTCGGGAATGCCCGACTAGTTTCGAACTCGAACGGAGCCCTTATTCATGAGCTGGTTACGCGGCAGAGTCGCGAGCCGAACTGACCAAACCATTAATTAATGATTTAGGTCTCAGTACGTCCAACAAAGCCATTATATTCAAGTTACGTTACAAACACTGAAAGTGAGTGTTGACATGTTTGTCCAGATAAACATCACAAATCCCCAAGAACGGAAATTAAAACCTGTACAAGAGGCTTACTGACCGATTTAAATTAATGACTCATTTCTTTTTTATAACCTTATGAAACAACGATAACATTTGAGCGATTCGATAACATGAATGACAAATAAATGAAAACAGAAGGACCGCTACACACAACACCTGAATAATTGTACGATAACGCTTCTGAGTTCAAAATTGTAACTGATCCATACTAATATTATAAACGCGAAAGTTTGTATGGATGGATGTTTGTTACTCCTCCACGCTCAAGCGGCAAAACCGATTTTGAGGAAATTTCATATGGAGGTAGCTGACACCCTGGATTAACACATAGGCTGCTTTTTAACCCGAAAAATGTAACGGGTAACACCGCGGGGCGCAGCTAGTTGCTAATAAAGTAACCTGATTTGGGTAGCGATTGGGTTGCTGCGCGGGTTCGATTTCCGTAGTGGCAAAGATTTTTGCAAAACGCTGAATCTGATGTTTGTCCCAAGTCTGGGTGTCTGTGTGTGTGATATTTTATGTTCGTAGAACGCACCGACGATACAGGAGAAATGCCTAGTGTGGGGCGAAGTTTATATAAAAAAAGTGATTTTTGAGGACAACGCATACATTCCAGTTCTGCGGGGTTACTATGAGCTTTCGTTGCAGGTCGTTTTCCTTTGTGGAAGCGAGACACCGCATTACACTGCACATAGTGGCGTCTCGCTTCCACATCGTAAACTGTAACGGAGTGTGCTTACTGATGCTCACTGCTGAGTGTGTTTACACGCATGCGCGTATTACCCAAAGCTATATTCCAACAGTAATCTCCATAAAGCGGGCCTGATCTAAATGATCTTGAATGACAACTTTTTTCATGTTATTTCCTTTCCAATTCTTGCTAAAATATGATATTACTAGCTGCGCCCCGCGGTGTTACTCGCTACATTTTTTCGGGATAAAATATCCTATGCGTTAATTCAGGGTATCAGCTACCTTTATATGAAATTTCATATAAAACCGTTCAGTAGTTTTTATGTGAAAGAGTAACAAACATCTATCCTTACTTACAAACTTTCGCGTTTATAATATTAAGTAGGGAATTAGGGATACTGAGTATCCCTTGTAGAAGTGTCAGATTTGACAGCCTTTTATACCTTTTAAATGTTAAAAAGTGAGTAAAAAAACGTGTCCTCCAGTATCTCTGCTGAAGACCAGCTCGATTGCTGAAGATTGCTTCAGCAGAGCTGTTGGTCCTGCGCCTGATCTCTCTCCGGTCGTGTCGGTCTATCGTCCCATCGGACTATGAGAGTGAGGGAATAGGAAGTGCACGTCTTGTTTGCACGCATACTTGTGCACTATAATGTCCTGCGTAGTTGGCTAATCTCAGCTGAGATCTTTGTTATTAATACAGACTTCTCTATTACCAGCTTTTACAAACTTTTTTACAAAGTTTAGTACGTCTTGCAAAAGTTCAGGCCATTACTTCGCAGAGCTCCAAAACAGGATTCCAATTATCCTTGAGCTCAGGCCTTAGCAAAGCTTAGTGGAGAGGTAATTAAAAATACATCAGTTAACGATTAGTCTGGCTTAGTTGTTAAAATGCGATTAATTTACTCTTATTTCTAACTTAGTGCGAGTATGTTTAAGCTTTTTATTTGGTATACAAGAGAGTCCTGCGGTATGCCTGCGAGGTTACAGAAGCTTGCTTTGCAGGTCAGTTTCCGCTGTGGAAGCCTGTACTACATTGCAGGTATAGTTCCCGTCAATATAAATAACGTTGACCGTAAACTTAATTCATTGAATTCCAGTCTATGCCAAAGTGGTACGTCACTAGTAAAGTACCTAAAATGATTTTAATATAAAATAACTACACTTAATTATAAACCACAATAGCCTACGGCAAGCACATGGTAATCCCGTTGCACTGTCTTTAATTAGTTTAGTAATAAATTCAATGAATCTCAACTCTGGTTATTCTCTCTATGTCGCCCCATGAGTGTCGTAGAAGGCGACTAAGGGAATATCCAAAATGGGCAGCAGCGTCTTCTGTAACTTCACCACCAATACTACGATCCCCAAGCCGCTTGCCAAGCGTAGGGATTTTGGCACACCCCTAAGGAGGAGGTCTAAGTTGAATAGTCGACGTCGTTGAACTGATGATACTGTTTTTATGTCAGAAAAATGTCAACAAACTTGCTCCTCATCTAGCTAAATATTGTGATAACCACTCTATCTACCCCTTCAGATACTATTGGTAACTTAACCCAAAGCCACGTGTATCAAACACCGTGTCTGAGACACGTGTTCAAATAGAAGCATGCTGCATAAAACATATTGTCGTAGGCATTGCTATTAATATCTTTGTTACGTCTGTCTATTGTACTCGCAGTTTTTTCTAACCAATTTCATGGCACGTGCTTTCCGAGTATAACCATCTGCTTATGCGTTCAAACTAATTTATCTCTTATTACGTAACGCTAGAGTTCATTATCTTTTGTAGCTGCAAAACAAATGGGGTCGGATCAGCTGTTCTGCTTTAGATTGTAATTTGAACTTAATTGCTTGGACGATATGGTTGGTTTTTAATTATACTGTGATGTGTTATGGGGTGTGTGGTACTGTATTGTGATCTAAACATCTGCTTTGAGCTTTTGGTGCCAGATGGTATTTTTTTATATAAAATATCGATTTAAAGATTAGCACGTGACAACTAGTCGATTTGGAATAGTATCATCATCAGCCGGAATACCACTGTTGAACAAAGGCCTCCCCCTTAGAACGCCACAATGAACGACAGCTTGCCATTTGCATCCAACAATTGCCAGTAACTCTAACCATATTAAATAATAAATTAGTGTAAAATTACCACCAATAAGCACACTACTCCACTGTCCCTTTCGCATTTTCAAAAAACTGCGAAAATTTTTCGACATATTGAAATGCAAATTCGTAAACAAAGCCTACCAGCTTAAATAAATAGCCAACTAAGTATACAAAGTTTTTTATGACTGAAGCAATGCGCATGCGTGCGGAATAGGCTGCGGTGTGTTTGATCGCTTAATCAAATACTGGGGTTCTTTTAGAAGATTGTAAAACTGGAAAAGAGAAAAAGGTATGTACTTAGGTATGTTAATTTGAAAGGCAGTGTAATTCTTGATTGTGCATTTTCATTTGCAAGACGTTTTACGGTGAGGTACTAGGTTGGTAGACACTACAGGAGGTTGCATGCTATGAGATTTTACAATTTTATCTTACTTTTTTTTTAATTAACGTTGCCTCACACTAGGAATTTCTCCCGTATCGTGGGTACGTTTCACAAACATGAAATATCACAAACACAAACACCCAGACTCGGGACAAACATCTCTGGTTCGCACAAAGTATTGCCCCGTGCGTGAATCGAACCCGCAACCCTTACGCTACGCTTAGCCACTGCGCTAATCAGGTCGTCAAATTCTATTCAGGTCTTATTCTATGACATGTTGATATCTTTCCGGTGATGAATGCTGGGTATCATAAGGCAGCTTATTGACCTTTACAAATGAATGTTTATCAGACAAGAACATAAAGTCCATATTTTCCGGAATGGTATTTTCTACAATCCTGGTATATTTCCTTCTTCTCTCCTCCTATATACATGCTCTCTGGACATCGCCTTTCTTCATCTCCGATTCGGTCAGGTGTTAGCCTAAAGCCTCTTTGAAGAAAATCTATTTTTTTAACTCGTAACATTATCTCTGAAGACTTTTGGTTTCATATTTCGTCCCAAAGGACCACAAAAATATTTCTATCAATTACTTTTGTGGTCCTTTGGTACGAAATATTATGTGCAGAACCACGGCCACAATACTAGGTTAATATATGTTTTATAAATTCGCGCAGACATCGTCACACTCTATTTGGTGAACTGGAAATTTGGAACTGTTTGCACTCGTTGAAAAGTGGGTTTTGTGCAATAAATATGTTAATGGAGAGGTGGGATACACACAACTGCCTACCGTCGGAAATAATGGCAGTATGATGGTTGTAAAAACTGATATAGTTTTACCAGGAAACAGCATTGATAGCCGAGTGGTATGACTGTTGGACTGCAGACCAAAGGTCGCTAGTTCAAACCCTGGCACGCACCTATGTATTTTCGAATTCATGTGCATACTATAATTTAGTTATCAGCTGAAAACGGTTAAGGAAAACATCGTGAGGAAACCGTCACACCTGAGAGATTTTTCAAAGGTGTGTAAAGCCATATCAGAGGCCTACAGGCGGTTTAAACTCTGATACCAGGTTGTTCATCAACCATACGATGAGAAGAAGACCGTCTGCTTTGTCCAAAACCCTTTGCACAGGACATATTGTATTTAAACACCGCATTAATCTACACTCACCGATTTTCTATAGGAAATATACCTATACATAAATATAGAGGTAATGACAAATCTAAATTCGCCAACAAGCAATGTCCTATTACATAACATACTCTTGCAGAATAGCCCTGTTTCCTCAAATTCATTATGCCATTTCGTCATTGTTCAAAAAAGCTACAAAATTGCCTAAAAACCGGAGAGCCGCTGAACAATGGTGTCAAAGTCGAGAAGCAAACAAACGGGCGATATTGCCCAACCTCCGTGGGCCGTAGGTGTCAAGTTTTTCTCAATGAAATTTCATTGTGAACCATTTATCGGGCGTCACGTGCGTAGTTCTAGCAAATAGGGAGAACAAATGTATTTTTTGCGGCTCAAACGACCGCAGTCCGTTTTTATTGACCGTATCTCTTAGGTAATAAATGCGTAAATAAGTTTACATTTCGTGATTTGACCGCAAACATTTCTTTGTTGTTAACTTACATAGTTATCGTTTACTGTTCCTTGCACCTTCTGTACCACGAATAAGGATGATTTTCGCTTGCCGCGGAATGGTCAGTGGTAGGTTCAATGAACCGAATCACAGCTAAGTAAATAAATAGGTGGCCGCATGTCTAAGATGCAAGTGTGAAAAAAGCGATTCGGTTGCGGTACTCTGCGTCTTTGTATTAGATAATTTAACTGCTAACCAACTGATAAGTGGTTTATAGTGTTAGAGAATACAAGACTAAGTACTAGCTTTTCTTTTTGTTATACAAATTGAGATCATTGGAAACGCGCCTGACTTAATGGTAAAAATGGATGGTATGGTTGGCGATGCGAGCAGCCCCTACACAGCTGCGAAAGTTTTGGTACCCTGTTGCTATGGCAACGGTGACCGGAACGGAACCACTGAACCGATCATCATGAAATTTTGCATATACGTGGTCAGGCACATAGACAAGGATGCAAGGTACCTTTTATCCAGAAGAAAAGTAGTGTTCTCGAGTAAAAGAAGGATATCACTCGACGGTCACAATTGCTTTAGGCTGCTTGATCGCGGTATGTGTTTATCGAATCAAAATTAACTATGTACAAGTGTAAATTTAACGGGTGAAGCCGCGTGGCACACCTAGTTTATACATAACACATACATATCTGATGTAGCCTCGAAACTCGTGCTTAATCTGACCTCTATACCTCCGTGATTGTACAAAATTACGGTATAATGTTTTTTATCATGTTCTATACTGGTACACAGTTATAATGGCTAATCACTTCCTTTCCATGGCGCTTGACCGTAGAGAGGGTAGGCTGGGCTCTGGCTTAAGTTTTGCAGAGGTAGGCAGTTTTGTCGTTCATTGGCGACTGGCCTTCTAAGGGGAAGACCTTAGTTTAACAGTGGATGTGTTCCGGCTGATGATGAAGGACGATGAGGCAGTTTTGTGTATATGTTGGGTATATTATCATAACATAATAAAACATAACATAACATCACGCCTGTATTCCCAGAAGGGGTAGGCAGAGGTGCACATATAGTACACCCACATTTCGCCAGTTATGTTTTTAGGTCCCATTGTAATAGGTGATGTGCTTATTGCCATTAACTGAGCACAAATCCAGACTCCGTGTCGCTACAAAAAGAAACCTGATACAAAGCAAAAACTAATAAAAAACTCGATAGGACTGATTCGATAAAGCTGTCTAGAGTTTTTATAAAGAAGGAACGCATCAACAATACAAACTCTTCAGTTTACTATATTCCTGGTACCGCGAGTTGTTTCCAAACAGAGTTGATTAATAAAAGAGTTGTTCATTCGATCAGTCATTCGATCATTCAATCGAACATTCACTCTTTAATGTTCGTTCCTTGTAGACATCTATTCTTGACATCGAACGGGTAACAATCGCAATAATTAGCATCCTGTTGACGTAATCGCCTTCTAATTGAAACTGCTATGCTATTCTGATACACTAACATCATCTCGAAAGACATCTCGCACGTCACCTTGCTATGCGCTATAGTTCATAAAATATAGCTTGATCTCTGCGACAGCTGTCAGTAAAATCACGCCTATGAAGTCCTGAATTTCTTAATAGTATAGACAGGACCCGTCAATGTTATTCTTTATGGGCATGCCGACCTAATTAGTGATAGGCGATGAACCACCGTGACCACAGTATAAACTATCGATATTTTAAATAAAACTTGTTTTAAAATTAATTTATCTTTTAATTTTAACATCAACATCAACGATATTTAATATCAACATTTTACAGTTGTACATACTTGATAATAGTAAATCAAATCCAATTTCTGACTTACTCATGTAACATTCTATCCTTGGGTTGGATTTGGGGTGTACCCCTTTAAGATAATAAATGTATTTCATATTAAAATATTCGTTTAATTTAGTAACGTATGTAATTAAATTAAACCCAATTATACATAGGTTACATTAGCATCGATACTAGTAAGACGTCGATAAGAGTCGACAATTCCTTATATCCTGACAACCCTAGGAATGTCAGTTTGACTTATGTCGCAGAGATCAAGCTATCTTTTATGAACTATAGTGTCAAATCTCACCGCGGATTTATAAGTGAGTTCGTAAAATCGTAAGTGATGAGTTTAGAATAGCACCGCTGGTCTTGTTTCAACTTTATCTTATTTATTTCACATACTCTCCCGAAATCCTATTCTATAGACGTCTCTTTTAAGGATATAGATCTACGTCAGTACCGATTTTTTAATAACATACTCAATACCTATTAAATCACATAAGCGAGTTACCAATACAGTAAAGTCCGTTTATAATGACATCGAAAGGAATTGACAAACAAGTCATAATAAGCGGACGTCACACAAAGCGTTTTGTAAAATGAAAAACCTTTTTTATGTAAATATGAATGTACTTAAGTAGTTTAATACATAAACATAGTAATTACATATGTATACATACATATTAAATCAAAATCAAAATTGCACTTAATCAGCAAATTATAACACACACAAGTGTATTTTTATTGTAAGTAATCTGTAATTTTTGTCTGCTTTTGTTTTTTCATTTTATTGTATAAACACTCTCTAATGCTATTGTGTATAGAAGACATAGCTATGGCCAAATTATCATTTTCAATATTGCTGTGAACAAATCGTGATAATAATTCTGCAGCTTTTAATGCCTCTTCTGCGGTAGGTAATGGTTCTTCCTCGACTTCTGCTTCCCCATCACTTTCGAGTTGTTCCTTAGCACAAATGTTCTGTACGATATTTTCATCGGTGGGTTCTTCGGATGTGAGGAGAGCACTATCGATGTCAACATAATCTTCCCACATTTCCGGTGCTGCTAAAGAATCTGAATGTAGGTTTCGTGACCACAAAGATAAAGGAATGTCATCTCCTTCATCGAATTCATGGTCTGATATTTGAATAGGTAAACCGTCGTGGTTTTCAATGAATCCTGCATGTTTGAAACAGTTATGAATGGTACTTTGTGACATTTTAATCATGTCGGTCATTATAACCGGACATAATTTATTAAAAATGGGTCATAATAAGCGACATGTCACTGTAAGGGAAGTCATTATATCCGACTATTTATAAAGAATTTCATATGAAAACCAAACTTCGTAGTATAGTTACGTCATAATAACCGGTTGGTCAATATAGGCGGAGTCATAATAAACGGATTCTACTGTATTCGAAAAACGTCGTGAGGAAACCGGCACACCTGAGAGATTTTTCAACAGTGTGTAAAGACATGTCAGAGGTCTACAGGCGGTTTAAACTCTGACACCAGTGCCCTAAGCACGAATATTTTTGACTATCGAATAGTTAACGTTATAGAATAGTTTACTCCATACGAATACGTGACGATAGTCCATAATATTCGTGCTAAGGGCACAGGTTGTTCATTAACCATACGATAAGAAGAAGAAGAATATTTAAAAGAGGAACTATTGACTGTCTTCCCGATTCTTCTCCATTAGAATGATATTTTAAAACATAACTATGGTATGTATGGTATTATGGTACCACAATAAAATATTTTGGATTTTTGTATAGCTGTCTTTTCAGAAGTGCTTCAAACATAAAAAAAGCCTTTTAGGTAGGCACCCAAGTTTGATGACGTCACGATGTTGACAAGGAAACAAAAGACATTCGCAGTATTGAAATAACGAACGCCCACATTCAATCGATGACGGTGTCACGCGAAATATAACAAGAACGAGTCAATAACCAGATTGCAGTGTTAAATTACGACCGAATTTCCGATTTAGACGTAAATTGTTTATATTATGACATACCTCAAAGAGTCAGGCACACCCGCTTTTGCCAAAGCACTGGCATTTATGTATATTATAGGTATAGAAATAAAGAATATGAGTGTCATTTATTTTGTCCAATAAAAATACACAAAAGTTCCAAGTGAGTGAGGATTAAAAATAGGTCCCCAACGCATCATAATATGATTAGCTGCGCCCCGCGGTGTTACCCGCTACATTTTTTCGGGATAAAAAGTAGCCTATGCGTTAATCCAGGGTGTCAGCTACCTCCATATGAAATTTCATTACAATCCATTCAGTAGTTTTTACGTGAAAGAGTAAGAAACATCTCTCCATACTTACAAACTTTCGCGTTTATAATACGAGGGTCAAACTGAAAGTTCTTAGAACTGGCCACTTATAAACAATATAATAAAAAAATAATTCTAAAATTTGAAAATAGAACTCTTTGCCAATATTACTGAGTATATATTATTTCATTAATTTGTCATTTGTTTTACGATTTGGCGGCAAATTGAAAATTGTCTGTGTCACGTCAACATGAATTTAACACGAGAAAATTTTCGTGCAATGATTTTTTATGACTTTCGATGTCATTTAAGTCAACAAGAAAGTTATGATAGACTACGATTGGCCTTTCACGATGAAGCCCCATCTCGTGCGACAGTTTACAACTGGTTTAATGAGTTTAAACGTGGTCGCACTAATCTCACTGATGATTTACGTGAGGGACGGCCTTCTACGGCGACGACTGAAGATAACATCTGTGTTGTGCGGCGTATGATAGAGACTGACAAAAGAGTGACCTATCAGCAGATTCGGACAAGCTTAGGCATCGGTATGAGTCAAGTGCACAAAATCCTCCACGAACATTTAGCAGTCAGGAAGCTTTGCGCCCGGTGGATACCTCATAATTTGACTGAGGCTCAAAAACTCCATCGTGTGGATTTGTGCCGTAAAATGATTGAAAGATTTAACGGAGGTGACTCAAATGCTGTGTTCGACATACTAACAGGTGACGAAAGCTGGATTTACTGTTATGATCCTGAAACCAAAAGACAATCTGCTCAGTGGGTGTTTCCTTTCGAGAGGTTGCCAACTAAAGTGAAGAGAGATCGAAGTGCGGGAAAAAAAATGGTGGCCTCGTTCTTTGGAAGGATAGGTCATTTCGCAACAATTGTGTTAGAGGATCAAAAAACAGTTTCTGCAGAATGGTACACTACCAATTGTTTGCCACTTGTCTTGGAAGAAGTTCGAGAGAAACGACCTCGCAGTAGGATCCTCCTTCACCACGACAACGCCTCGTCGCACACCGCTAAGCGAACGATCGACTATTTGGCGACATCAAACGTTGAATTACTGGGTCACCCGCCGTATAGCCCCGACCTCGCCCCTTGTGATTTTTATTTATTTCCAAAAATTTAAGAAAACCTCAAAGGAAAGCGGTTTATGAATGCTGAAGAAGCGGTGGCTGCGTATCGCGATGCCATTGAAGAGAACCCTAAAGACGAGTGGGCAAAGTGCTTTTCCCAGTGGTTCCATCGCATGCAGCGGTGTATTGACGTGAATGGACAATATTTTGAAAAGATATAATAAAACTAATAACTGGCTAATGTAATCAGTTTTTGATTTTCTAAGAACTTTCAGTTTGACCCTTGTATTAGTAGGGATGCTGATTTGCTGGGGCCTAAAATAAAAATAAAACTGAAACCTAGAGTGACGTCACGAACAGCCATGATCTTAATATTAAAATAGGGGAAGATTTAAACTCATAACATTTCGCCAGTTATGTTATCCCTGAAATAGGGGAGCCTATGAAATTCACACTCCGTGCTAATACCAAGGATGTCCTAATAAAAAACACGGTGACACTGTCCTATTGGGGAATAGAACTCAAGACCTCATGCTTAACTGACGCGACCAAAATACTACTAAGACTAAAATACCAAAAACAGCTACTAATAACCCCCCTTCTCGCGCAGTCGGGTAAAAAGTAACATAATATAAGATTACACAGAATTCTAATATCTACGCAAAACTGGGTACGAAAGGTAAAACAGATTTTACACAGATTATAAAATATTACGGGCCAGGCTGGGACATGGTCGACAATGCCAATAAAACGAAGTGAAATACAAGCGAGCCGGCCTGTTACGACTCGGGCATTCTTGTCCTACGTTAAGACAAGCTGTGACGTCACATAACAGTATCAATTTATTGTGTTAACATTTTTGAGGTTAGGTTTTGTAAGTGGTAATTTTGCAGTGTTATTGGCTAGAATAATTGTGAAATGTGTTTTGGTCGTATGTGCTGTTTATTGAGGACGTTAATAATTATTGCGTATTGTAGATGTAATTTTGAGGCAAATGTGCTCAAGGGTTTTTAACAGCTGCATTATTCTGTTAATCTGCTGATTTTAGCAATTAAAACCGAGCTATAATTACTGTTACCCATAATAAAACAAGCCTATCGCAATTAAACAAAGAATAAAAATTTGTCGTCGGATGTGAGAAAAAATTTAAAAAAGTAACCAATCAGACTTGTTACCGCAAAACTTTGTACTAACGTAGTCTAAATATATTTCGTACTGCACTCAACTCAGGTTAAATCGTTACCGTATATTTTTACGAGATATGCAAGATATTCGCCTTTTTATTTGGTGCAAACTTTTTAGTCTTCACCTTATCAATATTACATCTGGCAATACTGGCATATAAAAAGTATGTGGAATTGTTTAATTAAAAAAGAGCTGCCGTTTAAATAGTTTTAGAATGTTTTAATAAAATAAAAAATTCTTTGCAGAATATTCAGGATGATTTTTGATTATAATTTTATCGTTTTATGTGTGCATAATGGTCTAAAATTCTTAACAGGCAATAAGCAAGTGCTGAGCAGTTTTTGTTCCACTGTGTATCAAAAGAGTTTGCGCTGTATTGAGATTTTTAAACGATGAGTTACGGGACAAGCTCACCTCTCATGCCCATCATTGTTACTCCTGGCAGCTAGGATCTACAATGATAACCTAAGAACTATCGAGGCATCCCAGAGAAATGACTCGACTGTCTTAGAACCCGCAACGAAATTAAGGATAAAAGGATATATAGGAGCCTAGGAGGAGTAAGAATATACATTTAGATCTTATTTCCAAATTGATGAACTTATATGAAATTTAAAGGTCAAAGGATTAGGATAACACACCGGCACTTTACTTTCCGTAGCTCGGAAAACTAGTTGCAAGACGCAACGAACTAGTGCTGAACACCTATGCCAACCCCTTCAGGTACTACAGGCGTGGTTGCATTCATCATCAGCCGGAAGACGTCCATTGTTGAACAAAGGCTCTCCCTTAGAACGCCACAATGAACGACAACTAGCATTCATGCCTATACCTAATTAAAACAAAGGTGGTGCAATTAGAAAGCTCCCACTAGTGCTGATATCTAAGCATGTCCGGCGCCTCCTGGGTGATTTCCCTACCACCCTTGTGGACCGACCAATCTCGACACCACAGCATAATCTAATTCCGCGCGACAATACAAAGAGTAAGAAATTCCACCAGGCCATGTCTCACCCACTTTGACGTCGTCTTCAGTCAAGCTTGCGCATCAGTGACGTCAAATTCATTACCAGTTACGCCACCGTGATATACTTAATAGTAGAATACGGTTCATAACAGGCTGGTATCACTTTCCTGCCATTGTTGGGTAATATCGTGGAAACTGTGACGCTTGCGGTACAGCTGATACCATCATTGTTTGAGCTCTAAGCTATGTTGGTTACACTGATTGTTAAGGTATTTATTTTTATGGGCTTTTAGACTGTTGTTTGTCTCTACTATTTGATGTATCAGGCTGATACCCAAAGGCTAGAGATGCTATTTCATCATCATTATCATTCCAGCCCGGAATCGTCCACTGCTAGATTTTTGTCTTCCTTTTTGGCTTTTTTTTCCATCCTTTTCTACTTTGAGCACCTCTTGTCCAAGTATTCTTTGCTTTACAGATGTCTTTATTCCAACGGTATAGCTATTGGTTGATTCTATGTCAAGAATTAACCTACTGCACACTTAGGACATTCCAAAATTCGCGGGCGGTATGTATTTACTTCGACCGAATCTGATTCTTTGATAATAAAGAGATCTATATAAGCCATAATATTATTCGATTATTTGGTGAGATCGTCCTTCTTGGCTACGAAAGCCAAGCGGCCCATCTCCAAGCTATGTTTGTATACATTGATAAGGGTATTATCGTAATCAAACATAGCTTAATAAATAATCGAATTATGTTACCTATGGCTTATCTTTTTGGTATCAGACTCAGGTTGATGGAGTAACTTTCTCAGGTCACGTCATAAATATTATGGCATTATTGACATTTCTGCTTATCAACTTCGTGTAATGTTTGCCGTATTTATTAACGTTCTCATGTGCCAATATTTGTTGATGTTTATACCTTATTTAGGCAGTTAGCACCATCAACCTGTAAATGTATTGTGATGACCTGATTACTGTTCTTGCAGGCGTAGTACCTACATGTTATAATGCGTAGGGATGCAGGTTCTATACCTGCCTTAACAAAACACACGTGATTTCTTTAATTGGTCTAGAATTTTAAAATGTAGGCACCTGTTTTGCGCTATGCGTAGGTGAATAGGCTACTGCGCTATGGGTTTCATTTTGCACAGGAATAAAAATAAAACAATTTATATTTCTCACTTTTTACCGCATGGTTGGTGAACAGCCTGGTGTCAGAGTTTAAACCGTCTGTAGGCCTCTGACATGGCTTTACACACCGTTGAAAAGTCTCTCTGGTGTGTCGGTTTCCTCACGATGTTTTCCTTCACTGTTTTTAGCAACTGATATCTAATAAATAATCCGTACATAAATTCGAAAAGTAATACCGTAAATAAACAAATAAAATAATATCGGTCCCGAGTATAGACGTTAGCTATCTAATCTATTAATCTGGAAAACATACACAGAGAAAATCCCTAGTGCAGGGCAAAGTGTTCTCAAAAAAAGAAAAACTAATCAAGAATCCACATAAAAATACCTGTCCCAATTATTCATGTAACATCAGGAACTCTACTCCAAATAATGATGCTCTACAACGTACTTTCAACTTCTACGGAATGTACGTAAGGCTGTAAGAAGTGTAACAATAAGGTACTGGTCGTGGGAGAAGAACCTCGTAATGACGTTCACATGCCACGTAATACGAAACTCGATGGTAATTACATCGAAACGCAACGATTGATGGGATTGATGAGCTCGCTAAAATATTTGAGGATATTTTCTGACCTATGATAAATTACGTTGTTTTCCGTCACCGTTAGTCAGTGTTGTCTTAGAATAACTAACTAAGAAAGTATTTATAACATTGAAAAAGTCACATTGATACTTGCCGGGGTTTGAACGTGCAACCTTTTTCTTACAAATCCGGTATGTAAACCACTAGGCTACCACGACTTCAAGTAATGACGTAACCTATCATAATTCAAGCACAGCTTTGTATACAACCTTACCTAACAGTTTTTGTCATTATTTTGGTTATATATCCAAGTAGCACATATTGTTATGCGGCGCACAGATCATGATTGTGCTAATCCGTCGCCCACAGCTACCATTAACCCATTTCCCTGAGTTAACTTTTACAACTGTGTAGGTGGGGTTGATATTCTACGACTTTCTGCTCGCCTGGTCAATCTTGATAATACATTTTGTAATTTTATTACATACATACGAATTACGCATTTTCCCAGAAGTTAGCAGGAGCTTGCGAGCAACCGGTGAATGCAATTGGCAAGCTGTCGTTCAATGTAGCGTTCTAAGGGGGAGGCCTTTGTTCAACAGTGGACGTCTTCCGGCTGATGATGATGATGAAGTTAGGTTGAGAATTTCATTTTAAGTTCTGTCATATTTACAAATAAGTCCCATATATTGATACTTATTCATATATACCTACTTCTGCCTACACCACTCATGGCATCCACCTAGTATCGTATTTTATTATGAATAAATCACATTAATGGGAAATTACCTTTGAATTGCTTAATGTTTTCTCGATTGCTTGATCGAAACTTATAGTTAATAAAGGCTATAAATTGATATTTGTAGTATATTGTTCAATTTACATAATTGTTCAATCATGTTATGGTGTCATGGTGGCCCAAAGGTTAACTGAACGGGTTCGTAGCCGAAAGGTTGCGGGTGCGTATCTCGTAGCTCTTTTTAAACATAACATCACGCCCGTATTCCCCGAACGGGTAGGCAGAAGTGCAGATACAGTACACCCACATTTCGCCAGTTATGCTTTAGGTCCCAATGTAATAGGGGGCGAGTCTATAGCCATCAACCGGGCACAAATCTAGACTCCGTGCTGCTACTAAGAATTACCTAATGGAAAATACCCAGTAACACTTTGCCCGACCCGGGATTCGAACCCAAGACCTCGTGCTCAGCAGTCGCGCTTAGCAACCACTAGACCAACGAGGTAGCTCTTTTTAATATCATTATATGCTTCTCTGGTTATTCTTAGACACCATAAACCGATATCCGTGTTTAATAATGACAAAATACTTACCATATTTGTTCATCATCAGCCGGAAGACGTCCACTGTTGAACAAAGGCCTCCCCCTTAGAACGCCACAATGAACGACAACTTGCATATCGCTTTAAGTATAAACACTATGTATAGAGGCTTGACAACTAGGGAGTTGGACAACTAGACGAAAACTAAATCCAGTAAATGTCATTTCTTTCGGGATTGTGATTTTTACACGTGTCATTTCATGTCTGTATAAAGGCACGCACGTTACAGGAGATTTTCCTAGTATCCCAATGTTTATTCTTATTCAAGTAGGTAGGAGATGGTCGCCCTACCCGCGACGCTTGGCTGGCGATCAGTCGATAAGCCGGCTAAACACCTTTCAAAGTACTTAACCTATTACCTCCCCGCTTATCGTTACCAGATTATGTGCCGTTTGTATTTATAAATATATTACAATACTAAGCCTTTCAAGATCTATAAAAACGTTTAGTCGACTCTTCTCGTGATCAGAGGGCTGGTTTATTTTCGGGTCAAAGAATCAGCATAGCCATTCAACGTGGCAATGCCAGTTTTCTGGGCACGTTACCTTTTGACAACGATGAGGAGGAATACTTTGATGCTTTTTAACTGGTTTTATCATATTTTTTTGTTAGTAGCAAGTCCGGATTTTTGCCCGGTTATGTTTTAACTTGTTCCTACCTGTTACTGGTGAAACATGGTGTACTAAACAATAATGAATACAAGTGTGAGTTTATGTATGTTAAATACGGTACAGTATAACCGGTATATCCATCACTCATTATACAATATGGACAAGTATTGCCTTACTGTGTCAAATATGCTATAATCTGGAGCATGACCGGTTGATGGCACATCGCGCAATGTTTTTGGACCAATGACGGGCCGTCGTTCAGCACTCAAGTTAGTTCGGATTTAAGGAGGAGTGCCTCGTTGGTCTAGGGGTCCTTAGCGCGACTGCTGAGCACGAGGTCCTGGGTTCGAATCCCAGGTCGGGCAAAGTGTTACTGGGTTTTTTCATTAGATAATTCTCAGTAGCAGCACGGAGTCTGGATTTGTGCCCGGTTGATGGCAATAGGCTCGCTCCCTATTACATTGGGGCCTAAAAACATAACTGGCGAAATCACCTCTGCCTACCCTTTTGGGGAATACAGGCGTGTTGTTATGTTATGGATTTAAGGAGGTTTTAATGAGGCTTGTAATTAAGATCCCTCCTTATCTCAGTGAGTGACAGAAAGGTTGTAGAGTGACGTAGAAATGCTGCGCGCGCTGTTTCAGTCATTTTGTTGAGGAATGGCTGGAATGTGGCTGAGGTTAACGTCAGTCGGGTGTGTGTATACGTTCTGTTTTGTAGGATGTATTTAGAACACAATAATGTCGCTGGTTATAAAGAAAAACTAGAGAACATGATATACATAGTTGTACCCAGTTTTAAGTGGACTAATCGACCGTAGCAACAAATGAAGCTTAGACAAAAATTGTAAGCTTTTAAATTCCGATAAAATATATTTTTATAACATACATAAAAACATAACATCACGCCTGTATTCCCCGAAGGGGTAGGTAGAAGTGCACATATGGTACACCCACATTTTGCCAAAAAAAGCCAGATCTCTTGCAAATTCTCTTCTATTCTAAATACACATTACAGAGAAGAAATAACACGCACGAACACGCCTACGCTCATTGCAATATCAGTAAAATTTCAGATGCAAGAAAATAATTTTCTTAATTCCTTTTTTTTTCTTTTTCAAACTTGTCTCTCGCAGTTAGCTCTGAAGGAGCTCTGACTGCTTAACCGGTCGTTTGGCGAGACCTAATAAAAGGCCTCCAGCCAGATCTTAATTCCCTTTCCTGAAAACTTTATATAGACCGAATCGGGTCTCAAAACAAGTCAAGATCTCTCACAAACTCACATTCAAAGCTAAAAATAGGTTATCCAACCTATTATCTTTACTTAATATTCTTCTCAGTAAACAAAGGGTTTGTTTATTTCTTGGCGAAACAACCACATAATGATAGTAATTAAACTTGTTTTGTAAAACAGTCCTGCGCAATCAAAACAAATGGCGATCCTACGCGCATGGCAACGAGGAAGTATGAGCGCGTAACCCGATAGGTGTAAAGATCTAGACAAATCCTACAGTCACACCAACCCCTATTCTAATAGAAACAAGGTTGAGTATCGCTCAGTACAGGAGCAATTTTATCTTTGCTCGTATCAAAGGACCAAGTTATAAAGATGTGTATAAAAGCTTTTATGTTGTTGGCATAAAGGCGATATTTGCATGGGATGTTGGTAAGTTAAAGTTTGTTGTTAGGGCACGCGCTAAGGCATGATGCGACCTCGGCCACACGCCTGGACCTAGATAGGGATTACGTTGATATTACGAGAACGGTAACTTCAGAAGTTCTATACACATAAGTCTAGATATTATGAAGACTGCCTCGTTGGTCTAGTGGTCGCTAAGCGCGACTGCTGAGTACGAGGTCCTGGGTCGGGCAAAATGTTACTGGGTTTTCCATTAGGTAATTCTCAGTGGCAGCACGGAGTCTGGATTTGTGCCCGGGTGATGGCAATAGGCTCGCCCTCTATTACATTAGGACCTAAAAAAACATAACTGTCGAAATGAGGGTGTACTATATGTGCACCTCTGCCTACCCCTTCGGGAAATACAGGCGTGTAGGAATACAAATGTGAGTAAAAACATAAATATAGTAACTAATATAAATTGGAGTAATTTAAACATAAAATTCTTAACTACTAAATTATGTTTTGTTAAGTTTTATATGTGGTACTTCTACATAGTGCCTTCGTAACTAAACAAGCTTTGCATGTGGGTTTGTTCTTGTTTTGTTATGTGTGCGTTGACTGACTCCTGACTCGAAACTACATGGCATTTGGCTGGTCGAGTAGTTCGCTGCAATTGGCGAAGTGGCTAGCGCGTCTACACTATGGGCCAGGCTTAGTACGTTATTAGATATCAAACCTGCAAACCTTTAGTAAATAGAGCAACTTAATTATTATAAGTTGAAATGTATGGAAAGTAAAATGATAATCTGTTGTATGTATTTTCCGTTGTCATGGCAACAGAACAACTAGTACTAACAATAAGCCTGTGTTATATTTCTGCTGTTGTCATGGCAACGATTTCAAGTAATAATATGTTTGTAACCTTGTCACTAGCATATTACGAGGTTCGATCAAAGACTAGGTATGTGTTAGGTATTAACAGTAATCTCTTCTGTGAATCGTGCACGATATAGTGGCTGACAAGTGACAAATATAACTAACTTTATCTTACAATAAAGTATGGAGTCGAATGTGACCCCCATAAATTAAAATATAGAAAAGAAAACATAAACATAGCATCACGCCTGTATTCCCCGAAGGGGTAAGCAGAGGTACACATATAGTACACCCACATTTCGCCAGTTATGTTTTCAGTCCCAATGTAATAGGGGGCGAGCCTATTGCCATCAACCGGGCACAAATGCAGACTCCGCGCTGCTACTGAGAATTACCTAGCGTAAAAAAACCCAGTAACACTTTGCCCGACCCGGGATTCGAACCCAGGACCTCGTGATCAGCAGTCGCGTTTAGCGACCACTAGACCAACGAGGCAGTCCGAGTCAGTAGAGAAGGAAGTTACTTAAATATTGCTATTTTGTGTTTCAAAATTAGTCAGCACTTAGACCCCAGTCTTGAGGACCATCCTGTCCATAATTCGAGGTCAATAAAAATTGCAGTTTGTAACCTACACCCATTACGAAGGTAGGCATATTCTAGGGTAACCTTCTACCATGAGGTTAACCCAAAGAATAAGTAGACATTGTACGTATATACGTTTAAATCAAACCCGTAATTTTATGTGGTTTTGATTATTTCTAGCTCACCTTGTAATAGTTTCGCATGAAGCATTGTGTACTTACTCAATAGGAAACCAGAATGAAGATATATTGCCATTAACATGTAAAATATGGTTTAGATAGGCGCAATGATGGTACTAAATAATGATTAGTTGCTGATCCACCTTAAGATAATGAAGGTAAGGTAATTAGTTTTGTTATAATAATTGGTCCTTTTGTACGGGACCTTTGTTTTAGAGAGAGGTTGCAAGGTTTGGTTCTTGATGGAAATTTGGCAAGGAGAACTTAAGTTCTACGTCATAGACCTGAAAGATAAAAAACTGCTCTAGCTCATACTAAACGTAGGTATGGTTAATGATCCAGGTTGAATATTGCCTGTAGGCAGTAAATACAGAGTATAAAATACATCGCGTTAAATAGGCTATTCTTTTGTTTCATGGGACGTATATGGCAGTAATAGCCGAATGGTATGACTAGGTCGCAAGTTGAAAGTCCGGCACGCACCAAAATATTTTCACATTCATGTGTTTACCTATCTATATATGTAATTAGTTATCAGTTGCTAAACGGTGAAGGAAACATCGTGAGGAAACCTGCACACCTGAGAGATTTTCCAACGGTGCGTAGCCATGTCAGAGGCCTACAGGCTGTTTACATTCTGACACCAGGTTGTTAATCAACCATACGATAAGAACATGGGGCGTATGCTGTTCTGAAATGTATGCCGTAGTATACTTATTAAGAATAAATGCGTGATAGTTAAAACCAAAGTCTAGCCAATCAGAACTTCCTATCATAAAAACCCAATACTACTTCCTAAGCCGTCAATCGTACCCAGGATATAACGCTACCCGTTCACGATTGCAGCCACTAGACCATGCATCTATATTGAATTGTAATGAATAATAATCCGCACAATAGCTGACAGTATTATTAATTGCCGCATCCATCAGTGTTTGTGATTATGATTGATGGCAGCTCGTCCATCGATTTGTCTTGTGCTTTCAATTGTTGATATAGTTTCAATTTATTCAAATTCATGTGAATCGGAATGTTGAGGTTTGATTCATTGGCTATCACCGTTGGACTGCCAAGTCTATGGTCACAAGTTTAAACCCCGGCATGCACCAATGTCTTTTCGAATTCATTTGCTTACCTCGGGCATTCCCGAATACATAACATAAACATAACATCACGCCTGTATTCCCCGAAGGGGTAAGCAGAGGTGTACATAATATAGTAGGTACACCCTCATTTCGCCAGTTATGTTTTAAGTCCCAATGTAATAGGGGGCGAGCCTATTGCCATCAACCGGGCACAAATCCAGACTCCGTGCTGCTACTGAGAATTACCTCATGGAAAAACCCAGTAACAACCCGACCCGGGATTCGAACCCAGGACCTCGTGCTCAGCAGTCGCGCTTATCAACCACTAGACCAACGAGGCAGTCGAATTCCCGAATACACCCGTGAGTATAACCAGAATATACAGTAATTAATATCGATAAAACTCACGAAAGTTATTATAGTAAAATCGAAATCTTCTTTTAGGGTCACAGCTGAGTTCCTATTTCACAAGTGTCCGATTGTTTAACTAGTACAACAATATACAGTTATTCGTTCTAGCTGGTTCCCATACAAATATAATTGTATGGCCAGCCTTGGTTGCTGCTTACCAAGTTTTTGATACTAATCTGAAGGTTGCGTACTGTAGGTGCAATTTAAATCTTTGTCAACTTTGTAATTGTTTTTTTTTACCCGTTTTTACCCACGGTGCTAATGGAATGAGTTTTACAGGTATTTGGTACAAAATGTTATGCGCAGGAGTTTGTAATAGTTTGTTACATAGGCCTTCGTTGGTAGCGAAAATATGTGTCGTATTGCTTCAGTGAAATTTTATGGGTTAGCATGTTGCAGTGTTCGTAGATTTGATTCCCAGCGGTTACTGTGGGTAGTAGCAGCCATAAAAACATGCAATAGTTTTGGCTACCAAATGGGATTTTTACTGTCCTTCCAAAATGTAAAGGCATGTTCTACCTTTGTATACCTCTTTACTAACCATATAAACAATGATAAAAACCTACCAAAATTAGGCCCGTAAAGTTAGCGATATGTTGTGATTAGTGATTCTCGTGTGACCATAGAGGTAGATTTATAGACCTACTTAGTCTAAATACCTTGCAGATCAGGCTAACACGCCCTAAGGTCAACTATGGAGCTCAAATAAATAATATTGTCGTTCTATAAACAGTAAGCGCATATTAATCAAAATGTATATAGTTTCAACACTTGATTGCTTAGTAAAAGTGGTTCAGTTTCACCGCGTGACCTGCCCAACCCTAGTTCATTAGATCCGTGCCAATCCAGTATCTAGAAGCAGTATCTTCCAAGTACAATTTCGATGCGGTCTCAATATCTTAAACTTCACTTTTTGACAGTTGTGGAATTGAAATTCTTCTTCTTTTTATCGTATGGTTGATGTGAAATCTGGTATCAAAGTTAAAACTACCTGTAGGCCCCTGATATGGCTTTACACACTCTTGGAAAATCTCTCAGGTGTGCTGGTTTCCTCACGATGTTTTCCTTCACCGCTTTTAGCAGCTGATAGCTAATTTATAATACGCACATGAATTCGAAAAGACATAGACACATTGGCGTGTGCCGGGGTTTGAGCTTGCGACTTTTGACTTTAATCTCGTGGCAGTCCAACCCATACCCCTCGGTTATCACAATGTGCTGGTATCAAAATGTATATTCATTCATTTTTGACTTGGATAAGATTTTTCTAAAACTTTTAATGCCTCGGACTTTAAACAAGTCCAGCATTATGTTATTGAAATGTGAATACAAAATAGCTATGTGTCGGTTACGTATTCAGTGTAAATTGTAGCCGGCTGACCGCTAGCAAACCAGTTCGGCTAGTCTATGCCTTGATGTCCCTTCATTCTACCACTTACTTCTTTGAACGTCGCACTTTTGCTGTCATGCTTTTAAATTAGATGTTTTTCATTTCCAGATAGGTGTTAAGTTTTATACTATTTTACTTATGTGCTGCGCAGGTTGCTATTTCTATATCCCTACTAATATTATAAACTACCCTACAACAACTAACCAACCAACTAAATTACAAACATGACCGTTCAAGCTTAACGCACTAACGTATCATCGGTTGAGTGTGAACGGTCAAGTGTTTCTCTATACATTTGTCTGTTCTGGCGTTACGCGACCGATAATACGCAACGCATGTTCCGTCAGATATGAACCTTCCCTTAAATATGACAACGCATACCCCTTGTATACTGCATAGTCTTCGGTCTTTATAACTTCACTTATTCATTATTGCAAAAGGAAAACACACCATTTGTAAAGTCAAGCCGGCTCCTATACAAAGTTCGTACATAACTCCGTACGCATTTTTCTTTGTATAATAAATTATGGTTATTTGTTATATTGTAATACTTTACTTGCGAACTTGGGGCTATTGCGTGGCGTGCTCTTTGAGGTCTCGTCATGAAAGACACAGGGCTTACCGACCTTAGTAAGGGCCCGCAAGGTGGGAGAGGGAGCGATGGCGATTCTCGCTGTCACTTTAAACGTTTAATGTCCCACAGTGCTACGGCTAGGCAAATGTCTCTTTTTGAAGGTTCCAATTCTTGGCCAGCTCTGGCTAGTTTTTTTTAAGACATCAAAATAATCTCGTCATCATTACCTTTTAACTGACTTAATCGAAGGAGGTTTTCTGACTATATTTATGCACAGTAACGACTAGTATTCTTCTTCGCACTATTTTTTTTGTTATTTGCGCTTGTTTATTTCCAGTCATCATCATCATCGATCTTCCAGTCATAATATTTCAATTGTGTTTCTACCCGACTGCAAAGGAAGGGTTGTGCTTTTGCACGTCATATTTTGGGCCTGAAAAACCTACATATGTGAATACCGCAGAATTGAATAATGTTAAGCGTATTATTTAAACTTTTATAGCATAATTTAAATCTAAGTGACATCTTATACCTTGTACTATAAGTTATAAGCCAGCTGACCTCAGTTCACCATATAAGTATTGATGACACTCATGCGCAGGTACGAATAATAATGTAATATCAAGTGGACCACTTGTTCTGTGGTGCTAGTGTTGTGAAGAATATTAATGTTGTATGACTGGCCGGTGTACTAGCTAGCATTGCAGGTCATTTTCCGTTGTGAAAGCGAGACGCAGCTAGACTGCACGTAGCGGCGTCTCGTTCCCACAGCGGAAAATGACCTGCAATGCTAGCTAGTACAGGCACCTTCCCCCTTACCATGGGCTCTTAAAGAAAGATATTTTCTCTTAAAGCAGAGCTCTTAAGATAGCATTTTTCGTTGTGGAAGCGTGATGCCGCGCTAGACTGCACGGCTTGGTGTCTCACTTCCACAGCGGAAAATGTACCACTTTAAACGTTTCTGGTAAGAGCCTAATGGTACTACAATATTGATGTGATTTCACTATAAATATTAGTAGATATTTCTTTAATTAACTTCTATTTTACGGTCATTTCTCGAGCCAATTGCCGTTAATGTAAACACTGTATTTATTGACTTTAATCTTGCTTTCTTGGCGATGTAAAGGATATATTCTCACGCTGATTAGGGATTGTAAATTTCAATTAAATGTTCAAAAGTGGCGGTTTAAATTAAGATACCTTATCGGGAACAGATTTTAATTTCTGAATGTTTTTGTTGCAGGTAATTTTAAAGGATCCTAATTAATCGATGAGGTGATGAGAAAGGTTCTCCTGAGCAAGATCATCATCATCACCACTGTTCAATAAAGGCCGCCCTCTTGGGTAAGGAAGGGTGGCTTGGGGATTGCAGTATTGGTGGTTAAGTCACAGAAGATGGGCATCTTCTGGATTGAGTTCAAACCCGGGGTCGGGAAAAGTGTTACTGGGTTTTTCCATTAGGTAATTCTCAGTAGCAGCACGGAGTCTTCTTTTGTGCCCGGTTGATAGCAATAGGCTCGCCCCTTTTACATAGGGACCTAAAAACGTAACTAGCGAAATATGGGAGTACTATGGGCACCTCTGCCTACCCCTTCGGGGAATACAGGCGTGATGTTATGTATGTATGTAGATTTCATTCAAAAATGTTAAACAATGTTTAGTCTAGACTAGTGACTATTTTCCTGGTACGATCACCCGGTATTTTTTACTTCCCACGTCCAACTGTAAGTTTTTTGACCAGCTCTTCGCCAAGGTCGCGTCGTTCTTGTCGCGTTAGAGGTACAGTTAGCACAACAAGCAGCCATAAAATTGTATGAAATATTTGTACGTTTTTATGTGTGAGACGTGAGAGAAATAGTAATTATGTTCTGCGTTTTATTTCGCTTTTAGTTTTTTGTTTTTTAATTGTTGTGTTGCATTTTTGTTTGTGTAAATGGGTAGTCATAATATTATGTAGGTACTTGTGTATATTCTGAGGTAACCAGTAACGGCGATGTGTAACTTTGTATTATGCATCAAAATCCGTCCAGCGGTTTAATCGTGATGGTGTGACAGACAGACAGAGTTCCTTTCACATTTTTTATATGAGTATGAATTATTTTAGGTTATCTAACATAAAATATACGTATGGTAAAAATATATTCTTTATTTACAAGGTTATTTACAATTCTTAAAAATAAATATATACAAAAATAAAAAATTTAAACTAAAAATTATGTATCAAAGTATTCGTCCTCATCGCTGTCGACTGGTAGGGTGCCCAAAAGGCTGGCGGCATTGCCACGTTGAATGGCAATGCTAATTCTTTGGCCGAAAAATAAAATATTGGTGTAACTTGTTTTGTTGACTGTCCTAACTTGTAACCAAAAATACAAGGTATCAATAAAGTGGTCCAATACATTTTTTCTTGCATTCAGAAGTCGACATCCTTTTAGCTTGTCCCCAATGATGAGTGGTGTTTATTTTTAGAGATAAATACCTTAACATATATGCTTAGTAGAGGACTTAAGACTTTTTGTCCTTAAGTTACTTTTTCTGTTTATAATAAATTAACAATAACTGTCCCACTGTACGAAAAAGGCCTCTTCTCGTATAGAGAAGGATTGAGCATTGATCACCACGCTAGCTCACTGCGGGTTGGCGATTTCAGATAATTAAATCCAGGTTTGGCCACGATGTTTTCCGTCACCGTTATTGGTGTCTTAGAATATCTAAGAATGGATTTATGACAATGAAAAAGTCACATTGATACGATCTGAAACTAATTAAAATACGGTGTATATGGAACAGGAAAGTGGGAACGTCGTAGAGCGTGGCATTTTAAAAGATGGTGAGATTACTTTATTTTATCGACGAAGAAAAAAGTACCAATCGGACCAATCGTATTACGCTTCTCATACATACCCCATAAATTAAGATGTTATTTAAATACAAATATTAAATAGCATCTGATTGCTATTACTGTCAGCAACTTCCTTTGCGTGGACAATTTGAACGCTTTCTGAGCAAAAAATGTCTATCCTGAAGAACTGAATATTCAACCTAAATATTCATATTAATTAAATTGAACCGACTCAACGTTGTCATGGCAACGTCATTTACGCAGTCGATGATGCAGAACACTGATAGGCAAGTGGTGTGACCGTTGGACTGCCAAGTCAAAGGATGCAAATTCAAACGCCGGCACGCACTAATGTCTTTTCGAACTCATGTACGTATAAATTAGTTATCAATTGCTAAAAACGGTGAAGGAAAACATCGTGAGAAAACTGGCACACCTGAGAGGTTTTTCATCAGTGTGTAAAGCCATGTCAGAAGCCTACAGACGGGTGTAACTCTATCACCAGGTTGTTCATCAACCTTACGATAAGAATAAGAACACAGTCAATATAAAACAGAAGACGTACGTATCTAGCTGAACTCAAGCGCACCTACTATTGTGTGTAGAAATTTAATTATCTTCAGATAATAAAGTGATTTTGCAAATCATCAATTTTACATCCTAAGCCATAAATCTAAGGAAATGGATTGTATTGGCTGCTTGTCTCAAGCACGTTTTAAATTAACCGAAGATTCTATTATGAAACACGTAACGGTAGAACTGAATTCGAATCTTGGGATCGGGAATTGCATAGAGATTGAATACTAGAAGGTTCAAGGTTAAGGATATACAAAGAAGGCTGTAATTTAATAGTTGAAGCCTTGACTGGTTAGGATATAACTAGGTGCACAACACGGTTTTACCAGCTACATCTTTTCGGGTATATTATGCCATTGTGTTATCCATGGTGTCAGCTACCTCTATATCAAATTGTGTCAAGATTGGTTCAGCCGTTTGAGCGTAACACACTCAAAAACTTCCGCCTTTATTATATTAGAGTGAGGGTTTTGGCATAATGTTAGTTGTATAAACGAAAAAATTTTGCTATGTGCTTCAAGTTTTGGAATTTTTATTACTTCATTATCAGTTTTGGATTCCTAATTCTGTAACGTAGTATTACTGCGGGAATCGGCCTCTTCTTTTAATTTCTATACCCAGATAACTTTGGCAAACTATGGCTCTGTATTGCAAGGCACAATTAAAACAAATTGATGACTTTAACACTGAGACGTTAAATGCAGATGCTTTAACACTGTTGTAAGTTTGTAACCCGATACCAACATCAAGTTTTAGACTTAGTAACGAAAATGGATACTGCTAGACTGTCTATTTCATAAGAAAGGCTAATTAACTAGAGAATGTATTGCACCGCCTTGGTGCAGGCATGCAAAACACTCTAAATATGTCTTAGTCAACTAAAGCACGCGGACATGAGCTCAAGCACGTCGGAGCGATAGTTGCACTGTTACGAATTTAAGTTTCAACGATAATAGCGAAAGGGATGATGTGGATGTAACAGAACATTGTTGGATGCAGAAAACAGGTATTGTAGGTGACCGAGTGCCATACACTGTGAACATGGATGCTCAGAAAGATCTACAAGCTGTTTAGGAAGATATAATAAATGTTGTTTACACTTATTTACACTCGTTAAAGATAAATATATACATAAGAAAAAAAATAAAACTAAAAATTATGCATCAAAGTATTCCTCCTCATCGCTGTCGACTGGTAGGGTGCCCAAAAGGATGGCGGCATAAATGGCAATGCTAATTCTTTGGCCGAAAAACAAGCCAGCCTTTTGGTTGTTAAGTTATCTGCTGAGATATTGTAAGACAATAAACGACTGGATGTATAAAATAGACCGGGTCCTGTGGCGTACCTTGGGAGAGGCCAATGTCCAGACTGCAACGGGCTGATGATGATGATGATTAACGTTTTACATGAATATTCGTCAGCATGGATTAAGCTAATTAGATAGTAATCTAGGAGTGTTTTTTCAAACCGTGCGGTTGAATGTAAGAGGTTGGATTAAGAGGGGTCTGGCAAAGTGATTTTGGGTTTCAGGAAAGTTTAGATTTGTGCCCAGATAAAGGCAACAGGCTCGCCTCATATAACAATGGGACCTGTAACATAACTGGAGACATGTAGGACTACTAAATAGAGGTATAAACCTCGGCCTACCCCTTCTGGGAATACAAGACGTGATCTTCTGTTATGATTATCGATTACATCAGCTTTTGAAGGAATATAAATATGATTGCAAGCAAATGTTTCAACCGCTGGGCATGTGAACGAACTTGAAGTTTATAAAAATAGTATGCCCAAATCTGGAAACTTGGCTTCTCAAGAATTCGGTCGGTTCACGACGCACCTTGTTCCTCTATTACGTCAGGAGTATGATAAGCTTTTTTTATCAAATGAGACTATAAAAGCTGTTATATACAAACTGTTATAGACAAAAAAGAATTTATTCTGAAGTATGTATGTATGTTTTTTTAGTAAAAAATGTTTTATTACAAACAAAGCCTGTAGGCTATTTGCTATTTTTACTATTTTGAATGATATTAAATATTTTTTTTGGTTATGTATGAATTTTGACAAGTTTAGTTCTCTAAAATTCTAATTTAATAAACCATATAAATATGACTTTATACATAAATTAATGATACAATTCACACCTGTTTCCCAGACATTAAGTTCTTAATGATGGCTTTTAACAAAATCAATAAATACATTATATTCTAAACACGTACATATTCAGCTATAAAACGAACTATCGACATATTAAGGCCCCCCTTAACTAACAAAACCATTCTCACATACAAATTAGAACACGTGGCCTAAAGACATATGAAACCTCTTTTTATCCTCCCGCTTAAGCAATAAAAAACTACACAAAAAAACTAGATTAATCGTTTGATTGACATTATAATCCTCAGAGAAAAAAAACCTATTATGTAAATAGGACAATGAGGTCACGGACCTTAATATTACGTCATTTTGTGATCATTCATATTCAATAAGAGACATATGAGCGGTGACCACGTGCAGTTATGGTATAAAAGACCTACCACACAATGGTGTGCCTCAAGGAATAGTTTTAGGGCCTGTGCGTGTTTAGTATGAAGATCGGAGATTATATTTCCAACAATGTGAATGATGTAGGGCAGATCTTTTATCGATACTTCAGATGTTATCTAATCGATTGTTTATTTATTTTATTATTTAGATTAAAATTCATTGAGCAAATAATTGGAGCTGGGTTGTGTGAATTACTTTTTGTACTGAACGTCTGTACAATATGTAAATTTTGTGTTAATTTTCGCAAGTATTAATGTTTGTATATGGACTTAATGAGTTTGGATACAAAAATACTGCAGACATATCCTCTATTATGTTCAAGATTATGTTGCAATGGTTCTAATTACTATTATGTATCTGACAAACAATGAAAATCAATTAGAATAGTAGCGTATACACATTTTTTACTATCAGTTTTTCCTTGCCTTCAAGATTAGACAATAGTCACTTATATTTGTATAGAAATCAATGTGAGTAATAGAGTTCTTGCATTTATTAAATCGAAAATCTAATTAAATTGATCGTTGGCGCAGTCGAAGCCATATATTTGTATAAAAATGTAATTAATCTTAGTTTACAACCACAAAAACACAATTTTCAAAAACTTAGTCATTCAAAAATAATATTGGTCCTTCGATCCGAGAATAATTTATTAGTTTATTCATATAAATATCGCATTTACGACCGTATGCCTGGCAAATCCGTTGGAATTGGAGATATCAATATTATATTATTATATGGATTTCCATTTATCACACGAAAGGATTGCTAGGTAAATGAGTTTATCACAATGATGAGTAATAGGCCCGAATTATGTGTACTTACCTACACAACTGCAATGGTATGAAAGCTTATAAATAGATAGTGTATTTATGTATTTTTGAGGTTCAACATTGTCACTTTACATCCAGCAACAGGAAAAAATAATTTCTTGAATGAGGTCATCTTTAAGGTTGATAGCGGCAGGTTGTTAATGGTTCAAAAGACCATGTATAAATTAAACAAAGCAATATCCGTTTAAATCGGCGACCGGTCCTATAATATAAATTCTGTCACGAGGATATTATGAATTTTGTCTTAATCAAACATAAACCATTTCTCGTCATTGATCAAATCATGTATTGTGATCGTTGAATTGTTTGACAGGCTTGTGGTCCTTTGATACGAAATTGTGATTAGGAATATTATTTTCAATTTCTGTATCTTGACCTAAATCATCATCATCATCAATTGGAAGACGTCCACTGCTGAATAAAGTATCAATATTAGCATCTAAAGATGGAAACACGATATCTTTGCTAACTGAAGATCAAAATCTTGATAGTTTTCAAGATCGCGTTTAACTTGAGGTAAAGATAGATTCAACCAAGTTTTCTTTAGCATACACCTATTTATAGAGTATATGCGTCTGCAAATTATAGCGGTATAACATCCTGTTTCCATTGAGGAAATTACAAAATGATTCCCTTGTTAATGTATACGTGAAGTTGTTACTTATGTCTACGTAAATGATTTGACATGGGATGAAAATTATCAGAAGTCCAATTTTACCCATAAAGAAAGGAAATAACCTATAAAGTGAATTTAAAAGAAGAAGAAGTAAAGTTAAAGACTACAGGATTTTTAACCATTGCTTCTTAATAAACTTCTTGATGTGCAATGTGTTTTTCAAAACTCAGGAGTTTTTAAGAGACTTCCTGAGTGACGGTACTTAATCGATGGTAGAGCATACCCTGAGCAGTTTGCCCCGCTACTAATCTTTCTAAAGTACTTTTTATATTAATCCGCTGATTGGGCTTTTTACCAAAACTTGATTTATATCTTTACCTATATATTATCTCTTTTATTATTTAGGTCATGTCACACGACAGAAAAATAATAACAGTATTTATAAAATTATGCAATGTTATGTTTAAAAACACGTTTTCAAACATCGTGTGGACTAAGCTTTCTGTAGTAATCTATTATAGTGTTTTACTGTTTACGAGTTTCCGTGTTTTAGCTGTGTCGTCGATTTTTGCTCGGATCTAAGTGTAATCAGCTATATGAGAAAAAGCACGAAATATTTCTAAAAGGTTATTTTTTATTACTTTACAAAAAAAATCTACGTTACAAATACAAAAGAAGGAGTCTCCAGGATTTCACAGACATCCCGCGTCCTTTAAGAGTCTCGAGTCTAGCTTTTGAGCTCATGTGCAAATTATATTTAAAATTCTATGGGATTGTCATTGTATGGATAACAGTGTTTTACAGATAGTATTGTGTGCGTGTGGCACAAATGTTAATGTCGGTGGTAAAGACTAGAACAAGCGTCATCATCATTAGCCTACCTCCGCCCACTGCTGGACACAAGCCATAACAGGTGTATCATCATCATCTTCATCTGCCTATCTCCGTCCACTGCTGGACATAGGCCATAACAAGCCTATCATCATTATTAGCCTATCTTCGTCCACTGCTAGACATAGGCCATTACAAACGTTTCATCATTATCTTTATCGGCCTATCTCCGTCCACTGCTGGACACAAGCCATAAAAGGCGTATCATCATCATCAGCCTATCTCCGTCCACGGCTAGACATAGGCCTTAACAAGCCTTTTATCATTATTAGCCTATCTTCGTCCACTACTAGACATACGCCATTACAAACGTATCATCATTATCTTTATCGGCCTATCTCCGTCCACTGCTGGACATAGGCTATAACAAGCGTTTATTCAAACAAATTTTAACGCCATAATTAGTGTCATACAATGTTGAATCGGTAGGTCCATAAGATACTCAACGGCCTTTGAAGCAACCATTATGCTCTTGGAAACTTGGGTACCTGGTACAAGAACATTCGTTTTTACAATACCAGATCAGTGTAGAAGTAATTCTCACATAAAAACGTCATGGTCATTATAAAAATAATCGCTGTGAGTCAGAACACATGCTTCTGCGCAGAACGCGGCGAGGTGGCGTGCGCGCGGACACTATTGTAACTCGTTTCATTCATAGGTTATGCGAAAATTGGGATGTTTTAAGCGTACAGACGTGAAATCTTGTTTCTTTCACGGTATATGTATATGTATAACAGATATATTATGATCAATGACCATATTAACTTTCCGGCTATATACTTAGAACGAGTTCATTCAGTCTGACTGCCTCGTTGGTCTAGTGGTTGCTAAGCGCGACTGCTGAGCACGAGGTCCGGAGTTTGAATCCCGGGTCGGGCAAAGTGTTACTGGGTTTTTTTATTAGGTAATTCTCAGTGGCAGCACGGAGTCTGGATTTGTGCCCGGTTGATGGCAATAGGCTCGCCCCCTATTACATTGGGACCTAAAAACATAACTGGCGAAATGTGGGTGTACTGTATGTGCACCTCTGCCTACCCTTTCGGGGAATACAGGTGTGATGATGTTATTATGAGTTCATTCAGTTTATATCTGTACTACAAACTTAACAAGACTTGTTATTGTCAGATTTTTTATCTTTGCTGGCCTGGCTTGTCCTTTCCGTAGTACTAGAAGTACTTGTATATTTTAAAGTATCCCACGAGAACATTCCAATCTTATTACACAGCTGTCGCAGATACCCTTATCCGCATTAGATAACTTCAAAACTTATCCGATCGCAAATTAATTACTTTTGACCAACAAAAAACTATTGTTACATCAACGTTAAAAAAATGGAGCAAACTACAGAACATTACGATACGAATAGACAAACTTAATTTTGCGGTCGGAAAACCTGTGCTACAACTTACGAAATCATTACTAAAAAGGGTTACAGGCTAATGTCGTATGAAAAATAATTTTGACAGCTGTATTAATAAAGTGGTTTTTTTATTAAGTCAAGTTGTCATACCAGTTGGTGTTTCGACAAATTGAATCTTGTGTGGTTGTTGTAAGGTTTGTATTGGCTTGTTAGTTGAAGTTATTTATAATATCAACAGGTGCTGTGACTGTTCATCGAATTTTGATTAGTGGGGACATCGACTTATTTTTTTGAGGTCCCACTTTGAATCGATGCTTTTGATTGAGATATGGACTGGATTTTTTACAATGCCAACAGTCGTAAGTACCTATAAATGAAGCACTTCGTGAATAACATTTTGTAGAGCAACCTTGGTTTCCAGACGATATTACTTTAATAGACTTTATGCTCACTTACATACAGGTAGTACTAACACGTTCATCGCTTTAAATTTGGGCACTGCTTAATGCCGACAACTATTTTGGAGAGACAAGATACTAAATTAGATAGAACACTGTTTTTACAATTTGAGTATGCTTAAAATTATATGTTGTCAATTAAATTATTATATATTATATAATTCTTCTATTTAGATGATGTTCTAGACAACAGCCAGGTCAATTACAGTAGGTTGCCTAAAACGGCAGGTATGGTAAAGAATTTAAATGAATATATATAATGAATGGAGCGAAAATTATCAGGAATTAATCTTGAAGTAAACCTACGCCCACCCTGTGAAACAGTCTTAACTCAATCCATCTATGACGTCAACATTATCTAGTTAGCTATCTTTTTTAATTACAAAAACGACACTAATAAATCTATAGGTTTCACCCCGGCCTGAGAAATACGCACATTAAGACTTATCTAATACAAAATGGCTGGGAGTTTTATAAAACGCAGAATATTCTTCGTATACACTTGCGTAATTAGTAAAAGTCGGGCAATAATTTATAGCGATCATTAGATAACGATTACAGGAGTTATAAACACACGTAATACTTATGTATGTTAAATGTTTCCCATCATTTCATCGCTCAATGATTTTATCGGAATGCCGATATGAAGTAGCGATCGCTTAACTGTGAAAGCGGTTTTGGCTTTCTGAAGGATGTTATTTATATTAATCGAATGATCTCTTTTAATATCACTATCCTATACTCAATTAATGGCAAAGATCTTTGACCGAATGAGGTAAAGAAAATGATGTTAACATTTTTGCTAGTGAAACTTACAACTATTCATCATCATCAGCCGGGAGACGTCTACTGTTAAACAAAGGCCTTCCACTTAAAACATCACAATGAACTGCAGCTTGCCATTTGCATCCACCGGTTGCCCGCAACTCTGACGATGTCAACAATTACGCTTGCCCAATACGTGAAGCCTACTAGCTGATTGATTTATATTAATAAATCGTAATAGTTATTGTTCATCGTGAACCGATAAGATAAAGGCCCGTCCCAGAAAAGAAAGAATACGAAGAAAGAAAGCATACGAGAGGACTGACTCCTCCCGCAAAACTATCTTGCCTCACATAAGAAATTGTTTTTATATCGTGGGTTTTCATTTAGGATGTTTGTGACTAATCTTTACAGGAGGCATACAACACGTGAAATTTGACTGCGTCGTTGGTCTAGTGGTTGCTAAGCGCGACTGCTGTGCACGAGGTCCTTGGTTCGAATCCCGGATCAGGCAAAGTGTTACTGGGTTTTTCCATTAGGTAATTCTCAGTAGCAGCACGGAGTCTGGATTGTGTCCGGTTGATGGCAATAGGCGCCCCCTAATACATTGGGACCTAAAAAACATAACTGGCGAAATGTGGGTGTACTATATGTGCACCTCCGCCTACCCCTTCGGGGAATACAGGCGTGATGTTATGTTATATTTGCAATCTAGACAAACACTGGTCCTTTTCTTTCAGGTTCACTCTCCTGCAGGTCGTCAAATAATGACTAATCGCCACTTAAAGTCGCATAGATAACTAATTGCTTAGACGACTGTAGTTAGTGGCCCATCCTTATTGATTCCGATGTTTATGGCCCACGTCAAATCGTGCCCAAGGATAGTAATAAGTTATTATTTACTATTACAGATATTTATTAGATGAGTATAGATATATTAATCTTTAATAGACTGTATTTAATTATTAAGCCTGCGGCATTATCTATGTGTATCGATTAATATTAGGAAAATGTGAAAATGATAAAACGATCCATTTTTCCTTTTGACATAAAACAAATAAAATAACAATAACAGCCTATAACTGTCCCACTCCAAGGCAAAGGCCTTTTCTCGTATAGAGAAGGATTGAGCATTGATCACCACGCCAGCTCACTGCGGGTTGGCGATTTTAGATAATTAAATCCAGGTTTCCTCGCGATGTTTTCCGTCACCGTTAGTCAGTGGTCTTAGAATAACTAAGAAAGTATTTATAACATTGATAAAACAAATATCGTAGTCAAATTATATAAGACTAAATGTGAGTTGCACCAATTTTCTACTAACTTAACCTTGACTTACGGATTTAACGATAACAAACGATTGGTGCAACCCACCCTTAGAACGGTGTCGTAAAACATTGAGTCAATAAGCTTTTTATTAATATAATTGTTTATCAAAGCCGTTTACAATATAACTTAAAAAGCATTCACTTCAAATGTTACTCTTCCAAAACTCCAAGCTCCATCTTTATTTTCCCTTTAAATTATGTTCGTTATATCATTGTGGCGTTCTAAGGGGAAGGCTTTTGTTTAACAGTGGACGTCTTCCGGCTGATGATAACGATGACATTGGAAGGAAGATTTTATTTTTGATCCTATAAGTCATGTTCGTTGAGATAGATAGGAAATTCTTTAACTACAAATTTTTCTATTAGATAATTATCCCAAAAAGCTTGTGACCTACTCGAGCATTGAAATCAAACAATCGTAATAACTCGAAGGACATTAAAAAACATATCTTTATTAGTTCCATAGTATTCTAACGGCCCATTGTTACCTATTAGTACCTCTACAATATTAGTAATCAAGACAGAACAGTACAAAAAGCGATCCGTGCGACTCCGGTCACATGTCTTGTCTCTCCGGGCCATTGTTTCGGCAGCGTATCGGCCAATCACAATACTGTAAATCAATTGTTGGGCAAGCGCAGAACAATTTTAAGTTTGCTGTTTTTGAAACTAGAATGGAATGTGTTTGAATTTTTTGATGGTTTTCAATTTGAGTTTTTTTATACGTGGAATTTGATTGGTGTTTTTTTTGCCTAAAAATATTATGCTTTTTTAATAACAAAGATTGGCCGACATATTAGGCATGAGTGCAGTGAAACATAGATATGTGTTTGTATACAACCAAGGTTTCGGAAATGAGTAAGTTATATATTTATTTTTAATAAAAGATAAGATGTATCAGCTTTGTTATCAAATACAATCGGATAAGGTAGGTCGTACCTACATAATATAATCTTAACAAGTCAACAGTTAGTCCAGTATAAAAGATGAAGAAGAACCGAGATACTTATGTGATAAGATCTTCGAAGTAGTAAACAGGAAACTATAAACGAAAACGTTCCAATGGTTTTGCTAATAAGCTACATTCTTCCGATTAGGCTGATGATTTAATCGTCAGATATACCATTTTCGAAGGATAAAATTGTCATATAGACGGTTGATGTATGGAAATTTGTCAAAACGTCGAACTAATTCTAGTGATAAAAGTTATTTGGCAATAGATAAATCGGGTGTTATTTAGTTACAATTTAACGCATTTATCCAAACTAAGAAATAAAATTGCATTTTCCTTGTCACAACTTAAATGAATCGAAAAAAAAAATAGTTTTTTTTGTTTTAGTTTTTGAACATTAGAATAGAATAGAATAGAATATAATTTATTTATCAAAAAATATAGTACAGTATACCAATTTTTAACAACAGGGCAAGCTTTCAATTAACATTACAAAACAAGGCATTTAGAATAATGACAACATAGCAAATATCGTGCTAGTGTTGTATAAGAAACATAATTATGTATGTATAACTTTTACCCATTTTATAACAACAATAGAGTTATAACAGAATATACATAACAACAAAATTTATTTTAAAAACATTATTTATATCTATTTATTTTCATACCTTCATACTTAAGACATTCATTACTTAATAAGTCAATTTAACTCCATATATACAGGGTTTATCTACCGAACAAATTGAAGCTATAAAACTGCGCTGCGAATACTTGGCTTATGTATTCGCCGTGCGTCTAGATTTAAAGTTATAAATGAGTGAGACTTATCCTTATTTAATCTGTGCTATAAGTGTGTGCTTATGGTTGATGGGACTACATATCATGGTTAAGGGTCTGTGCTCATAGACGCGACGCACATGACAGCATTGACGCGCGTTCAAACGGTGTGAAAGTGATGTTTCTTGAATTAAATCCAGACTACGTGCTGCTACTGAGAATTACCTAATGGAAAATCCCAGTCACACTATGCAATACAATTATTACGTTTAGAATTAACATCCAAGCGATATCTAACGTTTAGTGTAGACCGCGACTTCGCGCGATCATCATTCCGCGTCTATCTGTACAAAGCCTTATTTTCGCTGAATCAGTGAGATGTGCTTGCATTTGATGGGACGACTTACGTGTATTTATGTACTACTAGCTGCGCCCCGCGGTGTTACCCGCTACATTTTTTCGGGATAAAAAGTAGCCTATATGTTAATCCAGGGTATAACCTATCTACATACCAAATTTCAACCAAATCGGTCCAGCCGTTTATGCGTGAAAGAGTAACAAACATCCACACATCCATACATCCATACTCACAAACTTTCACATTTATAATATTATAGTAGGATTAGTAGGATTAGTAGGATATTAGTAGGAAGTAGGATAATATTAGTAGGATAGTAGGATAGGGAAGTTAAATCCTTAGTATTAAGTTGTTAATATATTTCTTCTTCTGCGTCATGCGAAATATTATTTTGATTAAAATTAAAAAAACGTAGCTATGTATATTAGCTACGTATTTTTTTTGGGCTTTTTGAACTGGTACAGGATATTTGCGACTACACTAATTTCAGCGATCATACATTACAATTTTATTTTATTTTGTTGATTCCACAAAGTCGTATGACAAGGGTTAGGCAAGTTAATTGGCATCAGGCGGCAATTACATTGGGACCTAAAAACATAACTGGCGAAATGTGGGTGTACTATATGTGCACCTCTGCCTACCCCTTCGGGGAATACAGGCGTGGTGTTATGTATGTACTGTACACCAGCAAATATTATTTAGTCAAGCCCTGTCTTCACGTTGGTATCTTCGTGCGAAAATCGTGTAAACGCTTGTCCTGCAGGTCGTTTCGCTAGTGGGAAATATCGCTTGTATGTAGATTAGTATAGAAAATTGTTAGGTTACCCGCAGCAAACGGATATTTTGCAATTAAAAGTATCTAGAAAATTATGAGGTAAGAAAAGCCGCGGGAAGGCGTTGTTTTTTGCTTTTGTGCCTTAGAATGTAAATGCCAATGACCGGTGACGTCAGATAGCATGTTTTATTGTTACTTTGTAAGTGACGTGTGTGTCGTTAATGAATACCTTTGCTCCACAAATTAGATGATATAGGTAATAAAAAGCACTCCTGAAGCAGGTAAACTTACCGATTTATTTGTTGCTTGACTGCCTCGTTAGTCACTAAGTGCGAGTGCTGTGCATGAGGTCCTGAGTCGAATCCCGGGTCGGGCCGTGCTACTCTGTTTTCCCATTAGGCAAATTCTGGGGCTAAATCGAAATTTCAGTAATTGGATCCGAATGGTAGTCGATCGGTCACTACACTAGGGTAATGACTTTTTTATTTTTTTTTAAATACGTCGCCCCACACTAGGAATTTCTCCTGTGTCGTGGGTGCGTTTTACAAACATGAAATATCACATACACAAACACCCAGACTCGGGACAAACATTTGTGGTTCGCACAAAGTTTTGCCCCGTGCGGGGATTGAACCCGCAACCCTTAGCGCAAGTTCAATCGCTTAGCCACTGCGCTAATCAGGTCGTCAACTGTCATCTGTTACGACTTGGCTTCTCAAAAAACCGTATTGCACAAGATCTTCCAATTTATAACGTAACTGCCGTCAATACGTGGACATTTCATTAATAGACTATAGTATCAGGTCAAAAGTTCAAATATTTGTGAGGTAATCCTATCTCTAAGTTTATGTTAATGATGATAAATTGGTTACATAATTTGTTTGAATTACTTTTATTTATACAATGTTTATAGTTTAGAGGTTATTAACTCGTGTTTTGTCATTTATATACCTACCTGCCCTCTTACCATGAACTCTTAAAACAGGACAGTTTACGATGTGGGAGCGAGACGCCGCTACGTGCAATGTGATGCGTCGTCTCGCTTTCACATCGTCAACAGTCCTGTTTTGAAAGTTCATGGTAAGATGGGTCTTTAACGATTTGCATGATATTATCAGTATGTTTTTTTAGAAACATATACCTATATCTATTTATTGAGTTCTAGAATACTATATCGCATTATTATTCGGTTTACATTGTCATAAATATTTACATGGATTTTAGTGGGGATACTGTATTATGTCTATGTACTTCACTCTGCAACATTGATGCTTTTGAGTTTCTTAAACCCGTAAGTTTTTAGATATTCGTTCATTATTTGCGCAAAAAGTTAATTAATATACAAGAGTTTCCCTAAAGATGTGAAAACAAGTTTTTAAAAGGGAAAAACATCAAACATTTTTTTTTTTTCTTGAATGATGTAAATATTTTAGCTGCTGCAGCTAATCGCTTATCCAACTAACGTGTGTATCACTTGTTCCAGGTGGCGGGAGCATCATCAATGGCCTGACAACATGTTCAGAACGGCGTCAGTCGAGGGCTCCGGGCCGAGGACGCCGCCGGCCTACGCCCCCCACCCCCCGTACGTCCCTCCCCGCTTCTTCCCCCCTCGGATACGACCCCCACCTCCCCAATACTGCTTCGACGCCGCCCGCTTCGCCTGCGACGCGTCCAAACCACGCTACCTAGACGTAGAACGCGAAAGATTAGTCACAAGATGGTTAGCCGAGGCTAACGAAGCGTTAGTCAGGAGGGACCGCCCTCCAAGATACAAGCCTCGGAGTAGCGAGCGAAGACCCGACTTCTTAGAGCGAAGACCCAACGCTCCGGAATGGGCGGACAATTTCCTTCTAGGTCGCCGAAACGGGTCGGTAGAGCCCGAGACAGTGGGGGACGATAATAGTGAAGTGATGACTTTAAAGGAGTTTGTGGATAAGTTTTCGTTGCCTCGTGTGGTGAAGTTTGAGGGAGAGGATAGGCCAGTGCTATTGTATAGGGTGTTGGAAGCCCACCGGCGCGTGGAGGCGGTGCCGCTGTCCGGGAAGAAGGGCAAGCTGGTGGGGAAACCGCTGTATATACCGGACTCGTATGATGGTGAGTTGTTTGCTGTTTTATTGGCTTTGCGAGTGTTGTTCAATATCATCAGCATCTGCTGATATCTTTCATTTCTTCTTTTTTCAGCTTTGTATTTATTTATTAGAGCCATGTTAAGCTGTTACACAATTTTTCGTCATTTTCCCTTTGCAGTATCTTAGCTTCTTTTGCATCAAATACTTGGATGTCGATCTGCAGACTTTGGTAGGCAATGCTTGACCTAAGTCTTTTTTTTTTAATTTTGGACAAGCCCACCACTCGTGCCCATCATTGCGACTCCTGGTAGCCAGGAACTACAATGATAACCGTTGAGAACCATCGAGGCAATGAAGCTCGAGGCGTCCCAGAGAAAGTCTGACCTAAGTCTACTACAAAAAAAATTAAGTTTATTTAGGATCCTGTTTTGTCCCAATCACGCTCTCCAATAGCCATAAGACAGTCTATTAGACTGACCTAGAGGCTAGCTAGAATATTCTCCCACAAATCTACTAACAAAACCAAACAATCTTAAAGATCAAACTAACGGGACCCAAAAGCCAAGTTCTAACTAATCAATGGCCTACTCCGAACAACAATAGACAATAATTGACAATAGACGCTATGTACTGACCACTCATAATCGAAACCGAGTCGTGGTGTGACGTCATGACTAGTCTAGAAGACGATTGTCTGCGTTAATTCAGTTATAGTAATTAGAAAAGAGTAGTTTTGCCGGTAATGAATCTTGATTGGTAGAGAGATTGATAGTATCCAGATAAGTTTGGAAAACCTGATCAGAACGAACAGTATATACACACATACATACATTTCGCCAGTTATGTTTTTAGGTCCCAATGTAATAGGGGGCGAGCCTATTGCCACCAACCGGGCAGAAATCACTAAAATAATTGTGTTTTTAGATTTTTACTCAAGCGCCCATACAGTTTCGCACACGATTACATCAAAAGCTGGAATAGGTGAACTGGTGGGTAAACGTTGTACGTAAGTAGGCAAGCGAAGTCGCGGGCAACAGCTAGTAACGCAATAAAACAAAGTTAACCCTAAAACATCTACAAACAGAGCTCGTGTAGCAGCGTGTAATGCTGGCGGGAGCAATGTCCCATTAGTGCACAGTAAGGACAGGTCACGCCCTCAGCCGATATGGTGTATACCTAGGTGTCTGTCTGTACTAATTATATGCCTGTCTGAGGGGTACCTGTAGGTTCTATTCAATTGAATTATTATATTACAATTCAGGTTGAACTGACTGCCTTGTTGGTGGTGGTCGCGATTGCAGAGCTCCAGGTCCTGGGTTTGAAACTTGGACCGGGTAAACGGTGTATGTACATATGTATGTGTATGTATGTATGTATGTCTGTGTATGCATGTATAAACTTACCTTCCCTCTGGGACATTTATAACTACAACTGGAAGATAAATAATAAATCCTCATACAGCCATTCGGTCACCATATTTTTCATCCTGATATTAATATTTTAGATATCTAAGTTAAAAGAGTCCGAGGTTACCTTATACTCGCCTTCTAAGCTTAAGAAAAAGTCGTCCATCACCCATCAAAGAAAACCGCAAAATACTCGAACCAACTAAAATAAATTCCAAGATCCTCTTTGTACCAGCCGCAACCATAAAGTACTATAAACGCCAATAATTACGAATCCATGCGTATGGGCAATGTATGCACCGATGCCTCAAATGGTCTTAATTGCTACTGTATAGGACCCATTGAAGCAGTCCTTGGGCCAGCCTTCCGGGCGCGTGGGAGACCAGGCCTATTAACCATAGACCATATAAGGCCTATAGACAAGGTTATGGCCTTAACATGTTGGGCTTTGATCGCGAACGGCCGGTTAAGTTGTGGCTTGTAATAAATTAAAAATAAGTGGGTAGCTTGATTCATTTAGTATTGTTTAAGCTGCATTGTAGATTCTTCTTTGTTTAAGTGTTGGTTAAGTTGGAGATTTGACTTCTTTTGGTCATGGTAGCCTAGTAGTTTAAGGATATGTTTTAAAGTTTTCCATGTTTATTTTACAAGCTTTTATTTACTTTAACCCCGTCTGTAATCAAATCTTGCAAGTAAAATTTGATCCACTTCCCAGTTTCCGATTGAGCTGTTTTTTTTTTATTTATTCTTCTTCTATTAGTCTAGGATTATTATTTTCTTGAACTTAAGAGTTTTCTTCTTCTCTTGTCGGTGGAGCAAAAGCCACTGTTCTCTATTTTAACCGACTTGGATACAACCTAATGTTAAACTTTGCAAATGGGTTCATAAAATACTTATCTATTCAAGTAGTTTTTAGTTTAGATCATTATCGTGGGATGCAAGTAAAACCATGGACAGCTAGTATAGACTCCATAACATCACGCCTGTATTCCCCGAAGGGGGTAGGCAGAGGTGTATACTTAGGGTGTCCCGTATAGTATGAAAAAATTTTGATTTTTTTTTTGAAAAAATTTGGGTGCTAAGTACACCCAATGTCACCTGTTATGTTATAAGTCCCAATGTAATAAATAGAAAGCGAGCCTATTTATCAACCGGACACAAATCCAGATTCCGCACTGCTAATAATGACCTAATCCCATTTTTTTTCCCCCGACCTGGGATTCGGTACCAGGACATCATGCTTAGTAGTCGCGCTCGGCAACCACTAGCCAACAAGGTATATATTATGTAGTTTACAAATACCAAATGCCCTTATTCCGTTATTGAACTGTTGAACTGAACCCGTTTACGATGCTGGCGCCCTGGTACTCCGAAATGAGAATCTTAACATTCCCCATACTTACGTAATCACTCCAATCAGATAATACATAGTTGAGATAACTATCTAAATGACTTGGGCATTATTCATTTTATACGGTATTGCTGGACTTTGGATTTTAACTGCACATCCTGGGAATTGAACCCGCGACCCCGCTATCGCTAACCGACCGTTAGATACGTTGTACTATGGTAATATTACTATTTCGGTTTCGTGTCCCGATGTTTTATGTTCTGCGATATTTTGTTTTAGTTGTTAGGTATGGAAAATAATATTATAAGTTTTATTCGTCCTTAAATCTTATTGATATTATAATTATGCGTTAGTTTGTTAGTTTGACCTTTCTTATCTCCATCTAGTTTTAAAAAAGAAGACGTGTAAAAGTGTTTTTTTAAAACCTATTTGCAGAAATAAAATCATTTACTTAAAATAGACTGTCGTGTTTTTTTTTGCGTATATACAGTTATACGACAGAGTGTGACATATTATTCCTACTCCTTCTTATCATATGTTGAACAACCTGGTGCCAGAGTTTGAACCGCCTGTAGGTCTCTGACATGGCTTTACTCACCGCTGAAAAATCTCTCAGGCGTGTCGGTTTCTTCACGATATTTTCCTTCGCCATTTTTAGCAACTGATAACTAATTTATAGTACGCACATGAATTCTAAAAGACATTGGTGCGTGTCGGTGTTTGAATTTGCGACCTTTGAATTGCCGGTCTAGCGGTCATACCACTCGGATATTGCTACGATATGCATACTCTACTATCTTATATAAAAAGTTCCTGTGAGATAACTTACTCTTGTTTAATAGCATAGGTATTTATTGGCCCACAGCTGGGAAAACCTTTCCTCTGGAATTCCAAACCTGGGCTCGCAAACTTAACCCTATTAAACATAGCATTAGTATAACTTATTTTAATAATTAAAATCACTATTTAAAAACACTTCTGTAGGTCTGTCAGGGATGGCAATGATAGTGAAAACAAAGCCAGGAAAACTAATTTGAAAAAACATTTAAATTTACTTCTGTGTCGTATACTTTAAAATTTTATAGAAACTTTGTTTAAAAGGGTCTTTTTAAACCATCACACTAATATTATAAAGGCGAAAGTTTGTGAGTGTGTTTGTATGTTTGTTACCTCTTCACCCTCAAACGGCTATACTGATTTTGATGAAATTTCATATGGAGGTAGCTGACACTCCGGATTGCCACATACTTTTTATTCCGAATAACGTTACCTCTTCACGCTAAAATGGCTTGACCGATTTTGATGAAATTTCATAATATGGAGGTAGCTGACACCCTGGATTAACACATAGCCTAGCTATAACTTTTTATCCCGAAAAAATATAGCGGGTACCACCTCGGGGCGCAGCTAGTTTACGATACACATTAAATTATTAGTCACTACAACTGATAATAGTTGAAAGAATTCTAAGCATGAGTTGTGTGGGCGTTTGTCAATTGTTTGTTTAACAATCGTAGTGCATGCGAAATCGTATGTCACACCCTTATGTTGCAGATGAAATGTTCAATCAGAGGTTTCGTGGTATACCTATGTTTTGATATGTTTAGAAAGACAAGCTGTAATTTTTTTTAATTTAAAATGATTAAATTGACTTTATAAACGAAATCAATATTACCATGTCATGGTGGTGTAGTGGTTGACATACCCGATTTTTTTGCACGTGGTTGCAGGTTCAAACCTAGGCAAGACAACAATCAATGTGACTTTTTCTATGTCATACTGTACTGACTAACGGTGGTGGAAAACATTATGGGGAACCTTGATTATCAATGCTCACTGCTCAATCTTTCTCTATATCAGAAGAGGCATTTGTCTTGCAATGGGACAGTTAGAGGGTGCTTTTATTATTTATATTAATCTTCATCCTAGTTGTGTCTCAATAGATATAGAAAGTCTTTCATTTTCTAAGACATATGAAATAAAAACGCGATAAATTACGTAAAAATAGTTTCAATGTCTAATAATAGACCTATCATTATATCAAGGTTGTCTTAAAAAAATGTTTTAGCAATACCTTGTACAGTATGTAGGTAAACAGTCTTACAAAAAGACATACCCCAACCCATTTTACTACACCAACACAGGTCAATTAAAAATATACCTAACTATTCTATCTAAGCTTAACAGTTGCACTGCGACATACAACAATTGATTATAATGATCGTACGACATATTGTGACATTGTGTCTGCTATGTATTTGTGTCTATGCATTTGAATAGGCATTGGAGTCGGTCATTTGTTTTGACGGGAGAATATAGTATGTAGGATACCTGCGTTCTTATGCGTGCGGTATACTAGCTTTAACGTGGCTTTTTAGGGTTGAAACATAGACACATACGCGCTTTAAAAGGTTTTATTTATTAACTAGTATCTTTTTTTTTTTAAATGTCACCCTACCATAGGATGTTTTCCTGTATCGTGGGTGCGTTCTACAAGACTCGAGACATATTCCTGCGGATCACATACGTTTTTGTCCCGTGCAGAATCGAAACCACTCCACCAATCAGGTCGTCAATCTTTATGGTTTGAACAACCTGGTGTCAGAGTTTAAACCGCCTGTAGGCCTCTGACATGGCTTTACACACCGTTGAAAAATCTCTCAGTTGTGCCGGTTTCCTCACGATGTTTTCCGTCACCGTGTTTGTCAACTTATAACTAATTTATAATACGCACATGAAGTCGAAAAGACATTGGTGCGTGCCGGGATTTGAACTTGCGACCTTTGGGCTTTGACTTGGCAGTCCAACGGTCATGCCACTCGGCTGTCACAGCTTGTCACTTACGAAGACTAGTAAAGAAAGCTCTCAATCAAAACTCATGCAGCGTGCCTTCCCTAAACATGCGGTTCCAGTGACGGCAGATCAAACGTCCAGCAATCAGTGCGGTGGCATCCATCTTTTCTCATTAACCACGTCGAGGACACGTGACCAGCGTGCGTAAGGACTTCACTCACTTGACAATAGGGTTGCTACTGATCAAAGAAAGGGATTTCTATGAAAGTGAATTTATTATTTTGTGATACATATACACACGACGTAAATAGACAGGTTTAGTTACTGTACGAATGTCTTGCTTTTTCGTTGATTGTGGCTTTTGTCAATAATATTAGTGTGATTTATCATTCTTACTATCACGTGTTCTTCAATCTCCAACGCCTTAGCTGCTAAATAGAACTTCCAAGAATAATGATTAATCAGGAAAAAATATTGGCATCCATGATCCATTCCTATGGAATAAAAGGTGACAGCCCTAAGAAACAATGACATTCCCTTGCCTATCGCTAGACGATCTCAATCACGCGTGTATGAACGCCCTACCGCACAATCTTAAATCTACAGCTCTATCCAACCATTTTCAACCTTATCACTCAGTATTAAGTCATAATGTGACAGCACACATAAAATTGTTGATAACTCAGCTGACATAGATTAATTTGCAGTTGTGTCAAAGTGAATTAGACTTACGTCTGAAGGCTTAAGAGTCATTGTTGTGTATTTTAGTGTTGTTGTAAGTTTGTAGACTTGTCGTTGTCACGTTCAGGCGTCACCAAGATACAGGGGTGTGCATTCATAAAAAAGTAAAGCTTGCCTCGATGTTATGCAGTTCCGTTACAAGTTTATTTGGTTTTTATTGGAGCAACAGTATTGGTTGGGATGTTTGACCAACGTTGGCCACACTTTGGTTCAAACATAGTATTTGAAGGGTCGACAACATGATTAGATTGGTATATAGTTAAGTTAGGGGCTATTGGCTAAAACTGTCCCACTGCAGGGCAAAGGCCTCTTCTCGTATAGAAAAGGATTGAGCATTGATCACCACGCTAGCTCACTGCGGGTTGGTGATTTCAGATAACTAAATCCAGGTTGCCCCACGATGTTTTTCGTCACCGTTAGTCAGTGGTGTCTTAGAATAACTATGAAAGTATGTCATTGAAAAAGTCACATTGATATTGCCCGGGTTTGAACCTGCAATCTTGTGCATACAAATCCGATATGTTAACCACTAGGCCACCACGATACGTGTCGATATGAGTACATATAAAATGGTGTGGCATGTCCTTGGAATATTAGAGCAGTATGTATGAGTCAAACGCTCCTTGCGTCATAAGGTATCGAGTCTTGTGGCTTGTGGGTAATCACGCGTCAACTACCAAATAAACCAATATGGCGGACTTTGTAACATAACATCACGCCTGTATTTCCCGAAGGGGTAGGCAGAGTCATATAGTAAACTCACATTTCGCCAGTAATGTTATAGGTACCAATGTAGTAAGGGCGAGCCTATTCCCGTCAACCGGGCACAAGTATAAACTCTGTGCTTGAAATTCTTAATGGAAAACCAAATAACACTGCTCGATCAGGGATTCGATTTCGAACCTTTTGTTAGGACCTCATAGAGCACTGAATTGCTGTGCGTTAGTCTCACTAAAACTCAAGAACGGCTGGATCGATTTGGCTAACTTTCGTCTTGAGATATCCGTGGAAGTCCATGGAAGGTTTATGGTGAGAAGGCGGTACAAAGTTCGCCGGGTCATACATACATACATAAAGTCACGCCGGTTTCCCTGAGGGGTAGGCAGAGACCACGGATTTCCATTTCGCCGGGTCAGCTAGTTATATATAGATTATTGGATCTATGGTATTGGATATTGAAAGATTACAAAGTAAGTTACCATCATAGTGTTTACCCAGCCAATTTCAACGATCGGCTCAACTTAAACGGCCTATCGGGCCCATCAGCCACCCGACGAGTTTCGTGCATAACATAAATACACAACCAGATAATGGGAAAGAAATTAATAATTCGAACAGGTGGACCGATGTATGAAGCTGATAGACGAAACGAGTTACCTTGTGTATACAGGGTGAGAAGAATGAGTTTTGTTTAAGTCAGTTTTGTGTGACTGCACGATTTGCAAATATACCGAAAATACAGGTATTTGGGTGATTATTATTCGATATTCCTGTATTCGAGATCATCGTTTGCGACCCCTGACACGAACAATTCTTTTCGAAGAGGTTACAAACATTCGTCTTTATAATAGTGTGATTGATGTAGTATCTACAGTTATACGTAAGCAAAACAAAGTTGCCAATGATTTACATAAAGCATATTGCCGGGTGGTATCCGGTCTAGAATTGACCACCCCCTTTCCTCCCGTGGGTGTAGTAAAACTAAGGGAAAATCCAGAAGATGGGTAGTAGCGTCTTCTGTAACTTCATTACCAATAACGATCCCCAAGCCGCTTGCCAAGGGTGAGATTGTGACAACCCCTCCCCCCCTACCTAACGGGGAGGCCTTTGTTGAACAGTGGACGTCTTCCAGCTGATGATGACATACAAAAAATATCTAAAAAACATCGTATTTTGAGTTGAAACTAATTGAATGATTTTCTTGCTCAAGGCTAGGTTGTTATTAGAGATAATGTTATTCGATTATGTCTGAGATTCGTTAGCGTGCCTAGTTCTCACATCACTCATAGTCAAACATATTGTCAGAAGCTTGACAAGACTCGAAATAAATGGTTAAGTAACTTGTATAATACTGAATTTACGATTTTATCTGTATAATGAAGCTGGCTGTATAATATCCAAAAACAAATAAAATAAAACTGACATAAAAAAATAAATTTTGAATTTAAATTCTAGAATTCTTTAAATTGTTATTGTATCACGCTGTATAATCTGTGGACAGTCGCACAGATAAAAAATACTTTAAAGGCCCTCTTGCCGCCTAGAATCATGGAATGTTGGAAATTCAAAAAAATAGAATGCGTTGCAATTGCAAATGAAATGCTTTTGTTAAAAAAATCTTCCCAGTGACAAAAGATTGTGAGACGACCTGATTAGTGCAGTGGCTAAGCGATTGGACTGCTGCGCTAAGGGTCGCGGGTTCGATTCCCGCACGGGGCAAAACTTTGTGCGAACCACAGATGTTTGTCCCGAGTCTGGGTGTTAGTGTATGTGAAATTTCATGTTTGTGAAACGCACCCACGACACAGGAGAAAATCCTAGTGTGGGGCGACGTGTTTAAAAAAAAAAAAAAAAAGATTGTAGTTATATACTTTTTGTATATGCTCGCACAAAATGTAACCATGGATAATATTAAGTATTTTTATATATAATAACTGCTGTTGCACTGTTGACTGCCTCGTTGGTCTAGTGGTTGCTAAGCGCGACTGCTGAGCACGAGGTCCTGGGTTCAAATCCCGGGTCGGGCAAAGTGTTACTGGATTTTTCCATTAGGTAATTCTCAGTAGCAGCACGGAGTCTGGATTTGTGCCCGGTTGATGGCAATAGGCTCGCCCCCTATTACATTGGGACCTAAAACATAACTGGCGAAATGTGGGTGCACTATAATATGTGCACCTCTGCCTACCCCTTTCGGGAATAAAGGCGTGATGTTATGTTATGTTATATATAATAACTTGTCGTAGTGGCCTAGTGGTTAACATACCGGATTTGTATGCACAAGGTTGCAGGTTCAAACCCGGGCAAGTATCAATGTGACTTTTCAATGTTATAAATACTTTCTTAGATACACCACTGACTAACGGTGACGGAAAACATCGTGAGGAAACCTGGATTTAATTATCTGAAATCGCCAACCCGCAGTGAGCTAGCGTGGTGATCAATGCTCAATCCTTCTCTATACGAGAAGAGGCCTTGACCACACACAGGCTGTTAAAAAAATAAATTGTTATTAAAATATTTACCGTTTAAAAAATATATGTTATCAGAATTCGTTCATCTTTAGGAAGGATATGAGCGTATTAATGCTAAGGTCTTAGGATGCAAAAATAATTGTATGAATAGAGCCATGCTTCCTAAACAAACACGTAGTTCCATGTTGCCACATTTCCTGGCGTTGCTATGGCAATCAGTCAATCACATCTGGAAACAGGGGCTTTGGACAATCTCATCCTGACAATAATGTTTATGGTAGTAAAAACAATTCGTACGTACTCTCTCTTTTTCATATATGTCTTAGAATAGAATAGAATAGAATAGTTTATTTGCTTGAAATAATGGTGTTTACAGGTAGTCTAGTATATTCTTTTAGATTAATAGGCGGGTTGAGGTGAGCACGAGGTCCTAGGTTCAAATCTCAGTCGCTCAAAGTGTAACTAGGTTTTTCCATTAGGTAATTCTCAGTAGCAGCGCGGAGTCTGGATTTGTGCCCGGTTGATAGCAATAGGCTCGCCCCCTATTACATTGGGACCTAAAACAACTGGCGAAATGTGGGTGTACTATATGTGCATCTCTGCCTACCCCTTCGGGGAATACAGGCGTGATGAACATTTCTCCTGTATCGTAGCTGCATTTCTGCGTAAAGAACGGTTCAAATATCCGCTAATCACACAAAATAATATTACTCCCGAAGGCACACTTAGCCACGTCGTCATTAGGGTCATCACTTACCTCATAATTGACGTCACACCATCTCAGGGTTGTCTATGGTCAGTGCAGAGTGTGACAGAGAAAATAACCGCGAGAACATACAGTTATGGCCGTTATTAGCGTCCGTATTATGTGTGTGGCCACTAAAACTGAGGGTTTGAATACATTAGAAGCGAAAAACGATCGCATGCGTAGCTGTTTGTAAAAATATACTGATAATAAATGATGTTGCAGATCATTTTCCATGTAGAAATAATAAAAATACATTAAAGTACTCCACAACGAGCTGCAAGTGTGATAGAAGGACACTGCGGATGGAGGGTCAAGTAGTGACCTAATATAGGCTCTAAGCGTATATAATATAGCCTAAAAGCGTATAAATTGATGTGTTAAACAGGAACATGGTGACTTTTACGGAAACTAAACAAAAATTAAGTCGCGGATTTTAAGGCCCCACACAATAAAGGCGCGTGCACATCTAATGATTGTTATATTACTTAATTCTCACCGTGTACAGCTAGCCTAATAATATACTTATGTAAGTTAAGAGCATAATGATCTACGGTAAAACGTTTTATTTTTAAACGCTTTAGAAAAAGAAAGTCTTTCTCGATTTGTGTCTTTGGAAATAATAGTTTTATGTAATATTAGTTTAATTTTACAATGCTAATGTACGCAGCGTTGGCAGGCCTCCCACCAGGTGGACCGACGATATCGTTAGAATTGCGGGCAACCAGTGGATGGAATTGGCAAGCTGTCGTTCATTGTGGCGTTCTAAGGGGGAGGCCTTTGTTCCACAGTGGACGTCTTCCGGCTGATGATGAAGATGAATGTACAGTTGCTGAGTGGTATCCGGCCTAGAATTAACCAACCCCTTTCCTCCCGTTGGTAGCGTAAGAGGGCGACTAAGGGAAAACCCAGAAGACGAGCAGCAGCGTCTTCTGTAACTTTATCATCTATACTGCGATCCCCAAGTCGCTAGCCAATCGTGGGTATTATGGCAACCACCCTTTCCTTAGGGGAGAGGGGGGGCTCGTTGAACAGTGGACGTCTTCCGGCTGATGATGAATGCACAGTTTATTGTATTGCGTAATTACTATTTAAATTGAAGAATATTTTTAATTGGGAGAGCTGTAAAATTAAGCCAAACGGCTTTTGATAGATCTTTCTAAAACATGCTTCGATTTATGTACCTATATGTCTATAAATAAGTAATTAAAATAAATAAAATTGCAATAATATTATTTAAATAGTATAACTTTATCTTTTAAAATAAAAAATACATAAAAGTTACAATTTGAAAACTATTTAACCGCTTGGCAGAATTTTCTTTGATTTGCAAATGGGCCCATGGCCCAACAAGGTCCTTTCCCTGGCCAGTGTATCACATAATGACGTATAACTATTCTGTCTACTGCCAAGACATGGAACTTAATAAAACCATTGTGTTTCAGTCTAAACAAAGTACACACTGTCAACTCTCTTCTCCTTTCAACACAGCACTTAAATTACCACACAAAATGTACATCAAACTGATAACAATTACCATTCATGACCATTACATTACCATGCTTTATGTAATAAGGACATTACCATAGACACAAATTATCATCCACCATTGTTGTTATGTCGTAACACGGGCGCTTGTCCCATAGACCATTGTCTATGGTTTCGCAACCGCGCTACCAACAGATAATTAACTTGATGGTAGCGTTGTTCTGTTGACGAAGTCGTAGATTTATAATCTTAATGTTTTGGTAACTTCAAAACGTTTTATTTTTAATATTTAATACTAATTTTCTACATTTAAAGTCACGCCTATTTCCCAGTAGGGTAGGCAGAGGCCACGGATTTCCATTTGCTATGATCCTGACATACTTCTTTCGCCTCATTCACTCGCATCACATTCCTCATACACGCTCGTCGGTTAAGGGTACTCCTCACTTAACCCTTTTGTAGAACATCTCCGATCTGGTCCAAGTATGTTCGCCGAGGACTTCCCCTTCCTAATATTCCACTACTTAATTCTATTTCTTTGTAAAGTGCTGTTACTGACTGGTCTGAAATAAGAGGATAAGTAACTATAGGTATATGAATGTAGATTTTGTCTCAAGTCTTGGCGTTTGTGTATGTAATGTTTCATGATTGTGGAACGCACCCACGATACACTACAAATTCCTAACGCCGACGGCGATGTCTATTAAAAAAAAATGGATGGACGGAATATTATCTTTCTGTCTGTCTGTTACGCCTTCCGGACTAAACCGCTGGACGGATTTCGATGAAATTTGGCATGTAGAAAGTTTAAGACCCGAGAAAGGACATAGGCTACTTAACGCGGGCAAATCTGCGAGCAAAAGCTAGTCTTATATAAACGAAAAATGCAGTACCTATCTACAAAACTAAAAGTTTTCTATAATAATACAGAATATAACCTCTGACTAGTATTTCGGAATTAGATAAAGCGTTAGCATTAATTAGGAACGATAATGATCCAATGCGGCCAAGTGAAATCGTGGCTTGAGGTCGTTACGGCTACTTGAGCACACTTTACACGTAAATAATGTGTTGTTTTATACAACCTTCGTTAACCTAACAATAAGTCTATGCTTCTCTATGCATAAATTAATAAAAAATTAAAAACTACAACAAAAAAAATCATCATCAACTTCTATGCGACCCACTGCTAGGTACAAGCCTCCTTCTTAGAACGCCTGTGTTCCCTGTACAGCAACATCGTCAGTCCACCTGGCTGGAGTTCTGCCAGAGGATCTACAGAATCCTCTGGGCCATCCCTCGGTTAGAAAATGACTCCACCTTCCACTCTTGGCACTTGACAAGCCTTTTTACAAGCTTTTATTTGTATTATTCTTTTATTTATTAACTTGCAATGTTTGTATGTATGTATGTGAGTTTGTTTACGTCTAATCTTGCAATCTAAATTAGAACCACTTTTTGATATCCGTTTGAAACGAAATTTCGCATACTTAAATGGGTTTGGTGACAATACAATATTATGGTACGTTTGATTTAAAAGCTTGTGTTAAAAATATATTTTTAACTTATTAGTTTGTAAATTATAAGCCGCCTACTGGGGCAATCGAGTAAAAAGCAATCCTTCCCTATCTAGATCATCACACTCGCATCTCCACAAACACATAACACACTCCTCTTCCCTACACAATCGGGTAACTAAACTCCAATAAATTACATCTCATTTGCACAGCACAAGGAATGCGTATGCTGATGGTAATTATAATGATTACTTTCCATTTCGCAGTACGCGCGCGCAGCCGACCGCGAAGTGCCTATTGCGCGCGTAATGAATGATAATGGTGGTAGACACCATGGAATTGCTTGTTCTTAATTAATTGAACGTTAATTAGCACTCAATGGAGGTTATTGCATAAGTATTGTGATTTACAAGAAGTATTTACCGTTATTTTGTAATGTAACGTTTTTAGTTCCTGATTGTTAGCTTTCCCACAGGAATGTTTATTGTGGATAGGGTAACTTTTGTCTTAACATACATATATAAAGTCACGCCTGTTTCCCAAAGGGGTAGGCAGAGACGACTGATTTAAATTTGCTACGATCCTGGCATACTTCTTTCGCCTCTTTTACTCGCATCACATTAAAACAATTAAATGCATTTTAGGGTGTATAATAGGATAGGCAAAAAAGTTCACTGGTGTTTCCCTTTATAAGAAGTCTATATTATATTCTTATCATAATAGTCTTATGATAGGTGGCGAGCCTATTGCCATTCATAGAGTCTATAATAGGTTCGTTAAACTCGTATCGATCTTTAAAATAAAAAATATTGCCACACACTAGGAATTTCTAGGATCATGGGTGCGTTACACGACGAAATACCACATACACAAACACCCAGACTTGGGACAAACATCTACGGACCTCACAAATGTTTGCCATATCCCTTATATCGCCTAATCTGTCGTCTAAATGTTTAAATGGACGGTATCCAAGTTACCAGTTATTTTACTTCCAATTAGTTCAAGGGATTTATGATATTTTTTTTAGTGATCTGTATAACTAAAATAAGTATTATTTTTGAAAGAAAGAAATAAATTAATATGTTGTTATTATTTACTGTATATTCCGGTTATACTCACGGGTGTATTCGGGAATGCCCGACTAGTTTCGAACTCGACCGGAGCCCTTATTCATGAGCTGGTCGCGGCAGAGTCGCGAGTCGAACTGCGCAGTTCGGCTCGCGACTCTGCCGCGTAATATACGCGAATATACAGTAAATAATATGGATAACACTCACGAAAGTTATTATAGTAAAATAATATGTTGTTTTATTATGTTAATTTTAATTAATCGATTACAACTCAATTTGTTAATGAATGGGACTATAATATGCAAAAGTGTGTAGGTCGGTATTCAAATTAGTGGCTTCTGTATGCCGTATAAGATAAACTTATATTAGCAGTCTTCTTAACTACTTAAATATATTAATTTACACTTTACACTTATGATGCTGCCTTGTTGGTCTAGTGGTTGCTAAGCGCGACTGCTGAGCATGAGGTCCTGGGTTCGAATCCCGGGTCGGGCAAAGTGTTATTGCGTTTTTTCCATTAGGTAATTCTCAGTAGCAGCACGGAGTCTGGATTTGTGCCCGGTTGATGGCAATAGGCTCGCCCCCTATTACATTGGGACCTAAAACATAACTGGCGAAATGTGGGTGTACTATATGTGCACCTCTGCCTACCCCTTCGGGGAATACAGGCGTGATGTTATGTGTTTTAATTTTAATTAATCGATCACAACTCAATTTGTTACTGAATGGGACTATAATATGCAAAAGTGTGTAGGTAGGTATTCAAATTAGTGGCTTCTGTATGCCGTATAAGATAAACTTATATTAGCAGTCTCTTAACTACTTAAATATATTAATTTACACTTTATACTTATGATGCTCTCAATTTTTATTAGTCCTATTAATATTTGTAACTACTATATATAACATTGCGTATGCATAAAACACCTAGGAGCAGTAACTATGAATACTTTCGCTTAAAATATATGCAACAACAAAACTAATATGAATCTTTCAATCCTTTTTTACCAACAGAGGCTTCCACAAAAGCATTGTAATTATCTTTTTAGAGAAGAGAGAGAAACCTCACCTATTTCTTTAACTCATAAAAGTTCTTGTATCTTTTCCACACACAACCATTACTCCTAATGTTAGGATACATATACATTTTAATAAGAAGAACGCGAAATGGACAGTAAAACAATATTCTAGTCGATACGATCGCTCGGCAGGTCATATACGGTATCCTGTGTAATGATGTAGGCAGGTTTACTGGTACCAGGGTACTTACAGACTGGAAATTCCCTGGAGATAGTTATTAGGTTGTTATTAAGGCCAACGCAGACCAAGACAGCATGGCACCAGTGGACATTCAAATGTATTGTTACTACCTACTAATGTTATAAAGTTTGTAAGTATGGATGGATGTTTGTTACTCTTTCACGTAAAAACTACTGAATGGATCTTAATGAAATTTCATATGGAGGTAGCTGACACCCTGGATTAACACATAGGCTACTTTTTATCCCGAAAAAATGGAGCGGGTAACACCGCGGGGCGCAGCTAGTACGACATAACTGCAATGCTTTAAAATGGTGCCGTCATACCACCACAGGCTGCAGCGGCGGCATGCTACGGCATAATTTTAAAGCATAGCAAAAACATAACATAACATCACGCCTGTATAACCCGAAGGGGTAGGCAGTGCACATATAGTACACCCACATTTCGCCGGTTATGTTTTTAGGTCCCAATGTAATAGGGTGCGAGCCTATTGCCATCAACCGGGCACAAATCCAGACTCCGTGCTGCTACTGAGAATTACCTAATGGAAAAACCCTGTAACACTTTGCCCGACCCGGGATTCGAACTCAGGACCTCGTGCTCAGCAGTCGCGCTTAGCAACCACTAGACCAACGAAGCAGTCTCTAGTTTGTATTAAGCATAGTAATTTATGTCGTATTTTTATAACTATACGTTTGAATCCATTGGTAAAAAATTATATCCCTTGTCATGCCGTCCCGGTCTGCGTCGGCCTTTAGGGAATATTCCGGTTACAGGTAGGACTGTAGAGTATCTTTATTTCAAACACTTTATTGCTGTACTGTACTTAAGTGATTTTGATGCTTTAGGAATGTTTCTTGATCATTAGTTTATGTTATTTTATATATGTTTGCAGTATTCAATGTTTACAAAGACATTAGAGTGGAATAGGCCTGGTTTATGCAGTAAATGCGAGTTTTTAAAGGATTTTAGACTTCCCCAGCCCTATTACTATGAACTCTTATAGCAAGACATTTTGTGTTGTAGCGAGACGCCGCAATAGGTCCTGCACGCAGTGGTATGCGGCGTCTCGCTTACTCAACGGAAATTGTCCTGCTTTATGAGTTCTTGGTAAGGGTCCTGTAAAATTTTTCTTCGTTGAGATGTGGTTGTCGCATATTTCTTAATATTATTGAAATAAAATAAAAGACTGACTGCCTCGTTGGTCTAGTGGTTGCTAAGCGCGACTGCTGAGCGCGAGGTCCTGGGTTCGAATCCCGGGTCGGGCAAAGTGTTACTGGGTTTTTCCATTAGGTAATTCTCAGTAGCAGCACGGAGTCTGGATTTGTGCCCGGTTGATGGCAATAGGCTCGCCCCCTATTACATTGGGACCTAAAAACATAACTGGCGAAATGTGGGTGTACTAAATGTGCACCTCTGCCTACCTCTTCGGGGAATACAGGCGTGATGTTATGTAAAATAAAAGATTTTATTATATTGCAAGTAGCTACGTTTAAATTATATTTTCTTGTCTGTTCTCCTAAGTAAACTTTTTATGATAAGATAATTAAGAATTGAAACAGTTTCTACATTTTATAATATTACCAATTTATATATACAATATATATATCCAGACCGTATTCGGCCACAGCGACTTGGGATTTTTACTGGTGAGAGCTTCGATGGTGTGCTCTCAGGTGGCTGACGTATCCGACCTTTGCTGTATGTGTAATAATTACCAATTTACTTAGCCAATATAAATAGATATTTTAGTCAATTTCTACTTCTAAGTTTGATTCGCGAGTATGGACCGTACTATGACAACCTTTTTCGCTGTGGAAGCGAGAGGCCGCTACGTGCCACTAGCACAGCGTCTCGCTTCTACATCGATGATTGTCCTGCTTTAAGAGCTCATAGTAAGGCAGCGTCATATATAAGCAAGTTAGCATTATTTTTTCTTTTGTGTATAAGGAATGTGATTCTAGTGAATGAGGAGAAAGAAGTATGTCAGAATCGTAGCATATGGAAATCTGCGGTCTCTGCCTACCCTCTCAGGGAAATAGTCATGACTTTATATAATCATGTATTAATTTTTTCTTTATTATTATATTCTATTTCTCATGCCATCCCTGAATCCTAAAACTATTTTAATCGCTATTGAGACTTAACAGTTACGGCAAATAAAGCTATTCAGCCCTTACTATGAACGCTTAACGCGGGAAGTTTCCCGTCGTGGAAGCGAGACCCCGCTACGTGCAGTGTAATTCGACGTCTCGCTTCCACAACGAGAAATGTCTTGGTTTAAGAATTCATGGTTAGGGGGCTGTAACTGTTGATTACCAGTTAGAATGACTGTCGGAGAACTTGTGATTATTCGATTATCATTTTATGCTGATCGCGAAAACGATAGAACGGAATTGGTTGAGATTTTTGTATTATGGTAGGCTTAACTACTTAATCAGAATTAGCTGTGTAACCCGTCTGTGCCTAAGGTTTCTGTATGTCTATGTAGACATACAGAAACCTTAGGCACAGACGGGTTACACAGCGTATAAAACGTCCCTATAATGTTATAGGGACGTTTTAATAGGCCTAAGTAGGTATTTCTATATAAAGGCTAGTCACATTATTATAATGATATCGATCTCAGATTTTATTATTTGCAAAAATCACGCTAATTTTATAAAGGCGAAATTTTGTGAGTGTGTTTGTTACCTCTTCACGCTCAAACTTCGGGCCCAATTTTGATAAAATTTAGTATAGAGGTAGCTTACACCTTAGATTAACGCATGGGCTTATTATCCCGAAAAAAAAATTATTTATATAGGTATTATACAATTGATTGAATTTATATTATGACATTGATACCTTTTGGTTGGAAGCGGAAGGCCGAAGATCGAGCTCAGTGGCGTGCTAGGAGAGGCCTATGTCCAGCTGTGGACTGAGATAGGCTGATGATGATAATGATGAATACCTATTTATATATGTATTTTCATGATCCAGCATCAATTTGAACTGTATACAACTGTTATATAAGTACAAACTCCATACAAGAATTGGCCTGGACTTTAAAAGAAACCTTGACCCCTGAGTTTGTTTCGGTATTTCTTCTCAGGAGTAGTCAGTTAGGAAATGCCGATGCCATCTAGTTTAAAAAAAAAGACGTGTAAAAGTGTTTTGTAAAACCTTATTGCAAAAATAAAATCATTTATCATTAATTAATAGCAGATTATTTCGCTGTCAACAAAAACGCGAATTTCGCAAGCGGGTACTTTAGATCAATAATCCGCGCTACACATAAACCAATGAAACATCGATTACAGGTTAAGTCCGAAGTCCGATGGGCCAACAGGTCCCTGGGTCAAGCGAAGGGTTTTGTCACGTTTGCGAAACGCTCGCAAAATGATTGGCGATTGTGACTTAAGGTTGTCCGTCTTTTGTTTTTTGGAATCAATTGTTTTGGAAATGATCCGACAGTTTTTTATTACGTTAACAATTTGCTGCGGCTTCAACAAATAGGTTTAAAGATAGCTCGCCAATGATGGAAATAATATTCATTGCTATGGCCTTTTCAGGGCTCAAGGTGTACCTATAAACAGTAATGACTTGAGTATAAATGATAATATTAAGTAGGTCAACGTCAGCCGAAACACGTCCACTGCTGAACAAAGGCTTCCCCCTTGGGGTGGGGGGGGGTTGCCATATTCGTGTTTTAGGAACACAGGGTTAGCTATAGTGTAGAGATCAACCATTCACGAGGGAGTAGTAAGGATGACCGAAGTCCCAAGACGGTCACTGACCGTCTAGAAGGCGCCAGACATATTGACATATTAATCTAGGTATCATCACTCGTGAAAGCTCTAAACTTGCACTCTGCTAATCTGCTATATCTTCTTTTTTTCTTATATATAAAAATAGATTCCTCGTTAGTCTCGCTAAAACTCAAAAACGGCTGGACCGATTTCACTAATTTTGGTCTTGAAATATTCGTGAAAGTCCATGAACGGTTTAAATGGCGGTACGAAGTTCGCCAGGTCAGCTAGTCTTGTACACCATCGAAGCTCTCACCAGTAAAAATCCCAAGTCGCTGTGGCCGAATACGGTCTGGATATATATATATATATATAGTCTTGTATAATAATAGATTATATTAACGATAGAAGTATACTAACTTTTAAACTATCGCGTTGCATGATCATAGGTATAATAGAAAATGACAAAACGGGAATTAACGCGAACACAACATTATTAATTTTTGTAACTCGGTCGAAACGTCAAGCCAAAAATTGATAAACTTATGTTCGCGAAAATTCCCGTGTTGTTATTTTCTATTATAACGATAGAAGAAGACTGCCACATTAAAATACTAGTAAGGATAACCTAGAAATTATACAAAGACTTGATAAGTCATAAAGATATGGTAAGATGACGTCACAAAATAACCGTAGGCTGTCGGAAGGACTTAGTCGTAATCCAGTGCGCGTTGAATATATAATACAGCCTGTTTAACGAGATTCATTATATCTCCACCATGGTGTTATATCGTAGAGCATGCGAGGACAACGTAGTGCTAGTACATTGATATGTTTAGATGGATTAAGTGGGGTTTGGAGATCTCTTCTTCGAGAATTTGGAAGGGAATGGACAGTGTTTGAGTTTTCCCTTGTGATTCGGTTAGTAAAGCAAGCACAACGGTTATACTAGGTCTTCTTAGAGGTCAATGTCTTTTTGACGTCCTAGTCAGATGGCTGCTGAGAACTCTTGTGCAGTCTATAGCTGGCTAAAAGCTTCATGTTAGGTGACAAAAGCTTGGTTTGGCAGTCATAACGCTCTAAGCTGCCAAAAAAAAACTGTTGATTGCTCAGTACAAAAACGAGAACTCATATTATGCAAACAATACCAGCTGGCTTAAAGTCTTTAAGTCTCGTCAAGCATGGTTTGGCAGTCACAACTCTCTCAGAAGGCTGCTGCCAAAAAAAGCCTAAACAGATTCTTGGTCCAAGAATAGAGCTATTAAAATAGCCCATGATTAATCGAACCCCTGGTCATCATAAGGTGTTAAAATTTCAATATTATGATGCCATGATCTCCTAGTATCATACAGATAATATTTCCATTAGGCGCCTCCTTCAAACAAAGAGATTGAGTGCTAATATTTTAATAGCATGTCACCAGAACAAGATTTCCCCTACTATCATGATGCAAAGGCATAATGTTACCATAAATATTCGTAGGCACTACAAATATGCTTGCACTCGTTGGTAATTTATTGCCGGGCCCTACCATGGTAGCCCACTTAGGTTATCGTATCGAGTTAGTTCACTGCGAGGACCGTTATTCGAAACTCGTGAAGAAGTGGGACGAGCGGACGTGAGAAATGGTGGACGCGGCGATGTTAATTGTGATGCTAGTAGGGGAAAGGTCGGAGAGAATGGATTGTGTAGGGTTATGTCATAGGTTTGGTACGGTTATCTTGGTTGTCCTTTTAGATGATTAATTGTCGTTATATTTATGGTTTGTTGTATAAGTTTTGTGATGATATGCGCGGGCATTCGAAACACTTTTGGGTCAGAGTAAACAAACAATATTAATGCATTTATAGTAATTGATGTCGGGTCGAAACTCGATAGTTTTTTCGATGTTTAAAAAAAGGGCAATACTTTGACAAAATACGTAGTTAGTAGGTCTATATTATTTTTTTAATATTTCCAAAAAAACAACGTTGCTTAGTCGATATTTCTATAGATTATGAACTCCCTATTCTTGCTGTCAGCAGCTAGTCTAGTACTCTAGTAGCACATTATTTAAGATTCTATACTTACATTACAACACAACATAGACAAAGCAACTGTCCTAGAGTCAACTCCGAACATAACACTACACAAACTGCCGCATCCAAGCCCACTTGCTTCTATCATCGGTGTTTCGATCTGCCATCGAGCACACAGTCTAAACAGGTTCCCGATGGGACTTTATTATTTGATTAGAGACTTACGCAATGGTGGAAACTATGCGAATACCGAGTTACGCTTACGCTAATACGAACTGTATGTGACCGAAGACCGCAGCTGACCAAAGTGAAGCAAGAAAGTCAAACGCTTGGTTTGCATTATTGCCTGTGGAAGAGACTAGATTGTGAGTTATGATTGTTATTAATATGTATCACTATTATGAGCCTATATTGTCCTCTGCAGGACATAGGCCTCTTAACACTCTTTCCATAAGTCTTTGTCAAGTCCTTCATAAAGGAGTCGAGTTCATCTCCCCATCTCCGTTTGGGTCTGCCTCGCTGACTACCTTGTGAGGCGTCTATTGGGATGTACATTCGGCCCACTGATCGCCCATTTTTTAAAAATTTAATATACCTTTTAATTTACCTTTCTATATATATATTATATTTTACCTTTTTATATACCTTTTAATTAAATACTTGCTTTAAAGTTTGACGTTCTTAATATTTTTGGACAGGTATCTAAAAGGTTTTAACAATAGGAAAACGAATAATATTACTAATAGTTAATAAACAACTATTACTCTTCTTCTAGTATCTTGTATTTTTTATTACATAAAGCTACATAAGAGCACTTACAGTCGTGAAATCTGGATTCTAGTAAGCGTAATCGTAAGAAGAAACTGCAAGAAAGTCCACAGAACGCACAAATCTAAGCACCTCATTTGAGGCGAGATACTGGCTAAATAATCACCCTAAACATAAGAGAACGAACCACATTATACACCAGAACAGGCAAACAACAAGCCCAAAACAAGAACACCAGTACATAAAATTTAAAATACTTATTCTCAACCATTATCAAGGAACTAGGCTTCCTATATTACATAACATCACGCCTGTATTCCCCGAAGGGGTAGGCAGAGGTGCACATATAGTACACCCACATTTCGCCAGTTATGTTTTTAGGTCCCAATGTAATAGGGGGCGAGCCTATTGCCATCAACCGGGCACAGATCCAAACTCCGTGCTGTTACTGACAATTACCTTATGGAAAAACCGAGTAACACTTTGCCCGACCCGGATTCGAGCTCAGCAGTCGCGCTTAGCAACCACTAGACCAACGAGGCAGTCAAAGAGGCTTCCTATATTACAGCGAGAAAATGCGTAGTCAGCTTAACCTGGCTTTTAAATGGAAATGTTGCATAGGAACCGTCTCGGCCTTTAGCTGGGCTAACACAAAGACTTCACATAGTTCGGCCGTACAGGCCGGTATGGCGACCCCCCAGATTTAGATCCTTTGCCTTGTGACAATGTTGACTTATAACAGTCAGAGAGTGTACATGCATGATTTAAGTCTGATTATCTACAAACATTGTAGAGGACACGTAGCGCAGATATCAAGATACTGTTCCATATTATAATCTATGTAGAACGTTCGTGTGGTAAGGATTGTAGACCGAAATTCAGAGGTCTTTAGTAAAATTTAAAATAGAAACCAATGATGTTGACACATTTGAAACGGCTAACTCAGAGACGCGACCTCATTAGCGCAGTGGCTAAGCGATTGGACTGCTGCGCTAAAGGTTGCGGGTTCGATTCCCGCACGGGGCAAAACTTTGTGCGCACCACAGATGTTTGTCCTGAGTCTGGGTGTTTGTGTGTGATATTTCATGTTTGTAAAACGCACCCGCGACATAGGAGAAATTCCGAGTGCGGGGCGAAGTTTTTTAAAACAAAAAAACTAAACCAGCTATGGATACACTGCGCCAATCAGGTCGCCATCGTATTGTTATAAAACTAAAAATAAAAAAAAAAAACATAACAATACTTGCATAGATCTAAACCCATAGATACTAAAATAGGCCATTGGTCGCCGCCATTTCTCCCCCATCATCCCAACATTCCAGACAAATCTTAAATCTAACACAAAATATACTCAGCATCCATGTGTAAAGTAAGATCGCGTGCGCTTACGCAGCCTTGGATTGGTTCCAGTGGATTTACGTGTCACGCCGCTTACATGGTGTTTTGTATGGCAAACGTGTTTCGTTCAATGATTAGTTTTTAAGCTTTATTGCTTGTTTCTCGATATGCATCACATGCTTTGAAACCGGAACTTTGTGTCTGGGTAGTGAGGTCATGAACTCTCTTTTTATTGTTGATGAAGTGATTGGCGCAGTGGCTAAGCGATTGAGCTGCTGCGCTAAGGGTTGTGGGTTCTATTACCGGCTACCGTAAAGGACAAAAATTGGTGCAATCCGCAGATGTTTGTTCCGAATCAGGGTGTTTGTGTATGTGATATTTTATGTTTGTGAAACGAACCCACGACACAGGAGAAATTAAAAAGTAGACTCGTCATTATATATATATTATGTAGGCCTTTATTTTGCGTCTTGAATCAGTTCTTACATATTTTACTTAAGTCATGAATAAAGTATTCGTGATGGCCACGAGTTCTAAATAAGCTAATACTTTATAAGACGGCATTTAATTATGTCATACTAATTTATATTACAGTAAAGGAAAACCTCGCGATGCACGATCATTACCCTGCATACTTAGAAGTAAATATCTTCTTAATTGATATCCAATACTACGTTCATAAAGTCACCAATTACATAACATTCACCGACTATATCCCATAGAAATAGCGATCAGGTGGCAACGAGACTAATATACGACTAATAAGTCAGCTGACAACTGTACAATTAGCCATTAGCATATAATGGTGACAGCTGCTTTCTATTAACTGTGACTGCTATGTCATAATTGTATGCGACTGAGATGCCATAGAGTTTGTACTTTGTATTGCTAAATCGAGACCTAATTGGGGATATGGAATGTTGAACTGACACACATGGTATTGATGAAATCTTAAGATAAATTAATGGGTATAGAATTGTTATTGGCATCATCACATTTTTATTGGCAGGAAACCATTTGTATGTATATTTCTGGGAACCTGTATGTTTTGATAAACATAACAGTTTGTAGCTATTAGGAAAAATGTTCTCATCATTATCGCAGCTGAAAGTCTCTCTTTATCTAATAGGCGTGGATTTATATGATTTGATTATTTCGGTACTTATTAAGTAACATCTCAATATCGATGTTTGAAAAACTAACAAATATTATTTACTCTATATCCCGGTTTTACGCACGTGTGTATTCGGGAATGCCCGACTAGTTTCGAACCCGAACGGAGTCCTAATTCATGAGCTGATACGCGACTGAATCGCGAACCGAACCAACTGATGAATAAGGGCATATAGCCCGTTAAATTATCCAGATTGTTTATTTTTATTAATTATCATTTAATTGGCAAGCTGTCGTTAGTTGTGGCGTTCTAAGGGCGAGGCCTTTATTCAACAGTGGACATCTTCCGGCTGATGATGATGGTGATGATGAATGTCCCACTGCAGGCCTAAAGCCTCCTCTACTCTTATTCCATAAGTCCAAGGGCTGACTTCCTATCCTTCATGATGCAGTCTAGTAGTAGAAGTCCCCCTTACCATGAGAGTTTAAAGCATGACATTTTTCGTTTTGAAAGCGAGACACCGCTTCGTGCAGTGTAGTGCGGCGTCTCGCTTCCACAACGGATAATATCCTGCTTTAAGTTCATGGTAAGGGGGCAGTACATCTTACTAACTCTGTTTGTGCCTATTTAATAAATTTGTTTACTAACTAATATTATAATGTTTGTTTCAGGTAAGCAAACAAAGAATCCTTCGAGTCGTATGTAATCGTATGAATATTTTAACCCAAATAACCACTAAGCACATCTCCTTGTGTATAGTCATTAATATTTGGTAGCTAAACGCGGAATTGCAGTGAGTTCCGTACAAATAAAATCTAGTTTATTATTGTATAGTATACCTAATAAGATATTATTTACTATATAGTCCGGTTATACTCACAGATGTATTCGGGAATACCCGACTAGTTTCGAACTCCACCGGAGCCCTTATTCATGAGCTGGTTACGCGGCAGAGTCGCGAGCCGTTCTGCAGTCCGGTCGAGTTCGAAACTAGTCGGGCATTCCCGAATACACCCGTGAGTATAACCGGAATATATAATAAATAATATGGATAACACTCACGAAAGTTATTATAGTAAAATACCTAATAAGATATTCTCACCTAAGTCTTCTTCTTCTTATCGTATGGTTGATGAACAACCTGGTGTCAGAGTTTAAACCGCCTGTAGGCCTCTGACACGGCTTTACACGCCATTGAAAAATCTCTCAGATATACCAGCCCCTCTCGATGTTTTCCTTCACCGTTTTTAGCACTGATAATTTTTTTTTATAATGCCTTGTACACAAATTGCTTGTTTTGTTTTACATTTATATATATTATAACAGCCTATAAATGTCCCACTACAGGGCAAAGGCCTCTTCTCGTATAGAGAAGGATTGAGCATTGATCACCACGCTAGCTCACTGCGGGTTGGCGATTTCAGATAATTAAATCTAGGTTTCCTCACGATGTTTTCCGTCACCGTTCGTCAGTGGTGTCAAATAACTAAGAAAGTATTTATAATATTTAAAAAGGCACATGGATACTTGCCCGGGTTTGAACCTGCAACCTTATGCATACAAATCCGGTATGTTTACCACTAGGCCACCACGACTTTATATTTATAGTCCATTATAAAGTTTACTGAGGTAATTTAAATAGTATTATGAGTTAGTTTTTATTAACCATTAACTAGTAATACTTACTAGGTTTTTAAATTACTGGTCAGAGTACTAAGGAACCCTAAAACGTTTTCCACGATTTGGAAATCAGGAAATTGAGGAGGTTCATACAGCATTATTATCTACACATCTATTTCCTTCAGTTAATCGACATTACCAAACTGTTTTACCGTTGCAAACCTATCTGATAAACGAAAGACGTACCAATAACAATAGCAATAAGAACTGTTTAACTTAAATATCACAATAATGAACAGCATTATGACTATTGTAGTATTTTAGTTACGCTATTAGAAATCTTAGTACAGTTTCGCCCACATTATAACGATTGTTCCACACGCGATTTGGATCTCTATTAAGACGTGATTAGGTAGTAAATTGATTGATGGTTGAAGTACACAGGTGGAAAATGATCGATTAATTTCTTGGCAATATGATTGCCTGGTAGTTTGACGGGTAATTTTTACCTACCCGATTATGTTACGTAGTTGTTATACATAACAAGTGCAATTAAATTATAATAATTAAGTTATTAATATGTTGTCATGTTAATAAATATCTCGCAATCATTTTAGAAACAAGTTCTTTTGAAGCTCGCCGAGTTTAAAAAAACATAACATAACACCACGCCTGTATTCCCCGAAGGGGTAGGCTGAGGTGCACATATAGTACACCCACATTTCGCCAGTTATGTTTTAGGTCCCAATGAATTAGGGGGCGAGCCTATTGCCATCAACCGGGCACAAATCCAGACTCCGTGCTGTTACTGAGAATTACCTAATGGAAAAACCCAGTAACACTTTGCCCGATCCGGGATTCGAACCCAGGACTTCGGCTCAGCAGTCGCGCTTAGCAGCCACTAGACCAACGAGGCAGCCACTAGACCAACGAGGCAGCCACTAGACCAACGAGGCAGTCACTAGACCAACGAGGCAGTCGTGTTATAAGTTAACCAGTTCTTAAGCGTATAGACATCTTGATTTTCTTTTGACATCTTTTGAAAGGCAAACGACAGTGACAGCTGTAATTTAATTGATTGTTCAAAAGGTTAATGATGAAAAAATAAGCTATAAAACGCACCTTTAAAAGACCAAGTTCTCACATCAAGGAAGTAATTCAACAACACATTAATTTCATAATTAATAATCACAACATTTGTATACACAGACCATTCACACCCAATCAATATCGCAAAAAAACAAAACGTATTTTAACATAATATACCAATAAATAATAATAATCATACTCGGTAATTCTCAGAGGCAGCACGGAGTCTGGATTTGTGCCCGGTTGATGGCAATAGGCTCGCCCGCTATTACATTGGGACCTAAAACATAACTGGCGAAATGTGGGTGTACTATATGTGCACCTCTGCCTACCCCTTCGGGGAATACAGGCGTGATGTTATGTTTTTTTATGTTGTAAATAATAATCAAGTTGTAATGTGTAAGATAGGCGTAAAATCGCCTTTTAACTTGGTATTGTGTGATGGCAATATTTTTCCAAACTTGTGACGTCACTGAGGCCCCACCGTGACGGTTCCGCTCTGGTTGTGGCGACTTTGAGAGTCCAGTGTCACTGCCTTGCCTCGTGGCGACTACAAGGTGTAATGATCCATCTTCCCAAAACGTGATAAATGCTTTGCGCGTTATGGAACCTTTTTTCTTTATGGAGGTGATCTATTCGTCCTAAGTTCTAAGAGACCAGGGTCGGGGGATTTTCATAACATCACGTCTATATTCCCCGAAGAGGTAGGCCGAGGTGCCCATGTCGTACACCTTTCGCCAGTTTTGTTTTTCGGTTCTAATATAATAAGGGGCGAGCCTGTTGCCATCAACCGAGCGCAATTCCAGACTCCGTGTTGCTACTGAGAGTTACCTAATGGAAAAACCCAGTAACACTTGCCCGACCCGGGATTCGAACCCAGGACCTCGTGCTCAGCAGTCGAGCTTAGCAACCACTAGACCAACGAGGCAGTCAGTTAAATCTTCAAATAGAGCTAAGTAATCGTTAACACTAACGGAACAAACACAACTGCACGTTGAAAAATATAATCACTCAATCTTATTAAGTATACAATTAAAAATACAAAAGAAAATAGTAGGAAAAAGGTTTTGACCGGTCGCGATCAGACGCTTGATAGAACTGGCCATCGAACTCACGTCCGCTACGTCTCCATCGAGATAACGTAGACAATTGAATCAAACGTTACACAGAGATGTTTATCTGTGAGATACAGTGTATGGACGACTGTAAATTTATGGTTCCCTGGTACTTGCAGGTGCTTTGATCAAGTTTGATGACCTGGCAAAGTGGTATAAGTAGCAATATATGGTTAGGTCAGCTAGCTACGCCTCGCGGTTACCCGCTACATTTTTTCGGGATAAAAATTAGCCTATGTGTTAATCCAGGGTGTCAGCTATATAAAATTTCATTAAAATCCATTCGTAGTTTTTACGTGAAAGAGTAACAAATATCCATACAAACTTTCGCGTTTATAATTAATATGTATTTTCCTGTTCGATAATAAATCTTTAATGATATTAGCAATTCACCCTTCATCATCATCAGCCGGTAGACGTCCCCCTTAGAACTCCACAATGAACGACAACTTGCCATTTGCATCCACCGGGTGCCCATACGCTGACTGACACAATTCACCCTTACAAGTTAGCCAATACGATCAAGTAAAAATTGGGCCCAATTTGGGAAAGTTCATTAACTTTAATGTATAACGCTCAACCCTAGATAAAAATGTTGAGTCGAATATACAGAGCATATCAGCGCACTGTGTAAAAATGTAATTATTGTCATTACAATAATTACATTTACATAATTACATTGTCATTACAACCTATTAGGTGCAGCACGTTACACATTGGTAACAGGTTGGATTGTTCAAAGATCCTCGAAGCTGTTTTATTTCACCTATTTAAGTACAAAATTACCAATCACCGCTCAATATTGCAGTTTAACAGACCAAAAGGAATGAAATCCAAAGGACCAGAAAAACAGAAACCTCATAAAATCTCCGTTGCCCACATCTAGCGGTTATATCAAACGAGCAGTGATGACCAATACCGATCAAATAGATAACTAATGTCGCTATATGAGACAATATTGTTTGGTTAACGGACCTAACTTAGTTAATAACCGTTCGCCCTTAAGATTTACCGGTTTCGTAGACTGCGGATGACAGAGCAATTTCTTTTAGTAAACCGTTAAAACTGACGGGTTACCTACGGAAACACACCGGTTTTGTCCGTGTTTTATATTTCCATGTGATCTGGGAACGTGTTTGTCCAACTGTATTTGCTGTTACAAAACCTGGTACTTGAAGTAACATGCTCCGGATGGTAAAGATAAAGATAAAGATAAAGATACATTTATTTGTGAGAAACATGTGTTACATTTTAAAAATGTGGTGTTACAATTATTTTTGTAGTGTCAACATGTCCTGCCGAATCAGGCGTACAAATTGCTTAAAATTACCTCATTTAACAATATTTAAATATAATAATTTAGGCACATCAATTTCAAATATTATGATTATCTTGTAAATAATCATTAACACTATAGTATCCTTTAATACACAAAAATTCTTTAAGCTTTTTTTTAAATAAATTAGCTGTTAGGGTTTTATATGCATTAGGCACTTTATTATAGATTTTTGGGGCCATACAAAAAATACTTCTCCACATAAGGGTGGTTCGGGAATTATGCAAGCAAAGTCTACTATCGTCACGTCTGTTTCGTTTTGTGACATCCGATAAGTGTGGAAATAAATGTAAGTTTGTTCTAACAAATAAAGCTACCTCAAGAATGTAGAGACATGGGAGAGTCAAAATTTTATATTTCAAGAACATCGGCTTACAGCTGTCTGTGACTTGAAGTCCAAACATGGCACGGATACAGCGTTTTTGGTTTTTAAAAGCAATCTCCTTATCCACTGAATTTCCCCAAAAAATAATTCCGTATCTTAAGATGGATGCAACGAGACCGTGATAGGCTGTAAGTAGAGTATCTATATTAACTACTGGCGCGAGTTTGTATAGAGCATACGATGATTTACTTATTCGCTTACTGATCATTTCAATATGGAATTTCCAGTTTAGTTTTTTATCTATATGAAGGCCGAGGAATTTGGTGTTGTCTACTTCTTGTATTTTGGTGTTGTTGTATTGTATATCGAATAGCGGTGAGGTGTCTTTACGTTGACTAAAATGCATAATGTTTGTTTTAGATAAATTTATTTTTAAATTATTATTAATGAGCCAGGATATAACGGAAGACATTGATATATTAATGTCATTTTCATAGGTCTTTGGATCTTCACGAGCAATCACAATTGTACTATCATCCGCAAACAGTGTCATCGGATGTATGACTGATTTTGGTAGGTCGTTTATATATAGAATAAATAATAGCGGTCCCAAGACACTGCCTTGTGGCACTCCGAATACAACACAACGCTCATCAGAGGTATAGGTGATCTCCCTTTTTGTCGTTATATCTAATTTTGTAATCGCCGTTATTTGTTTTCTGTTAGATAAAAAGGATTCGATAAGTTTTAAAGTGTTTCCTCTTATGCCGTAGTACTCTAGTTTATCTATTAAGGTTTTGTGATGTACGTAGTCAAAAGCCTGGGTCATATCACAAAAGATTGAACATACAGGTACACTTTTATCAACACTTAACATAATGTTATAAAGAAAATCATATATGGCCCTATTTATTGACATATTTTGTCTAAAACCTTTTTGTTCATGACACAGTAAATTATTCCTTTCTAGATATTGATTAATTTGATTATATATATATTTTTCGAATATTTTGGAAATAACAGATATTAATGCAATAGGTCTATAATTAGTTATTAATTCTTTGGATTCTCTTTTATGTATAGGTTTTATTATTGAAGTCTTTAAATTCTCTGGGAAAATACCGTTACTTATACATAGATTAAGGATATGGCTTAGATGCGAACATATTAAATTGCCCACACATTTTATAACTTTAGTGCCAATTTCATCTATTCCTTCACTATTTGTAGGTTTAAGACCTTTTATTATATTAAAAATGTCAATTGGTGAACATGGTATTAAAAACATAGAATCACAATTGCGTTCTAGGTGGATAATATTTTTTTCAGGATCTTTAATTGGCGTGACTTTATTAACGAAATAATTATTGAACTGATTTGCAATAGTTAGAGGGTTAGTAATTAATGTTTGGCCGATTTTAATTTTTTCAATACTGTCTTGTGGGACATTGATTTTTTTATTATTTATGATTTGCCAAGTAGTTTTGCTTTTATTATTTGAAATTTTAATTTTGTAGCAGTTCTGAGCCCGTTTTGTTAATGTTGTAATTTTTTTTAATAGTTTGGCATAGTCTTTATATTTGCGATAATTTACTGTAGAGCGATTAAGACGATATTGCCATAGGAGGCATCTTTTCTTCTTAGTGCAAGTTTTTATTCCGTTAGACAACCAAGTAGGCTTTTTGTGAACTTTGAGAGTAACTAATCGAAAAGGGAAACAGAGATTATAAAATAATTTAAAATTATTGATGAATAAGTCATATGCTACATTACCATTAGGTGTCTCGTATATCTCTGCAAAAGAAAGATTTTTTATGCAGTCTTTAAATTTCACGATATTTTCACTTGAATAGTCCCGTTTTCTTTTGCGCCAATACTGTATAATGCACTTCATGTTTATTGGGCATTCTATTAATTGGGCAGTGTGGTCCGATAGAGCAAATTCTATTACATCGGTCTTACACGGTTTAGTAAAGTTGTGTGCTATATTATCAATACAGGTCTGGCTTCTCATACGAGTTGGTTGTTCTAACGCTAATTTTAAATTAAAACGTAACAGTAGACATTTAAAGTCAAGGGCTACATTACTAGGTTGTAAAATATTAATGTTAAAATCACCAGCTATAATTACGTGGCGATATCTTTTGTGGTTGTTTATTTTTAGCAAGAGTTGTTCCATCTTAAGAAAGAAACCATTTAAATTATTAGCTTTAGGGGTCCTATATACACATATGACAACTGTTTTACAGTTAAGGAGTTCAATTCCACAACATTCAAACATACCTATTTGAGAGAGTTGGGAAATCTCTGGTAACTCCTTATATGAGTGTCCTATCCTCACCAGTATGCACGCTCCGCCTCTCCTAACCTCGGGTCTACTGTAGCAGGCAGCTAATTGGTAATTATGTATGTCAAGTTGACATTCGTAACCAGACATCATGAAGTGTTCGGTAATGCATACAATATCCACAGTTTTTCCTTTTTCTATCAGTTCATTAAGAGAGACAGTTAGTGCATTTGACTTAGATAGAAGACCTGCGATATTTTGATGTAACACATATAAATGCTTCTTCGCGAAAAAGATGTTCAGTATTGCGTTTTGCAATACATTTAGATTCTTCTATTTTATTAGGAAAACAGCAGGAATCACAGTTATTTGTGCTACAGTAAAAGAGTTCGTTAACATATTTTTTTAGATTTTCAAAGACGTTGCGCATACCATAGTTATTAATTGTGCCTTTTAATTTAGAGAACATAGAATAGTCGTACTTTAATCTTAAATTTGAATCAAATAAGTTTATATAGTTATGTGTATCTACATCTAAATACAATAGATTACAGAAACTTTCAATTCTCCAGTTAAACATTGCATTATAATTACTTATTTTATATGTAGGGGCACACAGTATAATGTTCGTGTGCTGTAAAGGTAATAATGTTTCTCTTATGTTGATAATCATATCAATATGATTATTCGTTTTACGAAAGTCTTCTGGGCCTATCATGATAATACAGAGATCTTCTAATGTGTAGTCTACTAGTTTTGTATTTAAGTTATTAATAAGTTGTCGTATTCCGCAGTTGGGAGATAAGTAGTGACATATTTGAAAATTTGGAAAGGTTTCTTCAGCCAAAGACAATATGTTGTTGGTTTTATTGCTGCTTATGATGCAAAGTTTTGATATTTTCTTGGGTTTTGAGCATAAATTAATCGTTGGAAGGGTTGTGTCGTTACTGATGCCACGTGGGGATTCTTTATTATGTGCAATTATTGCATTGGTTTTATCAGACTTCCTTGTTGGTTCTGATTTACTCGTAGGATTTGATGTTAAGGATTGTGGCTTAAGATTGCCTGGTGTACGGTGGAGATTTTCTCTTGATGGAGTCGATTTATTCAATTTACGTTGTTGTGTACTTGATTTAGTGAGTTCTTTAGTATTTATTTCTTTTATAATTTTTTTAAACTCCGAATTCTCTAACGTCAAGTTATTTATTTCTTCGTGAGCATTTACTAATTTTTGCTTGAGGTCTTCAACTTGTTTTTTAAGTTCAATAACTTGTAATTCATTGTCATCATCTGACAAATAGGGCAGACTACTTGTAGTGCCATCTAGTGTGCAGTTATTTGAGTTACTAGATCCTTCTAATACATTGATATCTTCAGCTGATATTGACCGTGTCGTAGGTTTCCTTCGAAGTGTTATATTATTAAAGAAATCCATATTTTAAATTTGAGAAATATGGAAAAAGTACAAACTGTTTCACTGTGATTCGAACGCACGACCACGTCGATATCTTTCTAATGCTACAAAAAGCGAGCGCGGTACGCACCACGCTATTTATGCATTTACGATAGTGGTTGAAATAGGTAAGTCCTTTTTTAAAGTTTCTGGTAACAAATTATGCCGCTTTTATTTGAATGCGGTTGTTCGTTACTTTTTTCAAATTACTCACAGTTTTTGAAAAATAATTGTGATGGTTTTTTAATAACTAGTACTTGTATTATCCTATTGGTTTTCGTTTAAATTCACATATTTACACTTTATCAAGTTCACAAATAGTTTGAAACACAGTTTAGTTTATGTAGTTATTAAGTTGTTTACACCAAAATTTGCACTTTGTTATTATTGTTTTTTTTATGAGTAATTGTTAATATTCTGTTTAGATAACACTTTCACTTATGTATTAGGGTTCACGCTTGCTGAAACACTTCCTATAAAGCTTGAATTACAACTTTAACTATTTATTATATGATTTAAAACACGGAGCCGATGTTACTTCTGGCACTAGCGCCATCTACGCATCTACGCTAATCTGTAGCAGTTCTGAGGAAATACATATACATGGCGTCAAGAACAATACTATCAAAACTTTGCTTAAGATGTCGAGACGGTTTGGTCTTCGGTTGATGACGTCGCGTTGCTGGAAACTGGTCCTTTTATCCATGTCAGGAATCAACGATATGGGATTGAACTTGATCTCTGTCTATTGGTCCTTAGATCCGCACTGTAATGAGGGGCTCGTAGCTACGTGGCTACCGTGTGGGTCAGTCAATCTGAGAGGTTAAGCCGTGCTAACTGCGGTCAGTTTTGTGATGGGTGACCGTTTTTAGATGTCAAGACCCTTTGGTGCTTCGGAAGGCACGTTAAGCGTTGGTCCTGCGCCTGATCTCTCTCCGGTCGTGTCGGTCTACCGTCCCATCGGACTATGAGAATGAGGGAATAAGGAGTGCACCTGTTTGTGCACCGCGCAAACTTGTGCACTATATACATACTCCTGCGTAGTTGAGACAAGTCATAGGTGAGAAAGGCCGCCGTGACCGAAATTCGGTCAGAAGGGAAACATTATAATCCACACTGTAAATACCGTTATATGTGGCTACAATGGCACTAACAGGACTGGAAGAATCATTTATAATGAACTGCAACAGTAGTCAAAAATAAAGCCATTTAAATTATCTTAATGGTTTCCAGCTATGTCTTATCTATTTTAAGTGAAACATTTTAGAATTTATCTTTATTTTTCTACATAAAAACTAGAACAAAACAATGCCGTAGTACTAGGCTAACAGCTAACATAAAAAGGTACGAACTAGTTAGATAAAACGCTATCTGCGACATCCGGGTGTTTTCACCACACGGGGAACTGAAGTAACAATTGTCTATCACGTGTGAACGTCCCACTGTTATGCTTTCCTGGTAACACGTAAACACTTTCTATGGTGGGCTTAGACTTTCCCTAGCCGGGATCTGAATGCTAATTGATTAATCTAATCAAGACAAAGTAAATTGGATTTCCCTTTTTTATGAGTTGATAATTGATATTGCCTCTGTTAGAATAAAGGTTTCATCAGATACCGCCATCATATAGGTACCACGTACATAATGGTTGCTGCGACCACATACCATAAGACTAGGCGTTTACTACGTAAGTACTTCATAACACAAGTTTAAGAAATCGTAGACGCATTCACAGATTGCGTACAGAAGGACCAATTTTTGTTAAAAGAATAAATTAACTACGACTCTCAGTGAAAGTGTTTTAAGTTCACTTAAAAGTTAAGATTACAAAATCTTATCTTACATTATGTAGGTTGAAAGTAATTACATATACAGTAAGCGAACATTTAAAACACAATTGTCTTAGTTTGTACCTGTATTCTTTAGTTGGAACGATATTGATGGCAGTCAGTTTTTCTAACCTTATAAGAAAAGAAAGCATGGATTACATAACTGATTTTTTATGCCTGTAATGTCCCAATGCAGGGCAAAGGCCTCTTGCTCTCTTTCCATTTGTCCCTGTCAAGAGCTGTTACTGACCATTCCTCCATAAAGGAGTCCAGTTCATCTCGCCATCTCCGTTTGGGTCTGCCTTGCTGACGTCTATCTTGTTAGGCCATTGGGATGTACATTTGGCCCATTGGCTACCATGCGGTTGACGTATATATACATAAATTTGCTTTGTATATTTTAATATAGGTACACAGCGTTTGCTAGATAATACTCAACATAACATCACGCCTGTATTCCCCTTATTAAAGGGGTAGGCAGAGGTGCACATATAGCTCACCCACATTTCATTATAAAAAATATACTTCGTTTTTTAATTAGACTTGACTACATTACATATCAACATACTAATATGTGTACCTAATAGTAATATAACCTAGTAACGAACTTAGTTGTTGCACTATTTTTCCTTAAACTATAATAGTAACTAGACTGCCTCGTTGGTCTAGTGGTTACTAAGCGCGACTGCTGAGCACGAGGTCCTGGGTTCGAATCCCGGGTCGGGCAAAGTGTTACTGGGTTTTTCCATTAGGTAATTCTCAGTAGCAGCACGGAATCTGGATTTGTGCCCGGTTGATGGCAATAGGCTCGCCCCCTATTACATTGTGACCTAAAACATAACTGGCGAAATGTGGGTGTACTATATGTGCACCTCTGCCTACCCCTTCGGGGAATACAGGCGTGTCGTTATGTGTATGTATAATAGTAACAAGCGGTAAAAATTGGTCTTTATATATCTAACGTTCACATTCAAAACATAGCCTACATAGTTGACAATGTAACAATTTAAATTGTATACATGAGCAGTTGAACACTGTTGTTTGTGCTATTCATTACCTCTTTTTTTGGCTCCTAGCTCCCCGGCTCCACGCCTGTATTCCCCGAAGGGGTAGGCAGAGGTACATATAGTACACCCATACCATATAACACGATACATTTACCTTTACCTAGCTGGTACACACGCACGAAACCTCTAAAATACATATTAATCTCCAAAGACCTCGATATGGAGCAAGTACTTATGTTCGTAAAAGAAAAATCGTGTGATCATGCATGTCCATAATGTCACGTGGGTACTTAAAGTCGCCACATATGGCGGTATTGCCCATCCGGTGCGGTTACGTAGACATATACTTAGGAGACGCGTGGTCCTTGTGGTCAGGCATATTATTTTGACTTTGAGCTTTATTTGGATCAGTAGACTCAGCGATAGGCTTGGTTGAACCAGTTTATATACTATTATAGAAATGCCTTTAATCTTGTAAAAGTTTCGTGTTGGTCTAGAGGTTGCTAAGCGCGACTGCTAAACAAAATGTCCTGGGTTCAAATTCCTGGTCGAGCTTCCCCCACTTTTTCCATTAGGTAAGTCTCAGTAGCAGCACGGAGTCTAGATTTGTGCCCGGTTGATGGCAATAGGCCTGCCCCCTATTACATTGGGATCCAAAAAAACATCTGGCAAAATGTGGGTGTATTATATGTGCACCTCTGCCTACCCCTTCGGGGAATACAGGCGTGATGTATATGTTGTAAAACTTTAGACAATTGCTTTGATTATGATATCAATAAAGTAATGAATTTTTGTAAGTATTTTTTTGCTTGGCAATGAAAACATAACTTACCAAAGTATACAATCATGAAATATAAATTGTCATATTATAATTTTAATTATAAAACCCAGCAACAATTGTTAAGAAAGAATGAGCGATCAATCATAGCAATAATCTGTATTAAGTATCGTCTAGGAGTTAGATATGACGTTTGTTATTTTATCTAACTTATTTTATTTTATTCTTAGGAGTGTTAATTTATATTACAATAGTAAAAAACAAATTAACCTACGTTAAAAACAAATAATAAGTACAAATTATAAATCTTAGGTACTAAGCCATATATGTATGTAAGGGAAAAATTAATTCCCTAGAAAAAGTTATTTGGTATTGAAAAACCGTCCCCTAATCTAACTTAAATAAAATATAGTGTAAAAAATATAGTATAAATAAAAAAGGAGAACCTTTTGCAATAAATCTCAATGTTTGCTATGATATTATTTTGATATTTACGCCACTAAGTTGAGTGGTGAAGTATAATAACACAGATCAGACAAAGAAGAAACAGTTTCCCTTGTACCTACCCCTCTAATCCACCAACACATGAATAAAAAAACATCTCACGTAAAAATTCGCTTTTGTGCTACAGCAGTGCCAAATAGGCCTCCAGATAACGCTGCCACGGTTTCACTATCTCCTAGCCTACGTCCATTGCCCACTGAACCTCGGCGCATAAGATATTCTAAACACACAGTGAAAGGCGAACAAACTAAAAACAGTTCAAGGCAGATAAGTCAAGTTTGCGCTGTCATGCATACATAACATTCTAAACATAATATTTTGAATATCTCTGTGTAATATTCTTCCGTATTTTTAGTGTTTTCATTGTTAGATGTCGTAGCCTTAAAAAGCGTAGGGTTGTGTGTAAACCTGGATTAATGTAAGCTTCTCATAAAGGTCTAAAGGCGGTTTAAACTCTGACACCAGGTTGTTCACCAACCATGATATAAGAAGAAGAAGAATATTATAAAGTTTTGTTCTCTGTGTCAGTCTCAAGTGTCTCCTTACGGTATAACTCTTAAACTAAGTCAAGAGTACTTGTGTCATACGTTCACCTCATTCATTGTATAACTTCTCACCAACAATATAGACGCACCACCCGCTACGTTATTACCTTAATCCTACATTTAAAATAATAAATAAGAACAGCCTATAACTGTCCCACTGCACGGCAAAGGCCTCTTCTCGTATAGAGAAGGATTGAGCATTAATCACCACGCTAGCTCACTGCGGGTTGGTGATTTAAGATAATTTAATCCACGTTTCCTCACGATGTTTTCCGTCACCGTTAGTCAGTGGTGTCTTAGAATGTCTAAGAAATTATTTATAACATTGAAAAAGTCACATTGATACCTGCCCGGGTTTGAACCTGCAACCTTGTGCATACAAATCCGGTATGTTAACCACTAGGCGACTATAAAGTAATCCTACATTTGCTTCACACGAATTCCTTTAGGAATAATCCGCGGATCAAAGGACCAGAAAACCGTTCGAGCTTCCGGTAATAAATTTACTTTACTAATAACCAATACACGTTATAAATTCATTGCGCACTGACACCATAAGTTTGTCCGTTATATACTCAGCCGTGTAACAGTTTGCCTCAATTTTACGGCTAGTCAGAGCTTTGACTTTTACGACTTTGGTCAATAAGGTGTCTGTTTGTGTCCCTAGTTGCTACGATGACTTGTATAATGTGTGTGGGTCACATGTGTACAACTACTAGTTCGCTAGAGGATTTTAAATGGACATTGTTGATCAAGACTGATCGACGACCTGATTAGCTCAGTGGCTAAGCGATTGGACTGCTGCGCTGAGGGTTGCGGGTTCGATTCCCGCACGGGGCAAAACTTTGTGCAAACCACAGATGTTTGTCCCGAGTCTGGGTGTTTGTGTATGTGAATATTTCATGTTTGTGAAACGCACCTACGATACAGGAGAAATTCCCAGTGTGGGGCGACGTTTTTTTAAAAGAAAAAAAAAGAAAAAAAAAAAAGCTGTTGCTGCATAAACATCGCACTACAACATTCTTGAAATACAATTGAAGAGAATAAACTATGGTATATTAAGCGTTAATTAGCACATGTTTGAAATACCAGTTAATAGAACCCAAAACATGAGTTTTCAAAAAAATTTAACATGAATTTAGCGGGTATCATCATCAGCCAGAAGACGTCCACTGGTGAACAAAAGCTTGAACGCTACAATGAATGACAACTTGCCATTTGCATTCACCGGTTGCAATTCGGATATCGATGGCACAATATTTTTCCAAAAACAAGAGTTCCAAAAAATTCGTTGTTGTCCATAAAAACCAGCCAACAAATTAATTACAAAGCACTTCCTCACAGTAAGAAACAAGAACCATCAAGGGCTCCATATGCACATGTAACATAAGTACCAGGCATCCATAAGCACTTAGAAACGCGGAGAGTTACACCATTTAGCAATTAGCTTGGAGAGTGTCTCAAGTGCTGGGAGCCTGGTACGGTAACCTCTCGCTAATTACTAGGGTAACAGAGGTCAGTGGGAGAATGTGTGCTTTATACGGAAAGTCTGCTTTTGAATTTACCCCTTTAACTTGTTTAGACTTTGCGTTAAAATGTTATTACTTTACAGTTTACAAAGACTTACTGGAATATTATGCGAATTACATAATAATAAGTAAGTTCACTGTTTCACAATCACATTATTTTGCGACGCGTCAACCCTTTTACATTTTCCCGAAATTTGTTTTGTCATGCTTGTCATTTGAAAATATAGAAAAATATCTAATATACGGCGAAGAGGTTAGGACCTATAACATAACTGGCGAAATGTAGGTATACTGCTACACCTCTGCTTACCCCTTCGGAGAATACAGGCGTGATGTTATGTATTAAGAGACCTTTTTACCACTGTTAGCGCCTCTAAATATCACTGCGTACCTAAGGCATCAATCAAGCCAGTGATTTCGTAGAAATTTTTTCTGCTGGATTTTTATGGGTGCTGTACTGTAGACATTAAGAAAAAAAAAGGCCTTGTTCTATAATTGACGACAATTCGCTGAAAATACATTAAGTAAAACTCAAATTCTCTTACCTATATTTAAAAATCAAGTACCCTATTTCACGCTATAACTATCAAAACCAACATCCAAAATGCCAACAATGCACAAACATCCAAACTACAAAAGAAACCATCAATTTTCTCGTGAACTAAGCCGTACATAAATATTAACAACATGATTCCAACACTGTTTGCCCATACACACATTGTTCTCCATCCAACTCATCAATGCTTACAATCACTTTCACAAAATTACTGTACATATTTTCCGTCAGATATCGATCGCGCTCAAACAATGGCGTCGATGCGTGGGCGCAGGTTTGCAACACAGTTATAATATTTTGGTGTTATGTAACCAGGATGTAATGATTTCGTGGCAAGTTTCATTTTATTGTATAATGTGTTTTGATGAATTGTTTAAAGTTTTTTGTTCTTTTTGATTGGTTGATTTTAATTCAAGTATCTACATACATTTATCATCTTACATGTTATATTAAGTCAATGCTGAAGATTACTCCACTAACTACGGCTTTAATTCTCAGTGACTTTTATAAGTCTTTTGAAAAATTAAACTAAAACCTAAATAGAATTGACATCCAATGTGTGTGTAAGACCTCTGTCTACCCATCCGGGGAATATATGCGTGGTATAGAATACCTAATAATAAAAATGAACATTTATTTATTTTAAAAATTACAATACATAAATTCATATGACAATATCGACAAAATATATTACTATTCAACATTACTAGCCAGAGTCGAATAATTATAATAACAACAAACACAGCTGTCAAATATCTCAGATTTAACATACGACAATTATGTATGCCTAAATCCATTTGACACACATACCCATATACAATCATGCGCACTCGAATCATAGTTATCTCACACAACATATATTACATAAAGTTACTGCATACCCTGCACTCAACTTGAGACAATTCAAGACAGAGAACGTACAATTTGTGCGCCTAGGCAGCGCGCAGTATTTCGCAATCACCGCGCACGCGCACGGATCATCGTGCGATTGGACGCGCCCATGTCGAATGACAGATATAGTATATTGTTTAGGGTTATTCGTACAATAGGATTATTATTTATAGTTGTGTAGGAAATAATGAAGGTAATGTGTACTCGTATAATACTAGCTGTGACCGCAGCGTCGCTTGACAATAAACAATTATGATATGTATCCGAATCCTTGCCATCCGAAGATGATTATGTGGTCATGACAAAATTTCTAGGGGACCAATGTGAAAGTATACCCTTTCATATGTTTTTTTTCAAATCGGTTCATATGTTACAGAGTTATGACGGAACATCCTTTTTTAGAAGTCGGTTAAAAAAGATTTCTCCAAAAAGAGCCTTATAAAATCGATGTCATGCAAGTAAAACCTTTTGCTAATATTGATATTATCGATACATCGATAAGTATGACCGATGCCTTGGAAATAAAAAAGTAAACCAACATTTGCACAGGAGTGCTAATATTGATAACGAGTGCAATGTCGATGGTCGTTCAATATTAACTCTCCGGTCGTGGACTGACAAGCATATAAATGTATAACTGGCTATTGCCCCTGACTTCACTCGCATCTAGATAAAAGCAATTCACTTGCTAATTCCGGTCATGGATCTAGGTAAAAGCTTAATGTCATCGAAATTAAATAAGCAAATTGCGAGAGAAATTTTCAAACATCCAAATTCAATAACAATGATTTGTAAATAGGCTTCCTACTTGGATAACGAAACGCACTACCAGGACTTAGTTTCAAGGTATACAGATATGACATTAATATAACATCACGCCTGTATTCCCCTAAGGGGTAAGCAGAGATGTACTTACTTTAAGCATACCCACATTTCGCCAGTTATTTTATAAGTCCCAACCTATTAAAATAGCCAGGTGCACAAATCCAGACTCCGTGCTGCTACTGAGAATTACCAAATGGGAAAACCTAATAACACTTTGCCCGTACTGAGATTCGAACGCGAACCTCTTGCTTCGTCGACGCGTTCGCACCCACTAGACCCAAGGCTAGGTGAAATTGACATTATAAGCAAAACAATGATTATTTAGGATTAAATTAAGTTGAAGTCGACATATAAGGACCTCATTAAAAAACAAATGGGTTATGGATTCAAATCTGCCATGTCGCGATTAGATATATTCATTAAGATGTTTCTTCTAAGTTTTATTATAACGGTGCAGGAAATAGTGATGAAATGTGGACTTAATGTCAGACCATTACATGCAGAAATCCATCTCAGTTCCAAGTGTGAGAAGTGGCCTTTGACCTGCAGTGGGATACAGTTGACAGTTCTACAATATACATTACTACCAAGGTAGTAAGTATAGTAACTATAGGCATAGGTGGCAAACAAAATTACACACCTCTGCCTACCCCTTCGGGGAATACAGGCGTGAAGTTATGTTGTTGTTCTTGTTTTGTATCGTAGGTGTAGCTGCAAAAATGTGTCCTCGTGTTCATTAATTGAGTGAATTTACATATTTACATACATAAAGTCACGCCTGTTTCCCTGAGGGGTAGGCTGAGACCACGGATTTCCATTTGCTACGATCCTGGCATACTTCTTTTGCTTCATTCACTTGCATCACATTCCTCATACACGCTCTTCGGTTGAGGGTACTCCTCACTTGCCCTTTTTGCAGAACATCTCCGATTTGGTCTAGGTATGTTCGCCAAGGTCTTCCCCTTTCCGATACTCCTAACACTCGCCTCATATATTCGTTTTGTCATTCTTCTTTCACCCATCCTTTCTACATGCCCAAACCATCTAAGCATATTATTCACAATTTCATGACCTGATTAGCGCAGTGGCTAAGCGATTGGACTGCTGCGCTAAGGGTCCCGGGTTCGATTCCCGCACGGGGCAAAACTTTGTGCGAACCACAGCTGTTTGTTCCGAGTCTGGGTGTTTGTGTATGTGATATTTTGCTTTTTTTTCTCGGAGGTAGATGTGAAAGAGTGTAGACGTGTTTCTAACCACAACAATTTATTTAAATTATTTAAATCAAGTTTTTAATTTTAATTTATAATATATAATTTGCTACTCTATACAATTGAAGCAATATTACTTAGACGTGTAGTTTTTATGTAACATATGCATAAGTTTTAACACCACCTGCCAGCACATCACCTGCACTTGAACTTGCAAATATATTGAACGTGCACAACAACAATGTCCCAACTTGCGGAGATCCAATCAGTGCAGAGAAGCCTAGAGGAGAGTTTCGTCCGCAAAATGTGTGAACTGGAGGCACAAATTCAGAGTGCGGGGCCCACAAAGGATACGGTTGCTAAGGTAGCAGATGAATTCCGTACCTTCAGAGAATTAATGTTCTCAATGCTTGGGTTGCTACGTAAACAGATTACTGAATGTGCCAATCAAGTAGACATATTAGAAACCAGGCATCGTCGGAAAGCTCTAGTCTTCTTGGGAGTTCCCGAAGTTAGCAATGAAGACAGTAAGGTAGTGTTTCTTCAAGTTGTTAAGGACAAGATGGCTCTTCATAATCTTACTCCAGCATCCATTAAGATGTGCCATAGATTGGGAGTCTCTGCAAGTAATCACCACCGGCCCATACTCGTGAGGTTTGCGAGTTTGGACGATAAATATGCGGTCTGGAGGGCTAAGACCCGCTTGAAAGGTTCCTCCATTACTGTCAGGGAGTTCTTGACTAAATCCAGGCAGTCTACTTTTGCCAAGGCGCGTTTGCATTTTGGTATGCGAGCATGCTGGACTCAAGATGGAGTCATCGTCGTTAAAACTCCGGACGCAAAACGACACAAGGTAACTACTGTTGATGAATTGTGTCCCCTGTTGTCGAAGTACCCGAAGGCGACGGGCGCGTTCTCATCAGAGAGCAGTAGCGGTGCTGGAGACAAAAAGTAGTTAACAGTTACTGTTTTCGTACATAACTTATTGTCTTTATATTGTGTTTCTCGGTTGTTTACTTAATACCTACCTTTAGTTTTAGCGTAGAAACATGTCGTTTCAGTCCGACCCTCCTTTCGTTTAAACATAAACTTTTTATGACGTAGACGTGGTTGGCATTTGTTTCTAATTCATGTTAGTTATATTGTATTTATTTCTTAACTAACCCTCGTTTCTTCACCACATAATTCAGCCAATATTATTTTCACGTCACTTGTCAATGTCATCGACAATGCTTTTTTTTTTTTTTTTTTTTTTTCTTTCTTCTACTTAAACAAACGTCAACTATGTCAACAAGTGTATCGGATGCGTTCGAAAATTGTTTTAATAATTAAGTAGTTTATTCTTTGTTTTAATGTTTACATTCTGTTTTTTTTTTTTTATTCTGTGCGTTCCGACACTGATGTTCTTCCGTTTGGACTGAAATTAATGTTGTATTTTTTCCATTTCCTCTCTTCTGACACTACTAATCACTATGTGTATACCTATATATTTTTTCTATTTTTTTTATTTTGTTGTTGTGTTTTGTGTTCTTTTTGTTATCTGATTTTCTGTTTGTTGGTGTTTGCTGGCGGGTGGTGCAGAGATGCAAGCGTTGCACCAAGTAATTTGCACTTTTTTATTTTTTTAACATACTTATAATATTATAACCGTATTTATTTGATATTATCTATGAGTTCTAATAGTGATTCTTTTCATTCCGCCAATGATTCTGCTTCATTGACAGATGATAGTTTCTGTTCTGTTGCTAACACCCTTGGTGACAGTTTAAGAGACAAGTTTCAACAACATAACAATGTCTCGTTAAATGTGTGTCATATCAACGCCCAGAGTGTACCATCCCATTTCACTGATCTCTTTGAAGCTTTTGCTGATAATAATGTTCATGCCATCCTGATTTCTGAAAGCTGGCTCAAACCTCACCTATTGTCCACAACATACCCTCTACCCGGTTTCGTTCTGGTTCGTAACGACAGGATCGGGAAGGGAGGGGGGGGTGTGGCCATTTATCTTCGCAGTGATCTTCCCTATAAGGTCATAGCTGCCTCTTCGTCCAACTATACCGCCTCTGCCGAATTCCTTTTCCTTGAGGTTTGTGTCAGGGGAGCTAAAACAGTTCTTGGAGTTGTTTATTGCCCTCCAGTCGTCGACTACTTCACTGAAATCGAATCAGTCTTGGAGTCTTTGGGTTCAGAGTACGCACATCACATCATCATGGGAGACTTTAATACCAACCTCCTCGATCACAACTCCCCTCGGTCATCCAAACTCCTTCACCTCATTGAGTCAGCCAGCTTGCACGTCTTGCCACTCCTAGCTACTCACCACAATACCGTTGGTAATGACACTTGGCTTGACTTAATCCTCACTTCCAATCTTAACCTTGTTTCCTCTCACGGTCAACTTACTGCTCCCGGTTTCTCCCATCATGACCTAATTTTCCTCACATACATCCTAAAACCCCCCAAACTCAAACCAAGGGTACTGCTCATGCGTTGCTTTGCCCGTATGGATACGGAGAGCCTTCGAAAGGATGCGTCAGGAATAAATTGGCAGCCCCTTTTAGATGCTACTACGGTGGACAATAAAATTACAATATTTAATGAAACATTAACCCAGCTTTATGACACTCACGCTCCAGTACGTAAAATTAAAATGAAGCGGCCACCTGCCCCGTGGATGTCGAGAGGGATTCTTATGGCTATGAGGCGCCGCGACCGAGCGTTTCGTAAATTTAAAAGGGATCGGATAGATGAAAATTGGCTTCTTTTCAAGACTGCTAGGAACCGGTGTAATCAGATGATACGCAACGCCAAACGCCGACACATTCTAGACAATATTACTTCGTCTTCTTCTGCTGATATCTGGAAATTCCTTAGGACTCTTGGTATCGGTAAACCGCATCATTTAGACCTTCCGAATTCAATTGGCTTAGATGAACTAAACCAACATTTCACTTCCACTCCCGTTTTTAATAGTCTTACCCAACAAGAAACTATCAATTACATAAATGGTCTAACGCGCCCTGTTATAAATCCCTTTAATTTTTCACTAGTGGCTCCTGCTGAGATCAAAAAGATTATCCTGTCTATTAAGTCCAAAGCGGTGGGTTGTGATACGATTAGTCGGCGGATGATTGTGACTATTCTGGATTATCTCCTACCAGCTATCTGCCACATAACAAACTTTTCCCTTAGTTCCGGTTCATTCCCAGCATTGTGGCAGAAAGCATATGTTCGTCCCCTGCCAAAGATTTCCAACCCGTCCCTTCCTAACCATTATCGACCTATTTCTATCCTTCCTTTCCTCTCTAAAGTGGTGGAAGCTTGCGTGCATAAGCAAATTTCACATTTTGTTCACCACAACAAGCTTCTAGATCCCTTGCAATCGGGGTTCAGACCTGGGCATAGCACAGTTTCTGCACTCCTTAAGGTGACTGGCGATATTAAATCAGGCATGGAGGACAACAAAGTCACTATCTTGGTATTGATTGACTTCTCAAATGCCTTTAATACCGTCAGTCATGATATCCTCCTTGCCGTCCTCTCCCATCTTAGGATCTCTCAGGATGCCCTGGCATGGTTCTCATCTTACCTTCAGGAACGTCAACAGTCGGTTCATGTCGGTGAGTCTTCTTCGGCATGGAGCAAACTGGAATCTGGCGTTCCACAAGGCGGTATTCTTTCTCCTCTTCTGTTTTCTGTTTTTATTAACCTGATCACTAACAACCTTCAATGTGCGTATCACCTTTATGCCGACGACCTACAGCTGTATACACAAGTAGGTGTGGATAATTTAGCCAGTGGAATCCATAGCATTAACCAGGATTTAATTAATATTAAAATATGGTCCGGGAAGTTTGGTGTCTCCGTAAATCCTGCTAAGTGCCAAGCAATAGTTATGGGAAGTCACCGAAACATGACAAAGGTAGGCGGCATGGCTGTCCCACCCATCATATTTGATGGCACAGTAATTCCTACTGAGTCCTGTGTCAAAGATCTTGGGTTATATATCGACCACACTCTCAGTTGGCAAAAACAAGTCGCAAGTGTGGGTCAGAGAGTCACCGGTGTACTGCGCGCGCTGTATCGTCTCAAGAATTTTCTCCCTTCACATACTAAGGCAATGCTTGTACAGTCCCTAATTCTCCCTATTATCGACTATGGTGACGTGTGCTACTTTGACCTGAATGCAGACTTGCTCAATAAATTGGACAGACTTCTCAACAACTGCATTCGATTCATTTTCAACTTACGAAAATACGACCACGTATCTGGTTATCGATCGCTGTTAAATTGGTTACCAATTCGGCAGCGCCGATCTATTCGGGCCTTGACTACTCTTTATTCTTTGCTTGACTCTCCTAATTCTCCTTCTTACTTAACTTCTAATTTTCAGTACCTATCCGCTAACCACAACAAAACTCTTCGATCTTCACATAATCGTCTCTTACAATGTCCTTCTCACCGCTCTGATTTTGTTCATTCCACCTTCTTTGTGCAGTCCATTCTTCTGTGGAATGCCCTCCCTGTAGAAATCAGGATGGCTAACAGTCGGTACTCTTTTAAAAAGAAAGTCCGTGCACATTTCCTTAAGTAATCAATGGCAGAATCACTCCAAGTTTAATTTATTTTGTAAGTTTATGTAAGTATATTATACCGATGTATGTATTGTAATATTGTATGTATGTATGACATAATAGTAAGTATGTTTATGTATACATTTTGTTAGTATTTTAGTCTACACATTGTATACTTAGTGCATCTACCACTTTTCGACTCTGCATCACCCTAAGGTTGACTGGTAGAAAATGCCTAATGGCATTAAGTCCGCCTTTGTACAAACATGTATATAAAGTATAAATAAATAAATAAATATTTCATGTTTGTGAAACGCACCCACGACACAGGAGAAATTCCTAGTGTGGGGCGACGTTTTAAAAAAAAATAATTGAGTGAATTTAATTATCTAATTATCGTGATTATTTGTCCCGCGACACTAATGTATCAAAATTATACATTCCATCTAAAACATGACATAAAAAATTACAAGTTAAAGCTATTATTCATAAGACAAATATCAGTATGTTTGTCCGTATGTAAATACATCTAATATTGTCAAACATATTCACGACACAACTTGTGAGGTACCTACTGGTAGCTGATTCATAGCTCATGTAAGCATGCATAATTCTTATGTAAACCAAATACTATTTATGTGTATTTATACTAAGCTAGACTGCTTATTTGTTTTAATAATCGACAACTGCATTATTTAACATAACATCACGCCTGTATTCCCCGAAGAGGTAGGCAGAGGTGCACATAAAATATAGTACACCCACATTTCGCCAGTTATGTTTTAGGTCCTAATGTAATAGGGGGCGAGCCTAATGCCATCAACCGGGCACAAATCCAGACTCCGTGCTGCTACTGAGAATTACCTAATGGAAAAATCCAGTAACACTTTGCCCGACCCAGGATTCGAACACAGGACCTCGTGCTCAGCAGTCGCGTTTAGCAACCACTAGACCAACGAGGCAGTCAAAGTTATTTATTTAATATCTTCAATATTCTTATTTTTACGAATCAGATCGTCTGACGCGTTTTTCCAACAGTAGGTACAGCAGTCAACAGAACAAAGCAACATCACGCCTTTACCCCCGAAGGGGTAGGCAGCGGAAAATAAGAGGGGGCGAGCCTATTGCCATCAACCGGGCATGATCCAGATTCAGTACTGCTGTTAAGAATTATCTAATGAAAAAATCCAAATTTAGTACCAAATGTGTAATTAATAGCCGGAAGACGTCCATTAATGAACTAAGAGGGGGGTTGCCATAATCCCCACGCTTGGCAAGCGGGTTGGGGATCGCAGTATTGGTGGTGAAGTTACAAAATATGCTGCTGTACATCTTCTGGATTTGCTCCTACGACACCCATGGAACGAAATGGGGTGAATACTTTTCTGGCTCGCCACTCCACTGGCACCAAATATATAAGACAGACAAATAGACTGTGACTACATATTATTATATCATAGATATAATAATATAGTTTTTAGTGACCTCTCTATAAACAGTTGGTTGACGTTTCACGTGACCAAAAGGCTGGCCTGTTTTTCGGCCAAAGAATTAGCATTGCCATTCAACGTGGCAATGCCGCCAGCCTTTTGGGCACCCTACCAGTACCACTACTTTGATGCATAATTTTTAGTTTAAATTTTTTATTTTGTATATATTTATTTTTAAGAAGTGTAAATAACCTTGTAAATAAAGGAAAAAGTCATAGATATCATATTTAGAAATTCAGAGTATCGTTAGGATGTAATACAATGACATTAGTGTTACAAGAACTAGTGGACCAGTGAAGAGAGACATTACAGAACATCTGAAGTACTTTGTATTGTGTTACATCATATTATAGAAACCATTTATCACGAACTATTGATCCATGATGTTATATCTAACCACAGACCAACGTCAATGTAGAGTGGATACACAACGAAAAAAATTACAGTTGTTTTCTGTCGATTTTTTTTGGAAAACGTTAATCTTTTGATATTCCTGCCTATGAGCGTGAAACTTATTTAAAAGTAAAGCTTAGGCTTTCCTATCTTTTTTTATCAATTGATAGATTCATAACATCACGCCTGTATTCCCCGAAGGGGTAGGCAGAGGTGCACATATAATACGCCCACATTACGCCAGTTATGTTTTTCGGTCCCAATGTAATAGGGGGCGAGCCTATTGCCATCAACCGGGTACAAATCCATTTCAAAAGAAATAGATTGGGTACCTATACAATATTATACAATTTCGTTGCACAAATTGCTGTGATGGCTCTCTTAAACTATGCTATCCGCATTTATATATTAAGGTGCATTATCTTCATATATTATATCATCTGCCCTATCTGTTCCTTCCATAGTCTTTGTCTATCGTATGCAGCGAACCGTGAATCAGGCCTATTGTTTACATCTGATAACTTCTGCACCGATGAACATCGAACATAGGTAGGTGGGGCTGGCATTAGTCATAATTATGCCTATATTGCGCTTGATCGCTTTGTTCTGCTCACCACACGTCGTTTAGTATGATTGAAGAGCTAAGTAGGGTCTTAAGACTGGCTATTTAAGTACCTGCCTCGTTGGTCTAGTGGTTGTTAAGCGCGACTGCAGAGCACGAGGTCCTGGGTTCGAATCCAGGGTCGGGCAAAGTGTTACTGGGCTTTTCCATTAGGTGATTCTCAGTAGCAACACGGAGTCTGGATTTGTGCCCGGTTGATGGCAATAGGCTCGCCCCCTATTACATTGGGACCTAAAACATAACTGGCAAATTTGGGTGTACTATATGTGTACCTCTGTCTACCCCTTCGGGGAATACAGGCGTGATGTTAGATTGAAGAGCTGTGTAGGGTTTTAAACTTTTAAGACTGGCTATTTAAGTACGAATGATAACTAGCTAGCTCTCAAGCGCGTACCATTCGCGTATTAGTTCGACCTTCGTAAAGACGTCGCTTCAAAGGCATGTGACAAATTATTTCCTTAACATTTGCATGACTGTTTAATTATATTATGACATATTTAAGGCGTCGTTCTGGTCATTTTCCATCGGAATGGTTTGCATTCCTGATGAAAACTCTGATGCTTTGAATTGCAGGGAATGTAATCAGATTGAGGCTGTACCACATTTGCTGATGGTGTATGTTCGGAAAAGAAATGAGAGGGAGTCACTATTGGATGAATTGCAAGTAAATAGAATAAATGGATTTGATGTGGGTTTATACAAACAATATTATCTGAACTGACTGCAATAAACTCAAATAAGTGGTGCTAGCTGATAACTGTATGCAAAGTAAACAGTATTTAACATAACATAACATAGCATCACGCCTGTATTCCCCGAAGAGGTAGGCAGAGGTGCACTAGTACACCCACATTTCGCCAGTTATATTTTTAGGTCCCAATGTAATAGGGGGCGAGCCTATTGCCATCAACCGGGCACAAATCCAGACTCCGTGCTGCTGGAAAAACCCAGTAATTCTCGACCCGGGATTAGTAAACAGTATTTACCTATACAATATTAATCCTTACATCTATCTCCGGATAGAAATGCCATCTGAATGCCAAAGTTCGCTATCTCTGGCACTCGCTTTCCCGCCATTAGGATTAGTATTCACCAACCGTTGCCTGAGACAGATTTAAAACTGTTTTAACGTTTACTTTCCAAGGAAAAGTATACTTTTGCTTGTAATATTAAGTTGAATAAAGGTATGACGAGAGATATCCACTTACATGTAAAAATGACCACTGAATTAATTATACTTGTCACTGGCAAATAATAAAGATGTCAATAGACATAAGTGTTTGTAAATAGCAATGATAATTAAAATTTTTAATAAAAAATTAAATATCCGCTTTCAAAAAACATGCATATTAAAAGTGTTAAATAATATTTTATGATGAGGAATACTTTGTGCATAATTTTAGTTTTAACTTTTTCTTTTGTATATATTTATTTTTTAACGTCTGTAAATAAACTTGTAAATGAAAAAATAAAATATCTATCATATTTTATTTACTTCACTTTACATACACCAAGTTAAAATAAGTCAGGCAAGGAACTTGGAATTTTTTAAAATACTTCTAATACCGCTTGACCTGATAACAACTCTAGACTTAATAAACTGTATGACTATAATACAAACTTAATTCTAATACAAAATAAAAACAATATATACAAAAATAAAAAGTTAAAAAGCATCAAAGAATTCATCCCCATCGATGTCAACCGGTAACGTGCCCAAAAGACTGGCAGCATTGCCACGTTGAATGGCAATGCTAATTCTTTGGCCAAAAAATGAACCAGCCCTTTGGTCACGTGTGGAGTCGACTAGGCGCTTTGCTAACTCTTTAAACAAAGCGCGAGCGCTTGGACCCCATGGCCCAAATGTTTCAACCCCAAACGGCTCAATACAAATATAATAATACAAACTATATCGCATAATAGTTAGAGTAACAACATCATTGACCGCTTACAAACAACTTACAAAAACCTTTTGTTTACAAATAGAGCAATGAACTTCTAACTGGATATAGTCTCATCAATCAATTAAATGTCAAAGTAAACGTTTTGGGAATCGAATTGACAGTTGCAAAGCCTTGCAATTTGATTGTGCAATCGATATTCAATTGTTTCGATTGCAAATTAGGTATGTGATATACGACCAAAATAAATTGATATTTATTGCTAAATAAGTTGAAATTTATGCCAATGTTTTATACTGCATAATAAGCCTGTTAGTTTTAAATAAATCTACCAAAGCTCTCCTTTAATAAAGAAGTAATTTATAAAATAATAAGTGTATATTAAAAATATATTTTTAAATCAGCTAGGCTCGAAGTACTTGTAAAGACGAATCAAACAAACCCAAACACGATGAGGTTGCGACATTTCGTTACAGTGTTCCTATGACCACCTCCAATCCGACTCTATCATCAGACCAACTCAAAAGTACATTGTATTGTCACCGAACCTACATGCATATAATATATACAAAATATCATTTCAATAGGACGTCAAAAAGTGGTTCTAATTTAGATTGCAAGATTTGACCTAAACAAACTCACATACATACTTACATACAAACATTGCAAGTTAAATAAAAGCTTATAGAATACCACTCCGACTAGTCGCATATTTAGGTTTTTATTTTCCTATTTGACTGCCTGGTTGGTCTCGTGGTTGCTAAGCGCGACTGCTGAGCACGAGGTCCTGGATTCGAATCCCGGGTCGGGCAAAGTGTTACTGGGTTTTTCTATTAGGCAATTCTCAGTAGCAGCACGGAGTCTGGATTTGTGCCCGGTTGGTGGCAATAGGCTCGCCCCCTATTACATTGGGACCTAAAACATAACTGGCGAAATGTGGGTGTACTATATGTGCACCTCTGCCTACCCCTTCGGGGAATACAGGCGTGATGTTATGTTATGTTTTGCTAAAGAAACTAGAATGCTGAAGTTTTAAGTGTCAAGTGTACGAGAGCAATTTTAGAGCACAAACCCGGAAGAATAACAATGTCAAAGCTTGCTGGATATAACTGTGAATACAGTACAAATTAACTGCACACATATTTAGCTAGAAATTCCAGTAATATTATAGTACATTTCAGCTTTAACAATAGAAGATAAATACAACCAATATTAAACTCTACGTCATCCAAAACAGAGTTCAAATTCAATACCAATAGACCGAGAAAGCCCTAGAGGTGTTATTACCAATTCAATTATTAATTATTATTGCCGTTGGAACGCAAACTTTACTCTTAACATTATATCACAGTAGCAGAATACGGTCGAGGTAGGCTTTATCGCTACCTAGATATTAGGCGTTCGGCCTGCATAACAGGCTTGTTTTCATTCTATTTCACGAGAATTATGTGCTCAAATATTTTTGACTTCACCACTGGATTTTAGATCTTGAAGCTGTGGTATATAAAGGTGGGTTTTGATTGTATTTTTGTGAGAGATACAGAGAAAGCTCTGATGTACGGTTGGGGTATTGATAAGTTCGCTTCCCGGTTGGTTTAGGGGCATGCAAATTATTATCACTGGCTGACCCGTCTGTGGGCGGGTCTGTTGTGTAATAGTTATTTATTGTCGTCATATTTGTGTCGAGATTAAGCTTACCTGTCCTTGTAGACGAATATTGTTGGAGATTGTTGGGTCTGTGACTTTTTCTTGAGATAGTTTTGTGAGCCTTCGGTGCTTTAAGAGTGGTGGATAGAAGTAGTGCCGAAGTATAGAAAAAACATAGAAGATTTTTTTGGCATTTTTTGGTATTTGATTCGTATCCTCCTAGTGCCTTCAAGAAAATCTTCAGACTATCCTTTATACCTTCTCACACAATTCATTTCACTTGGCAAACATTAAAAATAGTATTTTGTATAATGTCATTTTTTATAACAGTCTATCCTAACAGCCGGAAAACATCGTGAGGAAGCCGGCACACTTGAGAGATTCCAACAGTATGTAAAGCCATGTCAGAGGCCTACAGGCGGTTTAAACTCTGACACCAGGTTCTTTAACCACACAATAAGAAGAAGCAAAAAAAAAGGTCTACAACACGCGGTACAATAAACCCTAATTTATTCTTCGTTAAAACGAATATGCAAAGTTGAGAGAAATTAAATCTTAGAAAACATTACTAGCCAATCAAGTCGCCATATTTTTCTAAGCTTCTACCTAAACGAGATAACAAGAACCATTATTTCTTTATACATAACAGCCCCCGTACCACGTACTCTTAAAACCGGACAGTTTACCATGTGGAAGCGAGACGCCGCGCCGTTACGTGCAGTGTAATGCGGCCTCTCGCTTCCACAACATGAACTGTCCATCTTTGAGAGTACATGGTAGGAGGGCAGGCCGGTAGCTGCCATTGTTAGGCAACCGAACATTCTTCTGTCCACAACCACTGTTTATCAATGAACGGCGCACGAGTACATTTGAGTGCTAAACGTATATGTGTAGAGTACAATCACGTTCGGAATATGGATGTACGATCGATGAATTTCTTCATATTTTTGGAAACATAGGGGCGGTCGCGGTGGACGTGACTGCGGTAATGTCCAACTTTTATTTACCTACTAATATTATAAACGCGAAAGTTTGTAAGTATGGATGGATGTTTGTTACTCTTTCACGTAAAAACTACTGAATGGATTTTATCGGAATTTCATATGGAGGTAGCTGACACCCTGGATTAACACATAGGCTACTTTTTATCCCGAAAAAATGTAGCGGGTAATACCGCGGGGCGCAGCTAGTTTGAAATATTTTGAGCCGTTTTCTTTTTTCTATTCTAAGTTTAATGTGCAGGATAATAAGAGATTTGCTATATTAATAGTACAAATAACCTCCACACTACCAACTGACATTACATGTTTATGTAAGAGATGGTAAAACATGACATAGATATTTTTTTATGCTATAAACTGCTGTTGCTTAAAGAAGCTTTGGCTTTTTAACCGACTTCAAAAAAGGAGGAGGTTCTCAATTCAACTGTATTTTTTTTTTATGTTTGTTACCTCATAACTTTCGCTTGGAACCGATTTTGATGATTTTTTATTTATTTGAAAGCTGGTGCCTCCCGTTTGGTCCCATTGCAATTTGATTAAGATCCGATCAGTACTTTTTCAGTAATTCTTAATAATGCTGTTTTTTTCACGTTCTCTACTACATTTTTCTATGATTGTTCTCCGATTTCTGCGGTTTTTATGAACCTTTTTTACTTTTTTATATTATGTATTGTCAGTCAGTGTGATACTTGGTATTAATGTGTGTCTCCTATAATTGAAGAAGTACATCAACCAATAATTATTTGTATTTAATTAAGAATGATTGTGTAATTGTGCCCTTTGTTGGAGGCCCAATATATAAATGAAAAAAAAGAAGTGCTTGAATAAATTACTACAGCCTTACTCTTATACTTAAAGCTACACATTTTTCGTTGTGGAAGCGAGACGCCGCTACGTGCAGTGTAGCACGGAGCACGTCCCTCTTTCACAACGGAAAATGTCCTGCTTTAAAAGTCCATAGTAAGGGGCAGGTTAAGCATCTCACGTTTCCAACAGACTGTATCTATAATCCACGCAAAACTCACAAGATAAAATGTCTTCAATGACTAAAAGATCTCGGCCGTACCAAGTTCTAATCATCACCTGTAACAAAATCTGATGAGAGCCATAAATACCCCTACCATCATAAACCTTAACCATAATTATGTCTCATTAAGTTATCCATAAACTATACATTAAGAAAAGTCGTTAAAACGCTCAGCGGCTATCTTATCGGAGAATGTTTGGCATCTCATTATGGGACCCTAAAACTTTTATTGTTGACTTAAATAGGCATCTAACGATATATAAGTTTATTTTTGTTTACCTTACATTACTAGAGAAACAAGGTTTTCTGCAAGTTTTGCATCTTGTTTTCTTATATTTTGCAGACTGTATCTTTGTAACTTTTAGCGTATGTGCTATTCCGATTTATAAGCTATATTACTCTAAAGTTACATCAAAATCCGTTCAGTAGTTTTTGCGTGAAGGTTTAGCAAACATCCATTCATACGTCCATCCATCCGTACATACTTTCGCGTTTTTTAATATTATGTAGAACACAAATTACAGTTTTATAAAGAATTTATATAATTAGATTTATTCTTTATGTATGTATTCTTTATTAATGACTTCGCAAACTTTTGATTACGTCTTTAAAGTTTCCATTTAAATAAAATCCGCCATGTCGTGTGGGTTTTTCCTTGTGGTAAAAAATATTTGATGTTTTATTTATTAGGTTAATCTTAATAATCAGAGCTACGAGCGGCTATTGATGTTGATACACTGTAAAATTAAGAAAAAAAGGCCTGCTTACTACTTTACATTATCGTTACTCAAGTGGATATTTTACATGATTAATGTTTACAGCTGATAACAAAACACGAATCCAAATTAATGTTTCTTCAACATTAAAAACGCCGAGCTGCCGCTCACTTTATCGTCCCGTATATTTCCAAATTCAAGTCAAAAACAACACAATATTTCTCAATCAGAGCTTTGTTAGCGGAACTGCTTAGCCGGGGCAATGTGGGCGACCGGACGAGCTCTCTGGGCAAACGTTATGTCATTGTAATGATGAATCTTGGGCCAAGTTTCCTTCCTCATTATGTCATAAACTGATAACTGTATCAATTAGGTACTAAGCTTGCTTTAAACATCGATTTTATCTAGTAAGGATTCAATTTAAAATGCATGATATGCTTTTTTATATCAGTTGGTCAGTCTAGCACTTTAGCTTTAAAAATAAGACTTTGGCCCTCATCACATCAGCCTATTACAGGCCACTGCTGGACGTAGGCCTCACCCAGGGTACACAAGGTCCACTATCCCGGTTACGCCACCCACAATTTATATATTGGATATACCAGGAATAGTAGAGGGCCGGGAACTGTGTGCAGTTTTTGGCTATTCTTCATTGGGGGTATTTCCCCACTACTGGACTCGATCGTATTAAGAAAACTAATTTAGGTTGTTACTCATTATAAAAACTTCTCTGCATTTCTGCATACATTAGTTATTCATTCTATTATACAAGCAGATGATGCAACAATATGAGTATCGCGTGATTTATAACTATTTATTTTTCAAAACTAGGTATAAGGAAGCAGGCGAACATGATCTTCAAGAGTTCTTTAATACTTCCTATACACTATTTCTTATATGCCTACTAAATTATTGCAAGGATACTAATTTTGTAGTTTGTTTTGCGTAATACAACCCCGTTGGACTTATGGTGCCCTGGTACCTGACAAGAAAACTAAAAGTCTGATTCTGCCGAAAATACACAAGTCACTTGTGGAAAGTACCAATTTATATGTGAAACCTTGTATAAAGTAAGTTTTCTTTACTTAGCTTTTCTTTACTTTAACCATAGACAAAGATAGTTGTTATATAGAATGAGGTAGAAGACCATTAGTCTATGCCTTTGTGTCTATAATTCTCCACATAAACAAATTCCGAACGGCTTGCTCTAAAATAAACCTTACAAAATCAAAGTCCAGTTATCTATGCAGTGGATCAGCAGAATTCCCCGTCATGTCGCCTAGATCCGCGCAGCCGCAGATAAGCGGCGCACGCGCGCTATCCGCGCCGATCTTTTGTACGAAAGCAGGTCGTTCAACTCAAAACCGGATATCGGTTGTTTTAGGAATTTGGATAGTGATAAGGGAAGTCTGTGGTGCCTTAGTTAGTTGTGTTGTCCTATTTACTGTTATGTTTGTTAATTAAGAGGTTGATTTGTAAGTTGCGATGGCAGAGTATTATTCTGGGCTACAGAGTCACGTGATAACATAACATCACGCCTGTATTTCCCGAAAGGGTAGGCAGAGGTGAACATATACTACACGATTTTAAGTCCCAATGTAATAGGCGGCGAGCCTATTACCATCAACCGGGCACAAATCCAGACTCCGTGCTGCTACTGAGAATGCGCTTATTGGGATGGCGGAACGAGCTTCACTCCTATAAGAAGACAAGGACAATGGCAGTTCACTACCTGGAGGAATGGAGGAGAAAGGCCTTTTGCCCTTCAGTGAGATAATTTTGAACTAAAAATAAAAATTCACTTACATTATCATACGTCTATGGTGCAGTAGACAGGCGAGATTCTACCACACGTCAGCCGTATTTCAATAGCAATCAATAACATTTGCTGCAACAGTACTTTATTTAGAACGATGAAGCTGTGTAACACCTTGTTATAATATTCGCATTCACTTATTACGAAAACTTATGAGGAGCGGTGTTACCTAGCTGTGTGTGCTAACAATGATATACAGACCAACATATAATAAGTAGGTATCTGCACAAGTGTGCACTTAGCTTCCCAGATCGCAGTTCAAGAATGAAATTAATAGCAGTGATTTATATTGCTTTTTATGTTTGATGCTATTTCTAAATCGCACTGCGAAAGTTTGCGGTTGTTTGTTACCTCTTCACGGGCTAACGGCTGGAGCGATTTTGTTAACATTTGGTATGGAGGTAGCTGACACACTGGTACATAGGCTCCTGAAAAAATGTAGCGGGTAACACCGCGGAGCGCTCCGCATTATTCTGCCCGTAGCGGAATCTCGCTTCCACAACGTAAACTGTCCTGATTTAAAAGTTCATGGTAAGGGGGCAGGTTGCATATTCTGCAAGAACTCGTCTCGTTATTGAACAGAAAAAGGTCTATTTACCTCCATAATTACTTCTCTTAATGCCTGTTCAAGAGATGTATGAACACAACAAAACGCTGCACACACAAACAGAGGCTTTCTGTCCAAAGGAAAGACAATGCATTTCTCAATTTCACGTAACCTACCCAACTTAAGGGCACGGAGTGGTCGACCTTGGCCGAAGGACGGCTTGCCCGGCCCTCGCTCATACTTTTTTTTCCCCATAAAAATTGCCCATAAAACGGTGAGCGATCTTACACAGAGTACTGACAGATACAGAGGCACTACCACCATTTTTATAACCCGTAAATTTTCTTGTAATTTACGACCGCGATTTCAAAATTTATTTCTTGTTTTTATTTTTATTTGAAATATGTCGTAATAAAATATTGTGTTTATCGGTTTTTAATCCGTTTAAATATTTATTGGAAGAAAGTTATATGTGAGCAAAGTAAATTTTAATTTTAATAAATTAACTCACGACACGTTAGTATAAGAATATATTTGTCGATATTTAGTATTATTACTTCGGAAAGCATTAAGTATTATTGACATCATCATCAGCTGGAAGACGTCCACTGTTAAACAAAGGCCTCCCCCTTAGAACGCCACAATGAACGACAGCTTGCCAATTCCAGCAAAAATGTTTTGGAACAAATTAATTCTAATTAATTAATTAGTTCTTACTCATTTATTTTCCCGTACTTACATTTAACATTATTAAATGTCCAGGAAACTCAACTACACTCAAGTCATCGTCTTCAATCACGCTATATATATATAGCGTATTAAGCTATAAAAGCGTCCGTTGTCATCCGTCAAGGAATTTGTCGTGTCTCTGTTAATGAGATATACGTAAGATAATGCTAATTAATTGAAAACTTTTACAAGCAACGATTGACACATAATGACTGGCGGCATCGAGTTTCCTGTGAGTAAGTCAGGTTCATCTTAAAAAAGCAAGTTATATTGTTTTTTTAACATCTTAACCACTCTTGTTTAGTTGTTGTGTCAAGTTAATGGTCACTCTGGATTTTTTTTCTATTAGCTAACTTTTTTTTTTTAAACGTCGCCCACACTAGGAATTTCTACTGTGTCGTGGGTACGTTTCACAAACATGAAATATCACATGTTACAAACACCCAGACTCGGGACAAACATCTGTGGTCGACACAAATTTTTGCCCCGTGCGGGAATCGAACCCGCAACCCTTAGCTCAGCAGTCCAATCGCTTAGCCACTGCGCCAATCAGGTCGTCAACTCACTTATGTTACTTAGGTATTACAGTAAATGTATTTATTTCTTCTCCAGTAGGTATCCTATGTTCTTGTGTATCCACGTCATACTCATATTTTAGTCAAAGCATGTTATGACCACTTTGATTACTTAAAAAAAAACTTGGCATAATTTATTGAAATCTACACTTATAATATGATAAAAACTTAGCTTCTATATCTTTCTATATTTAGTACTATTTTCCTTCCATCCCTAAAAAGTTAGCATAACCCTACGCCTCTTCTACCAAGAAACACAACAGAAAAATAAATAAAAAACGTAACAATGGTGCACCCTCTGTGACTCATTACTCTGTGCAAGTGAGAGTGGTTCTCATGTCAGGGTGTTTTTGTATCGGCGCGGCTAACAACCGCGTTATGTGCGCCTGCGCTTATCGCGAGCTGTCGCGTCCTGACCGAAGGTAGGCCGTTTGTAACATGGGACCATTGTGTTTAGTTTGGTCGACTTCTGATGGAAACTCAGGGTTTTCTTGAAATTTTTTTCGGTAAGTATAGTACAAATCGAACACCAAAAGTATTTAATAACTTATACCGGTATACTGTAGCAACAAATTACCTTTTTTTTTAAAAAGAAAACGTCGCCCCACCCTAGGAATTTCTCCTGTGTCGCGGGTGCGTTTCACAAACTTGAAATATTCACATACACAAACACCCAGACTCGGGACAAACATCTGTGGTTAGCACAAAGTTTTGCCCCGTGCGGGAATCGAACCCGTAGCAGTACAACTGCTTTGCCACTGCGCTAATCAGGTCGTCAATATTCTTCTTATGACACTGGATTTAAAAAATGCATGTCTCTTTACTCTGGTTAGGAGTTACACTATACTTTACGTTTTATACCAATACCAAATAAATAATTAAGTTATTACTCAATTAGGTGATACATTTATATCAGTAAGATGTGTAGAGCACCCATTTCATAGAGATCCAAGATTCGAGAATCGGTACTACTTAGGCCGCCAGGAGCTTTTATTTCTAAAAAATAATGTGACGTGTGTGTGTGTATGAGTGTGTGTGTGAGTGAAATAAAAAATATGGGACCATGATAAGTAATATCGAAATTATATGTCACAATAATCGCATCCCCCAATAAAAAACCCAACTTAACCTATCAATTAGGTACCTAAAATCCTTAAAAGTCGACTTCAAAAAGCTTTTTTTACCACTGACTCATAAACACAAGGCATCCGAAGGGTTAACATCACATGGCCTTTAATTACATCAGCATTACACGGGTTACGTGTAAACGACTTCACGTGACATTTCAGCGTTATTCTTTTTTTTTTTTGAGTATAAGGCAAAGGAGTCATGGTCACTTTTCGCCTTTTAGGGTTGCCACTTTCGTAAACGCCCTTATGTGTCGCGTATTAAGGCGGGTTTATTGTCGTTTTAAAGCCTGGTTCTAAGAGAAGGATTTAATTCCATTTCCTATTATCAAAGTCCAGTAAAACTTTGTATTCGAAGAAGTCTATCCGACTTTAAGCTCCTGTCGTTTGAAGAAAGCGTTTATTTATATTGTTCTTCTAGAAATGCACGAATAATGCTTGTCTGTACGATTTTTTTATACTTTAACCAATTTTATTAGAGTTATGTACGAAAAAAACAAGGCTTCTTTGGTCTGTAATATCTGCGTCTAGATTTATTTTAAAATTCGCAATATAATTAATATAAATCTAGCTACTAGCTTTTTCCCTCGTTAAGTAGCCTGTGTCCTTTCTCGGGTCTTAATCTTCCTACATGCCAAATTTTATCAAAATCCGGCCAGCGGTTTAGTCTTGACGGCATAACAGATAGACAGTTACTTTGACATTTATAATATTAGTATGGATGACATTTTTGTTTTGGCAACCCTAGCCCAACTTGAGCGTAGATCGTAAAATGTTGCCTTTTCTTTATACCAGTTTGGAAGAAAAAGAATGGAGCGTATCAGCTGCCAGTCATTTTGCGTAATTTGTAAGAGATAATTACAGGTACTTCGATGTACATTGCACTATTTATATACCTTGATCTTTTGAAGTAGCCACTAATATATCAATGGGTGTTGAGTTTATAAATAAAGTCCGTTGACTTTCTTTAATACTTGAGATTGTTGTTAGCCTAGTACTGTCGACCAAAAATAAGGTCTACCACCCTACGAGGTTCATTTAAACGTCATGAAACAACAAGGTTGCTTTTCCCCAAAATAACAATTAAACCAAGCCTTCATAAGCCAGATGTCTCGGATAATACGTCATTTTATGCATCTTTTATACTCCGTCAGTAAAGTCAACCTTAGTGACAATTAGATCTCTCCTAAACTATATGTCTAAACTGGCAGACCATTTTCTTGGTCGACTCCAATCACTGGACTTCCAAATTGTTTTCGGAAGGTGTCCAAATCTTCCTCGTATCTTCGTCGCGGTCTACCACGTCTTTCGGCACCAATTTTGAAACAAAATTGGTCTATACCCTTTAGACAGACTTACCAGTGCTAAACATTCATTTATTTACTTTACATCACTCAGTTTATTATATCTAGGTATATCTAGCAACTTAGGAAAGTTACATTTTACGATATAATAAAATAATAATAATTATTAATTCATTGTTTTATACATTAAGGCCTGATTGCACGACTATTAATTAATCGCGTTTAAGTAATGTTATAAACATACAAAAACTGTCAGATTAAACACGAATTAGTGTTAAATGCATTTAGCTAATGTGGAGCAATCGGGCCTAAGACCTCAAACCGTGTGGTACACTAACGCCATCTGTTGTGCAGTAGAGGAAACAAAACGGCCAAGTTGTGAATAAAGTAAAATTAAGGAGTTCGCAGCAATGTTACGGCTATCGCGTAGATCAGTTGATCTGTGAGGTTAAGCGGGGCTGGCCTGTTGTCTAGTCTTGTGATGGATGACCGTTTTCACATGTACAGACCCCTCCGTGCTTCGGAAGGCACGTTATCCGTTGGTCCTGCGCATAGTACAACCACATTTTGCCAGTTATGATAGAAATACCATTGGTCCCATTGCATTAGGGCGCAAATCCAGACTCCTCCGTGATGCTACTTTGATTTGCCCAACCCCGGATACAAACCCTGGACTGCTTAGCGACCACTAGACCAACGAGGCAGCATTAAATAATTATAAATATTATTATGTAATGTTTTCTATATAATACATTTGTTAAGACTTTGGTTCGTATAATCTTGAACCTTGGAAGTATACTATGACTTATGGTTGTCTGTTTGTCCTCAGGTTGGTTTTCAGCGTGTGGCTGTCGCGGCGGGGCCCTGGCGGCGCCGCGGGGCTCCATCGCGGCTCTCCTGCGGGCACGGGCCTTCGCCCTCGTGTCGCCGCGCGCCATATCTGCGTACAGAGCGCGCCCGGCCTCCGGTGAGTTACTGTTCTTTATTGTTACTGAAATAGCAGTCTAGCTTTACTTAGTTACTCAACATTACCTTGCTAACTTACAAAGTTGTTATCAATCTTTATACTACGACTAGCGTCAAATGTATAATGGAAAGAAAGTTCCTATTATAAATACAATATAACATAACGTTCTAGAAATTTTCCAACTTTAACGCAATTTCTAAGAATTTATATCGTATTTGAATGCCTCGTTGGTCTAGTGGTTGCTAAGCGCGACTGCTGAGCAAGAGGTCCTGGGTTCGAAATCCCGGGTCGAGCAGTGTTACTGGGTTTTTCTATTAGTTAATCCTTAGTAGCAGCACGGAGACTGGATTTGTGCTCACCTCCTATTACATTGGGACCTAAAAACATAACTGGCGAAATGTGCACTGCCTACCCCTTCGGGGAATACAGGCGTGATGTTATGTGTTTTACTGATTGCTTGCGAGGCGAAAGAATTGAGCAGCACTTGCGATTCTCGTACATAACCTCAATATGTATAAAGTCTATACTGTTTTGTTACATAAGCCCCTGGTCCCACAGAGAGCGGGCGGGTAGGGGCGCAGTACGAGCGGGCGGCGGCGCGGCCCGGCACGCCGCTCCGGCTGGCGGGCGTGTTCGCAGATGGGAGCAAGGCGAAAGCGCCTAAATATGCCCAACTCATCGATCCGCAGGGGAATGTGAGTATCTGTTTATGCTTTTATTTATTACGCTATTTTATGTTGCACATTTTAGGGTTAAGTGTCGTCAAACACCGAAAAAAAAGGCACTGACTAACATTACTGCCCAAAAAAGTTAAACTACAGAAAAACTTGATCAAAAATATTTAAATTTTTTGTTATTCTGTGTTTTTTTTAAGAATTATGTTTGTCTAACTTTATAGTACTAAAAACACATTTTTGCAACTCCTGTAAGCAAGAATCTACAATTTAACACCAATATCTGAAGACCAATATCAAAAAAATTCTTCAAAAATATCAATGTAATTTTCAAGTAGGTTGTCAAGAACTTTACTCATGTGCTATGACCTGATATTAGGTCTGTATCCGATTCAATTATATATCCGAGGGCATTGACCTTTATTAGGACTAATGTTCAATTGTTTGTCGTAAATGTCACTGGATGACATTCGTACAGTAATGGTCTAATAACTAGGTACCTAGCTTAGTGTCACACAAATTATAGTATAGGAAATACCTATATACATATCTCATATATCCTTAAAAAAATAAGTATAATTTTTCCGCCAGAAAAGCGAGTTGTAAACGAACCTAGTACAATGTCAATAGGCTCGCCAGACTATTGCCATTCAACGAGTATAAGGTCACAGATGGCGACCTGTCTATATTGGCCCTCACCTGATGCTTGACATAAGATACAAATAAATAGGTAAATAATAAAAATAACGACTGTTAAAATGAGGCTGCATAGACTTCTTCTATATGACAAAATCCCGATGACCACGAGCCCATACTAGGCTCAATCAAAATCAAAATCAGAATCAGCCCCCTTACCATAAATCTTTAACCACGACAGTTTACGTTGTGGAAGCGAGACGTAGCTACGTGCAGTGTAATCCGGCGTCTCGCTTCCACATCGTAAACTGTCCTGCTTTACGAGTTCATGGTAAGGGGTATACCTATATCTTTTTAATCCATTCTTTCTCATTACTTACTCCCCTTAATACATCAGCCAGATTTACAGCACCAGAAGATATTCCTAACGATGAATGGTCCAATAGAATTTGTGACAAAATATAATTAGCAAACAATACAGTAATAGGAAACACAGGGTCTAAACCTGTCCGACTTAAAACGAATAGATGGACAGAAGACTCCACTTTATAGTCCGGCAGTGTAATGAATTGTGCGACGCAACTCATGAGCGGAGCAGGGAGCGGGATACTATACTCATAAAAAATCAAGATCATGCCTACGAGTATATTCCCCCAAGAAGTAGGCAGAGGTGTACTTATAGATACTATACACATAAATAACAAAACAAAAATTTTAACAAAAAAAAACCGACTTCAAAACAAAGCTATTTTACAACAAAATAAAAAGCACTAAAAAGTAAAAAAACCGCAGAAATCGGAGAACAATCATAGAAAAATGTAGTAGAGAACGTGAAAAAAAACAGCATTATTAAGAATTACTGAAAATGAACTGATCGGATCTTAATCAAATTGCAATGGGACCAAACGGGAGGCACCAGCTTTCAAATAAATAAAAAATCATCAAAATCGGTTCACCCAAGCGAAAGTTATGAGGTAACAAACATAAAAAAAAATACAGTCGAATTGAGAACCTCCTCCTTTTTTTGAAGTCGGTTAAAAAAGAACATCAAGCCTGTGTTCCCCCAAGAAGTAGGCAGAGGTGTACTTATAGATACTATACAGATAAAAAAACAACATCAAGCCTATAATATTCCCCTAAGGAGTAGGCGTGTACCTATAGTACACCGACATTTCACCAGTTATGTTATAGAGGGAGAATGTATCACACTGATCACACTTTTACATCATAAAGGGGAAAGTTTGTGTGTGTATGTTTGTTACCTCTTTCCGCTCAAACGGCTAGACCAATTTTGATGTAATTTGGTACGGAGGTAGCTGACACTCTGTATATATAGGCTACTTTTATCTCGAAAATTGTAGCGGGTAACACCAAGGCGCAGCCAGTAGTTTTTGTACCAATTCTGGTGTACAAATATTTTAATTATACTTATAAATTATTTTGTTTTTCTGCATACAAGACTATAAATTATTTTCTTGTATGGCAACTTGCGATTTTCGCTATTGTTAAATATAGAATCCGCCTTAACCCTTTCTCCGCCTTAGACCAAACCCAACACGCGCTCCCCATACAACGCAACGTACTCGTACTTTATAAGTACTAATATCTATTAATCAAGTCTATCACAAGAGGGCACGTCTTACAGCACAAAAAGAAACAGAAACTTACTAAGGGTTCTCGACAAGCGCACGATTAATAGTTCGCGAGAGATTGATGATAGTTTATTTTGTCGTACATAATTATGTGAGCGATTATTTTTCGAAAATAAGACCCATAGTTGCTGAATTAAATGTGATGATTTTGCGAGATGGTTGACTGGTTTTCTGTGGAGATTGAGAGTTCATTTTTACTGTGGTTTTATAGTAAATATTATTGATGTATGTCCTTTATAATTATTGTATAGAATAAGTTATTACCTGCAGTGACATAAAACCTACATAAAACAAAATTTCGCCTGTATTCCCCGTAGTGAAAAACCTTGAAGGATCAAGGAAAGTCGACCCTACCACGATATCTAGTCTAGCTAGGAACTACTGGATAAACATAACATAACATCACGCCTGTATTCCCCGAAGGGGTAGGCAGAGGTGCACATACAGTACACCCACATTTCGCCAGTTATGTTTTTAGGTCCCAATGTAATAGGGGCGAGCCTATTGCCATCAACCGGGCACAAATCCAGACTCCGTGCTGCCACTGAGATTTACCTAATGGAAAAACCCAGTAACACTTTTGCCCGGCCCGGGATTCGAACCCAGGACCTCGTGATCAGCAGTCGCGCTTAGCAACCACTAGACCAACGAGGCAGTCTACTGGATAAAAACAATAAAAGAAGTGACTGCTCGTAAATTGACCTATTTCGTTGACATTCTAAAGACTACAATAATATATCTCATACATAATGTAATATAAAATTCTCGTGTCACAATGTTCGTTCCCGTACTCCTCCGACCGATTCTCATGAAATTTTCTGAGCATATTGAGTTGGTCTGAGAATCGGCCAACATCTATTTTTCATACCCCTTAGTGTACAGATTTTTACCTGAAATTCACGCGGACGAAGTCGCGGGCAACAGCTACTATAATATAGATTGCAATCGAAGCTTGTTTTGATCGGCAAAAGAATACTATTGCTGCCATTCCACACTTTCTTGCATGGCAACTATTGCCATTTTTCTTGCATCGCGACAATCGCCATACTTTCGTGCATTGTAAAATAATTTAAGGCATCTTTGCCACATTGATGTAGTACAAAGAAATCTATCAATGGAAGGATCGCTTACGCAGCATTCCAAATTTAAAATATTTTTAGAACATCGCGATTCCATTGTTTTATGTAGTTTCGTGTTCATTTAGTTTTAATGTGATGTCGTAAGCGGCATTTAATAGTAGCGTGTTAGGTTTATTGTTGATATGGATTGCTACGCTATACATTGAAGAGTATGAATAAAGTTTAAAAGTAATTTTGGAGTTTGAGAAGCTATGTAACAATGAAAAATTTGGCCTGACTATTTTTGTGTTGTCTAATATTGATGATTGGTTGATTGACGTATTCTTTGGTTTAGTGGATATGTGTTAGACGTTCTCTGCGTAGGTAAGTTGGTTCGATTCCCACTCAAGACAAATATGTGTGTAAGCGTTTGTGCATAATTTCCATGTCTATTACACCAACGATACAGTCATTATAATAACCAACCCTCCTTCGGCAGTCGAGTAAAAGGCGCATGCGCATGAATTATAGGAATTATCCAGAACCCATGACGGTGTTTTGTAGCTATGAAAGCTCTTTACACATTGAACAACTGACAACAGCCAGTTATAATATTGAGTACCTAATTATATACTTAAACTGCATATTATATAAATTATATAGTACAGAACCTACTTCGCAAAATATACCTACTAACCCCTTGATTGTATTGGACCTGAAATTATATTCCAGTCGCGGACACTACGATTATGCATGAAAAAGAAAGAAAAAAAGAAAAACCTTCTTTACACTCGAGAGAACATTAAATTCTTTGTCTATTTTTGTTCGACAACCCATAGTAACACGCCACAGGATCTTGACAGTAAAGATCTGACATTAACCTGTGGAATCGCAAGCGAAAAGCAACCTTAAACACGTATTAATACGGTGCATTTACACCGCGACACTTTTAAATGGAATGCATAGATCCTACCAAGGCTTTTGAGAAGTTCGTTCAAGCGAAATTAGGATTTATGTCGTGGGGTTAAGGTTTATAATGAGCGCAGGGTTACGTTGGTAAGAGTAAGCGTCGCAGGGCAGTGTCCTCAGTGAACCGTGTTGCTAGGACGTTCGTATAGGGCTGTCACGATTTCAAAATGAAAGCCTTTGTTTTATTTAGTTTTTATTGGTTGGGTAAAATTATTGTTTGGCGTCCCGTACAGGGCTCTGTTTAGATATCGGGTGAAATATAGGCTTTTATGACGACTAAATAAGTCTGGGTTTATTTGATGATGGCAACATCGTGATCGCAAATTGTTTTAGAATACCGGTATTGTGACGTTGAACGGTATTGGTTGGTGGGATGTTGCGGTATTGTAATGGTAAAATTTTAAATATTACGTTGTTTGAATGTAACTTTAAATAGACATTTTTTTTGGAAATTGTTGATTGATTGTTATAAATACCTAAAATGTATGACAATAATAGTATTTTTTAACTTGTATATATTATGAGATTTAATGTAAATATTTTATTAAATTATTAAAAGTGTTTTAAGTAAATAAAAATATAAGGGACATAATTTATACAAATAAATCCAATATTCCCTCTATCCATTCCATCACGCTTGTATTCCCTAAAGGGGTAGGCAGAGCTGTGTAAATACATCCACATTACGCCAGTTATATTATAAGTCTCAATGTATATAAAGCAGCACTGACTAGGCACTAACCTAGACTCCGTGCTGCAACTGAGAAATACCAAATAGAAAAACCTAGTAACACTTTGCCTGACCCGGGACTCGAACCCAGGACTTCGTGCTCAGCAGTCGCGCTTAGCGACCAGTAGACCAAGGAGACAGTGGATCGTTACTCGTGGAAAATTCTTTGAGTATAAAAAGTTAATTAAATTATATATATAGTTACTTAGGTACTAGTTAATCTGCTTAACCTTGTTTAGACAAGGTAGGTAAGAATTGCCATTAAAATATTGCTTAGTGATTGCTTATATCCACATAACATTGTCAAAACGATGCAAGATTTTTAACAATAAAGTTATTTTATTTTATATATTCACGCCTTACAACTGAAAAAAAGTACCTAAATAATACATATGACGTAACATCACGCCTGTATTCCACGAAGGGGTAGGCAGAGATGTGTAAGTCCACCCACATTACGCCAGTTATTATATAAGTCCCAATGTAATAGGGAGCGAGTCTATTACCAATAAACAGGCAGAAACCCCGACGTGCTACTGAGAATTACAAAATGGAAAAACCGAGTAACACTTTGAACGAGATTCAAACCCAGGTCCACATGATCAGTAGTCGCACTAGAACAAGGCAGTCGAAATAATACATTACTATTATTCCTGTGGTGGCCTAGTGGTTAACATACCGGATTTGTATGCACAAGGTTGCAGGTTCAAACCCGGGCAAGTATCAATGTGACTTTTTGAATGTTATAAATACTTTCTTAGTTATTCTAAGACACTACTGACTAAAAGTGACGGAAAACATCGTGAGGAAACCTGGATTTAATTATCTGAAATCACCAACCCGCAGTGAGCTAGCATGGTGATCAATGCTCCATCCTTCTCTATACGAGAAGAGGCCTTTGCCCTGCAGTGGGACAGTTATAGTCTGGTATTATTATATATTATTCCTAATTCGACAACCCTAATAGTTCGCGAAAAATGACGCGCGATCTTTTGTTTATGTGTGTATGAACCTTAATTATGTTAGAAACAGGCGGGCACAGTGTCCTACCAGCTAGGCTAGGCTGACCACAGGTGGGTAATGTATGGCCTGTCCAGGATAGTTTAAATGCCAGACAAATGCTGGTGACTGTACTATACAAATGGAGAATTTACGAGAGATTTTTTTATATACGACTAATACGAGAAATGAAAACATAACATAACATCACGCCTGTATTCCCCGAAGAGGTAGACATATATAGTACACCCACATTTCGCCAGTTATGTTTTAGGTCTCAATGTAATAGGGGGCGAGCCTATTGCCATCAACCAGGCACAAATCCAGACTCCGTGTGGCCATATTGCCATTCTAATATTTCGTTCAAACTCGATTTATGTGAAAAAAAGATTATAATTATTAGGTTATTGTCAGATATCTCGCCACTCAACTTGCACAAAAACCCATATATTAACATTATTCCAAAACCCAAGATCCTACTTAATCAGACATGATCTACCTAATATTATACTAAGTAGGTATTATGTATACCTACTTCAAAGCAACAATCGCTTACTTCTCACAGCGATACAGATCAACAAATAACGGGTGTCTTCAGTTGCCTAGCAACGTGTTTCGTAAATAAGCTATATCTAAGGTGATATTTAGGTGATTCAGGATATCACACAACACACTAATATTTATCAAGGTGAAAGTTTGTGAGTGTTTTTGTATGTTTGTAACCTCTTCACGCTCAAACGGCTAGACCGATTTTGATGAAATTTCATATGGAGGTAGCTGACACCCTGGATTAACACATAGGCTACTTTTTATCTTTAAATAAATAATAAATAAATAAAAAGGTTTATTTCAGAAACTTGTACAACTATTTAAAAATCTTACATAGGGACCTCCTTTTAAGTAAAAGTAATACCTGTGTTAGGAGGCCCCGCTCTTCTATAACAAATTACATGATGGTAAAAGTTGTGTACAAAGTGCAAAAAAATAAAGTTTAAAAAATAAAATACAAAATTATAATAATTATTTGAAATTCGTAAAATCTAATATAAAATTAATAGAAACAAAATTGAAACTTAAACAATAATTAGAGTTATATCCTAAGGTAGTGTTTGTGAGTGTGTTTGTGTGAGTGAGTGAAGGTGGGTGTGAGTGAGTGAGTGAAGGTGGGTGTGAGTGAGTGAGTGAATGTGTGTGTATGTGTGTGTCTTTGGAATTCAGATAGATGATGCTTGCAACAATGATTCAATGTCATCATAGGTCTTCGGTTTTAGCCATTGAACTATTGCCTTTTTGCAGTTTTGAGTAGTCATGGGGTAAATATTAATCATTTTATTTATTTTATTATATAGGACAGCAGAATTTGTAACAAATTGTCTTTTGGCATATGTAGTTCTTACAAACTCTACCGGTGCCACTCGATATTTTCTTCTCCTTTCCTGAAGACGTGGGTCATAGGGGAGGACTTAGTGCAATTTTAATACAGCATGAAGAATGTACAATTTTCTGACACTAAGAATACCGCTAAGGGAGTATAGCTCGATCGTTGGGAATCTGTACGGTTTAGTGTACATTACTTTAATAAGGGATCTCTGTGCTCTCTCTAGCTCAAGAAATTTTGTTTTTGTTGCTCCGCCCCATACTGGTATCTTGGTAAGATATAATTTGATAGTTATAGAAGATATAATTTGGAGACATGTTTAACAAACATTTAGCATAAAGTAACTAGAACGTGAACAGAGACGAGACTATACATCGTGTAGCCGCCTGAGTGTAGAAGATAGATATATTAAGTCTCTCTTGTTTCGTAAAACAACTGTAGTAAATTATAGCATAGGTTTTCAAAAATGTCACCATATTTGATAAAACATCTCCCCTTAGCCTAGACCTGTTTTTACATATAAAATATGATAGTATTGGGATCAGTCTACTGGCTTTATAATGACGAACAGTATTTTAACACAAACACGTTGGACCAATATATCTGATATGGACCGACGATATCGTCAGAATTGCGGGCAACCAGTGAATGCAATTGGCAAGCTGTCGTTCATTGTGGCGTTCTAAGGGAGAGGCCTTTGTTCAACAGTGGACGTCTTCCAGCTGATGATGATGATGAATTGATATGGTGATAAGAACTGAAAATTTCAGATAATTAATTATATAAGTATCTTTATCTACAGTGTTATACATAAAACAACATAACATCACGCCTGTATTCCCCGAAGGGGTAGGCAGAGGTGCACATATAGTACACTCACATTTTGCCAGTTATGTTTTAGGTCCCAATGTAATAGGGGGCGAGCCTATTGCCATCAATACAGTGTTATAATAACATGTTACATAGTCTTATTACATATGTTGAACTCACCTCTTTAAACAATTTACAGACGTGGTTAGTAACGTTTAAAACAACAACAAATCAGTACTTTTGTCTAAGACTGTACATTCTTAGTGCTGTTAGAAACATTGTTGATAATGTAACTAGAGTCTAGTCTAGACTAAAAGGTTTGGACTTGCTTTTTAAGTGCTAAGTAAGTACTTATTTTAGTGCTTATAAAGTAATATAGTCTTAACTATTTGACGTTTATAGACTGGCACATAATACATTCAATTAAGTTAATAGTGTGGAGACTGCCTCGTTGGTCTAGTGGTTGCTAAGCGGGACTGCTGAGCACGAGGTCCTGGGTTCGATTTCCGGGTCGGGCAAAGTGTTACTGGGTTTTTTCAGGTAATTTTCAGTAGCAGCACGGAGTCTGGTTTTGTGCCCATATCAACCGATGGCAATGGGCTCGCCCCCTATTACACTGGGATCTAAAAAAAATAACTGGCGAAATGTGGGTGTACTACTCGTCATATTCTTACGAAAAACGTGGAAGTATACATTTAGGTTCATGAAAATACTAAATAGCCTCGTTGTACATATGGGGTAGGTATATGTACAATGAGGCTATTTAGTATTTTTTATTCATAAAAATATGTCAATTTAAACCACTAAATTATACCTATCACTGTCATTTGCATGTCAAAGAATAGAGATGTCAATATACCTAATCCGGGGTTTAGTTAATCTCGGTATGATCTTCGTTTATGAACAAAAGAGGACTTTTACTAATCCTTGGCTATTCCCACTTCACAATCTAACTATAAATATTAATTAGGCAACATTCTAGCAAACATTTAGACACTTGATAACTAGTCCTATCTGCGATATACTGATGAACGCTAACTGTGCGACCCCTTGCGGCGCAGGCGCAAGATTGATGAAGCGCGTGAGCAGCTAATGGGACAGTTTTAATTATTTCAAGAATATAAATTAACTGGACGTGTTTTATTACGCTGTTTTTGAAGTTAACTTTAATTTATTGTCTGTTGACGATATACGTATTTTCAATGTAACACGCATGTATTGTTAAATGGTAGACAGAGGTTCTCTTTGTATAAACTTTGGACTGAAGTTTTTGACTCTATAACCATGGTGAAAAATTTTTACGAAGTTGACTTGTCGCAGATGATATTATTGACAGCCGTGACTGGAATTCGGTTTGGAGAATAATATTATTATTAAATTATATGTAAGCAGGAGAGACTGCCTCGTTGGTCTAGTGGTTGCTAAGCGCGACTGCTGAGCACGAGGTCCTGGGTTCGAATCCCGGGTCGAGCAAAGTGTTACTGGGTTTTTCTATTAGGTAATTCTCAGTAGCAGCACGGAGTCTGGATTTGTGCCCGGTTGATGGCAATAGGCGAAATGTGGGTGTACTATATGTGCACCTCTGCCTACCCCTTCGGGGAATACAGGCGTGATGTTATGTATGTAGGAGCAGAGGGTATTAGATCATCACTATGGGTAAATTGATAAAGATTGCAGAGAGAAAGTTAATTGAATTAAAAATCAGTTATAAAATTATTAAGAAAATGTTCATTCAATTATCAATATTGGATTAAGAGTGCCGTGTTTCCAATACCCATGTTATACTTGAGCACTTAAAGTTATGCAATTTTGTAGCGACAGTAACTACGCCCCTCCAGCGCCATCTATTGTTAGACACAAAACCTAACAATACACATACTTTAAACATCACCAACCAACGCATACAGCAAGAGAATGACAAAATTATTACACGAAATTCTCGTTAAAGTGTTTGTACGCGCGCATTGTAAGAAACGCGGACAAAGCCGGGTGTAAACGCTTGTATAAGCCGAGAAGCAGACGTTGTTCCGACACGTAATTTAGCATGCGAGACGCGCAAATGTTAATTCTTCGGGTAACGTTCTTAGTAACTTATTACATAGTGTTCACATGGGAATAACTATCAATTTTCATGGTAATTGGCAGTTTAATGGAAAATCTTTGCAGTTCGTGGTAATTCTGCTGTTTATGCGGTATAGCGACATCTGTTGGAGGGTATAAGGAAGTGTTTAACGCCATCTTGTGGAGATAAGTGAAGTTTATTTGACGTTTAACAATTTTTGATTTTAACTTTATCGTTTTGTTCTGGACGGAGATAATTTTTATGGCTCAAGTCATGACGGTGAATCGGGAGTGGTCTTAGATAAAGTTAGAAGATATTTCTTTGTCCTAGATGTTGTTCATGTGTTGGGAGATTCTCACGGATAAAAATGAATTTAAATAGTTATGAATTTTAGCTATTTATGTATACGCAAATGTCGCGCGTAGTCTGTAAAGCGCACACACATTACGAGGGAATTCCCCGGAATAAAATACTTTTACCAATAAAAATACATACATAGCCTGTATCCCCCGAAGGGGTTGGCAGAGGTTAAAGTTACATTACCTATTAACCCCATGGAAGTAACAGGGGCGAGCCTATTGCCATTAACCGGGAATAAATAGGCTCCGTGCTTCTAATGAGAACTACTTAGAGAAAACCCAATGACATTTTTGCCCGACCTGAGAAGCTAACCTAGGACCTCTGGGGCATTTATAAAAATCTAGAACAATCTAATTTTATCTAGCGAACAATATCAGTAGTATTCGACATCTCTGCTGACCTCATAACCGCGGTGCAAATTACCTAACAAGTGCAAACGACCATAATTTACAACTTTCCCATACTTTTGACACACAATCATGGAACTTTCGTTTTAAATCACGATTTTTCTCACAAAATAACATGTTTATTGTGATTGTTGGAAACTCGATAATATTGCTGCCTCTCACAAGATTTTCCCCTGGTTTTACGTACTCTAGAGAAGGATTTATTACATCACAAATCTTTAATACATATAACATACATAACATCACGCCTGTATTCCCCGAAGGGGTAGGCAGAGGTGCACATATAGTACACCCACATTTCGCCAGTTATGTTTTTAGGTCCCAATGTAATAGGGGGCGAGCCTATTGCCATTAACCGGGCACAAATCCAGACTCCGTGCTGCCACTGTGAATTAACTAATGGAAAAACCCAGTAACACTGCCCAACTCGGGATTCGAACCCAGGACCTCGTGCTCAGCAGTCGCGCTTAGCGACCACTAGACCAACGAGGCAGTCTTTAATACCATTATCTCTTCCTTCAAAGCATTCTACCGCCAACAAGATTCTAGTATAGGAGCTCCCTCCCTCACCAATCCATTCGCGTGTAATGTAGCATTTTAGATTCGATTGTGAGCATTACAATACTGCCTCCCTGACTGAAGAGCATTCGCCTATGATGAAACATTTCAGATTCGGCTTTGTATCAAAATATTACATACTTTATCAAGCATTGTGCGCTCTTGATGCGCATTGTAATGCTCGGATCCGTAACTTTACCTGCAATTAAACCTTTAAAATGTATGTAGGTATACAATACTGGGTTCACCAAAAACAATTAGTTCTTCTATCATCACACAGTCCCAAAAAACCATAAACTTTAATGTATTTTCGGACACTATCTGCGAGGGGGCGGGGCTTATAATACCTTTTTAAAATATGTGTCTAAAGAAATACACTAACATTCAAGCTAACCTATCTTTCCAGGCCATAAATTCTATATTTATTGCGCATTCTAGATAACTCATTTTATATTTTTCTTTGAGTATTCATAGTAATGACGACGCAAAATTTCTATGGAGATAATCTTATGAGGATCAAATCAAAATAAAAAGAACCAAAGGTACTAGGTTATTAACTCTTAGTTATAAAGTGTTCGCGAGATGGAACAAGATGTTTGGCTCATAATCACTACTCTATTATTGAGTACAACTATTATACCATCAAGGTATTTTCAACCTTGTTAAGCGGATGTAGGGTCGGTTTTCCAACAACCATTTTTCATAATTCATTGGTATTCCATCACAGTTTTTATAGTCACGTTTTGATTACACCGCGTCGACTTCGACTGGCATAGTTTATTTTGTATTCCCCATGCACCAAGCGAAGCAACTGTACAAATTTAAATTTGCAATCCTCCAGCAAAAATACATTCTAATTTATATTTTAACACCTCGCAATAAGTTCTATTACTTATTTTTTCGAATGCACATAGATTTGCAAATTTGAATCCTGTTTGACATAATTAGTTTTGCATTGTGACAAATTATTTTCGCGTGAATCAGGACCTTGGGTCAAGGGAATAAGGATTGTTTTGAAGTTTCTCTGATGCATATTTATGTTGGTGTCTAGCCAATGCCATTGTGTCGCTCAACTTTGAACCGTAAAAGGAAGACAGACATACATACGACCTGTGTCACTCTATCCGTTATAATGGAAACTTTAAATCGCTCATTACACTCACACCCGATACTAGACCTTATTCCTTAGTCCGTAAGTTTATTTTTGGTATCCTGCAATTTAAACTATTAACCTAGTCAGTTCTTTATAGTAGATGTATGATTAATTCATTTCCTTATTATCTGGGAAATAAAGAATTAAAGGGCTGAATTTTATTAGCGGATGCTCCCACGCCGATCGGTCTAGACGGAACTTTAGACTTTACAATTTACTCCATGGTAATGGAACCCTTCAGGTCATTGCGGACGAACAGGACTCAAACATTCTGAAAACATTTATTCGTGCTCAATTTTTGTAACTGCTTTTGAAGTGAGACACCGCTACATATAGTGTAATGCGGCGTCCCGTTTTAACAACGTAAACTGTCCTGCTGTAGAGTCGTCAAAGGAGCACGCTAATAAATAACATATCTGTATTTATTTTAAACTAGCTGACCCGGCTAACTTTGTACCGCCATTTAAACCTTCCCGGGACTTCCACGATTATTTGAAGACCAAAATTTGCCAAATCTGTCCAGCTATTCTCGAGTCTTAGCGAGACTAACGAACAGCAATCCATTTTTATATATAAGAGAATATCATTCTAATAAATCAATACCTACTTTTAACTTGTTACTAAGTCTTAATAAAACCTCATTGAGAAATAAAAATAAAGTTTCACTGTTTCAGTTTTGACATTCAATTTTAACTTGTCAAAGATAGAATATTGATTTCACAGTATTTGTGGAGAGTAACATGAGTGACTTCTACAGTTCTACTGACTTCCCGCCCCACGACTGGCTGAAAGACGCCAAAATCTACAACAAGAACTACGAAAGAATCCCCAACAATTTTCTGATGGAAAATGTCGACGTCATATGTCTCTACTTCTCACTAAGAGGGAAGGATAGACGAGGGATCATTCAGCAGTTCTACGAAATCTACGAGAACGCTAAGTACGTGAATATACCTATAGAAGTCCTGAACATACCGATGGACGAAACAAAAGACAACATGTGCATTGGCTTCGACGAACAAGCCAACTGGTTTACGCTTATGTACAACGATCCTATAATTGTAAACCTAAAGTATATATACGAAATAACCTCTGTCCCCCATCTCACTGTAATCCAAGTAGACGGCCCCCTCATCTCCTACCATGGGATTTTAGACGTGGACGACTATGGGAAGAATGCTTTGATCACCTGGCTGACTACTGCGGCAGCTTCCAAAACTGAGAAGAGGCTGAGCAAGGAACTAGCGATGTACGGACATAGATGGAAGTTCTTGACTGCTGGTGTTGGAAAGACTGCGAAGCCAGACTATCGAAGGAAGTTTAGCATCATGCCGGTACCAGATGATACTGTCACTTCGATTGGCCTCTCTGTTATAACCTCAGGAATGTCTTCTTAGTTATTCAGCGCTAATGCGGCCAAGGCTTAAGATTACTGGATTGTGAACTGCATAATTATGTTATGAACTAGGCTAGGATATTGAAGAGCTGTCAGAAATGTACCGGTTAGCCTCATCTGCCAATCAGTCCTTTAGAGGTGTCAGCAGCTCGATATAGGGAAAACAGGTGTGTTTGGAGGTCTTTACGGACTGCCTCGTTGGTCTAGTGGTTGCTGAGCACGAGGTCCTGGGTTCGAATCCCGGGTTGGGCACTGTTACTGGGTTTTTCCATTAGGTAATTCTCAGTGGCAACACGGAGTCTGGATTTGTGCCCAGTTGATGGCGATAGGCTCGCCCCCTATTACATTGGAACCTAAAAACATAACTGGCGAAATGTGGGTGTACTATATGTGCACCTCTGCTTACCCCTTCGGGGAATACAGGCGTAATGTTATGTTATGCTATGTTTTGGTGGTCTTTAAATATTAGTACCAACTAATAATGTCGATTACGATCGATCCTTCTTTAATTTGGTCTACAGAACTTGCGTAGTGTGAGCTTGCACTTATGGAGGCTTTAGTAGGTAGGGTCCTCTCTCAAATTGAAGCAAATTGTGGATGTTATTTTATTTAGTAGCTAGATATTTATTGTTTTTGCTATAATGATTAAACTGTTATTACTATGTAAAAGTGTCTTTAATTAAAAAGGACAGCCACTCTTTATAGGTTAGTTACAGAATAAACATGAGGTTTCTTAGTAGTCCTTGATACATGGTCCCGCTTTTTTAATATAATATTTTAACAGCCTACTTGGTTTCCCACTGCTTTTTTTTTTAAACCTCGCCCCACTAGGAATTTCTCCTGTATCGTGGGTGCGTTTCACAAACATGAAATATCACAAACACAAACACCCAGAGTCGGGACAAACCTGTGGTTCGCACAAAGTTTTGCCCCGTGCGGGAATCGAACCCGCAACCCTTAGCGCAGCAGTCCAATCGCTTAGCCACTGCGCTAATCAGGTCGTCCTGCTGGACCAAGGCCTTCCCTTTCTTCTTCCAAACCACTCTATCCTTCGCAGTATCTGACCATGTGCGTCCCGCGTAGCCAGAACTTCACAAAATTTAAAAATATTTCCTACTTTGGGACCCTAAACTGGCGACATGCAGGTTTACTATACCTACATCTTCACCTATTGGAATATAGGATACAGGCGTGATGTTATGCTATCCTCAATCCTATTGTGTAAACACAACATCGATAAGTTTAGTACTTACTGATCAGTGTATGCCACATTATGCAGGTATGCATGTTTAATCAAGCTAAGCAAGCCTTTGTCGTGCCTCACAAGTGATCAAAGCATCCACGATATGCACATACGATCAACTGGGACAGGTGGTGTTAGAATTATCATTCTCATAGCAATGCGCATGCGCGCGGAATATAACTAACATTTAATAAGTGGTTAAATATTAATTGTTGTATTGTTCTTTGTTGGCTACCGTTTGGCCGGGAAGCTTTGTCTGTTAAATGGTTATAGATAGGTGTATGACTAGGGCTGTAAATAATGAAGGTACTGGTGGGATTGGGTGACAACCCTAATTATCATCATTTGTGGCAACCCTAATTTTATATCACACTAAAAAAGCGTTTGTTTGTTACGCTCAAACGGCTAGAGCAATTTTGACAAAAATTGGTATGGAGCTACCTGACACTCTGGATTAACACATAAGTTAGCCTTTGTTAGATATAATATAGGCATAAATCTAAGAAAAACTCGTTAAGTGGTTACGTCTGTCATTTAGACGATATTTTATTTTAGCCTAGGCGACAAATTTTTTGTACTTCAGAAATGGCTACGTATTTCCTGTACTTCCAATTCATCATCATCAGCCAGAAGACATCCACTGTTGAACGGAACACGTCCCCCTTAGAACGCCGGCGCCGCAATGAACCACAGCTTGCCAATTGCATCCACCGGTTGCCCGCAATTCTGACGTTGTTCACCTGGTGGGATTTCCAATTAACCTACCTTCGATGCTTAAAAAAATGTGGTCAAGTTGTGCCTTAACCATTTGTGTGATCCATCCTTGTCAAGGGGAGTGCTAACCGTCTCTCCTTTCAATAGACACGGCAAATTCTCACGAAATATTGACTATATAGTTTAACATTTAAAAACTTTGCTTGCGCGATTCAGAACGAACTCGAATAAATAGAATTATATGGAGTTGTTTGGTGTTAAATGAGCGTTTCATTTAATTAATCTCAAATATATATTGTAATCTTCGAAATTAATTGTTAATTTTGTTTTATTAATGTTTAATGATAAAGTTATATTTAAAAACACATCCTATTCTTAGCGTTGTCTTACAACGCCATCTATCGCCTTAATTGAAAACTATTTTTAACAGTATTGTTCATGTTTCAGACCTGCTTACCCCTTTTAAGGATGATGCGTGATTGTAATATATAGACATATATAGAATATGTTATGTGTGTTTATATTTGTATTGCTAGGTCAAGTCAAGTGTGTATAAACCGACATAATAAGGAGGTTACATAGTTCTCAATATTATGCATTCTAATTAACCACAATGACAATAATACATTAAAATTTGATTAAGTACCTAGCCAGATACTTTTGCCAAGTCTCATAGCTACACCGAAGGGGAACGCAGAGGTGTATTAGACCAACATATTTATATGCCAATTATATTCTGACTTTAATTGATTACTATACCTACGCATATTAATTATTTTAAATACCTATTAGTAACTACACTTACAAGAAATACGAGTGTATTTTGTTTCTTGTACAAGTGCTTATTTGAAACAAAACGCGGTAATCTAAGCATCTCTGTCAAAACCAGTGACAGGTACGAGCACAGATTAGCATAATGCGATATTTTTTAGGGCAATGACAAAACCTGTTCTGCCTATCGACAGAATTAACGTGATTGTTACTTCATCTGCTGTCATTAATATTGTTTATTGTTGGCCATGTTGTATTAAGTTTTGTATTAGATAAACTAGAGTTCTTGAGTGCCTTTAATTATGCAACATTGGATCATTAATTTTGTACCGTTGTGTTTTTTTATTCATAACGATTGATATGGCATTCAAGATTGATTGCAGACGTATTGTGCTGCTGGGGAGGTTGTTGTAGACTAGACTAGAGCACTAAAAACAAAACCCTCCTGGCTTGTAATGATTTAGCTATTTCTACTTCAAGCTTATAGTAAAAAATAAGGTTTTCTACAAAATAAAGTAACCAACTATAGGATATAAATTGCAAAACAGTTGAATTTGAAATGATACAGGATCTATAATTATTTTATTCTGTTTCATATAAGTCATCTATATAAATTTAAAATGACGAAATACGCAAGTAGATCCGAGGTAAACAACTAGCACCAATACCAGTGTAAGAAACGATAAAAACTTATGACATAGACAGACAGCAGTACCCGCGCAAAACCTGCAATAGACAAACGTTAACTTTTTGCTACACAATGGGCGAGCCGCATCACATACAGCCTGAATCGATTAGGTAATAAACCTGTATTTAAATCTAGATAGACGTAAAATTGCGCTATTGTTTCATGAAACCTAGTTTTTATTTAGGTTGTTATTAAACTTGTTATACAAGTAGGTGGTCTTGTACCATCTTAGTAACTAATGACGATTAAAGCTTGAATATCGTAATTAATGTGCCGATGTGATCGATTAAATTAGCATAAAGATACCTTGATTACTTGTTCGTACTTTGCAGTGCTATTAATAAACTTACTTAAACTTTAACTCGGTTTTAAATTGTGTAACCTGATGTTAACGCCATCTTTTGTCGAGTAGACGAATCAGATTTTTTATTTTTGTTTGAATATTGAACATAATATTAACACATCTTTTTATTTGCTAATAATAAATCGTAAAGTAGACAGCCTTATTTCATCTCATCAGAAACTACTTTAGTCTAGGAAAACGCTGGTAGATTTAGTTAGATTCTAATAAGACCTTAACAGTAGGTACCTTTACCTCATAAATGTTTTCTGATTGGTCCAAAGGCAACTACTTAACGACAAATTGTTGTCTGCATAATCTTTTCTTGTGGAGACATTTATTCTCTAAGTCTCTCTAAGAATAAATAAATAAAAATAAATAAGCTTGGACTTCTCAATTTTATTCAATAGAAAAATCAAATCCTCCTACGTATTAGCAGGTACCTAGGTACCTATTATCCACATAGGCTATAGACAAATAGGAAAAAGTCATGTTGGTACCTACGTCGCACCAGTGCCGCCATCTTGGAATGTGAAAGCATAAACAATAACGCTCGCCGTGACAGAGAATACATTAAAATAAATGGAGAGGAATAAAACACGGGGACAATATGCTGGTTACAAGGAACGATGTTGCTAGACTCAGACGTTTTAAACGTATGTTCTTGAATGTTGAGACGCTTGACTAAGGCTGTTCACGACAAATAAATATCTAGAATAATAAATAGTATCAACTTTTAAATTGATAAAGGGAAACTTGAAAAATGATGGACACGAGCGGGACTCGAACCCGCGACAGTCGCCGTACCGTGGCGCTTTAGTATCAACTTTGTTTACGAACACTATCTATTTACCTAGGCGCATATGCAGCCCTCAAAAAAGATTGTGGTCAGTGCCACCCGAAAATCGGTAATTGGCCAAGTGCGTGTCGGAGTAGGAACTCGTTAATTAAGAATCGCTCATCTTGTAAATGTACTGACTCAAAACTACTGAATCTTTTATTCATTAAGTCATTTCATATAAGTTATTATATAAAATGACTTAATAAATAAAAGACGTCTCATGGTATATATATATAGATATCTCAATATACCATGAGAGTGTGACGTCACAAGTTTTGTATACAAAGAAGAGAACTTATTCTGTTACAAATAGTTGTAGTTTTAGTTAGCTCTCTTGTGATATCGAACTAGAAATACCTGTTTAGCTCAGCTAACTTAACAGGCGACTGGCGTTCACGAGTTACAGGACTCCTATCGTTGGCCAGTTCCTTTACCAGTCGGTCTACATTCACTGTACTGTCTATACTACCTTATTCCAATAGGTACCTAGTACCTACCTGTTGCTTTGTTCAGCTCAACTTACCAGGCGTTCATGTTTTACAGGAGCTCTTCGTGCCTATCAACACAAAAGGGGAACTGTACGAGGTATGCCCGGAGGAGCTGTCGCCGGCGGAATGGGAGCCCGCGGGGGAGGGGAGAGAGGGCGTGGCTCCCGACGTAGCTGCGCGGGCGCACCGTCTACCGCACTTGCTGAGCATATGGCGGCTGCCGACCAGGGTGCGCCTGTTGGCAGGGACAGTGCCGATTGAGATGGCACATGATGTTGGAGGTGAGTTTTATCTTAATTCCATGAAATCTAAATTAAAAGAATAACATATCTATGTTTCGTTATTTTGTACAGTAACCAAGAAAACACCTAATTTTGACTTTTTAAGTGGTGTTTTAAAAATCCAAAAATTTAAACGTCACCTCAACATAATTTACCATAATTTTTTACCTGAGTACCTACATTTCTGCAATATAAGTTCCATTCTATTGTTTCCAGATGACCTTCTACTGCGGGCAGCAGTGACAGAGCCGGTTCTCGTGATGTGCACCCTACCAGAGTACGGGTCGATGCCCTCAAGCCCGAGCAAGCAGGTGGACCCCCGCTACCACGCCAAGGAAGCCCTCCAACTGCTTCCTCTCAACAGCGCCATCAAAGTCCGACGCACGCAGCTTGGCTTCGAGAACGAGAAGCGTATGTTCCTCTCCGCACGCCTTCAAAAAGCTCTAACCTTCTGTCAACTCAATGTTGACAACTGGATCAGGCAGATCTCCTACGCCAACTCAACTGTGGTCGGGAAAGCGAAAACCGCTGAAGACCTCATCAAAGAAGACCACGAACCAGTCAAGTTTGAAAAAGAACGGAAATTCACTCTTCAAGGACTGAAAATAGATACGTCTAGGTTATTTGGTAAAAGCGAAAAGGTATTGAAAGATATTCCGGACGAAACCGAGGGTTCCATTATATTTTTAAGTAAAAACGAACTTGAGCACATGAACTACGACGTATACAGCGACGACGAGGGAAAAGAAGACAAACCAGACGAGAAAAGTGAACAGGAGCAGTTCACTAACGATAAGATGCACGTGTTCAGGGAAGACTCGGGACAGAAAAAGAATAAGTGGTTCAAGAATTTGAAACTTCTAAAAAGCACTGAAAAGCTTACCGATGAAAAGATAACAGCTATAGAAAATACTGAGAAATTAAGGGATTTCAAAGATCCTTTCGATCCATTAGGTGAGAAGCATAGTTCTATAGAACGGTACCAAGATATGGCTAAATTAATTGAAGACAGATTCGGTTGTACAAGAAAGAACGATGGCACTGCCGAGAAGAGTCATTCCTATAAGAGTCTAACGACATCCTCGTCGGATATGGGTACAAGTCAATGCAGTTCTAATCACAAAAAGCCAGTGCTAACAAAATCTGTCTCTGTACAAACAGGAATGCCAGATAATTCATTCACTGAAGACGATAGTAGTATCGCTATGAAGCATGGTCGCAAAAACCTAAGCGTCGACCAAATCAATTACTGCGGTTCTATGGAAAGTGACGCAAGCTCTGGTAGGAAATTAAAAAGTCTAGATGAAAACATGCTCAAGAAATCATCAGCTACTAAATCATCTACGAATCTAGAGAGAAGACAAAGGATACAGCCTGACTTGATACCAGAGAAAGCAATTGTTAAGTCTGAATCCTACAATCAAATACAGAGCTGTGAAGAAATCAATATGTTTGGGGTCGGATCTCTGTACAACGATAGCGATTTCGAAATAAATTACAAACAGCACTCATTTATAACAGAAAAGCTTTGCTCCGAATTCCATGTTAAAACTAAGAGAGTACTTAGCAAATCTACATCCAATCTTCTTCATCCTAAAAAGCCAACAGATAAAAAGGAAGGTAGCAACAGTAACAGCATGCCTACGAAAACCGAAAGGTCAGCAGATAACGACAAAATAGTTAATTTTAGAAAAAAGATTGATAAACCAAGAGCACCCACACCGAAATCTGAAATAGAAGACGATATTACAGCAATTGACATTTCCGAAGAAGAACCACAAAGACAACTGAAAATTCGAAGATCGATATCGTCTATACAGAAAAGAAAACTACCAGTTATAGAAGACTTACCGTACGGGCAAGTAGCAGACGCTGTTCACGTAGAAGAAGAAAAAGTGGAATCGGATGCAAGCTCTGACAATATCTACGCAGAGATTTGTACGCCAAACGGGAACAAAACAAGTGATGAAGAAAATTACGATAATAACATCGACGTACTCGCAACTGACCCAGTTATCTGTAATGTTAAGAAAGAAGTGATAATCAGAAACGACGAGAGAGCGAGACAAATGATAGAAAACCAAGAAAATCCATTTAGACACATAGAAGTGGTTGTTATTGAGAAAACAACAGACTTCGATTTGGATAATTCCAGTGTTACTTCAAGTGATATAGATGACATGGGAAGCAAAAACGACGTCTCAATAATCGATTCTTGGGAGAGAGATAAAACGAATTCAGATAACAAAAACCATGCAATCAGATTAGAAATAACGAGTAACATTGACGAATTTCCAAACGAAAACGATAATATAGAAAAAACTGAAATCTGTTTAAGTAAAGATAATTCATTAAGTTTTAGTAACAGCATACATTTGAATGGTACATATCCCAACGAAGCCATCTACGATACTTTAAAATAGTTTAAGTTTTAGTTTAGGTACACTGGCGGCCACAAATATTGTCTTGTAGTCTAATAAGTTTTGCTGTACCAATTTAAAAACAGTTCTCACTCGAAGGAGTCACCTTTGACGTGATGTCCATTTATTTAGTTAAGCTTATTACAATGTATAAATGCTTTATGATAACCGTTATTATGTAATTATAGTGAAGCAATATGACAGATGTGGCATGTGATAAATGATAGAAAATTTCACTGATCTTTGGATGTTGAATTATATCTTCATTTCAAATCCTGAGACTCATATAAAGAGCGTTTAAAAGAATTTTAATGAGACAATTTCGGTTGAAAATGAGCGAAAATTTAACTTCAATTGATTGTGCAATATTTTACATAATATAAATAATAATATAGATGCTATATCTGTCTAATGCGATTTGAAATGAAGAACAATTCCAACACGAAAAGATCAACAATCTGAAAACTTAATTGTCGGTTGCCATTTGCGAATTGTACCAGAATAATTGTGCCAGATATAAACTAGAGAGCCGTCGGTTTCATAGCATTAGTAAAAATAAGTAACTATACAAGATTAGTTGATAAATATAGCTCCAAACCTCAAGGATTTTTTCTTAATTTGCATTAATTACTGATGTTTGCCTCAGCCATTGATTCCTAGACATTGTTTCTCTCTGTTGTATAGATAAAGCTACCATTTTTACGACGGCTCTTCATCTAGTAACGGGTAATACTACCCACGTATACTCAAAAATGTCCAAAACATTGATGAATTGTAAAATTACTGTACAAGTTTTGGGGTGATAAAATGTAAAAAATAGTTTGTAATTTATCTTTCTATGGTGTACTTATATTGACACCACGTGTACCGCATTATGTAAAAACGCACTATTTAGTTACGCGACTTATATTATGGCACCTAAATGTCACTATTAATTTTATGGTAAAAGCAAAGTATTTATAACTTGATGCGATAGATTTTTTTGACCAAGAATCGAAGAGTCTGAACGATTTCCTCTCTTTAATCACTGTTTGGCGTAAGGCAAATGCTGCATGTATTTGAGATTCTTATGTTGTCATGTCTTAATTTGAACTGCTGGATGCAAATGTATCGGCGTGCCACAAAATCCTTTGTAAAGCAAGCATTTGTTACAAACACAAGGAATAAAAACCATCTGAATCCTTTATGAAACAACAGTGGTAAAAAAAATCCATCGCATTTACAGAAAATCACATAAAAATAGACTGTTTTCTCACGATAAATAAATAATTCATCACAATTGGTGCTATAGGGTGCTCAAGTAGGCTAGATTGATAGGCGATTTTACCACTGCCAGAAGACTTCCAACGATTTCTAAAACAACTTTTAGTAGCCACATTGTATTATCTTTAACATAGAAATCGGTTTAGTATAATATTTATAGTATAAAACTAATCGATTTTACATAATTGACGCCTTAGTCTATGGATTGTCATTCATGCCGTTGAGTTTATGTCAATCTGTATTGGCCATCTACAGGTTTTTACGGAACTATCTGAAATGTATCGATAGTCAGGCATTCGACAATTATAATAACTGCAACGTCCCTCGTTATTTATTACTTCTACTAGGCATTCCACCAATGAGATGCATAAGACGTAACTATTTAATGTATGAACCTTAATAGTTCCACAAAAATCCGCTCGTAAATTTGGCGCTAGTGTGCAGTCAGATTGTGGTCTCTGTAAAATCATTTGGCAGTGGTAAAATGGTCTAATTATGGTTAAGTACCACGTATGACATGACATAATTGTAAAAAGTGTTTGTATTATATAGTTTTAATATTGTATTATAATGCGAATGTGCTCTCGACGAAAATGTAAAATTGTAATGTTTTGCGAAATTATACAAATTATTGAAATAAACGTTGTATATTATTGAACACCTACCTCAATATAAAAACGAATTAGCAGTAGGTATAACCAACAGGAAATAATTTAGCGATAGGTACAGTCAGCCACATAAATAGCTGGTCATTAAATATACCATTCATTGAAGAACTATTTCTTACATAATGAAAAGTCTAAATTACGAATTCAGATTATCATTCGGACGCTCCTATGATATTTGAAACAAAACTAGTCGGTAATGTTTTATTCTTTCAATTATTACCTAAACATAAGGTTTCTTAATGTACAACATAATAATAATAATTATGATCTGATGGATTCAAATAAATGATTTGATTTAACACGTATATCTAATTATGTTGCTGACTGTACCAACCTATGTAATTTTCCAACAAAGTTACAAAGATTTTAATCGCTGATTGCAAGGACAAATGCAGAATGCTCAATTTTTGAGTTAAGCTCGCCTGTGTACATTACATTTCATCTGTCAAATGTCTGTATGATTTTTTTTTTTGTGTGCAATAAAGAATTATTACTGCGCCGCCATTATACTGTTTACATTTCGAACACTACATAGTAATGGCAATGATATTAAAAATAAAATGTATTATCCGGTAATAACTAGTTTAATTCCAGACGATATAAAGAGTAGGTAATTTACTTAATAGATTTTTTTTAAATAATAATATACACTTTTAATTAGGCCAACACTGAATGCACACTTGGAAAATTCATCGTCTACAAAATCTACTTTTTTATCTACGATTCATAATATTACTTACCTACTTGATCAATATCGTATTTATAAATATTGCGCACATAACTTTTACAAGGAGTTATGTAGCAAAATAGATAACGAAGCACTTGAAAATATTTGAGCTCCTTATCTACACGTCAGTATTCATTTTTGACAAGTGTAAGTAATTTAGAAGAAATATTTAAAAAATCAAACAAGGGCAAGTGTGACTTTTTCAATGTTATAAATACTTTCTTAGTTATTCTAAGACACTACTGACTAACGGTGACGGAAAACATCGTGAGGAAACCTGCCGTGAGCTAACGTGATCAATGCTCAATCCTTCTCTATACGAGAAGAGGCCTTAGCCCTGCAGTGGGACAGTTATAGGCTGTTATTATTATTACCTACAAGATTCATTTTTAACAAGTGTGTGAGTAATTTAGAAATTGGGAAGAAATATTAAAAAAAATACCCGAAGTGGGTAGGTGTGTGCCCCTACAATACACATTTCACCAGTTTATGATATAAATCCAGACTCAGTGCTGCTATTGAGAATTACAAAATGAAAGATAAAATGAGAATTACCAATAACACAGCCCCACCAATTTCGTCCTTCGCTCGCAAAAAAAAATATTAGTTGATATTTCATAAATAATAAGTAAATTCCAAATAAAACCCTGATTAATATGACAAATATACTGTATTTAATCAAATAAATTACATTTAAAATTAAAAATAGTACCGACAAATAATTTCGTTAGCGTGGCGCGGATATAAAACAATTTCATATTTTTTACAATAAAAATTGAACTAAAATCAAATAAAAATAAAAAAAACACCCACAACTTTGACGGGCAAAGTCGCGTGATTGTGCGTCAAACACTTATTGGTCTCAAATAAAACTTATAGGAATGAATTTTCAACAACATTTATCTAAATGCTCTCGATTTCTTCTTCACCTTAATATTAATTCATTTTTTTACAATATACAAGAATATAGTACGTACAATTATGTTTTTCTTGAGATTATATTGTTTTTAAAACCTGCGCTTAAGAATAACTAAGTATAAAGTAATGCAACTTTGGAAGCTACATAGAGATGCGCGCGCAGTCATTGTCCACTGTAGGAGCTTTCAACAAAAGCTCCTAGTATGAACAATATTTATAAAATTTATTGTAATTTACTACAGGATTCGTGGCTTGAAAGGTTTCATTGTAACATGGAAAATGACCTTACATAAAAAAATCACTACTAGACGAGACAAAATACATACATGATTTCAAAATATCTGCAAATTAGTTTAATATGACTACACAAATTAAGCCTATCAAAACTAATATCTACAAAATACCAGGCGACCAGAAACGCGTAGAGGATGGTAAACTGAGCTCCGTTTAAGCCAGTCTCTTTGGTGGTACTGTATATTTTGTCCTTTCAAAAAGGTACTAGGCTGGCATAAGAAGAAGTAGCCTGTAGGAAACGATTCAAGCCACAATGGTAAGGTATCAGTCAGGGGTGGGAATCACAGGGGGACTTAAGCAAGTCTTATAGATTGGATTATTTGGAAAACGGCTGACCCGCACACGACGAAAATGAAGAGAGCGAGCAACCAAGGCGCGACGGGGTACTGGTCGTCCTTTTCCTGAAACAAATTATAAGCAAACAGTTAGAACGAGATGTATTTTAAGAGATTGGTAAAATAATTTGAGTTTTGGAAGTTGATATGTGGTGTGTGTTGCCATTTTAATTCTTCTACGATAACCAATTTGCAATTAAAACATTTTTAACTCTTATTCCTACGTGTAAAGAATTTAATTTTCTTAATAAAAAGTTATAAGGTAAAAAAATAATTGTATTTATTTTTTAACATGTGGCTTTGAGTTGTCTGGCCTCGGTACTGGCCAGTTGTGCAATTTGTAGCGTTCAGTAAGTATGTATCATGCATTTTGTTAAAATCAAACAAGACAAAAATAAGTTAACAGTTGTAGGTTGTTAACACTTTTCTCCCTTAATAATGAAATAATAACAATTTAAACCACGGACTAAATTATACCTGTCACTGTCATTTGCATATCAAAGAATGATACCAATAAACTTAATACGGGGTTTAGTTAATGCCGGTATGATCCTCGTTTATAAAAATCCACGTTTATGAAAAAGTTAATTGCCAACAAAATCAATATAGAATAATATAAAGGCATTTCATTAGACATGAAACTGATCATTCGTTGCCAAAGACTTTGCAATCAAACCATTACATAATTATTTGGGTCAACCAAATTATGTGAAATCTTTGTCTGTTGAAAGTAATGTGCAATTCAGTAATAATATTGTTTTATAGTAGGTACGAAATACATTCAACTGTTGTATACATCTATAAAAGCTATAGAAAGCATTCTAAATAAGTACTTATTTGTTTCTATTGTTTTTCCCTATACTATTGAATGATCTATTTGCATAATAATGACAGCAGATGTATAGTAAGAAAACAAAGAATCATGCATGTGTCCTTTGTATTACACGTCTGTATTTGATACGGAAGAATACATTTAATATAAACTAAAAGGAAATATTATTTCGTGGTGAAAGTAGTTGATATCATAAAATTTCCATGTGAAGAATAAATAGCAAAATATAAATTATCAGTAACAATACAATTACACCCAGCAGTGGGTGATACTGGGCTGAATAATGATGATGATGAGTAGTTTCAGTTCTATGATGTTTTTTTATTCAAATAATCAGTTGCTACGGTATTGCCACTTCAATATAAGCATAGAAATAATTACCTAGTTATGATTCAAATATTAAACATCCACTTCACAGGTAACTAATCAATATCACACATGTTTTACATAATAAGATTGTAATCCGGTGTAGCGTTCAAGTAGTGCGCAATTGTTTTTTACAATTCTAACGACAAGTGTTGGATATTATTGTGGCTAAGAAATGTATTTATAGATGTAGCCGTTTATATTTTTGGTTGTACCATAGTATATAAAATACAAAGGAGTTCTAACAGTTTAGGTATAAAAATATATAGATTTTTGGATATATGGATTTCATTGCTTATAACCACGAAGGGGTCTTATTACACATCACCGGACAACAAGGCGAGACTGCTTGATTCCCCAGCCAGTCATACTATGTGTAGCCTGAATCATGCCATTAAAACAAGGCATCTAACGTTTTAATACCTCTGTTATTTCCAATATTTGTATTGTATTTTAATCCATACTACTATTATAAATGTGAAAGTAACTCAGTCTGTTACGCCTTCACGACTAAACCGCTGGTCGGATTTTGATGAAATTTGGCATGTAGAAATAGGTTACTTAACGCAGGCGAAGCCGCGGGCAAAAGCTATTAATTAATATAATCTATCAAGACAATAAGTTATGTACAATGGCCCCATCAAGTGGGAAATGCTCAGACAAACAAACTAAAACACAAATTCAAACCTACAACGAAGTACACATATTATAAGACAGAGAAGAAACCTAATAATATAATAATTAATTAAAAAGTATGCATTACCATCCCTTACTATGATCTCTTAAAACTGGACAGTTTACATCGTGAAAGTGCATGTAGCCATGCCTCTTTTTCACAACATAAACTGTCCTGTTTTAAAAGTTCATGGTAAGGCTGTAGGTACTTTATACATATTTTTAACTGTAGAAAACATCTGTTAGAGCAAGGCAGGGACAAAAACACATCCACAATCAAATGAAAGTTAGGGACAAAGGAAAAAAAGTAAAAAAATACTATAACTGGGTGTACGTACTACCTTAGTAGACTTGGGCACATTTCCTCTCATTGTGATGTTTTTGCTGGCGATCTCGTTGGCGATACGCATCCTCTGTTTGGGAGCCATGTTTTATGATTTGCAGTTATATTTGTCCTGTAATTAAAAAGAAAAGTATTCATTATTGCATTGCAATATAAAGAAGGTTAGTTTAAGTGCTTAGTAATTAACACTTGTGTTTTCTTACAGAAAAACCTAAGACTTATTGAGATATTCTTCCTTATTAGCAATACACTTCCTAGGTCCTTGTAAAATGGTAAATAGCCATTTGTTACAATGGAAAGTGACTCTAATATACTTAGGTAAGAGTAAGGCAGATGATGAATTCGTAACATTGTAATGATATTAAAATATTCATAATTATTATCTGTGTTATCACTCAAAAGTAGATGAAAGCAGAACTTAAGACAAGGAAATTGATTCAACATTATTTTACATAAGAACATTTTAGTTTAGAAAAATATAAAAATTGAGGGTAACTTTACTTTTTAGTCTGACTAAACACAATTTACTGTTAGCATATGGAAATGAACCAGTAAACAAATAATAAGGAATAATATCTATATTTTTACAAACATATGGTTAAAAGGTCTGCATTGTTATCCAACCACAAGATTAGAAAGTGGCTAATAAGGTTTAACACATTTTCTGTAACAAAAAATACATCTGCCTTGAATATTGAACATATACAACCTGCTTAGTAGTACCTTTAAGATATGTGAAGAGAACTAACTGTTGATGCACAAAAAGTGGCACAGTACTCCTCTATGACTCGAAATACACGTCAGGTGGCAATAATACGCGCTACGATACTAGAATAAATAATTTGATCAACTTTCCACGTTGAATACGTGTCACAGGCTCGTTATCTATCAATAACTTTACTTAATCACCACGTTAATGATAATTTCCAATAAAAATAACAATACGAAGGTCAGCTTGTTAATCTGCATTAATCTAAAAAGTTTCACCTTTTAAATACGCAGTTAGTATCTTAGAACTTCTCGAACGAGATGGAAATATGCGCAAAAACACAATTTTGTATTGACACAGCTGGGTGCGAAATAATGCGGCGACAAACCGTATTTCTGACAAAATAATGAGACCACATGCGTAGTTTATAAAGTAAAGAGCTTCAGTCACAGTAATAACATGAATTACACACTAAATCAAGCGTTGTTATCAAGAAAAATGTTATTACATCCACGTAACGAAACTACAGTGTAAACAGGCCGATAGAACTTACAAGTTGAAACGAAGTTTTTATATTAAATAACACAAATAAACTATGCACAATAACCACACATGTACGTTAGACAAGAAATATAATAAAAATAAATTTCTACTCACAATTAAATCCTAAAATTAAGGGCTAGTAAAGCCAAACGCGCAAGTTAGCTTGACACGTATGTAAAAAGTGAAATGACAGAAATGTCAAACGCGTCATTTGAAAGCAAGTTGTGTTGCGCATGTACCAGACACGCGTCGATAATGTTACTATAACAGATAAAAAAAAGAACAAATAAATTATAATTATTACAATTTAGGATAAATAATTATTGTACTAAATCCTAGCTTTCAGGAAATACTTTAGGTGTAGTCTTAACGTAATGGAATATTGATGAATTATTACGATTCATTAGATATAACTAAAATACAAGTAATTGTTACGCCATCTAACGTGCAAATCAGTAACGACTTTGTCATTACTTAGATTTATTGGTTGATTAAATGACTACTAGATGGCAGTGCTAAATTTGATGTTTTTCTTTGACAATAGATGGCGTTGTTTTAGAGTATCTTAGTCATTCTAAAATCCGCAAGAGGGCCTAGGCATCTTAATTTTTTTATTAAAATTGTTTTGAGGTAATGAGCTCTAGAATTTAATGTTTAGAAGTAAAGGTATTTCCAAGCATTCATAGTTTCACTGGAAATTATTTACAAGCAGATTACACGAGTAAAAAATTTCAAGTTATCTTACCTACTCCACTAATTTTATTTCGAACTACATATATAAAATAAAATGCATTGGTAGTATAAAGTAAATTTTAATACCGATTAACAAAATACACATTTCATACAGTAAAAAGAGAGCACAGGCTCGACAATAACCATTGTAAAATCAAACAAAAGAGAAAGAGATAACCACTCAGGATCGCCAGGACATCACTATCAGGTGTCAACTAGCCATCCAATCACGTTGCAGCATTATCCTTGGAGGGTGATCCTTGCGCTGTTATTGGTCGATTAAGACAACGCCTCGTAGCGCTACGACGCCTACGAATAGAATCCATTTGAATTCAAATGTCGAAGGGAGAACATCAATAAATTGTAGAAAACCGTTTTTTTATTTTGTTTTATTTTAACGTTAAAAACGGGTACAGGCACATAAGTGGGATTATTCATTGTGATGCATGCATCACTCAATATTATAAAGGCGAAAGTTTGTGAGTATGTTTGTGTATGTTACCTCTTCACGCTCGAACGGCTTAACCGATTTTGATGATATTTCATATGGAGGTAGCTGACACCCTGGATTAACACATAGACTATTTTGTAACTCGAAAAAATGTAGCAAGTAACACCGCGGGGCGCAGCTAGTTACCTAAGTATATTTAAAAAAAAATTTGATTACACAAGGCATTATTGAATTGCAATGTGTTTATTTTACGATTTAGGTAGGTATACTAGTCACACTCTGCACAAGAGACGCTTGATATAGAGAGGATTGGCGGGACACGGGAGGTCTATAGCCAGCAGTGGGTGATACCGGGCTGGAATGATGATGATGATGCTACTCATATTTTATCTAAACATACTGTAACATTTCCGTTTGCTAAAATCCTAACCTAACCTAACCTAGATTCTTCTAAATTGATAAAGGAAATTTGAAAAGTGATTGACACGGTCTCTAACCAGCGACCTTCGCTGTACCGTGGCGCGCGAATTTCCTTTATCAATTTAGATTCAAGCTTAGCATTGGCAACATACAAAAATGACATCAAAAGTCATATATACCTAGATTCTTCTTTCTTTTCATCTCGGTCAGCAAGATATTATCCACTACGATCTATTGGTTTTAAGAATCCATAATACTGTGTAGGTATACATAGATATACATCTCCAAGCCACTAATGAAGAGGCAACCTACATAATTAATTACAAACTGCGTGTCGGGTGTCTGATAAACTCAGCCTTATTAATCGTCTAATTAGTGGCATAAGATCTGATGTATTCAGCCTAGGGACTCGCCTAAGTAATTGATTGAGTCTACTGTACCAACAGGTACTAGCCTAAGTACCTATAGGATCTACCTACTCTGCCAAAGTAGATAATATCCCTACTAATATTATACCTAAACGCGGAAGTTTGTAAGTATGGATGGATGTTTGTTGCTCTTTCACGTAAAAACTACTGAATGGATTTTAATAAAATTTCATGTGGAGGTAGCTGGATTAACACATAGGCCACTTTATCCCGAAAAAATGTAGCGGGGCGCAGTTAGTATTTATATAATGTACATCGCGACCGAGTACGAGGTCTTGGGTTCGAATCCCGGGTCGAGCAAAGTGTTACTATTTGTTTCCATTAGGTAATCCTCAGTAGCAGCACGGAGTCTGGATTTGTGCCCGGTTGATGGTAAGGCTCGTCCCCTATTACATTGGGACTAAAACATAGGTAACTGGCGAAATGTGGGTGTACTAATGTGCTCTTCTGCCTACCCCTTCGGAGAATACAGCCATGATGTTATGTTATGTTTTACATCCCGACCGTATTTGGCCACAGCGACTTGGGATTTTTACGTTTTTTTAAATGAATAAAGAGGGCCTTGTAGCTACGTGACGCGCACATCAATCGATCTGCGAGGTTAAGCCATGCTCACCGAGGCAAGACTTGTGATGGGTGATCGTTATCACATATCGAGACCCCTCCGTGCTTCGGAAAGCACATTAAGCTTTTACACCTGATGTCTCTCCGGTCGTTTCATACACAGATAGCAACACTGCTACCAGTCCTACTGATCCTGTTATCCAACCTACCGTGAAGATAGCGCTAACAATCACGTGGAAGTCAACCTTCCCCGCCGTGTTATCTTAGGACAGGGGAAGAATATTTGCAGTGTGGCGCCATCCTTAATCCGGGCGCAGTCGGGCAAAAAAAAATGGCGGCAATTGTTTTAGAAATGTACTTATACCGGTACACGTGGCTTATAATAAGCCTGGCTGGATGCCTTTCATTAGGTCTCGCCAGACGACCGATTATAAATAATAATAATCATTTATTGGAACAAAAACAAATTTACAATATTAATTGTGCGTTAACAGTTACATTAGTTAGGAAAACTGTGTCGCAACTGTTATTAAGCAGTAAGAGCTCCTTCAGAGCTAACTGCGAGAGACAAGTTCGGAAAAAAAATAAATGTACTCTTGTTAACCGACTTCAAAAAAGAGGAGGTTCTGTGTTTGTCTGTATTTTTTACAGTTGTGTAGCAGCTATATTGCTTACTTGCTCTTTGGCCAGCAAATCTGCTTATAGTATCTACCTACCACAAATTTATACCTAGGTATTATGCAGATAATTTATTATTATTTTAGTATAAGCAAAAAATAAAAAAGAGTGCCTAGTTCCTATATAATATTCCTACCAAATTGTCATGTATTATGCGTGAGTTTTCAGACTGAGAGGAAGGCTTTAGTTATTTACTAATCAATTTACCCCTATGCCGAGAGGTATTCGGCCTAGAATTGACCACCGCCTTTCTTCCCGTGGGTGTCGTAGGAGGCGACTAAGGGAAAATCCAGAAGATGGGCAGCAGCATCTTCTGTAACTTCACCACCAATACTGCGATCCTCGAGCCGCGTGCCAAGCGTGGAGATTATGGCACCCTCCCCCCTTACCTAAGGGGGAGGCCTTTGTTTAACAGTGGATGTCTCGCGACTGATGATTACCTCTTTAATATACTTAATTATATAGGTATAGCTATGTCCTACTCAAACTGTTTTTTTTCGATCTTTGCTAAAGTGTGAGTTTGCAAACTCTACGTAGGTCTTACGGAGAATATAGGCATGTTGATATTGATTCAAACATAGTAAGAATAGCATAGATTTTCTGATCAAAAACTCGAATAATTCTTAGATACTTTTGCTAAAGCGGCGTCTTTAAAGTAAAACTCGTTTAAACCAATTTCTCGCATCTCTGCCTATATCCTCATGGCATACAACAAACACTGGCGACAATGGAAAGAATACTCTTTTATCCATCCCCTATACGCGGAGCGTGGGGATAAGTGAAAGTAGACAATGGAACAATGATCTTTGTCAAATGATTTTATCGCTTCAGTATAGTATTAGATGTCCATTGAAAGGTAATTAGGGGATGTTAAAAAAGTCCCTTAACAAACGCAGCGATGGATGGCTTGTTAGTATGTCATCGGCTGATAAAAGGAAAAGGATCAAGATGTTGTGATAAGTTTTACAAAGATAAAAGATTAGGGATATTTCGAACATTGTTGAAGAATGTAACATCGATTCGAACATTCTAGTTAAGTTAGCTACAGATTGGGTTTATTCGGATGTATGATATTTTTTACTATATTTTTTACAGCGGGGTAGGTAAAACAATATTGTGAATAATTATTTATTATAGCGATAACTATACATTTTGCACCATAAACATACTTGCAGCCAATTTTTTACTAGCAACCCTGCAGAATCATATTTTTTAATCGATTATTCTGTAAGTATAAAAACTATATCTGAATAAAGAAAACGTGGGCCGCTATGTAATTTTACTAACAGGTATTGAAAAAATCTGTTTTATTTCTTTAAAAGAAATTGCAATAATATCCTAAACTTTATATTACCTATGTCTTTCACATTGAATGCAAATGGCGAGTTCATTGTGGCGTTCTAATAGGCCTTTGTTCAACAGTGGACGTCTTTCCGATGATGATGACGATTCGCATTGGATTCATTGTTGATTCATGACTTTAAGACTAAATAATATTTGCCTTAAATTATTTAATTGGTGGATTTTAGGTACATCTATTTTAGCTGGTGTTTAACTGGTTACTCTACAATCTACCGCCGGCATTCCTAGTTCCAATCGACCGTAATCAAAATAATGGCAAGGATGTTCAACAATCTATTAAGATTACTGACTGCTGTACATTATCCTTACCATTATATGGACGTGATTACAATCACACCTTTTAAAATAACCATAACTATACCCAAAATGCGCCATATCAGTTTACGGAACACCCAAAATCATCTCCCAACCGTTCTGAATTGCGTAAATATAATAAAAAAATATTCAATAATTCAAAACATAACACATGACTTGTTCACAATGAACCACCATAAAATTGGATTTTGGTTAATATACGATAACCCGTGGCTGTGTGGTCGCAAATGTTGCCAGCTCCTTGCATTACGTCAAACCTCGTCAGCGAGCCGATCAGGCAGAAAGCGCGTTGCCGTCGACGATTAAAAAATAAAATTCAAAAGTGTTCTTTTTTTATTGGCAATACTGTTTTTTTTTACTATGTGCATTGTTTTTTTACGTAAAGCGTTTTGAATGCTATGTTTTAACTTTTTGGTACTTAAGTACCTACTTAATTAACACTAATTAACGTCATTATACTATTAATATTGATTACGCAATAAATTGCTAAGTATAAACATTATTTAACTATCTTCTAAGAATTAATTGCCATCGTTTTTAAAAGAACGAAAGTATCTACTTGGATGTAGGTAGGTACCTAACTACCTATTTGAGTTTCAAATGAAAAATACATAAGTACCTACACTATGAGGTACCAACATGATAAAAAATCTGCAGCCAAGCAACTAACACAAAAACTCCGTCTACGTACTCTCACGATACCTTCGCAAACATCCAATTTAAACCAGACTTTAAAAAAAAGTTTGTACATTTCGGCGCCATTTCCCCCAGCGTCGATACTTGCGCACGCACCCAAGGAGATTAAAATAAAAACTGTTTTTACTAAAGTATTAAGTAAAGTACTTATTGTTGCGTTCCAATGTTTTACGGGTGTTGGCTATGATTTGTGACAGGTGAGAGATAAACATTTGACAGCCGGCGCCATGTTGAAATTACTTTTCGATGATTGGAGGCCACATTTTGGCGAAAATAAAGGTGTTTGTTACCACGTTGAAATGGAAAATGGTTCCAATTTTAAAATGATTCAGTCGAAACATTAAATCCTCATACGTCTAACGTATTGCCTTATCAAAGGGGGTAGACTACTTAGGTATTACCGGTATTGGCCCGGAAAAACACGAACTCCAAGTCTAAAAGTGTACCTTTACACTACAGCACACAATATCGTCAAGCAATACGTACGCATCCCGCATTCAAAGCGCGTTTAAACTGATCTAAACCTTCTGACAACCAGGAGAGCATAGACAGGAGGTGTAACCTGAGCTGGCCCGCGCCCGCCGCCGCGCACCCCCGATGCGCAACGTATGCCGCTCAATACTCGATAGATTGCGGACGGTGTTATGCTAAATGGAAAAAGAAAATTTAATTAATTAAAACACATAAAACAAATACTATAAAACTGCTATAAAGCAAGCGATTAGGCTGCTGCGTTAAGGGTTACGGGTTCGATTGCTGCACGGGACAAAAATTTGTGCGATCCGCAGATGTTTGTCCTGAGTCTGTGTGTATGTGTTATTTCATGTTTGTGAAACCAAAGATACAGGAGAAATTCGTAGTGAGGGAGTTTAAAAAAAAACAAATAGTAACAAGTAAATAACATTTTAAAGCTTACTCTTACTTATAAAGATTATTAAGATACTGCGAAGTAACAGTTGCTGGTAGTAATCAAGTTAAACCCTTCGCCACATCTAACAAACGACGAATCGTGTTAATTTGTCGTGACGTCATAACTGTGAATCGAGATGTCACTTTTATCTAACCTTTAATTATACCTAAGGTACCTAAAGTTCATGGTATGGCGCCTCTATCAGAACTGGCTAGATAGATAAAATGACAAATAACTTTTATCTATCGCTTTGCCAAACAAACTTAACGATGAGGGTAATAGTTTGTCTCCTGTCTCATCTTAGTTATTAGATTACCATCATGGCTATATAACTGTATAACAGGTATATTACAAACGCTGTTCACACGAGACAAATCTAAAAGAAAAACTAACAATACAAACAAAAGAAACTCATCCCGAATTGTCTGCCTCCCTTCCACATAACCCCACCAACAAGGTGCAGATCCCAATGGGCCTAACAATCACTTACGCAATTGTTTAAACAATGCCCACTAATAAAATATCATGTTACACCAGAATTATATATTATGAGCAACGCGTAACGCAGCCAATATGCCTGAATACAATTATAATATGGGGGTCGCTTGTACCCCGCGTTGCTTTTTTGATGCGCATTTTCCGTAATGACATTGGAGGGTTGGGGAGTCAATTATTTTAGGTTAGGGTTTATTAATTTTTATTTCGGATGCGGATTATCTTGTTACGGATTAAAGAAGTCGGTTTTGTAAGCTAGAAGCTACTTTTGTTAACAAAAGCTTTGGGAATATCGTTCATTTGGTGATGGAATAAACACGACTGTATTGTGGCTAAGCGATTGGACTGCTCTAACAAGCTTACACGTTCGATTCACAGATGTTTGTCCCGAGTCTAGGTGTTTGTGTATGTGATATCTCATGTTTGTGAAACGCACCCACGATACAGGAGAAAGTCCTAGGGCCAAGATTTTGGAATAAAAAAAAGTACTAAAGCTCAATGTTTTCTTTCTTATAAGTATAGGTAACAAATTCCTTAGAACATCCAATGAGGCGTGGCTGCTTAACTTCGTCAACCTTATAAATCGCATTGTCGCTAAACATAATCCTACAATACAAGAAAGTGAAATACAACTAACATACTAACAAACCTAATGTAGCAGAAATTCGGAAAAAAATGACAATTGAAAGCGCAAATGACGCAAGGATTTGGCGCCAACGACAATGCACCGCCATGTTGGAATGCGTTTAGTTGCAGCAATTATTGTACCTATGTTTGCGGGCGAGTGATTCTTTCTGCTCTGTATCAGGTGTCGGACGATAGTGCTTGAGTTACACTTTCTACGATGTAGGATAAAAGAACATTGTTTGGGACGAAATACAAAAGGAACACAATATCTACGCAATTATTTTTAAGTAGGTGATAATAGTAAAGGGCTTCTTTACTATTTGAAGATCGAATGGCGTAGTTTCTGGCCTTCGATATTGAGAAGGTTTAATTCCCGTATAATAAATAGTTGTTTGTGTAACAAACATTTATATCAAGCGATGTTTAACCTTTGCATCGTCTTTTATCCGTGGCATTCTATAAACAATAATTGATTTCCCTTAATAAAAATGATTTACCACACCATTAGGCTATTGTGCTATATATTAAGCCTTTTGTGAACAGGGACATTGGTATAACAATTGAATCTGGCCGCAATTCTTAGTTTAGGACATTCAGCAATTAGTTACTGTGGAATTCTGGAGGCCTACTCTGGAATTTAATTTCAATTCTGATACAAGCCCATATGTCTGAATACAATAATTCGGTTTGATTGAAAAAAAATGCTGTGAATCTTTTGATCTTAGTTAGGTCCTACCAAAATACACATAATATTGAAATCATTTGGTGCCAATATTAAGTTTAAGAGTACGAAACTTTACAATTCCAATGCAATTTGGTCGGAACTGAATTGGACAGTAAGCCTACTAGTTTGGATTGTCAGGTCAGCAATTATACATCAACTCCACGAAGAACTGCATTTAAAATCATTAGTTAAGTTCTCTCCAGTTACTTAACACCAAATAAATACAAGTAACTTAATTTTGTTACATTTAATTTAATTGCTCTTGAAGAACGGCGCCACCTAAACGGGCGCCATATTGGAATGCGTTTAGTTTCTGCTATTATCGTATATTCGCGGACGAGTGGTCTCTTTGTGCCCCTGTGTATCGGGTGACACTAAAGTACCAATTGCAAGTGCTTCAGTTACACTTTCTACCAAATAATTGCAGTCACACGTTTCTCGGTCTGGTGAATATTGCGATGTGAATAGGATGCGCTATTGAACATATTTTTTTAAGTACCTACTAGGTAAACATAAAAAATAGGTACTTTATTACGCTCGTGTTTAAATCAAGTTTGGGGTAGTTGGTTGGGCAGTATTTAAGTGTTTAGAGGAGATCTTGGTTCCTAGGTAGATACTCAACTGCTTTGTACCTACACCACTTTGTACAGTTTGGAATTGTAAGTGGAAATTGGAAATCCATGGTGTCTGGCTTCCCCTTTGGGAAAGAGGCGTGACTTTATGTTTATATGGAATTGTTAGTTGTCTATAAACAAAAATAGTTCCTAATTAAATGGGGGTCACAACTTCTGCTTACGTCTCAGCCTGATAGTAAAGGATTCGTTCGATACGTTGGTAGTACCTATCCCACATTATTACATACTCGTAGCTGTCTGTTCTCGATTCACTCAAAACACAATATAGGTATAATAAGTACCTAAAAAAACTGACCGGACATCCAATACGTTTTTCCTCGAAAGAAAAAACAAAAAAAAAAGTTTAAAAATTACCGATGTTTACAAAAACAAAGGGCTGGCCACACTTGCGCGGCTTCCCAACCCTTCCGCTGGGGTGGCCAGGGGAAAAGTTATAAACAAACGGAAAATATACACCGACACGGAAACCTTTTAGGAAGCCCCTCCCCTATTCCGTGGGGTAAATAAAAAGCTTAAAATTTTTACCGACTTTTGTTTATAATATTTTTTTTTGTTGAAACTTCTGAGTTTTTGACGACGATGTTTTATGGGCGCCTGGTGGGTTAGAATACGAATTTATATTTTTAGACGATGGAAAAAATAAGTCGCTTGTAACCACATACCGGATTGGTATGACAAGGTTGCAGGTTCAAACCCAGGCAAGTATGAATATGACTTTTTCAATCTCATAAATACTTTCTTAAATATTCATTAGGCAACCTGGATTTAATTTACTGAAATCGCCAACGCGCAGTGAGCTAGCGTGGTGATCAATGCTCATCAATCCTTCTCTATACGAGAAGAGGCCTTTGCCCTGCAGTGGGACAGTTATACGCTGTTATTATTCATTTTGATATTTTTGTATATGTATTTTCTTTATGGGCCTTTGTTGCCTGAATGTTTTGTTGTCTGGACATATTTTTCGACGGTGTATAAAGCCATGTCCGAGGCCTACCGGTTTTAACTCCGACACTTGGTAGTTCATCAACCATACGATAAAAATACTACTACACTAGGCTAGTCTATTAACCAACTAAACATACAATAAAGCCTTAATTAAGTCCAAAATACATAAATATAAGTAAAGCCAACAGGCATGTCATGCGGTTCACTACCACTTGAGATGACAATGCGTTTCTCAAACACCATCGGTTTGGACACAGCCGACAAACACGACACAGAGTACACGCACTTCAGACGAATATTGGGCTTTGTTTGGGCACCTAAAATGGTGCTGATTGACGAACGGATTTGATAACTTTGTTCAGCGACTATATAGCTGCTTATATTTTTTGTTTGTATTTACATTTAATAGCGAAATAGTCAAATAACACGTTAGTAGAGTTGAAATTAATAGAGCTCTTTACATAGTTAGAAAACGTCATAACTTTTTTATTAACATAATTATTTTTATTTTTAAATGAAATCTACGCAGTTTTGTTAGCATAATTAAATTACGTCTAACAACTAGTAAAACGTGTAGCGCTTTCAAGATTAGAATAGTCTCAAGAGAGAATAAACAACACTTCTTTGCTTCGATGATAAATCTCTCATTACATTTTACTACCAAGTTATATTCACATCAACTTTACCACAGGAGTTCTCCAAAAAGCACCATTTTAGTACCCAAAAAACCGGTAACTCGGAATCAAAGACATAAAGCTAAGTCGATCGCGATAATATTTACCCACCCGGACTTGAACGGCGACCGCAAACACACGAGCAAACAGATTAACCTTAGAACAATGGCGGCGAACATTTCGGGAAATAAATCGAAATAATATTGGAGGAATGAACTACCTCTGCGTTATGTGCGCGTGGTAACACGGGTTGATTGATTAAATAATGCAATTATGAATTACATTTAAATATTAATTATTTATTGCATGATTTCATTCATCACAAACAATAGATATTGAATCATAAATAATTAACTATATAACTACATTACCAATTCACTATAAGGAGTTACCTCCAGTGACTAATTGAGTGTTAATTATAGTGCACAAGTAAGCACGCAAACACAGGTGCACTTCCTATTCCCTCACTCTCAGACTGATGGGACGGTAGACCGACACAACTGGAGAGAGATCAGGCAGAACCCACGGCTTAACGTTCCTTCCGAAGGGGTCTGATATCTGAAAACGGTTACCCATCACAAGACTGACCGCCGCGAGCACGGCTTAACCTCGCAGGTCTACTGATTTGCCACGTAGCTACGAATAAAGTTATTTCCTAATGTCAAAATGAGAAGTGATCTGAATATTTTCTAGACTCTTCTCAAATGGTCGCAATGACCTTTCACAATAGGCACACAGGCCTTCAACGGATTGCCGTATTCACTGCCACATAGGGCTAGACCTTCGGACTGGTCCGAGACACGAAAGACACAGACTCGGCTGCGCTTCAAATTATCCACAATAGCTATTCGCTTCAGGAGGATCTATAGGATTAGAACAGCCCTACCCCTGACTACTGTTATACTGTGTAGAAACGGACTCCCCATCTGCATCATCATCAGACCTCTGGTTACATCTCTATTGTCCAGCTGATTAGTCACAAATCCAGTTGTTGCCAAGTGATTTGAGGCGTAACGGTCACATGTAGGCGCAGCTCATCTCTAGTCTCAAGATACTCGCGATGCAAAACACATATTCTATCGTATTACAAGTCGGTAAACTGACACCCGACAAGCTACGTGACGATATCACTCATGTTTTATATTTTTATGTTATTTTAATGTTACGTGACAAACTACGTGGCTTAGAAAAAAATACTATGTTTACATTGAGTGTTTATAGCTGGAGAGCCTTTGCCTATAAAAAGTTGAAAAAAAAATTAGTTGAAACTTATCAAGAAAAAATAATTGTCGGTCAAAGATTTACAAAGCATATTATAAAAATCACGCTAATATTATATAAAGGCGAAATTTGTATGTTCGTTACTGCTCAATAGGCTGGACGAATTTAATAAAATTTGGTATGGAGATAGCTGACAATCTGGATTAACAGATAGGCAAATTTTTTTCCCGAATATACGTACCGGTTTAAAAATGGTATCTTAGTAAGCAACATTACTATTTTTTAAAAGTGTGATTTTCTGTGAGAATGAGACAAACGAAGTATGCCAGGATAGCAAATGGAAAACCCTGGTATCTGCCTACCCCTCTGGGAAACAGGTGTGACTGTATGTATGTATGTACGCTTTAACTCCAACATTACAACGAAAAACTTAATCCTGCTAATTCCTTTGTCATTTCTCCACAGACTCCGAGACCTCAGCAAGTATTGACATCAAATATTTGTCAATCCACCGGTTAATTGGCGGTGGGCAAGCTTATGATACCTACCGTCTGCTATTTGCGACGGCCCGTCAATATTGAACGGTTGAGGAAACCTGGCATATTTTTTAAACTTATTTTTGCACCTGTGTGTAAAGTATAGGTACTAATTCTTTTGTGTTATATTAGTACTAGCGTGTAATCTCTATTATACTTCTGGTATCCTGGTACTCATGACTTAAGTTGTCAATTGCTTTCTCGAGATTTTTTCTGATAGTTTGTATAGGTAATAATTCTTTTGTATTATATTAGTACAGCGTGTAATCTCTAATATACTTCTAGTATCCTGGTACCCATGACTTAAGTTGTCAATTGCTTTCTCGTATTTTTTTCTGATAGTTTGAGAATATGTAGCACCTACAACATTATACTGGCTGGCTGGCTGCAATGTAGATGCTACGCTAAAGTCTCATCTCATGCCTAATTGGAGAAAATCTAATTACTCTTTGGGCAATAGAAAATTGTTAGTTGTGTCATAAAATTCCTAAGAAATACATCATCTCAATGTAGTTTTCGATGTAAAGTACTTATGAAAAGCTTACTTGAACGTAGCTTCGAATTCTGTCGAGAAAACAATAAAAATATATGTAGAGCAACTTTCAGTGTAAACTTAGCGTGTAGCAATAGTGTTAACAAAATGCAGATTGAAGTCTGACTGTCCTACTCTCTATTCAAAAGACCAAGCTTTTGTTTCAATTACACATCAAAAAGCGGTCAAAACATCCTCCTATTAAAATGGCACCCCACATCATAATCTTTCCATAATCCGTGCTATACTAACGACATAATTTTTCCCATTAGTTATGGGCTTTTTCCGTATAATGGTTGAAGTCACGTGCCTCTCGAACTCAACACATCTCCTTTGTTGCTACCAAACAATACACACCCACTTTTAAAGCACCCTTTACCATAACAATCAGAAAATACAACCTTATTTTTAATGACATAAGGTCTATAATTATGGTTTAGTAAACGCTGATAGTTAATGTTCAGACGTCATGCAGTTTCGGAGCCAAATCACCTGTCAATTTAATGAAGGGGTCACGTGACTTGTCCTGTGGGATCATTGGTGAACGTTCTCCTTTAAAGTTATGTTGTCCTGGTACTTTACGCTTAGATATTCTAATTTTTATGTCACACCAATAATGGGACGGGACGCATTACTTTTAGGGATGTTGTTTTTTTATATTACTTTAATTTATCACAAGTATTGGCCAGAAGTGTCGCGTTGGCAGGTTTTCGTTTAGCAAGAAATAAACCATACTGGAATATACTACTGGTTAAGTTTCCGTTATCCAAAGGTTCCAAGGTTTGAAATTATCCGTAGTAAATAAAGGTCCTGAGGCAAAAATTTTAACGAAATTATGATATGTTAATTTTCTGTATTTCTTCTTATAAACTTAACTCTGTTCAGGATTTTTTGCTTCACTGATATATATAATTATTGAGCTATTTTATTATTTTGACAGAGATTATTGTGCTGCTGGGTATTTTGTTGCGCTGTTTCTTCTACCCATCTATAGCACTGGGAAGCGGTGACGGGCGGGCGCTTTAGGGGCTGTTCAAAAAGTACTATTATTAAGTCTATTTTGAATAAATTATTTTTTGCTTTTACCTATATTGCTTGTGTAATACTGACGTAAATAAACTATAGACACGTTTTTGCATCTATACTAGTCTACATTGTTGCGAAGCGGAGACATCTCTATCTAGCGTGGGTGTCGATATCTCATAAACCTCACGGTTATTTCAACAACATTGTTATATGTTGTTTATGATTCCGCCTTCAGAATTGACGAGAGCGTTAAATTAGCGGCCATTAAAGACGGGAATCGGGTTTAATGGCCGCTAATGATGATATGATTTTTTATTATTATTTTAAGTAGATCTATAAAAAATCCTTTGATAACAATCAACCATATTAATTTAATAGTTTTAAAATAATTATATAATTAATAATTATTATCCAACTAAATTTTTTTGGATACTTCGATCTTAATAAGACAGCATACATAAAAAAATAAAGTACTAGGCTCTCATGAACTCGAAGAAATGTTCCAAATACAATTTCCTTTAACAAAATCGTGCTTTTTCGCCAGACGGCCAGATGTACGGTAACTTGATATACAGAGTGTTTTTTTATTTGACGGTACAAGCTTTCCGCTCCCGGTCGGGGATGAAAGAGGCTTTTGAAATGTTCGTACCTATGCTTAGGTACTTATTTTTTCTTGAGACAAACGTCTCGGTTATTTTTGTTTTAATAGACAAGTGATGGCAACATCCTTTATCTATTGAGATAGGAGAAAGTCTGTTAGAAAAAGTAAGTGGGTATTTATGTTTCCTTAGTAAAGAGACACAGTTAGGCGGTGGTATCACAGTTTGATTCCCAAGTCAGTTATTGTTCATTTGAATTTCAGGGCTAGAAATTGTGTCCGATTAAATTATACTGTAAAAATGTTAGCAATTCTTCTGCTAATTATAATTTATTTCAAGATGTTAGCGCGATAGTTTTTTACTAGCTGCGTCCTACGGTTTTACCCGCTACATTTTTTCGGGATAAAAAGTAGTCTATGTGTTAAGCTGTATTATTGCCGTTTCATTAAAATCCAATTAGTAATTTTTACGTGAAAAAGTAACAAACATCCATCTATACATACAAACTTTTGCGTTTATAATATTAGTAGGGATTTATTTTTTATTAATGGCTTAGGTATTCTAAGTGGTTGGTTGTTCTTGTCAAGTATTTTGTAATCCAATGACCATTTCAATTAATTCCTTATTTAATATAACATGACATTATTAACTTAGATAATTAGTCACACCCATTAAATTTTAACAGCTGCGATGGTTTTCTAATACAGCGCGACGTAATTAAAAGCAAGTATTAATTAGTCTAAGTGATATTAATATGGCAGTTACGATAATATCGGCATTAGTTATGTTACATTGATAATTAATATTATTATGTCCAATGAGCTGTTTCTGGTATGTTGAGAAAGCTGATTTCAATGTGCTATGGTCCCGAAATACTCCTTATTTATTATGGTCACTGTTTTCATTCATGTTCGTTCGTTTAGGGTACATAACCAAGCTTTTCACAAGATCATTTTTTTACTCAAAGTGTTACTGGGTTTTTCTATTAGGTAATTCTCAGTAGTACCACGGGGTCTGGTTTGGCCTTGTTGATGGCAATAGGCTCGCCTATTACGTTGGGAATTGTAACATAACAGTGGCGGAATGTGGGGTGTACTATAAATGTGCACCTCTGCCTACCTCTTTTATACACCAAATGAAACTATACAAAATTATATACACCTAAATTATACTATATTCTGACAAATAAATTATTTTTTCTTTCCTGTTGTTTTGTTATCTCTTGTCTAAATAGTCAGGTAATGTGTCCCGATATTCCCCTTCCAAGAATTTCATTTACTTGCCATTACCTATTACAACCTAAATTGTCAGTTAATAGTCATAAATCTTCTATTACGATGTTATAAAACAAACTATAACTAAATCCTGTTACTTATAGGCGTTCTAAAGACTGACTCCACATACCCACAACTCAAAGGCGTTATGTACAGCAATACATAGAGACAAACACATAGGCTATACCCAGTGAGTAAGTTCTAAGTTTCATGCGGTCCTGGTAACCACAAGGCGTTGTCTCGAGGTGACCGCAGCCCGCCGTCTCACGCTCCGTGCACAGGCTCAGAGCAAGGAAATGCTTGGTTAATAAAAAATATAGTGTTTTTTAATCTACGTATAGTGGCTTCTGAAGCGGTTTAATTGTACTATGAAATTTTATTTGTAGGTTTATTGTTTTACGGGCGCTACGAATACTAATGCTAATTAAAATGCTATTGGTGACTAGCATTCGCCTGTGACTTTGTCTGTGTCTGGCCAAAGATTTTCTATCGATATAGAAAATAGCGGCTTTAAATAATATTTTATATTGTAGTATGAAATACATACCTACATGGTATCTACTCAATGGTTTCACGGTTAAACCGCGAAAACATTTTTATTGAAATAAACCTATTGTACATACTTTCAAAAAAAAAAAAAAAGTTAAAGCCGGACACGGTGGAGAACATTTGATACGTAAGCTCTTAAACTCGAATCCCAATTATATTTAAGTAAAAAAAACTCAAAAAAAAAAACTCAGTTCAGTTTTAAACACTATTACCTTCCCCAGTGTAATGACCCACCGATGGGGCATAGCTATTGTGACTGCTTCAGGTACATTCAAAGTGTTAATAAATAAAATATAATTTGTTTTTCTTTGTCTATCCCACAGTGCTGCTAGCTAGAGCATGACGTTCGGACTATAACGGGCGGTCACGGGATGTGAACCCGCGGCCTGCCCAGTGACCACACCCCGCTCACACCACATCCGTATCCATGTAACTACCTGGCTATATAGCCAGGTACACGTACCTACATAGAAGAGTATATACCTACTTAGTTATTGTATATCTTTATAACGCGGGCGACGTCGCGAGCAAAAGCTAGTATGTTTATATTTTTTTTTGGTTACTATTTTTTTATAATGATGGTGTCAGTCAGCCTTTCATTACTACAAGATTTCAGACATAATTCCTTTGTAAGTAATTGATTTCTCAATACCTACATAACTGTGAATAATGATCCGAAACCCATGTCATGGTATTTTCTAAAGATTATAATTGTATCTATGTCCAAGTATCAAAATACTCGCTTTTAAATGAAACATAAACAGCTTACCTAAATATATATTCGCTGTACGATTACATGGCTACATCTAAAAGGGAGTGTGCCGTTAATACGAACAACAATTACTCAGCTACGTGCCCGCCATCTATCGCCACGCGCCGCCAAATGGAATTAATTTGAGTCCCGAATAATATCCCCCTGTATTGTTAACAACATAATTTGACGTGCTGATGTTTCTGTGCTCCTGGTAGGCTATTGTTGTGGGTTGTTATTTTTAATTGGATTTGCAATTGATTATTTCAGTAGGCAGATAGATAATAATTATCTATCAATGTAGAGTGATAACAAATATATATTTTATTGTTTCGCTCTAGATAACGAAAGTCACACAAAATGTTGTCGATAATTTGTAGGTGCAGCTGTTTTGAATTAGATGTAACTGACATAGGTAGGTACTTGATTAAAATTAAAACACCAGAAATGAACATGGGACGAGCATAATAGAAAGATTATTTTAAACTAGCTGCGCACCGCGGAGTTAGCCACTAATTTTTTTCGGGATAAAAGTAGCCTATGTGTTAATCCAGAGTGTCAGCTACCTCCATATGAGATTTCATTAAAATCCATTCAGTAGTTTTTACGTGAAAGAGTAACAAACATCATCGTTTGTAATATTAGTAGGGATACTTTTTTTTCAAATTGTACCAACATTTGTGGCAATACTGGATATTACTGTTACAGATTATGATGAAAATGCTAAAGAATTTCTAAGGACCTAACCTAAAAATTACATATTTTGTGTTAAAATTCTCGGTAAACACTTATTCTTCTTTAGTCAGCAATATTTAAAATGTATAACAAAATATATTGTGATTATTTCCGCAAACGGTCCCCAAGTTTGTGCCGCTTCACATTCAACCCTCGAGTAGTGTCCAAACAGAGGGAATCTTGGAAATTTGTTTGTTTCCATTGCCCCTTTTAATAGAACAAACATTTTAATGGCCTCGCGTCGACCGCCATTTTAGCATTGATCGATACGCCGAATTTATTAGACAAATGGACGTAATGATTCATTATTGACAACTTTACATAATATTGATTAATGTTCGACTGCCTCGTTGGTCTAGTGGTTAAGTGCGACTGCTGAGCATGAGGCCCCGGATTCGAATCTCGGATCGGGCAAAGTGTTATTTGGTTTTTCCATTAGATAATTCTCTGTAGCAGCACGGAGTCTGGATTTGTGCCCGGTTGATGGCAACAGGCTCGCCCCTTATTACATTGGGACCGAAAAATATAACCAGCGAAATGGGTTACATGTGTACCTCTGCCTACCCCTTTGTTTTCAGGAGTAGAAATAATTGGAAAGATAGCAATGGGCGGACTAGTCTTCAAAACATTTCTTTAATGTTTTTAACCAAATATAAATAAATACAAAATATTTTATTGTGGTACCATAAAATAATTATAATAACATTGGTTTGTGATTGACGCCTCCTTTACATAACCCCATTTCAATGATATTTATTTTATTTAGGAGGGTATATAACACACTAGACGCTGTCTCTATTATACAAGCCGATGTCGCTTCATTATAATTTTTTCTGTCTTTTTTCTCACCCCAGCGATGTTTGCTCTCATCCCCCGAAGTACTAGGACGGCATGTCGCCCTAGCGGTCGCTAGAGTGGTGGACAAACATAGGGCGCCGTCACGTCGGGCTACCACCTGCCTGCTGCTTAGATTGGGTATAATAGGTACGTAGTACATCTTTGCGATTTTATACCCAAAATTTTGAATAGAAACGATTTTATTAACCAGGGTACTTTCTACATAAATAAACGTCGCCCAACACTAAGAATTTCTCCTGTATCGTGGGTGCGTTTCACAAACATGAAATATCATAGACACATGGACCCAACCTCGGGACAAACATGAGCGGCTGGCACAAATTTACCATTTCAAGTCGTTTAAATGTGCTTCTAGGAGCAAATTACTGAATATTTTCGAACCGTGGATTTCGGACTACCACCTCTTTTCAACATCAAGAATAATTTTCTTATAATTTAATGACATGTTGTTATATAAGTATGTATGTATGATCAATGGCAGTCTAAAACTATTTTTGCAAATTTTGAGGCTGTCAAATCAGGGGTATTTTTGGTTCCTTCGTCATAAAAAATGACAATTTAAACCATGGACTAAATTATACCCGTCACTGACATTTGCATGTTAAAGAATCGAGATGTCAATAAACCTAATACGGGGTTCAGTTAATGCCGGTATGACCCTCGTTTATAAATAAGAGGGCTAATGTTTTCCACACACATACATACATACATTGCCATAGTAACACACACGAGAGAAGTGCAAAAATTTCGCTTACAGTCAGTGCAAATTACTAGGGAGCCATAAATGCTATGAGATTCGTAACGTACAAACGTAGGAAGGTGCTTGCAACACTCTTGAAAGGGAGCAAAAAAAAGGTAAAATTAATCAACTAGTCTTTATTTTCTATTTATATTTTTTTGGATAAACATTAATTGTGTGATTAGATAAAAATGTCCGAACAATTTTCTTTTTTAGTCTTCGCACAAAATATTTTTACTGAAAAAGATTATCACAAAGCGATAATATCAAAGAATAAAATTGCCATAAAAAAGGATCTTAAAAAGTCTGCGAAATCTTAACGTAAAAGAGTTGTGCCAAAGTCTTGCAAAGTACCAGGAGCCCATAGCAGCCAAGCGTTGTTTGCTAAACACTTAGTTTTGTGTGCACAGTGGCGCGCTTGCGTGCGCCCGTGCCCCGTGGTGGGTCGAACTTGAAGGGAACTAACCGTCTAGTGCTGGTTTGTCTATCTTTGACCTTGAAATGTCTACTTCAGGATCTACGGCTGAATAAACTGTGTAAATATTACGGAGGTTCAGGTCATTTTGTTTGTCCACCTGTGAACACTTAACATAGAAAGATGGTCTACGAAGGCTTTAATATACAGTATAGGCATCATTAACTTTGGTTAACCTATCTATGCTTTCTCAAATATTTGTGGACTTAGCACTGTCTAAAAGTCTCTCTTTTCTTATTATTACTGTTTACTTTTGGTATGATTTTAATAAATATAAATAAACGAATTACCCGTAAAGCTGGGTGAAATAAAAAAAGTGACATTTAACCCTATAGTACCAAATAAATAATTTTAAGAAAAACGTGAGAATTTTGTCAAATTTGCCTTTTCAAATTAGCTGCACAATTGTTTTTTTGTCGAAACCTTCTTTAACAATCGAAACGGGTTAAAATAATTGTTATTGTTAATTCGTGACCTCGTAGAGAAATTCACAAATTGCGTCATTTTAAGAAAAAGGTCTTGAATAGGGGGTCGACAATATTTGCTCGTTAACTTTTTTATGGTACCCTTGGTATTTAACCCCAAATCACTTATTCCGATAAAACGAAAAAAGTTTCTAAAAGAAAAAAATCTTTAACTTTAAAAATTAACACCATTGCTCATTTTATTGCTATTCGAGGACAAAGGACGGGAAGGTTTTCATTCATCTTTCATGCTTACAAAACTGTGACCTTTGTAAAATAATTCGCGAACTTTGACATTTCGAAAAAATCTTAAAGAAAAGGTCAATTTTATTTGTGCTCGGTACGTTTAATCACAATTGTATGAATTATGAAGAAAAGTTTTCTTTATTTATAATTTACTTAGGGTTGATGCGTTTTAGTTCCATGTAATAAAAAATATTATTACCTGAGCGTAGGTAAGCCAGCAAAATTTTTGCTGGAAAAGAACAGAGAAATGTGTCCATATAATATAAAAAATATCAGAATATAGTCTATTAAAAAGTTACCAAGCTATTTAAAAGTTTAAAAAAATGTAAGAGCATTGTAGTAGGTGTATATTCTTCATGATTTGAAAAACTTAAGTTGGCTTATTAGACTTTTCAAAACTTTTTCACTGATCTTGAGTTTTTTTTTTGTTTAAAATATCACTTGTAGTCATTTTACAATCGACTACATAAAATACTTTCTACAGTAAACCAGGCTACCTTGCTACTAAAAATATTCTACAAATATATTTTATGAAACAAACTGATATTCGTGAGACAGCGAGCATGCGGTACGCCGCAGCCTCATAGTTGTAGTAAAAATATTATTTTATTAGCTTAGAGTGAGGAGCGTTGACTTGAGCCGTCAGTCAATTTACCTGGTTGGGAAACTGCTTTGATTATTATGACTCCCGATGTAAAATGAGTGCTAGTGTAAGTGATTCTAATTAAAAATACACGTATATCATTAAAATTTAGAATATTCAAGAAAATAAGGAGGAGCAGAAATTTTTGCAAGTGCCACAAGTTCAGTCGTTAAAATGATTGAGTCTCTTTCAATCAGTGAAGATCTCTATTAATACCACACTCATTAGTATTTCAAAATGACAAATTAAGAAAAATATATTTAACCCGTTGACAGTGAACACTCACCATTTTCTTTGTAATAACAATTAACAAGTTACAATAATATAACAATAATAACATTCATCACATTCTTTAAACATTTTAAAACTGACAGACCGACAGGAAAACATTTTTCAGTGTAAAAAAACACGAACAAACCCCAGTACATTACGTTTGGCAGTACCAGGAGAGCATAGGAAGGCGGGACGTCGTTGACAGGTGATTGACATCTCACTCGCGTTAGGCCCGCCATGTTTATCTCATTGCTTTCTACAAACTTATGCGTTCTTGGTACCAAAAGTCATTACTACTTTATTTATAAGTCGTTAAGGATGAGATTAAAATGGATTTAGCTTGTTTCAGCGGCTGAAGTCAGTTGTGGAACATCACTAATGTAATGAATGACTAACAAGACAGAACCAAACTAAATAGTGGCTAGAAGCGGGCCAGCTGTGTCCGGTGACGGATTGCTTTAGTTTTAATTCTAAATGGGTACTAATTGAAAACTGTCCACGAGCGTGAAGATGTGTAAGGTGTTGTCCAATTTACTTTTTAAAAATACATCCCTAATGATGGTACCTATGAATTCAGGATTGCTCAACTTATCAAACAAGGTGTTTTCTTTATATAGAATAACTAAATGCTTACTAGTTCTGTCGATTAGAAATTATTCTCAGTAGGATTCAGGAGAATTGGTTTGCAAAAAGACTTCTACGGTCTATTACTGTCTAGTGCGGTAGTACATACATTACATAACATCACGCCTGTATTCCCCGAAGGGGTAGGCAGAGGTGCACATTTAGTACACCCACAGTGCGGTAGTAACCAGTAATTTCCTAAATTATTGCGACAGCGATACTACTATTAATCAAGTACTGCTAAACAATGATAGAAAAAAGTTGTACCAAAATCGTATCAGAAACAATATTTATTTGAACAGATTTTTTATAAAAAGGTAATCTATAAAGGTCGTTTAATCTTACACATGATTGTACAAAGGTCAATGCTTAACAATCAATAAAAAAGTTTTCAACAAAATTCCCAAGGGGTCAATCATCGAAAGGGTTAACAAAAGAGTTTAATTTTGTCAAATCACAAAAAATGACCCTTCTTACAATTGCTTGTCCATATTTCAAGTGAAAACGTGGCAGGTAATAAAAAATATATTTTTTGTCCATCCGTGCGTAATTTAAAACCACAATGCACATGCGCGGACGATTTGTAAGAAAAATAATAAAAAAAAAACCTTTTTTAACAATATTCCCTGATTTCGTGCGAAAATATCGAGTTTCGTCTATTTCGGGGATCCGTTGTTAATTTTCGGTGTGTTTTCGGTCGCCGATTTCGATTTCGGACATGTGGTAGTGATGTAGGTATGTGCACGACCGAATTATTTTTGGAAAACAAGGAAACGTCAATCTTGTTAAATTTTTGAACTGTGTAACGGATATTTTGGAGATTGTTTTGTCTATCTGATGTTACTAAAACTTTGTTGCCGTTACGCCTGTCCCTTGTTTCTTTCGCCTTTTAAGACCCTACATGCAGACATAGACATTAAAGGATACACCTAAATCTGAACCATTGTAGATTTTTCGTAAAAAAAAATATAAAAATTAATGGAAAACTATTAAATAAAAAGCATCGTAATTCCCGTGCAGTAATTTGATAAAGTGAAAAAACGAAAACAAAATTATCATTTAAAATAAATAAAAAAATAAAATAAAATAAAAATCATTTATTGCAGACAACACAGTCCATAGACAAATAAAAGAAGAATGGTTGTTTGTTAGTAGCAGAAATATTACTTAAAACTAATTAACTAAAATATAGTATTATTATTTGATAAAGCGAGAGCCGACGAACCTGATTTCCATTGGTGGTGCTACTAATGGTGTTAGGCTCACTACCGAATAAGACTTATGATGCATCAAAATTTAGGTTTACTAGCTGTACCTCGCGGTTTCACTCGCGTTTTTGTATTAAGGTAAATTAAACTTTGAAATTTCATCAAAATCTGTCTTAGAGCTTTTGTGTCATAGAGTAACAAACAGCCACACATCCTCACAATTTTTCGCGTTTATAATATCAGTAGTAAATAGGATAGACTCCTGATAAAAGAGAACACCTCACAAGCAACCGAAATACGTCATGTAGCGAATAATAAGTAACACTAAAATGCTACATTTAAAACTAAGTTGGACTCGAAACATTTGGACTCGGGTGTCGGGTTCCAAAATATTATTCATGTCATTTAAAGGGTTAGCTGCTTTCTCGACACTTGTATAGATAAACATTGATCGTGACTTTGAGTTAAGACGTATGCGTTTGAGGGTTAAATTGAAGATGTGCTGATGTTTTGCGATTCTTTTTTCAAATGTAACTTTATTTTTAATTAGTATTTTTTTTAATTTAATTTTAATTGTGTTTTTACTTGTATTTCATTTTAATATAGCGTAAGTCGATAGAGATTTTGCGCATTGGCAGATCATAGAAATGCTGCCCGGAAGCAAACTCTATTAATACACCCTACACAATCAACAAACAGATACCAAGTTACCAACAACCCGATAACACGCATTATTTTGTTACACGATCACCCATCCATTTCCATACCTCGACACCATCAGCTTAACCTATCGCTAACAGAAGGCTATTTATCAAACTTACAGGCGTTATCAGTGTTTGGATCGCCGCGGCCCGTCCGTCACCGCTCGGATCACACACGCTACAAAAAGTGCCTCTGTTGAAACAAAACTAAGGGATAAGGTCCAACGAGGGTTATGAAGCAGTGTGTAAGTGAACATTTGGGATATCAATGATGATTATGCTTGTGATCGAAGATTAAATTATTTCTTTATTTTGGTTTTAATAAAAATATATTTTATGCAACATAAAACAAAAACATAACATCACGCCTGTATTCCCCAAAGGGCTAGGCAGAGATGCACCCACATTACAGTTATGTTTTTTTTTAGGTCCCAATGTAACATAAATAATTATTTTTGCTCCATATTATGAATATTGGCCCCGATACTAGGAAAATCCCGGCCGTAAGACATATTATTTTAATTAATTATAATTTAACTTTATTATTGGGTGGAAGCGGGGCATTATTCACCCAGGCGGATTAAGGGAAAATCCAGAAGATGGACCTCAGCGTCCAATACCACCATTTAACCCCTCCATAAGGTACCCTCCTAAAGGGGTCCTTTATTCAAGTAGTGGACCTCTTCCGGCTAATGATGTGGGATTATTACATAGAAACAACTCATGACGTGGTGTGGAGATTAGCCAGTTATCAAGATCTTGGTGGGGCAGACTTTCTTAGATGCGCCTTGATCGTATAATATGGTAATATTGTCTATAGAGGATATATGCTTAAAACTCCCCATAAAAATATTAATAAATTAGTGTATTATTGGTTAATTTAATTAAAACAGACAGGAACTGATAATTCTCAATGTATTCCGTTTTATATCTTTAATAAAATAATATTCGGCAAATGAATAAAAATGAAATTTAACAAACTGCGTCAATGAAACTCTTTAATGATTTTTATATTCTCGTCTACCTAGTTACCGTGATTTCGTATACACATACACATCAAAGAAAGCCATTTACACGACACGATAGAAAAATACTAATTAATTAATTATTATTTACAGTATATAATATTGACGTTAATGACATCAAATTGGTAAGGTACCAGGCATTGCGTTATCGTCGCCTCGTCTCTAGATAAAATAAAAAAGAAAATTAAAAAGTAAAGTTAAGATCGCGCCATACTGTCTGCTATCCGGTTTCCCAGATATTAAGTTACGTTAGCACTCGAACGTTGGGTTTTATAAAAAATATATAATTTTCTTTATTGAAATATCTTGTTAGGCCACACTTAATGGTTTGTTTTATTATAAAAATATCATTTCATATTTACGATAATTTTTGGGGAATGCGTGTAAAGGTGCTATGTTTTTGACAGTAAGTGAAGATTTGTCTGCTGTTTCGTTTGAGTTATAGATAAAGTGATGGCATCGCAGACCTTCTGTGGGTAAGTTTTGGGGCACAAGGACCAGTGAAATGCAATGGGTTTTTATGGTACGTAAATCTTTCAAATACTATACTTAATAAATTATAAAGCTGAAGTTTTTTGTTTGGTTGTACGCACTAATCACAGTAACTACTGGTCCGAATTGAAAAAATATGTTTGTATTGTCAATGTCATAATGGAGTATCCTTTTATGGCCATAAGATATTCGATTTCCACGCGGATGAAAATCGCGAGTGGACGCTAGTTACCCTGCTTCATTTTGGAAGATTTGAAGGAGAAAAATCTACTCTTTTTAAAGATCTAAGATCATCCTAGACTGATAGGATGTATTTATATTCACGGGGGAGAGTCCCACATATCCCCGTCGCCTCCCAGCGGCGGGGAATGTGTAACGCATTTCCCTCACGTTAAAAAAAAAAAAAAAGGATGTATTTATATCATAGATCAACATAACTCGATCTCATAGTATTATACACATAATAGTAGTTTTACGATATTTTCATAAAGTGATCAAACAAAAAAAAAGTGTCAAATGACGAGTTGACCCTGTTCTTGCTTTAAGATTACGACATTATCTCGTAGCGTAGTTCTTACACGTGGGTAATGTGGTAGGTACGTACAATTTTTATTTTAACAAAATGGGCTCGATCTGTGGAATCAGCATCAGTTTTCAATGTTTTATGTAATGATATCTGCCTATATCTATGTTGAATACAGATAGAATGAGAAGCGTAAACTCCCAGTTTTTGCATTCCAAACAAAAAAGGGTCTCATTGTTAACATTTACTGCGAAATGTATGCAAATTACGCTTCCAAAAAAACTTCTTCCATTATTCTCCAAAGTACCAGGCGCTCATAAGTAACAGTTAGTTGTAGTGTTTCCGCTAATCTGACTCAGCATTGTGGTTGTGTCGACGCGAGCGGCGGCAGGCGGCGGCGCCTGCCCGCCGCGGTGTCAGCTAACGCCTTTGTATTTATTACACCCTAGTACATTATTATTCGTTTGTATTATTTAATAATTATTCGGGTTTATCCGGGAGCAAACTTGTTTTGTTTATTGGACACAATGACTGAATTAATTGTAAGTGGCGTACACTAACTTAGATTGGTAGCTTTTACATAGTATCCCTAGATTATTAATTAGTTAATTATTTTACATTATAGTTTCAAGTTGATACCTACACGCGGTAAAGTTTCATGCAATGTTTGTTCTCTCTAAAAAAACAAAATTTAGACCGAGTATCACAGATGTCAGAAATCAGTACCATCAGCCGGAAGACGTCCACTGTTGAACAAAGCCCCCTCCCCCTTAGAACGTCATAATGAACGACAACTTGCCAATGCACATACCTATAATAAAATACCGCATAAAAAAGTAACTAAAGAACAACACTATCTGCAAGTTGTTTTGAAAATAAAAAGTAAATTATGCAAAAAATTATTTATCATTCCATTCGGCGTGAAACCCAACACTTTATAGTAATTCTGAGAATAGTATTGTTTATCAAGACCCATTGACTTTAATGTACCGGCCAGTAACCCAGTTTTGCAATAGTTTACATACAAATTGTGTATTGTAAAAATATAACCTTGACAATGGCGATTTGATGACGCCAATATGATATAGATTAAGTAGATAACAGAATAGATAAGCCTAATGTGATAAGTAATTGGTGCTTGATTTAATTTAGAATCCATACTACTATACTAATAAAAGTCGTGGTCTAGTGGTTAACATAACTCATAATCATTAATTCGCAAATATGGGTAGTACAATGTTGTTATCATTAAAAGATTTGTATGCACAAGGTTGCAGGTTCAAACCCGGGCAAGTATCAATGTTATAAATATGTACTTTCTTAGTCATTTTAAGACATGAATGACTAACGGTGACGGCAAACATTATGAGGAAACCTGGATTAAATTATCTGAAATCGCCAACCCGCAGTGAGCTACCGTGGTTGGGTTGGTGGAGCTAGCCTTATTGACATTAAAATTCCATAAAGTGCAAGTGAGGAGCACCCGTAACCGACGAACGTGTATGAGGAATGTAAGCCGTGTGAATGAGGCGAAAGAATTATGCCAGGATCGTACCAAATGGAAATCCGTGGTCTCTGCCTACCCCTCTGGGAAACAGGCGTGACTTTATGTACGTATGTAAAATTCCATTATCATCATCAGCCGGAAGACGTCCACCTTTGAACAAAGGCCTCTTAGAACGTCACAATGAACGACAGCTTGCCAATTGCATCCACCGGTCGCCCGCAATTCTAAAGATAAAATTTCATATCTGCACTTAAATACTCTTTGGTATGAAATTGCTTGCGTATACTACAATGGTTGCTATAATTGTGCCCCGTCAGCGTTAACCGTGGGAATGAGTTTGTTATCATGCCTTCCTTGTAACTAGGCTTTCTTTATTTTAAAAGATACCTGCTAATTAAGTGATTAATGATTCAAAGTGCATTTGAGGAGAGTTTGTGAATGTTTTTATATTTTTCTGGTTGCGTTTGAGTAGGTCAAATGATGGAATCCCATACCTTCTGTACGCAAGATTGAAGGCAAAAGGACCAATCAAATGCAACGGATTTTAATTATAGAATTTTAATAAATTATAATATACATTTCTACTAATATTATAAACGCGAAAGTTTGTATGTATGGATAGATGTTTGTTATCCTTTCACGTAAAAACTACTGAATGGATTTTAATGAAATTTCGTATGAAGGTAGCTGAAACCCTGGATTAACACATAGGCTACTTTTATCCCGAAAAATGTAGCGGGTAGCACCACGAGGCACAGCTAGTATATAACAAGTCATTCAAGATGTAACGGAATAAAAAAAATACTGTTTTATTTTCATTGCCTACGATTTAGATAAAAGTCATGGTTGTACCATAAATAAGTTATCGAACAGTAGGCGTTTCCCATAGATAATTTACTAGGGCTGAATGAATAGATAGTATCATGACCAGCCGAACGCACATGGGCCGTCAATGGTGCTCAGACCGCAATGGCTCAGGTGTCCACAGTGTGGAAGCTTTTCTATGGGCTCTTATGGAAACAGGCTTCCCTGTACGGGGAAGGAACAATGTTTAATTACGGGTCTGATCAAGGGTGAATTATCTTCTATCTATATAAATAAAAATGAATTGTTGTTCGTTAGTCTCACTAAAACTCGAGAACGGCTTGACCGGTTTGGTTAATTTTGGTCTTAAAATATTCGTGGATGTCTAGAGAAGGTTTAAACGGTGAGAAGGCGGTACGAAGTTCGCCGGGTCAGCTAGTAGACAATAAAAAAAAATTCAACACATGCTATTGTAATATACGTACGTAAGTAATAGCAGTCTACTTAGGGTTAGTAGAAATGTTGCGCGTAAGGTTCTGGGTTCGATTTTCAGTAGCAGGATGGAGGTTAGATTTGTAGTGGTTAAGAACAACGTGCTTCCCAGAGGACAAGTAATGGATTTTTTTAATAATTAGGTGAGTCAGGTGACACTGGAAATGTCTCCTTATCGTGGTTGCGTTTCACAAACATGTAATAACACCCAGACCCAGGACAAAAATTTGCGGATCACAGAAATTTTTGACTCGTGCGGGAATCGAACCCGCAACCCTTAGCGCAGCAGTCCAATCGCTCAGCGACTGCGTGAATTAGGATTACATGGGACCTAGCATAATGTCAGAAATATAATTGTCAAAATGTTGAATTTAAAATAAGTAGGTCCGCTTCTGCGGCTCTACCTACAGTGCCTAACTGCCTACCCCTTCGGGGAATACAGGCGTGATGTTTTTTTGTACCCAGTCCATTCAACTTATCAAAGCCATGTGTTGTTTGGCTATTGACGTCAGTAACGATGACATATTTAAAACAGAATTGTGAAATGTATCGGATATCGCACGGCATACCACTAATGGTCTAATTCAAGCGATATAGGTAGGGTAGGTAGTCTGAACACTGTTGATACGTGTTGGTTATATACTCTTCTTATCGTATGGTTGATGAGCAACCTGGTATATATATATATATATTGAGACACTAGTAAGATCCTTGGAATAGGCATTGAACTTATTATAACTCTAGCCGCCTCGTTGGTCTAGTGGTCGCTAAGCGCGACTGCTGAGCACGAGGTCCTGGGTTCGAATCCCGGGTCGGGCAGTGTTACTGGGTTTTCCATTAGTTAATTCTCAGTAGCAGCACGGAGTCTGGATTTGTGCCCGGTTGATGGCAATAGGCTCGCCCCTTATTACATTGAGAGCTAAAAACATAACTGGCGAAATGTGGGTGTACTATATTATGTTCACCTCTGCCTACCCCTTCGAATCTCGACATCGATTAATTAACCTCCATTGGGTCCATATCACATAACATCACGCCTGTATTCCTCGAAGAGGTAGGCAGAGGTGAACATAATTATAGTACACCCACATTTCGCCAGTTATGTTTTTAGCTCCCAATGTAATAGGGGGCGAGCCTATTGCTACCAACCGGTCACAAATCCAGACTCCGTGCTGCCACTGAGAATTATCTAATGAAAAAACCCCGTAACACTGCCCGACCCGGGATTCGAACCCAGGACCTCGTGCTCAGCAATCGCGGTTAGCAACCATTAGACCAACGAGGCAGTCATTGGGTCCACAAAGCAAAATTATTTGTTTTATCATTACGATTGCCCTCTACCGCAATCGGTCGGCACACTGGGCTAGCCGATTTGTCAGCATTAATATCAATTTTATGCATCCCAGTGTAACCCCACACCGTGTGTAGAGGGAATAAATTAAATGGCGGTGGGTTTTATCGCTGCCTTGTCGATGTTGGTGGCGCCTGCAGTATACATATATACCTATATATTATACCTGGAGACTGTAGATATGTATCTACGTGTAATAAACTTGTAATGACTCGCTGAATTAGGTACTGTTGTGTGCCGAGGGGGTCACATGACGATTGCCTTTTGTTTTTTGTCGATGCCACGAATATTTAGGACCCAGCTTATACTAGAGACTGTCATGGTTGCACTGATAGCCGAGTGGTGATCGTTGGACTGCCAAGTCACTCGCAAGATCTCTAAGAAGAACCCCGGCACGCACCAATGTCTTTTCGGATTCATGTGCGTATTATAAATAAGTTATCAGTTGCTAAAAAGTGAAGGAAAACATCGTGAGGGAACCGGCACACCTAACAGATTTTTAACGATGTGTAAAGCCATGTCGGAGGCCTACTAGCGGTTTAAACTCCAGACACCAGGTTGTTCATCCACATCACGACACCATCATCACCACCATCACCACCACACGATAAGAAGAAGAAGATGACTAGCATTAGCATGATTTCAGGTTCAAACCAATCGCATCCAAGTGTTACATTTTATTTAACTAAAATAATTAAATATGTTTTTTTAGTAAACATAAAAATTTAACAAACATTGACACCAAGTTTCATTTATTGAATTGATTAGCTACTTACATAATTCATAGAGCATCATAAACTACAGGCCTTAATATATTCCCTACGCGCAGTGTGGGGTTACCATATGATGCATAAAGCTGATCAACCCTGATAAATTTGTTAGTGCTGAGTAGCTTTACACCCTTGGGGAACGCAAGTGTGAATCCAATATGGTAATTGAATGAATTAAGAATACCAAGCTAATATTTTGAATTATTTAATCGATCAACTGCCTTGTTCGTCTAGTGGTCGCTAAGCGCGACTGCCGAGCACGAGGTCCTGGGTTCGAATCCCGGGTCGGGAAAAGTGTTCCTTGGTTTTTTCTTTAAGAGATTTTCAGTAGCAGCACGGAGTCTGGATTTGAGCCCGGTTCATGGTAATAGGCTCGTTCCCTATGACATTGGGAGATTGGGACCAACATAGTTAACTGGCGAAATGTAGTATGTAATATACTAACTGTAATGTTGTATATAATGTAATGGTAATAGACTCGCCCTCTTATAACATGTATTTATGTATACAAAAGTCGCGGCAATACATACATACATACATCTTGTATAAAAGTAAATTTAAGACATAACAATGTCTGCGCCCTGTCCGCGACGCGTTCTCGAATTACGTTTCTCTAGCTTTCTGTGTGGCTATCGCCTAAGATTCTTAAACTACAGCAAACAATAAAACTAAATATAATCTCCTTAACCAATAACAGCTCATTTTAATATAATATATTCCATAATGGGTGTGTGGTTACAATGGGACGGATAAATTGATATGACCGCTGACAAATCGGGGGGGGGGGACTCCCTTGGGGCGTAATCACGTTGGAGGGCCCTATAACATGTGCTATAACCGAGTATTTGACATTTCAACACAAGATTCTACACTTAAAACTATGCATACTTAGGGAGAGCATAATATAATATCACGTCTGTATGTAAGGAAATCGCCACACCTGAGAGATTTTTCAACGGTGTGTTAAGCCATGTCAGAGGCTTACAGGCGGTTTAAACTCTGACACCAGGTTGTTCATCAACCATAAGAGAAGCAGAAGACGTTATTTCCCGAAGGTGTGAGTTCCAGTCGCAGTGCTGCTACTGAGAATCCAACATAGGTCTTTCTCAGCTTCTTACTCAGCAGTCGAGTTTTGCGGCCATTAGACCAACAGGGCATGTAAAAACATTTTTTTTAAATAATGAATGTCTCTTTAACGTTAGTTTTTATAATTTGTATTTAGAACAACTCTTAAAAATAGAACAACAAATGGAACTAGAGTAACCATTTAATTTGAAAACTAAAAATAGGCCTACAAGTATAACATATTATACACTTTTTTAACCGACTTAAATAAAAGTAAAGAGGTTAGAAATGTATAAGGAAACTATATACAAAATAGAGCAGACCTACGTACCTAGCAATTAATTAATTTCGTTTGTGCAAAGCGTTTGTATCATATTTTTTAAAGCCAGTTACCCAATCCTTTCTCTTACAATGTACCAAGTAGCCAAGTGCCCCAAGTGGCAAGGCGAACACCAGATACCATCTACTGGGGTGATAAAGTGTCGCGATACGCACTCATCATCACTAGCGGCACCTTATCGGCCGTCGTAATTGGCTAATTGTGTGGCTAATGTCATTATAACACCCCCTTTTTAAGCGATAAAGCCATATGGATGAGTGTGCGCCCGCGCATAAAGATAAATATTATATTTTTTGATAAAATTATGTTGTTGGGTATTCGATTTTATTTGCTTTTGGACCTACGATGTATGTTGTATATATTATGTAGGTTAATTAGATAATTATATCACTGTATTAATCAATTTAATAAACCTTTATTAGTATTCAGCCAAGATTTCCTAAAACTTTTTTTGTTTGTTTTATATTGTTTTGTTTGTTTTATAAAAAAATATCATTCGATTATGCAAAGTTTTGGATTGCTATTTGCTACATTACTCTCTTGCAACATAATACCCTTCAACTCAGCATACCTACTTCTAGAAAACCAGCGAGATACAAAAGAGGTAAAACGAGAACCAAACTCCGATACTTTGTCATAACTTCCAATAGATATCCTCCATTCCCGAGAACGGCTATCAAACTTGACAAACTTCGTAAAAGTTATCCAAAAGTTTTACACCGTTTCTCAAAGTTTTCCTTAAGTTTCACAGAGTTTCTCAAAGTTTTCTAAAGGTAGACAGTTTCTCAAAGTTTTCCAATGTTTCTCAAACTAACTCAGAACTCGATTTCATTTAATTTGAACAGTCTGTTATGAAACACCCCCGCACCCTCTCCCTTGGGGCGGATCTTATTATATCCAATGATTCTCAACACATAGGGCGTTTGTTGTTTATTGGATTACGTGGAGATGTGGTTATTAATTTAGAAGTTTGTATTTGATGGTATTATTTGTAATTTGAATAGGATTACATATTTACAGTGATAATTTTGGTAAGGAAAAACGCTACAAGTGTTGATCACTTGATCACACAATTTATTGAAGAAATCTATTTTTTTTATTGTAAATCTGTTTTTTTTTTTCTTTTATTGTTTAACAGTAGTTGCTTCAGCTCAAAATATTTGTATTTTCGTAACGTCGTGTTTTTTTTTGAGTATTTTATTGTTGACTAACCCGTAAGAGGGTTATTGGGTGTCAAGATGCTGGTTTGAAATTAGATTTAATTTAATTAAATTTCAAAAATCGAACAAATATTGTTTTTTTTTAACGTAAAGAAAATGCGTTACCCAACCTTTATTATTATTATTTTAGCCATGATCGTCTAACTGCATGGCAAAGGCCTCCCTTTCCTTTCTCAATGAACCAATAAAATAATAACACCCAACCTTTATAAACAGAATTTTCTCCATTCAAAAACAGTTATTAACTATTACTAAAAGAAAAAAATCATAATCCAGTAGGGCCGTCACACGTCTAGACTTTAAACGAGTTACATTAAAGTCGACTTGCACTCTCGCTGCAAATTGACGGAGGAAGTGGAAATAGGATTAATTTAATGCTACCCGCCTTCCGATAGTCGGGCTTGTAGTGTGGGAGGCAGGAGACAGATTTGTTGCGTCATGTTTATGTTTAACGTGTTGTGACTGTTGGCTCTTAGTCTATGTACCTATGTATGTAGAGTTGGATTTTTGTTGTTTGGTAAAGATTCATGATACAATTGTGTTTTTATTGCTAACGACGATTTTTTCGTTGAATGTTAGTTATTTTTGATTCCTATTTTGTAGTAAACACATTAATTTTAGTTAGTAAATATTTTTTCTTTAACTGTGTCTCGATTATGAGGCCTAAACCCAGATATTTGCATCGTGCGAGGATTAAATGGAAGAAGACTAAAAACTAAGCGAATTGGGTCGTTTTTCATGAAATGGTTATTCAATTTTCTCTAGGTAGGTACATCAATGACTACGACCCTAACTAAAATGATTAGGTAAATAACCCTTTTACATAATACCTATATTGTTTTGTTCATTTCACTATTACCAATCAAAATAGAAGCATAAAAAATCATTCACAAAAAGCAATATTCAAATTCAAAATAAAATGTATCTGCGAACATGATTCAAACATTCTAAATTCGAATGTCCGCCACGAATGACAGCTGTCAAAGCGGTGTCATGGCGGCGCAAGATGGCGTCCGGTTACCGTCGATCTGGCGCGCAAACCGTGACCGCTCCGGACACATTCACAAAATGACTATTAAATCATTTCCGATCTTTAAAATAGCAAATAGAATGTGTCATCTATTTTCTAAATAAATAATGATTCTACACACATGACTACTAACCTACAGTTCATGGTATATTTTAATTATAATATAAATATTTAACAGTAACTATTAAAAATGCATACAAAGTCTAAGTATTCAAATAACCATCTTAGTGAGTATATGACAAGAAATTAATGGTAATATTCTATTATCAGTCGTGATTAATATTTAGTAAAAATACAAATCTAAATCACTTTAAAAATAAATGAAGTCCATCACATCGGGGGCTCAATTGCTCATAGCTCCAAACAGTTTTTAGACTCCATCCAGTAACTTCTAAGGCAACGTTTCAAATACAAAGTTCCAGACTACAGATGCAGACAATGCCTAATTGTTGGGAAATCACCAAGTAACACAATACTGTGGAGTTTTAGAAAACCACGGACAAAATCAAAAGATACGAAGCGTAACTGTAATGGATACTGGACAGACAGACAAAACAGACGCAGTATATGACGGGTTTGTCTATGACGGAGATGAATATTGTTCGAATTTCGAAAGTACAATGTTGTTTTTGACAGGAGACCAAAGAGGTTTATTGCGGCAGCTCAACCTTCTTTCAGTGTTTGTATAAAAAAATCACTTTGCCCTTTCAGCCAGTGGGACAGTTGGAAGTAAGTAAAATAAAAATTTCGATTTACGGATTCTCTGTCAAAAAATATTCTAAACTATTTTGGCTGTTTTCCATAAAAGCAGTGTCAATGATATCGATATCTTAGTGTTTTGCCAAACGTATTTAGTCATCGATATGAACATGAGCTAATGTTTTTACCACGGCTTAAGTTATTCTGTCTATAATATATGTATAATATGGCTAATGGATGCAAATGGCAAGTTGTCGTTCATTGTGGCGTTCTAAGGGAGAGGCCTTTGTTCAACAGTGGACGTTTTCCAGCTAATGATGATGGTGATAGCTGGCCGGATAGCTAACCAATAGGTCAATAAGAAAAAATAAATTCAAAAGATAAACCAAGTATTCCAAATTCTTCGATCGATGAACAATTTAAAATTGTTATTCGATATTTAAGTTATACAATAAAGAATTAAGAATTGAAACAAATCCTACTGGCTAGTCAGAAATAAACATAATTAAATCTAAACCAATGTTTAAATAAACATCTCTAAACGCAGAACGAATCTCAAAAACAAGAAGAAAACGCCACAAAAAAAAGAAAACAAAGAACTAGCACCGCACTATGCTTTGATTAAGCCAGCATGCGCGCGCAACTAAAAATTATCGCAATTTACAAACATACGCTTTTAGCAGCTGATCAGTTTCCGTTAATAACTTGCTCAGATGCAAAAAGACGAGTGCTGTGTTGTGCGCTGGTTAATTTGTTGATTTAACGAGTAATTGGCCGACAATGTTAATTAGGGTTGGCTGTTTGATGTTTACACATTTTCTTTGTTAGGACTGCCTCGTTGGTCTAGTGGTCGCTAAGCGCGACTGCTGAGCACGAGGTCCTGGGTTCGAATCCCGGGTCGGGCAAAGTGTTATTGGGTTTTTCCATTACGTTAAGTAGGCTCAGTAGCAGCACGGAGTCTGGATTGGTGCCCGGTTGATGGCAATATGCTCGCCCCCTATTACATTAGGACCTAAAAACATAACTGGCGAAATGTGGGTGTACTATATGTGCACCTCTGCCTACCCCTTCGGAGAATACAGGCGTGATGTTATGTTTATGTTTTACTGTCCCTTTACTATGAACTCTTAAAGCAGGGCAGTTTACGTGCCACCTTACCATGAACTGTTAAAGCAGGGCAGGGCAGTCCTGTAACTAAAAAAATATCCCTAAAATTTAAGAAAAATAACTTCGTAATTGCTATAAAAATGTCTGTCGTGGCAACCCTGACAAGCGGTAATTGTTATGTGTTAATACCGATATTTTTAGTAGTTAGACACAATACAACCCGCTCGGTGCATATACCGACCGCTAATACACTCTTCATTAACTCTAATTGGAGAGTGTTAATTGTTTAACACTTTAACCATCAATATCACGGAAATTGTTAAAGGACATGTTTATAATAGTACGGGAAGAAAAATTCTTTAGCATCTAGAATGTTCCGCGCACGGAGGACTGTGTAATTGGACAGTTAAAATTTATATGAAGAAGAAGTGGAGTGGTTAAGCGATTAGACTGCTGCGCTCGATTCCCGGATAAGACATTTGTGCGATCGGCAGATGTTTGTCCCGAGTCTGGGTGTTTGTGTATGTGATATTTCATGTTTGTGCAACGCACCTACAGCTACATTGAAGATATGGCTAGTGTGAGACATAATTAAAAACGCACGCACGGCCACTGTATTTATATAATACCTATGTGATGAGAAATATTTGGACAGGACTGTAAGCATATGCGCGCACGGAGGAGTTAAAGATATTACCTATGTATTGGATACTTGAGTTTATATGAAAAAATTGTGCATAATTTAAACAAAATATTACGGAGGAATTTTGATCACTGGGTGACTTACTAATGTGCCAAATGGCTTCAGGAGAAACAATTGAAGTAAACTTATCGTAAATTGAATAATCTTCATATTTCCTTTTTTGTATAGCGATGAAGCTGTTTTCACAGTTTAACGATCAATAGAACCAGCTGGAACGAATTAGCACCGAGAGCACGATCTTTGTCGTATAGAGAGAAGTACCTATCGGTTATCTTATGCTATGCATTGTTCAAGAAAAGACTGATATTTTACTACCTCATCAAGTCCTCGACTCGTAAAAGGGAGAGCTGACAACATCGCCGGAAGAAAACTCGCACACACAAAAGTCTTTGACTCTACTCAAAGAGAATAAAAGTAAACCCAGCTGACACTAATTTGTACTAATGATGTCGCGTCAAAAAATAAATTGTACGACCTTAACTCACACTGAATTGAGACAAAATCTGCCTGAGTAAATATAGATGGTATGCCGTTGACTTTTTAAATAAATCAACACTTTTTGTTTCAATGTTAAGTTTATTTTCGCTGATGTGGAAGAAGATGGCTGTACATTATCAAGGTGGTAACAGAACATAGAACGCCACTATGAACTTCTGAGGGGGAGGCCATTGTTCAACGTGGAAGTCTTCCGGCTGATCCTTTATTGTTTTTAGCAACTTATAACTAATTTATAATACGCACATGAATTCGAAAAGATTGGTGCGTGATTTGAACTTGCGACCTTTGACTTAGCAGTCCTACGGTCATACCACTCGGTTATCAGTGCTGTTTTCATACATACTGTAGTATATACTGACTGGGGCTTTAAATATTTTCATGATAGACTTTTATTAGTCTGTATAAGTGTAAAAATCCATAGATAATTGGCGTAACGTTGATTCATTTAGCCATAATTTTGACTATGCTTTCCGTATATTGTCATCCAAATTAGAGGTTACGGCTACTAGGCCAGTATTCAACGCGATGACAGCATCTGTATAGCGTTTAATATCAATTAGTTTTGCAATAACGAGGCGCGATGCACCGCACTGCTAAAAATTAATTTATTACGCGGCAGCCCGCGCACGTCGTAGCTGACTGATCGGATAATTTGCATGTCTTTTGATAGGCTTCATAAAAACAGAATTTTAATACAATTTTAACACTATAAGATTTAAACGATTTTATTGGAAGATACAATAAAAATATCTAACCATAAATAACGAAATGTAGGCATTATTTTTAGTTTTAATTTTTACTTTTGTATAATATTTTTTAACGTGTGTAAATAAATAACCTTGTAAATGAAAAGTTTAATTATTAAATAAATTCATTTAAGTGTTTAAAGTGTTTGAGAACCTAATTAATTTATGCCTCAGCTTAACAATACTGTTAACTAACTACAATATTTATACGTCTTGAGATGCTGACTATATCAATTGGTACGTGCCATCTTATCTTGGAGGAACGAGTTCATCACAGCATCATTGGTGATCTCATCATTACGCTTGTCATCATCACCGATGAGCAATCGTTATTAACTATTGCATATTATAGGTATGACAGAAGTACCAGGAGCACAGAAAGCAAGAGGAAGCGTAAATAGGTGTGAGACTCAGACCATCCGGCCCGACGCGCTAATAGCGTTCGTGTGGCGCAAGTTACATGCAGTGTGGACAGGGATAATTGATTTATCGTCTCCTAGTATAAATGGAGTCATGTGTAGAAATAGTGGTGACAAATGGTTAGTTAATATCATCTTATTTGCGCGTGAATTTCCACTGTGGTGGAGGTAAAACTGGGTCATTTTTTTACCATCAAAAGTAGAATTTTTTTATTGATTATATTGCTAACTAAATTAACTGACTAAAGAAAGATCTTATAGCTTAAGCCCTGAAACTTGTAAGTGGCTGAATTAACCTACCTCTCTTAAAGATAAGATGCTAAAAAAATAATTATTTGTTGAATGCGTTCTAAAATCAGTCGGAAAACTACACATAAATCCTGACATACCTGACCAATTTCCTATTCTTCTTATAGCTTTGAATGTCTCTTCAAACCCGCTGCCTCTCGTGCGTAAGACTACAATTTTGCCCAAATTAATCGCTCAGTCCTGCTTGATGAGGCGACTAGACGCTGTAACAGACGATCACGTGCAATGCAAATGGAAACGGCCTTTACCGTTTTAATTTAAACTAATGTTTAGCTAGTTTAGTTGAATTTACAACGAGCGACACTGCTGAATGCGTTTGTAACTGCGTTGTATTTATTGTATATGCAATTGTTTATTAGAATGAAAATCAATTGGATCGGGAATCGCAATCTATTAGGACTATTAGAGATCTGTTTATGACTATGTTAGTTTCTTTGCCTCGCGTGGGTACAATTTTATCTAAAAAATGATGGTAAACAAAGGTAATGGAAATAAACTGATATCATTGCTGATTATGTTTAGGGAACGTTGCTCTAATTATTAGTATTCCGATTAATTAGCCAATTTTTTTTTTACCTTACAAAAGTTTCATATAATCTACACTGCGTAATATGAATATCATCAACACGCACAATCCTATTCACAATTTGTTTGTAAGATCTCAAAAAGTCAAAAAGAAGGTAAAACCATCGATACTGTTTTCTCAAACTACCAGGCGCACATAAGCCAGCGGGAGATCGATACAACACCTGTGCGTCGCTATGGCAACGCCGAGGGCGCCACCCGATACCAGCGCGTAATTTGAAATCTGAAACTCGATGATAATGTCTGCTACGCGTGCCACTATTTCGGACGAAATTACGAGTGATTTTGAATGGGGGATGAGTGTTTTCTGGTATAATTAAGGGTGTATCCTGTCTGTTTGGGAGCTAACTGGTAAGAGTAGACAGTGGAAGGATATAAAACATGTTGCCGAACATTATTCATTTGTGTTCAAGCCGTCTAAACTTGTCTCGTTAGTAGTTACGGGTAAAACTGCGTCAAGTGTAGATTGGTCGGAGTAATTTTGAATATTCTAAACAAATTTTGGTTTAATTAGGTAAGAAAATAACGGCTTTATTAGCCTTTATTCTTCTTGTTGCCGTATGGTTCATGAACAACCTGGTGTCAGTGTTTACACCGCCTGTTACATGGCTTACACACCGTTGAAAGATTTTTCAGGTGTGCCGGTTTCCTCACGATGTTTTCTTTATCGTTTTAGCAACTAATAACTAATTTATTAGCACGCCTGTATTCCGAGAAGGAGTAGGCACAGGTGCACTTATAGCACAACCACATTTCGCTACTTAACTATATTATAGGTCCCAATCGCCCAATGTGATAGGGGGCGAGCCTATTGCCATCAACCGGGCACAAATCTAGACTCTGTCCTGCTACAGACAATTACCTAATGGAAAGCTCTAAACACCATGCCATCTAGTTTTTAAAAAAATGACGTGTAAAAGTGTTTTTTTTTAAACCTATTTACAGAAATAAAATCATTTATCATTTACTTTGCCCGACCTGGATTCGAACCCAGGACGCAGCAGTCGCGTTTAGCGATCACTAGACTAACGAATTTTCATAAAATTATTTATGTTAAGGTAGCGTTGGTAGGCATCCCACCAGGTGGACCGACAATATCATCAGAGTTGCGGGCAACTGGTGGATGCAAATGGCAAGTGGTCGTTCATTGTGGCGTTCTAAGGAGGAGGCCTTTGTTCAACAGTAGACGTCTTGCGTCTGATGATGATGATTTATGTTAATCATTAGGTATATTTTTTATGCTTAGATCTTGCTCGATTCATATGCATTCGTATTACAGCACTCATACGCCATATACGCTACCTATGTGAACTGTGAAGTAAGTCTGTATCTAGTATCCGTAACAGTTACAATGCTTCAGACGATACCATATCATACGTATATTAAGTAATATCAGCCAACCCGTTTGGTATCATATTCGGCTAACCGGGACTCCCATTATTAAACCTAGCGTACAAATTGAACCCGCGCATGCGTACTGAGCTAGTCTGCAGACAGATGTAGAGCGAACAAATACAATTAACGCTCTCATAATTTATGCGTGCCTAGTACTTTCCTTGGCTGAAACTTTTCCTGCTTTCCTGGTAGCATTTGTTGGTTTTTAATTTAAAGACATCTATGAATTTTGTGTCATTTTTACATGTAGCCCATGCTAAGCATAAATTATACAGGAAACTTGAAAAAATGATGAACACGAGCGGGACAACTGATGGGGCCAACTGAGCCATCTTGTCACTAGCGACACGATGGCTCAGTTGGCAGCCACGGCGCCACTCCTACGGCGAAAGTCGCGGGTTCGAGTCCCGCTCGTGTCCATCATTTCTCAAGTTTCCTTTATCAATTTAAAAACATCTTTGAATTCTAAAGAAGATGCATTTCTAAACCAATTTGTAATGCAATTATTGCTATTAAACCTAATCAATTCTAACAAGATATTTATTTAATTGGTAGGTTACACGTTACTTTTAAAATAATAACTATTTTATAAAATAAAAACAATATATAAAAAGTCAAAAAGCATCATAGAATTCATTCCCATCGATGTCAACCGGTAACGTGCGAAAAGACTGGCAGCATTGCCACCTAATTAATTGGTTGTATAATTTTATCATGTAGAATGTTTTAATAGAATTACTTAATTACAACACAAACATAACATAACATAACGTCACGCCTGTATTCCCCGAAGGGGTAGGCAAAGGTACACATATAGTATGGTTACCACATTTCGCCAGTTATGTTTTTTTAGGTCCCAATGTAATAGAGGGCGAGCCTATTGCCATCAACCGGGCACAAATCCAGACTCCGTGCTGCTACTGAGAATTACCTTATGGAATAATAACCCAGTAACACTTTGCCCGACCCGAAATTCGAACCCCGGACCTCGTGCTCAGCAGTCGCCTGTCAGTATTACTTAATTAGTCAAAAATATTATACTTACAGACTAAACTTACCATGAACTTTACAATATTTTCAAATACTTACCATATTAGAAACATTATAGTAATACTTGAGTTATTTATGATGATTGGATCTATTTTAAATAAATTATGCAATCTAAACTAGAAACTAAATGACTAATGACTTCTTTATAGTCCAGCCTCCAGCCCCCTTACCATGAACTCTTAAAGCAGGACCGTTTACGTTGTGGAAGCGGGACACAGCATTACACTGCACGTAGCAGCGTCTCGCTTCCACACCTTAAACTGTCCTGCTTTAAGAATTCATGGTAAGGGGGCAGTCCCGCCGCCAAAATTTCAACGTTCTAGCTCCAGCGGTTTAGACTATACGATGGTTGATCTCTCTCTTTAATAATGTGAAACAGCAAAACTAAATGCGGCTAAAAAAATTGGTAATCTTTTTATTTTATTTACAAGGTTATTTACACTTATTTACACTCCTTAAAAATAAATACTTATGTATATACAAAAGAAAAAATTGACACTAAAAATTATGCATCAAAGTATCTTCATTTATTATTTGGCCTATAAAACATGATAGACAAGCTTTTATATTAATAAAATATATTTATATTCCACTATTTAAATTCCTGCCTCTTACCATGAGCTCAGCAGGACAGTTCACTGAGTAATTCGGCTGTTATTTTTTTAAATTAGACCTTCTTTACTTTCATTTGCATATTGCATTAAAATTCGAGCGCAACTTACCAGTGCTAACAATGTCTGCCATTTTAATCGGCTGCCAGACGAGGCATGTTAATAAAAATTAACCCGCACATTTTGCAGCAACATTAATTGATGCACTGTTGCAACGAGGCTGGCGTTAATTCTCGCCTACTATGATATATAACACGTAAAAATAGACATCTGTTAATTTGTCGAATGTCCGCGATGCGACATGAATTATTGCATTTGTCAAGTATGTGTAGCTACTAGCTATGTATGATTCTAGATATAGGTGCTCGACTCAGCTAGGTCCGTCGGAAGATTGAAGTGAAACCTATGCTGTATTGATTTTTATGTGTTCCTGGTATCTAAGTGCATTGCAGGCAGATTAAACTATTATTATAACAATGAAAAAATCTTCTGAATATAAATTGCTAGAGTTGTAAGTAATAAATAAATAAGATGAATATTATGTAAAAGCTAAGATACCATAACATCACGCCTGTACCCCGAAGATCCCAGGCAGAGTTGTATGTTAAAAATGGTCTGGAAATCACTGTCTTGTATGTAACCTGTAAAAAAATTCACTCTTGTACGTATTGCTTGTACAGTTTTAAGATAGGTACACTTTTGATACATGCGCTCCTAGTACTAATAGGTGGTAGAATCAATATCGTTTACTTATTTTTGGTCTTATCGAAATTTGTTTTGACCCAAATTATAAAAAGATTATCAAATAATATGATATTAATAAATGACTCACTTTATAATCTATCAATTGGTAATCTACCACAAAGGTGACAAGCGATAAACTACGCCGGCAAAGATAAGAAAGAACTCATGTAATTTGTAACAGATATGTCACCTCACACTTGTCTGTATATTAATTATTCTTACATTTCTTTATAATAAACGTCAGAATTTCTGCTGTATCGTAAGTGTTTCACAAACATGAAACATACACAAACACCCAGACCCGGGAAAATCATTTGCGTATTACACAATTTTTGTCCCGTGCCGGAATCAAACGCGCACCTCGTCGATTCTTACATATATGTATAATGTAAAAACACCTAGAAATGCTTCGAAAATTTTAATTAAATAGAAAACTCTCATGTATCGTGGGTGCGTTTCACAAGCATTCAATCTCATACACAAACACCCAAACTTGGGACAAACATCTGCAGATCACACAAATTTTTGCCCCGTACAGGAATCGAACCCACAACCCTTAGCCAGTAGCGCAACAGTCCAATCGCTTAGCCACTGCGTCAATCGTCGTCATTGTAACTTTTCGATATTGTCGAGGCTGTAGAGTTTTTAAATTTTCTAAATATATAAAACTAGGTTTACGGATTTTATCGCGGTTTTTTAATTGATTTTTGGTCCCGACCAAAAATCAGTCTGCCCGTGACCATGAATGCTGTAAAGGATTCGAAACGTCGGGACCAAAAATCAATTAAAAAACCGCGATAAAATCCGTAAACCTAGTTTTATTTCAATTTCTAAATATATATTTTTTCCATTTATTGCATCTATCAAAATTAGCAAATAACAATAAGTCATCACTAACGGCACCTCTGTCGTTTTAACTAATCTTTTTGTTAAAGATAAAACAGTACGAATATGTATCACTGTAACTATGATGATAAAGTTATCGCCAGTATTGTTAACTATTCGGAGGGAGTCTGTGTTTCATTGTTTATTACTTAGTATTTTTGACAGCCTCAAAACACGTAAGAAACTATTTAATTTAAAATTTTGACAGTGTGTGTGATAATACACTTATAAATACATTGTTCTCTTTTAATTAATTGAATAGTTTGTGGTTATACTTGTTATTTAGCATAAATTCGTAATGAGATAATTGTATTATTTTAATTAAGTTTTTTAATCATATAGGTACTTTTAAAAGAACGTGTACAAAACCATTCATACCTACCTATAATATTGACGTTGCAATCTAACTTGTAAACAATGCTAAAATGTGTTAGAAATTAACCTCTTCATAAGTATATTGACATCTCAATTCAATTCAATTTTTGAAGTAACAATAGTACATAATTATTATATCTATTTACAACTTAATTCTAATACAAAATAACTACAATATATACAAAAAAAAATTAAGGTTATGGCTCTATTGACATCTCTATTTTATGATACGCAAAAAACAGTGACAAGTATTATATAATTTAATCAATTGTTCAACATTGACAATGTTTTTACACTTTCCTCATTATAAAATTGACATTTTATTGTTCTTTGATAACATTTATCTAAGAATGTAATAAATATAGTTATTCTCTTTCACCTTTGATCGTAAGTAAATTGGCAAGCTGTCGTTCATTGTGGCGTTCTAAGGGGAAGGCCTTTGTTCAGCAGTGGACGTCTTCCGGCTGATGATGATGAATATGTTTCTCTGTGATTGTAAATTTTAAATCATTGATTAATTTACCTGCTACTAATAGCTGACATGTCATAATAGTCCAGAGCAGTGATAGCCGAGTGGTATGACCGTTGGACTGCCAAGTCACAGTAAGCAAGTTGAAACCCCGGCACGCACCAATGTCTTTCCGAATTCATGTGCGTATTATAAATTAGTTATCAGTTGCTAAACCGGTGAAGGAAAACATCGTGAGGACAACGGCACACCTTAGAAATTTTACAATGGTGTGTAAAATGTCAGAGGCATACAGGTGTTTTAAACTCTGACACCAGGTTGTTCATCAACCATACGATAAGAATAGAATGTCAAACTTCCAGGCTGTTAATTGAAGTATGTTTATGAGGTAAATTATAGGAGATTAGGACACCATAACATCTTTTTTTAGACTACATAAAGCAATTGGCATGTCTGTAACAATTTTTAACCGACTTCAAAAAAAGGAGGAGGTTCTCAATTCGACTGTATTTTTTTTTTTTTTATGTTTGTTACCTCATAACTTTCGCTTGGGTGAACCGATTTTGATGATTTTTTATTTATTTGAAAGCTGGTGCCTCCCGTTTGGTCCCATTGCAATTTGATTAAGATCCGATCAGTACTTTTTCAGTAATTCTTAATAACGCTTTTTTTTTTCACGTTCTCTACTACATTTTTCTATGATTGTTCTCCGATTTCTGCGGTTTTTTTTACTTTTTAGTGCTTTTTAATTTGTTGTGAAATAGTTTTGTTTTGAAGTCGGTTTTTTTTTGTTATACTTAACCTATCTCAACTTCCTTAGTAATAATGCCCATAAAGTTCCCCTAACCAAATTGCGGCCTGGCTCCGAGCGGAAACCAGCCAACTACTCAGGAGATATTATAGTGCACAAGTATGCGCGCAAACACAGGTGCACTCCCCATTCCCTCACTCTCATAGTCCGATGGGACGGTAGACCGACACGCCTGGAGAGAGATCAGGCGCAGGACCCGCTTAACTTGCCTTCCGAAGCATTGAGGGGTCTAGAAAGTCATGCTAAAACGGTCACCCATCACAAGACTGACCGCGTCAAGCACAGCTTAACGTCATCGACTGATTGCGCTGTAGCCCCGTAGCTACAAGCCCCTCGACCTAAGTAAAATTAAATTATAGGTATAAAAAACCATAATGTAAACAATAACTTATCGGATATTTAAATATTATGTCTAATATAAGTACCTAAATGAATAAATTAAATATTCTTAAGAAGTTGAGGTTAAAGAGGTAATTGAGGCCAGCTAGCTGTATTAATAATGTATTTTTTTTCAGGTATGTCTACAATATAACGTATATATTCAACCGTGTGAATACTGATTGTGTCCGTGTATCATTTAGTCAGTAAGTTCTCATAAGTGAGGTGTGCAAAATGTTTGACTATAAGTACTTGTCGAAGGAGCATTTAAAAGGATTTAATAAATATAAGGTAAGCTAAAGTATCTATCACTAATTATAAAGGCGAAAGTTTGTGGGTGTTTGTAAGTTTGCTACATCTTCACGCTCAAACGGCTTGACCGATTCAAATAAAATTTTGTATGGAGGCAGCTGACACCTTCTATTAAGACATAGGCTACTTTTTATCATGACAAATGTAGCGGGTAACACCGCGGGGCGCAGCTAGTTTGTGATAAACATAATTATGATTATTATAACATTTATCGTTCTTTTTCAGTACAGCGCAATAGATACAAGCCCTCTCAGCCAATATGTGATGCATCCGACATGGAACGCCATAGCTAAAGTAAGTAAATATATAAAATATATATATTATATATCCCGACCGTATTCGGCCACAGCGACTTGGGATTTTTACTGGTGAGAGCTATATTTTCAGGTAGGCAAACTAGGTGTATAATATATCTATTGTCATCAACCAGGCACAAATCCAAACTCAGTGCTGCTACGGAGAATGTGAATTGTTAAATTTAGTCGTGGTGATCAATGCTCAATCCTTCTCTATACGAGAAGAGGCCTTTGCCTTTGCCTTTGCACCGGGAATACCACTCTTACAAACCTACTCTACCCACTAGACCAATAAAGCAGCTAGAAGGAAATGTTATTACATAACATACGTAAACATACCATCACGACTGTATTCCCCGAAGGGGTAGGCAGAGGTGCACATAATAGTACACCCACATCTCGCCAGTTATGTTTTTTAGGTCTTAATGTAATAAATGGCGAGCCTATTGCCATCAACCAGGCCCAAATCCAAACGCCGTACTGTTACTGAGAATTACGACGAGCGTGTATAGCAAATGGAAATCTGTAGTCTCTGCTTAACCCTCTGGGAAACACTTGGACTTTAGATATACATATGTTAATTAATCCAAAACTAATTGTTTGTATTTTCAGGTTATACCCAAATCGATGGCCCCAAATCTAATCACGTTTGTCGGGTTCCTATGTATGGTGCTGGCTGTGGTGCTCCTAACTGTATACGATTACGACCTATACGCCGCTGGGGGGCGGCCAGGACTGCAGGATTACGACTGCGAGATACCCAACTGGGTTTTCACGTTATGTGGCGTTTTAGTATTTCTTGCGTACAATTTAGGTGGGTAAGTAAATTTTTGTTCTATCTTAAGAGTGTGTTACAGGTGTATAGAATGAGTGCAGGTTCGATATCCGGGATAATTATTTCTGTGATGTAAAGAATATTCGATTGTAGACCGTAGGGGCTTGTTTATATGATATTTCATGGAGATACAAGGTAGAGCAGTATTTAAATATCTATCTACATGCTTACTATAAAGCACTGAAAATACCGACTATATTACAATCACGCCTAAAATCCTCGAAGGGGTACGCAGAGGTAATCTCCTATGTCAAGAGTCTAATACATTTTTTTTATGATTAAATTATAATTACTTTGACTCTTAAGATCACTATTCAAATTGATAAAGGGAAACTTGAAAAATGATGGACACGAACGGGACTCGAACCCGCGACATTCGTTCATTCATTTATTCAATTTAAAATTTAAGCCTAGCATGGCAACAAAAATGATACAAAAAAAGTCATCACTATTCAAGTTCAGACGGTCAATATTTTTGAATTATTTTGAATGAAAGCTTGTTGTTTGTTTTTTTTAAATCAATGACGATTTGAGTCAAGAGTCAAGACATCCTAATTATTCTGCTACACAATGTTTACGACCTCTGATCGTCTACAAAATAATCACAAATTCATGATTTGTTTAGACATGGTTCAGACTTGGTCATACTCTGAACTTCTGACTCATCAGACCTTGACTTTCAGCCTTAATTGACGCGACACGTGTATTAGGTGCGTAAATGAATATTAATGGGTATTTTTGTGTATGCTTTATGCACAAAACAAATGTATAAACGGGTCTTAATGCTCTATTTTCTACCAGTCAATCTTAGGAGCAGAGACTAATAGAGTTAGATGCGCAGTATAGTTAATCCCTACTAATATTATAAACGCGAAAGTTTGTAAGTATGGATGGATGTTTGTTACTCTTTCACGTTAAAACTACTGAATGGATTTTAATGAATCATATGGAGGTAGCTGACACCCTGGATTAACACATAGGCTACTTTTTATCGGAATAAGGCTCCGAAACTAGTCGGGCATTCCCGAATATTGACGTGAGTAAAAACCGGGATATATCACACTAATATTATAAAGGCGAGTTTGTGAGTGTGTTTGTATGTTTGTTGCCTCTTCACGCTCAAACGGCTAGACCGACTTTGAGCAAATTTCATATGGAGGTAGTTGACAGCCTGGGTTAACACATAGGCTAGTTAATTTCCCGAAAAAATGTAGCGGGTAACACCGCGGGGCTCAGCTAGTATTAGATGATATGGATAACATTCACGAAAGTTTTTATAGCAAAGTTTGAGTTTAATTTAGGTAACTAGTTTAATTTTTAGACCTATTACTAAGGCTTAGTTGTTTTCAGATGGTCTCGACGGTAAGCAGGCCCGTCGTATAGGGGTCTCCGGGCCCCTGGGGGAGCTGTTCGACCACGGCCTGGACTCTTACATAGTGTTTCTAATACCGTACACCATCATATCCATCTTCGGAAGGGACCCTGTGTTCTCTGTGTCCTGTTTTAGGTAAGACCTGCTTTCGGACGACCTACATTATTCGTGCACTAACTTATGTTTGTCTAGACCTTAAAAGAGATATTGACCCCTGAGTTTATTGCAGCATTTCTTCTCAGAGGCAGTCAGGAACTGCCGGCGCCATCTTTTATTGAAATCTGAGTTGTAGAAGTGTTTGTGAAAACCTATTTAAATAAATCATTATAATTTTCCGTTTATTGACGACTGATTAGCGCAGTGGCTAAGCGATTGGACTGCTGCGCTAAGGGTTGCGGGTTCGATTCCCGCACGGGGCAAAACTTTGTGCGAACCACAGATGTTTGTCCCGAGTCTGGGTGTTAGTGTATGTGATATTTCATGTTTGTGAAACGCACCCACGACACAGGAGAAATTCCTAGTGTGGGGCGACGTTTTTTAAAAAAGAAAAAATCTAATTATAGGATAAAGAATGTATTAAAATAATTAATAACATTTTCAGAGGCTTCCTAATAGTAATCAGTGTGGTAATGAACTTTTACGTCAGTCACTGTGAGAAGTATAATACTGGGACCTTGTATCTGCCGTGGAGCTATGACCTCAGTATGTGGGTGAGTAGAGATGGTTTTATTATGTTTTAAACGTCGCCCCACAGTAGGAATTTCTCTTATATCGTGGGTGCGTATCACAAAGATGAAATATCACATACACAAACACACACTCTGCGCTAAGGGTTTCGGGTTCGATTCCCTCATGGGACAACATTTTTGCGATCCGCAGACGTTTGTCTCGAGTGTGGGTGTTTGTGTATGTGATGTTTCATATTTGTGAAACGCACTCACGATACAGAAGAAATTTCTAGTGTGGGGCGATGATAAAAAAAATAGACTGCTACATTAACGAAGAATATGAGTTTTCAATCGCAAGCTACAAATATCGAGTTATCGCAGTGTTTTGAATCAATAATACGTCACCTTGTTATTCACAAAACTTAATTACATCTTCTTTTCGTGTCAACGATCTAAAATTCGACCAAAAGCTGCCACATGGATGGCCCGGTCGTGGGCTATTATGTCCTGCAGGGTGCAACTGGTAGTGTAGGTTTGGCAGGACAAAAGTTGCACCAACCATGTCTTGCGGGGCACCAACATTGGGTGTGTGATGGGTCGATAATGCCCTTCCTCAGTTTCACTCTGCAGCGACCCACTTGGGTCCGTAGTCGGTGATGTTCCATCATCATCAGCCTATCTCAGTCCACTGCTGGACATAGGCCTCTCCTATCGCACGCCACTGAGCTCAATCTTCGGCCTTTTCCTGATCTATATTCAAACATATATACATCAACCTCTATGTGTAATGCCCTTCCCAGGTCTGTTCTCTTCTGTTCTTGGCCGCGGGAGCGTACAGCCCTGAGTACTACAAGGTCTATCTGAATGGGGACGTGACCTTCGCTCAGGTGTTCGAGGTGGTCATCCACAGCGTCGGCGTCATCACCACCTACCCTGTCGCTGTTTATAATGTTTATTTGTAAGTACCAGGGTATAAGGACTTTAAAGTGTATTTTTTTTAATTGATTGTACGTCAAACACATTTTGCCGAGTGGTATCCGGCCTAGAATTGACCACCCCCTTTCCTCCCGTGGCTGTCGTAAGAAGCGACTAAGGGAAAATCAAGAAGACGGGCTGCAGCGTCTTCTGTAACTACACCACCAATACTGATGATAATGATGATGCTACACATTTATGTTGGTCTTGTTTTAAGTTGACCATTTGGAGTTAACTTTTCTATCATCATCATCAGCCGGAAGACGTCCACCGTTGAACAAAGGCCTCCCAAACATAAATACTTTTAATTTGAATTTATGAAAAGTAAAATTAAGTTTGCAAAGTTTTTAATACACTCAGTTTAATTTACTAGTTAAGTTAGCCAGACTCTACATTTATATTGACCTTTCAACTAACGCTATGGGTGGGTTCAAATCCCATATTTGGCAAATGTATATAATCAGACATTAAATTCTATATAAATAATAGATTGTAATGTGGATTACCTATAACATAGTATGTATGTGTCTACAAAAATATGACAAAGTAAAGCTGGGAAAATACTTTAATTTTATTAAAGTGAAATCTATCGAAACATCATTATTCATTATTTAAACATTTCAAGATCGAGCAAGAACCGCACCGGCAAGAGGTATTCACTCCTCGAGGCACTGAAGCCTGTCTGGTCCCTCTTCGCCGTCACCGTGATGGTATTATACTGGGCTGTATATTCTCCTACCTCCATCATAGAACAACACCCGCGAGCGTTTATCTTCATGTATGGCACGCTCTTCAGTAATATTTCTGTAAGTACCATTTTGTTTTATCCATAAACATAACATAATAATGTTCTCCTGGCCGAATTTCGGTCATGATGGCCTATCTCAGCTGAGACTAACCGACGACGCAAGAGTATGCGCGCAAACACAGGTGCACTCCATATTCCCTCACTCTCACAGTCCTATTGGACCGACACGACCGGAGAGAGATATACCGCAGGATATATAGAGAAAAAAATATTTGCTACAGACCTAGCTTTAGCCTGTAAATTACAATACCTAGATTACTATTGCCAGTTTGGCTCGCGACTCTGCCGCGTAACCAGCTCATGAATAAGGGCTCCGTTCGAGTTCGAAACTAGTCGGGCATTCCCGCTTACACCCGTGAGTATAACCGGAATATGCAGTAAATAATATGGATAACACTCACGAAAGTTATTATAGTAAAATAGAACTATTGTACGCGAAAATTATAGCGCAAAGATCGGACTCTGATCAGATCACAACTGAAAATAAACTATAAACCGATTCTAATAGTAAAATCAAGTATTCTTTTAAATAAGTGACTCAATGTCTGTAATAGGAACCTGCTAAATACGCCAATGTCAAAAATAAATTAGTTGGCTGTGTTACAAAAATAAGACTTACAACAATAGTGTTCTCATTTTACGAAAACAGCACTGATAGCCGAGTGGTATAACCGTAGGACTGCCAAGTCAAAGGTCGCAAGTTCAAACCCGAGTACGCACCAATGTCTTTTCTAATTTATGTGCGTAGTATAAATTAGTTATCAATTGCTAAAGCCGGCACACCTGAGAGATTTTTCAACGGTGTAAGCCATGTCAGAGGCCTACACGGTTTAAACTCTAACTTTAGGTTGTTCATTAACCATACAATAAGAAGATTTTACAACACTCTTTTGTAAATCTGTATCTTCTGCTTCTCTTATATGTAAAATTGAATTGCTGTTCGTTAGTCTCACTAAAACTCGAAAACGGCTGGACCGATATAGCGAAATTTAGTCTTGTTATATTCGTGGTAGTCCAGGGAAGAGTTAAATAGTGAGAAGGCGGTACGAAGTTCGCCGGGACAGCTAGTAGTGTAATAATTATAATTATCTAGAAGTAAATAGCATGTGATGTTGCCATCACCTACAGGCTGATGTCACCTACTGCTAGATATACTTATGGCCATCCTATAGCATCACTTCTCATCCAGGATTCACCTGCGAAACGATAACCTTTTGTTTTTTGATATGTCGATGTTTGATGTTTACATACCGATCATACTGTGAACCATGATGTACCTAACATCTTTCTGGCAAATAAAGTATTTCTTTCTTTTGTTTTGATGCTACGATGAATAGTATTTACTCGCTATTTATAATGTGGGCGGCGAAACGTGTGGGGGTGTGGGTTTATAAGTTCCCTATTAAATCGACCATAGCTAGTTATTTTATGAAGATTTGTAAAATTATAACTGCCTCGTTGGTCTAGTGGCTGCTAAGCGCGACTGCTGAGCACGAGGTCCTGGGTTCGAATCCCGGGTCGGGCAAAGTGTTACTGGGTTTTTCCATTAGGTAATTCTCAATAACAGCACGGAGTCTGGATTTGTGCCCGGTTGATGGCAATAGGCTCGCCCCCTATTACATTGGGACCTAAAACATAACTGGCGAAATGTGGGTGTACTATATGTGCACCTACCCCTTCGGGGAATACAGGCGTGATGTTATGTTTGTATGTTTTTTATAACTTTCTAACATCATCATTTAAATTCCAGAATAATAAACAAATATTCAATTGGTTGAGTTATTTAGCAGACCAAATTCAACCAGATAATTGCAACAAGGTGTCTATTTATAATACTAGATATTAACTTATGATTACCATTATCTTCCACTGTTACATTCTCCCAGGGCACCGAGTCTGCTATTTTTTATAAATTCGTCATTCCAACACGATGCCATTGTCATTTTGCTAAAAGTTCGTAATCTGCTAAACTCATACCATTCTATGTCATTTATTTAAATGGAGTGTCAGTAGTCGACCATTGGAAAGTCATAATGACGCTTTTATGTTAGCAGATTACCAAACTTGTCAAAATCAACAATTATGAAATCAATGATCGACCATTCTGACACTATTGTAATAGCAGACTTGAGGCCCTGTACTCTTACACTTTGAATGCCAGTTGCTAGACTATAGTGTCACTGAATTTGTAATTATCGGTACCAACCAGCCTCCGTAGATTATCGCTACATCAAGCTAGACACTGGCTCTACGTCGTGCAATATATTGTTAACTTCAGCGCTACATTTATACTTAGTTTTAAAACGAAACATACTTGAGAAGAGCCTCTTCGAATGATGATACCTTAGTACACCCAACACACCTTAGGCGACCTGGCTACGAGCCTTATTGTTGCCAATCTTTCTGGCATGACCAGTTCCACGAACAGCTCTTAAAACAAGAAGTATTAATTAACACTTCCAGAGGTTCCCCGTATTTTTCTTTAGACGTCGCCCGCTATATGAATGTCTCCTGTATCGTGGATGCGTTTCACAAACATGAAATATCACATACACAAACACCCAGACTCGGGACAAACATCTGCAGGCCGCACGAATGTTGGTCTCAAGCAGAAATCCCCTTAGCGTGGCAGTCCAATCGCCAATCAGGTCGTCTTCTAGCTACTTTCAACCCCATACTCCTTGTATTCCACAGAGCCGCCTCATCATCGCAGAGATGACCCACAGGAGGTGTGAGCTCTTCTCCTGGATGACTTGGCCTCTTCTAGCAGGAGTTGTGACGTCACTCTACCAGCCTCAGCTAGAGGCCGCCATCTTGCACGTTTTGGTTACTCTGTTTGTGCTTTCTCATGTGCATTATGGCATTTGTGTGGTAAGTAGAGTTGATAGTTAAGGTTTTTTTTAAGTGTTAGTGTTTTTAACTGAATGTATTTGTTTTTAAGGTACGACAAATCTGCAATCATCTAAACATCAGCTGTTTCACAGTGCCGAAAGAAAAAAGAAAGTAAATGTTCCTTTAAGTTTTTTTTGTATAATAAATTTTATATTTTGTTAAATAAAATGTCTGATTGTAAGATAAGAAAGATAATACCAACCTGCCTCCCGATCTATCCTGCTACAGCACCAGGTACAGAGCTGAATATGACACCACGACACAATCTAATTCACAAAATAATACGTAATTCGATACCGAATAGCGAAAAAAATGAGCAATCCGACGTCGCTGTGCGAAAAGCTGCGCAACCTCCTCCGTAGGCGGGAAAGAGACGACTGTACGCGCTCGATCGTTCGCACAACTCCGTCTTTAAATTATACGTTCTCATAGCCTTGTAGCGCGCCGGGAGATTCGACTAATGACTGATACAGCGTTTCTTATCGTTGAAATTTCGACTCTATATGTAGTGGGTTAATGTTTAGTTTACATTGCGACAAGTTTTGTGGTATAACGTTTTAAACCCGATACGAAATTTAGTAATGGGGGGTGCGCGACATGGACACCGAAGTCAGGGTTTAGAATTTCAGTACAGCTTCGGATAGCCGCGAAGCGCTGCTTTGTTAGATCTACAATTGTTTACAGATCCGTTTTTTTTTAATACCCTTCGCGACTATTATCGCTTATATGAAATATACGAACCGGATTTATTAAAGAAACCAGATTCTTAGTTAGAAACTTTCACAAAAGCGCACTAAACGACGCGACAGTATAGTATTACAAAGAGAAACAAAAATAATAAAAAAAAACTGGTGACTTGTGAACTTTTAGTGAAGTGAGTGAAATATATAAAAATACTCGTAAAATAACTGTGAAACGAACGAAGATCTATAAATAATAATATTAGGTAAGTGATGTGTTTGGTAAAAAGAAATTAACAGATTATAATTATAATCCTGTGGTGGTGTGGCAATTGGCATGAATTTATTTAATAAAAATAAAAACAAAAACGCATGCTGGATGTTTGACTGGCCGGAGATGATTTGAACAAATTGAATGTTTTTCTGAAGAATTGCGAATTGATGAGGTAAATATTCTAGAAACTTTAGGAGAGGCTTTGATTTCTAATGCGTAGTGTCACAATATAAACAATGATAGTGAAATAATCTAAAATGAAGGTTATATGCAGTTAAATGACTATGAATTATTAAACTATTGGAAAAGTGTTAAGTATACATTATTCGGTGTGTTTATCGACGGCACTGATAATATTTTAAACAGGCTAAGTTAAAATTTAAATGAATATAATTTTAAAAACAATGTAGGTAAGTAAAAATATATATATTTTTTAACTAAGACTACCAAAAGATATGATAGTCGTTGTAAGTAAGAATAAGAAAGATATGACTGTCATTGCAGGAGATAAATTAGAGTAAAATAAAGTAGGTGAGACAGAGAAACAATTGAAAATTAATATGTTATAATTATATTTCGAAATGTCATTAGGAGTGGTGGATTTGATTTGATAACTATAGATTTAAAGAAAACTATAGCTAGGAATACTTTTAATCCATATTTAGAGTTGATTTCGATAACAAAATACAGGATATAGGACCTAATAAATTGTTGAGCTTGCCGACGCAAAAGCTCTACTTCCAAAATGATGAGAGTGAATAGATAGCTTCCCAGTATTTATATAATTTATACCTACTGTTGGCGAATTTGCATAATTTTAATAAATTATTTTTTTGTGGTCCCATACTTTTAGGTATTTTTTCTGTGTCGTAAATAGTCCTTTAAGACCAATTAACTAAAAATATTAATTAGTAAAAAGAAAATGTCAATGTTATAAATACTTTCTTAGTTATTCTAAGACACCACTGACTAACGGTGACGGAAAACATCGTGAGGAAACCAATGCTCAATCCTTCTCTATACGAGAAGAGGCCTTTGCCCTGCAGTGGGATAGTTATAGGCTGTTATTATTATAATATTTGTAAAAAGAACGTATCAAATGCGTATTAAAACAATACCTGGACTTAGTATTTTTCTTTTACTAAATTACGCCCGTGTTGTACTTTATAAGCCTCCTTACCATGAACTGTTAAAACAGGACTTTTTCCGTTGTGAAAGCGAGATACTACAGTATGTACACTGTAGTATCTCGCTTTCACAGTTCATTGTGGCATATCACTTCGTCGGCAACTGTCCTGCTATAAGAGTTCATGGTAAAGAAGCAGGAGTAGAAATAAGAAGACACTTTTCAACGCTCACCACAAACCCTTATTGTTGATATTGCCATTTATATCAACCTCATCGACTTCATCTTGCATTACGATGTAATGTAGATGGAGAGTCTACTGCCATTTATATCGACCTCATCGTCATCCCTCCTTATGACATGGTCTTTCAGCGGCGGGGTGGAATTTTATTCTTAGTCCTTAACCCTAAAATATATTAACTATAGGAACATATTACCCATTCTACCTCTTCTTTAAAAGTGTCTTAATCAGTGAAGCAGTATCCATTGTTAGCTTTTGCGTTCAAATTATCTTCCTAGATTCTTTCTAATTGGAATATCAATAATAATTCTCGTTTCGATTCGATATATTTTCGATTTCGATAGATTTTTCGATATATTACAATAGCTAACATTACTTAATCAACAAATTCTAACGACAAACTTGATAACGTTGATTTATTTTTTTATAACATTTTATTATTTGTTTTTACATTTAGCGTTATCTGCAATAAAGAGATTTCATTGATCAAAAGTACAAGAAGGAAAACATAGCTCTAGTTTAGAAGTTACTAAAATATTGAATTTGCGTTCACAGACATAAGTATCTCATGCGGAAATGATCAGTTTTGTTTCAAATAAAATTTCTATTTGCTTCAGACCTGCGACGGAAGGCAAAGCAAGACAAAATTAATATACGGCCACATGAATATCTTATTGGTATAGAATTTACTCCAAGCGTTGAACTCACAGACACAAACGCAAAATTTTGAGAAAACCCAAGCTCTCTCCGATATTGCCGCAGCCTGTTGACCTAACCCAATTTTGACTACAACGACCATCTTAGCTGAACTAAACAAATAAAAAGGAGATATTAAAGATCACAAGTGTGTGTATCTCCTCCTCATTTATTCCTCATATTAATCTCTTTCCACTTATAGTCTGGCGTCGGCTAATATTCCGGAGTAAGTTCAGACCTATTCCATTGGTCTACCAACTCCTTACATCACAAACAGCTGGGCTAAAAGACTATTTCTTATCTTGTTAATGAAGATATGCAGTCACCAATGATTAGGAATCTCTCCATATCCATTATAATGTCCGTTTTGTTATCAGACGAAGGAATCTCAAACGCGATGACATTTAAAGCAAAAATGTTGTTCCTTGGTCATTCAAATCGTAAAAACAAAATGCTACATAAACCCCTTTTTTCTTTTATTTAGGATTTCACGGTTGATGGATACTTGTATTACTTTTAGGTTTTTTAAAGTTTCTTTTACCTTTGTTATACAAAATATAGTTTGATAACCATTGTTAATATAAATCCCTACTAATATTAATATATAAACGTGAAAGTTTGTAAGTATGGAAGGATGTTTGTTACTCTTTCACGTAAAAACTACTGAATGGATTTTAATGAAATTTCATACGGAGGTAGCTGGCACTCTGGATTAACACATAGGGTACTTTTTATCCCGAAAAAATGTAGCGGGTAACGCGGGCGCAGCTAGTACAAAATATAGTTAATATTTTGAACAGAACCAATCAATTTCTCTTATTCAGACGCATTATGAAATAGAAAGCCGTTGACAGGTCATACAAGATTTCCTACCATTACTCTTTTTTCTAACAAGAAGCCCGATGCTCACTTTTTCTCTTGTACATTTATTTATTCGCTTAGTTAGAATTATATTTTCTATCTACCTATAAAGACAGCTCCAACTACTGACAATCAAATTCACAGTTTTGTGCCATTACTGTTTCCCAATCGTAATCTCCCAAATCAAAATTTTTACACTTAGATTTTGGACAAAATTTTCTGAAATTATTTCATAAGTACATCTTTTCTTCTTCGTTCGTCTGTTTGCTCGAGTTCAGAGCTATTGAACAACAAGGCAATAACGGTGACATGAATGATTTCGTTAGCATAATCTGTAAGATAATAAAGCATAAATGGACCCGTTGGACTTTATTGCTCATTTCCTTCGGCGCTGCGTTATGATTTATGTTCTGATTAATATTTAGGGTTGGTACACAAAGTAATGGTATTTGTCTTGTTCATTTATTGGGAGGAGCTAAACCATGCTTTAGTTGTAAAATAAGTTTTGTCATATTGAGAACATTTTACCTAGTTTTCCACAAGACTAGCTGCAATTCAACCTGGTCCAAACAAGCACTATTTTGACCTAATATCTTTAGTAACATTAGAAGTCAGACTCTACTAGACAATTAAAAAAATTAGGTATCGTGTAAGGTAAATAATGATGATAGTTATTGGCTTGGCTCTTAGAATTAACAGTCGCAGTAACATAGGTAGAGAACCTAAAGAGGCTACAAAACTAGCAATGAACTACAGCTTCTATATTTCTGAAATACTAGCAATTTGGTATTATACGGAAGACGTCCACTGTTGAACAAAGGACTCCTCCTTTGAAAAGGGTAGGGGGTTTGTCATAATCCCCAAGCTTGGCAAGCAGCTTGGGGATCGCAGTATTTGTGGTCAAGTTACAGAAGACGCTGCTGCCCATTCTGGATCTTCCCTTAGTCGCCTCTTACGACACCCATGGGAGGATAGGGGCGGTAAATTCTAAGCCGGACACCACACGGCTAAATGTTATGTGTAGACTGTTGGTCGCTGAAAACCCCTCTGTATTCAATGATCAAAGATCCCAAATCTAAGCCAATTAGAACGAAACAGTCTATCAAATACTTCCCTACAAAAACTTGCACCCACGATTCATGTGAACTATAATGGACATAACTAAATCAACTCTTAAAAATGTCACGACATGTGTTTATCAAATACATACGCATGTATTTTGGAAATCGGCCGTAGTTAGTATAAAAACTAAAGCAATCACAATTGATAAACACACCGCGGCCGCTTCGTTTACGTTTGCCATTGGGAATTTGTAGAAAGAGTATAAACTTGTGTGAACCGTTATTGTATTATACTTGATTTGAAATATTATTTGATGTAGCCTTCCTTTTTTAAGAGAGGCCTTTGCGAGGACTAGTACAGGCTTATATTATAATACCTTTAGATAAGATAAAAACCATTTATTCAAAATAGACTTATAATAGTACTTTTTGAACGTCAAATTACATTGAGACAGCCAGCCCGTCTCCGCTTCATAGTCCTATAGCTGGGTAGAAGAAACGGCGCAACAAACTACCCAGCAGCACAATCTGCCTTGTTTATTATTATGTGGAGCAGATTAAGCGTTAGATATAACATTATAACAGTTAAAGGTGTACTATGAGCTACATCCACGAAACTGCCAACAAACTGCTATGCTGTATGGCAGAAGTCAGGCATTTAAGATGTGATGAGATGAAATTGATATTATGAATTATAAAAAGCTAAGATGGGAAAAAATTCACCCATCACCCATTAAACAATGGATTGTGAAGATGCAATGAGCGTAGTCTTCTTCTTATTCTTATCGTATCGTTAATAAACAACTTGGTGTCAGAGTTTAAACCGCCTGTAGGCCTCTGACATGGCTTTACACACCGTTAAAAAATCTCTCAGGTGTGCCGGTTTCCTCACGATAGTTTTTTTCACCGTTTTCAGCAACTGATAAGTAATTTATAGCACGCACACGAATTCGAAAAGACATTGGTGGCGGAGTTTGTGCTTGTGACATTTGACTTTGCAGTCCAACGGTCATATCACTAGGAAAAAAACAATCACTGCTTATATATTACTTATTTACTTAAATTGCTTATACAGGGTAGTGATACTAGAGCATACACTATAACTTTAGCAGTAAAATTCAATTATTTTAAACAGCGATATTTTTCCGACGAACGTGTATGAGGAATGTGCAAAAGAAGTATGCCAGGATTGTAGCAAAAGGAAACCTGTGATCTCTGCCTACCCCTCAGGGAAATAGGCGTGACTTTATGTATGTATGTATGTATTTTAAACAGGAGTTTTTACATCACTTTGGTTTTATCTTGGGCTAAAAGTTTGTGGAATAGATATTATATTGTTGCCAGTAGCGTTACGTGATTTAACCAACGAATATGGGATTATGACAGGTAGGAGAGGTAGGCCAGTGATAGTAACATGCAACAGCAAACGTAAGTTTATCTAAGATTGTGTGACGAGGTAGATCCTGAAGGAAGTGAGTTATTAATTATTTGTATAGGTACTTACTGTAACTAGGAAGCCAATGTGTAATACTTCGATAGTTTTAGAACCTTTAGTTAAAAAACGAAGATATGAATACATGTTACGATTGTAAAGGGGTACCTAGAGAGCCTCCACGAGTGATGATAAATTCCTTAGTAGATGACACACCCTGGACTGTCAACCTGGCTACCGTTCTTAATGACTATCCAGTCTCTACAGAATGGCATGACTTGTGCAAATAAAACAATTGGCTCAAGAAGATTTTTTATTTACAGTAGGTACAGATATTACGCATTTAAAATAAATGATTTAGCTCTTATTGCCTTACGCTTAGGTCGATTATTCTGCAAAATTAACGCTACGAAGTAATCCTTTTGTCCCAAGTGTGTGGCATAATACCCTTCGATTAACTTTTTATACAATTAATATTAGATATAAAACAAAGGGTTGCTAAGTGGTCCATCGATGCGTGCCGGTGGCGGGCGTTCCGCGAATCCTATAGCTTTGGCTTGCCCGAGTCGGGATTATTCAGCTCAGTCAAGCGTGCTTGAGGGATGGGGGAGTATCGATATGTGAGCGATATCGATAAAAATAGTGGTGGGTGATCTGAGTGAGTTTGACAGTCACGTATTTTATGTGCTTTTTGAGCTATTTCATTTTATGTTACAAACAGTTATATTAGGAAATTACTGTAATGTTTTAGGCTGTAGCTATAACATTACTATTCAGAGCAAAAATGTAAAAATGTCATAGTAAAAAAACAAGTCAAATTTCTGAAATAGTTATATGACGCAACTAAATACTTTAATAATTTAATTGCGACAAAAAATTATATAAATTTTGTTTTTATTTCAAGCGTTTTAAAGCGTTAAATATCATTTTAAAACTTCCACTCAACAAATAGATGTGTTTAATAGCCATACTGCCTGAAATATAAATCAAATGTTAACGTTACACATTTTATTAAACAAATAATACACTACGTTATAAGTTACGCTTATAGTTTATTCAACATATTAATTTCTTAACGACTACCGGCCAACATCAAAGTTAAAACCAAAAGATTTAAAACAAACTGCTCACATTCGCGATCTTTCAACAAACAAACAATTTTATAGCGACATTAAAATGTAATTTTGTGAGCACGTCAACATATTTCCGCGCGCGAATTCCCTGATAATTTATCGACAGATTCTATCGATAACTTTGAGCGTGGTAGGTGGCGCATCACTTATGTCTCGTGCCGTAAAAAGAGGACAGTGCACACTTCATTAATAAAAGGTTAAATAATGTTGAGGACGTCATTTTGGCGAGCACGTCGCCTCGGGAGGTTGGTGTTTGGTTACATGGATGGGGAGGTTCGCCACTCCAGCTTAAGAGGCCAGCAGCTAATGCAGGACAGCTCCCTTACCATCAACTCTTAAAGCAGGATTTTTATCCGTTGTGAAAGTGAGACGCGGCTACGGACAGTGTAGTGTGGTGTCTCGCTTCTATAAAATGTCCTGCTTTAAAAGTTGGTAAGGGAGCAGCTGCAGGACAACGCTTGCTCCTCTTGTAATGTCAAAGAGTTATCAGTTCCATAACATTACAGCTGCTAGATATCATTAATAGCCTATCTCCGTCCACTGCTGGACTCTTCTTTATATGTGGAAGGTATCCATAGAATGTAATGTTGAAGTTAGATGAAGAGTTTGAATAGTAGTAGATCTAGATTGTTAGTTTTGGAAATAGGCAGTGCCAGAAATGCATATGATTCTATACTAATAGGTATACGAATAAACGATTTGTGTGTATGTAACTACATAAAAGAATGAATTCACTACTAATTGATGTGACCTTAATGATTCAAAAGCAATAAAAATGAGTTTTGAATTGAAAAATTTTTTATTAAGCAGTTGATCGGGACTTTAAGAGAAATGTGTATGGAAAGAATGGCTACTTGATTTTTTATAAAAATTATGCAGTTTAGCATCAATGATTATAACAGCCAGTATCAAACAATAAATGAAATCAATAATAATTCGTTAAGTTAGTAACCAACGTTATCACAAAAACTCTTATCTCTCACAAGATATTCAAATTCCTAAATAGAACCATCAAAGTCCTACGACCAATCACAAACAAGCCGCTAAACAAACATTAGAAAATATAAAACGAAAAGCGATTTAGCAAACGCTCGGCAGCGTTCGTTGCTTCACTTTTTTTGAATTCGGAATTCGTGCTCACAACACCCGCATTGTATGCGCGTACGGCCCTGGCACTTCCAAGAATGATTTCGTTGAGTAGAACGAGACACAAACACAAAAACAACACCGGCGCGAAAGAGACAGGATATATTAATTTTATTTTTCTTTTGGTTAATCTCCAGGCCACATGTGGCGATTGTTCTTGGACCTTATGGTCATTCTTTCTGATGGGCCGTCTCTTTTATTTTGTCGTACGTTAAAGGATATGGTTACTGAACTTTCTGGGGTGTTATTTTAATTAATATGTTGTCCTGCACTTGTTTATGTTGAAGTTAGATGTGATTTGTCTCCGAATATTCTGATCGTGAAGATACGAGATGGTTTATGGCCGACATTTATGGTTTTCTTTATTCCACACCAAGTATGGTATTTGAAGCAATTAGTCAGGGATTTGAAGCGCTCCATTCATTGAGAATATCAAGGATCTTGGCGCCTACGGACGTGTTGGAAGACAGTTCAGCGTCTACTTTCTGCAGGCAATCTTTCATCAAGAAATATGTAAATTAAATTGGCAGTATTTAAAAACATAACAAAGAAGTAAGATATCCCTTTGGTCGTCTCTGTAACTGGGATAAATGAAATAACCGTACCTACTTCATTTTTACTTTCCTTAAAGTCGACGACTTATTTTTGAGAGACGCAGATTAAGGATGATTGTAGAAAAAAAAATGTTGATCGAAAACTAAATATTCTGCTCCGTGAAGTTATTTCCGCATACTTTAAACATTTCATGGATAATCTAGCATTGTTAAAATAAACAAAAATATTCACATAATATTATGATAATGTTCTCCTGACCGAATGTTGGTTACGGCGTCTTATCACAGCTGAGATTAGCCAACTACGCAGTAGATATTATAGTGCACAAGTATGCGCGCAAACACAGGTGCACTCCCTATTCCCTCACGCTCATTGTCCGATGCGATGATAGACAGACACGACTGGAGAGAGAAGACCGACGGCTAAACGTGCCTTTCGAGGCATGGAAGGGCTCGGCATGTAAAATTGGTCATCCAGTACAAGACTGACAAATCTGCACGAAAACCACGTAGCTATGAGCCTCTCAACACAACCAGCTCATTCATATCATCATCATCATCAGCCGGAATGGAAAGGCCTCCCTTAGGTGAGGGAGGGGTTGCCATAATCCCTACACTTGGCAAGCGGCTTAGAGATCGCAGTATTGGTGGTGAAGTTACAGAAATCGCTGCTGCCCATCTTCTGGAGTATCCCTTAGTCGCCTCCCACGACACCAACGGGAGGAAAGGGTGGTCAATTCTAGGTCGGATACCACACAGCTTAATGTTGCATGAATACTGTTGGTCAAAAACCCCTCTGTATTCAGTGATCATTAAGATCCTAAATCTAAGCAATTAGAACTAAACAGTCTATCAAATTCTTCCCTACAAAGCACTCGGCGAACAATTATTATCAATTTTCATACAAACTCGTTCAAATGTCAGTGGGTGACCGTTGTTAGCTCAGAACTGTTGAACTATGAGTTATTACTTGTTAATCAGCGGATGTTGTGTCGACCGCGCCGGCATTCAACAACATTACACTTATTTGTGATTAATCATTATTAAACGTTTTAATTAATTACTCACTTTATAAATTGGACCGACTTTCAATTACTAATTTGGCCGTTGGTCTGATTTTGAAGTCGTTTTTACGCCTGAAAGATTCTGCCTTAGTTTATCTGTAATGCTGATTCTTTTGTAATATTTTATTTATTTTATAACGTTCGAAACATCAACATTTCTAATAAAATTTAGGATTCATAAAGTATTTTTTTAATTCGTAACCGCTAAACAAAATTTTCGTCTTCGATGATTTTTTGGATTACCCAAAGCATTACTGTTGATATCCTGGTAGCAAGTATAAATATTAATATAATTATGATACCAATAATTATAATTATAGACTTTAAGTTTCCATTTAACATAATTATCATACCGAAATCAAAAACCACAAATCCGTATCAAATGATTTATTGGTACACCATTTACAATTTATCAGCATCAAATTGTAAGGTAAAGTCTACATACATCAACCAGCCTAACTGCTCATAAAACTATTCTTAACAGTGCACAACAATCAATATTTATGTTCCCCTCAAATCGCTACAGAAAAACCATGTTTCATTTTTTTACCACCATCCATTTGTCCCACACATCCAACTATACAAATTATAAATTCATACAATGTACTAGGCTCCCAAAAATGTGTAAGAGGTCGACTCTTCAACGCTGATAACGATCTGGGTCCCTTTCAACATGGCTAGTTATCGTCGCATCTGATTCATAGTATGGAAACTTTTTGTGTACATACCTTTTATATCTTGATCTATTTTATAAGCAAGTTTGGATTAGAATTGGATTAGTGTTGTATTAGCTATGTATTTAAATTATTTTAGTAATATCGTTTTATAATTTGATGACAGTTTTATTGATAGCTTTACTATCAGCTTTTGTATTCAATGTAGTGACAAAATACCTACAATGGAATTTGATTTAGTGCAATCAATATTAGGCTCACGTGGGTGGCAAGGATATCAAACAATCTATGATTCAGAGGTATTCAAGAACGTGATTGTCCTAATCTTGTGTCAACATAATTCAGGACCAACATTACCTAAGATCCGCGCGTGGGTTTTTGATAAATACAATGGCTGATAAGTGATATGAGCTGAATTGGTTTTAGACAAACCTATTGAGCAAGCAATGTCTTCTCTTTTCTGGTAGAACTCACGTTGCAATGTATTTTTTTTCTATTCAATTCAATATTTTATCGCTTTAACAAGATTATAAGAACTATCAAAGGGGTCCTTATTCCATATAGAAAAAAAAACTTAGTTGGTAAGAGAGTTTAGAACACCAATCTTAAAATGAGCACCGATATTTTTGAACGAATGTGTAAAGTCTATGCCTAGAAACAATAATAAAATAGAAATAACAGTACCAAAGTACATGTATTATTGTAGGTATTAAATAAAAACAAAACATCCAAAGGATCACCTATCATAGAAAGCCGACATAACTCGTGAGTCAAACCCCACAAATCGCTCTGTAGGTATTTACTTCGTTGCAAAATAGTGACATCATCGCGATCGGCGTTTCGCGACCACCAGGCGCGCATAAGTCGTAAGCGTTAGGTGTCTCGCTTGATATGGGCTCGGTAATGTAAACAAATCGTGCAACGCCTTGCAGGTTGTGATCGCCTAGTAGGTTGTACCAGAGTTGGTGCAAAACGTCTGCAAAATAAACTTCGTGGTTTCGTAGAATAAACAAACGGTCCCAGATTCCCAGGAGATTTTTTGGTCAAAAGTTTCGACCAAATAATCTTTTTGGACCTAATTAATTACCACTATTATTAATTTGACAGATCTGTTAACTAGGCTTCATCTCACGAAAAGCAGTTTATACTTTACGGTAGGTACCAATAATTGCAATCCAAAAAAAAATATTACGTGTTTTGAAATATGAACTTTATTTACATAGACAGAAAAGTTAAATTTCCCCGCAAGTTTTAATGTTTCCTAGCATTTACGACTAAACCCGAGGGCAAGGCTAGAGAACTTCTTATTAAAGATAATGTAAGCAAACATTCCGACATTAAAATTATGTTCTTTCTAAATAATGGCGGTGTAAGATGCAAATCTGAATTCCAATTTGAGACAAATACCTCAGATTGGTCAGAGATAGTGAACATTGTAACTTGGAACGTGGAATGAATAGGATAAAGTCGGTATGATTTAATCATAAACTCAGTTTTATGTGTCCCTAGTACACTGAGTCCTGATCTAGAATTGTCTGAGGATGACCATTTGACAGCGTCAAATTACTTTAATAGCTACCCGTTTTATTTTCTTTATAGGTGAGGAATAGGGAATGCAACTTCAAAATGTAACATAGCAACATAAAGAAATGGCTAAAAACTATATAAATGATAGCTGATACATGTTGATTATATTTTGAAATGCATACTTAAGTAAACTTTCATTTTGTCTCTCTGTTGCCGACCTTAATAATATTACTAGTTGCGCCCCGCGGAGTTACCCGTTACATTTTTTCGTGATAAAAAGTAGCCTATGTCTTAATCCAGGGTGTCAGCTACCTCCATATGGAATTTCATTAAAATCCATTCAGTAGTTTTTACGTGAAAGAGTAACAAACATTCATCCATACTTATAAACCTTCGCGTTTATAATATTATAGTAGGGATGATTACAGCGTAAATCCTTTTATATGCAAGATATTAGACTTTGAATCCTTTTATATAAATCTTTGCAAAGGTCCCAGAATCACAATAAAGCAGTGATAGCTGAGTGGTATGATGGTTCGACTGCCTTCCAAATATCGCAAGTTAAAGCCCCGGCACGCACCAATGTCTTTTCGAATTCATGTATGTTCTACATAGTTATCAGTTGCTAAAAACGGTGAAGGAAAACATCACAGAAACCGGCACACCTGAGAGATTTTTCAACGGTATGTTACGCTGTGTCAGAGGCTTACTGGGTCTAAAGTAGCTCATCAACCGTACGATAAGAAGACTACAAACTCGTCTCGATAACCGTTTCGTTCTTTGTCTTATCTGCAATTTCCCTTCTTCCATCCATAAAGTTTCCAATACCCTTTTGGGCTAGGCTCATGTCGCAATGAAAACCACCTCTCTTAGTAAGTTGACTGGCATTTCTTGGCATTATTACTAAGCAAACCGCTGCAGAATATGTACATCGATAAATCAATCAATTCCTTATAAGATTGGTCTATTGTTACGGTTTCAAATGACATTAAATAACTGGGATATTGTTGGCGCCGGTTGCGCTTGCGCCGACTTAAATCTGTAGATCTTGAATGTAAGTTATTTAAGCTTCTGAAGTAGATTATGGATTGTTAGATTAAATATTAACTTGAAAGTTACATAGCTAATTTTGTTTTAAACGTCACCCCACTACTATTTTCCCCTGTTTATTAGGTGCGTTTCACAAACATAAATCACATACCCAAAGACCAAGGCTCGGGTAAAACATCTGCGGTTCGACAAATGTTTGACCTGTGCGGGAATCGAACCCGCATCCTTTAGCGCAGCAGTCTAATCGCTTAGCAACTGCGCCAATAAGGTTGTGCTCTTGAAAGACCATTATGCATATCTACAGTATCTTGGGTAGGTATAGCTCTGTACTTGCATTATAATAAACGAAAATGAATCACAAAAAGCTAAAAGCATAACAAATAACTGGCGAAATATACCCTGTCCTCTACAGACACCTCTCCTTACTCCTTCGGGGAATACAGGCGTGATGTTATGCTATGAACTAAAAGCATTAAAAAATATATTAGGTAAGTAGGCACTATTTTCTTTCTTATTAAAATAATTTGTTAGCGTTTGCGTAGGTAGCAGCGGTTAATGGGCTTTAATAACTTGATGATTGATGGTTTGTTATATAATATTGATAATGAAAGTTCAAGCTTTAATCCCTTCTAAAAAAAATAATTTTCTATGAAAATTGTAGTGTAGGTTTTTAGATATAACTTTCACATCGTTCTGCAAGGAAAAATACTAAATTAGTAGAGAATTACGCGTTGTGAAATCGTGAAGCCTTTTTAGGTACACTGCGCGCACTCCAGACCGCAATTTGGCGTAGTTAAATTTGATATACATAGAGAAGAAAAGCTAAAATGTATTGATAGCATCTATGTTACAAATACATAACAATCTAATTTCGACCACTAGGTAAACCTATATCAATATTGAACTGTACCGAATTGAAAATACTTCGATCTCCGCAACATAGCTCTACAATTCGAACCAGCACAACGAGAATCTCTCTTTCCTATTCTCTCTGTAGATCTACTAATATCCTCTACATCTGACAGCTGGTTCATCTCTCTGTCTCGGTCGGTCGCCCCGCCCCTCGGACACGCCCCTTCCGTACCATGGTATTTGGGTATGTGGACAATAGATCACATTTTGGGCAGACGGGTCGTGGTACGATCCCCGATTCATACAAAATGATACCTTTTGTTGTAGAGTGAATGGGATATGTAAATGTTTGGAATTACATGTGCTTTTAGCGGATGGATGGAATTGTATGTATTTATAAAAGTAGTTTTTATTTCATTTCGATCTAAAAATACTTTAACAGCGCTAGTTTTTTACGGGCTACAAGAATGTTGGATGTTTAGTTGTTTTTCATTCGCAGAACTTTGAATTAAATATCTATGTAGACCATACGGTACCTATTCGGGACATTCGTTTTTGGAATTGTATGCCTTAATAACTATATCATTCTTTTTAAATATATTATTTTTATATAGCACCTGTTTTGTTTTAAAGTGTATTTAGGACCTTTTAAAGTTTTTTTTTACTGGAAAAATAAGGATTTAGGTATAATGACAGTAGAATGGGAAAAAGTGCCGCCGCGCAAAAGGAAATCGGTAGAAAACTGTGTATTGTACTAAGTGATCCACCTTTTTGATGATTCCAAGCATGTTTTATAGACTAGCTGTATAAAACTGGTTGTTTCAGTAGCATTTTCGCTCTTTTAAGTCAATTTTAATCAAACCAGCCACAATAAGAAAGATAGAAACATGAAGCGGGATACGTTTTAGGTGGTAATTACTATTAGGTATAGATTATTTAACTAAAAGGCTAACTTAGTGCAATACACGTTATAAGGCTACTTTATACTTTTATATTACGCATGCGTATAATGAAAGTGTCGCTCGTAGTAGAACCCACAGCAATGATAGCCGAGTAGTATGACCGTTGGATTGCCAATGGTTGATGAACAACCTAGTGTCCGAATTTAAACCGCCTGTAGGTGTACATGGCTTTACACACCGTTGAAAGATCTCTCAGGTGTGCCGGTTTTCTCTCGATGTTTTCCTTCACCGTTTTAGCAACTGATATCTAATTTATAACACGCACATGAATTCGGAAAGACATTGGTGCGTGCCGGGTTTTAACTTGCGAACTGTGACTTGGCAGTCCTACGGTCATACCACTCGGTTATTACTGCTTCTAAGTGCTTGCAAGAAAGACTGGTTTTAATTCTTAGAGGCATCGTCACTCGTAGAGGCTCTCTACTTGCACTCTAAAACAATGAACCTTAATCAGTATTGACTTGATCCTATTAAAAGATTTGACCTAGACTAATAAATGCCGCCGGAATCCGGATTCTCAATATCATTCCAAGGTATATGGCAGCTCTATTAAATAAGTGGGAAATACTACAGGTATATGAATACAAAAACAACAATATTATGATTTTAGGCATTCAGCAAACATCGTTTAAGCCTACGTCAGCAGCCAGAAAGGTCACCAAACTAAGGTTTGACTAAAACAATGTTTCCATTCAACCAGCTACACGCTACGCTTCAGACGCTGACTAAGCGTTTACAAGCTCTTCACCATCATGCGACCTTGGTACTTGACAGTGACATTCACACATCAGTCAGTAGCCAATCACTGGTCAATTTGATTGGAAAATTGACCACAATTGACCATATCTATCTTGTCATGCATGACTGTATTGACCAAAATGTGACCGCAATTTAAATATTTGGAGATATATTCACACGGCGTATCGATTTCACAGCCATCTTTGATCGATAATGCTTGAGAATTATTCGCTGACTGATTAGTAGTTTATAGTTTTTTCTGTAGCTCTAATTTGCCTAAGCCGGTTGACTATCTTAAATCTGGAATGTCTATGACACGCATTATACTTATTATAATGGGCATAACTGAAACTTTAGATGTAAAGGTGACGTCATGTTAAAGCATAAAAATATTTTTATAAGCATTTTATCGTCACTCATGGAGACCTTTTTAATGGTGCTAATGCATAGTATGAAGGTTGCAAACAATCTAAACTTACAATTACGGCACAGCGTACGCCGATCCCACGTCCCTCGACCTAGGGTAGCTAGGAAGACATCCTGGAGTTTTAGCTGGTGGAGTCCGGCATACATCTTCGTCGTCCCATGACAGAGGAAGTTTATAAAAAAAATCCCTATAAAACATAAAGGTATACACATACAATTTAGGTATTTTACAACATTTATGACATCTCGCTATACCTATACACCTTTTAATCAGCAGAATTTTTATCAAATTGTAATTACAATTCTTTTTTAGTATCTTGGTTCTGAAGTGAGCCGATAGTTAGCCGCCCAGTAGACAATTTCGTTCCTAAAATCTAGGAACATAATTAATTGTCTAGCAGTCAATCGGCTAATGAAGTCTTGGCCGATTACATCCATTGTGCATGCTAATCGGCCAAGATACTGTATAGCTGATGAAGCGTCTACCAGGAATGCATAGTCTCGAGCTGTCGAACGATAATAGTAATCTCTGGCGCTTCGAAACGCTTGTTCAGTGGTCTTTATAATAACAACACTAATGGTCCAACAGTAGCCTACGTCACGGTTTTATGACAGCTGTGGTACAGTCTGCATCTTAAGTAGCTGCACATTTTTTTAACATACCATTAAAAGAGCAACTTCATATACAGTAAAACGTCTATATTTTCAGTTACGGACGTTTCTATAAATTGAAACAATTACTTGAATTGATGTGTTTTTTTCAATTATTTATTTTATGATGGTGACTGTACCTGTTTACTGTTTGACTGCCTCGTTGGTCTAATGGTTGCTAAGCGCGACTGGTGAGCACGAGGTCCTGGGTTCGAATCTCGGGCAAAGTGTTACTGGGTTTTTCCATTAAGTAATTCTCAGTGGCAGCACGGAGTCTGGATTTGTGTCCGGTTGATGGCAATAGGCTCGCCCCCTATTACATTGGAACCAAAAAACATAACTGGCGAAATGTGGGTGTACTGTATGTGCACTTCTGCCTACCCCTTCGGGGAATACAGGCGTGATGTTATGTTATGTTTTATAATAAAAAAGATGCCAAGTGTACTATACTCTCTTCATAAATAAAAAGCTTTTGGTAACTCTGTGTAATAATTGCCGTATTGACTCTTAGTTTGACCCGATTTTGTTAATTACCGTCCCTTAATCTCGCAAGACACATAATTAAGACAACTAAAGACTGCGTCAGTCCGATCATTATTTTTTATTAAAAAGTAACGTCATATCAATTATTCGGTCCAATTGCCAATGTTACCTCCAAAATAATTATGTAAATGGCAACTCCATTTTGTTCGGAAAAGTTGCCAATGATCATATTGTTTGTAAGTTATGTTAATTGGCAACTCTGATTAAAGGAAAGTAGCGTTCAGGAATGTAATTATTTTGGCCTTTATTAATTTAATTTCGTTAATTATATTAAACATGTTTTATCGGAGACATTATATTAACTTTAGGTTTTGACGCACTACGTCGGATAATAATAACAGTCTATAACTGTCCCACTGTAAGGCAAAGGCCTCTTCTCTCATAGAGAAGATTGAGCATTGATCACCACGCTAGCTCACTGCGGGTTGGCGATTTCAGATATTTAAATCCAGGTTTCCTTACGATGTTTCCAACAAAAGTCTTTAAAGCACACAGATACTTATATACATAAATTAAGTTACACCTGTTTCCCAGAGGGGTCGGCAGAGACCAATTTCATAAAAAATTGCTACGATCCTGGCATACTTCTATCCCCTTATCCATGTAGTTCGCATCACATTGCTCATACAAGTGAGTCAAAAAATAATTAAACTTTAATATGATTTTATTATGGCCTATGTCCAGCTGTGGGCTGAGATAGGCTGTGATGATGATTTTATTAATCTTATACTTTATTCGCATTCCGTTCAACGCAATTGTGATTCTAAATGACTAAAAATCCCTTTTCTGGACGGCGCCGATTATAATCGATTAATTTATGCCTAATATTCGAGTTCTCGATGTTATCGAGTGGGACCGGTTGGCGACCCGATCTTTAGGCCTGTTAGATGTCATATGTATGCTTGTATTTATGTTTACACGATATGAACAACAATTGACTGTTATGAAATAAAATTGTCGTTTTATAGAATAGTTGTAGGGAGGTACTATCGATTTGTTTTGTAGGAATATTCACTAATATTATAAAATATAAGAGTATTTTGTATGTTTGATTCAACGCGGTAATCTCAGGAACTGCTGGTTGGAATTCAAAAATATTTTTTTTATTGGATAGTCCATTTATTGTGGTATAGGCTATAAACCATCCGAATTCCACGTGGACGAAGTCGCGGCCGAAACGTAGTATAGTATAATTGGTAATGCCATGAGTATTTATAAGGTATTATTGCACGGTGTCTGACATTAGACTCCCTTCTCTGAAGGTAATACAAGCAGATGACATTTCCTTAAAAAATCATCATTTAGAAATGTCTTTTAAAAATATATTGTACTCAAAATTTAGGTGCAATTACTTACCTACAAGTTACTAACTAGCTATTATATTAAATTCAAAGATTTCTGGAAACCATCTATCGAAGATTATACTAAAGCATAATCCCTTCCATTGTTTTGAACTTAAGCTTAATGTTACAACAAACACGCATTAATTAGAACCCCATTGTTTAATGAAAGATTTAATCAACCGATTCTCGATTAGAGCAAATCGATTCAAATCTCACTAAATCTGCCTAAACGGGACTTCATTCCATGGTTGCGATACAAGCAATTGATTTTAATTCGATCGTAAACAGCATCACATAATCGATTCGAGTGCTACGTCTGACAAGGCACGGCCGTAAGTGTGTTCTGGCCCGTTTTATTCGATATATGAATATTCATAAAGTTTTTTATAGTTGTATCGATTTGAATATTCGAATAGACGATTTTTTGAACGATTGTTGCCGAATTTGGTGTTCGTTAACCAAATTTCGTCAGATGCTCAATTGTTAAAATCCGAATATTTTTAAAGATTTTGAATTTTAGAATATGTGCTCCTACTGATATAGCTCGATATATCTTTAGTAGTATATACATACATAAAGTAACGCCTGTTTCCGAGAGGATAGGTAGGCAGTGACCGCGGATTTCCACTTGCTACGATCCTGGCATACTTCTTTCGCCTCATTCACACGCATCACATTCCTCATACACGCTCGTCGCTTAAGGGTACACAGTAATAATAACAAAATATATTATATTTCCTGTTAATTAGGTACACAGTATTTGCTAGCATTACAGATACAAAGCAATTCAGTTTCAAAACAATTTTTCTGGACGCTGGTACCCAAGATAAGGTTCAACTTGTGGTATGGGTACCAGGGCTCTCACAAAAGTTGAAAATATAATACAGACAGGTGAGCACGAAGTATGTTATCATCATACTTTACAAATGGCTGGAAAACCCCTTAACTATTTCAACGCTTAATTATGTAAACAAAACCTTTATATTCAAAGATTTCAAACACAATTGAGTCTAATTTACAATATCTGTGAATGTGATAATAGATTTGTCTTCTATAGAACAAGTTGACTATACCCGTCAAAGAATATGTGAAGTTACTTCAAATACTAAGAGAAAAAGATAAGCACACATTTCAAAGAAATTGTGATTATAACGTAGTATGATTAGCAATTCGTTTGCTAAGCACCATTCACGACAGCATTACACCTACGGTCAGCAGAGCTTGAGGCGTGTAATAGAACGTGTGTGGAAGGGCCAAGTATGTTCAAGAAATTATATTCTTACATTGTAATACTGCAAGTTTGAGATTCCAATCCTATGAGGTATACTAGGCTATGTTTCTACACGCAGCAAACAATTTTTCACCATGAATATATTTCGAATGGATGCCTAATTTAAAAAGCTAATAAAAACTATAAACAACGGGAATAAAGAAATTATTTAAAAATGCAATGACCATAACCAATCATTTCTATTCATTTTTTAAATTTATAATCCAGCTACCGGTCCCCTACCCCACGCAGGCTGCAGCGTGAAGGAATTGTCTATTCTCCCAATTAACCTCTTCTTAGGTCATAATGTCAATAATAAAAACTATTTTAATCGACAATAAAATTCTATATTCTCTTCCATATTCAAATCCAAGATAATTGATACAAACAAAATTCATATTGCTGTTCTTAAAACATTCGGTTTTCAAATTTCAACCTTATTGCGATAGTTATAGAGAAAAGTGCTTCATATTTTTAAATCAAACGGTGAGGTTTTCGACAATTTTAAATGATGAAATTGGTTATTGGATTTTCGACTTTAAGCTACGGAGATAGGGACATGTAAGGTGTTGAATAAAATTTGGTAAATAATGGAAAAGCAGTTTGACGTTTCCGTAGAAGCGTTTACCCCCCGTCGCGAGGAGGCAAAGGCCATAGGAGTAGGATGGCTATACGACGTCCATTAAATTTAGGACATTACGCATCGCTGGGCTGTTATCGTCTTTTTAATTACCAATTAAATCAATACTTTTACGGTTAAATATTAAAACTAAAATTATGCGACGAGCAATTTGATTCTAGTCGTAGAGTAGGATTCGAAACGTCGGGACCAAATATCAATTAAAAACCGCAATAAAATCCGTAAGTCTAGTTTTATTTCAATGTCTATTCGTAGAGTTGTATTTAACTTTTGGACGACCTGATTGGCGCAGTGGCCCAGTGATTGGACTGCTGCGCTAAGGGCTGCGGGTTCCGCAGATGTTTGTCCCTAAACTAGGTTTTTGTGTATGTGATATTTCATGTTTGTGAAACGCACCCACGATACAGGAGAAATTCCTAGAATGGGGCGAAGATATTATTAAAAAAATGTTGAATATTTCTCGTAGCAGTTCAGAGTTTTGATCAAACGTCGTAAATGGCAATGCGTCCTATTAGAAGACGGTATCTAGCAACATAATATAATCAGGTATAAATAGAGCAACATTTTAGGGTAATTGAAGAAGTCAATCACATTTATAATCAGATGTAGAGCTTCTGCTACGAGTAAAGCTACGAGCGATTTGTTCTTGAATTTATTTTTAATTTGATTTCCAAAACTAAACTAAGTATAGCTAGCTACCTATTAATAAAAGGTTCACCACCTATGACTTAGGATGAGTGAAAACGTGATACTACAAACTTGTAGGTACTAGTGGACAAGTGCCCACCTTTCAGAGTATAACAATCTTGATTGTAATATATATAAATATGAAAAGTCTAAAATCATGCCATTAGAATAACATTTGAAACAAACAAACCCCTAAAAGGCTAATAAATTGTTAAAAAAAAACTTTTGAATTTCGATTTCAAAAACAAAACAGTAGCAATTAAAATTCGAACGTGCCGGCCAGTATTCATTCAGTCTATACTTTATGACGACGCTGGCCACCCTGCGTTCCGTTTCACGCAGTGAGGATACGCTACTGTTCAGCCCCCTGTTGATACGAACACACTTGCCTCATAATATTTTATTTTTACGCTAATGACCGCCCGTGACTACGCCCGTGTTTTAACTGCTTAAATTCAGTGTTTATGTGCTTTGAATAAAATAAAAGGTTTACCTACTATAACTATGTAAAAAGGATAGGTGAAAATAAATTATATTTTATAGATATAAACTGGGAAATAAACTTGAAAAGTTCAGCTATTTTGTAGATAACTAATGAATACCTTACTTAATGTCTCTATGTAGATGATTCATCTCTACGGACAGTATAATTTTATCAACACAGGATGATGGTTCCATTTAATTCAGTTAACTCAACCAGACGAACCTGTTAAAGTTAAACCACTTAGTTTCTACTTCAGTAAAGAAGGTCGGTCCAACACTGTATTATAACACAAAAAGTTCATCCCAAACCTAGTAGCGTGGAACAGAACGTAAATCTACAAAAGGTTCTTTTTTTATCGATATTATAAAGTTTGTTTATGGTTAGACTAGAACAGTAACTTTATGTTGTCGTCTTTTTGTATTCTGATTCCAAAGTTTAAAAATAAATCGTTTCTTTCCTTCATAACAGAATAAAGGAATAAGCTGAGACTAAGTAATTCAGAGTTTTTGAGAATATTGTTAAGAAACTTTTTACGCGGTATGCTAAAGTGTTTAATACTATTCTGTCGTCCATCACTCCTTTGACATGACAAGAAGTCTACTACTAGTTAGGTATTCATCAATGAACATCAAAGGTCATGTATTTCTCACTGGCCAGTGGCCAAGTACCTGGTACGACGGGCTTAGCACAAAAACGGCTAAATTAAATACCTAGCGGTCAAACAAAAATCTCATTTAGTCAGGTACCTACTCCACTTATAGTATCTATTCACATGAACAGAAGCCACAGATTATCAACGAATACAGATGAGGTTCTACAAAAAAGGCTCGTTCACAATTATGTCAAACTCAATTTGACAACTTGATGAACATGGCCGTTCAGCGTTTGACATAACTTCGTGGGTGGTCCCGTCCGGCATGCGTGTAATTTTTTTATTTTTAAATATATTTTTATTTCGACCACCGTAGGGCGACCGCTAAGTGGCTTTCGATAACTAGCCACTGACGAAGCGTTATAATTGGTTTGGACTTTTTGGCGTATGACCTTCGGAAACGGGACTAATGACAAGAAACTTTTTTTTAACTCTATGTAGGTAGTTAGGATAAGGTACAACTTGTTAGTCATGGAAAGTTTACAATTATTGATTACCTAGATAGTCTGACTTAGAAGTATGTATCTTAAATTCATTTTAATCTCTAGGTTAACGAAGCTATGGATTGTGAAAAACTAACCAAAACCATACAACCAACCAACACACGGTGCCGTCCAAAAACGAAACGATAAGCGCAAAATGACAGCACAAAAACTATTTCCCGCCAAAAAAACTGTTAAAGTGACATTGTGTGTGACATTACCGCGTGGGTAAAGAAATGGTGACCCTGATGCCGTGTAGCTACCTCGGAGGGGGTACCTCCCCACGCTGCAGCTTGGACCACGCCGAGCCAAAGGTCAGATGCATTCTGATAAACAAACGTACGAGCTGTGAGGATTTCCATTTTCGAATAACAGATGGCGCCACTTTGACCTGAGGTCTAGATAATCTATGAAAGTCTTTGTCTATGAACTTTCACATAGACAAAGCTTCAACTGTTTCTTAATTCAAAATTGAAGTGGAAATCCTTACTGTAAGATAGATGTATGTAGAACTAAACGCTCGTATGATTTGTTAATTGTTAATCACGAAATGCACTATAATTACTCGCACACAAACGCACTGCGTAGAATTAGTTTTAGCTTTTAATTTTATTTGCACGGTATGGCCTAATACGAGGGTCAAACTGAAAGTTCTTAGAAAATCAAAAACTGATTACATTAGCCAGTTATTAGTTTTATTATATCTTTTCAAAATATTGTCCATTCACGTCAATACACCGCTGCATGCGATGGAACCACTGGGAAAAGCACTTTGCCCACTCGTCTTTAGGGTTCTCTTCAATGGCATCGCGATACGCAGCCACCGCTTCTTCAGCATTCATAAACCGCTTTCCTTTAAGTTTTTCTTTAATTTTTGGAAATAAATAAAAATCACAAGGGGCGAGGTCGGGGCTATACGGCGGGTGACCCAGTAATTCAACGTTTGATGTCGCCAAATAGTCGATCGTTCGCTTAGCGGTGTGCGACGAGGCGTTGTCGTGGTGAAGGAGGATCCTACTGCGAGGTCGTTTCTCTCGAACTTTTTCCAAGACAAGTGGCAAACAATTGGTAGTGTACCATTCTGCAGAAACTGTTTTTTGATCCTCTAACACAATTGTTGCGAAATGACCTATCCTTCCAAAGAACGAGGCCACCATTTTTTTTCCCGCACTTCGATCTCTCTTCACTTTAGTTGGCAACCTCTCGAAAGGAAACACCCACTGAGCAGATTGTCTTTTGGTTTCAGGATCATAACAGTAAATCCAGCTTTCGTCACCTGTTAGTATGTCGAACACAGCATTTGAGTCACCTCCGTTAAATCTTTCAATCATTTTACGGCACCAATCCACACGATGGAGTTTTTGAGCCTCAGTCAAATTATGAGGTATCCACCGGGCGCAAAGCTTCCTGACTGCTAAATGTTCGTGGAGGATTTTGTGCACTTGACTCATACCGATGCCTAAGCTTGTCCGAATCTGCTGATAGGTCACTCTTTTGTCAGTCTCTATCATACGCCGCACAACACAGATGTTATCTTCAGTCGTCGCCGTAGAAGGCCGTCCCTCACGTAAATCATCAGTGAGATTAGTGCGACCACGTTTAAACTCATTAAACCAGTTGTAAACTGTCGCACGAGATGGGGCTTCATCGTGAAAGGCCAATCGTAGTCTATCATAACTTTCTTGTTGACTTAAATGACATCGAAAGTCATAAAAAATCATTGCACGAAAATTTTCTCGTGTTAAATTCATGTTGACGTGACACAGACAATTTTCAATTTGCCGCCAAATCGTAAAACAAATGACAAATTAATGAAATATATACTCAGTAATATTGGCAAAGAGTTCTATTTTCAAATTTTAGAATTATTTTTTTATTATATTGTTTATAAGTGGCCAGTTCTAAGAACTTTCAGTTTGACCCTCGTATTAAGCTTGCATGAAGAAAACTATTATTTTTGAATAAGAAGTGAGAAGAATGCTTAATTTTTGGTAAGTTAGTTAAGTAAGCTTAACTTAAGAAATAACTAAGTATTATTGTGGGGTTCATTATCAAATCAGTAAGAGTTTGTTCTTGATTGTGTAGAAGAAAGAACACGAAACAATTACAGGTCCTACCTACTCAAAACCCACACTACATCGCGTAATATCAACGAAAACGATGTTAAATCCATATGACAAGCCAGACTTTATGGAATAAACCGCCATGATTAATCAACACAAGCGTTATCTGTCGACCGTAACTAAAACCAAATTTTATTGTTCTCATTGTACAAAACTGTTTATGTTTTCCAAGTGGTATAGCATGGTGAGGCTTCAGATCTCATGTTACCCATTCATGGGGACCATTACAGAGTCGTAACGCATTGGTTCGTACCTACGGGACAGAGGATCGTTAGCCACCTGATACCAGGCAATCATAACTTCGAGGCGGTGTTGGCTTACACGATGGTTGATCGTTTAATTTTGGTATGCGACGGAGATTAGCGCGTAACAATGCCTAATTGCGCGGATGATTAGGCTACGTTTAACGCGGAATGATTTCGCGGTAAATATTGTGAGAACCGACCAGTAGGTACAGATTTGTACAATGGAGACGAAGAGAGAAGATAGAAAGGTTAGTTTTTTAAAAATCTCATCATATAGATGAATAGTTCAATGTGAAATGGCTGGCAGCGGTTGGAAGCGGAGGGCCGAAGATCGAGCTCAGTGGCGTGCGGAGAGGCCTATGTCCAGCAGTGGACAAAGATAGGCTGATGATGATGAAATGTGAAGCTGAATATAACAGCAGCTTATGTGAATTCTATTAGGTATTTAGATAAACTAATTGCTACAATTTAAAAGTAAGAGATAAGAAAAATTTACGGTACTTGTTTTGTTTGCATCAGATGTATGTTACTGATCTTTGCCACTTAAAAAAATCATGCGAAATTTTCGTCAATTTTCAATTTAACGAGCTCTACTTTTATGTAGTTTTTACAAAGACAAGTAAGTCCTAGACAATATTATAACTAATACATAGTAAATCAATAACAACTACTTATTAAATGAAACCTACATCGCCGAACCGCATAATTCATGCAATAAATACTTAAACAAATCACAAAAAATAATAGAGATATTAATTCAAATCAATGGACAATTTTTTAAGCTATCGCACGCACCGCACATAAAATACTATAACAAAGAAACAAATAGAAGGCAAAGACAAGGAAAACATAAAGCCACCCAGAGATAACAGCAATAAAAACAAATTTGTCCAACTTGATAGCCCAACACGGCGCGATTTATCGACCGAGATGTCTTTCTCGATACAACTTGTAAGTTCCCGCGCTTTATATCGATTGGGCTTAACTCCATTTTGTTTATGTAATCGAAAACAGACTGTCCGCTGAGAACGTGCCAGTCGTTCTTTTTTTAAATCAAACCCTGACTAATACATTTTAAGCAAAGGAAGGCTAGCAAAAGTAAAGACATTCGATTTACGAAAAAAAAAGTTTTTGGACCGCAATGGTAAAATTGTATGAAAAGTTAATATTATTTCGTTACATTATATTAAATATTCAGCTATCTAAACTGCATTACAGATGAAGAACTCATACGGTATTCTAAGATGGAATAAGGATTCCTGCCGCGCCAGTTATGACGCATTATTTAATCTGTAATGGCTTCATATTGTTCAGACAACAATAAATCCTAAACGATAGTTTATAAATCATTTAAAAAACACATTGTTGCATGCGCCTTCAAAAATCATTTTTTACAGTAGATACAAGATATATTAAATTAGCGTTTACGTGTCTGACAAATTGTACATCGTTCTCTATTTAATTAATGACGCGTCAAGCCTTACCAGCTTTCGTTTAAAACTCGAAGCCTATACAAATGACGGGCACAACAATAAACCACGGCGAACTAAAAATTAATCACGATGAATATTGACACTACGCAACGAGTCGAAAAAACTAACAGATCTTATTAATAATCGCCAATATCACATGTTATTATCGAAGATAAAACATAAAATTGGTTGGTCGATAAATTTTATAATTTATTCTTAACGGTGCGGGAGCGAGACGATGGGACCCGATCGTAAATATGCAGTGAGATAAAACAATAAACGAATTACGTTTAAATAAAGAAGCGTTTTGTCCTGACGCTTGTTTAGAATAAAGCATGTTCTTATTTTTGTCTTATTTCTTTTTTTTTGTCAAACATTTATTCAAATTTCGATGTTACTTAGTTGATTAAAAACTTCTTACATCGTTTTAAATCAAAATGAATAAGAAATTCGTCAACAACCTTAAGGATTCTTTAACGACAAGATAGATTAAACATGCATGCATAAATAAGAATTAACATAAATAACATTAATGTTACACACAATCTCAAACACGATCTAAAGGGACCTACAGATGAGATTGATAACAATTAATTTAATAAGCTGTGCTTAGTACCAGTTATTATCTGATTGTAATTAGTTATAAAGGAAAATATCAACTCTTAGGTAGATATAACAAAGATAAAATAATTACTAGTATCTATAAATGAGAAAAAAGGGTTTAAAATTAATAAAAAAATTGAATAAACTTTTTAACCCAAAAATTCGTCAATCATATAAGCATGAAAAATAAACTAATTTAAACAAACTCAGCCTGTATCTGGCTGGTTGGTTCAGGCGCGTTGTCGCCGCGTAAAACGTATAAATTAGCCCGCGCTATCGGGGGATCGGGCGGCCTCACACCTCGAGTGGAATGCGCCCGCTGATTTACGCCCTTTCTCACACGATACCTTCCTCTGATCGCTGCGGCCCTGGTGGCGCGAGCTTAGAGATCAGCCACTCATTAACAATCGTTAGTTTTGGGGGTTTGGTTATGCATTGTTATGCTCAGTTTTCTTCGTTGTGGTATCGGGCATTGTATTTTCTCCAAATAGCCAAAAACACAACACCTCCAACTGATCCTTGCGATCCTGGTAGTATGGTAGTGGTAGCTTAGTGGATAGTGTAGAAGAGGATAATAATTTAAGTAGTTTGAAAGTATAGATGTATGTACCTACCTAGTGTAACTAGTTGAGGTATCTTGATAATATCTTGATAATCTTAAATACTGTTATTTTCATTAAATCTTGTAGTACTAAAAACGTTTAGAAATTAGCTAGATTGAGCCTATCCACGGATTACTTAATTTCATAAAACTCTGTAAGTGCTCTACATATTGTTTTAAAGTCAAACAAAAAATTACTCTCGACTCACTTGAGTGCTAAATCATCATAATAATTCGCGTCCTAGTAAATAAATCTCATTTGCTTTAATAAAAAAAATACCTACTCAAAAAACAAAAACGTTATATTTTTCAAAATATTTTTGGAAGCTTCACAAAAGTCGCATCTTTTTTAAGAATCACTCGACTGCCTAATTAAAGAGCAAGTTTATACAAAAAACTACCAGGCAAGCATAAAATACTAAAACGATCGTGGAGGCATTTCAATTGTCACCAATCCTCGAGTGGGGAATGACAAAAAGTTCGTATGTCATATAGACGCTATGGCGCCCCGGACTTGGGTAGGGTGACACGACCGATTATCTGCCGTGTTATTAATGTTGAACGTCATTTAACAGGTTTATCATCGAATTAAGTTTTGGGTGAGTTCTTGTGGATTTCATTTTTGACTTTTTGAGCTTGTAAAACTAAGTTTGTACTTTTAATAAGGAAGTTAAAATGATTTGGCATTTTACTAAAATAAAACTGTTATAGTTTCATTTTCCTAATTATAACTCACTTTCTTATACTTACTTACAAAAATCTTAAAAAAATCTTTAAGAAAACCTCATGTGCAAGGCAAGTTAAACAGAGTCCTCACAAGATTATGTAAATTTAACACGAAAGTTTAACTAAATATTCTGAATAAATAACGAGAATCTACATTGTACCAATAATTGGTGCCGTCACCCAACATTCGGTTCACTTTTTATTAATGTTGTTAAGTTAATCTTGATCCACCGAGGCGACATTTAGGAGTTTTATTATTTATAACTTTAACTTTATCTCGGATCTCGGTTAGTTTATATTTTTAACCGTTAGGTTTACAACTTGATTGGTAGTTAATTCTGAGTTATAGACAGGCCGCTGCTTATTAGTTGAGGTAACCACGTCAACGATTGATCGAAAACAGTGGTCATAGGTACTAGGGTTCCATAATAATTGATAGACTCTCCTGTTGTTGTAGCAAGCAAAAGAGATATCTTACGCTTGCTACGAAGGAAGTAAGTGTAGTTAGTTGTGGTAGTTACGCAAATGATTGATCGAAAACAGTGGTCATAGGTACTAGGGTTCCATAATAATTGAGAGTCTCTCCTGTTGTTGTAGCAAGCGAAAGAGATATGTTTCGGGAAGTGAATACTGCATTTCCCATTTCATATTTGGATTGATATTGTTTCGAGTTCTAAGGTTGTTTTACTAATGCCATGTTTTTATGCGAATGTATGTATTCTATTCTATTCTAATATCATGGGGACAAGAAAAGCTTTGCCTATGTGGTTTTCTGGTGGATATTGTTATGTATAACATCGTGGTTTCTAAGCCTCGGAGGTGACACGTACGTCGCAAGACTTTCATATAACCTGTACAAAAATCTTCGAAGTTAATAAAGTTCTAACTCTAGCTCTAAAGGCAGCTCTATAAATGCCTATTTTTTTCACTACATGTCTAGACACAAGCTCCTTTATTCATAAAAAAAAAACAATTTAAAACATGGACTAAATTTTTTTTTTTTTTTTTTTTTTTTTTTTAAAAAACGTCGCCCCACACTAGGAATTTCTCCTGTGTCGTGGGTGCGTTTCACAAACATGAAATATCACATACACAAACATCCAGACTCGGGACAAACATCTGTGGGTCGCACAAAGTTTTGCCCCGTGCGGGAATCGAACCCGCAACCCTTAGCGCAGCAGTCCAATCACTTAGCCACTGCGCTAAACAGGTCGTCAACTTAAATTAAAACTGTCACTGTTATTTGCATGTCAAAGAATAGATATGTCAATAGACTTAATACGGGGTTTAGTTAATGCCGGTATGATCCTCGTTTATGAATACAAGGGAAGACGTTTACTCCAAATTCTGACATGTACAAAGGTTTTTAAATCTGTAAAAGCGCCAAGCTTATGATAAACTACAAACATTATGAAGAGAAAATCTAACTAAAGCATTCATCAAGTAAATATCGCTACAAAATAATAAACTTCACCTTTAACTTCGATCTACAAAGCTATTCATTTGATGGTACCATAAACTTAATCCCATTTCTCAGATCGGAAAATAAAGTTCACTAATGATATCACAAACCATTATAATAGACATAAACTGTTCATTTCCAGCCATTTTCATTAAATAATAATTACGTGCGTCATAATAGTGTATATTAAAGCAACCGTAAAACTTATATAAAGTAGGATAAACTATTTGATCAAGATAACAAAATGCTATAAAAAGTATAAAATCGATTTAAAAATGTCGAGATGAAATTCTCACGCGTTTAGTTCCGTGAAAGATAGCATCTTTTTTTTAAATAACGAACTGTCTCTGGTCGCAGACACCTCTAGACATAGACAATAATGAGGATCGTAGCAAACGAAATTTAATTTTAGAACGCATTTTGCAAGAAGAGTTATCCTTGTCTTAAATGTTTCTTCATTTAGAATTAATATTCTGTTTATCTAACTTATTTATATTAAGAAATTTATCGTAGACTATCATCTGAAAACTAGATTGTATCTTACCATAGTGACGTTAGTTAAATATTATGTCAAATGGCGACAATTAATTAAATCAAGGCGATTCGGTTATCTTATCTTACGTCTATATCGGTTCATTAACTATATTGAATTATTAGTTTTGTTCTTAATATACTCATTTAGTGGCCAGCATTCATTTCTTGAAGGTTTTCCATCGGACCTTAAAAGTAGGTTATGTCATAAACAACTTTTTGAATGTTTTTGTTAAAAATAATAAATTGAATTTCTTAATCTGATCTTTAAAACTAATATTTTAAATATTTTAATTGGTACAAAATGAAATCTACATTCTCAATAAACTTACTAACAATTTTTTCTATTCTTAACTAAGTTACCTCGAAGTAAACAAATAAGAATGTATGTATGTATAAGGATAACAAATAAGAATAAAATGGCCAGCTCTATCGGCAGTTTTAAAATACTCTTAACATTAATGAAATTCTTTGTTTAAATGTAATTATTTCTACTAAGAGCTTGGCGCATTCACACTCCTCTCTAGTGGACTGAAAGTAGAGTCCTAAGGCCCGAATGATGGCTTTAACTGACTAAAACATAACTAACCAAATTACATGATCTAACTTTATCATCATCATAATTTCAGCCTGGTATCACCCACTGGGTTCAGGCCTCCCATTTTCTCTTTCATTCTCTGCTTTAATCGTATCTCATCTAGTTGTTCTTTACATTTAACATAAACCCAACATGCTAATGGTCGGTCCTGATTCAACTTACACGCCATCATCGTCCATTGTGTACTAGGCCCAATAGATATTTACATAACATCATCATCATCATCACGCCTGTATTCCCCGAAGGGGTAGGCAGAGGTGTACATATAGTACACCCACATTTCGCTAGTTATGTTTATAAGTCCCAATGTAATAGGGGGCGAGCCTATTGCCATCAACCGGGCACAAATCCAGACTCCGTCCTGCCACTGAGAATTACCTAATGGAAAAACCGAGTAACACTTTGCCCGACCTGGGATTCGAACCGAGGACCTCGTGCTCAGCAGTCGCGCTCAGCAACCACTAGACCAACGAGGCAGTGTAGATATTTACACCAACACTAAATTCGTTCAACATCACTGACATACATTCAACAGAGCCATTCTTCATAAGGTTTACACACATACAATGTGGTTCTAAGAAGGGCGAGAGATGTTTGTGAAAAATGTCGCTAATACAACTGTATTGAAGCGATATCGGTCTATTAATGGCTTTACTAAATGTTATAGCAGATAATGTAATACAAATGACATTGGGAGCTAGATTACAATTGACTTTGTAGACTAAATAAATTTAGGGATCGATTAAAATGGTTTTGGACTGCCTTATTGGTCTAGTGGTCGCTAAGCGCGACTGCTGAGCACGAGGTCCTGGGTTAAGTCGGGTCGGGCAAAGCGTTATTGGGTTTTTGCATTAGGTAATTCTCAGTGGCAGCACGGAGTCTGGATTTGTGCCCGGTTGATGGCAATAGGCTCGCCCCCTATTACATTGGGACCTAAAAGAAACATAACTGGCGAATTGTGGGTGTACTGGATGTGCACCTCTGCCTACCCCTTCGGGGAATACAGGCGTGAAGTTATGTTTTTTTAATGGTTTTCGACTCGTTTTAGAATTTTTATGCCAGCATCTGCGAGAAACAAGCGTGACTTTATTGTTATAATTTAAAAGACTCATCAAAATCTTTGTTACGAAAGAAATTCTATTTTGATATAACAAAATACATTGTGTTCTTCAGATAAAATCGAGTCAAAACTTTTTGAGTGTTTAAAATTCGTATAATCTGATTATTATTCAATTCTTATTTTGTAATCGACGCGATTCTGATTTGAAATCGTTATCTTGTTTGTAATTTATTATTATGTTCAGATTTACGTTTTTATACCTCTATGCTCTACATACCTAGCTACTGTAGACTTCCCTCTTGTAAACGATGTTAAAAAGTCACTTAATTAAAACACCTTTCTTTTTCTGTCTGTTTCTTGAGATCTTTATTCTCTGAGATGCTAATTGTGATAGGTATAATTTAATCAATTGTTAAACATTGTCATTTTTGAGGGTTTAACCCTGTCACTGTCCACTGCACTACTAAGGGTACACTTTGTTGTTAAACTATATTGTCTACTTAGCAGACAGACAACGTGTTAAGATAACCACTTTAAAAAAAATGTCACCCCACACTTGGAATTGCTCTTGTATTGTGGGTGCGTTCCACATTCACAAACACCCAGACTCGAAACAAACATCTGTGGATTATAAATTTTTGTCCCGTGCGGGAATCGAAACCGCAACTCTTAGCGCAGCAGTCCAATCGCTAAGCCACTGCGCCAATCAGGTCGACTTCTCAAGTCTTCTTCTAATTGTCATTCTTTGACATGTCATTGACAGCGAAAGGTATAATTTATTCCATTGATTTCGAATCAAAATAGTTCTAGAATTTAATCAATGTCTCATAATTTTGTCAATTTTTATAATTAAGGCTAATATCCAGAGAGACATTTGATGATATAATTTAGATGATTAGTAGCAGGTAAGAATACTAATTAAACCAAGTACCTACTAACAACACCGAGTAACACAGTATCTATAGTCTCGCACACCGCACGATAGCTTTGCTTGTCAATGTGTCTTAATTGATAATTAATTCTTAATAATTTGTTACAGGCAAAAAGGCCAAGACCAGACACAGGCACAGATGTATCAGATCGGTAAGTTACCTATTATATGACCCTATTAAAAGCAATAACAATAATCCGTAAACGATTAGAATGAAATATTATTTTCATTTGTATCGATTTCTCCCCTTCAATTGCGAGTGTACGACACTACTGCCTACCCCTTGTGGAGATATGGGCGTGACGTATTTATTAATATAGTAGCTAATTGGTTAGTGACATTTCGGGTAATAATGAGACCTATCAATCTTGATACTTATCCATTTTTGTAAGTGCGCGCAATGAGTATGTTTTTTTACATACTATCTGCTAACCTGTCTTTTAAAAAGTTAGTAGCGTATTGTCTATCTAGTATTTAGTCTAGGGTCTTGGATTTTTCACAAACATTCCAGTCGTACTATTCTAAAGACAACACGAACTCACTTCTAAATCAGCGTGGTCAGATTTGACACTAGCGCATAGCAAGTTGACGTGTGAGATGACTTTCCAGATGATATTAGCGTTTCAGATGCGGTGCTTTTAATTTATTCAGCGCATTCGCTGTCATCTCTGTTTATAATTGTCTACTTTTAATCCATACTTATCTGAAAACATTGCCAATTAATCAACGACTTAAAATCATCAAAATCTCGTCGTCTTGTATCAAAAAATCCCTGAACATTGCCAGAAATAGGACATCTTATCATTACAATCAAAGATTAAAGATTTATTTAATACCCAACCTCTTCAAACACTCAACGTTTCCACTCGAAAGGTCCCAAATTAAAGTTTACACCAACACGGCTAACACCCGTCGATGCTACTTCAGGGGACAATGGCAAGGGTCCTAAATCCCCTATAATCCCTATATTGTAAGTACACAATTGCCGTGAAAAGAGCTACTTAATAAAACTACGGAACGCCCCCAGTCCACATTTTTACGCGGTGATCAAAGGATATGAGGAGCACAATAGGGTTTAATGTTACATTACAATTTGGGTGCTTCAATAGACTTGAAGAGGCTTTTTGCAAAATTCTATTTGATGCTTTTGGTAGACGATTGATTTTCTATGTATGATAGGAGGAAGTATGATAGGTTATCTGATTCTTCAGGTTAGGTTACTTAGCCAAATGTGACTTGTAAATATCATCACAGCCTTGTCCCTGTTGGGGATGCGAGCAAACGGATAGCTAATAGTACACTGATTTTGTTGGGCCAGCGACATAACTTAATATGAATGCAGCCACTTCAAGTACATAGACGATAACAATAATGTCACCCATAATATTTGAGACAATCATCATCATCATCCGGAAGACGTCCACTGTCGAACAAAGATCTCCCCTTACGAAGTCACAATGACCGCAACTTGTCATTTCCATCGAGTTGCCTGCAACTCTGACGATATCGTCGGCTCACTTGGTGGCGACAATCACTAAAACTATATTCATATTAATAGCTACATACATCAAATGCAAATTAATTAACTAACTGTTATTTCTATATTTTTAACATATTTTCACACATTAATATTTCATTCCGAAAACCCGACGTACGCGTTTCATAAATTCCTTTGCCTCGCGAACATACAAAAAGAAAAAAAGACGTTCGGCATTCGTTGGCCACATTCCATTTTAGGCAGCGTATTAGTTAGGTTAATTAGTAGTTAACATGACATTCCACGACTTTTTAAATGTTGTCGAACGTTTTTCGAAGCCAAATAATGAATGGGCAAAAGTAAAATATGTTTTGAGCGGTATAAATCAATTTTTTGACGCAATTCCGTTCCGTTATACGGTATATTTTTTACTCGTGACAAGCAGGATCTAGGGTATCGTATGTCTTGACTGCCGAGTCTGTTGATGTTTTGTTGTTTGTTTTATTTATATCCTCTCGTACGTAGGTTAAATATGAATGGAACTCCGTTCTATTTCTACAAACATTAAAAAATAAATGCCAACCGTTTTTTGAACTTGTGTGAACCTTTAGTTATATAAAAAGGTATCTTACCCTACTTAGTTCTTATTTATTATAATCTGATCTCTATTTAATATAATATATTGTAATTGAAAGCGAATCTACTTAGGTTTTTGGTAAAGTTATGTAGGTTCAAGATATAGTCAATTTGCAAGCAACGGTTTTGAGGCATTTCTATTAGTCAATAGTTTCTAGCTCTATCTTAATGGTTAAACATATTCGAGTTTATTTCATACAAAATGATATATAATTTTTTGAGCTGTTTCAAAGTTTAGGAGACCCTAAATTTTAGAATGTCTTAGAATTCATGTAATCAGAAATAACACCGAAAACAGTTTTCCTTTTTTACCAGAACCCGCAATATCCATGTGTGAATACCACACGACACTGGCAGAAATGGCACTACTGCGGATTGCCAAAAATTAAAAAAAAACGAATTCATGTAATGACAGAAAGAGAAAACGATGTGGAAGAAAAAGGCCGTCTCTGTTTTAGCTGTCATTAATACTAACGCTTCATACGCCAATTAAAATAAAAGTTGATACGTAAATTAGAAAAACCATACTTCAATTCAAAATTATCTATTTGAAATATCAGACTAACAAATAATAGTTGTTAATCTACAAAAACCTGATTTGCCAGTAGAATAATAAATCATGTTTATTTTTAACCCTTATATTAGTCACTCGAACGGGCCATCTGTTATTTTTTTTAACAAAAATTTGGCAGTTGACAAAAAACATGCAATTAATAGATTTTAACGCTAAGCTGACACGTGGCCACCAAATGGCGGTGGGGCTACCAATATTGAGATCCTTGTAATGTTGGACTGTTCTCTCTTAATTGGTAGCACTTATGATTAAGAACTCTTTACTTTTTTGATACCGTAAAAAAGGAAGGAAAAAGTTATAATTTTGATGTCAAAGTTAACTTTTTGGGAAAGAACTTCGTGACCCAATTACTGCTATTTTGGGTTAAATGTTTGTGTTGTCGCCAGCAATTGTGCAAGTTACATTTATAAACACAAAAAGCTCATGCGATTCTAGAGAAATTCCTAACGGAGATAGATGGACTAGGTTTTTTTGAAAATTATATTTAAAGCGGTACAAGTGAATCGGTATATCATAGATGGTTAAATCCTCTATGTGGTTAAGTCATCTATCACGTCAATAAGTCTAAATCAAATCGGAACTTTGAAAGACGAGAGTCCTCACAATCAAAAACAATAACTAATAACAATCTTAACACTCAACGCATAACCCTTCAACGGCTACGCGGTCCAAACTCATAATTTATTCAAACTTGTCACATACTCTCAAACAGTCCGTAGTACGGAACTCCGCACACAAAGAGACCCTTTTTTTCTTGAAGTGTGCCGTACATGTCCTTGTTAAAGGCACTAAGAGTTTATTGTTTCGCTTTCAAGTCGGCCCTATACTTAGCTATAGGTTTAACGATAAATAAACACGTGCTGCGATAGGCAATTGTTTGGTTCTTTGAGTTCGCTGTAGTCTTGATAGGAGGAGTTAAAATTCGGGTATGCATGCAAGCTTCGCGAAGCCTAGAGTCGAATTATTTTACGTATTTAATGCTGTAAGTTAGAGACCATCATTGACAATGAGATTTTATTAGGTACTTGAGTCTAAGTGCGTTTTATAATGACAAGTTTTTAGGTTTTACGTTGAATTAGGTGTGTAGTTAGTTTTTTTTATATCGGTATTAAAGTTTATTTAGACCTAGTTTATAATGGTATATTTTTTAGAGCAATGAATTTTTTTACGTATGGTTGATTTGCCATTAGGTATGTCAGACCAAACCGTCTCTACCAAATTTTTGAAGACTTGCGCTTAGTTTTCATAAATAAGATAAATAGTCTGAGGTATGAATCATAATTATTAGCAACTGAAGACAAATTGCTCAGCCAATAGACACAAATATCATTTCAGTTCATTGCAGAAGTTGGCAGAAGTATTGTATAGTCGGTAACGAAGGTCACAACACACCTTTTCGTTACTACCTACATATTAATGTTAAACATGTTATCGTACCCGTACGCTTTTCACAAACGATATTTTCTCTCGAACAACTTTATATCGGGGCCGCATATTTCAAACGCCAATTCACCCGGAACATAAAACTAAAAATGTGACAACTATACGCCATATGGAATGTCAAGCATTGCCGACTATTAAAACGTTTGAAGTCTTTTGTTAGACGAGATTAACGACTTTTAACGATGACTACCGCGAGTAAAAAGATAAAAAGTCGAGTGAGAAAGAGCCGAAAACACTAAAGCATTCAATTATAAAGATAGTACACTACACAATGCCAGCATTAACTGTAAAAATTTCGGCGTTTGATATACGATAGTGTTGTGCGCATGCCCGAACCGAAGGAAAGTGACACTTGAAAAAGGCGCGAACTAATATAAACAAGGACGTTTTTTTTTCTAGACAAAGGCACCGGTATTCAGCCTCTTGATTTTATGAATAAGTGTTATATTTACGTTTGTTAATTTTATTTATGTTATTCAAATAAATCAGATTTGTGATTAGGCTTTGATGTGTTTTAAGTTTATTAAATTAACAAACACGAGTCTTATAATGATTTTTATTGCTCTTTGGTGTAAGTTTGTGACTTTTTTGGCTAGCCAATAGTGTCTTTAGGATTTTAAAATGGCGTTCCATCTTAGGACTTTTGTTAACTGCATCAAACATATACTGTAAAATACGGTAATATAACCTGCAGAGGTGTCAGAACTAAAGGTATTTTGTGGATCGGACGTAAGCTGGTTTAATAAGTGTTACATACGTAGACTGAGCTCTAAAATATACGGAAATTAGTCATTATGATTCAATAATAAATTTAGTATACGTAAATACTCGCGGTGGCCTAGTGGTTAACATACCGGATTTGTATGCACAAGGTTGCAGGTTCAAACCCTGGCAAGTATTAATGAGATTTTTTCAATTTTATAAATACTTTCTTAGTTATTCTAAGACAATGACTAACGGTGACGGAAAACATCGTGAGGAAACCTGGATTTAATTATCTGAAATCGCTAACCCGCAGTGACCTAGCGTGGTGATCAATGCTCAATCCTTCTCTATACGAGAAGAGACCTTTGCCCTGCAGTGGGACAGACATAGGCTGTTACTATTATTTTATACGTAATTTATATGTTAAATTTAAACTGATTTTATAATCTGATTAATCTTGTTTTATAAGCTCAAGGGTTCACGTAACTTTATGTCTATCTAATGATACTAATGAACGAATGTTTTGTAATGACTACCAGTGCTTAATTAAAACGATATTAATTGGAAACATGTCACTATAAACACTGGTAACTTAGCGAACCTTAATTATAATTGCTTCAATTAAAAAGTTTCATAATGATTTCTATCACTTACGCGAATATTAGTCATTGAAATAAAACTAGGTTCAGTTTAGTTCTGTTCAGTCTGCCCGTGACCATGAATGCTGTAAAGGATTCGAAACGTCGGGACCAAAAATCAATTAAAAAACCGCGATAAAATCCGTAAACCTAGTTTTATTTCAATAAAAAGTTTCAGTTAAAGAGGTTACTTTATGGGGTAATTTATGAGGGATTGTGTTCGAAATTTAAAAATCCAAACTCAGTATTCCCTGATGGGATCAGATATATTATCATCAGCCGGAAAACGTCCACTGTTGAACAAAGGCCTCTCTCATAAAAAGGGAGGGGTTGCCTTAACCCAGTATTCCCAAAACCTTGCAAATTCAAAATTCCTTCATTATCATCATCAGCTTTTAAATGACCCACTGCTGGGCATAAACCTCCCCTAAACGCCACTATTCCTTACTGAAAAAAAAAGGCCTTCAAACAGTGGGTGAAGTGGGACTGCAGATAATGATGATGCTGGCTAGAAACATAAAAAAATACCGTCACCATACAATAATTATGGCAGCAAGACAAAATAAATCATCGACATAATTCGTATTAAATATGCAAATATTCATATAGAAATTAAACAGGTGCTATGCTAAAATGTGCCATTAACATATATTTGCGTACATTATAAGTATTTATAAGCGTTTATAACTATTTTATTGCGCAAAATATTATAAATGTGCGCTGGGTGTGGCTATTATACTTTGGTTCGCTTTGTTTATGGTTTATTAATCAATTGACGGTGATTAACGCTATGGGGCACCTAGAGCGTTAATTAGGAGTTTGAGCGTTTGTGCAAAATCTGTGGTATGTTAGTTTGTATACGAGAAAATTCTTCAGTAAGGATTTATTTATCCAAAAATTTTAATTACATTTTTTGGCTAGCGGTCCCAAATATGGCTGTGGCCGCTGAGGGCGAAGTTCTAGGTCCGATTCATGTGTATTTTTTTTGTGATTTAAAACAAAATGTCTGATATTGATATAGATATACCTACACCTTTGCCTACCACTACAAGGCAGCGTGCGTTATGTTATGTGAAAAAATGAATAAGTAATTATTTTTTAAACTCGTTAAGTTTTTAACCTCAGGTTTTAACGAGTTTGCGACTAGAATATAACGAAATAATGTAACGAAAAAGCAAAATATTTTTCTAAATAAAGTTATACTCCTAGATCCTACGTTTGGAGAGACAAGACAGTTTAATTGGCTTGACTGAGTAAAAAGGGCACATTCAATGTCGGTTGGTAATTAAAAAAAAACATAAACCTGCCAACTTCTTTTATTTCAATAAACGATGTGATTTAAATAAACATTTATTCAAATTAGCCGTTAATAATTTAATTATTCATTTTTATAATAAGTTGGCCTTACAATAAACTAGCTTTTACGACAGTTCAAAACGATTTAGCATTATTAAAATTTATTACAATTAACCTAATAATTCAAACTTCTTGTCTGATTTAGGAATACCGCGAAAAATAAAAAGCACTATACAATTTGTGTGACGTCACGGCTGTCACGGTGACAGTTGACAGCGCGGGAATTGATTAAATAATGGCCGATGGAAGGGCTGCGTTCACGAGCGTTGATAAGGGACCTAATTAATCAGAACACGTGTAAACATTTTGTTTGATAAATTCGTCGCCCCAAGAGATAGGGGCCCGAGTCTGTGGCATCTGTTATACGATTCTGGTGATTTGTTTTAATGATACTAATTTAGTATAAACAGCGTGTGATTTCATTTGTTTAACACGCTGTTAATTGGGGCAATATGTTTTGTTTATGGATGTGTCATATTATGATTACCTATTTAGTTGTTGTCAAGCGAGAACAGTAGGTATCTACACCAGGTTTTTTTACAGATAGGATACAAGAAGAAATCTCCTAATTAAAATAGTAATAGTCTCTAATATCACACTGCAGCGCAAGGCCTCTTCTCGTAAATTATAATATTATGATGTATTTCAATAGTGCGTACAATTAACACTCCTTAATTACTTTAATGTGTACATATTTTATGTGCTTATAACAGCAAATACTTGTAAAGCGCAGATGTAATGACGAAAAGGTTTGAGCATTGATCCCCAACTCACTGTCGGTTGATAATAATTTAATATTCATTAGTTCTTTATTTGAGTTTAATAATGACCAAGGCGACAATAAAATTGTCTGATATGTATAATTCAAATACAATATTGTTCTACAGCAAAGCCACAGCTGATGAAAGTTAAAAAACCAATAATCTAATGAATGACCTAAAACATAACTGGCGAAATGTGGGTGTACTATATGTGCACCTCTGCCTACCCCTTCGGGAATACAGGCGTGATGTTATGATGTCTAATGCATCCCTGTCTCAGATGAATACCACGCCGTTTTACAGCAATAAAGCTGTTGTTTTATGTGGTATTACTGCAGAATACTGTTTTAATACGATTTCTTTGTAATCCACTTTAATGCTAACACCGTCAAAGCAATTCCGAAGAAAGATTGCAAATCTTTCTGGCGTTTGAAAACCGACGAAGAACTAAAACAGAAAAATAATTATTTAATCCGCATAACAAAACATTCCATGGATGGAGTGAGTGTATATTGGTACCTATTAACAGTCCACTGATCAAGGAAAATGCCTCTCTTTATCTCTTCTTGAATGCCCTTATTGTATTTAGGTATGCAATATATTTATGAGCCTGTCACCCATCTAATTGTAGGTATCTATGTGCGTACTATAAATTAGTTATGAGTTGCTAAAAACGGTGAAAGAAAACATAGTTAGGAATCCGGCACATCTGAGAGATTTTTCAACGGTGTGTAAAGCCATGGCCTAGGCCTACAGTCGGTATAAACTCTGACATCAGGTAGTTAATTCACCATACGAGAAGAATGTGGACAAAGAACTGAGGACTTAAAATGCACCCTAAAATTAGAGCTTACACTCACACGTTTATAAGTGTATTATACAGGAAATTGGTCCGATAAAAACCAATTAATGGCACAATCACAGCTTTAACACCCATCAAATTAATCCTCCACAAATTAAGACATCACAAATGTTTTCACAACGGGCAACACTGAGAGGAAGGAGGTTTTACGCTTTTTTTACACCAATGTTATGATAAACGTCGGCTGTTTTGTTAGAGCCGTTTAAAAAGCTGTTACTTCGTAAACAAGGATTTAATTGCTAGCTTTTACTGCTTAATTGACGTAAACAAATTGAAATAACGATGGGGACGGTTTCAGATTATTTGCGCTTTTTTTATGAATTGGAAGCAATCGGTGACTACTGTTTAGTGTTGATTCGATTTCAATGTTTACAGTTTTATGTAGATTTGTTGTATTTATAGCTGCAAAAGAGCCTTAAGCGTATGATATAAGGGGTATAACTAAAGATTTTTTACATTAACAATAGAATGTCATACACTCGCAGTTTCATAGATGAGGTTTTTATATATTTTTAAAGAAATTAGCCTTCTTGAATATTTTATGCCAAATAAATCTATTAGATACTTACCTATATACCTATTTTACGATTATTAAAAAACTTATTTTTCTCCTCTTTCCAGACTATCAGGCGAAGTCAACACAAGCCCGTGCGAATCAGAATCAACTTCAAACTCCCCGCCATCACTCCTCCAGGATGCGACGTTGCCAGCTCTCCTAGTGTCAGGCGCGTCAACGCTGTTCCAGAACACGACGACAACCACTAACACAGCGCTCAGTCTGTCAGCCGTCGACAGTTTATGCTTGCCTGGTACTTCAGAGGTGGAGAGCTGTAGTTTGGCAAACGGATGCTCGACGAGTTCGTCTCTTGGGTTGGCACTGCCGTTGACGTCGGCCGGCGGTCTGTGTTCGACCTCCTCGTCGGCTGCGGTCGCCTGGTTGATGAATGAGGATAGTGCGGGTAGGTATTTCCATTATAAAGTTATAACTAATAACTTACCAATAAAACTAAACTGGTTTTTGGTCGCGGCTTCGTCCGAAAAAACATGTAGCACCATCTAACGACTTAAAGCACTTGTGACAATCGAAAATTTGTTCTTTCCGAGAACAGTACCTTTTTTCAAGATGTAAAGTTGGTACCCTATGTACTTTTCTGTATATTATATCTCTATAGTGTCATGTTGTCCTATTCCCAGGTGGTGTGAAGAGCGAGGTCCGTAGCCCGGGCCTGTGCGAGGCGGACGTGGCGCTGTACGGCGAGACGCTGCCCTACGACCAGTCAGCGCTGCCCTACCAGTATTATAATAGGTGAGTATCATTTAGATGAACACCATAATCATCAACGATAACATTAAGACTAGTCACGATGACTCTCTTATTCTCGTTCGTAAATCCTGATTCCTACTTGATCCGACCCTGAAAACTCCTCATTATACAATTCTAATGCGTTTTTTGCGTAGACTAAGCCGTAGTACGAACTTCTCTTTCGGTATTATGCTGTAAAGACGATCATAGTAATAGTATGAAAAAAAAATGTAAATTGATAATAATAGTAGTTAAGATGAATAAAAATGAAACACCAATTCAAATTAATTTTTATTGGTCCTGGTCAAAAACGTAACCCCAAATCAAAAGTTCAATAACCTACCCACGATTTAATTTACTAAAACCTTCCTTAGCTCTACTAAAATCATTTACGTCACACACCTACACAACTTGCCTACTAAATCGCGTAATAGGTCTATGAACTCCCAAAGGATTAGGAGAAGCCCCAAAAGTTACCAAAATTCATATAAATTCTTATGTAAACGTACCTTACTCCCTACGTAAATCTATAATCTTGTTTTGAGATTAATGTATAGGATAAAATTATATTATAACTAGGAAACTAATAAGGTGTTTATGTAATTAAAGTTATCTTGTAGTTGTATCTAACGTAGAAATTTCCGGGAATTCGTAATTTCTCAACAACTTTAAAAAAATCTACAATACCCACACTTTATGTTGGAACTTTATTTTAAATTAAAATGTAAATATCTACAAAAATATGAAGGAAAAAACACACTGCGTTTTTGTTTCTTCAGGTTTAAAATTAAAAGAAATAGGAAAAAAAAATTGAAAGTGTTCAAACATTACCACCCTAGACACTCTATCGGAACTTTACTGAACTACTAACGAAAGCGTTATGACAATGATATGGTTGTCACAGTCATCTCTCAGTAGTTCCACTAAATACCGCAGACAGCGCTTGTTTGTCACCGCTATAAAGCTTCTACAAAACTACCAAATAACAAAATATTTTAACATGGTACCATTATTCTATATTTAGCATGCAGCAATATGGTAGCGGCAGCGCGGCTTCGTCGTACGTCAGCTCGACGCTGTACAATCAGCCATACAGCGCGTACCCACCGCAGCATAACACCAACAACAGGTACGTTAACGTCTTATTATGCTAATCCAGATGGAGTACGTAATTACGCTGGCTACTTACTTGTTCTTTATTACCTACTATCTACATAATACGCAACAAACTAGGTTAACAGTCATTTAAATTTTGACAACTGGATCAGATTTACACCTAGTCTCATCGCATTTGCTAGCGAAAGCATTAGCGATTGATGGAGTGTCTAACCAACTGCCTGAGATTATAACAGTGAAGTGTTCAATGAAGAAAATTATACCAATTTGTAATGCTCATCAGTACCTAAACTGGGGTCATGATTCGCATATAAAAGTTTATAAAATCTTTAGGTTTTTAATGGCTTAAACTCTGTAATTTACCATTATTCGGATTATTCCCCAGGTCGTCATGCAAAGCGACGCCGACGTATTTGAGCGCGTATGGAGTCAGTGGAGTGAGCGGGGTCCCGAGCACCGGCTTCGGCGCTCAACCCTCACCTTACGCATACTCCTCTTATAATGGAGGGTTAACGCAGTCCTTTCCTACTGCGCAACAGGTAATCTAACATAATTGACATTAAAATACAAGTGATTGCTATAGAATACCCATTTTTAAATGATCTAATAATTCTCATAATATTTATATAATTTTTAATAACGCAAGATAACACAAGTAATATTTTATTGTTTAGGACTACAGCAGCTATGCGGCTGGCTACGCGGACCACAATGTGGCACAATACAGCGGTTACTACGCTACACCTAGTTACTCCCCTTACGTCAGCTCACCAAGCAGCAGTGGTAGTGCTGGGCACACATCATATCATTTGGGAGGTGCTTTATCAGGTAATTTATTTTTTTACTTTTGAAAACTACTACGTCTAAAATAAAAATAAATTAATGAAAGAAGAGTCAGGGCTCGGTGGCATTTTTAAATTGAAATGTATTTTAAATAAATTATAATTTATCTAATAGGTGATTACTATGGAAGTTTTTTTTATCGTTGCACTAGCAACCCCGTACGATAACGTCAGTGTCAAACAAATTGTGTAGCACTTTGACAGTTGTCAAGTTGTGACACTGACAATGTAATTAATGTAACTTGTTGCCAATGTTATAGTGTTTACAAAGTAGTGTTTTAAAAACAAATGCCTTAAATTATAACAAAATAAAGCAAACAATCTCTTGTGTTCATGTCAATCCGTCGTTAACAAAGACTGATTTTTATTCCGTAAACATATAGTTAAGTTTTGTAGTGTTTAAAGAATGAATAAGGAAAATGAGGGTTTTCACAATAATAAGCGAAGGAAACTAGACGAGGATGCCACAGAATCCCGTTTTGATGATTCTGATTACTGGGTAGACACGGACACTGAAGATGGTAGGTGTTTTAAGACATTAAAACTCAAAATATCTGTAAAAACCGAAGTTTGTTGTCGGCATTTACTTCGCAATTTCTCCTTGACATTGGTATGTTAATCTGAATGATAAATATTTATATAGCTCAATCAGTGCGTAAGATACTGGCATGTGTTACATTTGTTATCTGTTTCTAATACCACAAATAATTATGAAGGTTTATATGAATTCAGAACATTCCACTTAGAAGTTGTTCTTGTTACTTTGTTCCATACTTTACCAGTACCTATAATTAGCTAATGCAATTAGCATAATACATCAGTTTTTATGGGTAAACAAATTGACTTCCTAGGGGTCTGATTTAGGTAATTTTATGTAATTTCACTAGCTATGGACATTTGTAACTGGAAATAAAGTTTTTACAACTTAATGAGGATTAAAAGTCAACTAAATCTTTCTCTAAGGTGACTCATTCTTCTGAATGTAACATTAAAAAGTCATGGAACATAATAAAAAGTGTACTTCATTTTCTCATTGAAAGTACCTATTTAAATAAATTAGTGGAAAAATAATATAGGTAATAATTTTATGTTAAATAATTATTTGATTAGGTACTGCAGAAAAAATACCAACTGTAATAAATTGACTACTTAACTAAGATTGTGGGCAGATGGCATTTAACTGCTACACAGCAGACACTATCAAAAACCATCATTTGTGGTCCCACGGCGACCAAGTGTTAAGGATAACCAGTGCCAGAGTATGTCCTCAGATTAGGCAAATAACTTAACAATACTTCATCATCATCATTATCCACAGCCTTCAATAGTGGGATATTGTAGGCTGTGGATGATGATGTTGATGCTGGGTATAAGCTAACAATAACAACACTTAATTAACCTTAATTTTTGTTACAGAATCTCCATCTTCAATGCTGCCGTCAATAAATGATGCCAGTCCACTGTCTCCGATCAAAACTGAAATACATGCAGCCAGTCGGAGATGTAGAGAAAACTCTGGGTAAGAGATCACAACAAGTAACTTAAAGATTCGTCATGCATTGATAGCCAAACGGTATGCCTGTTAGACTGTCTATATGCCATACCTGGGGTTATTCTGCCAGATGATACATTACCATATCTGGATATTCAGGTGTGAGCTACACATGAGAAATTGAGAATATTAAAGAATATATAACCATAATTTTGTTCAGCAGTGACAGCCAAGTGGTATGACTACGGACTGCCAAGTTAAAGGTTGCAAGTTCAAATCACTGTATGCACCAATGTCTTTTCGAATCCATTAACTATAAATTAGGTATCAGTTGCTAAAAACTATGATCAAATAATTATAGCATTCTTTAAACCTTAGGACGCTTCATTGAGCTTTAAGTTGCAGAACACCTGAATCAAGTAATGTGCATTGTTACATGTTTAGTTTTTATTTAATTCTCAATAATTGCATCACAGCCATATATTTTTTTTATTTTTTATTTTTTTTAAAACGTCGCCCCACACTAGGAATTTCTCCTGTATCGTAGGTGCGTTTCACAAACATGAAATATTCACATACACAAACACCCAGACTCGGGACAAACATCTGTGGTTCGCACAAAGTTTTGCCCCGTGCGGGAATCGAACCCGCAACCCTTTGCGCAGCAGTCCAATCGCTTAGCCACTGCGCTAATCAGGTCGTCGTTCATTTCATTTTCATTTCATTTAATTGCCATATTGTTGTAATGGCGTTTAAATGAAATAATTTTCTTCCCATTTCTCTACTTTTGGGTTAATATCACCTAATTAAGATTTTTCATTCATGATTATCATTACTATACATTCATAACCAAACCCTTATATACTTGCAAATAAATAAAACATAACATAACATAACATCACGCCTGTATTCCCCGAAGGGGTAGGCAGAGGTGCACATATAGTACACCCACATTTCGCCAGTTATGTTTTAGGTCCCAATGTAATAGGGGGCGAGCCTATTGCCATCAACCGGGCACAAATCCAGACTCCGTGCTGCTACTGAGAATTACCTAATGGAAAAACCCAATAACACTTTGCCCGACCCGGGATTCGAACCCAGGACCTCGTGCTCAGCAGTCGCGCTTAGCGACCGCTAGACCAACGAGGCAGTGCAAATAAATATTTCTATTCTATTCTAGTTCAACAGCAGACGTCTTCCTGATGATGATGATAACAAAGCCTAATTTAACATAATCTGGTACAGAGAGAGCACAGCATCGCGGTCCCGCGGGCGAGGCCGACGGAACACGTCATCGTCGCCTGCGCAGCACGTGCCCGAGCCGGCCACCGACCGCGTGTTCATCTGGGACCTGGACGAGACCATCATCATCTTCCACTCGCTGCTCACCGGCACTTACGCTACCAAGTACAATAAGGTAAATCTTACACTGAGTACAATGATAAATGATTTTATTTCTGTAAATAGTTTTCAAAAATACACTTTTACACGTCATTTTTTTTAAAACTAGATGGCATCGGCATTTCCTAACTGACTACCTCTGAGAAGAAATACCGAAACAATCTCAGTGGTCAAGGTCTCTTTTAAAATCCAGCAACATTATTATCTTACATGTTCAATAAAGCTGCCTCGTTGGTCTAGTGGTCGCTAAGCGCGACTGCTGAGCACGAGGTCCTGGGTTCGAATCCCGGGTCGGGCAAAGTGTTACTGGGTTTTTCCATTTGGTAATTCTCAGTGGCAGCACTGAGCCTGGATTTGTGCCCGGTTGATGGCAATAGGCTCGCCCCCTATTACATTGGGACCTAAAACATAACTGGCGAAATGTGGGTGTACTATATATGCACCTCTGCCTACCCCTTCTGACAACGACTATGAGACAAAAATTTGTGCGATCCGCAGACGTTTGTCCCGAGTCTAGCTGTTTGTGTATGTGATGTTTCATGTTTGTGAAACGCACTCACGATACAGGGGAAATTCCTAGGGAGTATGGAGCGACATGCTTTTTTTTTAATGTCCCTAAGTAAGTAGGTACCTATACCTTTATACTAAAAATATTTTTCTTTTGCAGGATACACAGCAAATAGTTCAATTGGGTTTTAGAATGGAAGAGATGATATTTAGCCTAGCTGACACGCATTTCTTCTTCAATGATGTTGAGGTAAGTTAAAATATCATCATCCCCATTTCAGCCTGGTATCACCCACTAACCGAGTCTCCCTTTTCTCTGCTTGGAGCGTAAAAACAATTTAAATACCTACTTAATAAATAAATTGGACAAAGTCAAGCTTACAATATGTAGCTTACAATATTGTGAGAAGGAGTACACACCAAAACTTAACACAGACAGCACTTCTTCTTCTCATACTATGGTTGATAAGCTAAAAACATAAAAACATAACTGGCGAAATGTGGGTGTGCTATATGTGCACCTCTGCCTACCCCTTCGGGGAATACAGGCGTGATGTTATGTATGTATGTACTATGGTTGATAAAACCTGGTGTCAGAGTTTAAACCGCCTTAGGCCTCTGAAATGGCTTTAGACACCGTTGAAAAATCTCTCAAGTGTGCCGGTTTCCTCACGATGTTATCCTTCACCGTTTTTAGCAACTGATAACTAATTTATAGTACGCACATGAATTCGATAAGACTTTGCTGCGTGCCGGGGTTTGGACTTGCGACCTTTGACTTGGCTGTCCAGCGATCTATCTTGTGTATATCTAAGCCCCTCTCCTGCCTTCCCAGGACTGCGACCAGGAGCACATAGACGCGGTGGCGGCGGACGACAACGGCCAGGACCTGTCGGCCTACAACTTCGGCGCGGACGGGTTCCACGCGGGCGCGGCGCCGCAGGGGCTGTGCGCGCCCGGGGTGCGCGGCGGAGTCGACTGGATGCGGAAGCTGGCCTTCAGATACCGAAAGATTAAGGATACCTACAATAACTATAGGAATAGGTATGTATACTGTTACGTTCTAGCTCAATGCTTTTTATAGCTTCATTTATTTATTAATATCATCATCATCATCATTATCAGCTTTTCAATGACCAACTGCTGGGTCTCCTCCCCTAAAAATATTAATATGGTCGCTTTAATTTAGACGAAAAGATAATATGCAATCAATCTTTAATCCAAATTAGAACGTTTACAGAGTGTTTTAAGCTATTTTATGAAGAAAAAACTATTTCTTACGAAATCTCGGTGTTCCGATGGTTATTTTTTTTTTTTTTTTTTTTTTTAATATATATCGGGCCATAGATCGTTGATCTAGTACATTGTAGATCGAAGGTAAACCTACATCAATTTTCCATAACCTACCTAAGTTTATGTTATCCTTCCCTCTCCAGCGTGGGCGGTCTCCTAGGCCCAGCGAAGCGGGAGCAGTGGTTGCAGCTGAGAGCAGAGCTCGAGCAGGCCACCGACAACTGGCTCACTCTGGCCTGCAAGTGTCTCAACATGATCAACTCACGGTATGGGCATAAATACATTCATCATTATCATCATCATCATCAGCTGGGAGATATTCACTGTTGAACAAAGGCCTCCCCTTTAGAACGCCACAATTAATTATATAGCATAAAATCCATACTAATAATTATTATAAATGTGAAAGTAACTCTGTCTGTCTGTCTGTTACGCCCTCGCGACTAAACCGCTGGACAGATTATGATGAAATTTGACATGTATAATGTTTAAGACCCGAGAAAGGACTTAAGCTACTTAAGGCGGGCGAAGCCGAAGGCAAAAGCTAGAAATTTATAAGGTCTGCATCGTTGGTCTAGTAGTCACTAAACGCGCTCGCTAAAATTTGAGGTCTTAGGTTCGATTCCCGGTCAGTCGATTGCGTGCCTTAATCTTTCTGTTATCATATAGCACATAGTTGTATGTATTCACAACTTCATATAACATGTCTTACAGGGAGAACTGTGTGAACGTGCTGGTGACTACGACGCAGCTGGTGCCTGCGCTGGCCAAGGTGCTGCTGTTCGGGCTCGGGGGCGTCTTCCCCATCGAGAACATATACTCCGCCACCAAGACCGGTTAGTACACTTAAGCTCCTGGACTACATGTGGTTTAGCCACTCTTATATAGCTCCTGGACTATATGTGGTATAGCCACTCTTATATAGCTCCTGGACTATATGTGGTATAGCCACTCTTATATAGCTCCTGGACTATATGTGGTATAGCCACTCTTATATAGCTCCTGGACTATATGTGGTACAGCCACAGACTTTAATAACATCTTTATACACAGCACGGAGTCTGGACTGTTGCCAGGTTGATGGCAATAGGCTCGCCTCCTATTACATTGGGACCTATAACATAATTGGTGAAATGTGGGTGTTCGTATAGGAACCCATCTGCCTACCACTTCGGGGAATACAGGCGTGATGTTATTTTATGTACAAGGATTCAAAATCTGAATAATATATCGTACTTAAAGTAATAATTTACATCGATTTTTGTTTTGGCAACACTGTAGTATTATATTGTATCACAAAGTTTTACAATATTTACGTAGGACGAAAGTAACAAAAAGAAAAAAAAAAAATACCACTTTCACCCAACATCATCATCATCAGCCGGAAGACATCCACTGTTGAACAAAGGCCTCCCCTTTTTAGAACGCCATTATATACAACTTGCCTAGATATTTTTTCCCTACAACATTTTTGATAATATAACATTATTTTTACAGGAAAAGAGACATGTTTCGAGAAGATAAAACAGCGATTCGGAGAACGGTGTACATACGTCGTCATCGGTGACGGGCAGGACGAGGAGGCAGCCGCCAAAGCCAAGAACTACCCCTTCTGGAGAATATCCAGCCACTCTGACATCGCTGCCTTGTACAACGCGCTAGACATGGGCTTCTTATGATCTGTCGCCCTAGTACTTGTTACATTCATGAACAGAAATATTCGCTTCAGATTTTGTTCTTTTTGATCAAAGACGCCTGTGGATTGCTTCTGGACCTATGTTATCCTGGTACTCTTGATACATATCGTAACCAGGCGAAGTCACTTTTGGAGGATGTTTTACAAAAATATTAATTATACGAGGCTGTACAAGTTGGTTATACAAAAAGGACAATTTCTAATGCCGGCGTCAAAGACAATCAATCAACAGGCTTAAATAGAAAAGATGGTGGTCTGTTTAGTACTGAAAACTCACTTTCTAAGCAAGATTTTAGTAAAATTGCTTTGAAAATGCCAAATCCAAAATGTTTTCCAAGATTTCAGATATTTTTACAAAAACCCAGTATATTTCTCAATTGTATCAATAACATTTCAAATAGAGTTTCAATTTCAATACAATGAAGTTGAAACCCTTCAGTCTAAGACTCTGTAGTTAGAAGAATTATCATAGAGAAACTATTTTTATTTATTATACAGGTTAATTGATATTATTTTTTTAGCTCGGTACAGTTAAATTGTCTGTGGTCTCGAGAACAACTTTTTTTTTTCTTAATAATTCATATTGGCGCAGACAACCGTTGGTTTTCGTTTTTATTCTTTTTTAATGCTATGTATGAGAGATTGTATACAATTCCAATAGAAATACGTATATCCATTTTGTTACACAACAACTTCAATCCTAGTTTTAGTACATCTGTTGTATTTTTTTACATAAAATTTAACAGTAACTAAGAATATACCATTTTATAATTGTTCTCGTGTCCATAGTACAAAAGCTTATATTATTGTCGCGATACATAAAATATAAATCCGTGGTCTCTGCCTACCCCCTCAGAAAAACAGGCGTGACTTTATGTATGTTTGTACATAAAATATAGCAAGTGCCTATTCTGCCACCCACGGAACTAGATCGACTATTGGGCCACGGGCCCAACTGTATAATCTGTGGTTAACCACACAGACTCAAGACTTGTGGCATAATGAAACTGAAATAAGTTCCAATATCACGTGGGATAGCCATGCGTCTTTAATTTTAATTGACATCGTATCGTTTTGATAATTGCGTAATAATACAGTCGTGCTGTATCCTGGCATAGACAGTATGTGCCACAGATGAAAAATACGTGTAAAAATAAGTAACGACTGCCCAACTGTATTATGACGTCATATGACACGTTGCTTAATATCTTATATGCCGTATTTATTCTTATGTATCGCTTCAATACAGTTATATTTCGTGTCGGCTCCTATAAAGTACACTTTTTAATACAATATTAGTTTCGGAGCCTCAGTTTAAATAAATATTAATTATTTTAGTTTGTAAAAGCTCAAAGTCAGCTCAAAATCTAATGAAACTAAAAAAAAGTACTGTTTTTGTAAATATTTATTGAAAATACTAGAAACATAGATTTTTGTAAGTCCATTCCTACTATATAAGTTTTATATACTCTTTACGATGTACAGAACTATTGAAATAATGTTTAGAGCAATGTATAGCAAATAAATACCATTATTATTTTCTCTCTGGACGATCTAGACGTAACATTTTTGTTTCCAACCGGTTTAATGTAACAAAGCTTATTAAGATATTGTCTTCATACAATACAGTGCCAATATTAAACACATATATTGTAATCAGTAAGCTGCCTGTGTCCTGCAGTGGACTGCAACGGACTGTTGAAGCTGCCTATAGTATATATGACGTAATTTTAAATTCTATAATTCCGATATAAATAATATTCTTATTGATTACATTCTACTCTTGATATAGTAATGAACACGAATTGGCACTATATCGTGATTTGAAATCAGAGCGCTACGGTAATTATTGTTGTATGTTTGAATCACAGTCCACAGAATCCGTGGTCTCTGCTTACCCCTCGGGAAAGAGGCGTGATTTTACTTTAATTTACCTACATACATGTATGTATGAAACAGTTCAGTCTGAGTGATTAAATGTCAAAAGTGACGTTTATTTGTTCAGAAATGTCAAAAAGTGACGTCTAAGCACACGAGACTGAATTCAAACTGTATTCCAATTACCGGAATTACAAACGAGTTTGTGGTTACACATACAAATGTATTTTTTTAATTTAAACGCAAAGATGTCCAGCCTTCAATTTCTTAAAAACAAAAAATTGTTCCTGTTACTCTAAGCACAACTATTTTATATCTTCCATCGAGGACTCAATTCTTTTTATTTTTGTATATCTTTCCAAATACTTTGTACGCGAATGTACATGAAGACTTTTCTTTTTACGAAACGTAGCAATATTTTAAACGTTATCATAAAATAGACGAAATTGTAAATAAAAATCTAAATTTTAGAATAGAAATAGCTTATTAATCTAGTTCGAAAGTTATTATTATTCGATTTGTAAATAAAATTATATTATTTGACAATTTACCGTGTTGTTTCATTATTTACTTTATGCCTTATATTACAGGTTACAATCTCTATAGCGGTTTATAAAAATACCAATTAGGAATATATTATTTTTACTGGCAACATTCTAAACTAACTGTCAGTCCGTTGCCTAGCAACCGTCAACATAAACATTGTTACCAAAACAGAAAATCAAGTACGCAACATTGTATCCAAAAATAAAGTGTGCTTACCAAAATGAAGGCAGTTGATACCATATTATTCGATGTGTCTAAGAATGAGCTGTTTAAGATCACCGAGAACTATAAGCTACTGCACAGGAAACTGAAGACTACCTGGAAAGTACTAATGTACGTTTATTACGACTTTTTACTTTATTCTATTAAATAAATTATTTCTTTCTTTCTCTCTTCTTTTGACAACGATGAGGAGGAATACTTTGATGGTTTTAAACTGTTTATTTTTGTATATATTGTTTTCATTTTGTAGTAGAATTAACTTGTCTAATAATTGCTAGAATTGCTTATTTCCAAGTCAAGTTTCTAAGTAGTCACTTATTTTTTAAATTGATTGAGGAAACTTGAAAAATGATGGACGCGATCAATTTAAGCCTAGCATTGCAAAATGCATAAAAAATACAAAAAGTCATATAGTCACTTATTGTTAATTCCTTACATTCTGAGAGCTCTTTTCTTATAACTTGACTGCCCAAAAAGGAGTGAAATGTTTTCAGTTTAAACTCTATCGAAGACAAGTTAATCCGCAGCTCCCAAGGCTCTCCTGCTGCAATATATTATTTACTCGTATAGGTTGTTTATTTAGGCCAATTTTTACTTCAGAACAGTAAAAAAGTATTAAGCAATAGAATAAATACCTACTAACTTTGTAGTTCTCATGTATTTATTTTTAAAGCCATATTAATATTTTAAGTCAAGCTAAAAAAAGCTGACCATCTTATAAACTGTCTCAAAGCATTAAAATATAAAAAGTACTGGGATTTCAGAAACCGCGAGGAGTTATCGGCTCACTTACTAGAAGACGTAAAGATCCTTATGATAGCTGGACCCCAAAACGCGTTCACAGATGACGAGCTTTCTTCGCTCAAGAGTATGGTGGAGCGAGGGGACTCTGTGCTAGTGGCTATGTCCGATGGTGGGGAAGAGAGGACCAATACCAATATCAACTTTTTTCTAGAAGAGTTTGGCATAGTTGTTAACAATGGTAGGTCTGTAGCTCACATCACACTATCACACTGACTCATTCAAGTCTATAGAGGTGTCATTTGACCCCCTGTCTACCCTAGGATAGACGTCACTAGTGACGTGCGCCCGAGATAGGTAAGATTATTAATGTAGGTACTCCATCGTAAATACATTCTTCAGGTAGCCCTACTAAATTTCTAGCCACGAACGCTTCACTTTTAGTATCTTAGACAGTTTTCCTCTACTCAGTTCCAATTATAGTTAGCGAAGCATTTTCTACTGTCAACTTTGGGACTGATATTTCTCGGTGCTTGGTTAAAGTAACCCAAACTAAAGATGAAAGAAGCAAAATTATTTAGTAGGTATAACAAGATCGTAGAGTAATGGAAATCCGTGATCCTCTTTGAAAAGGCGTGACCTTTGTACTAATATATTTCTAGACCAGCCCCCTTACCATGTACTCTCTTAAAATAGGAAAGTTTACTGCCGCTAGGTGCAATGTAATGCGGCGTTTTGCTTCCATATCGTAAATTGTCCTGCTTTAAGAGTTCATGGTAAGGGGGCAGTTCAATGAGTCCTCAAAATTCTTCCAGACTGCGTGGTTCGCGCAAAATACCACAAATTCTACCACCCGAAGGAGTGCCATATATCCAACGGCATATTGAACCGGGCTGTCACTAAATACCTGATGAAGATGCCCAACTACAGCAGCGAGTCTGATGATTTTCTGTAAGACAGTTTCCATAATTCTCTCACTTTCGACATGCATGCATGACTGTTACTTACCTAGGAGCCTAGTTCTTTGATAAGTAGGTGCATGGTAGTGGTTCTTCCAACGACTTCTGATATTTGTGTAGTAGGTATCTCTAAAACTGGTACAAGATCTTATAATCTGCAATAGTAACCAACTGAGCCTATATACCTACCAGTGAAGATGAAAGACTGATAAACAAGCATGGAAAGTTGGAAACCGACCATCGCTTGGTACTTACGAAATGTTTTTGGGCTTACTTCTTGCTTCTTGTTTTAATCTACGAAGTACGCACATTTTTGATTTAGCTGCTTGACTTGTTAAGGTAAACCAGTTAGTGACATATTGGGACTTATCAAAGTACCTAATGATCCGTCTATGTAACGTACCTTGTCTTCTAGCGAGGAACCAGCGACCCCAAACTTCGTGTATCCATACGGCGCCACGTTGACGGTGAAGAAGCCGGCGGCGGCGGTGCTGTCCAGCGCTGACGTGTGCTACCCTGTCAAGAGACCGGTGGCAGCATTGTACACGTCTGAAAAGAGTGGAGGTTAGACCTGCAGCCACTCTTCGTCTTTAGAACTATAGGGATTTTCTTCTGCTTTTCGTTTCAATGGCTCAATTTATTTTTACACACTTCCAATCAAGATTACAATGCCCGTAAGACTAGGCAAATATGTTTTTGTTTCTCAAGAGTTTATACGTCATCTACTTTATGCCGCTTATGGTAATATCTAAGTCTAGGAAGCAAGCTTGATGCCATTATTGAATCACTGTTTACGATACGTTCTGTCACCTAAGGACAATTAGTATTATGAATCCGTTCCCCACGTCTTATTTATAGCGTTTATATTCGGTATGTTTTTTGCCTACATCAATTTGCTGAGTATGCGTTTGATCATTGACATCAGTAGCTATATTATCAACGTTACCCTATTCCCAGGCAAGCTGTTTGTGATTGGCTCAGGCCACTTCTTTGCGGACCAGTACTTGGAGAGCGAGTGCAACGATCTCATCAGAGAGATGGTGTTCAACTACCTCGGCGGGCTTACTGACTTGCATCTCAACCCTGTCGATGTGGAGGACCCTGATGTAAGTACTTCATACACACATCAGCCAGAAGACGTCCACTGTTGAACAAAGGCCTCCCCAGCCAAAAGAAAAGGGGGGTTGTCATAATTTCCACACTGGGCAAGCGGCTTGGGAATCGCAGTATTGGTGGTGAAGTTATTCCTATATAATTTATATTTCAGAGAAGCATTTTGAGACAAACTTGCAGTGTATCCTAAAATATTTGTGTATGCTTTCAGATCAACGAGTACCGGACTCTAGGTGACATGATGTGGCTGAGCAGCATCCCCCTCCCCGAGCCGGCCACCGCCCCCCCGCCGCGCCTCACACCCCTTCATCCACATGCGCTCTTTACTTGGAGGCTTTTCTCCTTAAACTTGGCTCAATGTTGGTATTAATACGACTATAATAAAAATTATTTTGCAACACCAGGATCTTGTAGCTTGAGAGGCCTTTTGCAATGTATCTAACTGTACATCATTCCCACATAGAAGGTATTAATCTAGTAGCTAGACTTGATTCTTCCTTGCAAAGTCCTCCGGTCTCGGAGATACCAGGACTTCATCAGAAGCAGTGTTTGGTGTGTGGCCAGATACATAGCTCTTGTGCATGCAGGGGAATTGATTTTAAATTTTATTCGCCTAAAACGGATGTTTCTAATTAAATAATTTCAGTGCCAGAAGTACTAGGACTGTACGACGCGCTAGGAGTTAAACATGAATCATTGCGATTGATTGCACCACAGTTCGAGACGCCGTTCCCTCCTCTACAGCTGGCTGTAAGTACCAATTACCAGGAGATTATGTGAAGAAGGAGTTTAAAGAAAATTCTCTGAATCCTATGGAACTTTCTAGGTGTTCCCTCCAACGTTCAGAGAGCCTCCTCCTCCGCCGTTGGAGCTGTTCGACCTGGACGAGGCGTTTAGTTCAGAGCGGTCTCAGCTGGCTCGACTCACCAACAAATGCCTGCAGCCAGCGTCTTCAAGACTCGGGCAAGGTGAACATAGCCATAACAATCACTTTCTTTGTTCCTAAAAAAAGCTACCTATTTAGAATAGGGTCCTACTTAGACCTAGATTTCCCGTTACGTGCATTTTTAACATTATTTTTTATGTTGTGGCTAGAATGATTACGGGTTAATATAAAACTGTGGCATTTGCATATTATGCAATGTCATATTTACTTTCTTAATGATTTTTGAGCTCCATATCCCATTCGGAATCGTGTCCATTCACTTATTTGCTATTGTACTTACATTTCTTGCACAATATGAGTGTTCTGGTGGACTTTACCAACACCTCTTCCTTTGAAAACTAAACGCGTGAAGAGAAAAATAAAAAGATTGTCTTTTATCCAGGTGATGGCCGTCAGTTAGAGAATGAATTGGAGTATTTCGTGCGCGAGTGCGGCCGCGTGGTGAGGCTGTCTCGCGCGGTACCCACAGACGAGGGACCCGCGGGGAAGTTCATACTGCACCAGCTGGCCGTGCAACTAGCCACCTACAAGAAAATAGCGCCGAGAGACTAGATATCACACCTGTTGACTCTATAGATCTCTTTCTACTACGAATTGGATACGACTGTCAACTAAATGTCTAAATCAAATAATGAGAAAGCTTAACGAAGAGGCGAAAATACACAGACCTGTTGATCGCATTCCAAATAACAAATCCCATTATACAGTATTCATAAATATATCAATAATAGTATCCCGAAACTACCAAAACATAGCTGTAAGACGACCATGTTAAAAATATTGTTATAAATAAATTGTGTATAAAAACATGTGTTCTTTTTATCTGAATGACCCGGAATATAAACACAAATAAATACCAAATAAACGACTTATTAATTCATGCGAAAACAATAACAATATACCATAAGTCTTAGTCGTAACAACAATAAAAATAATAATCGAAAACTTATCGCTCAATTTCACAACCCCATCTAAAAAATCGTAAAATCACGGTACAAAATTAAATTTCACCTTGTTTTATTTCGCGCCGGAGAGGCCGGAGCGATGAAGACGCTTTTAGTGTTATTTATTGTATATTTAAATTACGTTACATGCGAGAGCAATAAATATGCAGTTAAGAATTTTCCCAAAAAGGTAAAACCTTATGGAAATGGAAAGATACTAATAAACTCCGGGAAGTATGAGTTTAAGGCTAAAGGATTTCCGAAAGGCACGACGAAGACAAGCAAACGCTCCTACACCGTGTTCCAGGTAGTTGGCAACTCGAAGACGATCCAAGGAGTTCCTGATAGCCCTTACTTTCCAGTAGACCAGAGCTATGACCACAAGCCAAGAGTGAAAAAAGTTTTACCCGATTATGCATGGTCATCGTTAAGAAATAAGAGATCTGCTGTTCTCGATACTCCCTTGGAGGAGCAAGGCACAAATACACCGAAACCAATAGAACCAATAATAGAAAAGAAAATAGATACCACCCTACAACCGCAGACAGACAAAAAACAAGAAGCCGTTAATATTGTCAGAAAATCTTCTCATACTCAAGAAGAAAATCATAAAAATGAAAATGACGACACAAAACACATTGAACGGTCTGGCCCTGGCCCCGTAGCAAAAAAAAAAGAAGATCCTAAAACTACCAAAAAGGTTGAGACAAAAACTACTAAAAAAGTTGAACCGAAACCTGCCAATAAAGCTGAGCCAAAAACTGCTAAAAGTAAACCAGTTGCGAAAGTTGATGATAAACCTAAAAGCAAAGAGGCCGCTAAGGGTCCAATGAGAACAGTGAACAATAAAACTCAGACAGCGACGGAAGTAAAGGCAAAACCGAAAGCAGTCGTCGTTAGAAACAAAAAGAACGGCACTGCAAGAGTACAGCCAAGGGGAGGCCGGAAAAAGAAGATTAAGAACCAAAAACGAACAGGTAAAGGCAAAGCATTAAAACGTCCAGTTAAAGGCCGTAAGGGGCGCGGGCGCAAGTCCAAGAACCGTGCGCGGTCTAAGAAAGCCGCGAAACAAAAACCGGTTAACAGATCCCACACCGCCAAGGCACCAAAAGGTAAAGCGATTAGAAATACGAAAAAAGTAAAGAAAAATAAGAAATAAGAACGAATAAAGTATTTAATAAAATATCTGTTTTTATTTTGACTCAATTCCCTTCCCGTTGTCTTAGCCAACCGTCGACTGATCGCGGCGAGAGAGGCGCTGATAGAAGACTACCCGTACGTGGTGTCCATTCAGAAGGATGACCAGCACTGGTGCTCGGGTGCACTACTCAACCCTCGCCTCGTGATCACCACGGCCAATTGTCTTTGGAAGTGAGTGGTAACTATGCTTTGAGGTTAGATTTTAGGATATCAAATATACGTAATTAATCGTTAATTAGATTTGTAATATATTTTTCTTGAAAGTATTCATTTTATTGTATCTTTACATTGATAAACATAAATATACATGGTGCTTCCTTCCCATCTCCACATACATTTACCAGCATAAATATGTGGCCGAGGCGTACACATAGGTATATAATCGAAATAAAACAGAATAACACATTTTTTTTAAACGAATGGTAAATAAAATCCTCCTTTCTAATTAAATTGCGACTTCCCCCGAGCCATGTTTGGAGTCAACTTGCGAACTAATTTGAAGAATCTGGCGTTTAGCTTAACATAATCCTAATGGCTTTCCTACCATCAGACGACCTCCAACTTCCACCAACTCAGTATGTCCCTGTGATATAATAGCTTCTCTATCATTCCCTATCATGAAAACTGATGATGACTATTAACATAGCAGTAATTTATACAAATCGTTCTTAGCATCTTCTCCACCAAAAAGAACTCAACAAATTTTCAATTGTTTTATTCCTCCTTCCTGCTTCTCCCATTCTTCAGGTTTCATTCTCCCAGTCTCCCATTAGCCTTCACAGAGTTCTTGATTCCTTAATCCAGAGACACCAATTCTGAAGATAGGAATCAATTAAGAATTTGTAAAAATCAAATTATAATCAATGGCAGGATTTCTCGTATACTCACCAGTACCTTTCAGCCCATCAAGTATTAAATTATCCTTAGTTAACAAAATCATTTTTAACAATACATAAATATACTAAAGTAAATATTATATTCCGTCTGATGACGCTCTATTTATGTTTAGGCTACATTTTGTGCCGCTAAGTGTTTGATCCACTGTTCGGTATTTTACTACACTACTGTATAAAACACGTATATACCAAACATTGCTTCGCTACTCAAGCATCTCCAGTGCCTAATAGGACAAATTATTCCTTATCAAAAATCGCCTTCTATTTATACACATCAACTATGTATCCTCACACTAAACCAACATCAAATAATACTTTTTCAAATTTCGTCGCTCCATGATCAGATTGTTCTAAAACCTCGTTCAACATTTTGGCTATATTGTCCAAATTCTTCCAATAGAGAAGCGACAATTCATGAACTTCCAAAACCTAAAAAATCCTTCCAATTTTATTATAAACACCCACAATCGCTGCGACTTGATCCTAGTAACTGCCTGAAAAGCTCTACCGTAAAAATGTTCAAGATTAATTATCCAAAGTACTGATAAGGAAATTAATTCAACTCGTTCGTTTTATATTGATAGTGTAAGGACATGCGCTGTTGCAATACTGCCATAAAAAGTGTTGTAAAACTTGAACGCTGGTACATGTTAAAAGTAAAGGCCTGTTAGCTACAAAGCCACATTATGAGGATGGCCATACTTACAGAACAAAACTTGGGGCTCCTCAAACCAATCTCTGAAGAGACACTACCATAATCCCCACAACTCGCTTTGCAATCCATATATCGGTTATTTGGTAGCTCTTTGCTATCGACAAAGCTTGCGTTGTTTTGATTCATTTGCAAATATTCCAAGAGACTCGTCTCTAAAACAAGTTTAGGAGTTACTACTTCATACATATATTTGCTCGTGTCTCATTTTAACACTTCATCTTCTTTTATACACCTTATTAAACCTCCATGAATTTCACTTATTCTAACTACATTCTTGTATAGGCCCTGAATAGTACCCTACTATGTCTAATACAAAGCAAAAATTACTTAAACGCCCTTGGTGGGTGAATGAAAGACAAATAATCAGATGTGAAGCAGGGTATAAAAAAATTGCCAGTTAAATCTTCAACATCAGCTGGAAGACTCACTGTTGAACAAAGGCCTCCCTTAGAACGCCACAATGAACAAAACCTGACTTAAATACTTATCTCCTGATAAATCCAGCAAGGATTTTATCTTCATTGTCTTTATAATATGCCTATGCATTACCAGGGCGAGTCGCTTGTCTCGGATGGAGGTGAGAGCGGGGTCTCGTCACATCGACCGCGGCGGCCAGATGGCCGGCATCCAGGAGGTGATGAAGCATCCAGCGTGGGGCTTGCGGAAGAACCCTGACAATGACGTAGCCTTGATGCTGCTGGACAGGAACATTAGGTAAGGCAGATAAATAACACCAAGCAAGGCAGAGGTGTATATACATTATACACCTACCTGTCCCAATGTAATAGGGCGTGAGCTTATTACCAAATTGCGTTGTTGTGCAATCATGTGGTGTGACCGTTGAACTACCAAGTCCAAGTTCAAATCCCGGCACGCACCAATGTCTTTTCGAATTCATGTGCGTACTATAAATTAGTTATCGGTTGCTTAAAACGGGGAAGGAAAACATCCTGAGGAAACAGGCACACCTGAGAGACTTTTTGACGGTGTAAAGCTATGTCAGAGGCCTACAGGCGGTTTAAACTCTGACACCAGAGTTGTTTATCAACCATACGATAAGAAGAAGAAGCCTGTAGGCATAGATGTATGAACGCCTACAAATCGTAAATTATTTTATACGTCCCAATGTAATAGGGGGCAAAACTATTGCCAAGTTCGAATTAGGTAAGAAACACAAAATATTACGCATTTTTGTATTATAAAACTCTAGATGCAGCCCTCGCTTGGCTTCACCGCTACGCACTTTGGTTTTAATTAAAATCAATAATTAATTTTGAATAATAATTATAGCCTAGCAATGAAATAAGAAAGACCACGTGATTCAGAAAAGTTTCTCGCGTTAGCTACACAAATATAGAAAATAATTGCATTTTTTTTAGCTTACTCTCTGTCAACATTTCTCCGAATGACATAGTAATAGGATGATTCAAATAAAGCCAAAAATTACTTTTTTATAATCTTTCTTGCTTATGAATTAGGACTACATCATTTTTATTATATAATTTCTTTTTGATTAACTTTCTTTCTTTATAATTTCTTTCTGCTTTGGTAATGGTCGCAAAGCTCGACTGATGACTGACTCGACTGACGACTGCTGAGCACGAGGTTCTGGGTTCGAATCCCGGGTCGGGCAGTATTACTGGGTTTTCCATAAGGTAATTCAGTAGCAGCACGGATTCTGGATTTGTGTGTACATTGATATAATAGTATAATAATAATATTGATAAATAATAGAGCACAATGATTCTACAGCTATTATAGACCATTGTGTCACACAAAGCGCGACAAAATAGATGGAGTCTTAAGTATTAGGATGCAATATAATCAATAATCATTTTTGTCTCCCAATATTTTCTTTATTTGGCGCTGATGCGTTTTTTTACAATTATCACACTAATATTATAAAGACGAAATTTTGTGCGTGTATGTTTGTTACCTCTTCACGCTCAAACGGCTGGACCGATTTTAATAAAATTTGGTATAGTTAACACCCTGGATTAACACAGGCAACACCGCGAGGCGCATCTAGTATCATATTCATTGTGGCGTTCTGAGGGGGAGGACTTAGCTCAACAGAAGTGATAAGTAATATTGAAAAAATACATGTACATCCCTATAGCGATTTGAAATGTGTGTTGAGGATAATCTCCATGCTTTCTGTGTAGGTTTTCAGACTCGTGTCATGGTGTCGATCTCCCGAATCGAGTAATGATGCCACCGTTTGATGACGCGTGGGTCACGAGTTGGGGTGCTGAGAGGGTGAGTTTCAACTAAGTACAGCAGAGTATTTTTTTTAAAATGTCGCCCCACACTATGAATTTCTCCTGTGTCGTGGGTGCGTTTCACAAACATGAAATATCACATACACAAACACTCAGTCGGGACATCTGTGTTCGCACAAAGTTTTGCCCCGATTGGGATTGAAACCCACAACCCTTAGCGCAGCAGTCCAATTGCTTAGCCACTGCGCCAATCAGGTCGACAATTAGAGTAAACGGAGAGGTTTGTATAATTGTATATTATACATATAAAATTGTGATACAGAATTCAGGTGAGTTTTTGCTATAAAATCAGAATTTAAAAGTATGTATAGCCATTCAAAATGTTCTGTGAAAGAGAGTAGGTATGCAAGAATGTCTCCGTGTGTTACTTTTTAATATTGTAGACTTAATGTACTAAACTATGTTGTGTTAATTATTGTCATTGGTGCTATGCCGATTAATTTATAAATAAATAAATTAAAACTTCGATTTTGGATTCCAAAACTTTGAAAATAGACTTCCAGTGTCGGTAGTTGGTCAACAAAGTTTTTTATTTATAATTCGTCCTTTATAGATAATCTCAGTACCTACCTACATCAATTACCATGAACTCTTAAAGCAGGACAGTTTACGTTGTCGAAGCGAGACGCCGTATTACACTGTGCGTAGCGGCTCGCTCTCTCGCTTTCACAACGTAAACTGCCCTGCTTTAAGAGTTCATACAAGTGGGCTGGTACCTTCGTGAAGTAAATGGAAATACCTAACTTTTTACTTGTATATAAGGGAAGCAGTGTATACGTTCGCCTATTTTTACATGACTGGCCCTATAAAGGAGTGTAATGCTGTCTCATTGTGCTTGCAGCGTGATGGCGTGTTCGATGCAGATGCGACGGCACTACAAGTTTACCACACGCGGCTGATGGACAGGGCCAAATGCAACAACATCACCATCAGATTCAGTGTGGCTGTCACGGAGAATTTCATCTGTCTAGCACAGAACGGCAGGACAGCGCCTTGCACTGTTAGTATCCTAGTACTTTTTACCTACGACGGAATGGAGAGGTATCTCGTTGCAATATGGTACCTTCGTCTAGACTCAAACCCTGTTTCTTATTCATACCGGCATTTTAACTAAACACCGTATTAAGTCTAATAACATCTCTATTATAATGATTTCTATCACTTACGCGAATATTAGACATTGAAATAAAACTAGGTTTACGGATTTTATCGCGGTTTTTTAATTGTTTTTTGGTCCCGACGTTTCGAATCCTTTACAGCATTCATGGTCTCTCTGGTCATTCTCTATTATTTGAATAAATAAACAAATGATAGTTCGTCACAGGATAATTTTATCTTTTATGGATGGTTTTTTTTAATGATTACTTTTATATTTACAGAGAGATACCGGGGCCCCAGCTGTGAGTGACGGGGTGTTATGGGGCCTAGCGTCGTGGGGCATAAGGAAATTGTAAGTGTGTGAGTCTAGGGAGTCTGGATTTGTAGCCGGTTTATCGCAAGGCGCCCACTAATACATTGGGACCTACAACATAACTGGTGAAATGTGGGTGTAATATAGGGACACGTCTGCCTACCCCCCAGGGAATATAGGCGTGATGTTATGATATGTTTTTCTCATTTGGTTGGTTTACGACAAGATTTTGTAGTCGTCATTTTTTAAATTAATCAACACAAAATTTGACTTTACACGATAAATCTTTTAAGATCGTTTTATAGATCCTATTAGCAGAGCCTTGTTGGCGAAGACAGTAGGTTCCTATTTACTCAGGTACCTTACTTTTAGGATGAGCGTGTGAATGAGGCGAAAGAAGTATGCCAGGATCGTAGCAAATGGAAATCCGTGGTCTCTACCCTCAGGGAAATAGGTGTGACTTTATGTGTATGTACGTACAGTCAACCAAGAAAATGGTCTACCAGTTTTGTCAAAAGCTTCTGCGGGATCTAAGGTTGAGTTTACTGACGGAGTATAAAGGATGCACAAACACAACAAAGATGTATTATACGAGATATCTGACTTATGAAGTCATGGTTAAATTGTTATTTTGGGAAAGCGACCTTGTTTAATGACGTTTAAATTAAATGTAGGGGGATAGACCATATTTTTACCAGTCTATTCTTCACCAGGTGCGGCACGGAGCGGTTTCCAGCCATGTTCTCCTACCTCGCCTCCCACTCGAACGTTGACTTCGTGACCAACGCCACCTCCTACCTGATGGCGGACCAGCGCCACTATCCGTTCGGAGACAGGTTCCCCTCACCGAGGATGCCGCCGCGGGCCATGGCCATGCCTGTCCTCGATGAGCCAGGTGACGGATCTGGTGATAGACCTTAATAAACTATAATATGTCTGTTATTGTGACTGATTTTATCATTTATTGACTGTTGACGGTGTTTCCCGCTACATTTTTTTAGGATAAAAAGTAACCTGGTAACCCAGGGTGTTAGCTACCTTCATATGGAATTTCATCAAAATCGGTCCAGCCATTTGAGCGTGAAGAGGTGACAAACATGTAAACACACTCACAAACTTAGTGTACTTATGATGTTGGATAGAATAGAATAGGTACCTGTGGTTTTTTGTATACATATACAATTTTACAGTAATAACTTTAGTGAGTGTTGTTTCTTTACGACCTAATTGACGCAGTGGCTAAGCGAACGGACTACTGCGCTGAGGGCTACGGTCTCGATCCCGCACGGCACAAAACTTTGTGCGAACCACAGATGTTTGTCCCGAGTCTGGGTGTTTGTGTATGTGATATTTCATGTTTGTGAAACGCACCCACGACACAGGAGAAATACCTAGTGTGGGGCGATGTTTAAAGAAAAATTATGTGGTTGGATAGTATAGAATATGTTTTGCTTAATTGAATACATATACAATGTTTGTTCATACAAGAATATACAGATCGACGGGCAGTATTATTGCTATGTTAATCTTTTATACAGGTTGACTATGAGCAAAATGTTAGTTTGTTGTCTCGATGGGTGCAATGGCTAAGGGTTGTGAGCTAGGTACCCGCATAGTGGTAGGGGAAGACCTCGGCAAACACACTTGGACCAGATCGGAGATATTCTAAAAAAGAGCCAAGTGGGGAATACCCGTAACCGACGAAGGTGTGAGGAATGTAATGCGAGTCAATGAGGCGAAAGAGTATGTCAGGATCTTAGCTAATGGAAATCCGTGGTCTCTGCCCACCCCTCTGGGAAATGTATGTATAGTGCAAGTACAAAATTTGTGTAAATAAAATGGATATATTATTTCCGCAGATATTTGTGTTTTTGCATGTGATATGTAGGTATTAGTGTCTGACTAACGCACGGACGATACATCAGAAATTTCTCAGTGTGAACTAAAGGTATAAAAACAATAAGGCGTGAAATAAAACAAATACTTCAGTATATGAGCATATTTAATATTTTCTTTTTCAAAATTGTAAAACTCACATTTTGAAATTGCAAAATTATTTATAACTAAATTCTCATATCGTTAATAGTAACAATCGCCATTTTGTAGTATTTTTTTTTTCACCATTTTGTATTTCTCTCGAACTAATAATAATAATTGTAAACCATTTATACATCTCTAATAATAATATATTTTAATGTCTAACAAATTCATTTTCTCAACGTTTTACCACCATTTTCGTTTTTATCGTTATTCCAACATCAACTTTCACGTATTTCTATTCAACTTTTTTATATTTCTAAACATACTTTTTACATATTTTTTCCATTTACAATGACTACTGCACTTCCTTTGTCGCATCTGTCATCTTCGCACCGATAGTGTTCATTTTAGAAAAATATTGGAATGACTTTTTAAAAACAAAATCTAACCTTAAAATTAATCTTAACATAAAAAATATTATAATTATAATAAGTAAACAAATCAGCAATTCCACGTACAACATACATAATTCAATTACGAAAAATCAATTCGTTTCTTTGGCAATTTTTGTATTCAAAAGTGAATTTTCAATTTTATTTTAAACTGGCGTCAAGCTTTAACACTATTGAGAAAAACTGGCAAAGTTGAGAAAATATTATACATTATTTGCAGAATTCAAATGTTTTCACCACTGTAGCGATCCCATGATTACTGATTGGCTAACAGATGAATGACGATATTGAAATCTGTCACCTTATTGGCCGAATAGACGAACGGTGTCGTTCTACAATGGTCGAAACATTTAAAATTATGAAATCAGTAGCAACATAATAAGCGTTTATGTGACTTTAATTATTCTATTGTATTTATTTGATTTAACCTTATTAACGAAATTACATTATAGATTACAAAAATCGAATAAAACTGGCCAAAAAATAAAACTAACTATAGTTAACAACAGAAATAACATTACGAGGTATACTCAAATCCACATTTTGCTCAACAAAACAACTTTAGGCCAAAATAGAAACTCCGATTGAAAAATAGGACAAATTTTATAACTTGTTATTTTTAAGAGTGGAATCTTATTTGTACACCGTAAGCATGTATCTTATTTAACACCTTACCTACAGTACTTGGCCATAAATCTATGGTAACAAAATAGATACAGTCAAAACATCGATCCATTGTACTGAGCAAAGCGAATGATGAAAAACTAAAAACTATAAAGAAAAAACTTAGCAAAAAGATTTTGGATGGAACCGATCACGTTTATAAAGAGATATAGAATCTTTTTAAATAATGATAGTTTAAATTATAAATATATTAATCATCAGATAGAGCGCTATTTTACAAAACAACAAATAAATTCGTGCCTCTTAACACTAAAATGCCACTTTAAACCTAAATATTAGAGCGTTTGGCAGACTTTGAGATGTAGACGCACCTTAATTACGTGTAGTTCTAACAAAACAGTACTATCCTCAATAATATTAACACTTTGAATGTCCGCGTAGCAGACACAATAGGTAAACAGTTGAAATGTACCATAATTGTATGGCTCATTGGACTGCGAAAGGGTTAAGTCAAGAATTCGACTCTCACGTCACTCCAGTGACGTCCCGAGTTGTCGATTCGTCTACAACTCAAAGTCTAACACAATTAAGAAAAGATGTATTTCGTACTCCAAATACGTGATTAGCCGCCTCTTTCCAAGCAATTTTCGATGAGATAATCAATATTCTAATCTATAAATCGCACCAGGCAAGAAATCGTTTTTTTACTAACCTAACGCTAAAGACTCCCTGATTTTTTTCTCTTATAATCTAAATATACACAAAAATAATTTTGTACTCTCCCAACGAGTTTCAAATGGCAACATTTAGATTTTTTTACAATAATAATTATGGCAGCTTTGTACGATCGCCGAAATAGATTTCTAAGTTGGCAACCCCGTCAGCATTGACAAAATTAATTTCAATTTTATAAACTTTCGTTTTTATCAAAGTCGACGAGGTTGTCTAAGAATACGCAGACATGTTTATAAGTTGAGTCACTTGTGTGTTAGTAGACTTATCGAGAAACGAATAAATATGTAAACAACTCGATTGAAGTCCACTGCCACTATGTTGGCGCATTCTTAGAATCAAGTATTATCAGTGTATAGACTCGTAATTCTACTTAATAATTTGGACAAATCCAGTATGCTGGCAACACTAACTACGGGAATAACAAGCACCGTAATGCGACCATTAATGTTGCCAACACACAAAATACAAATATTTTGTAACATAAACTATGTTTGTGTAATCCTACTTATGTCGGGTATATGTAAGCGATGTGTGAAATATCTATTGAAAAAATTGAATTAATCTATCGTACTTACGAGATGAAATGATCAATTTTTGGAGCAGCAATTCATTTAAGAACACCATTTGAAACCATTAATTGGTCACCTCACCTTATTATCAGTTACTATTGACAAAGAATTCGGACTATTTTAATGTAGATGTAACATGTAGAATAATCAATTAAAAATGTAGGTAAAATTGGCATAATTCAGTCACAAACATTAACTTTTGACATCCGCAATTCCGCGAACATATATTTCCGAGTCTATCATAAATTCCGAATTTTATAATCTGTGCTTCCATAGTACATATTTTAATATTAATCCGAAAGTTTCCGCACTCAAAACCACTCAATCCACATAATTTCACGAGCACAGACGTTTAGAAATATCCAAATTTAAACCCGAAGACGTCAGGTTTGGCCGGATCCTAGGGTTGGTTGAGGAGGAGAGCTTCGAGCTCGTCAGCGGAGCGGAGGAGGAAGGCCGCGGACTCGCGGTACCCGGTGATGAGCTGCCGGACCGCGCCCACCTCGGCGCCCGACAGCTTGTGGGACAGCAGCGGCTTGGGGGGCGCGCCCGCCGACAGCGGGGAGGCCGCCGGCGCGTGCAGGGAGCTCGGCGTAGAGCTCTTCAGAGACAGATCTGTGGGCGCTGGGGTTAAGACTTGCCATCAGTTTTTGAAGCTGTTTCAACACATTGCTACGCAGCAGAAATGAAAAACGTGAACGTGTCTTTATTTGCCTATAAAAATGCAATTAAAAATAACGCATTTCTGGGTATATCCCTATGGAATGATGTCCTCGGTATTTGCTTCGATGTTGTTAGAACTATGTTACATACTCAAAGACTAATTTAGTATATTAACCAAAATGGCCACAAATCTGAGGGGTGTTTTATAGTTGTCGGAATAATTGTATATATTTACCTTCTGAAAATGTAAATAACATTTTTAGTAATAACCTTGACTCAAGTACAAATATTGCAGAAGTTATTAAAGTGCTACTCACCGGAGAGGCTGGTGGGGAATGTGTGCGTGTGCGCCGCCATAGCCGACAGCAGCGCGCTCTGGTAGGCTGCCATTGCTGCGTTCACACCTGCACAAGACAAACACACATGTGTTGTAAGATAGCTATTTAATATCTATAGACTTCTCTATTCTTTGACATGCAAACGACAGTGACAGGTATAATTGAATTAATAAGGGGGTAAGTTGATGAATAAGTAGTTTTGCTACGTACCAGTAGGTGGCAGCGCAGTCAGAGTAGAGAGTAAAGCGCTGCTGGTGAGCGCCGATGAAGCCTGGTTTGTATTGGAACTGGAAAATGAAAACACCATTTACATATTATCCAATTTTATAAAGACAAGTTAATTTAGACTAGATTATAATAAACCCCTAACAAAAAAATCTGTATGTGTGTGACACGACCAAAAACAAAGATAAATGAGGATAGCTTAATCCATAGACAGTTTTTTTAACCCATATAGTGCATTTATGTACAAGAAGTAAAACTTACTTCTGCCTTCCGAAAGTTTGCGGAGTACCGAATGTGTTCGGGAACGAGGGCCGGAACAGCGGAGCCGGCGACGACGCTGGGCTGTAACAATCATACGTTAGTTACAACATCATCATCAGCCCGAAGACGTACACTGTTGAACAAAGGCCTCTGCCTCTCCCTTAAATGGGGGGTGTCATAATCCCCACGCATGGCAAGCGGCTTGGGGATCGCAGTTTTGGTGGTGAAGTTACAGAAGACGCTACTGCCCCATCTTCTAGATTTCAGTTTAGTAAAAAAATATGATGGAATTGATTAAAAACTAAACTTTGCCGCAAAATCTAATAAATGAGCAATCTTAACTTATTTATTTATTAATCTTATGCAAATACGAAACTTTGTTAAGGAATTTTCTTTGAGTTTCTGCGGCAAAAAAGTATTTATTTGTAACTAAAACGAATTTCATCATAATTAAAAAAATAGCTCAAAAACACTCATAAAGTACTAGGGCATCAGAACTCACCTAGCAGTCTTACTGCCAGCATTTCCGTTAGCGTTGTCCAACTTCAAGTTATTATTGTTCAGGAGCGAAGTATCCATAGTAGGGCTTGCTGAAGGCCTGGTAGTGTCAGCGGCAGCCTTGCTGTGGCCAGCTGCGGCCAGCGAGCTGGTCGACGTGGTCGTGGCCGGTGTAGACGCTGGGCTGCTAATGGCGCCACTGTAGAGGCTCAAGAATGAAGATGCAACTGCTGATGTTGCTGTAGTGTCAATAGCCTGAGAAAGAATGACAGACATTAGTCGAGAACAATGATGTTAGGCTATGTTATGCTTGACTGAAACAAATACTCGCAAATCTAAATCCAATGTATGTTCAATGTCATCAATATTATATTCTTCCATATTTCAAAACTGGAGTTCAAGAAATTAGAATCAAAAGGTAGCGATTTCTAAAAATAAATTGAAATTATGCTGTAATTTTGCTTGTGAGTAGCAAAATTGTCTTAATGTTCTGAATGAAGATAACTATCATTAATGAGCCGAAAAAGAAAGATGATGTCGAGTGTACAGTCATAGCAAACAGCTGCTTAAAACAATTTAATTACTATGAGAATTGAGTTAATAAACTTTTTGAATCCACTGACATTTATTTGGACAAAGTTTCAATAGATTTTCAAACGCAGGTTATAGCGTAAAAAATAGCCAAGTTTTGAATGTTGTAAAATCAACAGAATATTTATATGGAACTCACCATGGGAGTGGGCACGGTCGGCATGGGCTGGCTGACGGGGTCAAGCCCCAGACGCATGCGCTTGGCGTTGAGGCTCTCGTTCTCACACGCCTGCGCCAGAATGTGCTCCGCTTGGACCGAAGTCAGGTGTGCTGGAGTTGGTCGCACCTGGACATTAATTCATTTATTAATTTGAAATAAAATTGGGCTGAAAGCGGACTCTGGATAAAACCAGTTATTAAAAGATAGCACCATTCGGAATGGATAATAAAACAAGAATTGTTTGAAATTATGTCATGCCAATTCATTTTCGCAACAAACAATTTTGGGTATGAACTTTTTTGTTTATTGATCGAGGTGTTGTGCCATAAGTTTCACCACTTACAGAGAAGAAGAGTGTTCAAAATTATGGATCCAATATGACAAGGTGAAGCGCATCTCATCAAAACATGAAAAGTCTATGAAAGAACTAATGATGTCTTTTTTTATTTTACCTGATTTAACTCATACAAAGTACCAGGATAACATAAATAAAGGGGAGATCGGACCCTCACCGCAGTGTCCCAGGCGTTGCCAGTCCCTGGTGTACTTCCCCCGTTGCCGGTAGTCGGGCCCTCTCCTCGCACCTTCTTGTTCCGCCTGCAGCTCTTCAGATAAGTCCTGATGCGCTTACGGGCGCGCTCGGCAAACTCCGGAAACTGTCGTGTACAGGAGTCAATGATAGCCTGGATTTTCTCCTTAGGCTGCTTGGATATCGGAACTATCCTATCCAAATTCTCGTCCACGAAGAGGCGGACGAACATCTGAGGAAGAGTTATATGGATTGTGAATTATAAGTTGCTGACCAGCGGGTAAAATACTATTATATTCTATTCTAGTAAAGTTTTCCTTTTTTTCACGGTTTTTCCTATTTTTCTGCTTCATCATCATTATCATCAGCCCGGTGCAGTCCACTGCTGGACATAGGCCTCTCCCAATGTACGCCACAATTATTCTGCTTGCTCTCTGGCCTAATAATTAATTCTACGCATTCTTAAAATAACGTTACGAAACAATATAAATATCAAACAAATTATTCAGTAAGTAAACAATATTGAAATAGATTTTTCTTCAATACTACAACTCGGTAAACATTTAATTGCAAAAGTAGGCGAAACAAACAGAAACCTACTACTTACTAACTTTGCTTTACAAGTGAACTTCGTGAACTTTTTCTCATGAAACAAAAGCAACTTGAACGACCAAGGCACTGCGCAAACGTGGAAACTTTTGTGTGTTGTATCGGATACAAGCTACCAATGAAAATGTTTGATCATCATCATCAGCTGAAAGACGTCTACAATTGAACAAAGGCCTCCCCCTTAGAACACCACAATAAACAGCAAACAATCCTTAATAGCCCCCTCGTAAAATTAAATTCAAGTTAAGTAACTTACGTTAAAAGCCTTTAGCCGCTCTGGATCGTGATGCTGCGGGTCGACCCTGTCATCAGAGTCGTCATCAGACGCTCCGCCATCATCGTCGTCTTTGGTCCGGTCTGATGACGAGGTTTCATCGTGTGTGGATGCAGGCTCCACTCCTGGCGTTACTGAACCAACGTGGATTGGACTCTATGGGGTTGAAATTACAGTAAATAATTGTTTAATTCAAAAAACAATAATAGCCGAGTGGTACGACCGTTGGACTGCCAAGTCAAAGGTCGTCGGGCACCAATGTCTTTTCGAATTCAAGAGCGTACTCTATTTAGTTATCAGTTGCTAAAAACGGTGAAGGAAAACATCGTGAGGAAACCGGCACAACTCACCTCAACTCAATACGAGTATATATATGTAAAGCCATGTCAGAGGCCTACAGGCGGTTTAAACTCTGACACCAGGTTGCTCATCAACCATACGATAAGAAGGAGAAATGATTTGTTTGTTGAAGCAGGTTAAAGACATCTCTCAATCTTTCTGTGGCCTGACTATTTCCAAATTATTATCACCATAATTATTGTACTTTCATACTTTGAACTACAATTTTTTACACTACATAAAATATATAAACATGTATTCTTCTTCTTATCATGTAGGTATGTGCCCTCTTTAATGACTAGACACACCGTTGAAAATCTCTCAGGTGTGCCGATTTCCTCACGATGGTTTCCTTTACCATTTTTAGTAAAAAAAATTAAATGTATTTGAATAATATTGTATTTCTATCCTTATTATCTAATTAATACATGAAACGCTGCGCAACCTTAAAACTCACCGAGTGGCCAGTGGCCAATGGCGTTGGTGGCTTCGGAGGCTTGCTGCCGAGTCCCAAAGCGCTATGGTATGAGGCCCATAGGTCCGCCATGCTGTCGCCACCGCTCTCCGTGATATCTCCGTTGCGACCTGAAAGTACCAGGAGGACAGATTGTAAAAGGAGGTATGGAAAACAAAAAAATATTGCATAGTCCAAATTGCATTTATTTTGTTTACAGGCAGACGTTTTAAATTGCATTCTTGCCTGTAACGGGCAAAGTAGCTATTTTCTGCTAAAAAACGAACTTGGGAGGAAAGAGGAACGTAAAATAATAATAATCGGTGAGTAATGAAAATAGTTAATGTAAAATTTTCTTTTAAAATAGTTCGATTGCAATAGGCTTGCCACTAAACGCCTAATGATGAGCGGAGAAATGTTAGTGTATCTATACTATAGATACTTCTGATAAAAGAGAACCCTTCTGCCACCCCCTCAGGGATTACAGGCGTGATTAGTGATTACCTGTGTGTAATCAGAGTAATCTAACTCAAATAGAGCGCTGCAAACAGCCATTCAGAAGTCCTATTTGGTTACAATGCGAAATACACTATAATTATTTATCAGACGCAATTCAACTGGGTCTTTAGCGAATATAATTTGAAAGTCATATACACGCTAGTTCACTTTGTCTAGTACCGTTTTAATGTTACATGTACGATCAAACTGAAGAGTGGGAACAGCCCGCGTATTAGTAGATACTAATTACCGCCCCTGACTTTGTCCGCGTGGAAATGTTTACCTCGTTCCAGCCAAGATAAAGGAGTAAAAATATCCTTTGTTTATGACTGTCAAAAATCTATATGCATGTCAGTCGGTGCGTCTGGCTTGACGGAGTATTTTAAAGTTTAATTCCCCATTACTAAAATAATATGATAATGGATCCAATTCATAATTATCGTATAACGTATAATTTATTAAATAATAAATTAATTAAATTATTTTTATATACCATTTATATAACCGTAGCAGTTCAAGTATACAATTACGTTAATGTGGTCACATCGGGTACCAGGCGCTCAGCACATAGGCGCAGGTAATTCGTATTCCATGCGCGTTGTTTTTGTACGCCTACAACGAAACCTTTGCAGAGTGACACTTTAATATGTTGAATAATTTTACGAGAAAATAATCCGCGCTGTGTCGGGTGCATTTTTACTGGCAAAATGTGCGCTTAGTCAGCCGTTGCCTGCCGTAGACAAAAGGCAGATAGATATAAATATTCCTCCTTTCCTAATACAAAAAAACGGGTGACAGTAATCATCACAATGATCATCATCAGCTGGAAGACGTCCACTGTTGAACAAAGGCCTCCCCCTTAGTACGCCACAATGAACGACAGCTTGCTAATTGCATCCACCGGTTGCCTGCAATTCGGACCTCACTACTATTCACCGAATACAGCAACTGTCCTGCCATGACACAAACACAAAGCTGTTTGTTTGATATCTATGTACCTTCTTATCGTTGATGAACAACCTGGTGTCAGAGTTTAAACCGCCCGTTCTGACTTGGCTTTACACACCGTTGAAATATTTCTCAGGTATGCCGGTTTCCTCACGATGTTTTCCTTCACCGTTTTAGCAACTGGTTTGAACTTGCGTGCTGAGGTTTGAACTTGCGACCTTTGACTTGGCAGTTCAACGGTCATACCACTCGGCTATCAGTGCTTTACCAGGGGTTATGTTGGTTCTTTACATGTTGCAAACAATTGTTTTGTAGTCAATTACTGTCTGTCCGACTGCCTCGTTGGTCTAATGTTTCCTAAGCGCGACTGCTGAACACGAGGTCCTGGGTTCGAATCCCGGGTCGGACAAAGTGTTACCAGGTTTTTTCATTAGGTAATTTTCAGTAGCAGCACAGAGTCTGGATTTGTGCCCGGTTGATGGCAATAGGCTCGCCCCCTATTACATTGGGACCTAAAACATAACTAGCGTAATGTGGGTGTACTAAATGTGCACCTCTGCCTACCCCTTCGGGGAGTACAGGCATGATGTTATGTTATGTTTGTCAATTACTGTTGTGTGGTGCGGGCAGAAAAGTGCTTATTGAGGTCCTTTTAAAAAGTTTTACAAGTATTAAAGTGTGTTACCTAGTTGCATTAAATTATGTATCTGCCACCATGACAATTAATGTACATACGTCGTTCGACGGTAAACACCCAGCGTGGCAGGTGCCTACATCTACCTCATTCTCAAGGGAAATAGACACAGAAAAAATATAAATAATATGTACAAAGACATTACTAATCCTAGACTGAATAATATACCACCATGTTAATAAAATAAAAGGGAATGAAGAATGCTTTCAATAACTGTTTAATTTTGAAGTATCTCTACCACCCAATATGTCAGAATATATTTCTTTTTTATAAAAGAAATACATTCTATGCCCACGCTATGAATTTCTTCCTTATCGTGGGTGCGTTTCACAAACATGAAATATCACATACAACAAACACAGACTCGGGACAAACATATGCGCATCACACAAATTTTTGACCTTGCGGGAATCGAACCCACAACGCTCAGCAGTCCAATCGCTTAGACACTGCGCCAATCAAGTCGTCCTAATACTGTATTATGTATTATATTTAAACTATTGATAACAATTATTAAAGTTTTATTAAAATGTAACTGTTAATTAATATGGTATAGTATGTATGCCTGTGAATTCCGCAAACAACTCGTTTAAACTCACATTATACATACGTAAGTATTCGCACAGTTAGTTACCAAGGCGGCAGAAATTAATGAGGGCCTACAGAACGCAAGGGACCGGTGCATCTGCCTCTAAATGTCAACCCGAACAAGCCCCCTTGCCTATAAATAATTTGAGAAGGTGCCTGCTTCGTCTTCGCCCCTAGTACTCTCGATATGGCTTCGTGTAATAAAAATAGCCGATGCACACTCGACGTGCGTATTATGCAGCCGATAAGTATTCGGATGACAAGAAAAATGGGTAAGATGACTGGCAAGCAAAGGTTTGATGGCAAATATTTATGAGCCTTATGTTTTAGTAGGTAATTTAGAATTACACAGATGTCGATGTATTTAAAATTACTAAGGGCAGGTTGCGTCAAATAGTCTGTCAACTTACATACGTACATCAAAACGGAAGATGTTTAACGTAGGTAAAACATGAAGCATTGTTTAATGGCTTAAATACCGGATCTGTTTATTAGGGCTGCTAGAAAAGTCCAAAAACAAAGACTCATAAAAAAAATGGTAATGCCATTTTTATATAGATTTCAATAATTATATCGAAAACAACCAATAGCCAGTTCTAGTGTTAGGTATATCTAGGACTGCCTCGTTGGTCTAGTGGTTGCTAACCGCGACTGCTGAGCACGAGGTCCTTGGTTCAAATCCCGTGTCGGGCAAAGTGTTACTGGGTTTTCCATTAGGTAATTCTCAGTAGCAGCACGGAGTCTGAATAGGTGCCTGGTTGAAGGCAATATAGCCCCAATTACATTGGGACCTAAAAAACTTAAGTGGCGAAATGTTGGTGTACTGTACGTGCACCTCTGCCTACCCCTTCCGGGAATACAAGCGTGACGCCTTTACCTTACTATACACACTCTTACATCGTTACATTCTCAGCTTGGGGGCTGCCGATACCAACTGACCTTTTGAGACCTGATAGCCATCTAGCATGCTTAACAATATTAATGCATCTAATATAGATGCTAACACGCAATTGATCTGCCCAATTAATCAGGGCTTGTATTATGTCGGGCCTCAGTGTTACGCGTGCTATAGATAGCTATCTAACCGCATCTGGTTAGATAGAAGCCGACCCATTTGGTATGATGATTGATATTATAACGATTTGGCGAGCCTAGTTATACGTAGTGGCTTAGTAGTACTAAGGTGTGAACCTTATAAGTGAAAATTTCTAAGCAGATTCGGATCAAATTTGGCATATGAATAGTTTATAGGCTGGATTCCAAGTTCAAATTCTAGAATTTTCGAATCCAATTAATCTCGAATCATAATTTTAAATGTTTGAAATTCAATTGCTTTTGTTTTTAATATCACGTGAAGTCAGTGTGTTCTAATTATAACTAGTATATATTTTTCATTTACAAGGTTAATTACACTTATTTACACACGTTAAAAAGTAATTATATACAAAAGAAAAAATTAAAACTAAAAATTATGCATCAAAGTATTCCTCCTCATCGCTGCCGACTGGTGGCCCAAAAGGCTGGCGGCATTGCCACGGTGAATGGCAATGCTAATTCTTTGGCCGAAAAACGAACTAGTATAATGAGAACTGTTCACTCAGGGAGAAATGAGAAGCGGACTGTATGTTAGAACATACTTATTATTCTTATCTTGATAAAGGACTAATGACTATAATTATTTTTTGTTAATAAACCTAATTCTGAAGTTCGTGGATGAAGTGACAGGTAGAATTTAACTTGAATATATCGTGCTTTCATAATAAATATTAAATAAACCAAGCAAATCTCGATTTCATCAGTCATTTAGCTAATTAGGTAGGTACTAGGATACCATGTATAAATGAATTTAGAGAGTTTCAAAGTTTCAATCTTTTCCCTGCTATAATAGTAAAGTATTCAATACAGTTATCGCCAGTTAACAAACAAACACAATGCAATATTCCGTTTGTCATCTTCTAGGAACAGTTGGTTCACCTGGACGATACAATAAAAAGAAAAAAAACTTGCTTCATACAAGGAGTGCCAAGGTGTTATAAACACAACTGTAGTGACATAATTAAAAATAACTTTATTAAATTTATTGGACGACACATATTTAGTACCTATGTACTAGGGTACCAGACATTGCAAGGTAGGTGTGTAGTGCGATTTTGATTTTTTTGTTTAAGCAACTACTGCTTTCTAGGTCTATTTTTGCCTGCAACATGCGTAATTTGAATGAGAGATTTCTGGTCTCCTTCCTCGCAATGTCTGGTTTGATGAAGTCCTGTAAAAAAACCAAAACATTTACCTTGAGTCTGGCTGTGGTAATTCCATGCTAGTAACATCATTTTCAACTTCTCAGCGTCTTTCGCGAGGGCCTGACCTGCACCAGATCACATTGCCAATAAATTCGCATAATTTTGATATTTTATCACACAATTTGTTGAGAAAAATAGCCAATTCGGTAGCATTTTATGCTGTTTCTCGATAATTTTGTGCTGGTAGCATAAAATGCTGTTAATGTTAGTTGATTTGATGCAAGTGGCTGAAGGAAATCTTGATAAGGCGCGTATGTAAATGTAATATCTTCTTTACATAATCTGTTTAGTGTGCAAACGATATTATAAAAAAAGATTCCACTCCTGAAAAAGATTTTGAAAGATTTTTTTTTCATATCTTAATAATTTTAAGTTCTCCTTCTATTTGCACAGTAAACAGTTCACCTAAAGAAAAGTGTTCTCAGGTCCTTGGTGTAGCTAGACTTGTAAGGTGGTACTTACTGGAGAAGTTGTCGTCTTCATTCATGTCCACTGGTTCTGGAGTTAAGTTGTCCTGCAACAAAACAAAGTTACTTTATAAGTACGAGTATAGTTATATAGTATGACTTGACTTAGATGCTATAGGTATATTGTGTAGCTCATTATTCTTATATACTTGTGTTAAATTGTTAAAAACGTACAACATATTTGAGGAGTAACTATGGAGTTTCTCCATAGTAACGACATTTAAAAAAAAAACATAACATCACGCCTGTATTCCCCGAAGGGGTAGGCAGAGGTGCACATACAGTACACCCACATTTCGCCAGTTATGTTTTTAGGTCCCAATGTAATAGGGGGCGAGCCTATTGCCATTAACCGGGCACAAATCCTGACTCCGTGCTGCTACTAAGAATTACCTAATGGAAAAACCCAGTAACACTTTGCCCGACCCGGGATTCGAACCCAGGACCTCGTGCTCGGCAGTCGCGCTTAGCAACCACTAGACCAACGAGGCAGTCAACGACATTTTAGATCTAAGCAAATAGATTTGATGTTTTATAAGTGCACTTTTGTGGCTATGAAATCAAAACATTATATATAGACTACATCATGTTAGGGTTGTTCTTCCATTACAGCAATAAAAGTCAATCAAACCAAATATTTCAAAAAACATGAATATTGAATGGTTTATGTACATCATTTTTGTCGTCAGTAAATAAAACGCAGGGGATGGATTTTCACCCGTTTCCGCGACCCGGGAGCAGGCTGACGCCCGCCCGCTACCAGGACATCATACGCGTTCGTAAGTATAAATAATTAATAAATTAGCGAAACGGCCGGCGGGCTGTGCAGTACTGGCGGGTCAACGCTCCGACCCGCGGACACGAATCGATAGTGCTTCAAATGGACAAGCCACTAAATATAACTGGAAATACCATCACATGAATGCTGGTCCCCTAGTACTTTGTCCTTGACAAGTTTGAGGTAGTCCAAGGTCCAAAATGGGTACCTAAGAAGCCTAAGTCCAAAACGATAATAAACTAATTGGATACCAATATTTTCTTTATTTGTTTTAGTCAGAATATTATAACTACATCATTATGGGGGCTCTGATAGCCGAGTGGTTATAAACATTGGACTGACAAGTCAAAGGTCGCAAGTTCACCACGGCACGCACCAATCAATGTCTTTTTGTATTCATATGCGTATTATATTGGTTATCAGTTGCTAAAAACAGTGAAGGAAAACACAGTACGATTCCGGCACACCTTTGAGATTTTTTAACGGTGTGGAAAGCCATGTGAGGATAATAAGTTGTTCATCAACCATACAATAAGAATGGCCAAGTTATATCCATAGAAAATGAAAAAAATAAAGAAGCCATGGGAAAAAGGAGGAGACCAATGCCTTTCCATGTGACAGCGACGGCGGCGACATCTTTAGGTACAAGAAATAAGCGTATTTTTATACTTTTCTATAATTCGTACCTTTGTCTACGCTACACTGTAGTAATGTCCAGGTGGCTCAGTTAATTATAGGTTTCCTCCATTCACTTATAAACAGCCGTTAAAAAAGCCATAGAGAATAGTTATTTACATAGTTTTCCTATTATATTACCAAGACTCATTATATACGGAATCGAACCTGCGTGGTCGCATAAAAATAAGCTTAAGGTATTTAATTAATATCATTTTCATACTAACGTTATGTAATAATTAATCCGAAATGTCATAGACTTTTATTAGGTAGCATCAGAAATATTATATTAGCTGCGTCCCGTGGTGGTATCCGCTGTATTTTTTGGATAAAAAGCCTATGTTTTAATCCAGGGTGTCAGATACCTCCTTACCAAATTTCAGCAAAATTCATCCAGCCGTTTGAGAGTGGAGAAGTAACAAACATACAAACACTTTCGCCTTTATAATATTAGTGTGATGAGAATAACGGGCAACCGGTGGATGCAATTGGCAAGTTGTCGTTCATTGTCGCGTTCTAAGGGGGAGGTCTTTGTTCAACAGTGGACGTCTTCCGGCTGATGATGTAGTAAAAGTGTGATGTCTGCTTCATTTATTTATATAAAAAGGGATAACAAACAACACTATATTAAATACTAACTGCTGCCTGCTTTTTTGAATTTACACAGGTATATACTTGAAAATATGGCCAAATGACACTGAACAAACAATCTCAGTATATCCATTCATGGTTACAAGAGTGATTTAACTGGAGCATTGTAAATAATGACGAGCCCCTCATAATCTTTGTATCGTGAAACGTAACAACAGGCGCACACACTCACACATGAACCTGCCTGGGGCCGCTAAAATGTTGCAGACGTACAAAGACTTTCAAACAATCAAAATTTTGGGTAACTGAAATATAAATTATGCTTTACAAATTATTATTGTGCTTTAAGCATAAATTTACGTTGTTTCCTATAACTTATCAATGGTGAAATGACAAAGAGAATGATGAGTGGTCATTTTATAAAATACAAGTACACCCCTATAGTGGACTTTTTCACGGATGTTAAAAATATATTTCTACGTTCTACTTGTAAAATTACATACATCTTAACAAAATCTTTATCATCATCATGTCAGCCTGGTATCATCATAGGCCCTTTTTCTCTCTATTTTAAACCCTCTTGTCCAAAATCTTATCAACTTTAATATTTTTTGTCAGCCATCAATATTCATTACGAAAAGGTAAGCACAAAAAGTTTTCAACTAATCAAGACCAAAAGCATCACTAAAGATGAAATCGAAGTCACCCATTATTTAATCAATTTAAAACCGTGTCTCAAGAAAAATAAACGTCGGCCACCGTTTTCCAAACTTGAATGAAAACTTCACAAAAGAAGTATCCGCTGCAGCATTTTCTCGCTCTGTTGCCAGCTGACGGCGTAAACTTACCAAAACACACGAAGATTTTCATTCAACAAGTGGTAGCTATTTCATGCAAAGCGTCATCAATTCACAGGCACACTTACACAAAGTTTACGCGCGGAAAAGTTAACTTGGAAATATTCAATATGTTGTGAAGTTCCTTTGGAATTGTACGATGTTTCTTATGCTTATTTGATGTCAGTGTTGTAGAGCGGTTTTAAAGTTTGAGACCACACAATGTTTGTGTTTTTCTTTCTTTTGCTAGTTGAAGATTTTATTTATGTTTTAAGTATCTTGTTTGCTGTTTACGTTTAGGTTATTTCTAATGGACTGTTTATAATAATATAATTTACTCAAATCATAAACTTCTAGCTCATACTTTAGTATTATGATTTCCAACTTGAGTGACACCTGAATAATTAAGTTAATTGTATCTTAAACCGCACTTAAAGTTTTAAACTTGGAAATTAATTCAACGTCAAATAATATGGTAGGCGCAACTACAACTAGTACTTGAGCCGTCTAAGTACCAGGTGTACATAGGCAGTTAGGAGTTAGGTGGGGTGACAAGCTAGATATCGACCGTCTTCAGGGCGGTGGCCAAGGACCGCATCTGCTATGCGGACACTAAATATCCGTTGACCCTTCGCGTTATGTGCGCCTAGTATAGTTAGGTTGATACCATTGCAATTTAGTTGGTAATTAATTACACCTCAATGACAGATAAGGTGCAGTGGTGCGTACATACATATCTAAGTACACTTATGTAGTTAGAGCAAACATGTCATTAAGTTAAAGGTTAACTTGAGTAGTTGAATCATTTAACGAACATCCTAACTGATTCTTAATTGCGTCTTTGTACCTACGTATTCTTCACTTGATATTTATTTATTCAGTTGTCTTATAAGGTATTGTTGTCAGTAGACGATATAATAATTGCGTCAGCCGATTTGTTCAAGTATAAAATGCGAAACAAAGGTTTGTATTTTTGGTACATTTCGAAATATTGTATGATTGAAAAGTTCTCCCCCTCTTTGTACGCAACATTGATTTTAATACCGCCACCATCATGGCAATATAGCATCGAACAAACTGCGGAGCCGCCACCGCCGGCCGGTCATCCGCCGATAGACGAATAAATCGCGGAATAACCTAGTTTTCCATACAAAATAACTGCAAAATTTCGGGAATCCACCAACGGTTATATGCTGAGGGCCTGGTATGTACTGATACATGGCCTATGTACTGCGGTATGCCCCCCTCGCCCCGGTCCCCGCCCCCCCTCCAGCACTCCGCGTGTTACCGTGTAGTGCTTGCCACCCCGCGAGTGATCGCGCTGCGACACTGCTGTGACGCGTTCGCGTTTATCGATAAGTAGTCGATAGATCTAGCCTAGAAAATAGATTTTGGGTGAGCTTGTCTACAAGCGTACCGACTACGTAAATACTGCAGGCGCTTATGTTAAGCGACAAAAGGAATTGAAAAATGCTAACATTTACCAATTGTAGAGAACTTGAGATTAACTAACATCCGTATTTACAATTACATGAGTTGGCAAGGGGGTTAGGGTTCTGACATGTGATCAAATGTAGTACCTAAGGGTTTCAAAAGTCATTTCAAGCGGTAAAATAACAGTCACTGAATGTAGACAGTACTACTACATAGTCAAAGAATCAATTAATTAAATACAAGTTTTCTTTGTAGTAAAGGACCATTCACTTTATGATTCTTAATGTAATACATACTCTCTTTCAATACACTTGAGGACTATCAACAAACATCAGAAACACGAACTCCGCGCGTCCAATATCAATCAATTCATCGATAACGCGTAATCATCGATAGCGCGTCAGAGTGCCAGCAATCAGGTGGCAGTCAGCGTATAATCATTAAATACCCACGCGAAGGGGTGCGATGACGCCCGCGGCGCCACCTCGCGCCCCTGCCCACCCGCGCCCAATTATGAAAATACGAACAAAATACAAATTTGGAACGCTTTTCGAACGTCAAAGGGCGTTAAACACGATGCCGTGATTATCGATAATGAGGCGACCACATCCTTACTGTGGTCTTTCTTACTTTAGGTGTGACGTGTATTGATTGAGATTTAGGCTAGTCAGCAGAGATCTGATGTATGTATCTCAAAAGTTTTCAAAGAAGACGGAGTACCACAAAAGAAATCATTCGTCTGGACTTATCCGATGGTTTTGTTAGTAAAAAGTCTTAATCCAAAAGTTTGTTTTATAAGATTTTGTAGTCAAGTGGTTCTTAGAAGTCGGCGAGCTTATCATTCCAAGATTCTAACGCTGTCTAAGATTTAACTTTCCATGCGGAAGCGCTCCTGTAAGCCGGCGTTTTGTGAGCCAAACCCATTTTTTCAAGCGCACAGCTAATAGCTACAACGGGATTCGCATTTTTTTATTCGCCATCTTTACAGCTTTTTACCCGTCTCTACCAGGAGCGTAGAGGCGAGTTGAAAGTCTTCGGTCTTTCAAAATAAACGGCTTCCTTTAGCATTCTGCTTGCTCGGTAGTTTCGCCTGCCGCTTGCGCCCTAGTATTTTTAAAGCGGACAGCGCCCCCCTGCGGCACTCGCGGGCTCGCGCGCCCCCCTCTCACCCCAGATCCCCCCTTCGCCCACACACAGTAATACCATAACGGGTGCGAGCTATGACGAGATTATCTACGTACACGCGTATCCACTATACCAATACATACGTCGCCTATGTACGAGGAATACATAAGCACATAAGCGATGACTGTGGTACATAGCGGGCATTGATTTACCGGGCCGGACGCTACCTGTCATCGGACACAATGACGATTACATTGGCGGTGGCAAAAATTCAGGCGAACAACGCAGTGGACCGACTACCCAAAACAATGGCAAAACTCATTACACGTAATTGCACGAGTGCTGTCTGTACTGCCATTTGTGTCCTCGTCATTTATTATTACGCCGAATATCTCGTGGGAGGTTCGCGGATCACAAGTGCTGAGCCTAACGTTATCTTCAATGGTCCTCAAGTCTTACAATGACAAAAATATCTTCCTCCAGCGTCTAAAAGAATGAATGCGTTCTTTGTACTTTCTGAATTGTGATACTTATATTAAATCTCGGTATTCAGTTCGACGTAAGTACCTTTGAGTCGAGGTCCGTGCTTCTTAAGGCACGTACGAGGCGACTTTAGCAGATCGAGTAACTTTAACCATCAGTAGCACTTTCTATATGAAACTATTCCTTTGATTCGTCCTGGCATCCTCGAAGCAAGGGTCCGCGAATCTTGTCATGCATTAATTAGACAGGTCAGTGCCCTCATTGATTCTTTGTTATGCGCACAAAGTGCAGCATGATGACTGAGCAATATCAAAGTGCAGATCTCGAGTGGTAGACCATTCCACCATAAAAGAAACATTCCCTTTAAAAAAATAAAAGGCATTCAAAAAAGGAATATTATTCTGGAACCATCGGAATCGGTTAATTTATACTGACGCAGATGAAAATATCGCTCGATATTGTATTAAGAGCTATACCTATTTAGAGCTCATTCTATGTATCGATACTTTTTATAAGCCGAACACACTTTTATAACGTAGCCCTACATATCAGCTTTTACAAAAGGGGTAGCCGAGTGGGGATATCGCTGTCTACATCATGCTTGGCAATCAAATAACTCTACACTTCTACAGCATAGCAATATTAATCGCATGTAGAGTCTTGAAGTGAAGACTTATTTTGGAATATTATGCATGTATGCCTGGTTGGTCTGCCAGTCGCTAAGTGCGAGTGTAGGTCCTGGGTTCGAATCCCAGGCCAGGTAAAGTATCACTAGGCTTTTTTATAATAATTCTCAGTAGCAGCGCGGAGTGTGAATTTGTGCCGGATTTATAGTAACAGCTCGCCCCCTATTACATTGGTACCTATAACATAGCTAGCGAAATGTTGGTGTACTACATGTGCACCTATGCTTACTCTTTGGGGAATATAGGCGTTAAGTTATTTAATTTGTATACATTATTTTACATGTTCTTATATAATATGTCCGCTGCAATTTACCTTTTTGCATTATTCCTACCTAAATAAAAAATCCGATAATAAACTTGTGTCTGTGGCGTAGGAGCAAATTGTAGAAAAACACGACGATCATTTTAAAGATGTGCCTGTATTCTAGAGAGGTAGGTAGAGAGTACAGATTTCCATTTGCTAGGATTCTGAAGTACCCTTTTAAGCTCATCCATTCTCATTTGGGTATTTAGAATCTACATTCTAAATTAATAAAATTAATAAATTAAATTCTAACAGTGACCATTGCTCCACCGATAAGCGACGAGCTCTTAGAAGATGAAAGGTTCCCAGCTACTTCTGACCAAGACTTGCTCCGAAACATAGCCAATAATTCCTTACGGGATAGAGTTCATACCTTCTCTTTTAGATTGAAATAAAATACGGGAAGTAATCAAAAACTCTAATAAATACCAGTCACGCGTGTTGGGAGATTGCGTGAAGGTTTAATATTGCGGAGTATAGTGCCTTCCGTGCTTATCCTGCTTTATATGATACAAGTTTGTGAATTTGACTGTAAGTTCAATCACACCTGCTGAACGGGTTTAGATGGAATTTTATTTACAGATTTTTTGCAAGTTGTCGTTCAATGTGGCGTTCTAAGAGGAGGCCTTTGTTCAACAATGGACTTCTTCCGGCTGATGATGATGATGGATTTTGACTTGAATAAGTCTATTGACATCTCTACTCTTTGATATATAACGACAGTGACGGGTATAATTTAATTAATTGTTAATTGTTCATTTTTATAAGTAAGCGGATCTCTTTAGGCAACATGTAAGATTATCGTGAGTTTTAACATCGTACGTAGGACTTATTTATACTTCATCTTTATCAACAGCCTATCTCAGTCCACTGCTGGACATAGGCCTCTCTATAGCACGCTACAATCGATCTTCGGCCTTCTTTATATTAATACTTTAATTGCAGTAAATATCTGAACCCTTATCGCTTCTTGTAAAGTAAACAATTTAAGTTTGTAGAAACAAAAAGGTATATTTTAAGTTAAATATATTTTATAATAGAATAACTTTTATGTTAGGAACTTTATTAACTTTTAAAACAATAGAAAGTTAAATGCTTTAAATAGATCTTATTTTTTTTCGTAACGGGGAATATTGGTCTGGGATATATTACTGCCTCGTTGGTCTAGTGGTTGCTAAGCGCGACTGCTGAGCACGAGCGCCTGGGTTTGAATTCCGGGTCGGGCAAATTTTTACTGGGTTTTTCCATTAGATAATTCTCAGTAGCAGCACGGAGTTTGAATTTGTACCCAGTTGATGGCAATAGGCTAGCCACCCGGGAGCTAAAACAATATAACTGGCGAAATAAGGGTGAACTATATATGCACCTCTGCCTACCCCTTCGGGGAATACAGGCGTATTGTTATATATGTGTTACACAAAATACATATAAGTACTATGTCAGTGAGGCACATCAGAATGGGATTTGGAATGGTTTACAGCTTGTCCACGTGAAGAGCTTAATCGCCGGATACGCAGCGATTTATGGGCCCCATCAAGTGATCCGTTTGATTACAACCGGACTAGGACACACGGATTTAACATGGAACCGTCAATGGGAACTCACGCTACACTTTCAAGGACCTAGAACGGTTGCGATAGCTCAGAGGTCAAAGGATATTAGACAAGGTTGCAGGTTCAATCTGTAGGATTTCTTCAATGACATAATAATCTTCTTAGTCTAGACATGTGGGAGTGTGTCATGTGTGAGCGAAATTTGAGATAAGAGAAATGCCGAGGCCTCCCGTGAGTAACCACGGACCATTTGGAGACACTTTTGACCCCATCATAACTGAATGGCGATAGTCAATAGTCACATCCCAACCTACCCCTTTGAGACGCGTAAGATGTGAGAGACATCGTGTTGGTATTCACGAATGAAGCTCTCGCCTGCCTAGCTCAAATAATTGTGGCAAGCCCGCGAGCCAGCGATCTTTACCGTCAGCCAAGCTCAATTGCGACAATTGAGTTTAGTTGAAAAAGTTTGGTAAAAGAAAAGTTTTATAACGTACATACCAAGTACGTGAGTAATGTACTGTATGTGCAGAGGTGCACATACAGTACACCCACATTTCGCCAGTTATGTTTTTAGGTCCCAATGTAATAGGGGGCGAGCCTATTGCCATCAACCGGGCACAAATCCAGACTCCGTGCGGATACTAAGAATTACCTAACGGAAAAACCCAGTAACACTTTGCCCGACTCAGGATTCGAACCCAGGACCTCGTGCTCAGCAGTCGCGCTTAGCAAGCACTAGACAAACGATGCAGTCAAAAATAATTAACAAAAAAAAATACTTAAGCCGATTTATATACTGTTAAATAGGTAGAGATGGCTTAAATTCTGTTCCGGAGGGTTGAAGGGTTGCAAACCCCTGGCTGACTTAGTCTAAGTGAGGTGCCGCAGGCTTAGGTGAGTGCAGTGGCTGCCTATGCTTCGTGTATGTAGGTACCGTATCGAAGTACCGAGATAACGTAGCATACGCGTTATGCTAGCTTAAGTATACCTCCTAAATGTTATTTCGAATCGAGTCTATATTGCAATCGAGATATCAGTTTACACAATGACTGTTAGAAAGTATGTAGAATCAAACGCATTAAAACAACGTCTCCATAACATGCTTTATAACGTGATTACGAAATTGCTTCATCCAAAGAAACGCAAAGCATTACCTACTTAAACGAAAATTGCTTACGAAATTAAGCCATCATAATCGAAACGTGGTTTTAAATCGAAAGTATGTTTCATTACGCAGTATAACAACAACAGGCAATAAATTACTAGTCATCAAATTCACATTCGATGACTAACACAATAGGTAACCTAAGTACTTACCGAGTACACATCAAAACATAGTTGCTACACGCTAATGCGATTAAAACCAAAACAGGGGGAAACTGGCACGTTAAAAATCCTCCAACAGATTGAATAAATAATTAAACACCCACATTCACTCTGAGTTTAGTGAGAAACTAGGTGCAGAAACCGCGTAGTTACCGCGTGTTAAGTACCAAGGTAGCACAGGCATCGTGGAGGTAGACGTAGATACTCGCATTATGTGAGGGGGAAGCGGGCCGACCTCGAAAAACCGAATGGGGGTCGTCTACGTCGAAAAGCATCGCGAATTTCACAAAGCGGCTTCCTAGTTACAGGGGTATCGCTGGGGAGACGCGGTTACAAGTCGGCGCTTACCCGTGCTCTTTGAAGTGTGATAAACTGAGCGAGCGAAGGCACTAAATATGGATACCTACGTAGGAGTGCGTGCCGCCTCGCCTGCGCTGCTCCCCTGTTCGCAGAGATTTATAAACGCGGTTAAATTTACTGTTATATGTTGCTATAATGTAAATAGCTGTTTTGGTTAAGCCCTTATGCCACTGAACCATTGGTAATAACATAATGTCACATACAACTGTAATTTTCAGTCACTTGAAATTCAATCCTATAGAAATACAAACGCATATTGCAATATATTATAGATCCTTACCCTATTTGCGTACCGAAAGACCATAATATCAAGGCAGTCAATCAGTGCTGTATTATTTACAGTAAAACTTGGTCTAGTATTCGCACGGGGAAGCGTTATGACCCAGATTTTATTCCCAGATGAGGCAGTATTATTGTGTATTTCTGAAGGGAAGCCCTCAGTGAGAAATCGGTTTGAAAAACATAGGTAATATAAAAATTATAAAGCCGTCCTATGTACTTAGAAAATAGACGGTAGGAAGGAATGTATACTCTCTGATGGTATGTAAATATTATCGTAAAGGTTGAGTATTCTCATATTACTCCTAAGCACACAAGCTTCAAAATAAAACGACCTCGCTGTCAACTTTAAAACGGATTACCAAAGAAAATGGCGGTGTCAGGCGAAGCCTGGAGCGAGCACTCGATGCAAACTATTTTTACTTTATCGATTGGAGGTCTGAACTGGACGGACAATGCTGCAGTCATTTTGGTACTGATTTCGAATTCAGCCAGATTTCAGGCTAAATGGATTGGATGATCTATTCTTACTAAAGCCACCGAAAACATAAGATCTCTTCTTCTCCACAAATAATAGTTGACACAGGCTATTTCTTTAAGAAGAAAAGATAGGATAAGAATCTCAGTATACTCAGAATTAACCACAGAAAGATGCACTGCTGCGTATCGAGTAGTTGTCGTACAAGCAGGTCATTCAGTAGTGCAGAGATTGACCAGTCGAAAATAATGGTAGCGAGGTGGAGGTGGCCAGACATCACTCATAGAAGCTTTCTTGAGTTCCTTCTCACCGTAGACAGTCATACACAAGCCTCATGGTTTTAGTCAACATGTTGAAATCGTATTTTGCCTCATAAAGTATTTTGTATGCAACGCACGTGTAACTTGGGCTCGTAATACGGGTCACCACAACCACGTCTAGTTTTTGCAAAAGTCTTGTGATATCGACAGGTCCAAAGGAAGCTTGTGGCCTGCCCTTAATTATATTAGGATCCGCTTCCAATCTAACCGGATGCTACTAAATAGAAGTATCTGGACTCCGAAACCCAATTAAGGGCTATAAATACCGATATTTTAAGGTACCAGGGAAGTAGGACTTTGGAAGAACTAAAATTGTTTTTTACCGCAGGTACCTACCTTACTTAGCAGGGGAATATTTATAGCGTATAGCGAAGTCTTTGGAGTTCACGTCGGTATTTCTGAATTTCTTTTGCTTTTTATGTATGTAATTGTTGCATAGCAACGGTACTTAGTCCTATTTAAAGGTATATAGATAAGGTGTGAGCTTCATGTCATGCATAGAGATGTAATATGTTCCAATGCACACAGCGTATGATTTACATAATTGATTTTCGGAGGGGAAGACGTAGGCGAACATACCTAGACCAAATCGGAGATGTTCTGCAAAAAGGGCAAGTGAGGAGTACCCTCAACCGACGAGCGTGTATCAGAAATGAAGCGAAAGAAGTATGCCAGGATTGTAGCAAATGGAAATCCGTGGTCTCTGCCTACCCCTCAGGGAGACAGACTTTATGTATGTATGCATGATTTTGCTTTTAGCCTGTTCGGCATCCTATTAATAGGCAAAGATATATTCAAAGAGCAAGATCAAAACTAAAGGCTGATATAAGGTATAAAAAAAGCCTGATCCATCTTCATTTCATTTAGAAATAGGTATATTAATGACCTTATAATGTTACTCTTATATTTTGTTCCCCTAAAGTAATCCTATTACATAAACTCATTGCCTTCTAAATATCAAGTTACTTCGTTTTAGAAGCTTATTTATTGGCTGTGAACATGTCAAGGAGTTGCACAAGTACGCCTAAAGAATACAAACAGTTTATTAGCTTAAGATATTCTCATCTTAAACTAGGCTTTGGAGTCGACCTGACCACACGGCAACCTTGCGAGAAACCTTCATTACGTAAGTTTAGGTTTTGCTTTGTGTGTAGTATTATTTCGGCCGGAATTTTTATTGGGGCTGGTTTAGGCATTGGTGAGTCGTTTTATTAGAGTCAACAGTTCTACTATTTTAGGAAATTAGCTGTTTCTTTTTAAGAAAATAATTTTATTTTGTATGTCGCTGTATATTAATAGAATAATAAGCACTTAGTCGTCGCTGTCGTTTATTGTGTCATTCTAAAGGGGAGGCCTTTGTTCAACAATGGACGTCTTCCTGATGATGATGATAAGTTATAAATATTGGTTAAACTAAAAAGAGGGCTAACTTGGGAAACTTCTAAGTCCAGTAGTGGACTGCGATAGGGTGAGAGATGAAACTAAAAAATATGAAGATTAGATAAACAATCAGTATTTGATGAATAATATTATTAGGTATATGGCCTTTGTTCAATAGTAGAAGTCTTCCCACTTAGATGATGATGATTTCGCATACCAAACAACATTATTCATATTACTTACCATGATGACAATTCTTTTGAGGTTTTAAAAGTAGGTATGCATACCCCAAAATGTTTAATACAGCTGATTATTTTCTTGAAAAATTACCGTCATAACTGACGACCACGACCTGATTAGCGCAGTGGCTAAGCGATTGGACTACTGCGCTAAGGGTTGCGGGTTCGATCGCCGCACGGGGAAAAACTTTGTGCGAACCACAGATGTTTGTCCCGAGTCTGGGTGTTTGTGTATGTGATATTTCATGTTTGTGAAACGCACTCACAACACAGGAGAAATTCATAGTGTGGGGCGAATTAAAAAAAAAAATCTAGAATAAAAAACATAGTGTATTTTGTCGCGTCTGTCAGCTGTAATACAAGGAAGAACCCTGTCTTTTGGTAGCTTATATACAGACATGGGTCCAATGAGGAAGGAGGAGGGCTGTAAAGCATTTTAATCCTAGTTAGTGGCGGATACTTTATGGTTATACTGCTGAAACACAAATGGTGCTAAATGGAAACTTTTCTTATGTAGAAAAAGAATAATGATTCGATTTTTGAATCATTTTTATAAGACTGCCTCGTTGTTTTAGTGGTTACTAAGCATGACTGCTGAGCACAAGGTTTGAATTTCGGGTCGGGCGAATTTTTACTAGGTTTTTCCTTTAGGTAATTCTCAGTAGCAGCACGGAGTCTGGATTTGTGCCCGGTTGATGGAAATAGGCTCGCCCCCATTACATTGGGATCTAAAATATATAACTGGCGAAATGTGGGTGTACTATATGTGCACCTCTGCCTACCCCTTCAGGGAATACAGGCGTGATATTATGTTATGTTTATGTTTGTTTCATATGTCTGTATCACAGTATATCCTTTACTATTAGTATATTAATGCATGTGAATCTACACATACAATTTTGTGTTTTAATATCTGTTGCGAAGATTAGCCGCCGTGTCCGAAATTTGGTCAGGAGGACATTAAACTATTACCAAACCATTACAGCAAAGACCAAGACAACACCAGGACCAGTATTAGACCCAGTTATCAGCTCTATTAGCTGTTAAGCAATAGAATTCTATTCATAAGCTGTTTGAATGTCTATTGAAAACTATAAAATTTATCGGGCGTCCTCTACACACCAATAGGCGACGTAACCGACGCGCGACGTTAGTAATGTTTACAGAATCAGTGAAACAACGCCTACTGGTTATGCGGTCCTAGTACTTCAGCTTGTCTAGAACTATTTTTGTCTACGTCTATGCAGCATAGACTTTTTGCTAGTAAATCAATTCTTGTTCTATCGTGTCGGCAGCCACATGGATGTGAATTGTTTGCTACGGAAAGAAATTGGCCTGTCAACAGGTTTGAAAAGACTGACTTGCCTAGGATGCGACGGGCTTACGCTTCGAGTATTCGTCATTCGGTTTTTGCATGTTGTACAATAAGGCGATATGTAAAACATAAAACAAAAAGAAACATAGAATATGTTACTTACATTCTTGCGCAATTCATAATAGACTTGTAACAGTTACTTACTTGAATATTTATTAGCACGATCGTCATAAAACAATCGTCTTTTGGATATGTCACCCTGGTACATAGTGAATTGAAGCAAAAACTGTAATAAAACCTATCACAGTAGCATCTATCATTCAGCGGCAGCCTGCATTTTTTACGAGAATTTACTTTACATAGTTCTCTAAATCCAATATAGCGATAATATGTAAAAGCAAAGCGAAAAAAACACACAAAGATCCCCTAGTCAGCCATACATTGCGGATTAAGAAAAATTCTCAGCGTCACCTACAAAAAGAGGCAGCTTGCGGGCAAACCTCCGCTAGTAATTCCAACCCCCACGGGCCGTCTCGCAGCGTCTGGCTGCTCAAGTAATTACGCCCCCCTCACACCCCCACCCACCCTTCGGGGATAAGTAAAAACAATATTTTTACGCGCACAGTCCAGGGTACCAAAAGTGACAGTTATAAATTGAGGGTGAAAATGAAATTAGTGGCGGCTTCCTTGATATCTCCGACTTTTTATTGTTAGCGTGACGACTGCAGTGTCGGCCTAAGCTGCTTAACAAACTGTATACAATAATGTAAACACGTGCAGGATATTAAGTATAACAAGTAGTTGTCAAGCTTGAAATATATAGTTTAGTAATACCAAGTTTTTTCAGGCAAATGACGCATATTCAATTAATCAAGTGTTTCAAGCCTATGTCCAGCAGTAGACGGAGATCGGCATGAAGTGTTAGAAAAACTTTTGGAAACCTTTTTGAAATAGGCTCCTTGCAATTCAAGCAAACAAAACTTGGTCCTTTGGTACGGATGATGTATCTGCTTTATCTGCCAAAGATCATGATATACGTGACTATGAATATCATAGAACCACAGACAGACAGATGTATTTGTTACCCCCAAGGGATGGGCTTGAAGATACGTACAATAAATGTGAGTTTATCAACGGATGTAACACATTGTAAAGCCTAAGGACGGTCTGGGATACTTTGGCGCTCAAATATACATTCTGCACTGGGTCTTTTCGGACAATATCGATAGTGAGAAAGTCGGCTTTGTTTCTCATTCGATTATTTTATTTAAACAGGATTCTATGGTAGATCTTTTTTATAAGCAAGTTTTGTAAGTGAAGTTTTGTTTAGCGATATGTTTGTTCACAATTAGTTGTTTCTCAAAGACATGACGGTAAGGATTAATATTAGATTTTAGAGACATTTAATGAGAACAGGATTCGCGAAGTAAAAAGCCGTGTTTAAGTATTGCTACACGTGGACCTTCATTAATAAAATACCCTTATTTTGATAAAAAGAATAGACAGACAGCTTATGGACTTCGACCGAATAGCAAATAAAAACTAAATATAACAATGATCTAAATACTGAATCAAATATTTTATTAATTGAAATTATCATAAAAGACACGAATGAATGATTTTAATAAAAAAATATATTATTTTACATAGAATTGGGTATTTTAGTAACAAGTTGCAGGATTGTGAATCTGCTATTAATAATAATAATAATATAATAATATAAATATATTATATAGGTCTTACAAATATCGAGAAATTCAGAGATCTCAAAGAAGTGGACTTGGGTATGTTAATGAAGGCTCTTTCACCAGTAAGATCCGACACCCTAAAGATTACAATATTTTTTCACGAGAAAGTTCCTATAAGACACACAATGCATGGCATTTCAAAAATGCAATAATTCCGCAAATAAATAAGTTCAGATTTCACACCCCCATATCTAATTAAAACCATCTAACCTTCTTTTCAGAATTCACATACAAATACGACATGCTCCGTGCCACAAACATTATCAAAGGTAACATGATACCTTATGTAGGCAGTTTGATGCACACACAATACTACAAAGTGACACGGACGACGTCCAACCCTATCTTTACCTTATTCATCAATTAAATTATGCGTCATATACCTACAATGTGAGTACTATGTCCGGTTATTCTTGAATTCATGTGCAAAGTTTAGGCAGCAACTCTTGCATGGATATCAGGTGGACATGCAAACAATGCGGCTAGCTATACGGAATGCAGGCGAGCGCGGGAGCGCGCGTTGAATAATGTACGCGCCGCCGTCTCAACGGACAGCGCCTCGGCCGTATGACGCCCTGGTCTTAAAGGAGTTTAAATATTTAAGAAAGGCCATCTTTTAATTGGTTTTGCGGTCCTTGGGTCCGCGTAAAACAAGGGACCCCTGAAAATTATAAGGGGAGGTCCTGCTACCGTACAATAAAGTAGGCTTTGCTTTCGTCTTTTTAATATTAACGGCTTAAGGTGCAGGTGTTTTCTTGAATTTATTACAAGCGGTAAGTTCAGTTACCAGTTCTAGGGATATTTTACACTACTTCGACTTTATTCAACTTCTTTGGAATTACCATATTCACCTTGGCCTTACTTAGCACGGTATCGAATAGAATCGATCGCCATAGGATGATTTAAAATTAAATATAGTATTATTATGTAATACATTATACACCAGATAAATACACCTTATTAGAGGGATCAAAACAATTTTGCGCAAATCGTCAATTGTACTTCCAAGTTTCCAACCGGTTTCTCCAAATGATCTGAAATACGCAAATACCTAGTTTTCGTATCAAAGCGACTGTTTGTGCGGCGTATCGTTCGCTAGACATCTTGACAGCTAATGGTGTAATCCTAGCCGGATCTTGGCTAAGATGGAGTAACAGACCCTGAGGGTTAGCCAACATCTATTGATCTTCTACCATTTAAGAAAATAAGCTTTGTTCATTGGTTAATTTGTAGAATCTCTTTGTGGTCCTATTCTTAATATTCTAGAACTTATTAAAAATAATCTTGTTGCAATAATTTCTCCTCTATCATGTAAAAATGTTTTAGCAATATATACAAGCAGAAATCCCAGATTCAGAGCCATTATATGCCAATTAGACACACAAACATTAGGCCCGTGTAGAAGTCCACATCCTCTTAGTACACGACCCAAATTTTTGTGTGTGGGTTAATGCCCAAGATCTGATTATGGTATGTTTATGAAAAAGGTCTTATAGTACTGCTGGTGCTAGATAAAACTATCTTCCCATAGCTAAAACAGAAGTACATAGAGTGCGTTTTCGTAGCAAACCAAACTGTTGATTATAACAATATTACTGCACTAGCAAACACGGATAGTTTTTGAAGCCAAGGTCGACAAAATGTAGTACGCGATACGTACCGCACCGAGTAATGACAGCCTGCCACCTAGGCTTCTTCATTAATGTCCGAATCGGTAAACAATCTTTACTTTTGTTTTTATATTATTTGACACGGATAACAAACAATTACAAAGTATTTTACAAATCAACCGCATTTTTTGTTTGTTAATTTCATATAACAAAATAAATGCTACGATATCTACCAATATTGTTTAGCTGTTTGAACATTTTCAAGCAAAATGTATATAACACTTTTCCTCCTTAATTTCCCCCAATTAGACCTAAACGTAGGCTATATAATCCTAATTCAGAAGTAGAAGTACTAGGGTCTCATGAGTTAAACTATATCTCCACAGCCAGCTACCAAAAATGTATAGCGAACAGAGTAATAAAACTACATCTTTACAAGTGCATTTGCTAAGCTAGCTAGCTATACACACTATTTATGTTTGGTAGGGTGGGTAGTAGATACGGGCAGCATGCAAGGTCGCCCGGCGCCTCGATAATCGTAGGCGACATCTTAGTGTAGACCTGACGCATTAGATTAGATATTTACTAACATTATCGATCAGGCATTGACGTTTGAAGAGCGCGTTTGGTTGAATATAAATGTAGTAACTTCCAAACTAGTAGATGTAGTGAATGCAGATAAAACCTGGTCTGAATAGTGAAAAAAGCTTTAGAATTACTGATAAAAGCCCATAAGTAGGTCAGTTAGTGTTATTACCGTTGTGTTTCAATATTGCTGTTGTACAGATCCTGAATTGCCCTAATCCAAGAAACTACTCAGAAATGGACTTAATTCAATACAGCAATCTAAAAGGAATCTTTGTTTGAAGAAAATTACTAATACTAAGAATTTGCTGAAATCCTACACAGATCTATTTTCCAAGAAAAACTAGCAGCAATGGAAAAATTCCATTTCCATCTCATGGAAAATTAATGTTTATTTAATCGGATAGTAACAGGGCATGTCCATTCTAATGCCATCAGCGGCTGCCGCGTGTCACTTGAGAGTCCGCCATTTTGCAAGGCGAACCGCCCGCGGCAGGAAAACTAACTTTGGCGCCAATTTCGATGCGGCCACGTCTGCAAACCGACCGCATCCGGATGGCCAGCCACTCCTCGGCAGGCTCCACTAGCCGCGACCGCCGCAAATCGGCCGGCTAACATCTCCACGGGTGTCATTATAAATTCCTTTAATTATACCATTTTTACTGCGCTTTATAGTAGCCTGCGAACTAGTGGCGGGAACTCGGCGTTCTATAAGTGCCATCGCGCTGTTCTCAGCCTTGGCATGTTTAACTTGACCGTTTAAGAAGGGCCTCGTGCTCTATACATATATTATTACTGCAGGGATCTTTTTAAAATGGTTTAAGTGTGGGATCCTATTAAAATAATTAAAAAATTACCTTAGGCAGGACATGTTGCAGGAGAGCACCAGCTTTCCTTTTGGCGGCCATCTTGATTGTTTTTGGCGGGTCACACACAGCACTGTTTGTCTTTGGTTTCGGTTAATGTAATCTTCTGTGAATTTAGTTTATGGACTCCATCGCAACCTGACTAGAAACAGAATTTCGAGATGCTTCGAATGCGTTCGACAAAAATTCCATATTTGAATAAAAAAGAATGTTCCAGAAAACAATTGCAAGCTGTATTGTTTAAAAAAGTTTACGTGACTACAAAGATAAAACCATAATTAGGTAGGTACTAATATTTCAAAGTTGCAATTACCGTCAGCCGACGCGTCGGAAATAAGGACAATGGATGCTTCGCGTTGCAATCGATATAATTGTTACGAATTGTAAGAAATATTGAAACGGCATTTTACTAAAATGCTGAGTCAGACATTTGCAATTGTCTATAGAAATATGTGGTTTTAAAACATGAAATATAAGTTACCGTATCAATAATATGATATTATAGAAAATATAAGTATTATAATCGTCTAATGTACTCCTAAAAAATACTAATTAGGTACAATAAAAGTTACAAGTCAAGAGACAAACTAAATTCACTAAGAAACTGGACGCCATTGTTACAACACTCTTCATAAACAATTGAGTGAATGAAAAAAACATTTGACAATCACAAACTCGACCGGTGAATGAAACTCACAAAATTGTCTGCGCCCCAAACAAAAATAGACTAGAGAAACAACAATCAGGCCTAATTAAAGCCGCAAAACCGTTCATAAAAACTCGTTTTAAAAACGGCAAGGGAAGACGGGCTTAAAGATACGTACATGCGTTGAGTTAGGTCAGTACCCACAGTGAAAACAGGCATTTTTGAAAGGCAGGGGGTGCTTCGCTCATTCACTCATTCACTCCCCTATTTGCTCAATACTTTACAATGAACTATCATTGTTTGCCATACTGCCTGTTTTTTATTCGAATAGGAATAGGGTGGGCTCACAAATTAAAGCTTTGCAATGACCACTGCGCAAATGAAACCTGTTTTTACAACCCTAGTGCTATCCTAGATTTTGTATAGGAAATAATCGAGTGAGTAACTGGTTCTGAGTTCTCGATTGTCATTCAAGCGTACTGTCCGCTAATAGAATATTGTACTATTACGGTTGCAGTTCCAAATATAAGTTGCAATTAAGAAACAAAACTGTTTCTGTAACTCTAGCAGTTTAATAACGTTATATCGCTTGTTATAACTGATGAAGCTTTGATTAAGCATCTATATTGCAAAAAACCAAACCTAAGCTATTTTATTTACTGTTGACCATTAAAATACTATCAGTAACCTATAATTTTCGTTATTTTTTGTCTAGTTATAACAGTATTAGACTACATTTTTATAAATTTGTAGAAAAATCTTTTGATATTTAATGTACTCTGATGCTCCGTTCGTCCAAACCACTAACAGTAGTACAGCTGCTTGTTCTTCGCCTGTATGACAGTGGATACTGCTTAGTTGATCACATAATTAATATAATAGTGCAGTTAACAATAAATAGCGATATATTCGACGTGTAAGCTTGGCATTAGTAAATAGCTCCCATGTGAATTGATCATCATGATTCCAGCCCTATATCACCCACAGCCGGGTATAAGCCTCCCTCATTCTCGGCCAATCCTCTCTATCTTCAGCGATTCTTATCCAGTTTTAGCGAATTTGGTTAAATTAAACTTTCAATTTAAACTTAAATCACTTTTGTACTTATAAAAATTGTCATGTTGAACAATTGATTAATATTATACCTGTCACTGTCGTTTGCAAGTCAAAGAATAAAGATGTCAATAGACTTAAGAAGTGCTGAACTTAACTAATTTTAGCGTCGTTTGTGAGAGGGATAATTTCTAGTATCTACGTCATATGTTATGCTCCATTTTAATATGACCTTTATCGATAAGCGTGGGCAGTTTTTTCTAAACGAATGTTTTGCTAACAAAACCTTAACTAATTTTCTATGCTCTACTTAGTACGAAGCTAGTTCTTTGCAAATGGTTTTAAACGAAAATTTCCCTTTTAAAAATCTATATCTCGTTTATCTAATTATGATAAGTAGTTTAGAAGTTATGAGGGAGCAGATAAACTTACATACTGATTAAAATCATAGCCCTCCATTTTGCTTCCAAAAAATTTGAAAATGGAGTTTAAATTTTTGAAAATAGAGCCGTTTAGCCTTTTTTTACTTTTAATGGCAGTAAATATATTTTTCTTTTCGCATGTTTTTTAATACTGGCCGCTACAGTAACAGTTGCTGAATTTCTCACATACCTTTAGAAATATGTAACATTTAAGTGGCTATTATTCTTCAATAACAGCTTTTCTTTGCACAGTCCTAACGATTCGCTATACTATCACGGTTCTAGTCTGAAGGGTAACCAGAATATTGTTTTCATACTTATTTTTGATAATGACTCAACAATACTTTGCCCAATATAAAATATTTGACTATTTAATTGTCGAAACGATATAATAAAGCAAATAATTTAATAATAATTCGTTCCTCTCACAATAACTAAAATGCTAAGATTTTTATTTCTTTTTAGAACATTATTTATTTGTATTTCATGATTTATGCATGTCTGTGATTTTTAGTCAAGTTTGTTTACATACATACTGCTATGTTTAACCTCATTGCCACATTTCTGAGGAGAGAAAAGAGATTGCGCCTGATTGTACTGTAGTACCGACTGTTCTTTTTGCCCTGTTACATTAAAAATTCAAGAAAGAATTACCTATCTTTCTCAGAAATTACTACATGCAAAAATATTGGCTTGCTTTTAAAATTAAAGATAATAAACTCGCGAAATGATTGATCAATTAAATTATCAACAAAATACGACTGCACAAACAATTTACAGAAAAATATACCAGGAATCCAGAGCTACCGTGGAGCTTTGAACAGATTAAATCGCAATGGGGTCTCATTCTCATGCTGCTCGCGATAACAGCATAGGCCATTTTCCATCTGCAGGCACCAACTACGTGCTTTATGCGCGATCCATATCTCAGGATGAAATTCTTCTACTTGACGTTTAATCCGAGCCGAGTAATATTTCAATCGATTTACTTTACCGATTAATCGTTTAGCCTGACAATTATTTACTCGATATTCGCAAGGTTTGGCATGAGTATTCCGTTTCGCTCTAAAGTATCGATCGATTGACTGTATCGATTATTCGTTTAGCCCGATAATGACTTGATCGATATTTGCAGGGTTTTGCGTGTGTATATTGTTTGATTTAAGCGATGTATTATGTTTTTTTTAATAAATGGGTACTTATCCATTCGGTTTACCAATTAAGGCTTTGTAATCGATAATCGCGATTGAATGTTAACTTTTTAATACCCAAACAGAGCTACAGACGTTTTATGAGCGGAGCAATTTTCTTCCAACCTTACACCCACGTCTAACACCGCAATTATATTATTATGTCTCATTTAAAAGTCCAATGGTTGGGTTAGCGAATAAGGCTTTTAATGAAGTAGGTAGGTTGGATTAAAGATTATTCAACCACCATAAAAACTGCCTTTGGAGTTAATGTTTTTGATGTTCAGACAGAACAGAATGATATTATATTTTTTTAACAGCCTGTGTTGTCTCACTGCAGGGCAAAGGCCTCCCTTTCATTCTTCCACTTTATTCAGAAGATGAGATAAGATATTGAATGCAAAAAATCTATTACCATTGAAGAAGTAGCAAGAATTTAATGTTGGAAGACAGAATTTGTTATGCGGACTGCTAAAGTTCTTTTTTTCATCTTAACCATCATCATCATCAGTCGGTAGACGTCCACTGTTAAACAAAGGCCTCCCCCTTAGAACGCCACAATGAACGACAGCTTAATATTAGTTTAAAATCTTGTGGAGATAAGAATATTCTGATATAGGCGTTCAGCAATGTAAATTAAATATACCTACTATTTTTAAAGAATAACTATGGAGTTTCTTGCTGGTTCTTCTCCATAGCAACGACACTTGAATCAAGCAACTAGATTTGACGGTCTATAAGTGCCTTATATGAAATAAAAGCCCTATGGCTATGACTAAGGACAGTTTAAATCAAAACTAAGTCTTTTTAAAATATGTTTTAACGACACTCCAAAGCTGTGTCTCTACGCACATATTTATAATTAGAACAATCAACAAAAATATAAATTATATTGTCTTCCTTTCTTATTATATACAATACAGTGTACGCTCACAAATATTGCATTGGCGTATGTTTAATACTCAGTACCCTTAATATCAGTACCAAGCTCTCATGCAGCGTAGGAGTTAACTAATAAAAATCGAAAAAGGCAATAATGCAAAAATTCACACCACTCCGCAACACAGTGAGACACTCTGTGTAGCTGGAAAGCACGCTATACGAGTTTAATGCGCGGTCAGTGCACTGGCAGCTATTTTCTTTTTAGCGATAACGACAAGGCCACTTTAATAGCTTTGGGTACGGTAGTCCGTGACGTTTTTTTATTAACTGCCTAGTTTGCGAATTAGGTTCCATTTATTCACAATGGCATGTAACTTAAATTGAAATGCAATTACGTAATGAGAGTTCATACGAGACTTTTGAGCGTATTTTGAACAATGCGATTCCCTTTTTATTCGTTTTTGGGAACAAAAGACCGCTTTTAAGTGAAATCCTGGTCCTTAGATCCGCATCCAGCTCCTCTGTATCAAAAGACCAAACGGTAAACTTCCAAGTACTATAAACACCTTTCAACCTTTAATTAGGTGTACTAAAAGATGTTCCAAATAGTTTTTTTACTGTTGTTTGCACGATATTTAAGAAAGACAAGGTGCATCTGACATATCACTTTAATATACTACTTAAGATACATGGATGTCTCTTAATTGGATAATTGGCCTTCAAATTTTTAATTACAGTGCTACGTTCAAGATTTTTTGCTCACTTCAATTTTATATAATTCATGTTTAATTGTAAGATGATAGCTACAAAGACATTTAGAAACTAAAATCTATCTCTATGCTGCTACTAGCTCCATTCTACTAGTCACCCCTCCTATCTTTTTATATCTAATTACCTTAAGTAAAAACTAACGAACAGTTGTAGCATTTACGATGCTACATTTTATCTTTATTTACCGAGGTTACGCGCTGGTGTGAGAGGCGGCCGACCGGCCCTTACACGTTATCCCGGCTAGTCGAATGTGAGGGGCTCATTACCCGAGTAACGGTCCCCACGCTCATTGTCCTACCCATCGGCTCGTTCCTTTTTTCATAAAAATACTAATTACATGCCTATAGTGGTTTCAGATATAAAGGATAAACGAAAAGATATACTTTTATGTATGTCCCGCTACTTTAACGATGGGATGTTCAGGCATTGTATATTATGGGTATACTGTATATTATGGGTGTGGTTTGGCTTCAGTTTCCGACACCTCTATTATCAATCTTATATCACAAATAAAACCAATATTGCAAATAATCGATCAATTCATAAATATCTCTACACCATTTTCCATACTCGGTAATTGACGAACTAAGTAAAATAAGCATACCTTCATGAAAATTCTATTGTTTTTCCTAAGTCAATAAGAAAATATACAAAAAGGCAATAAAAAAGTTGCACATTTACTAGAGCAACATAACACGGCAGGTAGTGTTATCAGCGAAGTAAGGACCGTGAACGATTTGATTAGTTCGACGCGCGCTTGCACTCCAAAATTACTTTCAAACTTCGCTGCATTCTACACATTGGAACTTCAGCACATGTCTGCAAGCCTGGTATCGTTAGGTAAAATTATACGAGATTGGATAACCCTAGTACGGAATAGACTCTATCATGAAATTATTAGTTTGTGATCACAACATGTTGTTGTGTCAGATAGATGAATTAAAAAGTATCTAAGAACTTCTTACCGTCAGAAGTATATAAAAACAACATTTAATTGATACATTGGTAAATAAAAAAGAACGCTGATTAAATCGAATTGCGTAGAATGAAAAAGAACCATAGTAGAAAATTACCGAGAACAATCTAAGAGTCGGTACATAAGTGTCAGTTAGGCTAATAAATTCACTAAAACAATGCCTTGTCTTTTCAAACTGGCGTGACAAAGGAAACTTAGCGACACGAACCAACGATGGACTAATTGCATTTTTTGCTGTCACCATGTACTAATGCCAAGGCTTACTTACTCATCAAGTTCCTATGTCCATTCCTGACGGTCTATGCAAACCTGCATTCGTGCAAAAACTAGTATGTCAAGATGATAAAACTTCGCGCGCTGAATGACTGATTGCAACTTTTTTTATGGAAAAATTGTAACGCAAACAAAGCACAACATGTAACCAACCTATTTAAAACACAGCGGTATTTTTTTGGGATTCTGCAATGTGATATTTGATAGTGTTCGAGTTCGTGTTTCGCGAGTAAGTTGTGTGCGGGCGCGGCGCGCGTGTTCGCCCCTCGGAGTTTCAACGCACACTGGTCCGCCAGCCCGCGGACGAGGTGCGTTCGGTGTGTCCGGCCGGCCCCCAATGCCCCCTGTCCCCCATACCGAAATGCATCAATGACACTCGAAACACACGCACATTCTGAACGCAGTGGAAACAATCGATAGGTAAAAAGTATTTGCCAATTCATTAGGTGCCCTAAGGCGTAGTTGCTCTGTGACGACTCAACATCGCCCAGCCATTGTACTTTGTTTATTATATCATTGTCATTTATTTATTCTATACGACTTTTATAATCCTGTCTATCATTATCTGATACAGCGATACTGATTCCGAAGTTACTGTGACTAGTACTTATAAATAAACAAGATATAATTAACCTTTCATAAGTTGGTCCTTTTAACCTCTCCAAATTTGGTCCTTTGATACGTAAAAACGTGAATCTATTTTAAGAGTAATTAGTAGTTGTTAGGATCCACTTAAGTTAGTCATTAGCAACGAGCTTTAAAATACTATTGCTCTAAAGTAGATCACAAGAACTTAAAACCTACATACATTATAAGATCTAAAATGAAACACCATGCTTGGTTCTCGAGTGTACTCTATACAATCTTGTTTGATCCTAACCTCAAGCTTCATCTTAATTAGGGAAATCAATTTAACCAATGTAGCATGACTATAAACTGATAATGATGATGTAATTATACAATCAATACACACACATGCACAATGCCCCGCCTGTATATACTACAGCCATCGATTACATACATACATGCAAATAAAGGCTGTAGTGTGTATGACGTATATATGGGAGCGAGGTACCAGGCACTCATGAAATACGAAGCGATAGGTGTACATGTTTATGCGGGCGTTTAAATGGCGGAAAAAGGATTGCAGAGCACTGACCCAGTGTTCAGTTAATAAGTATTTTGCACTTGAGAGAATTCGTATCTGCCAAATACTTAGCTCTAGACTCTACCTATTCTTAATTCTGTATTATTATTGAAATAACAAAAGCTAATTAGAAACTTTTGTAACAAAGGCTTTAGATTCAATGTTTACTTTAAAAAGTAATTAATTCAGTTACAAAAATTCTTAAAATATGTCGTTTATTGTAATGTACAACATGTAGAGATGTAGTGAGATATTTTTACCGAACAATTCCCTAATATTTGAGAGTTCCATTAACCAATTGATAGCGTGATAGTATGAGCCATGCGAGGCAGTGTGTCGAGCAAGACGCCGCATCCTGTATAGATATGTTGGACACAGCTGTATAAGTGTATACAGTCGTAGATACCTTAGGGAATTTAGACAATTTGCCAAATTACTGAATAGCATAGTTGGACCTGATTTGTATGTAGGCGTAACAATGTTAGCCATTGTTTCTTTTACGTCATGAAGTAAACTTAGCTTTGCGAAGCCAGACTACGATTCGCTATGCAAAATGATTATAACAATTTATAGATACATTGAACAAAAGTAAGTCATAGTCTTTTGGTGCTATTTTAGCATACCTTGAATCTAATTTATAAAAGGGAGTTTGAATCGTGGTGCGGCTCTGCCAACTGAGCTACCGATGGGTGCGAGCAGCGACGCGATAGCTCAGTTTGGAAAACTACGCCACGGACCGGCGAAGGTCGCTGGTTTAAGTCCCGCTTGTGTCCATCCATTATTTAAAATGAATTTTGTATTCAATGTAATTTGTAATTTTGAAAACTTTTGTGTCATATAAATGGCAAAACATGCAGTCTCTCAAATAGCTTTAAGATCATACACTTTTAAATGTATATGTACTCATGTTTATACAAAAAATAATTATTCTATTCTATTCTATCATTTTTCAAATTCCCTTTTTCAATTTAAACCAAGTCATATAAAAATAAATATTAACAACAGATCGTGCCTTAGTACAAAAATGTGTAATATGAAATGATACCAAGTCAGATTTTTGGATATAAGCCCAAACAAATTCAATTAAACCAGAAATAAATCGTCATCAGCCCGGAAAAAGAATAGCAAAGGCATTACAGACAAGATTGTCATTAACTTCAGTTATGTCGAGACAAAGGAATCGGAAATCTGTTCAAAATTTGTAATTCATTCATGGGTCCGCTAACTCGTAAAATTTCGTCCCACACACAGCCTCCTCCACAGTCCCTTAACACTAAACAGAGGGGGCTTACGATTCACGTTTTCACCTCTTAGACATTCGTGAAACTTAACAATATATGTAGTAATAGGTACATAATATTATAGAGGAAGGTTTGTTGGAACAAAACTGACATGTTTTAATTTCGCCCGCACTAGGAATTTATTCTGTATCCGTGGCCTCGTATATGCGTTTCACAAACATGAAATATCACATACACAAACACTCAGATTTAAGATAAACATCTGCAGATCATACAAATTTTAGTCCTGTGAAGCAATCCATCAAGCAGTTGATGAACCACCTGGTGTCAGAGTTTAAACCGCCTGTAGGCCTCTGACATGGCTTTACACACCGCTGAAAAATCTCTCAGGTGCACCGGTTTCCTCAAAATGTTTTCCTTCACCAGTATTAGCCACTGATAACTTATTTATAAAACGCACGTCGCACATGAATTCGAAAACATCGGTGCGTGCCGCGGTTTGAACTTGCGACCTTTGACTTGGCGGGCCAATTGTCATACCACTCGGCTGTCACTGCTGCGGAATATCGATGGGGGAATTGCATCATTATTATATTAACCTAATTTGCAGTTTATCCATAACACAACATACAAGTCCACTTTTATGAAAATACACTGCACTACGAAGAACTCTTAGTCCCGATTGCTCGACATTTTTATATGGATTTAACGCTAAATCGTGTTAAATCTGACAGTTTTTGTATGAATATGACAATTTCTTTTTAAAATAATTTGTTATTTTACGCGATTTTGCCTTCATCATCATCATCATCATAATCAGCCGGAAGACGTCCACTGCTGAACAAAGGCCTCCCCCTTAGAACGCCACAAAGAACGATTTTGCCTTAAATGCGATTAATTAATAGTCGTGCAATCAGACTTTAATGCGCTTGAGAAAAACATACTTATTATACCTTCCTCCTCACGAATGTTATCTACTTTCCTTTATCTCTGATCAAACCTTGGAAGTCTTGGAACCATATAAATCTTGAGGTAAGCGTTTCCTTGGCAAGAAAGCTTAGTGTCAGTCCTAAATTTTGGAAGACGCTTACTGCCTGCAACACCGCTCTCAAGCCGAACATTTCTAGGCAGACGTTTCTCTAGCTCCGTTATAGCCTAAACGGCGTGACAAGTATTCTATACTGAAAGATAGTATGACGATATGGTCTGCAGCTCAGTTTAATTAAAAGAACGCTACGTTTGGGACACCCCAATCAGATCACCATATAAACATAAACAACATAACATCACGCCTGTATTCCCCGAAGGAGTAGGCCGAGGTGCATATATAGTACACCCATATTTCGCCAGTTATGTTTTTAGGTCCCAATGTATAGGGGGCGAGCCTATTGCCATCAACCGGGCACAAATCCAGACCCGTGCTGCTACTGAGAATTACCTAATGGGAAAACCCAGTAACACTTTGCCCGACCCGGGATTCGAACCCAGGACCTCGTGCTCAGCAGTCGCGCTTAACAACCACTAGACCAACGAGGCAGTCAAATCACCATATAAGAAGCCATATATGTATATAAATATTTATTTATTTATTATGTATTTATAAAATAAAACTTATATACTAAAACTATATTATATATGATAGTGAATGAGATGAAAGGGCTGCCAGGATCGCAACAAATGGAAATCTGTGACCACTGCCTACCTCTATGGTAAATAGGCTTTCCGTGGTATTAAAAAGAGAACAATGGTCGCCGACAAACAAATAGTACAAAATTAGGTGTGTTGAACTAACAAATCTACGAAGTTAAACAATATTTTTCTTATCTATTTTAGTATTAGTTGTAAAGACACGAGAAAGACTGTACTACATTTTCTAAATAACAACATGTACGCACAAAGGGACTATGGGTGTACTTGATGGCCCTTACATCATAATTATACAAACATCTATAGATCCACCCCCACTTTTACCAAAATATAAGCATGTTGCCCATGCATGTGTGAAGCTTACTCCCTATCCGCGGCCATTTTGTATCGATTTATGAGATAGTGCAAATTAAAACTTGCGTTGTATGTTCATGAGGCAATTGATATTATGGGTAATAACTACAATTAGGAGATGAGTGATGTGGGAAAGTAGACCAAATCATAGCTCGTCTTTTAGTTAGGGTTGAAGAATTCATTAGACGAAAAATGTCTAAATTCATTTTCAATTTATTCGTGATAATACAAAAGTTTGGAAGCCGTTTTTATAGACTGGCAGGAAAGAATTTCCAAAATGTAAACCTAAGTAGGTCTTCTTCTTCTTATCGGTATGAGCCAATAGTCACATGGAATAGGTCATACCGTGGTGTAGAGATTGGTCAGCCAACAAGGATGGTAGCGAGGTTGACCGTCCAGGGTGCGCCGGACGTACATAAGAATCGACACATGTAGAGGCTCTCTTTCCAACTAAGTGAATTAGATTTTACCTTTACCAAGTAATTAAGAGAAAAAGGAAATTAGATAATACAGGTAAAGATATAATATTCGGACGTCCAAACTTTGCCACCACAGTCTAGCACTAAGCAAAATTATACCATTCTCAGAGTGACCTAATTTGCAGTTTGCCCACAACGCACACATAACTAACCGATCATAATAATTAACTACTAAACAGGTACATATAAGGACTGGTAAGGTCCGCCTAGTTAAACATATTATGGACCATAATGTTACAATATTAAAGTCTATTTTGCAGTGTTTGAATGATTATAATGTACCACAGCAGCGATTAGGCATAGCGGCACGAAGACATGCGAATGTATGAAGGTCTTGGGTCATTTGCCGCGGCTAGTGTCCACCGCTTTATAACTGCCCATAGAATATTATCATCACTATCAGCTTTTCCCTACCAAATAGAGTTTGAACCTCCTTTCACTTCTGCGAGCCTAGTAGCCCCCTTTCAGCAGACAGACATAAAATCATGATTATGGTGCTTAAACATACGTCGTTAGAGCACTGCCTCGTTGATCTAGTTAGTGGTTGCTAAGCGCGACTGCTGAGCACGAGGTCCTGGGTCCGAATCCCGGGTCGGGCAAAGCGTTACTGGGATTTTCCATTAGGTAATTCTCAGTAGCAGCACGCAGTCTGGATTTGTGCCCGGTTGAATAGGCTCGCCCCCTATTTACATTGGGACCTAAAACATAACTGGCGAAATGTGGGTGTACCTACTATATGTGCACCTCTGCCTACCCCTTCGGGGAATACAGGCGTGATGATATTTATGTTACGTTATGTTCAATAATGAATCAATTTATTTTGCTGATAGTTAATAAGATCTGCAGTATCAGAGTTTGGATAGGCACTAAGTAATAGTAATTATTCCGCTCCCGGATTCCCCATGAATGACAATGCTGTGCCCTACCTTGTCCCTTGTACGTTAGTTCGAATGGCAATTAAACTAACGTTAGGTAGCCAACAAGAGGCTTATAGAGTAAGGACCACTTAGTATTGGTCCTAGGGTACGAACTATGTTTTTTGCTTCGTTAAGTTTCTTGCCTAGTAAATTCTGTAAATTATTTTCATTTATTATATTTGAGAGACAACGTGGAATCTATTTCAGAGAACAAACAAAATGATTAAATTATCAATTTTTTTTTATATATTATGTAAACGATGCGTAGAAACCGCTCCCTGGTTCCATATTATTGTTATTCTCGATTTTATATGGAAAGGTCAAGCTGTCAACCTCCAGACAAAAAAATTGAACACCGCCCTACAAACAGGGGTACTAGGGTGACATAACCGCTGTGGCAGTTAATTAGTACCGGAGGGCGCGGCGCGACAGGCGCGGGCGCGGGCGCGGCGCGTTTAGAGGAAATTGTCGTTTTTATACGGCTTCCACCCCCCTTGCTCCGCCACCCAAGCCCTCCGACATTCGAATAATGAAACAACATAGTTACCTTCATCTTATAAGCACATGTCGCCCTGGTAATAAAGAGGAATTAATATAATATCCAGGTCAAAATCGCCTCCCCTTTTGACCGAGGTCCGGGCAATACAAAGTACCTACAAACATTGGAACTGCGAGAGCGCTCGGTCCAGCCTATAGTATATTTTCTGCTTCTACTAGTGTTAGACTAAACTAGAGTTAGGTCAAATTCATTATCAACTGACCCATGACAATAGTGGTGAATTTCACAGAAAATAATATTGTTTTTTTCGAGTTCGCTGCCATACAGGTTGTTACATTTTTCCGGGAATTCTTTATTAAAAAGCAATGATATTTCCTACTGCAAATTGGAATATCTCCATGATACGTATGGAATAAAAAATTGTCTTTTCTGAAAACTGTCCGGGGCAAAAAATCTGTAATGCAATATTATTTTGCTACAGAAATACCAGCATTATTGAACAATGAATGGAAATAGTTCCTTTCTCCTATAATTATAAAAGATAACAAAGAGAACAAGAAAAGCGTACATTTGATGCCTACTTTTTTCAGCTAATTTCCGTTTATTGCCGAGCCTTCCAAGGCTTTATTGACCGTTGGAAACGCCAGACTAATAAATGAGTAAAGCCATCGCCTAAACATTGTATATAAGTACCAAGGCACCATAGCCACATCAGATATAGTCTCGTTCCGTCGGCATAATGCGACCGCCGCCGCCGGCCCCGCTCGTAACACTCCAGCACAGCTAAAACCGGGCGATTCGGTTTTATACACACCCCCTATAAAAGCAAAAGGACCGGGTATGGTCTCGGGATAAGTGGGGGGCCTGTATCTTTATATCTGCCCCCCTGCGGCCCCCACTAGGGCATTATGACCGGGGGGTTCTTTGGACAGCTAAAAGAAATATCCGGTTGCCTTACCCGGCCAGTGGCGAGCAGCCGGTAATTCTTCTTCCAGTATTACTTTGCTTATTTACGAAGTAGTTAATCGCACCTCCCGCGGGTTGCTGGCAGCCTGGTAGCCCCGAGGTATTCTGATCTCAAGTAAACAAAGCAAAGTAAGTTCCGACATAAAAAGTAAAAACTTTATATTTGTTTGTGCATATTCAATCAGGTAAAAAGTGGGTTCCGTACATTGACTGCACGTTTGTGTAATAAAGAAACGGATCTTCAGAAAGCTGTTTACTTTTTTATCTGTGAAATGGAGTAGGTAATCAGTAATCTATAATTATAATATTTAGAATGATAATGACCAGTAAACATTAAGGGAACCAATCTTAACTTGGGTGGTCGTAAACTTGAGATAGCTTTGCGTTCGCGCCCCGCTCAAGGCATTTCCAAAATAATAAAAAAAACCCTTTCCTTTCTCAGCAGCCGTTTATACGCGTTCATAAAACTGTTTAATACCTCATTATAAATTATGAAAAGTAACTCGCATTTCTAGGGAAACCTCGATCGTAACAATGTTAGGGATTGTAGCAGCGGAGTGGTTCCGCAGGATTTATATCCTCGAGGGTGCAGATTCAAATACAGGAAGGTAGTTTGGTGTTTTAACGTCATAATGCGTAATTCCTGTGTCAACCAATGTCATTGCAAGTCATAGAATTAAAAATAAACGTCGCCTTACACTAGTAATTTCTCCTGTGTTGTGTTTCATAAACATGAATCACATACACATCACGTAGACAAGACAAAAGTCTGCAGTATGCACATTTTTTGTCTCGTGCGGGGATCGAAACCCGTCCCTTAGCGCAGCAGTTCAATCGCTTAGCCACTGCGCATTAAGTCATCGAGGTATAAGGTTTTTTTTTTTAGATTTTCTTTGTCTTTTTCGGGATTAAAGTAGTTTATATCGCTCCTCAAGGTCCACTCTGAATGGTCTAAGAATTTAAAAGTCACAATTTTAACGAATAAATTGTCATATCTAAACTATTGGTTATTCGAACATGTGTGTGTCGGAATGAATGAATGAATTTCATTTAATAGGCAATTTAATAAAACTCATTCATTCATTCTAATGTATCAAACAAAACAACCTGTATATAAAACGCAACTTTATTACAACTAAACTCTTTTCGAACTGACACTGTAATTGAATCTTTCAGGAAGTACGCAACAAACAGGCATTCACCAAGGTAACATAAATGCTACAATAAAATAAAACGTATACAAACAAAGTGAAATCTCCCAAAAAGTTGATTACTCAAAGAGCACTTAAAAACAAAAACATTGCGTTGAACTCCGCACCTACTGAAAATCACGGCCACAAATAAACGTTACGCCTAGTACCGCCCGATCACGCAATACTATCCTTGTTTATACCTCCTACAGCTCCTGCTACCCTGGTAGTTGCGTGGTTCTTAACGCCTGGTAATTTACGTTACCTTGCGCCTGGTACGTTGTATGTTTTAATTAATACTCTTCCTGGCTTTGAGATCTGATTTGTATTATAACTTCTTCAAAATAAACACAATAATTGATTTACTATATAAACAACATACTTATATGTTTGTGTAAATATAAATACACATTTTTTCTATTGTTTAATTGTAAGAAATGATGACTATTTCATCCAAATACTATATACAATATAATTATGAAATGTGCGGACTTGTTTACTGCACTCAAACTTTTTGCCTCTTTTTCAAACTACATACAAATAAAGAAGTACTAAGAAATCTTTGAAGTAGAAAATTCCGGCCTTTTAGTAATAAAATATTCTATATTTCATAGTAATATACAACTAATATACTAAACCGATTTTTAGAAAAACTTATACTTCAGTAAAATATAGACGTATTATTTGTTGTACTGCATGTCCAAACACCATTTTAATATTTGCTCTACATACTCCGTTTACACATCGCTGTAGTTCACAACTTTTCTACGGAGCGGAAAGTCTAGTAACAAAATAAAATACTATGTTGTCCAAACACTGTTCAGATATAAATGTTTAATCGCCACTTTATAGTAGAAAATGTCATACAAAGAAAAGTTTTCATTTATTTCAAATAAAAATATAGAAGTTTGTGGACTATACAAGCATCCATGCAGTTCAAACTAAAAATAATTAGTCATTTACTAATATAATAATGGCTTGCAAAGATTCGGCTATTAAAAGTGGGAAAGCGCTATCGGTTATATGAAAACATAAATAGTACACCTACTTTCAATTATATTCGCCCGTTGATGTCTTTTATTTGACATTACCCATGACAAAACTCCTCTTGATTACCCGATTGGCGCAGTGGCTATGTGCTTGGACTACTGCGCTAAGAAATGCGAGTTCGACTGCTGCTGGGATCAAAAACACTAATGCAATCTGAGTAATTAATTTTGTTTTAAATGCACTTACGAGAAAGGAGATTTTAGTTAGAACAACTTAAACAAGTATATTTAAACATCATGCTGGACCAGTGTGTTGTTAGGCTTCAGTTTCTCTTTCGTCTTTATGGTTTCAGTTCAAAGTTTATTTTTACAGTACGTAATTGAAATTACACAGAAGTTTTGAATTACTAAATTAATTTCGCTTAAAGCTTTCCAAGGAAACTCAAGATACAGCGTTATTTTTATGGTTAGATGTGGTAATTTGTTGAAAAAAGTTATATACGAAAATCCCACATACGAATTTACCGACAAATCAGGTTACCCAATCTACCCGCATCTGAAAAATTCGAAAACAACCCGGCCGACGTACCAGGAGACCAGAAAATTTCAAAGATATCGCCAACTCGTAATCGGGAACGTGGGCCAACTTGAATTTTGGGGTTTTCCCGCTAAAGTTCGGCTCAAAGACGTCCTCAAAGCCCCGCTGTGGGTGGGCCGGGTACTAGGGAGGCATAGCAGGGCGGAGGTTTTGGGGTATCAAAGTTTACCCCCGTGGCGCGCGGAGGCTATACTTCGTGTAGGAGGGAACTGCCTCTGCTACTTTGTTCGCCTTTTGGCTCGTGACAGTGGCACTTAAGGGAGGTACATACGGTCGCAACGCTATATTAAAGTAGTATAATCCTTAGTAAGTTGGTGGCGCGCTTACTGACTTGGCAAAGTTCGTTTGTAATCTCAGAGTCGAAATGTCAAACGTAGATAATATCTGTGGAAACTGAATTGAGTTGACGCGCCATGTTTGTCTGGATAACGGCATGGGAAAATAGGTTACATCTTCCCGAACCTGCGAGCCGGGTACGTTGGAGTTAGATCAAAGTCTTAACAAAATACGTAGCACGTTTAAGTTAGAGCGAGTGAATCCTATCGGGTTTTTGGTGTAAATGTGGTAGGAACTGTACAAAAGGAATGAGGTTACATAGTTACTACCATATAAGCGTCTAGCCTTATCGTCTATTTTAATATTACTAATTTTAAAGCTTTAGAATTGTTCATTTTCTTTTTAAATATAATCATGATATTTGTAAGTTTTCGACAAATAGTATTCTTATTAAACAAATGTTAAAATTAATTTTATACATACACATTACATAAAAAAATACATTTAAAAACGTGGTCCTTTGTTACGAATTATATAACATTATTTTTGCAACTTAAGGCCAGTTTTTATTAATCATCTTTTTAAATAATTTTAATGCAACAAAGATTATTCTAAGCTTTTCATTTTATTAAAGTTCCATTTATTTGCTTAAATCGTTAGCAAATGGATGCTTCGTACTTATCTAGAACAAAAGCATCTTAGTTAACTTAATATAGTTCTAAAGACATGACCTACACAGACCTTGTCTAGATGTCCGACGAAGCATTAAGGCCACCTACAGCCGACAGGGCCTCCGTACAAAAAGACTAATAAAGTTTATAAGCAATTTTTATATTTATAACATGCATATTAAACACCAAAAATAATCAAGCCAAATTTGTGAGGCGCTACTCATAGATCATCGATAACAAATCAAAAATAATATCGATACTCAAACAACACTCTAGAGCAATCAAATCTCTGTTAAAACAAAAATCAAATTCTCAAAAAAAATCATCGATAAACCACCCCTCTAAAAGTTATTGTAATTGCATGCCTGTGACATTCTACAGCTGGGCATCCCTAACATTTCACCAATCATCAAGGTTGTAAAATAAATATCGATAATTTGTTAGGGTGAGGCACAATTACGTGTCAAATGTGAAATCAAATCATAAAAATAATTTGTGTGTTTATAACACACCCTTTTGATTGTGTCGCTAATATGAACTTTTATTGACGTAACGATTTTAATTAATTTACCCATTTACCTGTGAAAGGATTTAGATATTTTGCAGGTTTACTAAAACGGGAATCGAACTACGGAATAGCCTCTACGTCCTCATCGTAGCTTCAATGACGTCACAAGTCTCGTCAATGGAGCGAAGCGGAATGAAGCGAGAAACCCCGCTGCGTGCCTACGCTTGTCAAACCGTCGAAGGAATTATTAAGCGGTGACCATATACCGCCTCAACACGCTGCGCGCCTAGTACCGAAAGGTAAAAATGTTGCTATCTTATAGATACGGAACTTCTCACAATTATTTTTATAGAGATAGCTAGCAGCTGCTAGTCAACTTATAAATTATTACGATTAAGAATTAACGGAGTTATGTATGGTATAAAGGGGTGTTTACCGTTTCATGCACTCCGGTGACATGCACAACAACGACTCTACTTTGTTAAATGAAAGTTGAGATGCAACAGGTTATGTTAAATTTGCCTTCTAATTCTATTTTACTCGACAATTTAATGGTTGTGTTCAGTTCGAATCGGATTGGTGCTTTTTCACTTGTGAAAAACTAATGGTAGTTTCAATTTTTTAACTATTTAGGGTAACTTAATAGTTACGAAATTCACATGGAGACAGTCAACAGCATCCCTCACAGAGAGAAATCTGAAACTTTTATATAATATAACGACGAAACAACGCGGCCAAAACCTACAAAGGTCAACAAGGGCCTGAAAAGGGAATATGTAGGTCCCTAACTCGTGAGAAAGGCCTCAAAGGGTCTGACCGACCCTAAAAAAGTATATAACCCGAGCGGTAGGTACCAGGGTTCCATATAAGCGAGGCATCTTCCTTCTGTGCCTCCGAGCCAGGGAAATGTTAAGAAGGGTCCGGGAGGGACAGGAAGCCCCCACCCCATCCGGTGGGGTAGGGGGTGTGTTGGGGAAAAAATTCTGTCGAGAGGACCGTGTACCCTTGGCTCGACCCGGCGCCGCCGTCTGCGCCCGTAATTAGTGATGCGGCGTGACTCGGGCTGGTGCTGTGTCGATGAATTTGTGAGTCGATATATTCTGAAAATGTTGTTTGCTATATAATGTTTGGGAGGTTATTATTTGAAAATGGTTGGATCAAGAGTTCTTCAATCGTAGTCATAAATAATTGTGGCAGATTATTAATTCCTCTATAAATCTTTTAGCTTATACAAATTTTGCATTTAATTTGTGATTGTTTGGAACCCATCCTATGCTTTTACAGTAACCTTACATATTATATATTTCTTTAATAGACATAGAGATAAGAGTTCAATTATTAGTTAAGGCCTGTGAGCTTCTAATTAACCCCCTATTTTCGACCGTCTATGGTAAGTTGATTCAAAAAGAAATTATATTTTCTAGTAATGTAAGAAATGTCACCTACAGTATCCTAAACAAGTTATACCAACAACATTTTATCGACAAACAACATAACGTTCGCCTACCTCCCACATCACTAAAAGATTATGACAAGATACAGAGCACAGGGCTGCTAACGACGACCGGCGAGCTGTCAAAAGAACCTACATTAATGTTATTATAACTTTTTCTCGACACCCCTATACGTAAAACGCATCCAGAACACGCCTTCACGCTTGTGCGAATACTGCTCATAGTTTTTACCTAGGCGATGCAGTTTCGTAGATGTACTTAGTATTCATTTCAAAAACACTCCTAGCATTCTATGCCAGCCTAGTCTCCAAAGCATCTTTTTATATTGTAGATTTAACCACAACAGTTTTTTACTGCAATCATTTAAAACATTTACATTGTTTTAAGTAACTGAAAAGTTTTATAGCTACGTAACGCGGATCCAAGGACCCGGTATAACGCTAGAGTTAGGAAAAGTAACACGTAATACTACTAAGTTACCCGCCCTACAATTTAAATATAATGAAAAGGTTAGCGTGCCAATTGATATCTTAATTTCATCTGAATACGAGCGTTTTTTGATATAATTGCTTATTTAATAGCGTGGAATATTTATTATACTTAACTTTTATATAATTACGAATATAATTATTCATATAAATAGTTATGAAATCGTGTATGACTTAGGTATTATCCTGAAAATAATATATAAAATAACGGATTTTTTTAAGATTTCAAACTTACCGTCACGATCGTAGCGGATGATATAAGTCCAAAGTGGCCAGCCACATGATTCAAGACTGATTATCCAGATCAACTTACCTGTAAACAAACAAAAACTTTATTTAAATGACTCTAGGGTTTATACTTTCAGTCCTAGTTACTAATACTATATTTTAATGGTTTGTTTTTACCTTTGGTTATCGTAAGCTATTCAGAAGTCTATATAGTCATTTATGTGTGTGTTACTTCGTAAAAATCTATGTTCCCGATCGATGTAGCTACAATCAAATAGCAAAAAGACATGGCATTGAGGGAATTGATGAGATTGTGTCGTGATTGCGGTCGCGGCAACTGACAACCACTTACATAATAGCCCATCGGTTAGGCAACAAACTTGTATGTTTACGCTTACAGGCGAGCTGCCTTCAGACCCCGAGGGTACGCGGGGCGGGCCCGTATTGGACATTTTGTATAAGTGTAGGGCCGAATGCCTCGATCCCAAGGCAAATCCCTTTCGGTGGGTTCGGTGGACCCTTTTCGAAAAGGTCTAGCGACCGTGCCGGAGCCCCGAATTTGCGGATTTTTAAGGTAAAATTTATATAGGGGTGGGCGCCGTATGAAATGTGGAGGATGCCAACGTTATATTTTTAAGTTTAAACGCCGCTTGTCCGATTAAACTGTGATCTTCATACATTTTGGATATAATGAAGTCTCTGGCAATCAGGCGGTGAACGAGAGCCAAGTCAACCCCCATGCGTGTTAATTAAATTTATAAATTCAACTCAATCGGTTCTGATGAAAGCTTAAGCGTATTAGGTTACTTACTTAACTTACTCCATATGTATAGACAAGTAATGTTTTTATACCATGTAGATAGAAGAAAGTTTACACAATAATGAATAAATAACTAAATGAAAAACGTTATTTCATTACAATAAAAATCGTCTTACTTTGAGCGAGTGTAACGGCTTTATAGGTCAGAGAGAAGTTGGTTTATTTATTTTCTTTGGAGCAAACACGATGCCCTCGCATATACGCAACAAATAATAGATACAAAAGAAAAATATTTAATTGAAGAGTAAATATATGAAGAAAGAATACCATTACTGGGATCACATAAGCCCTAATTGGTTTCAGCGTGCGAGAACACAATCCCTCACTAGCATTGCGTATCGCGAACGTTTATAAATAGTGTTGGCGGGTGTGGGGCAGGCATCACGCGAGCCTCCTACCTACCTATGCGGTCCTGGTACTTAGTCCCGGACCCTTCGGACCCTCGTCGACCCGGGCTAACTAGATAACGACGATATCGGGTGAAACGAAACTAAAGGAAAAGTATTTGTAGCTCTGCTAGTGTGGAAACTGTACGGAATTAGGATGGGGGAATTGGGTCGCGTTATCCAGTGGTAAATTAACATGTTTGCGCGCTGACTGGGCCCTTTCAAAGTTATAGTGAGCTTTATAAGCATTTTAGTTCACAGAATCCTAGCGGTTTGTTTGATAATCACAAAATTAACGACTAATTCAAAATGGTTTATTTAGACCATGCATATTTATTTGTAAGTTTCTAAAATTCTCAGTACAAGTTGAAAAACACATTCGGTTACTTCTTAGACGACGAGGAATCCGTATATGTTATAGGGATCAAGACGTACATAATCGACACTTGAATATTCAATTAAGATAATTCCATCGAAATCCAAATTACTAGTCAGACGTTCCACGCTTTTCAGATGCTTCGTTTATTAAATACCAAACATCGACAAAGAATATACTTTCAATACAATTAACAACAGGAATAATCTCGGCATGATTTAATAAACAAAAAACAGAAGAAAAAATAATACAAGTCATTTGATGTTACTAAACGTCCGACAAAGCTTTTTTCTTAATTAATTAAGTCGCAAATTGATTACTTTCGACGGGCAGGAAGGTATAAAAAGCAGGGTGTAGGTACCAGGAGCACAGCGGGCGGTGGGGGTGTACCGTACCCCGCCTTACGTTGCGAGTGGGAAATGTGAAAGCAGACACACGAACCCCGCTGCTGCCCCGGTACTGAGTGCAGAAAAAATCCTTAGCTATTCATGGAATTGTGGTTGCTTATTTTTTTTTTACTTTGTATAGAATTTTTCTTAGAGCAATTTTGCGACATGGAAGAAACTTGGTCCTTTGGTACAAAGACACATTGTAGGATTATTAAATGATGTAATTTACAGAAAAATAGCAATACTGTGTTAATTGTAAATACATAGGTTTCGCGATGTATTGAATGTTTTTAACAAATGTCTGAAAAACATTTTTATTTCCTTTTTTAAGTAAAATGTTGCTAAGATTAGAAATTTCTTCTATATCGTGGGTGCGTTTCACAAACCTAAAATATAACATACACAAAACAGACTCGGGACAAACATCTGTGGTTCGCACAATTTTTTGTCTCGTGCAGGAATCGAACCCGTAACCCTTACCGCCGCAGTCCAGTTACAAGCAAGTAGAGATCAATTAGTTTTTCCTAATAAACTTCTACGTTCATAACTAAGTAGCATAACAAATATTTTAAAACCTAGAAGTAACACACAACTTCTAATTCGCGACAAACTTACAGACATAAATATATTCTATACCCTACCTAAAATACTTTGAACATAACATAACTGTAATTAATATTTTCATACTCCAAGACAGTATCAGAAACCTAGCAAAACCCACACCAATTAAAAACAAAAAAACAAATACGTCTATTTTTTTTTTATAAAATAAGCCCACGTATAGTAAGATTTTTCTGCAGCCAGTACATTAGACGGCCATGCCGTACTACTAGTTATTATTTACCGGCTTTATCATTTCGAAAATTTCATATTCCCCGCACTTGGACGCTTGAGGTTTAAAAGCGTGAGCGGTCGGAGGGGGGTTGGAGGGGTAGCTCTACTTTTTGCCTACAAACAGCCCGCTTAGTACTTACCACGACTAGGGGGACATAGGGTGCAGAGCTAAGAAATAATAACGGTGGAGCATGCAAGAGGGGCCGACTGGACACAGTTTTTGTGACTGATGGAATCCTAATGACTTGCTGTGTTTATTTCAGATTGGTTTTCGTTATTGAAGGCGGAGTGAAAATTCTGGCTTTTCCACTGCTGGTTATTAAGTTACAGTACTCAAAATTTAGGTGAAATTTTACTCAAATATTTACTGTTAGTTTCTCAGTATCATACGTAACAACTTTAATCGGATAAACATACGTTCATTTTTCTCGGTAATATAGAATTCTAAGAAAAATCTGCTCCAATGGTATCCTTCGTGTACCTAAACTTAATGAAAATATTTAATATATTCTCGCAATTAGCTGGTGTCGTCTATTATTAAGAATACGTACTCGTAGACCGCACTACGCCGTAGCCCGCACCCTCTTTTCAAATACGTAGAAATTGCTACGCCGTAGTAATAATCAACCAATCATCTGACTCGTAGCAACATAAAAGAAAGTGAGATACGCAGAAGCATACTTTAAATGCATGCTATTCTCAATAATCCTGTCGAGTGGGGAAACTAAACAGTAGGAAATATTGTTCTGTAAATTCTAGATATTTAGCTAAATATACGTATAAGTATGTTCTAAAAGATATCCTTTCTTTTTGCATCTACTTAGTGAATGCTGGCAGTACGTGCGCCGAGAAAAGCCGCAGACGGCGCCACGGGGCGGCACATAGTCGGCACGAGTCTGCCAGCTAACCCATCAGGGTCCCAGTATTTTTAATGAAAGCTGCGGCGTCGGGCGGTCGTACTGTACCGTATTAATCTTGACGGACGGTAACCTCCTACGCACCCCTGCTTGCCTGGTAGGTGGTGCCCAAGGAACCCGGCGAGGGGGCGAAATTTTTCCCCGATTTTTCTCTATTTTCCCTACTTTTTCGCTGCATGCATTATGCAGGGTGGTACCCGGCACGAAAATTTATCGATGCCAAAATAAAAGTAATGTGTTCGCGTATATGCGAGACTCTCCGTGAATTTCCTCGGGCATTCGATTTAATTGGTGAAAATTGTCCACTGAGTTAATGGCAATTAGAGAATTTCATAAATAAATTTTGGATAACAACTTATTGGTCAAACATTGTAGGTTCACAAATAGGTCTCGCTCACATTCGTAAGTACTAAATCAATTTCGACAACCTTACCTAAAATATTTTTTATTATATCGAGTTCATACAAAATTAACACAGTGACGTTATCAAACAAGAACAAAACTAAAGATTTTTATATAAATTTGTATTTAGCCTTTGCGATATAGGCGCAGTGCTGTTCCCCTCCACGCTGCAGCGGTGCCGCGGGTTCAATGCCGCACGAAATAATACAAGGAGAGTAGCGATATAATACGAATCACATGATATATTACGAAAAAATCTTGGTGTTCATAGCCGGTCTACAACCAGACAATCACATCTGTGGAGCGACCACAACACTTACATCAACGCTCTCACCCGACCCGTCGCCCTCAAAAATCACGCATCAATACAAAAAAAGTCCTGACCGTTTATTTTTCATTTCGGCGGGAAACGAGGAAATTACAAGCGAGTAAAAAATACGTCTCGATCTTCGACGGCGAAAAAAACCCACCGAAAAGGAAGCAAGCGACCATTAGGGTATTATCGGGCAAAAAGGGAGGGGAAAAAATCAGAAAAAAATTGCTAGAACCACCCTTTCCTTTTCGTGAGCGTCGCCTGTGCCACCCCTGGCCTTACATTAGACACCCCGCGGCCAGGGGGCGCATGTATGGGGTGAATTACATAAACGGCAGGTGAATTTGGAAAATTAAAGTTACTATTAGGTGGGTAGCACTATAGTGGACCGAGGCGAGGCTTGGCTTAATTGTGAATGCGGCACGACACGTACTTTTGAATACAATTTAGATAGTCTTGTAATTATGGACATGCGATGACCAGCGACTTACAATAATTGAGGTGAGATGGAATTGTAACTATATGTAACAGACGCAAAAGCTTTGATGCCGTAAAAGAAACAAAATCTTGTCTTCAATTAAAGAAATTGAAGTTCTACGGATTTTGGAGAAAACATATATCCATTAAAAAATAATAAAGCTGTGAACTAACTGCTTCATGCACTCGAATAATTTTTATAAAAAAGTTACGCCCTGAATAGAACCTTTTCCTATTTCGAAGTCGGATAAAAACTAGTATAAAATAATGGCAAAATAGTCAGAAACACCTCCTTTTTTGGGTAGTCGTGTAAAAACTGATTGTGCTCAGAAAAATATCAAAATGAGTCACCCAAATCCAGTAGCATAAATTTCTACACAAACAACCAACCTACCAGGCGACCATAGCATTCGCGGAGCTAGCGAGCTGAATCAAAAGAAATCCAAAGGGACGCTAACGAGGAGGTCGAGACACGCGTCAATATCAAAATAATTCATATGTGACAATAATTAAGAGGTTTCGTCCCTCCCCCTCGCCCCCTGGGGCTAGGAGGCGAGGGGGTGAGAGGGATCCGAAACCCCGTATGACTCGATAGGTACCCGACCCTACCCAGCCGAAGTAGGTGGATTGGATTCCGTATTTAAGAAATATTTTTTGTAAAAACACAGAGAGACTAAGTTACCATTGTCAATAATGAATTGTGTAATTGGAATATCATAGACTGTTGTCTCTGTTTCAAATTATACAAGTAAGCTGTTTAGAAAATTCATGTCTATATTCGAAGCAGGTTTTTTAATTATAATGTTTGGACAATACATTCTTGTCTCAGTTTGATAGATCTACTATAAAATGCAAAGACCCCTTTAAATGAGATTAATGTAGGCCATTCCTAAACATTATTGTCGCACCCATTATCTGCCATCCCTTGTTCAGCAGAGCGTGATGTTCAGCTATTAGACCATCATAACTACTAGGCTCTCATAAACATGAGGAGTACTAATTCGTAGAGTTAATAGCGGCGCACCTACGACGGGGTCCGAAATGATTATTTAATAGAAAAGCCCCCACATGGGGCCTGGGGGGTACGAGACCCTAGAAAAAGTTTTGCTGCCACGTCTATCAAACTGAGGAAAATGGTTAATGAAAACTGTAGAGCTGACTTCAGTTGTTTTAAAATTAGAAAAATAGAAAATAATTTACGTACATTACGTTAATTATTAAACAACACAGTTTATTTTGTTGGTTGTGTTTTTGGTGACGAAATTAATATTGTTAAACTCTGTCTGTAGCACAAAGCAGTCATGTAGAGCACAAAAAAGCACGAAAAACAAAGGTCTACTATCTATATTTCTGTACAACTAATTCATGATGTACACAAAATGAATTTAAATCAAGTTTTAAATATTTAAAGAATATATATATTATTATAGGCCTTTGTTCAACAGTGGAAGTCTTCAGGCTGATGATGATGATGATATAATATTACACCCTGAAAAAGTTTCTGTATAAAAACCAAAGCAAAAAACTGTCTAAACATACATTCTCCATTCATTTTAACTAAGAAACATGTCGCACCATTTCATAAACAAAAATAAACTGACCAACTCTACTCCACAGATGCCTTTGTTCCGCAAATTCTATGAGCCCAAAACTAATAGGAGTCGTATGCGGTTTATTATAACAAGTTAGAACAAACGATTATGTGAATTTGAGGTGCGCGCTATTACGACGTTGCGTAAGGACCACGTAAAGTGAAATATGTAAACAATGGATGATCTTGGAACGGAGGTGATATGGTAAGCTTTTAAAACCTAATTCTTATTTATTGACTGATATTTGTGGACGACATCTGATATATAAAAAAATGTATTGATGTTTTATCTAAAAAAATTGTCTAAAAAGGACCAACATTTTTTGCAGGGTTGTTCCTTTTTTTTTATTTGTACCTACCTACTGCGTTATTTTTTTAATCATATCCAGTTATTTCGGGGTATTTCTGTCGCAAAGATACTCCAGTTACCTAAATTGAAAAGCAAACCGTGACTCAGTATAAAATGCACGAAGGACCAAAAACTTAAATTTGGTCTTTCGCGCTTTAAATTTCTAAAATTCTAAAAACTAAATTTCAGACGATATACCGAAATTCCTCGCAAATATAAAACAATGATTGATAGTATAACTATTATTATATAGTATGTATGTATATCGAGGGGCTACGTTTTTGCGTCGCAAGGACTCCAGAGGGTGATAATGCCCTGGGCTCGCCGCGCCTTGCTACCAGGATGACATAAATTACCTATAGCTTTGACGCTAGCTTCATACATTTTCACCTAGCTTATGCATGTTACATTAATATGATTGCTACAGTTTTCTAGCCTGACTGGTGTTTGGCAAACTTTTGTTCCATTTCTTAGAAGTAAAGTATAAATTGCGTTAGTTTATTTGGGAAAGTTTCGTTGTAGCATATTTGGAAGTAACGTCTAATGCCAGAAATAACATTAATAGTTTTTTAAGGAACTAAGTGTTGGGGTACTAGGATATCATGTACGAAAGGAACTTTGACAAGGTGTCTAATGAAAAAAAAACAGAAAATTCTGATCTCAATACACAGATTTATCATGATTTCTTTTTTAATAACAAAAACCTCGCCCCACACTTTTATCTTCTGTATTATTTCATGTTTGTGAGTGCATTTCACAAACATGAAATATTACATACATAAACACACAGACTCGGGACAAACACCGGCTGATCACACAACACGAACAAGAATTGAAACCGCAAACCTTAGCGCAGCAGTCCAATTTATTATCTACTGTCAATTATCGTCAATCGAATGCTCTTTTATAACCAAACATTTTAAATAAAGTATAAATTCTTTCAGTTTTACAATAAAAGGCCGCATCCATTCGTTCAACCCTCGCAGACACGTCCTTTGCCTATCCCGGGGTAGCGAGTTTAGTAATGATTTACGCACCCCTAAAACATTTATTTGGACCTTCTAGATAACTTATGCAAGCCTGGTTTTTTAGTCTGCCCTTTCGCTGAATATATAAAATGGATAGATTGTAATACGATGCATGCGTAAGTAAGAACGCAATTCTTGACATTTTCGGGTTTGAGTCCGGAAGGACCAAAATTTACTAATAATGTGCTACTAAAGTTTATACTTATTAAGTTAATGCAAGCCACTTACAGACACCACATAAATAGTCATTGACTTTCAGCTGATTCACAAAATGGGGAAGAAGGAAACAAAAACACTATAAATATAAAATTCACCCATAGTAGTATATTCAGGGTGTATATGAAAATAGAATACCAAGTTGAATTGCCGATAGAATTTAATCCCAGGACGCTAATAAAAAAAGATTTTTGAAAAATATCTATGTGTTTATATGTGAATATTAAAACTTTCTGCAGTGTTTTAAGAATATCGTCCTACTGGTCAGCATCATGACTAATTCTCCACTTAATTTAATTATCGTTTTCATTTACCATTGTCTAATTAACACCACCACCTCTAAAGTAGAGCACGTAAGATTTCATACTAAAACTCAATATACGCATTAAGGTTACATAGTGGGGAGACAAAGTTGTGTGCAATGTAATCATAAATTGCGAAGACTTGTGCGCGCTCATGTGCCCCTGGTAACAACATTTGCAGTAATGCGAAATATTTTATGCATTGTAAAAAGAAAAAAACAGCAGGGTGAAGAAAAATAAGCGCAATTTAGTTTTTTTTTCTCATTTCTTTTCGTTACATCTTGCCACATCGATCATAAAATTTTGTCATCCCTCAGGTCTAGACGGATTACTGATATGCGACCAGACAGTCCATTGACAAGTATTTCAATACCTCTTAGGTACTTCGTACTCTAAGAATTTTCCAACGGAAAAACATAGTAGCTGACACTTTTTGTTATCACGAAACCCAAAGTATATAAACATAATATTGTATGTAAATATATTCTTAATAAGTTAAAATATAAGCATATTTTTTCTTATACGTTTTATGAATGTGATTGTAAATGAGGAGACGAAAACAAATACCTTACAGAAGAAAATCGAGCAGAGAAGCGGGGCAAACGATAGTTTTTCTTTTCAGGAATATAAGCAACTACCTTTTGCCCGCATCTTCGTCAACGTTAAGTAGCCTGTTCTTTCTCGGGTCTTAAACTTCCCACATGCCAAATTTTATCAAATCCGTCAGGCGGTTAAGTCGTAAAGGCGTAACAGACAGACAGAGTTACTTTCACATTTATAATATTAGTATGGATGACATCTAGAAAGTCAGTCAATCTGTTTGTGATGTAGATTTATTAATAAACACTTTTAAAAATTATTTTCCTTCAGTTAATGTTTTTGCGGCATTGCGTGTAGACACCTCGTGCCTGCGAGTTACTAGGCGTTAAAACTAGGTGTGGAGGTGGGTGGAACTCCTACCCTTCTCCTTACTAGGTACATGTGTGAATTTACTACGGCGCCCTGCAGGCGGCAAGCAGCCTCGCGACTAATTCCGTTAAAATTCTCCGTTGGTGTTATGCTCGCCTGGTAGCTACGGTAAGTAGGGTAAATGACAACGGGGTGGTTGCCAGTTGGCTGGCACCCGCCCCCGTGGCGCAAGGGCTTTAGCTCGCGTTTATTTGCGACTAGCTCTTCAACCCGACTTGGCACGGGTGTGAGCGGGCAAATTCAACTTGGTTGATTTAAACGTGCTGCCAGAATTCCAGTAAATCTTTCCTTTTACTTACCAGTTACTACCGCACAGCGTTATAAAAATAAAAGTAATGCGTTCGTTTCTTTTTACTCATTTCTATGTTTTGCTCGTAAACTGTTAACTATGGTTCGCATGACCGGCATGACTGACCTACTAACTAACACGTCACAATCCCTCTGACTAAAGTACAGCACGTGTGCAAAACAATACTTTTCTGATGAATATCTGCCACCAGAAATCAGTAATCAAACAAATGTAAACTATATTTACATACCAATAAATATTGAAATCTGTTGCACGAGTCGGGTTTTTACGTCACTTTCTATTTATAAAAGCAACCCAACAGATGCCGTCGGGTGTCTCGCGGACCCCTCGTGGTAATGAAACGCAGAATCGATCGTTGGGGGACCAAACTTAATTATGTCACCGATTCAAGGTCGCGATGCACACGCATTCGCACATAAATTCAGTTTTAGATGAATTGCTTTTGAATAACTTGATAATTGCTATCTTGAGGAGTTTTGAACGCAATTAAAATGGCGTCAATGTGATTATGGAACAGTTACGAACTAAATTACACGTATTAATTGGATGACGTCAAGGATGTATTTATTTTTAAAACAATTTAAAGGGAGATAGACGAAGCATGTATAAGGAGTTCCAGCTCTTTATCTCTCTCTTAAGCGTAAGAACGTGACTATATTCACTGTTCGTGCGTGAAATCTAGCCTACGCAAACGTTAACCAACAAAAGATAGTATCAAAACGAAACAGCAGTAAAGTAAATTGTTTTGCCACAGAAGCTAAAGTAAATTAACAATTTGGACGCAAACAGCCGCGGGCGATGTATAGACATAGATATAATTCGTTACGACAGGACCATGGGTTTCTTGGACGTTTAAAGGAAACTCTGATTGAATGGAAAAGGTAACCTTCCGTTGAAGGGTTATTTTTTCTGGTCCATTATGCTTTTAACGAGAGTTAAGAATACACAAGTGTAATCTAAGATTAGTATGAACTTGAATATGTGCGACTCATTCACAACGGAGCAGAAATTCGATATATTTTTTTGCCATAAGATACACAGTATATGGGCCAAAGACTAAGGATTGGTTGTTTTAAGCAGTCTAATAACATTACAGATGTACGTCAAAAAATAACGATAACAGATGTTTAACGTACGTAAAACTTGAAGCGTTGTTCCGTGGCATAAAAGCCATATCAACGTTATTAGGGGTGCTAGTAGAAAACATAACTCTTTAGTTATTAAGGCTGCAAGAAGAACACGAAATTGGTATTGCCATTTTGAACATTTACGATTAAACTCTGACACCAGGGTTGTTCAACTATACGATAAGAAGAAGAACATGTGCGCCAAGTGAAGTTGAAGCTACTCATTCTAAATGTATATTAGAAGGAAAGCCGTGGCTAAAAGCCGGATTACATTATGCTGAAAATCAATGAGCAATTATAGCCAAAACTTTAATCGTAGACACAATACCTAAAAATACTGCAAGTGTTATCGTTATTTATACCATTCATCGCCTTAAGCAATTATACATACATACATAAAGTCACGCCTGTTTCCTAGAGGGGTAGACAGAGACCACGGATTTCCATTTGCCATGATTCTAAGGTCGAGGCCTTTGTTCAACAGTGGGATTCTGGCATACTTCTTTCGCCTTTCAACAATTATGTAGCTACTTTATATTTCTATGTATTATTGTGTTTAGTCTAACAGACTTTTTCTTAGAATAAAACTTTTATATGCTCGCCATTGTTGGTTCGCTTGGACTCTTAGGTTATTAGATGGAAGTGCGGTCATGAGAGATTGCAGTCACAATAATGTTCTAAATACAGATCAGAAATATAGGACAGTACGTTGTTTTGGTAAAATTATTGAATGACTAGCTGCGCCCCGCGGTGCTACTCGGTACATTTTTTCAGGATAAATGTAGCCTATGTGTCAATCTAGGGTGTCAGCTACCTCCATATGAAATTTCATTAAAATCCATCCAGTAGTTTTTACGTGAAAGAGTTTCAAACATCCATCCATGATAACAAACCTTCGAGTTTTTAATATTAGTAGGGATTGTTTGTAGTTAACATAATATTCAGTTTTGCATGATCATGTCAAACATAATTTTGTACTTGATAGAAATTTTGCACAATATAAATATATTACAAAAACATACATACATAACATCACGCCTGTATTCCCTGAAGGGCTAGGTGGAGTACACCCACATTTCGCCAGTTACGTTATGGGTCCCAATGTACTAGGGGGCGAGCCTATTGCACCCACCTAATGGAAATAAAACTTTGACTAACCTGGGATTCGAACCCGTGACCTCATGCTTAACGATCGCGCTTAGCCACCGCAAGACCAAAGAAGCAGATTAACAGTCTACTGTAGCTACCTAGATATACAGAATCACGTCCAACTGACATTTTTAATTGCAATATTTTGTCTCCCACTTCTAGGCAAAGACCTCCGCTTTGTTTTCCCAAAGCACTTTCTGACATGAAAGATGATCTAATATTGAAGTTATAGGATACGAAGAAAAATGGATCTGATCAACATCCTGACAAAGCTCGATAGACCTAGCCATCTACGAGAGCTACATTCACTTCACGTCAAACTAACAATACACTTAAAAATAAATATTCAAAACACGATACACATATGAAACACGCAGATTACCTACAATAACAGGCATAGCTAAACAAACTTCTAATCTCTGACATGAAAGCCGTCGCACGGTCCGCAAGTGGCGGTGGACGGATAAAATAGCCTGTTGTTATTAACAGCGCCCGGCGAGAAAAAAGGGGGTGGAGCAGTCTATGGTACCACTGGATGAGCCATTATGCGGTTGACACGTCTCAGAGACAGAGTAATTAGATTCTACTTGAATTATGGCTGATATTTTGTATAGAGAGGTGTCTAGACTTGATGTTTTTTTATTTTGTTTAGTAGTCATTTTTGTCTGACGAAAAATGGTTTAAATTACGCTTTTGGGCATTTGGGAGCTTTATCTTTAACCGTGACAATTCATCGTATTTTTAATATCCGAATCACATTTTTTTTTCAGGCTATGTAGACACTGCAGAGCAAAGGCCTCCCTTTCATTCGGTTGTGTGGTAAAGTAGATCAGTTTCGGTTCTCCTGTAGGCTAGTATCTCGTCATGCCACCGTCTTTGTGGTCTGCTGCGATGACGCCGTATATTTTGTGAGACGCAGTCGGTGCAAATTTAAGCCTGAACTGTTTAGAAAGACTGCATATTTGCAAACTTTTATTAAGTAAACTAAATAATAAAAACAAGTGTCTACGTACTTCTTACAAAGCTCCGTAAACCTATAGGTATACTAAACCGTTAAAACACCCAAAAAGTTTAAGGCCTCCATCTGAAACAGATCCGTTCCATCTAATCTATATCCCCGGAGCAAGTACCCGAGAAAAAAGGGGGGAGGGTCGAATATCCCACAAGGGTGGCTGGCAATGGACTGAAGGAGCCCCAATCAATCTTACAAGTCGCAGTGCGATGCGGGGGCGGGGGTAAGGCACTTTTGGGAGGTCGAAGGGACGATACCCTCTTATGGACGGGCTCGACTGACCCTTCGGGAGGGCCCACGCGAAAAAGGTCTAACATAAACTTTTTGTTAGTACGATATTTTCTACGCTAGGTCCCATCATAATGCAAGCTTTGCGCGGTTGTTACAATTAATGGCGGGTGTGTTTCTACCGCACTTTTTGTATAATAATGCTGTATTAACATAATGTAGCGGAGGCATACCTAAACCTCGCTAACGTTCATACGTACGCCAGTTATTTATTAATTAAAAAATACTTTGAGCAATACAATTGGCTACAGGATAAGACTCTAAAAATATAATAAATTGTCCACAAAAAAACATACAAAAAGCACTTCAAAGAGCACGTGTTCAGTGTATGACAACGAAAAAGTATAACAAATTAAAAACAAAACACTCCACCCGCAAACGCGTGTAACATAATTGTACTCCGGGCAATATTATAGCAGCAACAGTAAATATAACCGTCATCAGAAAGCTTACTAGCCCACTTCTCCGTCGGGCATCGTTTTTGTGTCTTGTCTAATACCGTGACGCCCCCTCGGGCTGATGAAACCTCGAGCCTTCCACCCACCACCCTCGCCCGCGCCTCGAGCGAGAAAAATGAGTTAGAAAAGATGCGGCGCCCGATTATAGCGTGACGCCCCGTGGTCCTTTGTGAGGGACATTCGTCTGAATCAATCGCGGGTCGTGTGGGACGCCGCGAACATTACAGGGTTACGTCAGGTACGCGCTGACGCCTATAACTTCTGTGCGCCTGGTAGTTTGGTGGTGAAAATTTGTTTTAAAACCGAAAATTGTTACTTTTGTGTATTAACAACTATTGCAGATAACTTTTGTACACACAACATATCCTATGAGGACATTTAGTTACTTTTCAGCATAGCTTTCCCAATAATTGATATGTAAATAACATTAAAAAAAAAATCTTTAGCTTAAACAAAATCAATTAAAACGAATTATTATTTATCACCATGATTGGTATTTCGAGCAGAATTATAGTCACATTATTATTTGTACACCCGTATTTATTTATTCTTATGAAAGAAAAGTCAAACACAAACTAGAAAAACTAAAAAGGAGTTCGATAATTTGGGGTAACTGAGCTATTCTTCACAAGACCAAACCAGGAAAACACTCCAACACAATACTCAAATATTTTTAACTTGAACATTGAATGGCATTCATAACAAGGACATATAAAGGAGGCATACAAAGGTTTTGCGGGCGAACCGACCGCCGCAGCTTTCCTCCAGTTTGTTACCAGAAGTTTAAGCTAGGGTTAAACGCGGTCCGACCCGCAAAATCATATGTTTATTTTACGTTGGAAATTTGTTTGGACAAAAATTATTTTATCAGGTCGATGCGGTTACTCGTGTACGTTTGGCGTGTTTAAAAAAGTTTTGGGTCCTATCTCTGAATACTTCTAATATTTCTAGTTTCACTGTATTGGGAAATTGTTCGGACAAATGATTATTTTAATATGGAATATCATTACTACTCACCTTGTTCTCTGAATCCATGCGGTCCTGGTACGCCATGCTCCGCATATGCTTCAAGTACGCTGTCGTTATCGGCACGCTGTAGTCCATCTCTTCACCACCATAAAATACCCCGCCGTCTGGTCTCCAAGGCTTTGGGACCCTCCCAAAAGAGTTACTGCAGTATTCAATACTTGATGGCAATAGTTTCTTTCTAGGAGGCGACCTTGACTTCGGAGGGTCTTTTGAGGTCAAATTGGCTACGTCCAGTGGATTGTACTTCTTCTCCTGCTTCCTTTCAGTCTTGTCTTTGGATCCTGTGCTTTCTGCCGCCTTACTACTGTCACTCTCAGACGACTTCCCTTCTTCATCCTTCTGCGATCGTGGCGCTGGACTGACAGATTTGACGTCTTCAACATCTATTAGGCTATTGTCATCTTTGTCAATTTCAGGGTCTGTCCTGACTGGTTCATCCTCTTGGAATGCTGGTTCAACTGGGGAAGTTCTATTTAAGAGTGGCGTCGCTTCAAAACCGTTGAGTTTTTTCGTTGACGTGAGCTCTATATACGTTGGTTCCGGATCCTCTGCGTCGGTAGGCTTCGGGCTCTCAACTTTCTTGAGCGGTTGGAGCTCTGTGTAGTCGAATTTCGGTTCGTAGTAATTAGAATGTGCGGCGTCTATCTCGGATTCCCAGTTTCTCGTGTAATCAGGCGCGCAGTGGGGCAGGAAGGGGAGGTAGGTGGGGTGTCTGGTCGGGGAGGGCGAGGGCGTGGGCAGGGGAGGGGGGGAGGCACTGCGCGGGCGCCGGGCGCACTCGGCGCATCCGGTGAGGAAGCGCGTGACTGCTTCCCGCGGCAGGAACGCGTACGTCTCGGTAATCTGTTGGCGAAAACATCCGTGATTAAGGGAAAGAAGCGAATATTTCTTTTGTGATGTATTGTTTGAGTGATAAAGTTACAGTTGGAGAGTCGGCGCTGGGATTGAACGATCGACGTGAATTATTCTTTATGTAATAATAATTAAATACATACACATAACATCACGCCTGTATTCCCCGAAGGTGTAGGCAGAGGTACACATATAATACAACCACATTTCGCTAGTTATGATTTAAGTTCCCAATGTAATAGGGGCGAGCCTATTGCCATCAACGGGGCACAAATCCAGAATCCGTGCTGCTACTGAGAATTACCTAATGGAATTCGGGATTCGAACCCATGACCTCGCGCTCAGTAGTCACGCTTAGCTACCACTAGACCAACGTGTAAATACGTTTCTTTGTTGGTCTCTCTTTCTCGAAACTACGGATAGTCAGTATTATTTTCGAAAAAAAAATGTTTAAAGGGTAAAGATATCAACTTTCTCCCGACTTAAAGTTTTCATAAAATGCATGGCTCCTGTGGGATTTACATGAGCGACGCTGCGGGCTATAGCTAGCTTGTCATAAAAGTTCTTATAGTAGAAGCTTAGCGATAAGAACAAAGAACTGGTAAGCACGATAGTGAAATAGAACTCAATCCGTGCACGCACAAATCCAAATCCTTTATAACGAACTAAATGTACATAATTTTAAATAAAAAGGTTTAATGCAGCAACTTGTACATATAATATAAATAAAAACAGCCTATAAATGTCCCACTGCAGGGCAAAGGCCTCTTCTCGTATAGAGCAGGATTGAGCATTGATCACCACGCTAGCTCACTGCGGGTTGGCGATTTCAGATAATTAAATCCAGGTTTCCTCACGATGTTTTCCGTTACCGTTAGTCAGTGGTGTCTTAGAATAACTAAGAAAGTATTTATAACATTGAAAAAGTCACATTGATACTTGCCCGGGTTTGAACCTGCAACCTTGTGCATACAAATCCGGTATGTTTACTACTAGGCCACAACGACACTTATGTCCTTGGTCCCAATAAAATAGGAGGCGAACCTATACCCGTCAACCTGGCTAAAATCGAGACTATGTGCTGTTAATAAGAATTATCTAATGGAATAACCCAAAAACACTATAGGATTCGAACCCAGGACTTCATGCTCAGCAGTTTGTATAATATTATGAGGGCTAAAAGTTGGCGAAAAATAAAACTAAAGCAAGATCAAAACTGATTAAAATTCCTTCATGAAGAACAGTTTCAAATGAGGTATCAGGCGCATTACTTTTTCAGTTACAGAAAACATATTATTTACCCGCATCTGTAACTACTATAATAATAATAGCTACCTATAAGATCAGTCAAGTCCCTTATTCACATAGCTTAAAGAATTGGTATGATAGATCAGCGCCATCTAACGGTCAACAATGAAAGTACCACATGATTCGCGCTTCATAAAGCTACAAACCGTTCGGTGAACAGTACCAGTTTCGTGTATTTTACTAGATGGCGCTATTTTAAGATGTACATAGAATATTGAAATGAAATCGGACTTTTAAACGGAAAGGGAAATTAGTGTATTATTTACTAATTTAATAATGTTTCGGTAAATAACATACAAATATATTTAAGCAGAAAATAATGTACTCACTGTTCTATAAGTGCGTTTTTGTCCCGCATGTTTCCCAGGTCTGCCTTCGAGTTCCACATGGACAGTATAAATAATATCGAAGAAATTTTCTACAACAGCTACTTTTCTATATACAGGTTCTTGACTTGGTGCATTCTGAAACAAAACAAACAGGAATTTCAATTGTGTTCATATATTTTACAACAGCGCCATCTAGTAAAGTCAAACAAAATTGTGAAGTGCACCAATAAACACCGCACGGTTTTGGTTTCACTACTTGCCGCTAGATGGCGGTTATGCCAAATAAAGTGGCTCATTTTGAACAGATTACAACAGATGGCGCTGTGTGTCAGTTTAACAAAGTTTATAATTTTATACATTTTAGAAATCACCTGGACCAAAACTTTTTCAATTGTGAAATCAAAGTAAAAAAACATCACAAAAAATTTAAAACTTCCTTATCAAAAACTGCATCGGAATTCAGAGATGTCAAAAATGGGGTTGCCAAAAGTGAATCAAGTAATTTGTTCATAAAGTACCCGCGGAGGGCAATTAGTCCCGCGATCGCAGGTCGGCCGTAATTAGCCCGTCCGGGGAACACGGGGCCGCTGTAATTAGCCGGACGACGCCGACGGGCCCCGGGACCGTAATTACTGGATCAGTTGCGAAGCGCCGCACTATGTTTGCGAATTTCCAACTTCACAGAATAAATAGCGCGCTCCGACCAGTTTGAGATGAGATATTTACGGGACAATAGCTTTGTGTGCATGTGTCATGATGGAGCGTAAGTTTATGAAACTGGAAAACATATAATTAGGGAGAACTGCTATTGTGCTTGCCCGGACTTTTATTTGAATTTTGTGTAATGATAATGTACTGGTTTTTCTGAAATAGTACATGAAATGTAATTGATTTATCTATGACATTATGCAGTTGTTATGATCTCGTTGTGTAGGCCCGCTACGGTATCAAGCCACTTTAATACTACCATAATCTAACTAGTTTCCAATTCGAATATTAAACGTAAACTTAACCCAATAAATACGAGAGTTTCTACCAAAACCCCGCATATTTTCATCCGCAACAAACACGTACCAACTACAAACCTTTTGATCCATTTTAAAAACACTTGGTACAACAGCGATTTTACCCGAACCGCTTCAAAATTTATCTGTGGCAAAAAAACCATGCTCGCGTTAGGAGCGCGACGAAACAGCGGTATCATCAGAGATCCTTATCCGGGCGGTCTGAAAGTGGCCCCGGGCAGGACTAATGGCCCTGGCAATTACACGGGCAGGCGCGCGAGCTAGTGCGGCCCACGTGTACGCAAGTATCGAGAGATTTTTGTCTAATTTCCTCTGTAGTGATGTGACATATTTGTCGACTCGATAAGTTGGACCTTGTCGGTTTTGTTGCGGGGCTTCTTATGTTCTGTTAGAGTCGTCGAAAAAACCAAAAGTTAAAAGAAAAGTAACTGGGTGTCTGTATGGAGACTTTTTTTAAAGTTTTAATAAGTATGCGATAACATAAATACTTACTGTAACTTAATCTTCAAATTGTTTAATGTAATTCATTCAAAATAAACTCTTAACAGGTACATTAAGAAAGTAAGTTTACCTACAAAACCTCGGTGTTAAATTAATACAAAAGAAAGCAGTCCCAGCACTGTAGCGGGCGCCAATTAGCAGACCCGCCCGCGCCATTCGCAGCGAGACAATTCCAACGCCAAATAAAAATAAATTGTAGGAAATATCGGCAAAGACAACCCGCGCCATCTTACCTCGCCACCCGACACTATAAAATGCAGAACTTGGGACGAAATTGTATCAAGACAACATCGATACGGATCTATGTGTTTATTTTATTTTTGGAAGATTGAGTATATGCCTAAGTCTTTTGAATCAAGCGTTCCTATATTAAATTTATAATTTTCAATTTATCTACGTGTGTTAATGGTCGGTAAATAAAAACATTATTTATAATTTCAACGCTTGAACCGCCATGCCGCAGACAATTGATTTTTTATTGTTCGGGTCAGATGTGGCTTTCAGAAACTTAAGAGCTTTTCACATCTTGCCCTAAATTCCAAAAATGTGAGGCAAAGAAGGCTGGGGCGTGTTGTGCTACAGTATTATCAAATCAATGTACACCTTTCAACAACGCTTACCAAGAAATTCTAAAGCATGTGCTAAGTCAAAACCGAATCAAATTCTATCTTTAACCAAAACGAAAATTGGCACCAAGGCTATGGTTAGTCATACAAATTCCTAATATTACAGTGGAAAAAATGACGAAAGAAGAGTCTTAATGATATAATATGACGGTTGAATCTCGGGTTATAGTTTTCAACTAAACAGAACTTCTCACCGATAGAAATAGAAATCCTTCCTATCACAAATACAAGAAACAAATAAATTCTCCCGACTGCGGGTACCGGGCGCACAGCAACAGGTGGCGGTGTGAGACTGCCTCGTCGCGACCGACTACACCTGCGACATGCGCGCTCGATACCACCCCGATCTTGGTTTCAAGAAACAAGTAATGACAGAAGGTCTAGAGACGTTTTCATTTTGTATATTTCTGTCATATGCGTCAAGTTAAATCATTTTGTTTTCTACATAAATAATAATAACTTTAATTACTCCCTCTTGTAAACTCTATATTTTAACAATTTATTCACATTTTCAACAGTATTCCAAAAAAAGTAGGTTTGATTTTGATATGTACGTCATTCTCGCAGTTTTCGCAATGACAACAATATGATCGAATGATATAACAATCCCGTTTTTCTAAAGCCTGCTTCTTCCAGCGGTGCGTGATTTTGCACACGGGGGCGCACCCACCTGCTCAGACACAGCGTGGGAAGGGTAGCGTCTGTGGTAACGCAGACACGTAGGTCGCGAAGTGTGCGACCCACGATAACATGAAAAATGCGAAGCGAGTGCTCGCTCTTTCGCTGCGCATTTTAAAATAATTTTTGAATGACCAAATTGTTTCGAATGACAGGACGTAATGAAACGACAACTACCTACTATATACATACATCACACTGGATCACGCTCGTTGGACTGCCTCGTTGGTCTAGTGGTTGCTAAGCGCGACTGCTGAGCACGAGGTCCTGGGTTCGAATCCCGGGTCGGGCAAAGTGTTACTGGGTTTTTCCATAAGGTAATTCTCAGTAGCAGCACGGAGTCTGGATTTGTGCCCGGTTGATGGCAATAGGCTCGCCCCCTATTACATTGGGACCTAAAACATAACTGGCGAAATGTGGGTGTACTAAATGTGCACCTCTGCCTACCCCTTCGGGGAATACAGGCGTGATGTTATGTATGTATTATGTATCACACTGGCTTCCCATGGTCCGTGAGGTACGTGAATGTTCGTGGACATCCGCCGTGCGCATCCGTCAGAATCACGAACCGTGGGAAGCGAGCTTGTCTGTGTCCGCAAACAAGGATTAGCATTAATTTACGCGTAGTGAGATCACTACGAGTTAATAAGGCTTTAATCACTTCTTTAATCAAAGAAGTATGCCAAGATCGTAGCAAATGGAAATCCGTGGTCTTTGCCTACCCCTCAGGGAAACAGGCGTGACTTTATGTATGTATGTATGTATGTATGTAATCACTTCTTGTAGTATTGTTATTCCCCGTTAACGCAATATTTATCAGGCTTTTACCCGAAACACTGTCTACGCAGGCCGCAAACTCTCAAAGTTACCTTTCCGTCTCAACAGAGGGCGTTCATGATGTCGGTGGTCGTCGCAGAGTTAACCTTCTGCTAACATGTTTGGACAGGACCCCGATCCACTAACTTTCCTGGGACTCGTGAGCCTCGTCCGTGTAGCGGTGTAGTATAAGTAAGTATGGATTCAAAAGTGCGACTTTCAGTTGTGGTCTGTTATGGATTTGAGAATAAGTCTTTCGACTTATGTGAGCCTGATAAAAATATGATTTATGCGCAGTTACAATTAAGATTTTTCTAGGAAATATCATTGTTATGGCTACGAGATACATTCGGGTATTAAATAACTCATAAACAGAAAACAATTAAGATATTTATAACGATCAATTCTAGTTATTTCTTCTTACGAGAAGCGGTCTTTGTCCTTCAACGGGACCTTGTAATTTCATATTAGTATTTAACTAATACGTATTATGATCAGTTTGGGACATGTATACAAATAAATGCATTTGATTTGATTTGAGATAGTTATTAAAGGAAATAGATTGCCGATATTAAGTCTAAAGCTGGCCAGACAAACTTACTGTGTCCCTGTTGTATACTAGAACAACGCGGAAACTTCTTAAAACAAATTGAAAATCATCTTCAACAATTTAAGACGGGCAGCTCTCTCTTTATGCCCTCCTGGTACTTACTTGTGGGGAGGCGGCCGGATGTAGAAGGAAGGATCCAGACGGTGGGGGAATATCCGGCCAGTCTTGTGCCCCGATAACCGGATATAACAACTACGACATTATACGGAACGGTTGGGAATTTTATACTACATTGAGTTGTGTCTTAGGTAGTTTCATTGTTGGGAGAAAGGGGGTTTTATTACCTCGCCAGTCGCCACATGTCATTGAGAGGATATTGGTCTAAAAAATCAATTTACTTGGCGAAGACTTTCACCTATAATTGACACTCTTAAAGATGGTTTATTTACACAATGTTGTTGTTTGCAGGCTGTAACTGGGCTGGACTGCGGCAAAGAAGCAAGAGCCCGAAGACAGATATCGCGTTCACTTCAGCAAAGAAAAAGTTTTGTCACGGGTAACCTTGTTATGACGAGATAACAGTGAACATAGATTAACAACTTGCTTTAATATTAATTTGGGGTGGCAGTTAACCTTAACAAGACGGGCAAAGGTCTTAATGGCAGCCAGTAACTTAGGCTGCATTACCAAAGAGCAATGATTAGAAACACGCTGACAAAATCCCTTATACATAGGCCTGTATAAAAGCTTATTATTTCTAAACTTGTGCTCCTCTCCCGTCCCACAGCCCGCCCAGGACCGAGCTTATAAATTTAACCAGATCAAGCTGTCTATTGTTTTTCGTATAGTCAGCGATGCACCAAGTCGAGATTCGAGTCCCACAGGAGGCGCCCTTGGTAGCATCACTTAAATTCATTAGTAGTTACTGTGGTTAACCTGGCTGGAGGTTCAAGCAGTCTCGCCTTCGTCCGGTAACGCCCAATAAGACCCCCCTCAGCATCGTCGGCATAAACCATACCGAGCAAAAATACTTGTACATTTTCTTAACTAAGTCGGGCCCCAGTAATCACCACCATTCCTTAGCCAGCACCCAATGTAAGAATCCATCAGTAAGTGATCAAGAAGCTATCAGATGTGGCCGCGCGGCGTCAGATGTGCCGTGCAATTGATCTGCGATCGTTAGTCCCGACGCGACCGACGCTCCGACCGGCTAGATACCGAGCTAGGGCTGGCTCTCATTTTATTAGCAACTTTATTTTGATTATGAATGTGTATAGAGAAAAATGTATGCCGATATCGTATAGAACGATGGTATATACTAATAAATAATTAAAAAACATATTCCAATGGAATGGAGGAAGGAAAGGGAGGCCTTTGCCCTGCAGCGGGACGATCATGGCTGAAATAAATAAATAAAAATATTCCAATACTAACATTAAACAGTTTACTTTGTACATCGACTTTAAGCAGCTAGGCAACAGGGTATCGGTTTAAAAATATTTTTTTATAACAAAAACAAAGAAATAAGTTTATTGTGCATTGAATTACGGCTGCAACTTTCATTGACATGTTTCTACTCGGTCATTTAATGTGACGTCACATCGCTGACGAGGGTAGAAACACCCCTTAGATTGAGAAATCTTAAGCTCCGTGGCGCCCGACTTCGGTATTTATTAATTGAGCCATTTATTTCATTTCGGACTATTTAGGGAAGTGCTAAATTTGTAAATTAGAAACCTATTTTTAACAGAAAATTATATTTAACAAATCTATACATATAGAAAAATTTATTGCTGTTCGTTAGTCTCGCTAAAACTCGAGAACGGCGGGACCGATTTGGCTAATTCTGTTTTAAACCACTCGTAGGACCAGGGAAGGTTTATATGGTGAGAAGGCGGTTCGAATATCGCCGGGTCAGCTAGTTATAGATATATAATTGCCTTTATGAAAACACTGAATTAGAGTTCAATTAAAAAATGTTTCTCTTTGCTAACTTTTCGTAACAGCTCTACGATCATTAGATCTAGTAACATTAAGAGAGAAAACTATATAACTCACATAAAAATGCCTTAAAAATCATACTATTAAACACTTGTTACTTTCAACGTGCCACCCCTACGCTCTAAGATTCCCGGCGACACTTGAGCCTCGTCCCTCGCGTACAGCGGGCGCAACCGGCGACAGAACAGAACTTTATACCTACGTAATATATACCATACTTTATCTATACTTGTAGTATACACAGACACACGACCCGAGCCAGCGTCGCCCGCTCCCGGGGTATCCCGTGGCACGGGCAAAGTAAATAGCCCGGCGGCCAGCGTTTGAATTAATATACAGCTTCCGTATAGGCTGCAGTGGAACCCGTCGGGCGCACCTCCTCAACGCTCCTGTATTCCTAGTACACTAATCATCTTGGTAGCTTTAATTATTGGCGTATTCAATAGATTTCGCTTCTAATTTAATTATTTGTTTGACAAATCGTAATTATATTTGGGTATAAAATGGTAACAAACACACAGGATACAGAAAAATGTGACGTTCCTCCTCTCATTTATTCTAAAGACGATTAAAAAAAACTAACTGACACTAACATAATAAATTATTTGGTACGAATTATTTTTATACATGTATTGAACTGAAAACTTACACTAACTGAACTAAGTTGTAAATCCTAACTTGACTTCTGGTCTCACAGCAAAGATATTGTGCCCCATCATTAAGACACAATATAAACAAAAGTTTAACAGATCGCAGCACTCGATCACAGTCATCCCGTGGCATAATTTGGGGGCACTGTGCCCTGCGCCTGCCACTGTCCCTCCTGATAATGCAAATACAAAATACAGAATTTGTAAACATACCGTTTGGAAATTGTCGCGGCACCGACCATGGTATTTTTGAACGCGTAGTAGTTGCGACGGGTTATTGAAGTGTGAAAAGGCATGTAAAAGTCTGCAGATTCTTACTTATACTACTAATTAAAACTTGTCACAAACCTATAATCCCTCCAGACTATTATGTCTTAATATATGATAATTAGTACACATCACACCCAAAATAACAGTTTATATCCCATGTAATTGACAAATTTATCGGGCTCAGTTTCAATTTTCCTTTGTCAATTTCCTGACTGTCGCCCGTGAGTGGACTTCGCTTTCGACCGAAGCGAAGCTAGTGTGATGATCTGGCCAGATGATAACACACAACACACCTGGTCAGAAACTGCGAAGGATTGAGGGAAGAAGAAATAGAATTCAATAAAACTTTATTTGAGAGAAACATGCGGTTAACAAAGATGTTCATACTATAAGTGTGTGCAAGTGAAGGTACCTTTGCCCAGTGGAACACAATTTAACTTGAAGAGGTGGCAGGACGGGCGCGCTTGAACCGCTGTGCTCCACTATGTTTCCAAATCAAGGGGCTAAAGGACCTCTTAACTGCTAGCGACCCGCAGCTCTCGGTCGTCGGCGGCGGACCCAGTTTATTTGCCCTAGGACACTTTCGTCTAGTTTGCACAATGCGTAGGGCGACCAAGAGAAAGGATAGTAAATGGATTTAATAAAAAATAATTTCAAACTATTGTCGGTTATGATTTGCAGTTCATCTGTTACTGTCTGTGTTACTTCTAACAATGTTCAGGAAATGTATTTAAAAAGAATGAGAGGGAAAGAGTTTTATTGGTATGTGCATAATTTAGTATAAAAGATAATATTAACTATCCTTTATTACTATGAATTGAACGTCCAATTTATTTTTTACTTTATTTCTTAGAGCTGGGAATTTCACCACAAAAATGATATGATATGGGAGAGGCCTATGTCCAGCAGTGGACTGAGATAGGCTGATGATGATGATGATGATGGAATCAAGACAAAATAACATGCAAAACGGAAAAATAGTCCCCCTAGCGATGCCATGTTCAATAGCTTGCTTTTGGGACGTCATTTAATACGGATTGTTCGGCCGACGTTCAAATAGCTTTGTGACGATTCCGTCCACACCCTAGCCCCCAGCTGGTAGCTCCGCGATTAGTTTACACAGTAGCGCGGTGTTTTGTTCGTGATGTATGGTCACAAAGTTTTTCCAGTATTCCATCGACTAGAACGTTTTTCTATGGATGAAAGAAGAATGGTTTGGTGGTCTGTTGAAAAGGCACATTTTTCTAATAGTAGTTTTCTTATATTGTTATTTCTTGTTACAGAAACACATAAAATCTTGCCCGGTATTTAATAGTGATATACCACCTAAAAATACAACGTCACTCTAAAAATCCCGGACCCAAACTAGATTCCCGGGTCCCCTCGGATCCCGTTACACTCAAAATAGTTACGTCACTAACGCCCCATTAAAATCAGGACACCACAATTTGCGGCGGGCCGGGCTAACCCGTCGCTCGCCGGGCAGTTTGCATGTGTGCCGAATGTCCCGGCCTTTAGACAACAGACGGTCGTGAATATTGACGTAATGGACGCGCTTTTCAAACTAGGAATGTTGGTGATTATTACTCGGCTTGGGAGGGTTGCTGATCATTGTTATGTGTGATGACACACGGTATTTTAATAAAGCTAATATAGAAGTAGAACGTTGATGTTAGCGGTTATGTTTCTTCTGTTTTATCGCTATAATCATAGGCTTATAAACAATGCTAAGATGTGTTTTGTAAGTTTTATTTTAAGACAACCAGCTGGGAGTTACTGCACTTTCAGATATTTACGCCAGTCTCGAATTAACTACCTATGTCGTATTATGACGGTGTTTCAAGTCAACCACTTATTAAGTCTATTGACATACCCATTCTTTGACGTGCAAACGTCAATGACAGGTATAAATCAATTGTACAATTTTTGTAAGGGGGTTAATTTTGCGACGAGACATCCACGACCCTAGTCCAACTTTGCTTGTTATATCACTTACCATAACGAGGGGGTGAATATTGTATTAAGTGTATTATGACGTCACCCGTATTAACGCTTAGCAGTATTTTACGACGCACAAGTCATGTGAGGGGAACACGTTCGTGGGTGGGCCGTAGTTCAACAGTAACTTGGCCCACATTGGCCCACAACACATTTGTTCGTCCCGAATTCTACCGACAACGGCTGCCGCGGCCGAAGTGAAATATTAAAACTTGACGCCTACGAATTGTTCGTGCGGAGCTACACTACAGATATTGACATGAAATCGTGCCGTGCAAGTTGAAGGCGTATAGCTAGTACGTTCTTAATTATTTTAGAAGATCTTGGATGTGATTTTTCTTGAAGAATATTGAGCTGGTTAAATTTGATGGATGCGAGCAGCGACGGTAGCGCAGTTGGTTAGAGCAGCGCTACGGTACGGCGAAAGTCGCAGGTACAAACCCCGCTCGTGTCCATCATTTTTCAAATTTCCTTTATCAATTTAGTTAGGTACATAATTTTAGTAAAACAGCTTATATTTTAATATACCTAATTACCTATATATATCAATCAGCAAGTTTGCTTATAGTGGCCGGTTAGAAACTTAAATATGACATGAAAAAACTGCTTCATTCATCCAACCAACGAAAACTCCTGAAAACCTCCTTAGCGTGTCATTCGTAAGAAATATAAGTAAAGTCACATTCTAAATCTCGGCGTGCACCGTAATCGCCCAGAAAGCACTCATAAGTAAACCCTCATAAAGTATTGGGTCCCTTCTATTGTTGGGAGACGATTTTTACCTGTCAAGTGTCACAGTGACCCGGATTAGCGGCGGAGGGTTGGACGAGTGCGACCCCGGTTGAGTTTGAAAACTTGATGTCTAGATACGGTTAAATTATAAATCTTTTTGGGTTAGGTTAGGCAGAAAGTGAGAGCAAAGAATAACAAATTGGATCCGCCTATTTTTAGGATGTTGACGTAGCGAGTAGCAACGTAGATCTAGCGACAAGGAATGATTTACTTGGTATTTAATAACAACCTGTTGGTATCATTCACAATAGCTATGTTTAATGTTGCTATATTTCATTTCACCATAATTATATACAGTAAAGTCACATCGTTCCCGACTGTACATTAGAGCTGGCAAAAAATAATTTTTAAACCTCCCTGCTCCTAATAAACACCTACGAGAATACCAGGCGCGCATACAACACAGGAATACAAATTAGCAGTACCCATTGCCTGGCCACCTTTCCCCTAATAATAATACTCATAGGTACCAGGCACTCATACAAAGGCGAGCGTTCGTCTGCAGGATATACGAGCTCCCGCATCGCCGCCGACCACATGCCGGGGGCAAGTCCACAGTCGTAAAAATATAACCGGCGTATTGTGGGATATATTGCGGTTTATAGGTGCCTGGTCATTTTGTGTTTTGTGCTTAGTACGTGCTCGGTGCACGCTGAGCATCACCTAACATTTTTCATGCGTAATTATTATATATATAGCTTTTATCTATCTATCGTCATAATTGTTTGCCAAGACATGAATGCCTGTATGTAATGTTGTCCCTTACATTATTTACACGGATTTTTTTTCTACGTAACTCGCCTTTCAATCATCGAAAGTGAAACCGTCAGTTAGTCTGACTCCACGCGTCCAAAAAGCAATAATCCCAATATGCATTTTAATAAGTGGAACTGAATTTATGAAGTATGGAAATCATTTCCATATTTCAATTGGAAGCTGCAAAAGGCGCGAAGCATATTATATGAAATGAAAGCCTTTTACTTAGTTAGGTTATAATAATTACTACTTTATAGGTGACGATTTTTTCCATCAGTCACAACACGAGTAAATATTAATTAGGTATAAAAAATACTATTGCTATAAAGTTTAAGTCACAACCAACAGATGTGGTAATTGACTTGGAACTAAAATATAATATAGAAAAATTACAATTTTCCGAATATAAAGATAAGAAATTCCACCCACTATAACTAAGGAGGAAAACACTAAAGGCGAAGACAGCCACAATTAACAAAGACGGGAAAACTGGTAAGCGGGAGCAAACGAGAACGTGACGTAATAAAAGAACATAAAAACTACCAGGGGACCAGGGAGGGGAGGGGGTAGGACGCTCGGGGCGTAAACAGCCGGGACCAGCCGGCGAGTGAAGCCCGCCAGGGTTGGCGAGTGAGAGGGATCTTTATTTATGGCCCAGACTTACTGGACCGATGCGCGACGCGCGACATTATGACACTGCGGGCTTGAGGCTATGTCTAGCTAAATGTAGACTGAATGCAGGCTGAAGGTTTAATGATTTTAAAAATCTTCCCTTTTTTTCAAGAGTTTTTCCAAATACTACCTGACTCAAGGTACGATTTTGAACAACAGTTTTACAAAATCTATTTAAACACATACCTGCAAAATTGCAACCATGCTGATCTATTTATTTGATAGTTCACAATGAACGACAGCTTGCCAATTGCATCCACCGGTTTGCATTGACTGTACCTAATGGTTTAACACCATGTTCACTGACATTTATCTTTGTTATATTCTTAAACGTGGCAGCCCTGACCGGGGGAATGACAATAGTACGCCGCGCCGTGTCGATACTCTGGCGTTTAACAGCGCAGCAAAACGTCAGATATACACACTCCAGTAGGTTTTAACGCTTTATATTTACAATACCGTTGAAAACTAAAGCATTTTACAGACTCCGATAAATCAATGCTAATGAGTACAGGGAAAATCGAATGCCCGAAACATTTAATCAACTCGATTTAATTTAGTCACTGGGAATCTTTGTTTTTTAAAATGCGTGACCTCGTGTAGTAACACGCACGTGCGACTTGATTTCAAAAGCTCCAACATCAACATCAAAACTCGGGTAACTTCATTTAACTTATCCCTAAGCCACCCTAACTTATGTAAGTTATGATATAAAGAAAGAGACTAACCTACTAGGAAACCATCAACTAAAGGAATGTCTCTCTCTCACTCCTTGTATTTATAAATCTCAAAGTTAAAAGGCCTTAACAATAAGCACCTTTATTTCGCTACAGGTGTTATACTACACCGCAGAATGTACAGAACGCATTTACATGTATCTAACACACACCCCCACATGTACACAATATGTATACTCGTATGCCCGCCCGTACGTGTATACATCGCTTGACGAACCCTCGACATTCGCCTAACATCTGGTGCCCGAGGCATCAGTCACTTAGCTATCGTGTCGCGAAGCGAAGACAGGGTTGGGATGAAATTTGTAGTAAGTATACAGGTTGAAGTAGGTTGAAGTATTTTATTGAATTCGCATTTTACTGGACGGGATCATCGTTAACATCGAAGGGTTAGTATAGTGAACACTCAAGATGCCGCGATGGCCGTAGGGTTATAGGTTACTTATCCCATAACCCACTACGGTTATAGATCTTGATAATATTGAAAAGTAGATGTGTAACGCATGGAACCAAAGTCTGTATAACCCGCCAGATGTCAATGTTATACAATATATTTTTGTTTATGTTAAACGTACCATTTTTTTTTAATATTACTCGCCGATTATTGGCCTCGAGTGCAAAAATACTAAAATAAAAATAATAAAACAATTATTTAAATGTTTTGACCAACATTAAATGCTGATAAGGGTGATGATGCGGCAAATGTAGAGCATAGTGACCAAATACAGATAAAAATAATATTTTTGTTTCTTAGTAACATTTAAAACTCCTAGTAAGAAAATATTTTTGGGCAGTCACTTGCATAAATATAGGCAAAGCCGCCCTTCGCGGCTAGCGTCCATAAAAACATACTTTATTATCGGTAAACATAAATTTTATAACCGGTATCACATACTTTACCAGCTACGAGTTTATTTGAAACTACGATAACCCGGTAGCGGTAGGAAATTCAATTTGCGTTCACGTTGGCAACAAAATTCGCTGGTACCTACCAATTTTTTTTCAAAAATGTACTAGGGGAGCAAGTGTCGTGGAGAGCGCGTTTTGAAAAAACAACTACGCATAGGCTGATTTCGATTTTGTTTTTAAAAGTGCGTGACCTTATTTCGTAACTCAAGTGATACGTGTTCAATATAGTGATAAAGTGTTTTTTTTAATTATTGCAAATATTTTGTTGTTAACAAGATTTGTATTAGGTTGGTTAGTTACCGCGAAGCTATCCTCTAACGCAATATAAAAGTTATTTTTTAGCCACAAATCTGGCATAATAACTATAGTCATACAAAACAGATAACAAATACTATACACTATACAGTCAGTATAAATAAGCACAGATTAGGTATCGTCATCAATTCTAATCAAATGCCAATACACAATACCGCTTCTAATCCAAAGTACCAGGCGAACAGAAACATTAAGCGGTGTTTGTATTAGGAAAAACTAAGGCGTTGTGTAGGCAACACAAGGTAATAAGACGCGGCAAGCTAAGTGATGCGGCCGCGTACACACATGCCTCGAGCATCAGTCACCTCGCCTCGTCTCGTCTGCCTCGGAGTTCCCGCGGTTTGCCCCCGGGCCCCGGGCCTCCCGGCGACTTGACGGGCCCCTGACAGGGGCGCAGAAGATCGCTTTTAAAATTTGAGACAGTAAAAATGTCGAGAAAAATATTAGAATTATTTATAATTTTTCTTTTTTTTATATTTGGCATGCTTATATAATACATAAATGATGCTAAACATGTTTAACTTACTTTTTAACCTTTGTTAAACTTAACATTCATGAGTGTTTTTTGCTCTGATGTATGTTGAGAAAACGTTGCATTTTCGACTTCAAACAGCACAGTCTGTCCCTATACCAGGATAACATAAGCCCCAGTGATTAGCTAGCGCCAATCGTCTCGCCGAGATCCGCACCGGATCTTAGCCATTACGTATTTCTTGCACGTAACATACATTCCTATTAACCTCTCTAACTGAGCTTAATATGTTAGATCTGAAGCCGCACTGATTTCACCAGGAATATCTAACAGGACTGAGAAAAAGCATTATTATTTTCTTTATGTATATTATTTAGTAATTGATCTAGGAGGAAAAAGTTAAGTAAATTGGCTACGAAAGAATCTGCTTAGGTGATGATTATGACAATTAATGTGATGTTTTACTACTAAAATTGTTACTATTAACTAAGTATCCGAAGAGCTCTAAATTGCACTGAACATACATTCCAGTTATCTATTACAGTGCCTTCACTGACGTAAAATAATAATAAATATTGTCTCAAGAAACTTATGCTCACCAACCCTACCTGTGGCGGGAGCTACAGCGCTAGGGAGGGGGTGGCGACGCGGCGCGGCGGGGGCGGAAGTGTCGTGCGTGCGATTTAATTCCATCGCCGCCGCGCGCGCCCGGGACAAGGCCCAAGTACACTTGAGTTTAGAGCTGGGATGCGTCGTAATTATAGCGATGTTATCGATAAATTGTTTTTATTAACGAATATAAAATTAAGGTTTAGTTTAGGTGTTTTGTACCGGTAATGAATAGATATTTTGTCATATAAAGAACCTTCTTTAGAATCAAGTCAACGTTTTTTAGAGTTATCAGCCGTTGCTCCAGTCACCATAAATGTCAGAGTTTAATTGCACACACCAATGCTTGGTCCGGAATTAATATAAACTGAACGTACTATGTGGTAGTAAATCATATTTCGACCTGATGATAGCTAAAATAACAATATATTTTATTGTCTCATGCTGATGCAAACCAATAGACATTGATATTTAAGTTGTAAATAGTTTTATACTACATTTAAGTTTTATAAATTAAAAAAGGTTGAAATAAATATGTATATATTGTTATTTATGTAAAAAAAAAAGACTTCAGCATGAAATATTGAATTTATCAAAAATGGTAAATAATGTATCGATAAAGTTTGCCACATCACTATGCTCGTGAAAGGCGGTGGAAGCGGCGGGCTGGTCGTAAAATTGCGAGACCAGGTGATTCTGTCGGCGGCGTTACACCTACATACAGCCGGCACTATGTACTCAGCACAGGGCTGGCACTTTTAAGTTACAAAATGTAATAATATTACACTATTTTTTAATTACTTTCTTACACATTTCTTGGTGCTTATGATTAAGTTAAACCCGATACAACCTTTGGGTAGTCAACTAAGCTACACACTATGCAGCTTGGGAACACAGGTTATGAATGAATTTCTCTTCTAGTAAATTGCGAATTGCGGCGCCGCCGTCGCTGTGCCGGCCGCTGTCTCAGGTTCAAGTCCAGCCCGTAACTGCTTTACCAACAAAAGTTACTGTAGTAAACAGTCAAAGAATTTGATATAATATAGAGTGATTGTTGCAATAACGTTATAAAAATTTAAGTTAAAATAATCATTAATCAATTATGATCAAAGCCTTGAAAATTAGCTATCAGGCCGTGGCAACGATAACTGTAGCGGAAATAATCAATTAACCGGTGGCTTATTGATTCATTTTTCAAGCGCTTCCGAACCTACTAGGCGGCCAGTAATAAAAAGAGCATTTGATATTGAAATCCGTCGGTGGATGTTGTTTGTACTAGCTGTTCGTGAAATTGAGAGAGCAGGTGATTATGTTGGTGGCGCTACTCACTTATATGCATGTACGCCCGACACTATGTACTTAGCGCAGGGCTGGCGCGCTGAAGTGTTCATATTTTACATAATTATATTTTTATGAGCATTTATAAGTGAAACAGTGTGTCCTAACTTTCGTACAAAACAGCAGACGACATCAGAAAAGCGACACTATCAATTGCGAAACCTGTTAATTTATTCAGAAAATCTACAACATAATTAATTCATTAGAAAAAAGGTACTTTTATTTTCAATCTGTAATGAAAACTACACGCTAATCAAATTGTGAAATTATATTCTACTGGATTTTAACTGTACGTAAATATGTCAGCGCTAACTCGGTGGCAATGTCATCCCTGGCGTCTGTACCAGCGCCAAATCTTGTTAACTCCGGCCTAGGAACGAAATAACGATGTTACTGAGAAACCAACAAACACCGATCACTGTGTCAGAGTATGTTCTACACGTAACATGATACACGACATTTTGCTTCTAATATTTTTGAAACTAAACTTACCAAGTGGGTATGGTAATAATCAATATCGTTTTCTTCATTTGCTTTTACTTTTCGTCTGCGACTTCGACCGTATGAAAAATTCCAAGTCGTCTTTTCCAGGACAGCTTTTTTTTACTATCTGTGCTAATTAGTAAATCTCCATAGCAGAACAGGCTTCAAAAAGCACGTACAAAACGTCGCATTTGGGCATTAGAATATCAAATGTCATAATGATATAGTTAGCACAGCCCTAGACCGTCGCACGCTATCCCATACTTACGAGTAGAACGTACGAAGCTACAAACTTGTGTTGTGCCAGGTATTTAATATTACATCAACTGTACATAACTTGTAACAGCACTGGATATTTGTCGCAGACATCTAGCTCAATTCACCACGCGATTAATCATCTAGCCGGTACTTCAAGAAGGTAAGGAAGATAACGTTGTTGCTACAGAAACCTTTTTGAAACGCAAAATGTTTATCTTTGATTTAATTGATGCATTTTTCTCTATAAAAAGATTATTTATTTATTAGATGTTCGTTTGATTACTTATGTATTTTTGTAAATACGCTATATTCGTCTACGTCAAGCGTCTGGTTCGGAGGTGCCTAGCAGCTATGGTACCACGTAAGTGGAGGTGGAAAATGAAGTCAGCCTGCTATTCCCAGTAGTAGAATACCTACATATTTCTGTTAGCTGCAATCTACGATCGAAGACTTAATACTTCAATAGGTATTTCAATAAACGGGATATTAATATTAATATAACTTAAAGTATATCAAGCTGTCTAGCACAGTGCCTTCTACTGGCTGAAAATACAACAAAGTGAATTAGCTTCTCCTTATAAATAACATCACACCTTAGCTTTAAAGAGGTGTACTGGCCAATTATTGTAACGACAAGAGTGAGAAGACTTTTTTAACCATAGAGACGGGGTTCAAAAGTAAAAATGCAACAGTTAGCCCACAACAAATACAAGTGAAGAACCCAAGTAAATTTCCGAGTCCACACGTACTATACTGCGAGTCGGGTCACGTGCGAGTAATGTGCGGTGCTCGGAGCACTGACCACTGTTACCGGCACCCTTTAGAACATCTAGATTCTAGGTACACACGCCGATATTCGCATCAACGAGCCCCTCAAATATCGGCACTATAAACTTTACTAGTGACTGCTGAGCGTGAATTTCTTAGTCAGGAGTTCAATTCCCAGGCCGGACAGTGGTTTTTGGGTAATTTATTATGTCTATTACGTAATTCTGAATAGCAGCACGGAGTCTGAATTTATACTCGGGTAATAGCAATCATCATCACCATCTTCAGCCAGAAAACGTCCACTGTAGAACAAAGGCCATGGCTATAGGCTCGCCCTTATAACATTGGAACCTAAAACACAACTGCTGATGTTTTGTAGTAGGTACATACGTAGTTAATGTTGACTACATAGCTTCGATACATATCTGTACCAGGCCTCAATCATCACTTAAACCCATAGGACAGTTACGTGCACATACAAGCAACACATTAACAATTTAATCTACATAATCATACATCACCTACTGAATGTACCGAGTATGAGCATATCAATTGTCCCAACGGGTGGTTACAGTCCTCAGGATCAAGCGGGAGCGTTCGGAAAGTCCCTGTCCGCATAATACAACACATCTCATAGGAACCCAAAGCTTTGTTGATTGTGACAGTGAAAATCCCCTTGAAATCCACAGCGGAGTTGTGTGCATAATATGTATGTACACAGTTCCACTATATATGGATTTGTTGGACACATGTTGGAGTTATCGTTCGCTTTTATGCTGACCTGGTAGTTACTGTGTGACTTTAAATTTACGGTACTTACGAGACAATGTTGTTTGTTAACTAAGTTAATTTTAATTTAATTAATTTCGTAATTTAAAATTCTCGTTGAGTTTAGTTTATAATATCGTATAATATACCTAATAATGTGTGTTAATAATTTTACATCGTTACCAGGTTTATAAAATTTTATCGTTATCGTTTATAAAAAAATATCGTTAGGGTTTATAAAAATGAACAAAACCCGAGATTTTTTTTAAAGTAACAATAACAAATAACTCTACGTTTTCTTATTCATGAATGACAAATGGGTTTGATAAATTAAATACAAGTTACATGTTATACAAATTATCCAATGTCAGTTAATTAATATAACAGAAACTTATTCATAAACAAATCACAAACAAAAAGTACAAATAAGCAGCTTATTAATATCGATAGTCACAATATCGATAATCCGCGCCAATGGCACACCCCTATTGCATGCCGAGAGCGATTTACGGGCGCGCGACAAGTCGCAAACTGGCGCAAACTCAGGTGACCGCGCGGCCGTACCTACCTACCGGCCAATACCTACCGCACGGGACATTATACCACTAACTATAAGACACAGAAGGTACACTCATTATAATTATATAACACGTAATTTTTATTATTAAAGAAGTATGAAAAACGAATACATAATTTCGTTTTACAAGCTTTTATTTAACTTGCAATGTTTGTATGGATGTATGTGAGTTTGTTTAGGTCAAGTCTTGCAATTTAAATAAGAACCACTTTTTGACATCCAATTGAAATGAAATTTTGCATACTTAAATAGGTTTGGTGACTACAATATTATGGTACTTTTGATTCAAAAGCTTGGGTTAAAAGTATATTTTTCATATTAACTTATATCGTGTCGACTTGAGCTTTATAGTAAGTAACAGTAGTTGATTCCATAGAACAATATTACTCGTGAAACAATTAATTCCCGTAATTATTAGAAAATCGGTACTCTGGAAGGCTTTTTTGGTACTGCTATTTTCTAGATCGTCTCTGTGTCGTAAAGTTTAGAAACATTGCGATAACATTACTAAAAGTACAAATGTTGGGGATATTGATTGAAACGACTTGTGTCTTGTAGGTACACTGGATTACTTATTTTGTTTAAGTATTAATACGTGGCCGGTGGCCGGTGGCGCGCGCGCGCACACTCTGTCGTAACTGTCGTCGCAATCAATATCCCCAACAAGTGGCGACCGTGACAGGACTCGAACCTGCAATCTTCGGATCATTGTAATGGTCTCATGGTATACAATTTATGACATAGGTACACTAGCTGCGCCTCGCAGTGTTACCCGCTACATTCTTTCAGGATTCAAAGTAAGCATATGTGTTAATCCAGGGTGTCAGCTACATCCATACCCAATTTCATCAAAATAGGTCACGCCGCCGCGCCATTGAACGTGAAAAAGTAACAAACATACAAACACACTCACAAACTTTCGCCTTTAAAATATTAAGTGCGATCATAACAATGGAATGTCAAATAATCCAGGAAGTTAGATATCATACTTACTAACACTTGACTAATCGCGCATTGTTTGAAGTGGAATTACTGTTGGCACCTACATCGCGACAATACCACTCGGGACGGTCGACGGCTACCTACCGCGCAGCCCGCATCGCTAACTACCTACGTGAGAGATACATGTTGTACGGGACATACACACTTATGCATGTGTCGCCCATACGTGTTCTCCCACATCACCTGTTCAGCATGTGCCTGTTGTAGCGTACACACATTATCACGTATATTGAAGGGTTAGAACGCAAATGCACCGTGGCAAATGTGGCAATAGTTTTTGAAATGCGCTTCATTATCTATTTTTTACGAAGTGATACCATGAACAGTTGTTTTTAACCTGGCCCACCAATTAGAATATGATGAGATATTGTCAGATGCTAAGTTGTCGTTCATTGTGGCGTTTTAAGGGCTTTTGTTCAACACTTGACGTCTTCTTGCTGATTATGAGAATGCCACATAATACTACCTAAGTACCTACATTTTACATTGACACAATTCGGAGACTAAATAGATGATGAATGAATTAGAAAAATATGTAGGGCTAGTATATGACTGCTGACATGACGAATAAGAGTGAATGGGAAACCAGAGTCATTGCGTCACACAGTGAAAGGGCAACATGTTGATGATAGCGTCTATTCGATGTCTCATCTTACAGATTTGTTTGTTCGATCAACGACTTGATAAGCTTTGTTTCGGTAACCAAAAGGTATTTATTGATTGTTTTTTACTTGATTAATACCTAAAACTAGAGTTATGGAGCAGACAGTTACATAACCGCAGGTAAAATAATCCTTGTACAAAGCCCACGAAGTTTTTGCATACGGGCTCGGCCAGACGTAAAAGTACACAGACAGACAATACGGTTGTATACTATGTAGGTAGATAGTAGGTGCCAGTACACGTACCTGGTCGGGCCGCCATATTGTAACGTCAAAGCAGTCAAAACTTAGTTAAAAACGGCTTTGGTAATCGACAGTTTTGTGTGGCAAAAATTTGATTGTGAATGTATGTTGTGGTGTGGTAGAGTACAAAATACCTAAATTAATACATCTAAACGGCCTGAATTCATTACATAGTGCGTAAATAAGTAACTTAATTAGGAAATCGATGTAAGAAACCTTATGACTAAACGTCTTGTCAACCTAAGAAAACTCTTATAAAAATCCTGTAAGAAATTTAAAAAATATTTAAAAACCAGCCCCTCATCGGTCCTCATTAAATTAATGACTGCAAGATTTTCACTATATTAATTGATAATTACGGGCGGATACCAGGCGTACATAGCTTGCAAGAGTTATATAACTCCCGATAAATTTCATCGACGCGCCCGGCAGGCGTCGCGTTACAAGTAGCACTCGACGCTAATGACGCACTTGTTCCCGCCCGCTGCCGCCCGCGTACGCCGACTCGCCCCTTCTCGTCAGCCCGTTGCCCGCGCTTTCTCGCGATTGCCCGCTGGTGTTTGTGGGTGCAATTTCGCTGGAAGCGCGATGGGCTGAATTAGTTATAATTACATTACACACATAACAGCTGTCTTGTCTGGAGCAAGCGCATTGCACCAAGTGTCTATGGAAAACCTTGAATTTCGGTTTTAATTAATCATGAAGGTGAAGTTCTTATTTGAAAAATAATAACGCATTTTACAAGGCGATCAAAAACCTAGCCAAGACTGAGCCCTTCACTTAGAAACCCTCTTCCGTCACAGCCCTCTTGGTTTACGGGATGATAACATTATGATAACGATTTATGATAACATTGACAACAATATAAAATAAGTTTGGTTGCTAACCTACCAAATTAGGCCTCAGCAAATTTTTGCACGGTTGAAATGAAACTTGATAAACTTGTATTTCTAATAACATTGTGTTCGTTCCTTCTTCCTTTCCCGTCGCGCATCGCGGTCTCTTCCAGTGGCAGTGTTCGCGCGACGCGCATCGACGGCGCCATAAGAACAATGCGTCTGCAGCAAGCGTCGCCGCGCGCCAGCGGAACACCCGCCGTACATTTTTATTTATTTTCGCCCGCAACGCTTTATTTAATTCCTTGTGTATTTATTGCACCGCCTTGTTCCTACTTGTTGAGAATTGAGCCTGCGACGGGTGCAATGCATTATAAATATAACGTAAGGTATGCAGTTTTGGAAACTGCTCTTTTTCTTCTGCTATTGGTCAGCTTTGTAGTTCTTATTGTAAGGCAAAATTAGGTAGGTACCTAACTTCTACTGTGTAAAGCCTGTGTAGACTTGTGTCTAATGAAGATTCCAAAAAATAACGAAAAAGTACATAACAGAATCATTATTTTTGTATACTACTAGATAGATATATAATACTGTACTCAGAAAAACACTACAACTAAAACACTAAACAAACTGCAGTAAAAGTCGGAGGCCATCCATTTTTCACATAAAACTTAATCTAATCTAGAAAAACGTTTTCCTGTATAAAAAAAGCTGACCACTCCGGCCGGTGACGACATTTACCGGCGCGGTGCTACCAGGCTACCATAAATTACAAGCTAGCGGCGCTGGCGGCATTGCACTAGCGAGCGGTCGGTAATTACGATTCTGCAAACTTATACTGCAGATGGGATATGCGAAACTCAACCTTACTGCCTTGAATTTAAGAGTGAATGATACCGTATCGTGCCGTGTCACAGAACACGGGCCAGCCTCGGCCGGCGCATGCAGGCGCGGCGACGCTGATGACGCGTAATTAGAACACGGCGCGGGATTCTGAACTATCGAATTTCGGAATCAGGTGGACTGGTACACGTGAAATCGGAATTAGATTAAGTTTAAAACGATATAAATCCAATTTGTCATTGTTATTTGCATCAAGCACCCGATTTGTTTTAGAATGACATGGTACAATCTTACCCGACAGTTTTTAGTGTTCTTCTTTTTTTCTTCTTATCGTATGGTTGGTGAACAACTTGGTGTCAGAGTTTAGACCGCCTGTAGGCTTCTGACATGGCTTTACACACCGTTGAAATATCTCTCAGGTGTGCCCGTTTCCTCTCGATGTTTTCCTTTACCGCTTTTAGCAACAAACTAATTTATAGTACGCAGTATGAATTCGAAAAGACTGATGCGTGGGTTTGGACTTGCGCCCTTAGACTGGTTGTCCGACGGTCATACTTATCAGTGCCGTTCAGGTAAGAATGCCGGATTCCTTTACGCACATAACAATTTAGGCACCAAAATGAGTATATACCTACTTAATTTGATTTATTTCCTACACACCGATCACTAGTCATTTAAAAGGCACGTTTCTAAGTTAGTGTCGCGACAGACGACTACAATCTCGCCCACACATTAATTATTCGGCCCTGACGTAATTATCATTGCGCCTCTAATTACATCGTGTGCCCCGAGCTCGGGATGTCTCGCCTTGCCAGCTCCGCTAACATCCACGTATCCTTCGAGTATAAAGAGACAGACACAGGTTGACTGGAAAGAAGAATTCGAAAGTAGAAATAGAGGTGACCGATAATTTTTTTTAATACATACATATATAAAGTCACTCCTCTTTCCTTGAGGGGTAGGCAGAGACCACGGATTTCCATTTGCTACGATCCTGGCATACTTCTTTTGCTTCATTCACACGCATCACATTCCTAATACACGCTCAAAAATGTTTAATATAGTCAATTATTTCGCTTATCTGCCTCGTCGGGAAGTGTTACTGGGTTTCCATTAAGTAAATTTAAGTAGCAGCACGGAGTCTGGATTTGTCCCGGTTCACCGATCGCCCCCTATTATTTTGGAACCTATAACATAACTGACGAAGGGTGTACTATATGTGCACCTCTGCCTACCCCTTTGGGGTACAGGCGAGATGTTATGTTATTTCGCTTATGTCGAATGGCAAATCATTATATTCTCATAATACCATAGTAAACTGTCAGATTGCATAATGCAGTCGGGCCGCCCGCCGTCGATCTGTCTATGAATGAATGCGCCTGAATAGCTTGCCGGCCTCAGGGCACAGACGTTAGCTTATTACTCTTATTATTCACTCCAGCGTATACATAACCAAAATTATATACTATTTGAGGTGGTTGCATGTATTCAATTCAATTTTTGTAGGTTGCGCCATCGAACATTCGATGATTTTGCCTATGTCAAGGTAACATAACATCACGCCTGTATTCCCTGAAGGGGTAGGAAGAGGTGCACTTATACACCCACATTTCTCCAGTTATGTTTTTTAGGTCTCAATGTAATAGGGGGCGAGCCTATTGCCATCAACCGGTCACAAATCCAGACTCCGTGCTGCTACTAAGAATTACCTAATGGAAAAACCCAGTAACACTTTGCCCGACCCGGGATTCGGACCCAGGACCTCGAACACAGCAGTCGCGCTTAGCAACCACTAGACCAACGAGGCAGTCTCAGTCAGAATAACACTTACGAATGTTATTATAGTAAAATAGATTTTCATTGCTTTAATTTTGACAGTCAAGCTTCTACGGTAAGAAGTACCTAACCACCGCTCCCTTAACTTTACCATTTAGGAAAAGCAATAATTTCCGTTATCACTTATTCTCCCTTATCATTTAGAAAACACTCCCATAAAGTTGTCAGACCAATAACGGCGTACTTTAACATAACCATAAGCACGGTATCTGCCATAAACCGTTAGCAATTCACCATCTTAAACCAGACCACATCACCAGACAGACGCACATAAATAACACGCATAAAAAGATTTCAACAGATGGACTTTTCGGTCATTTTTAAACAAAGGTATCAGGGGTTTTGCGTTTTGTACCAGGACTGCAGAAATTGAAGGGAATGTTTTTAACATAAAAGTCTATTTTCATAAACATAACAAAAAACATAATATCACGCCTGTATTCCCCGAAGGGGTAGGCAGAAGTGCACATATAGTACACCCACATTTCGCCAGTTATGTTTTAGGTCCCAATGTAACAGGGGCCGAGCCTATTGCCATCAACCGGGCACAAATCCAGACTCCGTGCTGCTACTAAGAATTACCTGATGGAAAAACCCAGTAACACTTTGCCTGACCCAGGATTCGAACCCAGGACCTCGTGCTCGGCAGTCGCGCTTAGCCACCACTAGACCAACGAGGCAGTCAGTCTATTTTCGTTTTTAAAAATACAGAAATTGTGAAAAATATTGAACTCAGTTTAATAACTTAAACTACATAGTATGCAGAAGCAGGTTTAGAATTAATTAGTACAGTAAATAATTGGTATCAGACTAACTGCGAAGAACTATTTAATTACTAGTTGCGCCCCGCGAAGTTACTCGCGACATTTTTTCGGGATAAAAAGCCTACGTGTTAATCCAGGGTGTCAGTTACCTCCATATGAAATTTTCTCAAAATCGGCCTAGCCGTTTGAGCGTGGAGAGGTAACAAACATACAAACCCACTCACAAACTATCGCCTTTATAATATTAGGGTGATAATGTGTACTCGTACTATCAGAGGACTAGTGTGATGGACATTTCTGTCATTTCTGTAGAGTCACAGATATATTGAGTCGATGATAATGTTTGTGATACAACTGCAAAACTATAGAAAGAGGAGCGATATGGATTCAAACTCACAAAAGACCTCTACCTACGCGCTTCGGTGTCAAATTCAAAAAGCGTTAATTGAAACTAATGAACGTCTGATACAGACAATAAGCATAATTTAATTAAAGTATCAGCGGGTCAAGGTGTGAACGCATGTGTATAATAAAAGAGACAATTATTTTGAAATAGCTTCGGTTTATTTTAGTTGTAGTTAACTTTTATCGATAGATTTATTATCAAAAACTTCCATAATGAATATTTTTGAGCAACATTAAACTATACAGAGATAGAAATGGCCTAACAATATTAATTTTTCGTCGAGTACCTGCTTAATTAGTCGATTGTCGATTACGTTCTACACTCGACTAAAACCCGTATTCGATACAGCCGGTAGCGTCACACAATCGACGCCAAATTACTAGGGGCGCAGAGTTGATAACAAGCTAAACTGAACACTTACCGTTACGGGCCGCGCGAATGAATCAATCAATCAACGCGGTCGGTGGAGGGAAAGTGCCGCGGATAATGAGCGGGGCGGGAGGCGCCGCGAGATGGCGTCAGGCGTACCCTGAGCGCCATTAAGGCGTAAGGTGCAGGACACAATGGTACAATAAGCGAGAAATTCCACAGAAATTCCATCCTTAAAGCTAAGAAAATATTACACATTTTTTTTCATTAGGTATTACGTAGGTTATAGTAATAAAGATTCCTAGAAACATGTATAGAGCTTGGAATAGTCGAGTTATTATCGGAAAACACAAATTAGCGTAAGTTCATCAAAACCATAAAAAATTATACTAATTAAAGCAGCAAAATACTCAAATCGATCTTTATTTTGGACTTACAAACTTTCGCGTTTATAATATTAGTAGGGATGTCTTGTAGGTATTAAGTGTGTTTAGTGATTTATATACCACTTTTGCCTTCTGCGTCGCTTCTCACCGCACTATGACCTCACACCCGGACGGGCTAGGAGGCGGAAATCCGCTGTGTCTCAACAATACAGCATTATAATTTTCTCGCCTGCTCACCTCATGGCTGCAAAGAGCGTGAAATTTTAAAAACATCACGCTTCTTCGTATCCGGTGCAGACGTTATAAGTATAGGCATAGTTGTAGGTGTATGTAACGTTTGATGACGTAAGATAAGGTGCTAAAGAATTTTTAAGAATTTTTGGCAAGTTGTCGTTCATTGTGGCTTTCTAAAGGGGAGCTTTGTTCAACAGTGGACATCTTCCGGCTGATGATGATGATTTTTGATAAGAATAAAAAAGGTTGATTGTTGGAGTTCTTTTTCATAAAGAATTGATTTACAGGTAAAACATTATTAATATTTAAGTCCTAGTTTTCTTGTCCGTCCGGCAAAAAACTGACACAATTAAACTCACATAAATCAAAAATAACAAATGCAGTTGAACGCATAACAGATTTATAAAGAATGTAAGTAAATTAATAATGTATAGGTATCTTGCCAATGTTTTAAAGTAAAAAACTTCAGAGAATTTACCTTAAAAAATGCAAAAAGCCCAAAAATTTCCAATTATGCGGAGCATTGATCAAAAATACAGCGGAGTTCTGCTGATTACCGTAACTCATTAATTTCATATCGCGTCTACATTTTTGTGTTTGCCGATGTAATACCGGAGCGGTTACTGCCTCGTTTAATAACCAATTCGGCAACAAAATGTGTGCTTTTATGACCACGCTTTTTCCAATCAACATATTTTATCAGACTTCCAAAATGTGCTGGTCCGGTCAGCACCATAAGTAGCTGAACATGTTAAGAAAAATTATGTCAAAAACTTAAGAGAAACATACATCAATTCAAGTTATTGTTTCAAATTATAGAAACGTATTTAAGACTTTTTACTATATAAGAAGTTTCATAATTAATTTAAAAAATTAAATGTCCTACATATTATATACAGTATCCTAGGTAGCTGATACTTATGATGCTAGCTGTATTTATTAAAGCTCAACTCAGACTCTAAAACGAGAGTCTGCACTAAATATCGGAGACATATTATCTTGTATTATTGTTAATCCTGGCATGTGTAGAAAATGACTACAATTCAACGCTCTTTGCTCATTCATTCCCCGGTAAAAGTTTATAACTAAATCATAGATTTTCCTTCATAATTCTAACGATTAGTCGAGTGCTCGCTCAACCTTGCACTGTATACAAGTCTTCTGTATCACCTGGAAGCAATGAGCGTAGCGATGGAAGCGTACTTTAAAAACAAGATAATCCTGCAACTTGTTATCCCCTTTACAGCGCTACAAACTCGAAGCGTATACTCGTAGAACCAAAAACAAAAGTATCTAAGTCATGTTGAGTGTCCGCTGAGCGAGGGATGAATAAGGGGAACAAGTGGCCGGAAAAATACAAAGGGGAGGTATCACGAAGCGATGTCGGCGATTAAACTGTTTAGGAGTACGTACCACTTGTTATGTCCCAGTTCTGTGCTACAATCGATAAGGTTTTAGTCGATTTTGTGAAGTTGAGAGTGGAAGGTGTCGCATCACTATTTTAGTGCGGACCTTACAGTTCACTAAATAGGTTTGGAGAGATGCACTATTGTTAAAAATTTATTAAAATATTTGTTCCATTGATAAACAACAACTTTTGCCCAAATTATTAAATTCTTATTGATTTAAATTTGCACGCCGCCATTACCGTTTCCCCGGGGCGGTGCGCTTCAAATATTGCAGATTCTCGCCTCCCATTTTTAAGGGAGGCCGTGACTTTGTCACGCCTAGCGGGTGTCGTGCCGTGATCATCTGACAGATGTCTACTTAGGCACGTCTGTACGAGACCGTAGATATTTCGAAAGCTTTTTCTTGGTAATTTACTGGGAGATAAGAGTCTGTGCTGGCTGCTGTGGAGGTTTATCGATGTAATCTTATGGAAACCAGATATAATGTGTTTGTATGCATATTTCGATTAATCTGCAATGGGAATTTGCAATGACTGCCTCGTTGGTCTAGTGGTTGCTAAGCGCGACTGTTGTGCACGAGGTCCTGGGTTCGAATCCCGGGTCGGGCAAAATGTTACTGGGTTTTTTCCATTAGGTAATTCTCAGTAGCAGCACGGAGTCTGGCTTTGTGCCCGGTTGGTAGCAATAGGCTCGCCCCCTATTACATTGGGACCCAAAAACATAACTGGCGAAATGTGGGTGTACTATAATTATGTGCACCTTTGCCTACCCCTTCGGGGAATACAGGCATGATGTTATGTATGTATGCAATGGGAAGGCGATAGCGACTCAAATATTTTTTTCTTAACCAAGCCTCTTTTGCAGAAGTGTTAATAATAATCACATATTATCGTAAATATTTGTCTATAAATCACGCTAAAGCCACCTCAGATTTGAAATTGATATGTACGTTATATCATCATTCTATCTTTGCGATAAGACTGAAATCCGCTGGCTACAGCTATAGATACAGCCTGACCTCTACGTAGTAAGCATGTTCATACAAATACAGGGTCAATTAAAACTGGTAATTACTCTGTAGTTTAAACCGATTTTAACGAAGTTGCTATTGCAAAGTATGAATAAACGATCTAAGCAACTGATTACTCATTGCGCGAGTAAATAGTATGTAGTGGGAGGAGTTAACATAAATTAAATATTTTATTTACAAACATAAATACAGAATTTCCGTTTTTGTTCGTTACATTAAATTTTCTTTGTGTTTACAATGAAAGTAAGTATATAGAGGCAGTGTATATACTACAACTATTACATAAATCATCATTCATAGTGTAAACCCACGATTATTTCCAGTAGGTACCTCCTACCACCCCCACTGCAAATGAAGTATATTCATATATATTTAACACGACGTACATAGTAGTTACTAGGTATGTAGCAGCGTGCCAAAGTTATATCGCACAGATTCACACGAGGCGCGACGCCGACGCGCGTCGTAGGTAGTCGGCACCTAATGGCCCGGGAGGTAACGACGAGCCGTCATTATAACTAAATTATGTAGGTGCCGCCTTGCTAATGCGACACAGCCCGGCGCGCCGGCCACCGCTCTTTGTTCATGCGCCCCTGGTATTTCAGTCACATTCGGAATGGAGGTTACTTTGCCCGTTGCACTATTTGTAAGGAAGGAATTTTGATTCACTTGATTACATTTGTATACTGTATACACAGAGTTATAATACAAACCACGCTAATTAAATAATGATTTAAAAAGTATTCCAAAGAATTAATTAATTTTAACTTTTACAACTTAGTAACAAATTTAGTATTTGTTTGATTTCAAAAAAACAATGTTTTTTTTATATTACACTAAATTATGTTAAATAATTTAAAATTACATAGAATAAGGTAGTAAGCGAAAGAAAATGAAAATTAAATTGCATTTACTTTTGCGACAACCACCGTATTATGCACGTTGGAGATACGTCTTTTTACACTGTTGTAAATTTACAACAAGTACCAGGCGATCATGACTGGGAGGCATGTTGTAACAATATCCACAGTTTCGTAGAATGGATGGAATTTTGTTACAATTTAATATTTGAGAATACTATCTATAACAAACTAATTAATGTTGTCAACTGGCAGATCACGTGACAATTCGTTTATACACCAAGTTTTGAAACGTTATTATTTCTAATAAAACTACTAATTCGATCTATGGTATCGGCAATCGAAAATATATGTAATTTCGTAAAGCGGGCCACGCACACTGCAATGAAGAAAAAAGACATTTGGCATATTTTAATTTTAATTGAATATTTTAATTTCCATGGGTTTTTTTATTAATTTTCTTTTTGTAAACCACGATTATTAAACAAGACATCATTAGTATTAGATTACAAACAAACGTCCAATTCATAACAGGCAAAATAATATTCCATAAAATGTAAACAACTCGGTCCCAAATCAACAGAAATGCAGATACGTCTTTTTACACTGTAAATTTACAACAAGTACCAGGAGATCAAAGCTGTTAGGAGTTACCTCCGCGTAGCTATATCACCGGAATCGAATCCGGTAGGTAGGTAGTACAGTAGTGAAGATAAATATGAGATTTATCGTGCGCGAACGAACGCTCTTAGACACTCGAAGATTGACTCGGATTCACTGGAAATGGGAGTTTTTTGTCATTTGGTACGTACTTGTTAGAACAGATATTTTATTAGTAACAATAAATGACGCGGACTTTGTTTTTTTTTTGTGATTGCTCTGTGCCTGTTGTTGATTACATTAGGTGTTGTTTGATTAAATTTGACTGCCTCGTTAGACTAGGCTGAGCGAGGTCCTGGGTTCGAATCCCAGGTCAGGCGAAGTGTTACTGGGTCTTTCCATTAGGTAATTCTCAGTAGCGGTACGAAGTCTGGATTTGTGCCCGGTTGATGGCAATAGGTTCGCCTATAACATTACAACCTAAAAACATAACTGGCGAAATGTGGGTGTGCATTTGCACCTTTGCCTAACCCTCGGGGGAATAATGACGTGAAGTTTTGTTTATGTGTTTTAATTATTAAAACTTAAGTAAAAGTGAGATCTAAGCAAGTATAAAATGTGGTATAAAAATTTATTAATACAGAGTTCGTCAGTTTGTCACGATCATAGCAGGTAAAAAATCCCTTGTCTAGGAAACAGGCTTGTATGGTGCGGATTCTTCGTACTCTATAAGATCTTGAACATTTAGCTAACATCTAGTTTCCCCGCAGACTGTATATCGGAAATCTATTAGCGAGCTTGCATAGTCCAACTTGTTCTAGCGTTACCTATGTTCTGCGTAAGATTGAGCTAATTTCCAACTGATAACTCCTGGCTAAACATGCTATCCTGGTATTTACACTGTACATAACCAGTTAAGCATTGCATCATTTATCTTTTTAATTCAACATGAGGGTCTTAATTACTCTTTTTTTGTATTCTATTCGCGGATTCGACAGATTTTTTGAAATATCAGAATCAAATGCAATACCCGCAACAGACGAAAGCTAAGGGTAACACCTACACCCAAGGAATCATTGATAGTAATGACGTCTTTTTAATTGCTAACTTATTTAGGCGTGCATAGCATGGTATGTAAATCAACATTAAAATACTTCACACTTCGCTTTACTCTGTCCTTACATTTCAAAAAAGAGAGAATATTATTTCAATCTCGAGTTTCGCCAAGTGCCTCCTCAGTCCTCACCAATGATAAATGCATGCCGTTGTGCGGCCAACAATTTTTAGCCAACGATCATTGTCCGCAGACAGTTTGATCAAACGTTGGCGCTACGCCAGCACCGCGCCCGCCTTGTTGATCGCGACACGGGATCACTCTAGTGCGGGCCGTCCGCGACGCGGTAAACTGCGTATAACAAGTTTTGATACTTTTATAAGGTAAATAAATAATGCGAACATCGATATGACTCCCAGCGATGTACGAGGTTCGCGACAATTCTGCGAAAAATAAAAATTCTTCATACCTTTGTATTTATAATTCATGATAATTACATATTTGAAGAATAGATTAAAGCATTGCTTACAGCAAAAAGCTGCTTTATTTCGAACAGCATTTACATTTAAAGATTTATTTTTTGGTTCAAGTGCATGCCAAAGCAAGAATAAATTGATAATGAATTCATATTTACAAGAACTTGTAAATTCATAATTATATTGTTGTTCCATTATTTAAGTTATTCTACTGTCAGATTTTCTGTAACGAGGGCTGTATATATGATTAAAATAAAACAAATTTCATCATCAATTCAGTATCAAGCAAAAAAAGAAATTGCTACTGAAAATTCGCTCGCAAAAAATATTAAAACCTGCAACGTAAATTCGATTCGCTGCGCCTTTCTGAGCTCCATAACGAGGCTTGAAATATAAATTATAAGTTATCAAAATGCATGGGATGAGTGCGAGCGAGAAGGCAGCATGTTTAATGGGTAAATATAACCAACCGTCAGCTCTGAAACAGTAGCGGCTATAGTCAATATTTGTCGTCACCGACTACTGTTTGACGAGATGCCTTTGGATATTTCGATTTCTATGACCAACTGAATATGATAAAAAAGACTATAATATTTTTACCATAAATATACAATGTAAATAACTTCATTATGTTGTGTGTTTACGCTACTAACCTATCGACATCTGAGCGATGGACGCTGGTGTTACCTATGTGAAAAATTGTAAAATAATTGTTTATATAAATTGTTTATTTTTTTCTTAAATTTACTAATCCAGTATCTGATTTCTAAAGCATAACAAAAAAACATTTTTAGTCCACAAAATCTAGTAGAAAAAGACTACAGAAACTAGTCTTTATTTTTATTTTTTAACGTTGCTGCGTCAATCACCAGTCGCGTGCTTGCAAACGGCCAGCCGTATATCGGCCCGGGGCGGGCGCGTTAGGGATCTACCGTAACGAATACATCTTGATACTTTTCTATTTCTTTATTTACTGAATTAAGTTTTTATTTTACTTCGTGTATATCGGGTAAATATATAATGCATGTCGGTTTTACGCTTAACGGATTTCTTTGAATGTATCATTGTGATTAAATACTTTTTGTATTCATAAAAACTTAAAGAAGAAATTGAATGTAAAATATTTATTTTAAGTAAGGTCATGTTTTCTATATTACGGTTTTACATATTTTATAACATATAATAATAAAACTTAAATATAGCTTCAACGTAAAATACTTCAAGTTGGTTTAATAGAAAAACACGCTCCATAATTTCAAAGTAGATTATTCTCTGCAAGTCTCACGTTACATGCTGTGCACCTCTCAAAGTACTCCTTAACGTCTGGGTCTTTATAAAAGTGGCGTCGGGACGTGACGACGAATCACAATCGCTTCATTTTATAAGTCATATAAATAATGTTCCTTCCAGTATTAACGGCTGCTGGAATATACTGAGTGACGTATGAAGTATTATTACAGAAACCCTTAGGTAGCATTCAGACGTAGCTTGTTAGAAGTGCTTTGATAAAGTGGCGAGACTGAGTATGTCAAGAAGTCACACAAGATCTGTATTTTGATGATAGTGGGTAAAATTACAATTTAGATGTAGATTTAACTTACTTTGAGAGATGTTTTAAGAAACTTAGCTTACCCCACTGCTTCGGAACTGCTCGCTGCATTTATTTAAACTGTGGAAATTTCAACGTGGCTTAACTTGCCAACTTGTCAGCGCATAATCTGACTAAGCCTTCAAAGAGGTGCTACATTAAATCTTTTTAATTATAGCCGGCGATTTGTCATCGTCGTAAACACGAAAGTATAAAACTCGCAGGTACAATAAAGGCGAAGCGTAGCCAGCCGTGCGGTAATCCACCAAAAGTACCAAGCATCCATAACACGTATAGATACTCAAATATTGAACGAGGCAGGCGGGCGAGCATCACAAACAGGGCTGCCAAGATCTTACGACAATGAAAGTTATCGATATTACTGACAATTTTAGTTCTCCTATTGGGTTCATAGTCGAAATATTTTGTAAGAATTATGTAACCTGTAAGCTCACAGCAACCTTGAACTTGCTCTTCTTAATAAAACATTTAAATAAATTTGTGTTTACGGAAAAACTTTGTCAGTACTACAATTTCCTATCTCCATTGTACAAACACCTGACATTTTAAAATAAAACAAGTGCTGTTTGGAAGTTAAGGATATACAACCAAGTGGGGACATAAAATTACTAATAAGAGGTTTCTTACAAGCGGTCTGTCGCCAACCCTACCCGGCACGACACAGGATACGGGCCGCGTTATCGCGCCCCCGCGGCGGGCGCACGTCACCTTGTCACCGAGCCGGTTTAATGGGCTGCCGTGTACGCCGCCTGCTCCGGCTTGATGCTTTGATTTATGAGCCCCTGGTTCTTATGTTTGTGTATTCCGTGATAAATGTGTTTATTAGTTTGTAATTATTTATTGGGCTGTTGGAAATAAGGTCGTCGTGTCACGCTTGAAACTCCAATTTTTCATTTACAATGAAACAATTTTTACGAAATTTATTTGCCTTGACGGGACCCCTTTTCGTGTGACTCTATTATAAGGAGAGTCTGTTGAAGCTTTCAGTAGAACAGGGTCAGGTGTCATCAGGTATCCAAATAACGTATGAAATAGAACATCCTTTTAAAACAGTTACGGTATAATAATTCTTCAAAGCGTGAAATGCATGTTCTGTAGCTAGCAGCGATATACGTGGGTAGCATAGCAACGTACAGTTAAGCTTGTGGCCGGCGGCGAGCGCACGCCGCCGTCGTCATGCCGCCATAGTGGGCCGCACTGGGCCGCACCCACCGCGTCGACCCGACACGGCTTCCATACGGGGTGTGCGAGTGCGACACTCTTTGTTTTTTTAGGCCAGTTGTACCACGCAAGACGATAACTTATGCTTGCGTATACAGTTCTTTTTATTTCTTTGAAATACTGGGAACGACATTTCAAGAACTGTTAACGCACTTGATCTTGGTTTTTTTTACAGAAAGACAGAATTCTGGCACCTAACTCAGAAAGCTCTTTATCAGACTCCAGCTCAAACTGCAACCGACAATGTAGAGCAAAGAGCTTGGGTTAAGCTTAAGTAACCAAAAAGGCACTTAAATATAATTGCGCGTTAATGTATCGTAGGACTAGAGCAGACCACCCATCATACCGCTAATTAGTCACGGCACAGCATTATTACTTGCTAATGTATTCGAACATTAACGCAAGCAAAGTGGCGAATATATTTCACTTTATAGGCTAACTTATTCGTAATCTACGTGCTCATGTAAAACGGCCTTGTTCTGTAAATATTGTGGCTCTTCTTAAGAGTCGTTCAAGTTAGCCTTAATTCAAGACTGATATGACTTTTAAGTTTCACTCAAACTTCTGTTTACATAAGTTCCTACTTGAAAAAGGCTACATGGATACAGGTCACCTCGTAGAAGTAACAATAAAGGAGTTACTAGTGCGTTTCAAATCCAACACTTTGTGCGATGTGCCCTTTCTAGAACGTGAAGCCTGTAAGCCACTGCAATATTTGGAGAATGGGATCAGGCTTGCGGCTCTAGCTCTAGCGTGCAAAACCCGGTACTTACAGTGATGCGTGTGGCGTGAGTGAGCAAAACCTGCCCTTTTTGACCTTTAGCTACTTGGTCAAACACTTTACTGACTTCTAACACCACCTTAATGTGTATTTGATAGCAGTGTGTCAAAATAACACATTTTTTTGCAGTTTTGGGATCCGTCTTTGCTGCGCCACAAAAACTTGCCTACCAGGGCCATGGCGCTCGAATGATTATTTAAATCTTGCATCTATATCAGTTGGCGGCAACATGCTCGTGTCGAAAAAAACGTCGGCGTTGTGGATTGCATAAAAAATGTCTGGCTGGCGGCGAGCGGCGCGGCGCGCGGCGGGTCGCTAACGCCGCCTCTAATGACGGCGCGCCCGACTCGCTCGCTTTGAGAGTAGGGCTGTGTATACTTTTATTAAATGCATATTTTTTGGATAAGGCTACATTTTTGTTGTTTAATTTTACGATAAGCAAGGGTTTCTTATACTGTGAAATGCTACAACCAACGTAATTAAGAGTAGTTTCGGGTTTTTAACTTAGAATACCAAATTTATTTTTTTCACAGACCATCTCTCCGATTGTTTTTAATATACGTCTTCCCACACTAGGATGTTTCTGAATCCTGGGTGCGTTCCAGAAATATGAAATATCACATACACAATCGCCCAGATTCGAGACAAACGTCTGCGGAACATACAATTTTTTATCCTATATAAGAATCGAACCCGCAACCCTTAGCGCCGCAGTCCAATCGCTTAGCCCCTGCGCCAAAGGTCGTCGTATTTTTATTATCATATAAATGTTCAAAAATACTAACAATAAACAGCAACTTTGTGTTTTCGTATATGACTGAAGGTTTATGTTTTCATACATGTTACTGCAGCAGTATTAGTTCTCCAACTGTAAAAAATACCTGCAACAGCTCTGTACTCACAAACGAGCTCTCGACTAACAAAATAATGTTTCTAAAAGAATTTCCACAAGCGCTCATAAATAAGTTATAAACGTGTACAAATTAAAAACGAGTCACCGCCAGCCCTGGCGGCGTGGGTGCGAGTTGCCTCCTACATATTTAATTTGCCCGGACTGGTTTCTGTCCGAGCGCCGCTACGCTTTGTGTTTCGTTATGGCTCTATCGCTCCGCTCTGTAGGGCTGCCTGATGAGGAATCGCTACTTTATTGGCGAGTGGGTGCTCTGAATACGGAGCCGGGAATTTATGTTTTAGCGAATAGTTCCCGGCGTTTTGTCGACGCCAATAAAATACTCAAGCGTTGCGCGCCGTTCCCAGTTTAATAAATAAAATATTAGCCACGATTCAGAAAATCGAGATCAAAAACTCATTTTCAAATCAAACACAAATAAGCAAGTTTTTGGCTTTTCGGTCTTATCCTGAGATATTTGTGAAGGGTGACAAGAGTACGTAAGCCGAAAAATGTAATCCCGGTCACGAACTGCGTGGAACTTTGCTTAAGAATATTCGTAGAAAACAATAGGAAAGTTTGTCGTCTCATGGAATATTTAAACTATTGAAGGGACAAGCGCTCCGTGGTCTTTTTTGTATGCTATCGGAACCTCAACTTAACCTTAATATTGTAGGAGGTCTGACATTCTCTGCGCGTACTTGAAACTTCTGAGAATTTGCAATGTGTTTCTGCCTCTATCTAATCTTATAAGACAAACTTTAGAGGTAAAAAAAAAGGTATTCTCCTTATGAAACAACGTGAATAAAGTCTCCCGTCTCTAGTGATATGCACATTACTCTCGTCTCATCGCAGTTTTACCGTTAAGTACTAAACACTTTATCCGTGGCGTAACGTGTAGCACAAACTGTCATAACAACAAACTTTGTAAGCGAGACCTTCTTCCGCAGAGCTTCTAAGAAAAGTGTAAAACGCCTTCTTAAAGCGAACTAGCTCATATCTTAATTCATAATTCAATATTCACTTCGCTCTACTTTCTGTGGCAAAGTGCAAGCGCGCGGGAAAAAAGCCAGCAGGGTAAACGGGAGGGTGAGAGCAAAGTGGGGGCTTGGGGGTGTTAGCAGGGGGAGCCCGTAATCCCTTATCGCGGCCGCCGACCGCGCATCGACAATTATTATAAAGAGCCCGATGTAAACTAGTGTAAGTACGTACGGTGCGAGCTGTGAATAGGAGGGGCCTTGATTTATAAAGTGTGTTAGGCATTTGTTGCTCTTATAAAATATGCGTAATGTATGTTTCTAATCCTTATATACTTTGAAATATATATAACACGCGACACGCGAGTGTTTTGACTCTACCTAAATGTAATTCAGCCACGTTACACGGTAGAAACATAAAAAATCTATTTAATATGATTCAAGGCGTCAATGAAAATGTCAACTTCAAGTTTCGTAAAAAATAAAATGATATCAAGTATCAAAACTGTTCACACTTAATACACGACACCGCAGTCATAAGCTACCGGCCACCGCGCGCGGCCCGTCGTCGGCCACGGGTCCCACAATACTACCTCGCTCTCTCTCACACCTATATCCCTGTCGCACGCTAGGGAAGGAAGCGCACTTCGCCGAAAACTTGGGAAAAATAATCAGATTTTTTTTAGCCGAGGCCGATGTCGCGTGTCTGGATTGGTAATGTCGAACGGCCCAAACAGCAGACGACTGATCTTGATAATGGAGAGAGGCTTGCGTGACACTATTCGAAAGTTAGCGGAATATTGTTTTCTGAGTAAGGAACTTTGAGGCATTTATGTTCAAGTGTGGACGTCTTCCGGCTGATGATGATGATGAAGTCGATATGACGGGAATAATTAAGTGGTGGTTTAGGTGGGTAGCTTAAAAACAAAACCAAAACAAGCTTTTACCTTATTAAATATAATAAGAAGACGATAAACTATCAGGAAATAATTACCACACCAAATAAATTCCATTGCCTATCCATATTTGAGCGCCATTGTATTCGGCTAAAGTCGCGCCGAGCTCTAGACCAACCCTACAGAGCTAAGTGGAGCTAGCGAAATTTCCCGCCAGCAAAACGCGCCGTAAGAATTTATTAATAAACACCTCCGTTGTAACTCTGAAGCATCTAGCTTATTATTACGAATTTGTCAAATACCTTAAAGTACTATTTGTCTAATTGAATTGAATTTAGCCACTATACGTAATATAATAAATGGTCCGGTTGTCCACTGAGCAAAGATATGTTTGTGTCTCTGGGGATTTTTATTTGAGTTTATGAGATTTTTTTCCCGAATTAAATAAATTTTATTTGTTTATTATATGGTTGATGAACAACGGTGTCAAAGTTTGAACTGCCTGTAGGCCTCTGATATGGCTTTACAAACTGTTGAAAAATCTCTCAGGTGTGCCGGTTTCCTCACGATGTCCTTCCCCGTTTTTAGCAACTAATAACTAATTTATAGTACGCATGGAATTCGAAAAGACATTGGTGCGTGGGCGGGTTTGTTGCGACCTTTTACTTGGCAATCCGACGGTCATACCACTCGGTTATCACTGTATGAGCAAAGATGAAATTTGGAATTGGAGTATCTAACTTTAACGGATGTCATAGGACTTCATTGCTTCGGTGGTTCTTAATGGTCGTCATTGTAGGTCCTGGCTTAGGGACAATGGTAAAAAATATATGCACGAGGCTTGTCCCATGAAACAATTGAAAAGAGTAGTATAATATGAGTACCTATGTGTACAGTCAACAGCAAAACTAGATGATCAAAATCTGAAATTTAATACTAATGAACGGTGATCACGAATATATGGCAGCTGTACTAGTAGTAAATGTTTGGTATCATTTACAATCACATACTTTGGAATCACTACGACGCCACAGAGTTCTGACGCGAACTCCGTTCTAGTATTGAATTTCTGATTTTGATCATCTACTTTTGCTGTTGACTGTACTATACGCCAATACGGTAAACTGGACGTTACAATTCGCTTTAAAATAAAGAATCCGATACATTCAACTAAAAAATATTCCTGGATGTCAAGTTCTAAAATATCTCACTAGAATAGTTTACAGTCAAACAGTATCCTCCGTCTAGTATACAGGTACTACGGTATAGTACTCACTCGCAGCATATTATCATAATACACGCTCACGAGGCGTTGATCGCGACGAATAATAATAAACAGTAATGGGGTGCGACGCGACTGAGCTATGTGTGGGACTATACCTGGCTGGTTCGATTCCTGAACGACTCGAGTTGATATAAGAAGTTTAGTAATCGAATATAAAAAGAAAACAACAATACAAAGTTCTATATTTGAAATAAAAAAGTATTCTAAAATGGCGCTTTGACTATTTGAAATTCTCCTACGATTTTTTTTTTGGTGAGTATAAAGGCATTTTGTAAAACGCCCAGAACTGAAAGCCAACAATTGAAGGTCGTAAAAGGGCGGATTATTCGCGATGGCCACCGCAGGGAGTCTGGGATATTGAGAGATTGAGACAGAACAGTCTGGCTTTTTTCCACCAAAGAAGTATTTAACTTAAACATTGGCTTTTTATTATTTTTTACAGATTGTGGAAGGCAAACGATTTTCTTTAAAAAAAATCTGGGAACCTCACAAAAATCATAAAGAGGTTGTTTTCTTATGGTGACAGCCCTAAACCTATACATATTATATAATTCGTTTTGTCAACTGGCATAGCCAGGTTAGAAAATTTAGAAATGCATCTCAAAATCCCGGCTAGAGATTACTAAAAACACCTTAATGATATTCTTTAAGTAACTTATAGATAATCTACAAACTTTCAAAGTTACGCGATTATACAAACAAGTCAGTAAGTCACAAGTCTATTTCACAGTCGCAGCACTATTTTCCCGCGATCGCCGACGTCACCTTCCCGCCATTTGTGCCGTTCGCGCCATTTTGGGCCGTCAAATGGCGCGCTGTCAAACGCATCGTCGGAACTCGAGACGCGAATTGAGTTTCGAAAAGCGCTGGCTTCATTAATTTTAGGTATTAGTTTAAATTTAACTTTATTAATTCTGAACAATTTTCTTGGAGCGTATTTATGTATTGTAATATTTATTTACATGTCTAATCTGGTTTATTTTTAATAAAGACAAGATAGTACGATGTTACAAGTCTGACGTAGCAGCGTAGCGCCAAACGAAGAAAGGCAGACAGTCTAAAAGGACTCATATGATGTGGCATAGGTACATAATAAATACTTACTTACTTAGACGCTTGGTAAGTCCTGCAACAATAAGGCCGCCCCCAATTACATGTGGCCTTGTAACATGACTGGCAACATGTGGGTGCACTATTCGCCTGCCTACCCCTTCACAGCACACAGGCGTGATAATAATATGTCATGTTCTCTAACTATAAAAAACACGCTTGTACCTACTTGTACGAATTAGACTATTTCGCATCCGGAAATAAATCTTGATACTTTAAACTACAGTCGACTATGTATCAGTTCGCATCACTGGCAGTCAAGCACGGCGGAGATTGGCATGCCAAACCAACTGGCAATCAATAACGACTGTCGACGGGATTACACGTGAATTAAACACGCTAGTAGTACGTTATCAGTCTGATTTTACCTTTAGCTTTTGAGACTGGCAATATAAAAAGTATTTAATAAAAATAAATAATTATGTAAAAGGGAGCTGTCTATAAATGACGTGTACTTAATATTTCGTTCAAATTTAGAATGTACCAAATTCAAGGACTCAAATAATTTTTATTAATTAAGTGCCAGTGTAGAACAGCAATTTTTTTTAAACCGCGCTGTTTACTAATTTCAAAAACTTTTTAGTTTTAATTTACTTATCGATATTGAAAGATGTTCGTCTGTGAAAATCGTCATTAAAATGATTCTGAGCATAAAATTGATTGATTTTTTTAAGTCTTTTCTAGAAAGGTATCGATTAATGTAATGAATATAGTAAGTAAAAATCGAAATATTATGACATTTATAAAATATTTATTTTCTCAATACATCACAATCTGTTTACAATCTAATTGTGGCACAACAACAGATAATATACATATAATATTCCAAATCGTACTAAAAGTTACTGTCACTATTTGAGGTATTTTATTACATATTATCATAGCATGCATGCTGCATTTACTCTAAGGGCTAAATCCAACAGGACAAAGCCTGAATTACCCGGATTATGTCAACAACCCGCGAATTAGGGGTGCTTTGACACCCGGGGAACTCTAGCTGTTGACGACAAATCACAAATTATTTATTACATAATATATTAATCACATTTATATATAACACAGATATCTACTATGTATAAACCTATCACAATTAAAATAAATTCGTATTGTTGGCAACCACGAAATTCGGGTGTTGCTATATTAACATAAAAAGGATATTATTATAATGGTAACATTTGTTATTTTTTCGTAAAATAAAGTAACACAGCCGAAACATCGAGATCTACTTTACACCGAAACATCGTTGACTAGTTTTTGAAAAAAAAAACCCTACGTTAATATTTTTTTTCTATGAAAACATTGGAGAACTTTTCTACCACATCGACCACACGAATATCCCATCTAAAATACGTATAAATAATTAATTACAAATTACCCAAATCACTGTGAAGTGATTAATTGTGCGTCGGACGCTTTAATACGAAGGTATATTGTAGTGAGCAATATTCTCAAACTTATCTCAACAGAGAAAAATGAGGTACTTTTAGGTTGTATGTGAGCAAAACCAGGTGCCGATAGCCACTGGAATCTTAATCTTCGGCCTCAGAGCCCAGACAGTATTCAGTAGCCTTCAAGTCCCTGCTCATATCATCAGGAGAATCGTTCCTTATGCCCAAGGACCGAGAGGCGAAACTGCTTTGAGTCGCCATGCCCGCCAAAATCCCGTTGGACAGAGCCTGTACCGATAAGGCTTCCTGGGACGGCCCAGCATAACTGTACTGCTGATAAACAGCTTGGATCCTCGCCGCATTCACCAATGTCTGTATTTTTAGTTGCGTATCCAGTGCCAAGCTGAGCGGCAACTTCCTCAACTGACTTGCAATCAGCTTCCCAAACATCTCAAACTCGTTCTCATTTCCATTTTCGGAATGTTGACTCAGATCTTGAGGTAAGTCTGTTAGGTCATTACTGTCCGAATTACTTTTCTTTTGTTTCAAAGGGACCGGGTAGATGGTAGCGAGTGAGGTCGGCAATGGCGTGGCGATCCCTACCGGGGGATTGAGGAACGGCGCGGACGTTACCGGCGGGAGAATGCCGAACGTCCCCTGATTTAAGCCGAACGGCGTGCCGGGGCGAGGGGACGGCGTATTCAACACGTACGGTGTCGACGAACGTGTCGAGCTGCGACGCTTCCGCGGACTTTTCTTTTCCGGTGATTTACGTTCGCTCAGGTCTTGAACCACGTCGCTGTCGTCGCTCGCCGGGATCTCCAGCAAACTGTTGTCCACCTATCAAACAAACGTTCAGCCACTTAGCATCAGAGCGCATGTGTAAACATTGTAAGCGATGTAAACAACAAAAAAATAGACTCACAGAACTTGGTGTGACGATCGCCCGCAGAAACCTGTCTGCGTGCTCAAACCACGTGACGCTCGGTCTGTACGCATGCGCGCCAGCCTTCCTCGCCGCGCGAATCTTCTTCAACTCGACGCTGTACGACGAACGTATGTTTTTTATTTTATTTTTCAATTCTTTTACAGTGACGTCGACCAAATTCAGTGTATTTATTATTTCTATGTATCCTTGCTCCCTTATTTTCTTGTTCTTGTAGTGTTCGGAGACAGGGTTCCAGAGGTATTCGCGTTTCTCATACTCGATAATCATCTGGATGGTCAGGTCCTCGCTCCACTTGGGGTTAGCCAGGATCGCAACCATTTTGTTTTAAAGCATGCTATTTTAGCACGATTGGTATTTTTTATTTAGTTTATTTGTTATTTAATTTCGCGAGTTTAGCGTTGTTAGTACCAGGAGCGCAGAAGGGTGCGGGCGGTTCGCATGCGCGCAGCATACTAAAAGCACGTCGATGGGCCGGCACCCCGCGCGGGGGGTCTATTTCGGGAGTAGCCGGCATCACGCAGTCGCGTGCTTTGGAGCGTGCTGTTTCCTCTTCTCACCGCTCGGAGGCTGGGCGCCGAGTGAAACGGAAGATTTGTGGCCGGCGGACGGACGACTGCTCGTACCTACAACGGCGACCGCCCGCCAATTGTCATATTTCAATTGGAACACTTACGAGCTTTTGCGATATTGAATTTAACATTTTCTATAGCCGTAAATATTGTGATAGTGAGTCGTAGTGGCAGAATATTATTATGATGTATTGAGTGATTAATGTACTTACTTATTAAATTTATTATCCTTGCTTATTTTGCACTTTGACGATGTGCATTAAATAATCTTTATAAATTGTAAATAACTGGGTACATAATAATAGAGTTTCGGTCAGTATTGTAATAAATAGTTTATAATAACTATAAAATTTAATAAAATGCCAGCCTGAAAAATGTGGTTTAATTTATTTATTATATATTTTTTATCATTTATGTACATAGTTTCGATATTTGAAAAAATGTTTTATAGAATGTCATTAAACTTAAAAAAAAATTTTTTTCAAATGATAAAAAAATAAAAAGTCATATTTAAATTTAAAATGAAATTCTCGAACATGGAATACTCGAACTATGTACGGTGCTCGAACGTCCGTGATCCTTGTCGCTCGGGCCCGGCCGGACTCGCCGCGCTCCGCGTCGGGCAGGCGAGGCGCGGCGCGGGCCAGCGCGGGCCATTTGCTCGCGCCGCGCCGTTCGACGGTCGCTTACCGCCGGCGCCGCCGCCCTAACGTCTGCCCGTGTTTGCCGACCAGCCGATAACCTCGTAGTGACCCTGCGCATAATTATTGTGAACGCAATTTGCAAAATTGGGTACATTTTTTTGCGATTCGCTTAGGGGGTATCATTAAACGTTTTATTTGTGAACCTAAACATATTTTGTTTATCTAAAAAGATTGAATTAAACTATCATTAATATTTAAGTTTCGATATACTGACGCTGACCTTGCTAAAAAACTATCTACGGACCGAAATAAATACTACTATCTGTAAACATTACTAAGTTATTTCCTTTGCATGATAATATTAATTGGGAAGAAAATATGTAGGGGCACGTAGTGGAAATAACTATTAATAATGAAATAGCGCCCAATGAAGATAACAGGAGCGCGGTAGAAGCAATTTGAATGCAGGTGCAGCGCGCGAGAGATTAAAACACTGTTCGAAACTGTTTTGTGACGTAAATTTAATTATTTTCCCTTAGATTTAAGATGAACTCTGATTAATTTTGACTGCCTCGTTGGTCTAGTGGTCGCTAAGCGCGACTGCTGAGCACGAGGTCCTGGGTTCGAATCCTGGGTCGGGCAAAGTGTTACTGGGTTTTTCCATTAGGTAATTCTCAGTAGCAGCATGGAGTCTGGATTGATAACAATAGGCTCGCCCCCTATTACATTGGGACCTAAAACATAACTGGCGAAATGTAGGTGTAATAAATGTGCACCTCTGCCTACCCCTTCGGAGAATACAGGCGTGATGTTATGTTTTTTTGTTAATTTTGCAAATCGACGTTCTGTAACTCATTCACTATTGTAATTATAAAACATTTGATTCCCAAAATTGTTTCTGCATCTACGATATCACCATTCTCATTCTCTCTCATTTTAATTTGTATTCTAATTCATTTAATTACCAATATTAATAAAGCCGTACTCTGTGTGGATAAATAATTCTGCTCAATTTGATGTCAACGTAGCTGTTTACTGAATGCAAAATTTTGCTTCATTTTTTTAATATGGTCGTTTAGAATTTAAGCTGAGTAGTGATAATGGTATCTGTAACGCTCACTATTAAGCGCCAATTTTGTTTTAGACAGAATCATTTCCTCGCATAGATCGAACTCAGGTGTCAAGGTTTCTTTCAAAGTCCAGACAATACAATAATTTAAGTGAGAACAGTGGGTTCAATAGATCAGATTGGTCTATAGAAAGCAACGAGTTTAAGCGGACCTGTCTTGACACTTGACAGACGCCCAGTCTCGTACCATCTGCAGGATATTTGGGGTGGCCGCATAAAATACTCAAGTCTCAAAATGTCAGACGAGTATAAGTTTTTTTTTTTTAAGAAAACCTTAGAAGTGTAAGTATTTAGAAGCCTTTGTTTTATAGTTCACTTTCATTTTAGTGTGAAAGTAGGCAGTAGTTCGTGTCGTCGGTAAGCATAAATATTATCTAGGAGCTGGACTATAAATCATTTACTGTCACAGTAACTTTACTGGATATGATCCATTCGCAAGCAAACCATGTGCAGCGACATCCGTATTTTAATTAAGAAAACTATTATCAGAACAATTGCTGTGTCGCTCGCTATAATAAAAGCAAAGTGGCAATATTCGTACGTCGGCGCGTCTGACAGCGAACGTCACTAGATAGAAACGACCCAGCCTCTACAGCGATAAGATACGCAGCGAGACGGGACGGGAAATCTCAGCGATGCGAGTCCGTGAAATGTGTCCTGAAAATGTGTGGCGCGCTACGCTTAAATATTGCTCCGGTTTTCACGTTATGAGATCAAAACTGAATAGGACTTTTGTCATATTGCAGGGTTTAGTCGTGCTGCTGGATTTTGTTTCGGATGGAATATTGTGTGGATTTATGTTTGCGGAACTTTTGGAATATTCCTGTTTGTTTTATTTATCACCCTAAAACTAGCTTCACAGGTTAGTATCAAATGGGAATATAGGAATATAGCACAAATGCGCAGTGCTCAAACTTTTTAATTTGACTGTACTTGATAATATAAGAGTTAGGGCATCGATATTATTTGCAGTCGTCATAAAATTATAAATACTCTTCCGAAGGCTAAATACAATTACAGAAGTGATCAAAATCAAAAGCAAGACGACTTCTGGAAAGCTAGTTAGTTGCAGTTGAGTTGATCTAACTGCATGACAGTTGACATGTTAAGTACGTAGTTCCCATGTAAATAGGGCAGGTGACAGCAAAAATTAAGTACACCACACACATTCAACACGCATAATATAACAAACATCACATACACAGCTGTCAAGCGGTCCCGTGTTGCGTCACTGCACGCGAGCACATCTATCTACGGTGCTATAGTTCCACAGACTTCCATTTACCATCAAACCAACAAAAAATATACCTTAACTCTTTGGAATAAAGGTGGTCGTGATGGTAAATCAGTGTGTGCGGCACTCGACTTGATAGGTGCCGGTGCCGGCGAGGCCAAGAGACAGATAAATATCGCTTTATACTCATCGCATCGCTTTGAAGCGGTGCGGTCAGTAATTTTCTCGCTCTCACTCCGTGCCGTGGCGTTAGCAGTCTCGTGTATATTTATCACGGTGATATACTAACGTGCTCGCGGCGACGCCGACGGCTTTTACGATTATTGTTCTTGCTTTTGTTTGAAGGCTCGTATTAAGCATATGGAAATGGCAAGCGCGAAGCACATGGAAAGGTTTTAACGTTAGTTAAACCGGGAAGATCGATGGTTCCGCGTGTCAGCTGAGTTTCTTTATGTATGGGTAAAGTCGTCCAAAGTAATTAAAATGTTTGGTTTACATAATATATGAACGTGGGAAATAATCAACGTGATAAATTTTTGAAACTATCGTCAGCGATAAACTATAAGGCATTGGTTAATAGTTAAATAGTCTATCAAAACAATATCATAGGAGCAGTGAAATGCCGAAGAAGAGATGAACGTATTTGATAAAAAATATGAAAAGAAGGCAGTAACTGCTGTGATGACGGATAGAAGAGATAAATGGACAATATTAATCATTACGCCGAGGTGGAGTAACAGTGAACAGGGAAAGATATGATGAATCAGTGTAAGTAAGTATGCTATATTATTCAAAAGTACCTGTGTTGTTAACCATAGAAGTCGTGGTTATAATAACAAAGATTTAAAACCGAAAGGGAACATAGGTAATGATTTGGTATGTAAAACTAAACCGCCATGACGGAAAAGTTAGAAAGAAGCCTTCAAGCGCAAAACTAAGGAGACGAGGAATCACTACAATTATCCGGAACGGCAGCCGGTATACCTCTAAAACGTATACAACACAAACAACTTCGTTTGAAAGCGGCTCCCTATAATTTCGCAAACTTATACAAAAACCCTTTAGATAGCACGCTACAAATGAACACTGCTGTAAATTGACAAGACTACGTCGCATTACTACGGGGCAAGGCGCCATTTTGCGAAATGTATCCTCACGCGGTAACATAATGAGGGTGACAGCGGCGCGGGAGGATAACAGGCTACAAGCCCCCTGGCCCTTTGACGAGCTACCGACACCGCCGCCGCCGCGCGCCTCGGAATGGGCTTGGTCGTTAGTAGCGCTGTGAAATATTTCAGCATTCTTTTTGGAGTGCGAACTCATAACGAAATGTTGATGAATGAAGTAATGCGTATTATTCACTTTTTTATATTATTGCAATCCGTTACATAAATTAGGCAGGAATAAGTTTTATAAAATATATATAGGTATATTCTTATACATTATATGAGTTGGTAGGTTAGTACTGAAAATAGCCCATATGACAATATATCATCATGACTGTTATATAGCACTACAGCCTGTAAACATTGTCTACAGGCGCAAGCTACACCTACCACGATACGCTAGCGATAGAGGTACATCGCTGCAAGTAACAAATCAACTATCAAAATGGTTCTTGTCGCACTATAAGCCCGCCAAAACAGTCGACACGCGCCAAGTGCGGCCCGGGGCGCGGTGCTCGCGCATACCGACGGCACGCTAGCGATAAATACCTATCGTTGTATTGAGTACATACACAAGTATCAAGACTGTTCACATCGCTGTGCACGCCCGTCAGCACAGTCGACAGGCGCGAGGCGCGGCCCGGGGCGCGGTGGTCGCACCTACCACGACACGCTAGCGATAAATACCTATCGCTATTGAGTGTTTATCACTCAGCAGACAGTGTAGAAGAGAAACCAATATAAAGCTCAAGATTAGTAAATTACCACCCAGTGCAGTTCAACACAGCGGAGTTAGGGTACTCTGCTGCGAGAGGCGCATTGTTTACGTCGCGCGTCGCCTTGCGGCAGAGTCGCGGCTGTATACAATGTTTGATTTTACAAAAAACTGCGCTATGTTGAACAGACTGAAACTGCACTATTCAACACTGGGTTTATTCACCTGTGTCAAAATAGGATTCAAACCAATAGACGTCGAGCTCTTGGTTGCAGGTTGAATGGGTAATTTTATCAGGACATGAGTAAAGTAAGACTTCTGTACGTCCCTGTTTAGTGTCACCAGAATATAGCGTTTTGAGCACATTCCATCTTCCGCCTGAAGTAACAGTATACAGTAAGTCTGTCTCATAGCCGTTCACGTGAGGCGACTATATTATATGTTTATTATTTACTTATGTTTAGGGCATTAATACTCGTAGCATCTGTCTACTAGAGGTTGAAAGAATATCACTACAGATTGACAAGTGTGAGCCAACCATTTTCCCAAGTTTATTTAAAGTTTTTAATACGATTTGTTTATGAAGAAGATGACAAAATTACGTAAGTATGATAGACAAGTCCAAACTAATAACTAGTGTAACAAAGTTAAATGAACGGACAACTTCTACAAACTCCGTAACAAAGAAAACACTACGTAATATCGACATGATGTCTCAGAAACTGTGTCTGTGGGGCTTTCAGGTCAAAAATAATATAACAAAACAGCAAAACACGGGCAACAAGACCTCACAACAAGACAGAAAATAAATGTACAAAAAAACCGCGAAAAATCATCACCCGGGAGCAGGGGCTAACGAGCGGTAGGTACCAGGGAGGCATGACATTATAGAGGCACGCGCCATTAGACGAGCGGCGGTGGCGGAACGGGCCCTATTTCCGGAAGGAAGCGCGCCCGGAAGCCGCGCCGCGTCCGCCCCGCCTGTCGCTAAGTTACTTCGCCTGCCACTGAATTATGGCCGCCTGGTGTCTGCACTAGATTTTGATACGGGCATGCTAGCCTAGTCTTAAGTTATTCCGATGCAGTTTTGCTTCGCGTTGGCTGTTGGTTAAGTTAATATTCCGAGTTTAGTATTTTACTTACTCAAGCAGGGCTTTTGCTTACCTGAAACACAAAAAAAAACAATATTTATATTATATTATGCAATACAATTAAATAAAGGCCGTGCTATTCTCAAAGCGTATCTCATTCATATAACTTTTGGTCAAAAATAGTTCGTAGCAACAAGCTACAGTTACGAACTTGATCGCCCTACAAAAACTTTGAACTTGCTACGTATTTGTAGACGAGAAAAAAACTCGCCCTAACATCCCACCTCCTCCATTATAGAAGTCACTTAAAAACCATAATTTATAAGTCCCAAACAAACTTAAACTATCCGATTTATATCAGTGTAAAATTAGTGAGATTACATATTAATATCTACCTACATGAGATAGCCCACTTCGCACAGCCCGCGATCACACGCGTTGACGACACCCTGCGATATCTCTGTCATCGGATCCCCGAGGTATTTGTTATTAACAGTCTTTGACAATAAACATCGAACCTCACTCGAGGTTATTTCATCCAGAATGGACTTTAAAAGCATTGCTTTTTCGACCACTTACATACTTTAGATAGGCGCAGTAGCTAATCGACGAAGGCGGCGATTTAAGCTGTTTTGAGATTCCAAATTCCTACAGTTATTTGTTGTAAGTCGGTAGTGATAATTACATTTTAGACTTTTTTTTGTGCGCAGACATTATTGACAAATATCATTTAATTAGGTACAAATATAATCTTTGTAATCTAATTAATCTATTGACAAATTAAAATACTAGCTCTGAATAATGAGGTACCTAAGTAAAATGTAACTAAAATAGTGTGATTCTACAACTCTCTACCTTACCGACTCCATCAGAGATTTCGAGAGACTCAATTTTTTTTTTTGATATCTTTACATTTCAAAATCTTGTTAATTTAGAATAAAAAAATAGGTAAACAAACTGACAGCGTCGTAAGATTACGTAAATCTTGTTCTAAACTTAAATCCACAAAACTTAATCCAAATTCAAAATATCTTTAGAAAAGATGGTTGGAAAAAAAAACAAATGCCAAATTTGACAATCCTGGAAAAACCCGCAAGGTTGTCGTGTGCAGGCACGTTATTTAGTATTAGGTCCGGGGCGTACGCGGTGCGGTTAGGGACAGCATTAATCAAAATTAAAAGTGGATTACGACAGGGTTGCCTCCGCTCGCACGGACTACCGTGCTACCGCTGCTAAATGAGGGGCTGGTTATCTGCGTCATATTCAAAATTTCAAAGTGGTACTAATACTCAAAGTTATTATATAAATATTTCGTTTATATTTTTTATTTTTCTATGTGAGAATATACGAGTGTTATTATAGGTAATTTTTAGTTTAGTAGGTTTTTTATTTTTAGCACATTTACATTTTTTATTTTAGCTAAAAATGAAACCGCCCTCTAACCATGAACTCTAAAAGCAGGACAGGTTACGTTGTGGAAGCGAGACGCCGCATTACAGTACACGTAGCGGGGCGCGGGCGTCTCGCTTCCATAATGGTAACTGCCCTGCTTTAAGAGTTCATGGTAAGGGGGCTGTTCTGGGAAGAGACTGACTTGGGAGAGGCCTAGGTCCAGCAGTGAACCGTGATAGGCTGAGAGAGAGAGAGGCTGTTCCTATTATTTCTTTTTTTTTTCTTTTTTGATAAAACGTCGCCCCACACTAGGAAGTTCTCCTGTGTCGTGGGTGCGTTTCACAAACATGAAATATCACATACACAAACACCCAGACTCGGGACAAACATCTGTGGTTCGCACAAAGTATTGCCCCGTGCGGGAATCGAACCACACGCTTAGCCACTGCGCTAATCAGGTCGTCAAAACGCAGAAGCAGTCCAAGCAACCTATGACAAAATAATTTTAGTAAAAACCTTCAGTGCAACTGCGATCTCTAAGTTTGGCAAAAAAATAATGGAGAAGAGAATGTTGTCTCCAAGACAATAAAGACACACAAGGTTTTAGAAATGTCGATAAAAGTCACAATGAGATTAGTTCCCTATCTGCAGTCAAGGATTGTTGTAATCTGTTTGTGGTTTATTTAATAAGCTACCGACCTCCGACGTATTCTGTGTAGAGATTATACCGCAACTTTTCCGGGATAAAAAATAGTCTATATTCTTCCCAGGATTAAAGATATTTGCATTATCCACTGTACATGTGAGAATTGATGATAATTTTTTTATTTTTTTATTTTTTTTTTTAAAAAACGTCGCCCCACACTAGGAATTTCTCCTGTATCGTGGGTGCGTTTCACAAACATGAAATATCACAAACACAAACACCCAGACTCGGGACAAACATCTGTGGTACGCACAAAGTTTTGCCCCGTGCGGGAATCGAACCCGCAACCCTTAGCGCAGCAGTCCAATCGCTTAACCACTGCGCTAATCAGGTCGTCGAATTGAAAGTAGAGTAAAGTTTTCGATCAACTGACTGGTTTAAGCGATTTTTTTATATTTACCATTTAAAAATAAATAATAAGAGTATTAGCCTCAACAAACTGGCCTCATGTGACGTCATTAACACCGCCGCCCTGCTGGCGCCATAGTTAGTAAAGAGATTGAATTTCTGCGCGAAACGGAGTCCGTATCGCATTGGACAATATTTTTTTATGGTATGCAGATATGTATCTAGTATGTTTTTTGTACAGGGGTCAGTCAACATACTCACGGAAACGGAACAAATCATTTTCGGGGACTTTAACTTCTTAGTATGGCAACATATACGATAAAGCGTATTTATTTACATGAATATATACAATTTACAAGAAAACAAAAACTTATAGACTTACTAGCTGCGCCCCGCGGTGTTACCCGCTATATTTTTTCGGGATAAAAGTAGCCTACGTATTAATCCAGGGTGTCAGCTACCTCCATATGATTTATCATCAAAATCGGTCTATCCGTTTGAGCGTGAAGAGGTAACAAACATACAAACACACTCACAAACTTTCGTCTTTATAATATTAGTGTGATGTGATAGACAGAGTTCCATAGATTTTCATAAGATACGATACATAAGAGCAAAATTACAAATTAAATACATGCCCTAAGTTATTCAAGCAAGATGGACGACTCACTGGTGCAGTGGCTCAGCGATTGGACTGTTACCGGTTGCGGGTTCGATTCCCGCACGGGCCAAAAGAAGCGAACCGCAGATATTTGCCTCGAGTATGTGACAATTGCGGGCAACCGGTGGATGCAATTGGCAAGCTGTCGTTCATTGTGACGTTCTAGGGGGAGGCCTTTGTTCAAAAGTGGATGTCTTCCGGCTGATGATGATAATCATTCATGTTTGTGAAACGCACCCACGACGCAGGGGAAATTCCTAGTGTGGATCGATGTTACATTATGACATACATTATTATTAGCAACGTTCTCATGAGATGTTTAAAAGTTGATATAATTTTCTTTTTTAACGAAGCAAGCTGTTGTTAAATATGTCTTTAAACTAATTATTAAGTAATATATTCTAATAGTTTTACCTATATCCATTTAAACCTTTCGTTAAACAAGTTCCTTCTTTTACATACCAACAACAAACATTTAATACCGCATCGCATTCAAAAGCTACAGGTCAATTATTCAGCGATGTACAAACACCGCGTGTGGGATGCCAGACAGAGATAAGGCTATATGACAGCTGTATGTTGAAAAGAGTGCGAGTGTCACGCGACGGGGTGTCATTACTGATATCGGTATATCACTCCTCGCTTGAAACCTAGAGGGTGGTGACTGGTGGTATAAAAACTAAATTTTAATCCTAAATACGCGCTATATAAGACTCGTTGATCTAGTGGTCACTAAGCGACTACTGAGAATGAGTTCCTGGAGTCCAATCTCGGGTTAAACAAAGTGTTTATGTTTTTCCATTAGGTAAATTCTCCCGATTTGTGCCCGGATGATGGCAATAGGCTCGCCGCCTCCTATTAAATTGGGACCGAAAAACATAACTGTCGAAATGTGGGTGTACTATATGTGCACCTCTGCCTACCCCTTCGGGGAATAGAGGCGTGATGTTATGTTATGTTAATCCTAAAGTCGGTTAAGACTCGTTGATCTAAGCAACTACGAGTACTAAGCATGAGTTCCTAAATTCCAATCCCGGGTCAGACAAAGTGTTAATGTGTATTTCCATTAGATAATTCTCTGCAGCAGTACGGAGTATAGATGTGTGCGGTTAATGGCAGTAGGCTCGCCCCCACATTGGGATCTGTAAAATAGCTGGCGAAATGTGGGTGTACTATATGTATGTGCACCTCTGCCTACCGCATCGAGTAATACAGGCGTGATGGTTATAATGGTCCTAGAATTTATATGCCACTTAATACAAGCTTTGTATAGAGAATATCAGTACAAGAACGCTAAGAAACCTTTAGAGAGGTATGACAAAGGAGTGGGAGCTATACCCAGTGGTGGGTGATACCAGGTCCATGTGATGATGATATAAGCCACAGATAAGCACAAACAAAGGACCTTTTAAACGGCTAAACCTACTTTACGTTATCATCGCACGTCACGCACACATACCCAATGAAACACCCTCACAGCTCGCCCAACATACGGCGGGGCGGGCCAAATTGATAACTTGATAACGCCGGGATCCCGCAATCCCGCGACCCGGGAACCCGCAATCCCGGCCCCGGGGCTTATCCGGCGAAGAAAGAGATATGCTTTTTAGTGCGAAGCTGGCCGCCTGTTTATTATTTTTATGTAAATCGTAATTCATCGGAATGAAATGATAACATTCAGCGCACGTATGTTTTTCTTCGTTCTTCAGTAAGTGTTAGGTTTAGTATAAGTTTCTTTTTGGGGTTATACTGCGAAATGTATATAATACTAGCTTCCGCCCACGACATCGTCCGCGTGAATTTCGAAGGTTTTACAGCCTATAGCCTCCCTCGATAAATGGGCTATGTAACACTTAAAGAATTTTTCAAATCGGACCAGTAGTTTCTGAGATTAGCGCGTTCAAGCAAACAAACTCTTCAGCTTTATAATATCAACAAAGTATAGATACGTATAACGGTTTAAGTAAGTGCTACTTTAAATTCTTTACCGTTAAGCGCAACTACAGATTTTTAAGTGAAACTGCAGAATGCATTTGGCCGACATAAAAACCATGAGACCATTTATTAAGATCGTTTGGACAATCAGAAACGATCTAATATGCTATAAGAAACGGTGGAGGACCTGACATTCTTTCTACCGTATTTAGTCTGTACATTTCTGAAACGACCATTACCAGTTATCTGCCATCCCTACTGGGTACTGAGAATTTTGTACTGATAAACACGTTGGTGCTTTTAAACTCCAGGAGATAACGCCGTTGAAGACTTTTTGGATGACGACAAAATGCGACTGTTGTATAGAATAATAACAGCCTATAACTGTCTCACAGCAAGGCCTCTTTTCTTATAGAGAAGGATTGAGCATTCATCACCACGCTAGCTCACTGCGGGTTAGCGGTTTATGATAATTAAATCTAGGTTTCATCACGATGTTTTTTGTCACCGTCTTAGAGTATACATACATAGATAAAGACACGACTGTTTCCCTGACGGGTAGGCAGAGACCATGGATTTCCATTTGCTACGATCCTGGCATACATCTTTCGCTTCATTCAGAATATCTAAGAAAGTATTTATGACATTATAAAAGTCATATTGATACTTACCTGTAAACTTTTGCATATAAATCCAGTATGTCAGCGACCACGACATACCTATTATATGATAACTGTTAGAGTTCGAAATATTCCTTGACCCAAATAAGTAATATCCTAAACTCTATACAATATAAATCTCGCCAGTATGCACAACTACAAAAGCCGCAGTGTAAAAAGCTTCCTCAATAATAAGTTGCCAGTTACACAGTTAGCTAAGTGGTTCCAACGGAATGTTTTTCACCAACTTTTGGGTAATAACGTCTTTCAATTGCTGACTACTTCGTCTTCATACAAGACGCATTTTGCTGCCAAGACTGGATCTACTAAGTGTTTATTAAGAATAGTCTACTCTGTTTTCTAGTAGGTAATAATTATTTTCTGTTGGACGAGGATTTGTTTTTGTTAAACGGGGTTAATGGAAACAATAATTTGATAGGGATTTTAGTTCTTTTCCCATAGAGTTCTCTATCTTGGGAACCATAGCAATGTTATCCGCCGACTAAAACTTGCTGGATGGTTTACAGCTTCAACTTGACTGGCTTTTTCTGCTACATACTTAACACTCATTGTCGTCTCCTATGGTGTTAACTTGACCATGTCCGATAAAATCAAAACACACTATTATAGAGGTTGCAATTTTTTGTAGAGTTGTCATTGTCTTTGTAAAGTTTTGCGCGATTCAATCAATCCTTCTTACAAGTCCATAATCTTCCTAACACCCCATTGATTCGCCATCAAAATATCTACCAGGAGTCCAGAGCAGGTGAGTGTATAATTTTAGAGTTGTAATATCTCATTAAGCCGCCGGGAAGGCGACCCGGGTGGGGATCGGGAATGGAATTAAACGCCGCCGGGACCGCCCGCACCCGTCGTGGGTATAGGCGCCCCGGGATTGAGAAATCCCGTATGTAGAGACACTGGATGTGACAATAGTGGTGTCTTAAACAAAAGAAGGAATTATTCGAGCCATTTATTTTAGGCTTTAATTTATGATAGAACATTTATTTGCAATGCTTTTTACATTTTGAGTTAGGGTATCATAGCTCACATATTAAATAAAAAAAGGGGTCGTCACCGTATCACCTTTCTCCTTACCCACCGTATGATCTTGCTTCCCTTTCTGTAAACTATAAATTCACTCACTATTATTGATCCTTTGGTCTGAATTCGCGGAGACTACAGTATGGTCGAATTGTTTAAATGTTACAGGTAAGAATGGTTTTAATATTAACATTAACTATCACATCAATATCATACACGTGGGTATTTCTTCAAGATTCTAAGAAGTGGCTTTACTGAGATATTTAAGTTGTTGGAATCCGTTGAAGGTTATGATTTACTTATGAGTGCTACATTGAGTTTCCACGTGTATATTATCGAAGGGCCCGTTTGGTTTCGTTAGTTATCATAAGACTTCATCATGAGCCGGGAGAAGTCCACTGTTGAACACCGTCCTCCCCATAAATGGGGATCATCATCAGCTTTTAAATGGCCCACTGTTGGGCATAAGCCTCCTAATAGGGATAGGACATACTTATTCTGAATCCCAGTTTCCATCCCAGTTTCAGCCATTTCCAGCGGCTACTCTACATCTCGGGCCAAGGGTCCAAGCGTAGCCGACTCGCGCAAGTTCGATCAGACACTAATTGGGGTGTGAATTTGCCTGCGGGCCCCTCCATCACGGCTCGTTCGGAGGGATCTCTAAAAGTTGCATGATTTACTATTGTAACTTGTATTTCGTATTGCTAAGAGGCTTAGAGTTTGTCGGGCAGTTTAAAACTCCTTTGCCCACGGATTCGTTTGTTATGTTTTTTGGTATTTTAGTTTAAAGCTCTACACATCGTTTGGATAGTCCTACAAAGATGTTTGTAGTTTAAAGAAAATAATTTAATAATAAAGAAAAACATTACTACTTACTTATTTCTCTATGGGTCATTTTGAACCCAAATTTGGTTAAAATATGTTTTACTTCGCAGACATAATAGATTTCTTTTTCGTACCTATACTTATTTATAGTTATTAAGAAAAAAAAATCGTTGTTTTTTTAAATATATGAAGCCAGAGTTTCCTAATTGACTACTTGTAAGAAGAAATACCAAAACGAACTTAGGGGCAATCAAGTTCTACTTTATGGTTCTAGAACCATAATTTTTAAAATTATATAGGCTAATAAGCCTGAAAATAATACCCATGTATAAAGTAAAAACTAAAAATTGATTTTATAGATCCCATTCAGACATCAGGTAATATTCTAATTTCAAATGACATCAATATTTCTAAACGAATAACAGCGAGGCAAATACGCTTTAATTTTAAAATGTTTTCTGCAGTTCTGAGTTCAAAATTCAAATATAGAACGTGTGCGGGCCGGTTGGCGGCACGTTCGCCATTTTACGTAGCGTTTTTACGATGTACCCGATAACGTTTACGAGGCGCGCTGAGTGGCGTCGCCGCGGCTCGCCCCGACTGATTGCATGCGAGGGCACCACGTGGATAGAGCTTGTTCTTAATATAACTCTTTGTCGATAATATATTTACTTTTAAAGTGTACATTTCTGATTAGTAAAATACCAGCTTCAATATTTATTCTGAATTTGGTATTTAGATAGAGCAATGTTGTGTAGTCTAATATGTTTTTATTTATATTTGTTTGTCAACACTATTCATATATTTTATTATTCTAAAAAACATATCTAATTGAAAATGATTCCAAAACAATTACGGTAACGAAAAAACAAAAACTATTTTTTTTGTTTAAATAAACTTATCGATATCGACAAAGAACTCGTTTAGCCGCATCTCTATTCGGGTCGTGTATCCGTGACACATCGTGTAGTGTAGCCGACGACATCGCGGCGTATTTTATGCGCCCCGTCGCGCGGCCCCGACCGCTCCCGACAACGCCCGAGCGCGCCCAGCGGACCCTAAGGGTTGTCACTCAACACTTTTTTTCCTTTTAATTAAGTACCAATTTGCAATAACTTTGTTATAAACTTTAGCGAAAGTTTTTATCGAGTTACGTGGATGAATTGTTTTGTTAATGTCATTATTGTATTCCATTGCTTCTTGGCGTGCCCGTAAAAGGTTGATAAAAGGTTATAAGTCATGCATAATTATCATTTTCTTAGTTACAATTTTTTTGCACCTGATTTAAAAAAATATGGCAATTAAACCACACAAGTTGTAGAAAAGTTAGTAGTAGTTAGGATTCCTTTAAGTTCTAGTAGTCAGAGAGTCGCTTTACATAAAAAATATAGCTACAGGTCCAAATTAACTTGACTTGAGTGACTTAACAGAAGCAAAAGTCAAAAAATTTTGTGAACGAAAGTTTTCAAAAATAATCTCATATAACATTGGCAACCCTAGCCGAACTGCGCCTCGCCCGTGCGAGCCGACGACTAATGACCGAAAAGGCTGGCCTTCCCTACGAAATTATAATGAGGATGGTGTTTTTGTTCGAAAAACTGTTAATTGATGTTCCAATGTAGATGCTGATCACGACGCGAAGAGGCGTTAAGGAGTCGATGGGACGAGCTATAAAAAATATCTAGAATAAAATAACAAACGAAATAAAAAAACCTAAGTGTCCTCATAAATTGCGGATAGAAGGACCAGAAAAATTACTCTGAAGATAGTGGTCCTTCCTACGATCCGCACTAAAATTCAGTCCAAAAAATACGCCGTTCTTCGTCTCCCACTTGATTTCAAAATTGAAACAAACTATAACTCCAGCCGTACCTTTGATGGTGGCATTAAAAACTAAGGCGCACGGTGCACATAATATTCTGATTTACGATACCATAACATGGTTTATGTGTGCACTGTAGCCACTGGCAGTTCCCATCGTTTATGGGGAACTTTTATAAATAAACGTGTTACTTCCATGGCTGGGTACTTTGTGGTGTAAGCTCGAAAAAGATGGCGAAATTTTAACGTCCAAAGTATGTATGTAAGGTTATGATTAGGAGATGACGATTTGCAAGAGAATTTGAGACAGCAAATTGAAAATACAGTGAATCTTACACTTAACAATCAGATTGAGGCTCGACCGATGATGATAACAAAAAAGCATGTGATAAACAAGAACTAAATACTCAAATACACTAGAGATTTATAAAAGAAAAAATTGCGACGTGATGCGGAAATAAGGAATTAGTTCATATATAATTGGAATAAGTAATCCAGAAAAAAAACCAAGAAGTAATTGAAGATGTCCTTCAAATCATCAGACTTTACTTCGTCCTTTTCAACAATCAGGAATATATCTGTACCATATTTTGGTGCGTGACTATCTCTAGTTTCTGCTTGCCGTAATGGGGTAGCGTGGCGTGATTTTATGTAAACACTTTACTTTTATTACTGGCCTGGAATGTTATACTGTAAGACTCAGACCTTATTCCTTTGAGGGATGAAGGACCACATTTTTGATGAAGGCATATTGATGTATAGTATACATTGCAATAACTACGAATCTTATACTTCTAGTAGCCTGTAGGACTCGGACCTTATCCCTTTAAGGGATAAAGGACCAGATTTCTGATGATGGCGAAGATGATATTGATGTTTGTGTATATCGCAATAAGTACGAAGCTCCGTAAACTGTATGTGCATAAAAGGATGAATTCTCCGAAGCGAAGCGGGTAAGAGCTGTTCCAAAATCTACGATGAATCCTCATCGAGTACCTAGAACTACTTTAAGCAATTCAGTCAGCAGTATGATTACAGGTACCGAGATATTGATTGAACGGCGCATTCAACAAGTTCTTGTCAATAGGCAGAATATTCTGCATTTGGACTCCCTTTATTTAAGGGGAAGGCTAAGTTCAACTATGGATGTCTTCCGGCTGATGAGGGTAGTTATAATAGTCTAGAAAGACTTACATAATCCAAAAATATTACTTCTATGTTAAGATTGGGCAAAAATGGTTACTTTAAAAAGAGAAGAGAAATGCAAAGAATTGGCGAATTGTGGACAAGACTCACCTATTAAAGAATTAAGTAATAAAAATTATTTTTTTGGATTTGCTAAATGTCGAAACGCATAATTCAGGGTAAAAAATGGTTTATTTTATTGTATATTTCTACTTAGTTGCATATATAGGTATCGTACGGCCAGGGCATTCGAAGTCATATTCGTAAAATACCGTGAAATACTCATAAATAAGTCTCACTCGCTACTTATCATGCGCAGATTACAACTATATAAACATATGGGGCTGCTTTGTTCCTTCCCGACCCCAAAATGGCAATCTGAGCGTAAGGATATAATCGCCATAAGTTCACTAATTTAATGTCATTCAATGTTTATGTGGGAGTTTAAGTGTTAAGCCTTGTACGGTTAACTACTTGATAAGGGACTTTAAATAAAAAACATGATTATATTTGCATACATTATGCAGCCAACTGAACTAATTTTGGACTTTTTGATCTCATTGTGTTCAGGATTTTCGATGTCAACGAAAGGTGTAGCTTATCCCTAAACATTTTGGTCCTTCGAGCCGGATAAAAATCGAAACATAACATCACGCCTGTATTCCCCGAAGGGGTAGGCAGAGGTGCACATATAGTACACCCACATTTCGCCAGTTATGTTTTAGGTCCCAATATAAAAGGGGGCGAGCCTATTGCCATCAACCGGGGACAAATCCAGACTCCGTGCTGCTACTGAGAATTACCTAATGGAAAAACCCAATAAAACTTTGCCCGACCCGGGATTCGAACCCAGGACCTCGTGCTCAGCAGTCGCGCTTAGCGACCACTAGACCAACGAGGCAGTCACGCCTCTCTAACACTTGAGAAAATAAATGGCCTATTCTTCAAATACTTTAGAATCCAGGAAATCATCCGTCGCAGCTCACAAGCACCTTTCATTTGAGTGTAACGAATGTTCGTCGGCAAGTTTCAGATTTATAGAAATCCTAGGAACAATAAATTCCTTTGCAGTCTCAATTTCGACCTCTCTGTATGCAAGTAGTGTAGCTCTCATGCGGAACTGTCATGTTGGCTTGATGTTGAAATAAGTGTTCTTTAGATAATCTCGTTAATGGTCCAAGAAAAGTTGCTGAATGAAACAGAGGTTACTCAATTTATACTTTACAGTCATGTTGCTATTTGAGAAAAAGCGTTGTGAGGAATTTTGGGTTGTTACAGTTTTGGACATAACTTAACTGGAAGACAGCCCCAAAAGATCTTTTTTAGAAGCTTCAGAGACGTATTTTATATACGTTCAAGATTGTAATGTAGATATGTTTTGAAATATGAGGGATTATGTTACGTTATAGCTCAAGCTCTTTAATATTCCAGTACGACAGCATTGAAATCCAACGCACATTTCAGGACCCGGTTCCATATTATCTTCATGACTGTGATATCATACTTTATGTCAATCCCATTCAATATTCATGTTATATCTCATTCGTAATCGACGTGCGAATCTCCTAACAGTAATAAAGGGAACTTAGCGCAAAACGTTAACTTTTCAGTGGAGAGAGAGTAGGTGCCGACATAGCACTCGATAGCAGAAGTACTAGGTATACATGTGTAGGTAGAGGTGTGCTCGCTCGTGGCGGGCGGTAGCGCCGTCGGTCGGATGTATAAAGTGGCGCGCCAGTGGCCACATGACATAGCTATAACTCCGCGGTAGCATGACAAACAGCCGTCCGGAAAGGCGTGGAGTCGACACGGTTTATTTTCTTAGATAAACATTTTTTATGTTTTTTTTTTATTGTGACCAGTTCTGTTATAACGTTAGCAAAGGCGATATAACATGATTTCGTGAAGGATAAGGTTTGCAGATAGTTGTAAGGGTACTGGTAAAAAACTGCTTAATGTAGAGAAGAATTCAATTAAGTCTGAAGATGTTATCAACCAGCAATCCAAACATTAATTACCTACAACAGTTTACAATATGAAACTACAAACTAGTATACCTACTAAAGAATTACAATAAGTTCGATAGCTGATAAACAAAAAATGTATTGCTAAGTATGCGTATTCTATCGTCCCACAGTCCCACTATGGTCAACAAAAAAAGCCAAATGTTACCTAATAAAAAATAATCTGAAAAATCTACACCTAATTCGACTCCACCGCCGTATAATGCGCGCCCGACACCGGAGGGCGCCCGTCGCTAAAGCGCGATACTACGGGCTCGCCTCGGGCGGCGCGAACCAATTACCCGCCGCCGCCGCGCGGGCATTTACCCCCTCCTCCCGACCCGCCCGCCGGGCCCCCGACCGAGCACAGAATTACTTATCTCCTCGCGCCGCTGCGATCCTGGTACTCTGCCGCCAGACGTACGCCCGCAATGCGAATGCGCCGCAACTTTTTGTCGCGCGTTCATGCGTCATGCGTGCCCTTTTTGCATTTTCCGGAACAAAAAAAGTAAAAAATATGTCGTGCGGCTGTTGCGTGTCGGGTACTGATATGGAACTGAATTATCATGGACTTGCCGTTTGAATAATTAAAATGTCAGGTTTTTTATTATATTTGTGTGGTATAAATAAAATCAAATTACTAACACGAGAACTTGGTAAAAACAAAAACTCTTTATAACTTCATGGATTGAAATGACGAAGTCGATAAGACTGGAAAAGGAAGAAAGAATCCAATAAAATAAAGCGAAACAAAAGTCTGAAATCAAACATCAAAACTAACAAATCAGTTCAGGATCTGATATTACGCAACCCTGATAAATAGGACTCTACATTATCACTAGAGTAGTTAAAGTGTAAAAGGATAAGTATGGACGCGATAATGTCGAGAGGCGATAATGAAAACGTGCAAAACTGGCACAGTTACCGTCCCACAAGAATTATAATGAGTCCCGAGTCTCTTGGATGTGAGAATTTGGACTTAAAATATGAGATTCGACTCCCTAACAAGCTCAAATTATTTTTAGACGAGGCAGTTATATAAAATAACTTTATATAAATTATTTTAAATAAATACTTAAATGAAGAACTTCTATCGAAGGTAAGCAATGTAGTCGACTCTTTAGATATCAAAATTTTTCATTACCAAAACGTCAAACTGTATTGGCAAAGAAAAATGGGTATTTTTCCAAAAAATAATTTTAATTCGTAGTGCAAAACTTTCATAGATGTTAATGGTGGGAAATGACTCGCGTAGTACTAAAAGCAAACATAAATAAGTTACATTTAAGTCTGCATTATGAGGCTGCAACGCTGCTAACTATTTCTTACTTGGAGCTAAAGACTGGATTAACATTCAGTCTAGGTTTGGTCTTAGTTTTGGAGAATTATCTTTTTGGGGGACCTAACAAGTAGATTAGAGAAATTAGATGACAATTCTGGCCCGTCCTGTCTAAAGATATCACTTACGAACTCACTTCTAAATCCGCGGTGAGATTTGACACTAGCGCATAGCATGGTGACGTGTGAGATGACTTTCGAGAATAACTTAGCTGGATTAAACGTATCAAAATCAAATAGCATTTAAATTAAGCATCAAATTACTGAATGATGAATGCATGGATAATAAATTAAACCCATAGTTCCAAGTAAAGAAGGTTAAACATGAGCTAACTCAAACTCAATATAAACTATTTTCACGTCACATTTCATAGCGATTCTGCGTAGACCAAACCGCAAATATTATAGACGACTGAATCATTAATGAAAATGGAGACTTCGTTAATTATTCAGTGTGTTTATTTGCGTTCACGCAAACCCCGTCATTCAAGAGGACGCACGATTTGTGGCTTGACTTTCGTTGTATTTGAACTAGCCAATAGAATCTCGGAATTCCGATCTTCCGACTCTTTCTTTTCCCGTGGGGGTCGTAAAATTTGACTAGCCACTAAGGGATGTCAAGAGGTTGTGCAGCGCTATAAATGGCAATAAACTCGACGCCTATTACATGGGATATCGTTATCCGGACGGGTAGTTTGCAACTGTACCATTTTGTTAACGCCGTGATTCTTGCTACGTTTCTACATTCGTTAAAATACAAACACCATCTCTTCCTTGTTTTGAGGACTAACTGACTTAACTTTAATATAATCGACATTCAGTTTTGTTATAGAAATCTGATTTCGAACTTACTAGAACATAGGGTTTTAAGATAGTTAAGATAACGATGGAAGTCTTCAAAAACGACAAAACCCTGAAAAATCTTTCAATGATGTATAAAATCCCCAAACCAACCAATTTTTCGACTCTAAGTCACCTCTGAACGGCAATATACTCTAATTCCTAATTTCTCCTTCAGGTCCTCCAGTTTTTCGACCTCTTCTAAGCTTTTGTTAACCCGCTAGCCTAAGGAGGTTCCTAAAGTCCTACCCACCTCGGCACAGCTTGCACTCAACACGTAGGTATAGAGCAGTTCTTATCTATATATTTTCGGCGCGCCTTTGTGAGGTCGCGCCCGCCGCCCGCCTCGCGCCTCACTAAATAGGGCTGCTTCTACTAGGATCCCCATAACTAGATGTTCTATTTAGTATAATTATATTTTAGAGGAACAAAACAGAGATATAGTGTTAGTTTGTCCTGTGATTTGATTGTCAAAGTTATCAGAACCCCTTATAGGTCAAGGAGTAAGTTTGTATTATAAGGGTGCATTTAATCACCCCCACGTTACATTGAAATTTAGTGATACCATTGATAGTGTAGGTAACTAGATTTAAATTCCATTAAACACCTGTTGACTATCTTTGAGCGCCCTAGGGACAAGAAAGATAATAAATAGTTTTGTTGTACTAGTTCAGGCATCGCTGGAATCATTATTCCTAGAGACACAATACTGCAGCCTTCGCCAAATTTAAGGATCCAAATAAAATTAGAGTTACCAAAATCAATAACAAAACAAAAACCATTCCAGATTCCCCCAACAATCTCTCCACAGCATCTAGAATTCAACATATTCCCGAAACGGATTGCTACCGTAACAAAAACGGTCCGTATATACCAAATACAAACCGGGCCGTATCTTCGCCAGCCCTGTGTATAATTTACGAGCGGAGTCGCGGCGGGCCGTCGACGGCCGCGCGCCGCCGGCCCGATTTATGGCGTAATTTTTACAATGGCCCGACCCGTGCCGAATTACACAGTTCTTGGTTCTTGACCGGCGCTCACTTTTGTGCCTGCACAGAAGCCCATTGACCATGCAGTTAGAGTAATATCAGTAATAATGCTATTTAGAACTCCGCTATAACTTCTATCGCTCTTTACTATACTGCAGTTGGTGGGTAAGGTAAGTTCGCTTCATTTATTTTGATCCCCTTCGATATTTTGATCCCTTTTCTACTACCACTATAAGTGCCTATGATTAAAGTAACCATCAGCTAATTGGTTCTCATTGTAGTCAGTTTTTCTAAAAATATCTACAAATTCTCTAAATTTTAATTTGTTTGTACATTTGTGACGGTACATTCTCGTCGGTTACGTCTAAAGTGACGATAGACTATTCTCATCTTCAGCGTCAATATCTCTGACCTATAAACTGTCTGCAATACCGGGTGTTTCCTATCACTGCTGTTTTTAAGTGGCGGGTGCAGCGTAAGCATATTGCAAATTTTGAGGTTATTGCAGAATAAAAATGCTTTTAAAGGCGGACGGTAAAATGGTCTTATTTCTTAGAGGGAATTTTGACGAGATCTGTATTGCAGCTCAAATCATTTTCTAACGGCTCCATCACAATTTTTACAAGCTATTTGGAAACTGCGTTAGCTTGTTCCAAGCACTGATAGTTTCAATTACTTGCCTGTCTCGCTTGACTTGTGAACGTCAGTTGCAATCATTTTCATACATCTGAATATCCTAAAATCTGTTTTGAATTTGGGCTAGGCTAGTAAACTTTCTACATAATTATATTATTACGCAAGTCCCTAATATGCGTCATGTCTGCAATTTTAGTCCTTTTCTATTTAAGGAAAAACGTGGTTAATATTGGATGCCTTTAGCCTAAAAATTGGCAGGACTATTACAGAGCCTAATAATAAAGAGACTTTTTGCTAGTTTGATAAATAAATTGATACATCGACGATTCTCGTCTGTACCTAGAGCATGATAGTAAACTCCCCAGTCTGTTCGTACTTTGTGCACTGAAGCTAATGCAACTTCACACATATTTTGCATTAGCTCTAAAGTTAGCATGTGCTGCACCAATTACAAAGTAAATTGCAGCATCAGCTACATCTGACGGTGTCTGCGATGATCGCCTCCCAACTAGTTGGTCAGTTGTTCGGTAAGTTTCAGAATGAAACTAGTTCGGCTAACATAATTCCGTACGTTTTGTAATTATTTCGTGTGGTGCTATACTGGGGAAACCAGCTGTTGTTTATTTCAACTTGGCTGTTCTGTGGCTTTTCTCTTAAAAGTATTTCACTTTCTGAAATGAATTTTACCTTTAGAACTAATTCAGGGTAATTCAGTTACCCACTGTATTACTATCATCAGCTGGAAGACGTCCACTGTTGAACAAAGGCATGGGGGGATTGCCATAATCCCCACGCTTGGCAAGCGGCTTGGGGATCGCAGTATTGGTGGTGAAGTAACAGACGACGCTGCTGGGATCTTCTGGATTTTCCCTTCGTCGCCTCTTAGGACACCCACGGGAGGAAAGGGGGTGGTAAATTCTAGGCCGGACACTACTCGGCACTAATATTACAGTATCTACCTCAATTCGTTTTATGTTTTCTTTTTTTATATTTTATGCCAAATCTTAATACGTAGTAATAATGCAATTTTAATTTCTATGTAACTATTGTATGGTATCCAATGATACCGAATTTGTGATCACACAAAAATAATCAATTTAAGTAGAATTTCGATTCGATTCGTTATTTATACAAATGATTGAAGTCATGCTTACGAAGTTACGATTGATGGAGCTATTTAATTATAACATAAACATAACATAACATAACGTCACGCCTGTATTACCCGAAGGGGTAGGCAGAGGAGCACATATGTATGTACATATAGTACACCCACATTTGGCCAGTTATGTTTTAGGTCCCAATGTAATAGGGGGCGAGCCTATTGCCATCAATCGGACACTAATCCAGACTCCGTGCTGCTACTATTTAATTATAGTTGTCGTTTTTTTATTTATATTCACTGCTTCGTTGCTAGTGGTCTCTAAGCGGGTGTGCTGCAGCTGAACATGGGGTCCTAGGTTCAAATCTCAGGAAAAATGTTACTGAGTTTTTTTAATTAGGTAATTCTCAGGAGCGGCACGGCAGCTGGATTCGTGACCAATTATTGGCAATAGACTCGCTCCCTATTATATTAGGACCTAAAACATAACTGGCAAAATGTGGTTGTACTCGTAGTATACACCTCAGACACACCCTTCGCGGAATTCAGGCTAAAGAAGTTATGTTTAATAAAACTTAGTATCACAAAAGTTGTTAGTTCACCCTTACTTCGAAAAACAATAATCAGGCAAATTTATACATAGAACATCACGCCTGTATTCCCCGAAGGGGTTAGCAGAGGTGCACATTTAGTACACCCACATTTTGCCAGTTATGTTTTAGGTCCCAATGTAATAGGGGGCGAGCCTATTGCCATCAACCGGGCACAAATCCAGACTCCGTGCTGCTACTGAGAATAACCTAATTGAAAAACCCAGTAACAATTTGCCCGACCCGGGATTCGACCCAGGACCTCGTGCTCAACAGTCGCAAAACTTATTTTTAGCTGAATCTAGTCTAATCAAACTAGCCTATCTTTATGAATCCGGTGTCGTTACACACGATTATCTCTTGACCGATAAACGATCCATAGACTAACACTCGTTAGATTTTTTCGTTTTGCAAAGGTTAGCGATTCGCAGCATGTGGCCCAGCTCACCCCAAGCCGTGTCTGGTGTGATGATGCGGAATAATTTAATTGCCGCGCACCACGACGACTCCCGCCGCCATTGCTCGGCGTGTTTTTTTTACGTGTGTTTCAATGTCGTTGAGTTTGCAATGATTTTTTATATTTTACCCATACTTCCATACTAATATTAAAAATCTGATAGTAACTCTGTTTGCCTGTTACGCTTTCACAACTAAACCGCTGGACGGACCTCGATGAAATTTGGCATGTTAAAAATGTAAGAAAAGAAGCCGCGGGCAAAACCTATTTATTTAAAAAAAGAAGGCCTTTATTTAGGCATAAACAGGTAGAAACATAGATTTGCAGGCTGTCTATATTTTAATTAAATATAAAGAACAAAAAATCTTTGCGAATCACAAATCAGGCATTCAAGGACGAAGAATAGGCCTAAGCTTATTAGTAAAAGGATTAGGAAACCCATAAATTATAGGAATTTAAAAGGTCCCAGCTTACTAATAAGCGTTTAATTCTGCGCAGGTAAAAACGAAGCGGGCTCAGGGTTGGTCCAGCATTCATTTTAATCAAGTGTGTCAAGCCCGATTCGCTGATGAATTATACTCCCGCAGCTTTGTTTTATTAATGCTGGCAATGCGACGCGGACATTTTCAAATACTGTTCTAAAAACTTTTCGGCTTTTGAAATTCGATTTAATTTGAATTGAGTTCGTTTTGTAGTATACTCTATGATAGAACTCTTGCCCTGTTATTTATAAAGCTGGATCATACCGGTATTAACTAAACCCGGTATTAAGTCTATAGACATCTCTATTGTTTGACATGGAAACGACAGTGGAGTATAGTTGTCCATGGGTTAAATTGTCATTTTTTTTAATTAGGCGAGCATTTTTTTTTTTGTTATGATGAATATTCATGTGGTTTATGTAATCGATCTTCTTCTCCGACTGAATAACATGCTGCAATTTGTAAAACCATAAATAGTAAATGGAACGTGAATAATAATTGTTAAGGCAGCGTATAAATAGTAGACAATTAGTTCGGAGAAAATTATCGACATAGATCTGCTCGACACTAAATAACCAAATAAACTACCCTCGATACATTTTCTGTCAAACTTTGTCAAAGTCGAAACCAATCCATTTTTCTGTCAAAGTTCTGTTTAATTGACTTAACTTTTTCCCGCATTTTTTTAGCCGTCAAACGTCGGAAACAATATCAAAATCATCGCAATCGCGAGAATTCATCGATACATTCGATACGAATCATCAAGGCGACATAACGTGACAGGAGGTTCGCGCGATCAAGTCGAACAAGTAGAAATGAATCGATCGCTGTTATCGCCCACATATCGCCCGGTGGCGTCAATGTGTGGTCGCGGTCGCCATCCATTGTTCTCCGCGTTTTTGCTAAACCGTGCGCCTGGAGCGCCCGACGAATATAAATTGAATGCGAACGTTTGTTTAAAATTTCACACCGCGTCCTTATTGTCATGTGCGCATTGGATATCGGCGGAACGTCCCACAAGCCCGTAACAGATCACAGGTCTATTGAAACTTTATATGGAAAATACCCTTTGTAAGCAAAAATAACGTACATAACTTTGTTTAATTAAATAGTTTTGACTCTAACTTGTTACAGAAGATGGGATAGTCGAACAAAATATTAATAATACGGGATCTCTGAGCCGCAGTGAGTTCAGGTGAGACCAAGCTCGCGGGATAGCTGACTCTTTAATAAACATGAGGCAGCAGGCTGGGCCGCTAATAATAAATGAGCGAGCGCGGGCCGCCGGCACGTCTGAACACCCGGCGCGCAAGGGAAACTAGGAGCTGCGTATAACTACGTCTTATAACTAATGGTACTCATATTACGATTTGATGAAACCCTAGTGGACGTGCGCTACTATGTCTGTTTACCTTGTTGCCTTTTTATCTGGTAAACAGATGACAGTCGGGTATCATGTTTGTAGGAAAGAATTACCAAAACCAAACTGACATCTAAATTATCTAAAAGTAAATAATTTTGCGTAATTATTTCAAAAAGTGAATGTAAATATAAGAAGGTAATATCACAAATGTGATAACCGAGGGTAAGAGATTTTGCCCCATGCGTTGAAGTCTCACTAGCTAGTCAAGATCTGGTAGAAGAAGTACTTGCTAACGTTATACCCCAGATGGGCACTACGTTCTGGTAGGCATTTTAATTACGAGTCGTCTAAGCAAAACTAAAATCTATTAACGCAACTCCATTGTACATGCTTTTCGTTTGTGATAAGCGCGTTGATTGAGTTCTTGATTAACAATGTCAGTCTAAATTATCCAGTCACACACAAGTTGCGATTACGACATTGAGTCTTGAAAACCGATTCTGAGTAACGCTTCTGATTTCGATTTCACGATTATAATTTTACAATTGACTTTGTTTTTGGTGATTGATGAAAAGCCGCGTGATTGCTAGTCAAGTCGCATCAGTGATGAACGAGTCCTACATTGCACTGTAACGAGTATAATGGTATCTTCGCAAGTTATGCGAACCTAGTACTTCGGTGGTACAAATCACCTGTTCTTTGATCTCGCTTCTTCTACGGTACTTCCTTGCAAGTTCAACAGTTACAAGTTTAATCCGTCTCGATCATGATACATGAATGATGAGGGGCCAAAGACCCAAGTTAATTATCCCAAGAAAATTAATAGAAAATATTGGGCACATAATAAAAAAAGAAAACAAACAAGAATATACCTATATAAAGCTAGTAAATAACAGAACAAACAGTTGATGTCGAAAAGTATGTATCTTGGCAACTTATGTTTGCTTGGTACATTAGAGACGAAAATCACCTGTTCTTGTTTATGAATCACAACATCGTGCGGGCTGCGTTTGGAGGTTGGGACGGCCGGACAAGTTTGTGAATTAAAAGTTGACGGAAAACCGTTCCATCCTAGTCCTACACAGCTACATACAATGTACAATAAACACCAGGATATAAATGATGTAGCTAGTAGCAAAAGATAAACATATTTTGGTTGCAGAAATAATAATTAAGATGAATTAAAATGTAGGTATATGAATGAAATAAGAAATATGCTCATTGCTCACCTTAACCGGTGGGGTCGGTATATAAAGCGGGGGGTCGTTCTGAGAGCCACTGTACACTTCTTGGCCGTCAAGCCCCACAGTGCAGCCCTCGGAGTCCAGCACGCTATACCTGCACACTATACCGTCGGCGGGCTTCGCATCGTATCCCGGTGGCTTCCCAACATGGAAACCCTTCGCCTTCACCCAGAAGCGGAATTTAGAACTGTCGGAACTGTTGCATTCCTCCCCTCTTAACGTGCGCAATATCCGCGCATACTTCTTCAAAGTTATTGTCTTAGTTTTCGCTAAATCCCCATACGTCTGGATCACCCACGGCTGGTACGTGGAGAACAAGTCTAGTTTCGGATCTCCCGACTGTACCTTCGCTCTCTTATTATTGTTTTGCTCGTTCTTCTTATCAGACTTTGAGCTGCTCGCCGTAGATTTACGCTTGGAAGGCTTTCTCGGAGTCTTCTCCGGAATGGCTTCTTGTGTCAACTTTTTACGAAGTCCTCGGTCACTTATCATTGCCGCCGCCATGATAATATTATATAGGAGCACTGCACATAAAACTTGATGTCGTCATCGGCTGGTTCACAGTTTAATTAATATCTGAACAGATCACAGTCACTCTACCTACATCGTCCCCAGTTCCCTTTTGTTTTCCATTAGTCCCAAACGCCGCTCGTAGCGTTCTGAGTAACGGTTCGGGAATTGTTTTCGTGGAAAGTTGCCGAACTGAAAAGTTTCCGAGACTCGTGCGTATAACTTCGCGAACGCGAACTTTTGACTGCGAAGTTCGCATCGACCATAAGGACTTTGTATAAAAGAAAACTTTTCCCGGCGGCGGCGATGGACCGCGGAAGGATGCTCGACCTTTTATTGTTTCTGATCACAAGGTTTCTTGCGTTCCTTGATTGGGAAATCAAGCAATCATAATAAAATTATTTTTATTCTAGGCATATCTTTATTTATTTTATAACCATCCATAAACGGGGAAATCATTAATTTTCAACTATTATTTTCTGATCGGACCAATTGTTGGTAAACAGTCTAAAGTCCGTCCAACAGGTGTCAGTTCAAAAGTTGAAAGAAAAATAAATGGCGAAACGAAAAAGTAGCGGGTGCGTGCCGTCGGGTAGGCGGCCCGTGCGTAGTTCGCGGCGTGCGAAGAAGTGAGCGACACAGACCTACCGTGGCGGCCGCTCGCGGACAGCGCGCGCGGAGTACTGGCGCGGCGGGCCGGGCGCCGGGCGCGGCACGTGCGGGACGGTCGGCCCGACGCTAATTGCCCGCAAAACAATCGGGCCGATCGTCGGCCGCAGGGCGCCCGCGATAATGCTCACACTTGCCGTCCTTCGCGTAGATAACGCGACGCCGCTATTGTTCGATAGATAACTCCTCTCCGGCGATACGGCCCGGTCCGCGCGGCTGAATGCTGTGTAATCTGTGTCTGTTGTTGTTGTACTCTAGCGCCGCCGTATGTCGTGTGTTTGTTGTTTGGCGCGCTCCTATAATGTTCGCAGGCCTAACGCTTCTTCTTTGTTTAGTGTCCATGATTACGTAATATTTTTTAATTTCATATAAAAAATGGCACATTAAAATATATGCTACGTTTCAGTTCTGCTTCGGAGAAAATAGTTATGTTTGTATTATGTATAAAAACATCACGTCAACTTTAGTACAGCATGTAGTAGTGCATTATTGACGGGTCCCAAAATGTCGATGTAGCATTAACATTCGTCAAGCATCAAAAATAAACTAGGCCACACGTGAATTTTGTGATCTGCCTGTAAGTAAATCGGGATCTTCCCGCGCATTAGGTATTATATAAACAAATTAATTAATTAGATAGACACCAGCCTAATTGCCTAAAGTCAATGTTGATTCCGAGGTTGCATCCCACGGCTAGGTAAAGTCCTGCACCTTTACATTCTGACCTACCGACCTTATATAAAGACAAGAAAGCGACAAAACATGAAGATACCGAAATACTCCATGCGGGAATCGAACCTAGACGACGATCGACGATCCCGAACGAAAAACGTCAAGGCTTAGTGGTTTGACTGCTGCGCTAATGCGCGCGCGGATGCGAGCTCGATCCCGCACGGGACTTGTGTGATCCGCTGATGCTTACCCGACCTTGGGCGTTTGTGTATGGGACAGGCCTAGCGTGGGGCAAGGGTTATAAAAAAAGTAAAATTATATACGTCATGTACCGGCCGCCGCGCTAGCACGTTGACTTTGAATGACGCGCCCGCGCCGACTCGCACTCTCTCTACTCGAGCCGTGCCGCGCAGCACTCGAACGACTGCCAACTAGTGATCATTTCTAAACAAAGAACACGAATTTATATCTTATAGCCTGAAATTACAGATCAAAATGCATTTCAATGAATCCAAGACTTATGACATGTAAAATATGTGAGTTAGTTGCGCGCGCATCGCGCACTAATCTGGTGCGCACGAGCCCGCACTCTTGCGCGAAATGTGCGCATGTTACTAGGCGAACATAAAATAAAAGAGCCGAAAGGCGGCAAGACCACCGGCTGCGCGCGCGCTTGTTTATTACCGTCCTTTTCTTCAGTTATAATAACAGAATTTAGACTTTATTTTAACGAAACACGGTAGATTATTTCCTAGCACTGCTCCAAACTGGTTCTTCGTTGCCAAAAGTTGAACCGGCTGGTGGTATTTTGGTTGGTTTAAGAAAAATCTTTCGATCTATGCGGCCCTGTGAACTTGATGAACACGTTAGCCATGATTTTTGATCATTATTTTTTTTATTGATTTGATCGATTGATTGGTAAATTCCTAGGTAAGTAAATGAATGTTTATTCCACATCATTTTATTAGGTACCTTGATTAATTCATACGTAATTTAAACTTAAATACAATGGCTAAAATCGTATTAATATTAATTTCCTGTAAAGATTATAAATACAGGATAAGTTTTATTTAACACCTAACCTGTGTTTGTTGTGGACCCATCCTCCATAATCGAATAAAAAAATGTATTGATCACCTAGATTGAGTAAGAAGAATCGATGTTGCTTCATTGAACGAATTTGTACTAGGCTTGCATGAACAGAACAGAGCTCTGCGCTCGGAACTTATCGTTATCGAACTCGAGTTTTTAGTACAGCCAGTTAATAATAGATGGCGTGAATAGTCACACTCATTAACATTACACCGCTAAAAATGTATAAGCAGAATTCATTAACTTTTTAATGAGTTCGAATAATATGCACTATAAAATAAACACGACTTTAGCATTAGCAGATTCGGTACAAAATAAATAAATTTAAGTGTGATCGACAAACATGGAAATGGAAAATATATTGAATTATTTTTATTAGCCTATTTGGTAATATTATTTGATGCGATCGGAGAAAGACTAGGTTGAGTTGGTTTTCATGTGATGACAGAAATAATTATGAAATTATTTACTTGTAGATGCGATATTATGTGTCAGGCGAAATAAAATTTTTACAACAGTTATGTATGTGTATATAAATTATACCTACCTATTTTTGGATTTATTTAATTAATAATTTTATTCTTTTCTCAAATAATTATGTAGCCTTAGATAAACCATAATTAATAATGGTCACATCGTTTATCACAATTTTTTATGTAAAATCTTTTTTATATAGCTAACCATTTAACACACCTCATCATCATCATCATCATCAGCCGGAAGACGTCCACTGTTGAACAAAGGCCTCCCCCCTTAGAACCAATAATGAACGACACCTAAATAAATATAATTAAAATACAGAGTCGGAATGGACTTACGTGGTTTTGATTTAACTCTGTTGAGTTAGTACTAGGGACACATGATATAAGAGGCGTTCAAAACTTGTCTCTCTCTGGCAGTAAATAAAACGTTATTGCACACTCGATTCTATGTGTTCCTAGTAAGATTGTTCCTAAAGAAACTCGAAAACCGCGTATGCGCGTTTCCATGAAACGCGAAGCTTTCTTGCAACATCTATCAATTACTTCCTTCCTTCCTTCACATCCACTTCTACTGCGAATATTAATTACGCTTAGTTATTGCACCTATTTAATAATGTGTATTTAATTAAATTACTTATGGTTCTGTTTTAGTGTTTTTTGATAAATATTACAAGAAAACTAGTTATTAATTAATATTATTTTGCATTAATTAAAACGATTAAACATCCTAAATAATGATATAATTTTATATATATAAAGTAAATAGGTTTCTATTATTTATTGCTTTTGATTTTTCAGCTGGGTACTAGATTAACATTTTTTTTTAATCAGGCAGAACTCTTTCTTTTTAGACGTGTTACCGAATTTTAGTTTCAAATACACTCACCGAACGCATTCCTAAACAAGAAGCAACAAAACTCGCGCATTGGTCGTCGCGTCGATTGTACCGTAGCTGGATTTACTAGGCCATCATAACTACTCAGCTAGTGTACTGTGTTCGGAAAAGCAAGGCACCTCCTGAATAAAGCTGCTGAGAATGCGAAGACGAAGGAATTGGTTAATATACCAGATACACATAAATGACTAGAACGAACGGGATGTGTGGCGTCTACTATGTAATAGAGTATTTTAAAAATCTGTCATCAATTAATTATTTTTGCTGAACTTTCAATAATTTGTTATGAATGTGCAAAAAAATTCAGGTTAGTCTCAATAATTAATCTTCTTTCCGTTCAGTAGGTACTTTATCTACGTCAAGCCAGAGGCTCATGCCCTACGTGACAGATGGCGCTGCGTACCGTTCGCTCTCAGAATATTTTACAATACGCAATTATTTCTTTACACCATTAGTTTTATGCGGTCCTGGTAAAGTGGCGATGCAACAATTCAAGAACAAAGTAAGTATTTTTTTGTAAATCTGACAAAAAAGACGGATTCGTGTATTGGACAGTAAAGAGGATGGATTGATTATAGATTTAGTTGAAACCTACTAGGCTTGCGCTAGGACCTATGACAGAGGAAACCAAAAAGACTTCCCTCTTATTCATAAACAAGGATTATACCGGCATTAACTAAACCCCTATTAAGTCTTTTGACATTCCTTCGATATGCAAACAACAGTGATAAGCATAACTTAATCCTTGGTTTAAAATTGTATTTATTATTAATAGAGGGCTAAAGAAAGTAGTCTTGCAATGAAATGAATACCAGTGATTAAAAATAAATCATTAAGATGTGAGGTGACCGGTGCCACATCCATTTCATGTCATGAAAAAAGCAGTATTTAACATAGCTTTAAAATGCCAAATAGTTCTTCATAAATACCTTTTTATGGCATTCGAAAGGGGAGGCCTATGTTCAACAGTGGACGCCATTCTTTGGATGCTTAATATATACCTGCACGTCCGTACATTATTACTAAATGTTGACATAGCTGAAAATAACTTTATTGAAACAATACTACAAATCAAAAACGACACAAATACAAATCTCGTGCCGCTCAATTTGGGGCATAACCGACCTTAATATCCTTCTGAACTAATAGAATACCCTGCGGTCAGTATAGATTTATACGTCCTTCTGGAAGTTCCCGTCTGGCTTGTTAGGCATTTCTTCTATCTGCAATTCTGCATCGATTTGACTCCAGTGATGTTTAATTAGTGCTAAGCTACGATGGGCATTTCGTAGCGCTACGCCTCGCGGTCGCGCCGCAGACAATAATAAGGCATCTCACTAATTTGGTTGCTTCACTTGGAATTTTGTCATTGAGAACGACTTTGTCTATAGATGTTTTTATTTTGACCGACGGCCCACACTAGGAATTTTTCCTGTGTCGTGGGTGCGTTTTACAAACATGTATCACATACACAAACACCCAGACTCGGGGTAAATATCTGTGGTTCGCGCAAAGTTTTACTCCGTGCGGGAATCGAATCCGCAACTCTTAGAGCAGCAGACCAATCACTTAACCACTGCGCTAATCAAAATCATCAAAGTTGGACATTAATTATGATGACTCATGTCCATTTTACATACTCAAATAAAGTCACGCCTGTTCCCTGAGGGGTAGGCAGAGACCACGGATTTCCATTTGCTACGATCCTGGCATACTTCTATTGCTTCATTCACACTCCTCACACTCGCTCTTCGCTTGAGGGTTCTCCTCACTCATGTCCATTTAAAAAATAATGTAATACGTTTATGTATAATTTAAAGACCTGAATTGCGCACTGTCAGTGGCAGTAGTTTCCTCCCGCAGGAGGCAAAAAATTTCATTATCCGCATATGTTTGGTTTCCCTTAGAGTTTCTTGCCGGTTCTTCTCCATAAGAACGACATTTTTCGAACCGATCAACTAGATTGACGATAAGTACCTCTAATTTGTTTTTTTTTTATGTAGCCTGTTCGGTGTCCCACATAGCAGAAAACCGACTTTGGTTCTAACTAGCGTTATGTGGAGTCTTTCCACATTGCCTACCGTTCGTTGTTATCCTGCGGTGGATACCAGTTATATAATAGTAAACCGGCTACAGGACACAGATGTCATGTAGATACAATCGTCGCGTCGCTAACGCGGGCCTTTCGAAGCGCCGCCACGACCGCTCTGAAGACGACTAGAGATGTTATTTTACTTGGTTTATCGATAATTAAGTTGTATCGATAGATCAGAATGGTATAGGACTGCCTCGTTGATCTAGTGGTTGCTAAGCGCGACTGCTGAGCACGAGGTCCTGGGTTCAAATCCCGGGTCGGGCAAAGTGTTACTGGGTTTTTCCATTAGGTAATTCTCAGTAGCAGCACGGAGTCTGGATTTGTGCCCGGTTGATGGCAATAGGCTCGCCCCCTATTACATTGGGATCTAAAACATAACCGGCGAAATGTGGGTGTACTATATGTGCACCTCTGCCTACCCCTTCGGGGAATACAGGCGTGATGTTCTGTTATGTTATGTTTAGAATGGTTTAAAATTCATTTCAGTGCGAACCAAAAGAACAAGTGTACCTTTTGGTAAACAGAACCCGACACGTCATTAAAATAATATAAGCAGATGTGAAACGGACTTACAAAAACAATTTTAGGTAGGTACTTGAAACATAAATTGAGTTGCAATACTCGTTAAGTAATATTATCTAACAGCAACAAATAATACATATTTTCTTAAAGATTTGTGGAATGTAAATACTATGTGAAAAGCAATATTTGATGCTATACAACACTTAAATTTCCCGAATATCTTTGACTGATCAAGAAGTCCCATTTGCATATTGCTATGGAGAATTGATGAATAGTTAGATACCCATGAGTAGGTATTTAGATAGCAAAAGCTGCAGAAATCCGAAAACAAATTACCAATACAAAAAACCGACAACATTTATTTGGCACATATTTTTCGTTCTTATCGATACCTAACCTAGAAACAAAAAATAATGTTCCCATCCCTACTGACACCTACTTAACTGGCCGAGCCAGTGCCGCGGTTTGATCGCTACCCCTTCCCCTCCCACGACCCTCCCCCGACGGCCCGCGGCTTATCTGACGCGGAAGCCCGTCGAGCAGATATATTTCATCTCGCCACTCGACAGTTTTTCTGTACTCACTGAGTTCAGTACTCCTAGCGCAGTCTGGTAGCCTGGTGTTTGATCATAATTTTGTTAAGTAAAAGTTAGTGACGAAATATTTGTTCTGGTTTTTCTAGATACCGCATTTCTGTGTAAATAATACCAATAGGAAAGTATATTTTTAAGTAAATAAACTGGCTAGAGTTTTTTTTATATAGGTATTCGGAATAATGTTTGATTTAATTAATCATTCATTTAAATTATCATCAGACCATCTTACACCTGTGTCATATATGGCATAAGGCTTTAGATAAGTACCTCTCCATACAAGTGACCCTGCGAACAACTAAAAAACCTAAATAACAAATAAATCGTTAGTCTATATTTCGTCTCCTAACTCCTAAGTTCCTTACAATATACAGTATACTACAGACAAAACACAAAAAAGACAACACTACGAACATAAATTATTAATCTTCATTTAAACCACGAACATAATCTTCGCCATCTACAGTAAATTACTATCTGATTAACACCTCGGAATACGTTCCATTATACCCCACTATACGACTATAGCTACATAGATAGATACGGTACGGGTAGACCTCGATAAAAATGATTTCCGTCCAACATCATTTGACCCAAATCCGCCCCACAGCCCGCGGCTTACTATAAGCGTTTAATTAAAAAATTCACGCCTACAAACTCACCTAATTAGTGTCTGTGAGACTTGGCTTTGACTCTGTATATTTATGCTGTCTTAGTTATATAGGATGGTGTCTGACTGTTTATATAAGTAGCTGGGGGTAGCGTCTATTACATAAAAGTCACATCGACAGACGCTTAAGAGGCAGATAGGTATCTCATCACATCATACTTCGACCAACAATGTACTTGATATCGAAGACATCATACATAACTTTTACAAGAAAAGATTATGTATGTAGCAAATAGCCAATATGATAGACGAGGTTTCTGCCCTTGCAACTAACTGCCCATGGGAAAAAGCAACGTACTATTTCTTTTTCATTCATTGAGCTATGAGAGCCATGGTGACCACCAAATACTGAATAACAAAAACCCATTTATAATATTTGTAGTTCCTGCTTTACATAAAAAAGTCATCCAAGTAGATAAAGGTTCTGGTGCAGGTTTGCATCCAGTTATTAACTCAGGTATCATTGTTGCAGTCCACAGTTGGACATCATCATCATCAGCTGGAAGACGTCCACTGTTAAACAAAGGCCTCCCCCTTAGGACGCCACAATGAACGACCCTCTGCGACCCTCCCTAATCTACGCCTTCATAATAATTGTCAATCAATTCAAAACTTATATGCACAAGTACTTACAAAGCATACGTGTATAAAATAAGACGTATCAAACAATACCATATCTGAACTACAGGCCGATAAGGGGACCTATTGTCAGAAGAAAATTGCAAATTGGATAGCTACTTGAAGTTTGTCATACATACTCCTTAAAAGAGCTAGAAGGCTCGAATTCCATAAATAATGCTAGTGTTGCAGAATTTTGAAAACTACTGACATAATGTTTACAAGTTCTGCATGGTTTTACTACAAATGAAGGGTAGTGTTTTCTAAAGAATTCTCGATTACTATTGGTCTAATCATCGTGTCCGATAGAAATGACCTAGCCCTTTCATCATGAGGACACAAATTATAATCTCTGTGTGATGGCGCAAATAAAAAATCATACATAGGCTAATAAACACATTAGGTACGCTTCTTTGCCTCGCGCAGTCGGGTAAAAAGAGCTATGGTGTTGAATAACCGTCTCTGCTTGACCTTAAGTGAAAAACAGGTGTGTAAATAATAAGTATAAATTCTGTAAATCATTCCGTAATTGAGCTGAAGTGTGCCAGAGCGATTTCGGTTATTCGTATTGCAACAAATTTTTATTTAATCTACACTACTACTAGAAAGAATTACATACTTACAATATGCAACAACTACGCTATACGCATAAAAGAATACAAATATTTGTGTGTGTGTGTGTGTGTGTGGGTGACAAGAGAGTATTTGTTGTGTGCGTGCTTGATTTGACAGCACACGCGACGCGTTTTTAGCAGCGAACGCAAGAAAGCGAGCGCTGTCTTGTTGCGAGTACCAGGATGGCAGCGCGCGGCAAGAGTAAATTAGGCGGCGGACACTCGTGCACGGCGCGAGTCGACGCGCGCACTCAGCGATATTGTTATCGGCCCGCCCCGGTTGCGGTAGGGCTGGCGATCGTTTGATCATTTAATTTAATAATTATATTTTTTTATAATTTATATATTTTTTTTCAATATATATTTTTTTAATCTTATTTAATATTATTTTCAATTAGCCATCTATCTGATTTATAGTACAAAATAATATTACAAATATAAGTGTTATTATAAATTATAATATGTATTAGCTAGCATTATTATTTATTGATGATGTGTGTATATATATTTATTAGTAAAGCCAGTCAGTCAGGCATGACAGCCACCAATAGGTAGTCAATTCAAGCTCCACACAACAGTACGACTTACATAAAGTTTACCAGCATAACTAGTGAAAATCTTTAATCATAAACGAAATCAACATCGATGAGATTGGATTCCTTTAAAGGTAGCTAAAATAAATAAATAATGATTAATAACCAACTAAACATCAATACATAATGTACATACATATTTCATAATATCTAATATAATCTAACAAAGTTGTATTGCTGCTTGCCGGGGTGCGCCGTACTACGCCACAACCTTGTCGCAGATACCTACATTGGCCACACTTCGACACTATTAAAAGAAAAAGCATAATAAATAAAATAATATGAAGCCACAGCCTGACAGCCCTGTGATAACGGCGGGGCGGAGCGCACGTCGCCCGCCAGTCCGGGAACAAAGCAGCCGCGCGCCAGCGCCACTCACCGCGTGCGAACTCCGACCAAACCTACTTGATACTATTATATTATACATTATTATATTTCTAACAAAATGGTTTGAAATATTATATCTACTAAAGACAATGTTTGACCTCTAAACGTATAAATTAACGATTTATTTATGTAATCATGAAAGTGGAGATATAAAGTGAGGCTTAGAACAAGCCGATTTAAAAAAATAAAAAAAAACAAGTTGCCATCATCATCATGTCATATACGCAGCATAGCTGATGACGAACTATTATATTATAGCAACAATTATAATCTAAGTACTTATATTTCTCTAACTCCAGTCTTAGCATCTGAAATCTTTCATGTCTCATAATATAAATTCATAGGCAAAGCTAGATCGTTAATTATTTTAATTATCCGAGGACATTATTAAATCTCCATCCAGTAAATGACTTGTGGCTAAACCAGCCCATAAAAAGTGGCTTGCAGTGCCCCTCGCTTGCAATAGGAGACCGAGCTTGCTTCATTCTTTACGAATGTAGGTATACCTATTATAGTATTGTATATAATATACAGTATGTATATGTAGGTCTACAACATAGCACTGCCAATTAGGGAACAATAGAGCAGACTCATAATAGACGGCGCCCGCCACTTGGTAAGTGAAACATTACACGTGAGATGTACAGACAGACGGAGAACCGTCAAGTCAAGATTCAATATACATAAAGTCACGCCAGTTTCCCACAGGAGTAGGCAAAGATCACGGATTTGCATTTGCTGCAGTCCGGGTATACTCTTTTTACCTCAATAACCTTCTTTCCATTTATCATAAATACTCGTCGAATTTGTCAAGGTTAACAGTATGATATAATATGAAATTAAATGCAAAATGATTGTCTGATTAAGTTACTCGGTGCATTAGAATGCTAGTGACGTTCCTTAGGAACTTGGATCTAACCTAAGATTATCCCTAAGAGGTAGTGCAGGAGCCTACAGCCATAAATAATATAATATTACCGCCGCGTCGCTAGTTATATAACTTCTCAATACTTTGTGTTTAATATACTATTTACATGGGATACGGAGCGCGGCCTGCCCGGGAACAAAGCTGCCGAGCGCCTGTGCCACTCACCTCGTGTATACAGCGACTGAAACTGTTTGATCCTTTACTTACAATTTCACACGCTATAAAAACACTGAAACTTTAAGATAATTTAATAATTACGGATTAAGAATAATTTATCGCAATCCAATGCAGTGTTTCCTAGAAAAAAAAATTGCCATTATATCGATAATTTTAAGTTTGAGCTGTTAGTAAACTATTATGTCTATAACGAACACGATTGTTAGATAGTTTTCCCTATTATTAATTTATGAGGTATATTATGTAAATCCTTCATTTAGAACTACTTGTGGCTGATTTCAAGCCATCACTTTACTCTACACACCACCATGCGACAAAATTCAAGTCACGTGTATGCAGAATATTTATTCAATCCAAATTCAACTATCAATATTCCTCGCTCGCGCTATCAGTACATTACCCAATGATTCACCGGAGGCGCGGCGCGCGGCGGCCCGCCACCGCGCGCCGCATCGACATCGTCCCATATATTGTATACCGCACACCCGCGCACACACACAGACAGACATGCTTACACACACACAACGGCTTACTCACAAAGTTCACGCACACACACAGCTAATGTCGTTGTTCGCTCGAGAACGTAGGCAGGCGCACTCGCACTTTTAAAATGAATTAGGTATATGCATGCTGCATCACTGTTTGTCGTATGCGTTGTACGCATTGAATATGATGACGATTTTTTTGCATCTTTGTACAAGATAAAATCAGACCGCCCGCCGTGTTACTGTACGTATTTATACGTAAGCTTGTCAATTTTCATTTGAATGCACTATAAAAAGTAATCCTTCCATAAAAGTAAGTTAAAAAACTTGTCTGATTTATAAGTATTTGTAAAGATAAGTTAATCTCAATTGCAGATAAGTATCAGTGTACTGACTTGTTACTTCAGTAATTTAGTCCGACAAAACCGTTCGATTCCTGTTCAGTACAAACAATTTAATACGCTGATTCGAATCTACGAGTTTGTGATCATGATTTTTCACACTAGTATAACGCACTTCATACAGAAAATAAGCCGTAAAGAAATCATTGTTTCAAAATACAGATCACCCTAACAAACGACAGTTTTACAAATTGCACCTACTTATACATGTATTCTACTAGGTATATCACCAATTTAAAATATTGTGTCTTATTTACTCTAGTATAAGTACTTAATATAGTTACGCTCCCTCTAGTAAATTAGTATTAAATGAATAAGACAAGAATCTAAGCAGAATTGTATTAGTGTAGCCGAGTTCTGAAGCGAGAGGACTGAGAAAGCTTTTCGCTTCTCTCACATTTAACACAATAGATGTCGCTAGTGAGGATATTTTTACAACCATACTACCCTTATAATATCTTGAATTTCTGATGCCAGTCATTAGTACATTTTATTGCGAATGATATATTATACATAGACGTAACAATCCTTGTAAATATCCCTGACAACAATATTTCATTAAGACAAGTATACGCTCACAAAAACAATGATTGACGATTTTTCACAGATCAATAACTAACTAACCATTTATTATACATATTTATCACATTAAATTCAATTTTAAGATTTTTAAAACTTTAATACCAGCTGGTGTAAAATCTTTTTTACACGCTTTTTAATACATTAGCAAGTATCAAATACGTCATAACAACGCCTTCCGCTGCGCCGCGCGCCGCCGCTATCAAGCTTGCCTTCATCGGACTGACCTTACATCGCCTAATGTCTCATGTTAGCCTAGTACACGTTGTATCCGTGGGCGAATGTGACGGGGCAAATCCGGCCGGATAGTCACGGATTCTGACGTCATAATTACACTACATGCAAAGAGACTTCGTGGCTGTAATTTATCTTTCATTGCCTCTTTTTAATATTCTCGTTAAAAAATATGTGTACCAAATTACTGGAGACACACTTACTTTTTGGAGACCTTTGCTACTTACTACTTTACAAAGTTTTTTATAAAGTTGTCAAAAATAAACATGAAACAAAATAAAAATAAAATAAATAAATAAAAGGATGTCTCCTTTTCCATCATCATCATCAGCCGGAAGACGTCCACTGTTGAACAAAAGCCTCTTCTTAAAATACCTTTTTCCTATATCTGACCTTAATCTAAAGACAGCGCTAGAAATGTAAAAGACACATGGTAAAACTACCTGTTTAGAATAATTATAATAATATTAATAAATTTTGCAAGAAGTATAGCATAATATTATCAACATTTTTTTATACTGACTCCGAGGTTTGTAACAAACCTTGCACAAATACCAACAACCTGTATTTGAACTATTGAAGCTGTCGGGCGCCACGCCGACATAAAATGCATCTCCTTTTACATTATGGAAGCCTGGTATTTGCAAAGTCCACGGACAAATGTGACGAAGTAAATTGGCCAACTGCGACGCGACGCGACGGCGACGGTACGCAAGGGATTGCGAGTCTACATTTTTTACGTTACTGGTATATTTATGATTGCCTGGTATTCGAAGTTGTTTGTACGAAATATGTCAGGGTAATACGGCCCACTCGTGACGTAATAACACTGTCTTTGAAGGTTATTTATTAATAATAGGCAAAATATATAAAATTATTACAGGGCCTGTTATAGCGAATTTCGAATATTATAAATAAAATTATGTCAAAATTTTTTTTTTATGGAATTGATTCGTGATTTTTTTAATTTCGTAAAAGATTTTGACATGTCTTTAATTTCAAGGATAGGGGGGCCTAGTCACAATACTGTTAGATACCTATTGTTACCGTGGTGACGGCTTGCCGCGCGCACTTTTGTTCAAATCTAATTTTGCAATCTAAATCTAATTTTCGATACAAAATTATGTATGGTTTATTAAACACGAAATTTCAACCTTTGCGGGGTATATGCGATAAACTACTATGGCAGCATTTCTATTAAGAATTGACCTAGATAGAATTTTACTTAGAGAATAATAATTTGCCTTAGAATACAGAACAAACATCAGTGCATTGTTTCAATTTTAAACAGTTTACTGTTATCCCTGACGTCACGGATACTTAACCTCCTTTAATAAGATCCATTTAACCTTTTTTAAAGTCGGTGTTTTTTTCCAAAATGGAATGAAATGCAGAGATATTAAGTGCTTCGTATCATTTCGAATGTTTCTTCGCGCGCAATGTTCGAAAAGATTGTAAAAACTAAAAGCTCTTGGAGTCTCGTGCGATCCTGGTAATTGATTCAAATGTAACGGGGTAAATTGAAACGGAAGTGCTTCTTCTTCACTGACTGACTGACGAGTGACGTCACTGATTATTGTTGTGTCGCGTGTGTTAACAAAAACTGCCTATTGCTTGCTGTTTGTTCATCAGTTAACAATATAATTTTACTGTTACCTATACTTTATTTTAGAAAATCCTTCAAAATAAGAAAGTAATCGAATAAACCAAGAATGAAATGACTGTATTCCATGCGTTTTATGCCTTCCTGGTATTTGATACAAATGTGACGGGGTACGGATCGTTCGGTGTCAGACTGGAAACCTAATGTTTGTAAATTTTTAAAGTACCAGTAGATGTCGCTCGCAGCTACTGTGTAGTACATTTTAGCCGATTTTTAAAAACTAAAAGAGTGTAGCATAATTTTTATTTGTGTTTAAAGAACATGCAACATTTATTTGTCTTATACAGGCGATTTAGATTAGTTCTGGTAGCATTGATAAATAAATAATAACCATTTGGTTTGGTTTTGCCTAGCAGCGGAGACAAGTCACCAAATAGAAAGGTGTCAAAACTGCGCGTCTACAATTTTCTAAATAAATACCCGTTTATTTTCTGAGTAATAAATATTGAAGCATCCCAACATTACAATGACTCAATGGTGAGCAAAATATCTCAATTTCTATTAAAAATAATAAATAGATGGCGCTGCGGGCTGGTAAAAAGAATTCACGGTGCTAGTATGTAGTTATGAGGGCCTGGTACATAGACGTTGTATAACGACGATGTGACGGGGTAAATGCGTACGGAACAAAGAGATCTTAGGGACAAATTAATTTATAAGATAGAATTCGGAGAGCTACGTTCTGTTTGGAAAAACATTCGTTAGTTAGCGCTTAGCTTGGTAGTTGGTTCATAATTATAGACTGGAACTTTTAACTCTTAAAATTAAAGAGATAGTTTAGTAGCTGAGTTATATGAATCCTAAAACGTTCAAAGGTCATTATTATGACTCTCAATATTACTCAGGGGAAGTGTATACTTGGTAGGGAAGTTTACAAATACCTCCTGGCTGGAGGCCTTTTATTAGGTCTCGCCAAACGACCGGTTAAGCAGTAAGAGCTCCCTCAGAGCTAACTGCGAGACAAGTTCGAAAAAAAAAAAAAATTTACAAATACGTAGGACGGTGCATCCTGGGCGGTCGACTTCTCGATGCTGATATTATGATTAGAGTACCTAGCATTTTCCATGTGGCGATTTACGAGATGAAGTTTTTTTCGAATCAGTAGGTATGTTTATTCTTTTTAGATTATAATTTACATTTTTATTATAGGTACTTTGTTCTGTATTCTGAGTTGCGTACATATTCGCTGCAGTCACTAAATAAACAGAATAAATTGTTCAACTTAGGTATTGGTTTTTACCCCTGGTCTTAAATAGACTTCCTTTTTACTCGGCTGCGCCCGAAGGAGCGGTATCTTTCAGGTCGACACGCCGCGCCGTTATGAGAACACATTTTATACATAGCTACTAAATTATATCGTTGTTTTTCAATAGGTACCTACGTTTAGCATCTGACTTCCGCATTAGTTTACAAATAAGCGATTTATCAGTTATCACTATGAAGGTAAAACGTGTAAACGGGGTAAATCGGAGTAGGTGTCCGGCTAGTGGCTAGACTGTGGGATGGATAATTAACTCGCACTTTGGTAGTGTGTTCATGCACTTCTGGTTACTTGCTTTGATTGTTATTTATATTCAAGTAGGTAATACAGTAAATTTGATTACAACTTATACCAACTTACACATTCAGTATTCAAAGTGACTTCACAATCGTATTGTAAATTTTGAGATTATGACACAATTAATAAAAGATAGTTCAAAAATGCATAGGCTTATGCGTACCTAATTGATGAAGTCGATGTTTACATAAACATAACTCCTTAGTAATCGATTTAGATGCTTTTCTTCGAGTAGTTAGCTATTCGACAAAAATCATCTAGATACTTACTTTCAACTCCATGAATCACCTATTGACATTAATTCCTGGCAATTTACCACCAAAAACATTTAATTTGTTTTGTCAACAAACGAAAACTTTATAGTCTTCATGTAATTTATCAATGCGTGTTGCATTTTCACTACATACTTAGCACGGTATTTATCTATATTCATACAAAGCAATTAGCTAACAGTAACTTGTTATAGGCTACGAATAAGGTGGTGGCAGACATCGTAAAGGGTAAAAGGAAATAAACACACAAATAAAATTGATCTTTATTTCGATGTCAAAAATCAGTAGATTGAAAACAAAACATACTCAAGAGTATTGAATTCGGCGAGATAACAGCTCCACGTTAACAGTGGCATCAAAGATCCTTTTGTACATAAACCTGGAAGCAACCCCTAACTTATAAAAAATATTTAGAAATGTTTAAGTTAAACTATTGTATCTTTTGTTATTATGTAGAATATTCCAGAAATTATGCCTAAAACCCTAGGTGATCTATAGTTACGATTAGATCGTAATTAATTTCTAATAAACACGCGTTTAGTTTGCAGTGTGTTTTTGGTAAGGTAAAACGGGTTTTTCTTTTAAAAAAGTTAAAGAATACTGTACTCAAACTCAGTTTTAAATATTTTTCTAACGAGGAATGCTGGCAAATTAGATTGGACCCTTCGTGATGATAGGCGGTTACAGATAACTGAATGTTAGCGGTTTTCAGCTAAAAAACTTAATTTAATTAATACAAAAAAATACGATTTATGTTTTACATTAGAATGTTTCATGTATGGTACATTAAGGCACAAATGAAGGCTTTGATTGTATGAGATGAAATGTTACTTTTCAAGTTTTATACGTGAAGTTTATAATAAAGTCTTTTTACTTTAGCTGCTATTATAAATTTAGAATTATTAGTTAACGTCATTATTTACACTATTGAGATTTAAAAATATTAATTGATTTATTTGCATTAATTTTATTAAAACACTTGAATTTATTTATACATAGTAATAAACCTATATTCATAGATCACCTAATTCTTAACTCTGTTGCCTACCCAGGCAGCGACTATTCTCAGTACTTATATTAATAAACGTAGCCCCTACGCTTCCTTCACACATAATTAGCAAGCTATTTTACTTTCAACCACTTTTGTATCAATCTAAGGCTGATTTTAGGCTGGTTTTATAGTCACGCCGCTAGACGCGCCGTTGGGCAGCGCGCTGTTGAACGCCGTTCACCGAATGGCGCTGCTCAAGCGCGCGAATTTGATTCGTCTAGCGGCGTGACTATAAAACCAGCCTTAGGGTGTGAACAACAGTTATCGTAACACCATTAGAGAAGTAACCGCCAATCATTAGAACGCCAATGTTTCAGACTATTATTACAGCCTATATTTACAAATAATTACACTTAGTTCAGTGATAAATTAAAGAAAACTTATGTTAAAAAAATCGTGAAGAACGACTTGTGAAAACGAGAGCTATTTACAAATTGAAAGATGATTGGGCATGCCTGTACTTACTGGAGTAAAACATTCGTGTTTTCTCTAAAATATAGCATAACATTGTCAAAAGTTGGGTACCTAAATAATTATATACTTCATATTTTAGACACATAAGAATAATACACTTGTAGATATAAGTGCCCACTAGGTAGACACAATAGCCATTAAATCATTGAGGATCGCATAATTATGAATATCAGGAAATTATTAAAATTGTATATAATTGAATAATTCTTCCTGCTTGCAAGAAAATATTCAACGTAAATGAATAGACCACAATATTTTGTACAAGACATTATCATAAATATGTTTATTGTTTGGAAAATTGAATAAAACTATTTACAGCTGAGAGCACAGGTAATATTCAAGACAAGCCGTTAGCCAGGGAGACTGGCTCCATTAATTATGGTAGGTTTTACCAGTAGAAAAACATGGACTTAAAAACAAATTATGACTATTTATTATGTTCCCGCAGTGCGAGGAAATACCTCCAATAAAAAAATCAATGTTACATAAACTACAAACACCATAGGTTTCATTTATATACATTTTAGAACCTTTGGTATATCCTTTTGATACATAAATGATATATACACATCATCTTTAAAGTTTAACCATATATTTTGGTTTGGTTCATAATAACTAAGTCCAAACTATTAGCTAGAATCAAGGTAAATGACCGCAATACAAAAAAGTCCAAAATACAGTATTGATCTCAGTCATACATGAATGACAAATGAGTCAATAATTCGTATGCACTTCAACATCTACAGCATTCAAGTGTTTGTGCCATACATGTTGAAGTGTGTATATTTCGAACCTTTTTATTTGCGAGAATTTACCTTAAATGACAATGTACCACCAAGCGGTGCAGTTTTAATAAATACTACAGATAAGAAACCACTTCATTCGTCAAGCATTGCGATAATGAATAGCAGTTATAAAACCAGATACTGAACTATGTCTAACTTTGGACTAAGTTTGCATATTGTTATGTCATAACACCATATTTTATATGGAGATACATTCCTAGTACTGATTCCATGGAACATTATCAATAGCATGTTTCTTTAGTTTATGTTTCTTCAAATATTTCGAGTCTATAAATGCCTCACCGCACAACGAGCACACGTATGGCCGTTCACCAGTGTGGGTCCTCAGATGAACAACTAAATTACCTTTGAGAGCAAAGAATTTCATACAAACTGAACAACCAAACTTTTTCTCCCTTGTATGAGTAAGCTGATGGGTGCGTAAGTGAGTTTTCGTTTTGAACCGAAGGGAACACAGCTGGCAAGGGAAGGGCCTCTCATTTGTATGTACTCGTTCATGCATTAAAAGCATAGCCTGGCTTGAACACCCTTTACCACAGATACTGCACTCGAACCTCTTTGCATTCTTTACTTTTAGGTTCTTGTGAGTCAATATGTGAGCTTGCATATCCTTCTTAGAAGGCAGCACCTCACCACACTCCGAACACAGCAGTTCAGTTGGGTCAACAATATGTGTACTTTCTATATGCTGCTCTAAAGCAGATTCTACTGAAAACATTTTCTTGCATAATGAACAAGCATAGCCCAGGAGTTTACCAAGATTTGTAGTTATTTCTTGTTTGACAGTCTTCATCAATTCTTCTTTAACCTTAATTACTTTGGACTTGGTACAGTCATCAGAATCTTTGTGGCTGGTTAACGCCGACTTGTTCTCAAATGTCTTGTCACATTGGTTGCAAGAGAACGGATTCATATGTGTCAGTCTATGTGTTTGCATTGTTATTTTCTGGTGAAATCTTTTGAAGCAGATATCACATTCAAACTCTCTTATTCCACTGTGGATCATCATGTGACGTTTTAAGTTATTGGGATTGGCGAATGTCTTAAAGCAGATGTTGCAGCGTGGTTTTATGTTATTATGGCCATACTTGATATGCTGTGTTAACGCATTACGTCGGATGAGTTGGTTGCAGAATGGACAAGTGATCAGGAGCCCAGTACTGCTGTGAAGTAGCATGTGTCCAGTAAGAATCTCTGCAGATTCAAAGCCTTTGCCACATAGGTTACATAAGTGTTCCCCGGCAGGGTTATGCTTATATTGATGCTTCTCATAATCAGCCAAGTCCTCAAACTGCTCTCCACAATCACATAAGAATGTTCCATCTTCCTGTTGCAGAACTGTAGCAATTTGGCTGTCATCTGCATATTCTATCACTAACTCTGAACCATCATATTTCAAGATTTGGAACTGAGATGAGTCATCACCTTCACAGAATATAACTTCTTGGGACATTGGGTCCCCGTCTTCATCTTCATTCACTAATTGAGAATCAGTCAAATATTGTATCCTGTCATTACTTTTCAAAAGGATAGTGCCATCAGAATCTGTGGTAGTTAATATTTTGATAAAGTTTTTGGAATTAGGAAGTTCTTTAATGACATCAGAAGAAATGGTTTCTATGATTTGATTGTCTTCTGTGTCTTCCATTTGTGCTAAGCTCTGATCTTGTGACATATGGACTTGGGTCTCATCAATATTCATGGCACCTTCCAATTCATCTGTTTCTTGGCTCTCTTCCTCATTTTCAAGTATAGTAGCTGGTACATTTGCTGAAACTTTGGTGTTGGACATAAGGAATGACTCAATTGAATCTTCAAACTGACTTTGAGAACTTTGCCTTTCCTGCGTTGTGTAATTATCCTCTTCAGTTTCCACACGACCAATATCTTCAATTTTAATGTGTGGCATATCTGTATTGTCATCTTTATCTTTGTCTTTCGGATCATCTATCACTAAGACATAGTAGTAATCATCATCACTGTCAGTTGGTTCCTTCTTGATGATAGCCTCAAGTTGTTTAATGGGATCATTTCCAATGTCTTCATCATCACTGAGATCATTAGTTAAACCTGTCATTTTATCATCTTTAGATATATCTAACAAAGCATTGAGCTGTAGTTTCAGCTCACTGTCCATTTTAATGCACTGTTTGCGAAATTGGTACGCAGAGTTCATGATAGCATAACAATCGGAGCACAGCTTTTGTGGTAAACCATCATCTTCTTTAACCTGAAAATGAATTGTTCATTTATTAATTTCTTATTGATTGGCTTGGTGCGTGACCGCCTCGTTGGTCAAGTGGGCGCTAAGCGCGACTGCTGAGCACTGAATCCCAGGTCGGGCAAAGTGTTACTGGGTTTTTCCATTACGTAATTTTCAGTGGCAGCACGGAGTCTGGATTTGTGCCCGGTTGATGGCAATAGGCTCGCCCCCTATTACATTGGGACCTAAAAACATAACTGGCGAAATGTGAGTGTACTATATGTGCACCTCTGCCTAACCATTCGGGGAATACAGGCGTGATGTTATGCGTTTAGGACTGAGTAAGAAATATTCATCATTTGGATCCCATGATGAAAACCAGCGCTGTAAATCTACTTGTGTAGTATTGTAGCATTGATGCTGATTGTGGATACCGTTTGTAGGTGCAACAAATGCAGAGTTTTAAGTTATTTTTAATATATATTTATGTATGTAATTTATCTACATGGTATAAATAAGGCTAGCTGTGAAAAGGGTATGTTATATAACTGAAAATGGTATGGTATAAGTTTACACAATAAAATTAATAAATTCAAATACTAATAGCTGTTTTCCTAGAAAAGTTAGCAGGGTGCCGATAATACACACCTGCATTTCACCTGAGCTTATATTTGCAGACATAACTAATGTTTTATCTTTATAGAAGTAAAATTAGTTAAATATTTTTTTTTTTTTTTACTATAAAACCATAGGGAATACCTTATTTGTATAACTGACTGAATATAATAGGTAAATTGGAAAAAAAACTAACAAAAGGGATAAGAGTTGTGTCAGTAAAATGGAAAGTGATGATATATTAAAAAAAATAAACATTTCAAAATTATACATTATTTTGATTTTGGTACGTCTTCATCATCAGCCAGAAAACCTCCACTGTTAACCAAAGGCCCCCGCCCTTATCTGACAATGAACAACAACTTGCCACTTGCATCCACCGATTTGATTGACTTAGCATTCTATAATTGCAAGTGCCTTTATTAGTAAATACACAAATTCCATAATTATATATTTTTTAATTTTCTCCTGTATCGTGGGTGCATTTCACAAACATGAAATATCACATACACAAACACCCAGACGGAGCAAACATCTGCGGATCAAACAAATTTTAGTCCCATGCAGAATCAAACCGGCAACCCTTAGCTTAGCAGTCCAATTGCTTAGCCACTTCGCCAATGAGGTTGTCAATTATATAAATATAGCAGCATATTATTTAGAACTGAATAATGAACTAATAATGAACTTTATCATAGTAAAAACAAAGCATTGCTATCAATTAACTGTTTTAGTACATAAATATATTATATTAATGAACTACATTATTAATTCTGCAGCCTTGATCACCCCGCAGCAGGGCAAAGGCCTTAACTCCTTTTCCAATTCCTCAAAAGCATTTTAAGATACTGAATGGAGTGTAAAGGAGGTTTGCAGTATTCGGAAACATAAATCTGCCAGCCAACATCTAAGAACTTGATAATTTTAATTTTTTAATTATTAAGGATTACATATAACTGCCACAATGGTTAGCAATATTATGTGTGTCATAGAGCTATAAGTAGTAGGCGTCAAGGATAACGAATAATAGATCTCATATCCATTTTTTAATGTGTTGCCAATAAGACTCCAGCTGCTATTTACTACTATGACCCAAGTATTTAGTTACAACTATGGCACTAATTACAATGAATTTAGAGTATTTAGCATAGTGTTGAGACTAAAATTTTAGCTTCAGTATACTAACAACGCTTTTGCCGCCATTTACGTTATATTATTTTACTAAGCATTTCAAAGCAAACTCAACCTTAAATCCCTGTTACTCTCATGCAATAGTGTTGATAGTCGTGTGTATTCATTCCATTTGCGCGGCGTTTCGGGAGTTCAATTGAGGTTATGTTTCATGTCAATAATTCACAGTCTGACATACTTACATGTTATTAAATCTATAATTATGTGGATTTCACATCTTCTATCCTTAAACAGTGTACATTTATAGGAAATATTACGTACCTCGATCGTAGTAACTTCAAGAAACTTGTCAGTTACATTTTGTTCAGAATCTAGGAGTGACACTTCGCAATTGGCAGACAAACAACAGCGGCAAAGATCGGACCACGTATCCATTTCAATAGACGCACATTATTATCCAACCAGTAACACCTGGAAAAATTAATATAAACACTATATGAATGCATTGTTTTGACAGTTAGTAATCAGAGACCACAATAATAAGGTATCCAAAGAGTAAAAATTATCTACGGACCATGCCCATAAAGACGATCTATTCAAAATTATAGACAAGAGACGAGCGTTCAAAATGGAGACGACTGAGGAACGGATATGGCGTCTTGATAGATAACATTTTCAACTGTCAAGGTGGCGCTGCTGATGGCGGCCAAGAATGCGTTCCGGTCACCACTACACTTTTTATCTTAATATCAATAATAATTGGCTAAAGTTTGAAATAAGAATGCTTATAATAAGTAAATATTATTTAAAATTTATATTTATTGTACAATATTAAACAGAATTCACTTATATTTCTAGTTTATTCTCCCGTGAGCTAGTGAATTGTCCCGTGTTGGCTATGGTTTATAGATAACGGTTTGTAAACATTTCAGCTATTATTCTTATAAATAATAAATCCGACAAATAACGACATTTAAAGTTTATTGAAGGATTTTTTACTAGAATTAAATAATAAATAGTGTTATGAGAACATTTTATATAACCATAGACTACAAATCCTTCGATCTAAAATAAGATAGCAAGTCAAGCAAGTGAACAAAACGTTCGAGTTGTGAATGAATGGCCGATGGGTGATGGGTGCGATACATGAAAGAATATCTAAATGTAAATTACAATTCATTGTATCGCAGGCTCAGCAATAGCTCATAAAGTCTATTGTAGGTATTATTAGGTCATAACTACACAATAGTCTAACTAGCTAACGACCCTCTGGGAAATAGGCGTCACTTTATGTACTTAATTGCCTATTTATATTTCGTCCGTCCGTAGTTGTAGAATGCAAAGTGTGATTTCGTACTGCTTACCAGTTGATGCGGTGAAAAGCAGTTTTATTTGAAACGTAAAATCGCTGTCTGCATTACCTAAATAATAATAATATTGGATTAATACAAAAAAATATCAAGTTTGCCTATGTAACGTGTAACGAAAACGCACTTGTTTGTCTCTGGCATTTTGACACGCATTTTTGTATTTAGAATTTAGAAAGAATTAATGAGTACTAATAAAAAAAATGGTAATATTTAAATTTCTATTACCATTATTTATTTATTTATTATGTTACAGAGTTGTTCACAAATTAACAAAGCCCCACAAAACCGTGTGATCGGTTTGACTGTGGGATGAGAGTCTCACTACACATAACATGTAGTTAGGTAACATAATTGTAACAATTTATGATATTTTTGTCACAATGAGGGTGGGTATACGTTAGGTAGTGCCCCTAACTCGGTAAAATTGATTGATTAGCCTGTTTGCGATTGATTCGATAATAATTGATTGGTTCGGAACTGTCGTTGCCAGAAACAAGAAATTAAAAGTAAACATGGTTTGTTAGTGTAGGATATCAGTGTTATTTTTATGGTTAATAGGTATTATTAACCAAAGATAGTATTTTCAGGTATTGTATTGGTTTTTCTGCCTTCTCAATCAGTGGAGCAACTATACTCTTTGAGTTTTGTAGCAAATTAATCGGATGGGCTCTTTTTTTGCGTAGGTGGAAATCTTTATGGCATAGGCCCTGGGGCCTGTCACCTCATAGTTCATAATAATAACATCTTAGGACAGCTCATCTGATCCTAAACTAGGCTGAACCAGTATTATGGTAACCAGACAACTGATAAACATACAAACATCGATATATAAATTCACAGAACAAATTATAATACTCGTGACAATTAGATATTTTGTCATGGCTGGGAATCGACCCCAGTTACGCCATTGGTCCTTAATTTAATCAGACTACTAGTAATTTGCGGCAATTTACATTAAAAACTTTCCTTCGATTACAGTCATGACAATCGCATTAGACGGTGCTGTTGCAGTAATATCAATTATTTACTTTTACCACATAGCAATGCGTTTGTAGTAATAACGAACTATAAGCTTGCGGGCAGGCGCTTAAATGTTTAGGCCTAATGCCTGAATGCTTATCTTCTTATTCATAAACGAGGATCATACCGGCATTAACTAATCCCCGAATGAAGTCTATTGACATCTCCCGATTGACATTGAGCCGCGCTTATGGCTCGCCGACCGCTGCGCTGGTTGAAGAGATGATCGCTCGGGTACGGAGAGACGTAAGCGCGGGGGCGGCTAGACTGCAAGTTGACTACTCGACTGCACCGCGTTTCGAGCTTGTCCCAAGGCGAGGCGATTACGTTACGATTCCGATTAGTGTGCGTTACAGTTAGGAGTTTTATACAAAAAATACTGCACGGCTCAAGTATATGGTGACGATCCCTTTGCGGGTTATGTGTGCTACCGACCTTAAAATCGAATTAGTTAATCTTCTAATCAGGCTGTGAGTAATTAATTTGTTAAGGGTTCAATCAAATAGCGTAGCTTAGCGTTTTGAGTTGCTAATAGAAACTATTAATTAATCAAACGAAAAGGTTAACAGCATCCTACATATACTGATGATCTAAGATAGAATTTCATCCGGCATTTTTACAGATTATTCAAGTTACTAACTAACAAGTAAAGGGGAAAAGCGTAGACGCGTTAAGTACTAGGACGTCATCAAATACATTTTACCATGACATCACGCCTGTATTCCTCGAAGGGGTTTGCAGAGGTGTAGCCATCTATAGCACACCCATGTAAAACATAATTATATAATAATATTAGTATTATATTACACAGCTATCCATCCATAATGTACGAACCTATTTAGTATTTAAGTTTAATTAATTGTGCAACTTCATCACACCTACAGACAAACTGTGTAAACGGTTTCGTGGGGCAATGTTTTAGTATATAAGTTTTATTTTATAAATACATAATAAAATTAATAAATAAATGATAATATTTTTTGCTAGTTATAAAGGGCCCAATGTAATAAGTGTCCACCAGCATATTGCCATTAACCGGACACAACCCAGACTCCGTGCTGTTATAGAGTAATAAATACATAATGGAAAAACTCAATAACACTTTGCCTTTGGATTTGAACCCAGATCCTCATGCTCAGTAGTTGCGCTTAGCGACCAATAGACCAACGAGGATGTCCTCAATTGATAAGGAATGTTTTTGCCAGCATACTAGGTGCTCTACTATAAAAACATTACCATAAATGTTTTTTTTTCTATTCTATTCATAGCCTCTCACTGCTGCACTCACCAGTACCACGTGTACTTTGGCCACTCGACCGGTTTCCTGATAAGTTCTACAAGATTAAACTATCAATTCCAATATCAGTTAAGCATTATCTTTTTTTATACCGCCATTATTCCTCCCATTTAAATGTTTCCAGTAAAGACGTGGAAGTCTTGAAGCTGGCGGACTAATTTATATGCAAATACGGAGAGCGGAGGGTACCAGGAGTACAGTCGACAGAAGCGGTCAGGTGGTAAGACGTGATGCATTTGCGAAAATTAGGATACGGTGTGGCTTGGAAAAGGGCGATATTATTTAATACACCTCCTGTTTGGTTCTGCTATCCTATTCGATTTATAATTAGACAAGTTCGTATAGTTATTGTAAGTACCATTATAGAGTTGATAAAATAACAAATAGCTAACATTTAGTAGACAAAAATAAAGTGTAATTAATTATCTAAAGTACCTAGTAGATTGTTTTGTTGGTATATAGTATAGATTTTATAAAATCTTGATGTATTGTGTCGTCATTACTAAAATAATGTAATGTTTATTTATTAAAACTTCATATAACAAAAGCTGTATATATAGGCGGACTTGCCTGGGGCATTCTCTACCAGTCAACCTTAGGGTGGTGCAGAGATTTTATGGTAGGTGTAACAACAAAGCTGAAGTAAATAATGTATTAGTTACCTACTTAAATTTGTTCAGCGGGATATTATTATAAAAATAATACAAAAGAGTATTTGCTTACACAGTGAAACGCAAAAACTTACATTTTAATGTTTTAGTTAAACAAAATAACGGCTAAAGTACCTAGATATATTATAATTAGACAACTATACAAACAAAATATACGAATTATACCGCCCTATGTGTATACGAATCTATAATAAACATCCATCGCAGATAAAACCGTTACCAATGTCTGGTTTTAAGTTAAAATTGCGACATTGGTTAACAGAAAAATGATTTTATTCCCTTAATGAATATTTAAATGTTTTTATGATTAAATGTAATTTTATTTTGTTTTGGCATTTTTATGTACTTTATAAGGAGTAAAATTAAGATTAATAGTAATAATAAGTATAAATTAGGTTATCATGTCATTTCATAAACATAAAATATGTGAAGCTAACTGTCACACCCTTGAACACCATTGTACACCATTTTTTTGCAAATACATTTTTGAATTTGAAATCGGCCAAGTGAAGAAGAACACCTGAGTTTGTCAAGCCACAAACTGTAATCTTCCGGCTGCCGCGCTTTCCTAGGTTTCGGGTGGTTTCGGGCACGATAAGGCCAGAAAAGGGCCGACAACTGACACGCTAAGCCGGCATTCCAAAACTTGGACAATGCGAACCCGCATTATTTTATTATAGGCCTTTGTGTTGGTATGTTAATTCAATTTGAGGAAGGTCCTCGCCATTCCTCCGAATGCTCATAAATTAAGGGAGTTTAGGGGAATGCGATTGCGGATAATTATAGAACTTTAAGAGTTCAAAATGGTGGAAAGATTTGATTAAATAAAAGATTAAGGGCGGGTTGATTCGGCTTCACTTGACGCACACGTAAAACCGTAAAAAAACAACGCTTTATGTTTTAAGTACCTACGCTTAAAATCTTCCGTACCTATAATAATAACAGCCTATAACTGTCCCACTGCAGGGCAAAGGCCTCTTCTTGTATAGAGAAGGATTGAGCATTGATCACCACGCTAGCTCACTGCGGGTTGGCGATTACAGATGATTAAACCCAGGTTTCCTCACGATGTTCCCCGTCACCGTTAGTCAGTGGTGTCCTAGAATAACTAAGAAAGTATTTATAACATTGAAAAAGTTACATTGATACTTGCTTGGGCTTGAACCTGCAAGTCCGGTAATACAAATACAAATCCGGTATGTTAACCACCAGGCCACCATGATTTCTTTCCGTACCTAACCGTTATTTTTTGACGTACGTCAGACTGTTTGAAACAACCCGCCCTAAATTAGACATATAGAAAGCCAGCCAATTATATTTTAATCCGAATTATCTACGCTAAATAATTTTCCATAATCAATATTGATGACTCGTACAGATTTAGTAACTTAGCGACCAATTTACATATTAATTAATCAAAACGAGATGCAGCTTCTTAGTAGTTCTAGCAATGCGAATCCTATCCTACTAATCCTACTATCCTACTAATATTATAAATGTGAAAGTTTGTGAGTATGGATGTGTGGATGTTTGTTACTCTTTCACGCATAAACGGCTGGACCGATTTGGTTGAAATTTGGTATGTAGATAGGTTATACCCTGGTTTAACATATAGGCTACTTTTTATCCCGAAAAAATGTCGCGGGTAACACCGCGGGGCGCAGCTAGTCAAATAATAATTTCAAACAGGTGTGCAACTCAAAATCACGATAATATTAAACATTATAGTACCAATAAAACACAGAAATACGTATAATTTACATCGAAATGAGTTCAGTTTCAACAGAATATTATCTATCAATTTAATTAAGAAGTTTTAGGTCATGGTTCAGACGCTGCTTCAAAATGGCACGGCTTTGATTAATGTGGCACACCATGCGGCTCCATCCCATTACAAGGGACCTATAACGGCTGCTTCTCACGGGCCGTGCTACCCGGAGCCGGGCAACGCTTCGTGTGAAGTGGCTCGGACTCGCTCGTGGTACTTGCTGGCTTGTGCCCGGTCAACGCGAGGCGCGGTCCGTGTTAAAACGCGCCGTGAGAAGCTACCATAATGTAACTCGTGAAATGAGGGTGTACTACACTTCGGTCTACCCCGTACGGGATCATAGGCGTGATTGTGTATTCCATCATCATCATCAGCCTCACGACACAAGCCTCTTCTATAGCACGCTACTGGACTCAATCTTCAGCCCTCCACTTCCAACCGTTGACAGCCATTTTGCGTATAATTATACGTAAATTAGCATGCGTGAATGAAATTCAAAGAACAAAAATGATTTTTAAGTCGACAATTTTGGTAGGAATTCCTGATTAGTAATTTCATACATTACCACGATGTATACATATAATAATAATAGCCGATTACTGTCCCACTGCAGGGCAAAGGCCTCTTCTCCTACGAGTATAGATAAGGTTTGAGCATTGATCACGCTATCAAGCTAGCTCACTGCGGGCGATTTCAGATGATTAAATCCAGGTTTCCTCACGACGTTTTCCGTCTCCAGTGGTATTTTAGAATATCTAAGAAAGTTATTATAACATTGAAAAAGTCACATTGATACTTGCTTGGGTTTGAACCTGCAATCTTGTGCATACAAATCCGGTATATCAACCAATAGGCCACCACGATATTTACTGGTGTAATGTTTATTTATTAATCTAAAGTCCCGAACAGTAATTAGTGATATGTAATTAAAATTGACCATTTAATTGCGAATAATTATAGTTATGTTATTACCTATAACTAATTTTAGATTACAATGCATATCAAATATTGACATTAATTATTAAGTTTGTATTACTGAAGGCGAGGTCGTCATGGGAGTGCTACCATGGATAATATGTGAGTTTGCATTCATGTAAATTAAGAAAATAAATGACGGGGAATAGGGGGAATCAGATACTTGAAGAAGAGGTCTTGGTCTTGTCACAAATGAATCTATTTATTTATTTATTTTCTCGCCACAATTAAACAGTAGGTATATAAAGAATAAAAAAAAATCACAACATGGTTTAACTTTAGATTTCTCTTCTCGTCTTTATGATTAGTATTTCAGCTATAATCGTCCGACTGCAGGGCAAAGGCCTCCCTTTCGCTCCTCCATTCCTATCGGTTGTGTGCTGCAGTAGTTCAATGAAGCTATAAAAAAACGAATATTAAAACAACTGCTAACTGTCCATATACGTATGCCGTCGTAAAACGCGACTGCTGAGCGTAAGGGGTTTGCGTCCTGGGTTTAATTCTCGGCTCCGGCAAACTGTTATTGATTTTTTTATTGGAAATTCTCAGTAGCAGAGCGGAATCTGGATAAGTGTTAATAGCAATAGGACTCCTGTAATGTTATTTACTAAGACATAGCTTTAATAATTATTATAATATGTAACTATTGATACAAGAATAATATATCGTTCTACAATCGCCCATCAAAATTTGGCCGCAAGTATGTTTAATTAACTTTTAAAATACGATTTTCTGAAATCATGTTCATGATTTTTTTATTGAAATAGATGATTAAAATGAAAGGTTTAAAAACTTAAAATGGTTACCATTTAGAATTTGGTAGGGGTATAAACAGACAGGTTTGAGACAATATACGCTCATAGCATAGTTTCATAAACGTACTCTTTTCTGTTTCAGACGTTTTTTGGCTAGTAGTAATACAGTCTCCAATATCTTTGCTACTAAAAGACGATCCAAAAAAGATAAAGCATTTTGTCGAACTAAATAAAAAATGGGGCACGGAAGTGCGGCCAGTAGTCTGTGTGTGTGGTGAAGATGATTATATCTTTTATGACTATGGTCGCAGAGCGTATGGACGGTCGAATTACCAAAGATGGCCGCCGGCGTGGAAGGCAGCGAAGTGGAATCCGGACCGTGTACCGCATTTGTATAATATCAAGGCATTCACTCCTGAAATAGTCCCTCTCTTCGGCGACGCACTCGCAGACCTCCCAACCTGTGATAATTGTGACCGATTTTATGACTACCAGAAGTAATGGAAGACAGACTATTTGAAGAAGTAAAAGCGGCAAGCAATAAACAAGTCTACAATATTTTAAGTTAAGGTGTGAGGGAGAGGCTTTTGTTCAACAGTGCACGTCTTCCGGCTGATGTTGATGATGATGTCAATGTATCTGTCATTAATAGTAAATTAAATTAAAATGGAACATAGATAATTGTATAATTTTAAGTTATTTTTTTATTTTGCCTGCGTTCGTGTGTCACTGTAGAGGGCAAACTAAAAATCGGCGCTGTCATGTATTCCCCCCACCCCCTCCTCCTCTTCCTCCTCTTAGAATGCTACAATGAACGACAACTTACCATTTGCATAAGTAATGTTTGAATAATATATACAATTATATATAATACACATTACATAATTAATACTGTAACATTTCACAAATCACACTCAATTCACTCAGTAAACACACACACACACACACACGCACACACACACACATACACACACACACACACACACACACAGGCACACACACAACCACACACACACACACACACACACACACACACACACACACACGCGCACACGCGCGCGCGCACACACATACTCTCACCCACATACAGTCACGTCGTTGGCACTATGTAGCAGCAAGAAAGATTGAGTTTATCCATTAGGTCATTCTCAGTGGCAGCACGGAGTCTGGATTTGTGCCCGGTTGATGGCAATAGGCTCGCCCCCTATTACATTGGGAACTACGTGAATCTGTGGTATCCTTTCAAGTAGGACGTCTTGTAGTGGTATTATTGGTTGTTGATGGAAGTCCTGTAGTGGTACTTTTTGTTGATGGAAGTACTGTGGTGGTACTTTTTGTTGCGGGACATCTAGTGGTTGGAAGTCTTGTTGTAGGTCTTCCTTTTCCTTTATTTTTAATTATTTTATTCCTGATCCATCCATTTATAATTATCGCCCAATAGTAAATTAAGTGACATGTTACTATAATTGACTAATTAATCACGGATTAAATGACATCAGATTAGCTGTAATTTAAGTTTAGATATAACAATTCGTGAATGTTGTTGGTCATTATATTAAGACAACAGTACGAGTGAACATTATGGGACCACCATGCATTCGATAACATGTGAGTTATGATCGAAATATAATTAAACATTCAAGCGAACATTCCTCAGTAACCGTAACATATCTAGTAAAGTAAATATTTATTGGCTCAACAAAAACAGGTACACAAAAAAGCACTTTAAATGTATATGAATTTTGGTGTAATATTTGCATGTTGATGGACACGAGCGTGATCCCGCTCGTGTCTATCATTTTTCGAATTTCCTTTATCAATTTATACATTAAAAGTACCATAAAATTATAAATTCGTTGCGCCAAATAGTATCCTCAATCAGCATGAATGCTGCAATACTGCATAAGTGGTATTACATCGCTGGTTTTCATTGAGAGCCCAAATGTGTTACGGCGGAGTGTTCGTTGAAATGTTACAAGTGTGGACGCATTTTATAGGGATTTAAGGGCAGGGAATTACATAAAAAACCCGAAGTTTAACAGTATAGAGGATAAGCAATATGGAGAGTTGGTTAGGTCATGTCATATGGCCATCTCCGCGGTCACACTATCTTTTGCCCATAGCTTCGCCCGCATTCGGCCTATGTAAAATAATATGTATTGTATATTCTGTGGACAACGGTGTATGTTTCACATTTATTATCATATATACATTATAATCATCATCAGACATGTTATTTACGCAGATATAATGTATAACTGTTTGTTTATCTCAAAGAAATAAATGACTGAAAAGACTGCCTCGTTGGTCTAGTGGCTGCTAAGCGCGACTGCTGAGCACGAGGTCCTGGGTTCAAATCCCGGGTCGGGTAATGTGTTACTGGGTTTATCCATTAGGTTATTCTCAGTAGCAGCACGGAGTCTGGATTTGTGCCCGGTTGATGGCAATAAGCTCGCCCCCTATTACATTGGGACCTAAAACATAACTGGTGAAACGTGGGTGTACTATATGTGCACCTCTGCCTACCCCTTCGGGGAATACAGGCGTGATGTTATGTTAAATAAATAAATAAGCTTTCTACAAGCCAAATTTCATCAAAATCCGTCCGGCGGTTTAGTCGCGATGGCGTGACAGACAGACAGACACAGTTACTTTGGCATTTATAATATTAGTATGGATTTTATGTCTTTATTTGGTATCCAACAGCAGTTTCTTTTCCATCATTCGGAATAATCAGGCCGATCTCTTCTCTGTTTCAGATGTCCTTTGGCTACTATTAGTGCAGTGCCCAATATTTTTGTTTACGGCGAATAATGAAGACGATAATCTTCCCTTCATCACTAGAAACCAAGTGCGGTTATTGAGATCAAAGCTTTGCGTATGTAATAAAAAATTGTTTTATGCTAACGGCCGTAGACCAATGCGAAGGCTATATGTATTGCCAAACAAGTCGATTCATTCAAGATGGCCGCCAGCGTGGAAGTCGACTACGTATTATTCAGACCCCATACCGCATATTGACAAAGTTATACCAAACGGGGCCCCATTTTGTAGTGGGTGTAAAATTATAAATTGGCCTGAGAGTGGAAGACCTTCGTCCTTTTTTTCTAAAATAATCAGATGGTTTCAAGGTAATAAACATAAGCCCGCCCCAAAACCTGCCCCACCACCAACTACAAAACGTCCACCAATAACTACTACCACAAAAACTCATACTACTACAAAGGATACCACAAAAACTAATGTTACTGTAGAAATCGAGATTGAAGTTGATTTAAGGCCTACAGACCCGGTCACGGATCCGCCACGGTCATGGGAGTTAGATGGAGATGTGGATGGTGTTCAATAGGAGCTTGGACCGTGAATACGCCCAAGATATCATATTTATGTTCTTTATCATCATCATCATCATCAGCCAGAAGACGTCCGCTGTTGAACAAAAGCCTACCCCTTAGAACGCCACAATGAACGACAACTTGCCAATTACGTCCCGCAACTCTGACGATATCGTCGGTCCACCTGGTGCGAGGCCTGCCAACGCTGCGTCTTCCGGTTAAGATCTTACAACAAAGTAATTAAATAAATAAACCAGTCAAATAGATAATATTGTTACTTATTTCCAGTTTAAGCACCATTTTATGGTATATTAACTTTGGTACATTTATACATTGATCCCCTTCCCCTCCTTTTTATTATAAATGTAAGAAATAATTGAAGTTTATTTAAATGCGAACGTGAATGTCCGTCTGTTTGTCTATGGAACTGATCATAATGAATGACCATGTCAATCAAAACACTGCTATAGAGGCAAAAAATCTTTATTAGACTACAATTTTAAAAATTTTGATTCTTTTCTATTCAGATATGCGAACAGTTTAATTCGTTTTGTTAGTTGTAATAAATGATTAAAGATTAATAGAGATAAGATTTATATAACAGAATATACGTAGTTATCTATATTCTAGACTGTTCTAGAACCACTAGTCCATTAGGTTCCAAAAGGGCAAAATTATGTTTGGTATCTAGAGAGCTTCCTTTAGTGGACCAATGGACCTATACTATATGGAAGGTCTATGGACCACCGCCTTTCTTGACAAGCTAATCATTCCACAAGATTACTTGTTCCCAGTCCAGTCAAGGCACTAAATAAGACTAGAGTTACCATTTACAATGGCAGGGGTATAAACAGACAGGTTTGAGACAATTATACGTTCATAGCGAAGTCTCATGAATTTACTCAGTCTCTTCTGTTTCACACACACACGCGCGCACGCGCAAACACATACACACATTCTCACTCACATACAGTCACTCGTTGTCACAATGTATCAGCAAGAAGTGTTTACTTTCTTCCATTTTAATTTATGTTTACCTTATTATCTGTATACTGTAGCACCTTTTATATGTCTACATATTGTATAAAACACCACTCTATAACATTTTATGAGGATGCAAGTTTAGATGCCCCCATAACACAGGAATTTTCAAGCATGGGCGACATTAATCTATTACTTCATAAGCTGTTTTGCATTGTGTTTGTACAATTTGTTGTATTGTTTACTGTGCCAAATAAATTTATTATTATTATTAATATAAATTTTGACCAGTGTGTGTTGCCAGTGATTACGTATGGCGCTGAGACGTGGTCGCTAACGGTTGGCCTTTTGGAGAGGCTCAGAGTCACTCAACGAGCCATGGAGAGAGCTATGTTCGGGGTTTCTTTGCGCGACAGGAATTGGAATACGGAAATTAGCCAAAGAAAATGGCATTGGGCAGGCCATATCTCTCGAAGAACCGATAACCGCTGGGGAAGAAAGGTTATCGAGTGGCGACCACGAACCGGAAGACGCAGCGTTGGCAGGCCTCCCACCAGATAGACTGACGATATCGTCAGAATTGCGGGTAACCGGTGGATGGAATTGGCAAGCTGTCGTTTATTGTGGCGTTCTAAGGGGGAGGCCTTTGTTCAACAGTGGACGTCTTCCGGCTGATGATGATAAAATTAATAATTCAGTCACACTACATTGCATGTCATTAAAAATAGGATCTGCCTCGTTGGTCTAATGGTCGCTGAGCGCGACTGCTGAGCACGAGATCCTGGGTTCAAATCCCGGGTCGGGCAAAGTGTTACTGGGTTTTTTCATTAGGTTATTCTCAGTGGCAGCACGGAGTCCGGATTTGTGCCCGGTTGATGGCAATAGGCTCGCCCTCTATTACATTGGGATCCACGTGATTCAGTGGTACTCTTTCTAGTAGGACGTGCTGTAGTAGTATTGGTTGTTGATGGAAGCCCTGTAGTAATATTAGTTGTTGGTGGAAGTCCTGTTGTGGTACTTTTTGTTGATGGAAGTCCTGTAGTGGTACTTTTTGTAGCGGGACATCTAGTGGTTGGAAGTCTTGTTGTAGAACGTTTAGTAGTGGCACGAGGTCTTTATTTTCCTCTATTTTTGATCCATCCATTGTTAATTATCGCCGAATAGTAAATTAAGTGACATGTTACTATAATTGACTAATTAATCACGGATTAAATGACATCAGATTAGCTGTAATTTAAGTTTAGATAAACAATTTGTGAATATTGTTGGTCATTATATTAAGACAACAGTACGAGTGAACATTATGGGACCACCATGCATTCGATAACATGTGAGTTATGATCGAAATATAATTAAACATTCCGGCGAACATTCCTCAGTAACCGTAACATATCTAGTAAAGTAAAGTAAAGTAAATATTTATTGGCTCAACAAGAACAGGTACACAAAAAAGCACTTTAAATGTATATGAATTTTGGTGTAATATTTGCATGTTGATAGACACGAGCGTGATCCCGCTCGTGTCTATCATTTTTCGAATTTCCTTTATCAATTTATACATTAAAAGTACCATAAAATTATAAATTCGTTGCGCCAAATAGTATCCTCAATCAGCATGAATGCTGCAATACTGCATAAGTGGTATTACATCGCTGGTTTTCATTGAGAGCCCAAATTACGTGCTCCGCTGTATCTCTCGATACAACTGAGTTACGGGCAATGTTACGGCGGAATGTTCGTTGAAATGTTACAAGTGTAGACGCATTTTATAGGGATGTAAGGGCAGGGAATTACATAAAAAACCCGAAGTTTAACAGTATAGAGGATAAACAATATGGAGAGTTGGTTAGGTCATGTCACATGGCCATCTCCGCGGTCACACTCAGGCGGATGGAAATCTTTTGATTTTAGGTATCCGTAGAACTGACAAGACTCAAAATTATTAAAACTAACTTTTGCCCATAGCTTCGCCCGCATTCGGCCTATGTCCTTTCTCGGGTCATGTAAAATAATATGTATTGTATATTCTGTGGACAACGGTGTATGTTTCACATTTATTATCATATATACATTATAATCATCATTAGACATGTTATTTACGCAGATATAATGTATAACTGTTTGTTTATCCCAAAGAAATAAATGACTGAAAAGACTGCCTCGTTGGTCTAGTGGTTGCTAAGCGCGACTGCCGAGCACGAGGTCCTGGGTTCAAATCCCGGGTCGGGTAATGTGTTACTGGATTTATCCATTAGGTTATTCTCAGTAGCAGCACGGAGTCTGGATTTGTGCCCGGTTGATGGCAATAAGCTCGCCCCCTATTACATTGGGACCTAAAACATAACTGGTGAAACGTGGGTGTACTATATGTGCACCTCTGCCTACCCCTTCGGGGAATACAGGCGTGATGTTATGTTAAATAAATAAATAAGCTTTCTACATGCCAAATTTCATCAAAATCCGTCCGGCGGTTTAGTCGTGATGGCGTGACAGACAGACAGACACAGTTACTTTGGCATTTATAATATTAGTATGGATTTTATGTCTTTATTTGGTATCCAACAGCAGTTTCTTTTCCATCATTCGGAATAATCAGGCCGATCTCTTCTCTGTTTCAGATGTCCTTTGGCTACTATTAGTGCAGTGCCCAATATTTTTGTTTACGGCGAATAATGAAGACGATAATCTTCCCTTCATCACTAGAAACCAAGTGCGGTTATTGAGATCAAAGCTTTGCGTATGTAATAAAAAATTGTTTTATGCTAACGGCCGTAGACCAATGCGAAGGCTATATGTATTGCCAAACAAGTCGATTCATTCAAGATGGCCGCCAGCGTGGAAGTCGACTACGTATTATTCAGACCCCGTACCGCATATTGACAGGTTTATAGCAAACGATCCCAGCTCCCCACTTTGTGATGGGTGTATGCTGAAGTGGCCTAATAAAAAAAGAACTCCGTCCCTTTTTACTGACTTATACAGATGGGTGAAGAAAAAAGTATATCCTACGCCCGCCCCACCACCAACTACACAACGTCCACCAATAACTACTACCACAAAAACTCATACTACAACAAAGGATAGCACAAAAACTAATGTTACTGTAGAAATCGAGATTGAAGTTGATTTAATACCTACAGACCCGGTCACGGATCCGCCACAGCCACCACGGCCGCCACGGCCGCCATGGTCATGGGACTTAGATGGGGATGTTGATGGTGTTTAATAGGAGCTTGGACCGTGAATACGCCCAAGATATCATAATCATATTTATGTTCTTTATCATCATCATCATCATCAGCCAGAAGACGTCCGCTGTTAAACAAAAGCCTACCCCTTAGAACGCCACAATGAACGACAGCTTGCCAATTACGTCCCGCAACTCTGACGATATCGTCGGTCCACCTGGTGCGAGGCCTGCCAACGCTGCGTCTTCCGGTTAAGATCTTACAACAAAGTAATTAAATAAATAAACCAGTCAAATAGATAATATTGTTACTTATTTCCAGTTTAAGCACCATTTTATGGTATATTAACTTTGGTACATTTATACATTGATCCCCTTCCCCTACTTTTTAATTATAAATGTAAGAAATAATTGAAGTTTATAACGCTAAGTTAGAGTAGGCTGAATGCTTAAAAACCGCGGTGTCGCTACTGAACAATTTCGCGGCGCGTGCGGAGGTTCGCGACAACGCTCACCCCCGCGCCCCTCCTCGACTAACTCGTCCGCCGAGCCGAAGGACAGTCTCGCTCACGGCCGCGCGAAGGACGCGCCATATTTGGTCATTTATAATATTTGTAACTGTCGTTTATGTGATTTATTGTATCATCGTTAATTATACTCTCTTTATACTAATTTCAATCGTGTTTCGAACTATACACACCCGTACCTCCTTACATCTGGCGCCCAACTCGCGGGCACGATTAATTAGTTATAAAAGTGTTAAAACAATTAATGTGACAATAAGTGATAACCATTATTGTGCATCCACGCGTGAGGGATATTATCCAATAGTGCGTTATAAGTACACGCTTTCCATAAACGAACAGTTAAACAAAATCGGACGCCGGTCGCCGCCATTAGAGACAATACCTAAAGGGCGAGTCCATTTTACGCGCGGGAAAACGCGCGTCGGTTAGTGGTACAAAACCATCCCTAACGTCACCCGAGCCTTTCGTGCGAGTAGCAGTGGGTATTCGCTGCTATCATGCCGCCGAAGAGAAGAACCGGAAGAGATGCGGGTTCGGAATCCGATACCGACGCCGAGGGCGACCGACGACCGTTAGCGTCACCAAACATCGCTATGTCAGAGGAAATGCTGCAGACCCTTGTCTCCAGTATCACCAGGAGTCAAGTGGAAGCGAACCGGATTCTAATTGAAACCATGTTGGCTGGCAGCAAAGACATGGCGGCATTCACACCATCGCCGCGACCGGATGCTCAAGGTCGCTCAGGCAATTTCGCCAAGTGCACGGCGCGATTCGATGGTACTTCAAGAAACGCCGACGACCTGGAGGCATTCATCGACGCCATAGAGGTATACCGGGAGTGCACCAACATCAGCGACGAGCACGCGCTACGGGGACTGCCGATGTTACTCGTCGGCGAGGCCGCCGTGTGGTGGCAGGGCGTTAAGTCGTCCGTCACATCGTGGAGCGACGCCCTGCGACGACTTCGCGGGATGTTCGGTGTGCCACGCCCCGCGTACAAAATCTTTCGCGATGTTTTCGCCAGTGAACAATCTAGTGAACGTGCTGACGTGTTCGTAAATAAGTTACGCGCAATGTTTTCAAAATTGCCTTATGTTATGCCGGAAATAATGAAACTAGACATTGTATACGGTTTGTTAGATCGTAGAATAAGAAAACGCGTGTCTCGCGATGCGGTGGACGGACTGGAACAGCTGATCGAGAAGGTCAGGTTAGTCGAGGAGGCGTTGGCTGAGGTGAGTAGTTCATCTGTCACTTCCAATAACCTAAACTCCGCTATTAACCCTGCCGCGGCGCGTGGTCGTTCAGTGACAATCCCGAACGTTAACCCTACAAACGTCGTAGGTGACTACAATAGTATTGAAAAACCGAATGTTAGATCATTACCTGTTGTGAGTAATTTACCAACACCTCATAGCCAGCAATCGTATAATGCTAAACGTATTCATGAGGGGCCGAAACGCATACGGCCGAAATGCGTTTTTTGTAAACTTTTCGGTCACACAGTTGACGAATGTCGCAGCAAGGCAAAGTCAGACAATAAACCTGATAGTAATGCTAGTTCGAGTAGGTCACGTGACAGTACACAGTTGCGCTGTTATGGATGTGGTCAGCTGGGTGTGGTACGATCAAAATGCAACAACTGCAAACCCGCACAGAGCTCAGAAAAGTCGGATTTTTATAGCGCTCATGTAGGCGAATGTAACGACTTACCCTTAGTAGAAATACAAGTGGCGAACCGTACAGGCGTGGCTATTGTAGACACAGGGGCTACACACTCTATAGCAGGACATATGCTATACAAGATACTGCTTAATGCGGGCGTAGTATTTAAAACTAACCTTCGTACTATCGGGCTTGCTGACGGTACACAGCAAGTGTGTACTGTACTTGAGTGTGACACTGAGGTGACCTTGAAAGGTCACACTATATCCACCACATTCCTGGTGTTACCAGATGCTCAAACGAAAACTCTACTAGGTAGGGAATTCATCACCAAAGCTAGTATCCTGCTGGATTTACCGCAAGGCAGCTGGTGCTTTAACAGTGCCCCACGGTGCTGGTACCCCTTCATCACCAGTTTTGAATTACGGACGACGGACGTCACGGAGCTGATGAAGGTGGAAGCGGCTGACATTCGGTTAAGAACTGATGAGAGCACCGCGTTAACAGCTGATCGGAGGGTCGAGATGAATACCTTTTTAGCGAAGAGGGTCGACCGCTTTGCAAAGGAAGGGCCACCGACCGAATACGCGTCGCATAGACTGAAGATCGACGCGCACCAAGAACCAATAGCCTCGCCCCCTTACCGAATGTCACCGAGTAAGAAGGCTATATTGGAACAGGATCTAGAGTCACCCGACGATCCGTTTAGGGGGAGAAATTGGTCTGACCGGGGATTCACGATGTCCGACGGCATACTATACAGGTATGGCCCCGACGAATGCGAAGAAGAGACAGCCTGTCTTGTCGTCCCTGAGCAAATTCGTCGTTATCACGTTTCCCAGTTGTACCGGTTAACGAGAAACGCAAGCGCGGGCGACCAAAGCGTTTCCTTGACTAACCTATACGCGAGGGCGCATAGTCTAGGTTAGAGGGGGAGGATATAACGCTAAGTTAGAGTAGGCTGAATGCTTAAAAACCGCGGTGTCGCTACTGAACAATTTCGCGGCGCGTGCGGAGGTTCGCGACAACGCTCACCCCCGCGCCCCTCCTCGACTAACTCGTCCGCCGAGCCGAAGGACAGTCTCGCTCACGGCCGCGCGAAGGACGCGCCATATTTGGTCATTTATAATATTTGTAACTGTCGTTTATGTGATTTATTGTATCATCGTTAATTATACTCTCTTTATACTAATTTCAATCGTGTTTCGAACTATACACACCCGTACCTCCTTACAAGTTTATTTAAATGCGAACGTGAATGTCCGTCTGTTTGTCTATGGAACTGATCATAATGAATGGCTGTGTCAATCAAAACACTGCTATAGAGGCAAAAAATCTTTATTAGACTACAATTTTAAAAATTTTGATTCTTTTCTATTCAGATATGCGAACAGTTTAATTCGTTTTGTTAGTTGTAATAAATGATTAAAGATTAATAGAGATAAGATTTATATAACAGAATATACGTAGTTATCCATATTCTATACATCGTATAACTATAATATATTCTAGACTGTTCTAGAACCACTAGTCCATTACGTTCCAAAAGGGTACAATCATGTTTGGGATCTAGAGAGCTTCCTTTAGTGGACCAATGGACCTATACTATATGGAAGGTCTATGGACCACCGCCTTTCTTGACAAGCTAATCATTCCACAAGATTACTTGTTTCCAGTCCAGTCAAGGCACTAAATAGGACTGCAATTCGGTCACAGCGAACTCTCACGCTAAAATAAAATCAGGTGCAGGATCGACCGCTAATATTAGGCTGGTATAAGCTATAACAGGGGTACATAAGCTGTTTGAGAAGAACGGTAACGGAACAAATACTACACAGTTTCACACCAAGCGTCGCTCACTTTGCTCAACCTTTCAACTCGACTGTACTGAAGCAAGCCGCAAAATAAACAACACACCATTTTAATTGAGTAATTAATAAAGAATAATTGCATCAGATTAGCTGTATAAAAACGATGTAGGTTCGGAGAAATTCCCAACCGTAGCTAAATTCACAGTAGTAATAACTATGTCACCATTACTTTTAATACGTGACTGAGGAGTATTTTCAAACAGTCAGAAAGGATTTATTATTTTATATTGTTAGCTAAAACATTTAGCTAACGAAAGGTTGTTAACATCATGGGGATACAACGATGGAGTCAATAACATGTGAGTAATATAGTGATTTACTTTGAGTTAAACAAGACATAGCAGCAATGAAACAAAGTTTTAATGGGTGAACCACCAACCTGAAGTAGACTAGGCTAGTAGAGTATGAGAAGCGGTGTTGCATAATTTTTTAAAAATCCATGTTGGTCTTAAAATCTCTCTCGAGTTTCCATTTTTCAAAGAATCTTATTTTTTCAGTAGACAAGACTTTTTAAGTATCTGGCAAACCGAAAATTTCTATTAATTCTAAAATCTTTTAATAAATGTTTCTAAAATAAGAAAGGGGAGGCCTTTGCCAAGCAGTCGGAACCTAAAAAGGTTATGGAAAAAAAATGTTTCTAAGTAGCTGATTTTCTTCTCTGTTCCAGTTGTCCACTTGCTAATACTACTACAGTGTCCTGTCATTTTGTTTGCATCGAACCGAGTCGACCGTGATCTAGTTATTAATAAGCAACTACTTTTAAAAGGATGGAGACGATTTTGGAGTCGCCACTCAACAAATTTGGGTCATTCGAGGTGGTCTACAGATCGGCTGGAGGAAAAGTACAAGCCTGACTCAATTTGGCGACCTTATCAAAGAACAAGCGACGCGTTTAATATGTTGCCAAGAAATAAATCAGTGCTAAGGTTACGTAGATTTGAGTGGCCTGATGAGGAAACTAGACTGTATAGAAAAGAAAAGAGACGTGCCAGAATGAATATCCTTATAAAAAATTTTAGACAAACTGCAAAAAAAGCAGAACTTTCCGCGAAATCACTCATAGCAGATATAAAAAATATATTTATTGAATTGTTTGGTTATTTTAGTTTAATTTTTTTCGTGACTCCACACTTCCATTTAACGCAATATTTTATTAATGCCAGTGACCAGTGATAATTTGTCTTAATACTCGAATCTTTATTGCACACTATAAAATACATACATCATACAGTCTATCCTCCACATTTTGTATCATAGAATATGTTGAACTGTTCTAGAACTAATTGTACATTCGGTTGAAAAAGGGCTCAATCATGTCGGGGATTAAAGACTACGGGTACCCGCCCGTAGGATGCAAGTCATGCAGGTACCACTAGACAGCTTGCACGAGTGGCCCTATGGACCTATACGAAATGGTACCTATGGATCACTTACTACCCTTGTTGATTAGCTACTCTTCTCACTGAATGAACTGTTTACATGTAGCCCAGCCCAGGTAAGACGCTAAGGAGTAGGACTAGGTCTGCAATTCATCCACGGTCAACTAATCTCTCACTAGTTTTTAATTTTGGCGTGACGTTTCGACCGACCTGCACCGGCGGTGGTCACAAGCAGGCTCGAGGATGCGGTGTCATGTGTGTTGTTAATTATTTCTATTATAATCATGCAACGCGATAGTTTAAAAGTTAGTAATCTCTCACTGACGGAAGACTGACACGACCGGAATTAAATCAGGCGCAGGATCGACCGCTCAGCGTAACATTTAAATTATTAATTAATGTGTGTCGTCTTTGGGAAGAAGACCAAGCATTGAACCTCCCAACTCGACTGTACTGTGTGGTTGTAGCAAGCTGCGAAATAATCAACATGTCATTATAATTGACTAATTAATAAAGGGTAATTGCATCAAATTAGTTAGCTGTATAAAAACGATGTAGGTTCGGGGAAATTCTCAACCGTAGCTAAGTACACAGTAAGTATGTCACCATTACTTTTAATACGTGACTGAGGAGTATCCAAACAGTCAGGAAGGATTAATCGTTCTTTACTTTTAGCATCATACATTTAGATAACAAAAGGCTGTTAACATCATGAGGATATCAACCATGGAGTATAAATATATAGGAATAATATGTGAGTTGATATATAAAATGATTAACTTTAGGTTATCCATGACTGCAAAGTGTTACTGGGTTTTTCCAATAGGTCATTCTCAGCAGCAGCACGGAGTCTGGATTTGGTTGATGGCAATAGGCTCGCCCCCTATTACATTGGGACCTAAAAACATAACTGGCGAAATGTGGGTGTACTATACGTGCACCTCTGCCTACCCCTTCGGGGAATACAGGCGTGATGTTATATTATATTTATATCCATGACTTGTAGAAAAGCAGCAATTAAACCTCGTCTAATGGGTAAACAACCAACCCGAAGCAAGCAAGGCTGGTACAGTATGAGAAGTGGTATATGCTTAAATTAAATACATCTGTTACATGTTGGTGTTGAAATCTCACTCGTGTTTCCATTTTTCAAAGAATTTTGTACACAACAAGACTTTTAAGTATGTGCATAACTGACAAAGTTTTAATGGTCGACGACTTGATTAGCGCAGTGGCTAAGCGATTGGACTGTTGTGCTAAGGGTTGCGGGTTCGATTCCCGCACGGGGCAAAACTTTGTGCGAGCCACAAATGTTTGTCCCGAGTCTGGGTGTTTGTGTATGTGATATTTCATGTTTGTGAAACGCACCCACGACACAGGAGAAATTACTAGTGTGGGGCGACGTTTTTAAAAAAAAAAAAATTACATCTAAATTTCTTATAGATGTTTCTAAACAGGTGATTTTTTCTGTTCCAGTTATCCACTTGCTAATAGTACTTCAGTGTCCTGTCATTTTGCTTGCATCGAACCGTGCAGACCGTGATCTAGGCATTAATAATCCAAAACTTTTAAAAGAATGGAGACGATTTAGGAGTCGCCACTCTAAGGAAAATATTCGACATTTGCCATCGAATTTGGATCATTCGAAGTGGTCTACAGACCGGCTGGAGGCAAAGTTTAATTCTGACTCAATTTCTCAACCTCATAAAGTAGCAAGCGATTCTTTTTACAGCTTGCCAAGAAATAAATCAGTGTTAAGGTTATGTAGACTTGATGAGGCTAGAATTGGAAGATCCAGTCCAGAAATGAAAAATCAAAACCTTAGTGGTCTTTATAAAGAATTTCAAGAAGCTGCGAAAGACACTGCTAAAACAATTGGACATGGTGTTAAAATACTCGTAACAGATCTGAAAAATATTTTAAGTGAAGTATTTGGTCGTTAGCATTTAATTTCGTTTTAAGTAAAACGTGATTGAGGCATTGTCGATATCTTTAATTTTTTTTTTCTTTTTTATTGTACGTATGTATTTTATATATGTATACATATAGCTGCATATTTGTAATAAACAATAAGTTAATATTAAAAATATATTTTTAACACAAGCTTTTAAGACAAAAGTAGGTACCAAAATATTGTATTGTCACCAAACCTATTTAATATGCGAATTTTCATTCCAATCGGATGTCAAAAAGTAGTTCTAATTTAGATCGTAAGATTTGACCTAAACAAACTCACTTACATACTTACATACAAACATTGCAAATTAAATAAGAGCTTGTAAAAAAGAAATAATAACACAAAGTATATCTGACGTATTATTAAAGAGAGCTGCAATTCCTGCACATGCGCGCTAAACTAAAATCACAACTGACTTCATAAACACGTAGCTAACGTCAGAATGTATCGTTGCAAGCTTCTCGTTACTTCCAAGGCCGCAGGCCGTTATCGCCCGTGCGCCACTTACTTAGCCATGACAATCCCGTGCACCTGCCGCTTGGACGTTGAGTTTCAACAATGTAGTGATTAGCACTTTACTTATGTGTAAGTCTTAATATTGTTGTTCTTCACTAATGTTTTCACTTTTTACAAACTAGGAATGGTTTCACTGATATTGTATTAACCCTTTGTGGGATTGTAGTACATTACTCATTGTTAAATTTTATTTATGCATAAACGAATACGGAGTCTGTTGACAGTACGGAGTGCGTTTACGAAGTCTGATTATGTGTAATATGCCGAACAACAACTCCTTTGTTACACCAAGGTCTCGCACAGTGTCAACCAGTGCTATGATAAGCCTACCGAATACAAATAATCAAAAGCTTGCCCCCATTCACTCTCTGACAATTGTACACCATTGTTAACTAGTCGAGAGTTATACAAGACAGCTGTAGAAAAGCAGGAATGAAACCATGTTTTAATGGGTGAACTACCAACCCGAAGTACACTAGGCTAGTAGAGTAAGAGAAGTGGTATTGCATAAAAACGTATTCTGTTACATGTTGGTGTTCAAATTTCTCTCAAGTTTACATTTTCAAAGAATCCCAATTTTTTAGTAGACAAGACTTTTCAAACTTGCCAAACCGAGAAAATTTCTATTAATTCTACAATATTTTTTATAAGTTTTCACGACCTGATTAGCGCAGTGGCTAAGCGATTGGACTGCTGCGCTAAGGGTTGCGGGTTCGATTCCCGCACGGGGTAAAACTTTGTACGAACTACAGATGTTTGTCCCGAGTCTGGGTGTTTGTGTATGTGATATTTCATGTTTGTGAAACGCACCGACGATACAGGAGAAATTCTTAGGTGGGACCAGGTTTTTAAAAAAAGAAAGAAATAAATGTTTCTAAGTAGCTGATTTTCTTCTCTGTTCCAGTTGTCCCCTTGCTAATACTACTTCAGTGTCCTGTCATTTTGCTTGCAACAAACCGCGCAGACCGTGATCTAGCTATTAATAAGCAACAACTTTTAAAAGGATGGAGACGATTTCGGAGTCGCCACTCAGCAAATTTGGGTCATTCGAGGTGGTCTACAGATCGGCTGGAGGAAAAGTACAAGCCTGACTCAATTTGGCGACCTTATCAAAGAACAAGCGACGCGTTTAATATGTTGCCAAGAAATAAATCAGTGCTAAGGTTACGTAGATTTGCTGATGATAAAATTAGAGAAGAAAGAAAACAAAAGAGACGAGAGAAAATTGAAAGCCTTATAAAAAAAATTAAAGAAGTAGCAAAAAAAGTAGAACTTGCCGCTATATCACTTATAGAGGATATAAAAAAAAGGATTAATAAATTATTTCGTTGTTATTTTAGTTTAATTTTATTTTTTCACAGTTCCACACTTACATTTAACACAATATTTTGATTTCGAAAGTGACCAGTGACAATTTACTTTAATTAACTTTCGTGAGTGTTATCCATATTATTTATAGGCCGAACTTCCAGCCACCCAATCAGTTCGGCTCGCGACTCTGCCGCGTAACCAGCTCATGAATAAGGGCTCCGGTCGAGTTCGAAACTAGTCGGGCATTCCCGAATACACCCGTGAGTATAACCGGAATATATAGTAAATAACAGTGATTATTTTTCCGACCCAAATATCGACCAATAGAATTGCACCATTCGACGTCACGTGGTACAACCTACATGGTATTATACTGATAATTTTTTGATTATTTTTAGGTTGTACCACGTGACGTCGAATGGTGCAATTCTATTGGCCGACATTTGGGACGGAAAAATAATCCCCCGAATACCACACGAGCTTCAAAATTATATTCAAAAATACCCGATAATTTTGAAGCTCTTGTGGTATTATAAGTGACAATTTGTCTCAATACTCAATTCTTTGAGGCACACAATAAAATACATGCAGATATTTATACACGAATGAATGATAAGTTAATGTCTATCCTCCACATTTTGTATCTTAGAATATGTTGGACTGTTCTAGAAGTACTCGTCCATTAGGTAAATAAAGGGCTCAATCGTGTTTGGGAATAACGATTATGGTTACTCCCCTCCCCCGTAGGGTGCAAGTCATGTAAGTACCACTAGACAGCTTCCGCAAGTGGACCTATACTCAATGGTACGGTACCTATGGATCCCTGCCCTTGTTGATTAGATAAACTTTCCTCGTACTGCCTCGTTGGTCTAGTGGTTGCTAAGCGCGACTGCTGAGCACGAGGTCCTGGGTTCGAATCCCGGGTCGGGCGAAGTGTTACTGGGTTTTTCCATTAGATAATTCTTAGTAGCAGCACGGAGTCTGGATTTGTGCCCGGTTGATGGTAATAGGCTCGCCCCCTATTACATTGGGACCTAAAAACATAACTGGCGAAATGTGGGTGTACTATACGTGCACCTCTGCCTACCCCTTCGAGGAACAGGCGTGATGTTATGTTAATTAATAAGTGAGTTGTCTTTGACAAGAACGGTAATTTAACAAGGACAGTGACACCAAGCATTGCTCACTTTGCTGAACCTCCCAACTCGACTGTACTGTGTGGTTGTAGCAAGCTGCGAAATAATCAACATGTCATTATAATTGACTAATTAATTAAGGATAATTGCAGCAGATTAGTTAGCTGTATAAAAATTATATAGGTTCGGGTAAATTCTCAACCGTAGCTAAATTCACAGTAAGTATGTCACCATTACTTTAGTGACTAAGAGAATATTCAAACAGTCGGGAAGGATTAATCGTTCTTTACTGTTATCATCATACATATAAATAACAAAAGGCTGTTAACAGCATGAGGATGACAACCATGGATTCTATTAAAAGTGAGTTAACAATATAAAGTGATTTACTTTAAGTTATACAGGACATAGCTGTAGAAAGCAGCAATGAAACTGAGTTTTAATGAGTGTACTACCAACCCGAAGTGGGCTAGGCTAGTACAGTATAAGAAGTGGTATAAGTTTAAATTAAAAGCATCTTCTGCTACATGTTGGTGTTGAAATCTGGCTAGGGTTTCCATTTTTCAAAGTATATTAATTTTATGGAAAACAAGCCTTTCAAGTATGTGGACAAGTGACAAAATTATAATTACTTCTACTACTTCTAAAATCATTTTATAGTTTAAATTGATAAAGGAAATCTGAAAAATGATGGACACGAGCGGGACCGAACCCGCGACTTTCGCCGTACCGTGGCGCCGCTCTGTCAACTGAGCCACCGTGTCACCGCTAGCATTCATCGAATTTCAAGTTCCCTTTTTAGTAGATATTTACGTGTTAAAGGTGTTTGGAAAAGATACAAAAAGTCATATTAATCTTTTTATAGATTAAGATAAGCAACAGATTTTTTCCGTGTTCCAGTTATCCATTGGCTAATACTACTTCAGTGTCCTGCAATTTTGCTTGCAACAAACCGCGCAGACCGTGATCTAGCTATTAATAAGCAACCACTTTTAAAAGGATGGAGACGATTTGGGAGTCGCCACTCAACACATTTGGATCATTCGAGGTGGTCTACAGATCGGCTGGAGGAAAAGTTCAGTCCTGACTCAATTTCGCAACCTCACAAAGTAGCAAGCGACTTTTTTAATAGCTTGCCAAGAAATAAGTCAGGTGTAAGGTTACGTAGGCTTTATAAGGCTAGAATTGGAAGATCTAGAAAAGAAAAGAAACATGATTCAATTGATAGCCTTATAAGAAAAGCAGAAAGAGCTGCAAATAAGGCAGAATTTGGTGCCAAATCACTCGTAGCAAATATAGAAAAGAAAATAATTAAAATGTTTGGTCGTTATTTCAGTTTTTTTTACGATTCCGCAATTTTCATGATAATCCACCATCCTATAAAATACATACAGATAATACAAGATTGAATGATAAATGAATATCTATCCTCAACATTTTGTATCATAGAATATATTGGACTGTTCTAGAACTACTCGTCCATTAGGTTAAAAAAGGGCTCAATCATGTCGGGGATTAAAGACTACGGGTACCCGCCCGTAGGATGCAAGTCATGCAGGTACCACTAGACAGCTTCCGCTAACGGGTCTATGGACCTATACTAAATGGAACCTATGGGTCACTGCCCTTGCTGATCTTTTCCGATTGCAAATCATCCCCGGCCAACTAATCTCTCATTAGTTTTTAATTTTGGCGTGACGTTTCGACCGACTTGCACCGGCGGTGGTCACAAGCAGACTGAGGATGCGGTGTCATGTGTGTTGTTATTTAACATAAACATAACATCACGCCTGTATTCCCCGAAGGGGTAGGCAGAGGTGTACATAATATAGTACACCCTCATTTCGCCAGTTATGTTTTAAGTCCCAATGTAATAGGGGGCGAGCCTATTTATTAACCGGGCACAAATCCAGACTCTATTTATTCTATGTTGTTATTTAATTCTAAGAGTTAGTTATCTCTCACTGACGGAAAACTGACACGACCGGAACTAATCAGGCGCAGGATCGACCGTCATATTTGAGGTATTATTTATATGTGAGTCGTCTTTGAGACGACCAAGCATTGCTCATTTTGCTCGACCTCCCAACTCGACTGTACTGTGTGGTTGTAGCAAGCTGCGAAATAATCAACATGTTATTATGATTGACTAATTAATAAAGGATAATTGCATCAGGGTAATTATATTTGGGTAATTTCTCAACCGTAGCTAAATTTACAGTAACTATGTCACCATTACTTTTAATACGTGACTAAGGAGTAAATCCAATCAGTCAAGAAGGATTTGTTATTTTATAAAACTTATATACTTAGAAAACGAAAGGCTATTAACACCATGGAGTCAATAATATGTGAGTTGACGATATATAAAATGAGTTACCCATGACTTGTAAAACCAGCTGCGATGAAACCTCGTCTAATGGGTAAACAACCAACCCGAAGCAAACAAGGCTGGTACAGTATGAGAAGTGGTATATGCTTAAATCAAAAACATCTTCTGTTAAATTTTGATGTTGAAATCTCGCTCGTGTTTTTATTTTTAAAGAATATAAATTTTGCAAAAATCAGGTCTTCAAGTATCTGCCAAACTGACAAAATTCAAAATTTTAAATCACAATTAATTGCATCTGAAATCTTTTTATAAATTATTCTAAGGCCAATTTTTTTCTCTGTTCCAGTTGTTCACTTGGTAATAATACTTCAGTGTCCTGTTATTTTGCTTGCATCGAACCGTGCAGACCGTGATCTAGCCATTAATAAGCAAAAACTTTTAAAAGAATGGAGACGATTTAGGAGTCGCCACTCTAAGGAAATTATTCTACATTTGCCATCGAATTTGGATCATCCAAAGTGGTCTACAGATCGGCTGGAGACAAAGTTTAATCCTGACTCAATTTCGCAACCTCGCAAAGTAGCAAGCGATTCTTTTAATAGCTTGACAAGAAATAAATCAATGTTAAGGCTATATAGACTTGATGAGGCTAGAATTGGAAGATCCAGTAAAGGAACGGAAAATGAAAATCTAAATTGTCTCGTTAAAGCAGCCAAAGAAGCCGCAGAAGAAACTGCAAAAACAATTAAACGCGGTGCTAAAATAATTATAAGCGGAATGAATAATATTTTGAATAAACTTTTTTGTGGTTATTTCAGTTTCAATTGTTTTCCCGATTCCACACTTTCCAATAACACAATCATTTTGTATTTCACGTGAACGGTGACAATTTCTCTATTAGTTCCCTTAGTATGAGAAGAAAATTTACTATGGTGGGACAGATGGGCAGATATAATTGTAATTGGGGAACAGAATTGCCTATGTGTATCGTATATTAAAATAATAAGGTTCATCATCATCATCATCAGCCGGAAGACGTCCACTGTTGAACATAGGCCTCCCCCTTAGAACGCCACAATGAACGACAGCTTGCCAATTGCATCCACCGGTTGCCCGCAATTCTGACGATATCGTCGGCCCAACTTATAATAATAATAGGGTTATTCTTTCCAAAATAATAACTTTTTTTCGGTAGCCTAGATTGTTTCCTTCTGCTGGGCAAAGGCCTATTCCCTGCCTTCCAATTCCCGCTATTCCCTATTAACATTAACACAAAATTCTTACGTGTTTCAAGTCTAGATTTTTGTGAACATATAAAACTTTTCACAATATGGTGTTAACGTTACAAAAGCTTCGATATTGTAATGAATATAATATTGATAAGCTATAGATGTATACCTGTAGGCTATAGATACTTGCCGTATGGTATCCGGCCTAGAATTGGCCACCCTTTTCCTTCCATGGGTATCGTAAGAGGCGACTAAGGGAAACTAAAGAAGATGGGCAACAGCGTCTTCTGTAACTTGACCACCAATACTGCAGTCCCCAAGCTGCTTGCCAAGTGTGGGGATTATGGTACCCCCCCTTCTAAGGGGGTGGCCTTTGTTCAAAAGTGGACGTCTTTCAGCTGCTGATGAAGCTATAGATACTTGTTACCTAATCAATGTTAGAATAGTTAAAGTCAGGGGCTATTCGAAATAGCAGCATAGGATCGCAGTGTACTGGCCGGAATTGAATGCCAGATATCTGTGGTCACACATAATTAAAGAAATGTCAACCCGACCAGACCACCAGCTATGTAATACCATATGAGAAAATCATAGATTTTACGATTACCGATGTTAGTTAGAAGAGATACGTCAACAACACGTCAGGGAAAGAATAAAAAATAAAGATTTAGCATGGAAATGTGGTATTAACCACAATTTATTCTTTTATATCGCAATTTTAACCTGTTGGCCAAATAAATTCCCTACATTTCGCGACCCGCTTACAAGATGTTTTGATCTTTGCTACTGCAGAGCCCTGGTTAGGACTAACCACCCCGTTATCTTTTACTTCTGGTGGAACAGTAGAAACTCTAAGGTGTTCCTTTATTTTCCCTGTCGCACTCCTTGACAATTCTGCATGATCAGTTGGACAAAATATATGTAAAATTAGCGCTTGGAACGCAAATTTGTAAATTTGGTCCAGAGGATCGGGATCCGTTTCTGTTTCTTCCCATTCTAGAGGTAGTATTCTCAAGCTCTGTAGGACTTTAAGTTGCCTGGGATTTTGATGTAGATGATAATTATGGCACGTTCTTGTTATATATTTGTTTTGCTTGATATTTATAAGTTCATTGTATTCCTCGCTTGATGTTTCCATGTAAAGAAGACTCTGCAGTATTAGTAGCCAGTAGACGGCTGTAAGATAGAGAAGACAAACATATAATACAATAGAAACGTTATCAACATAGTTGTCGTATTTTAAGAAACATTTGTGATCTTGGGATCATTCCGAAATGAAACTTAAATAAAATCAAAAATAATTGCTTTTTTAGGTTTATCCAATGGTTGTATGCCTGTGTCTTTCTTTCGGGTTATGAATGGTTACATTCTAACTGCAATGTCTAATTATTGAACAGGCAAAAGCTTTCTCTATTATCAGTAGACTCCTCAACCCATATTTTTCGGCTTATCATAACTCTCAAGTGTCGAGTTTACAACTCATACAATTCTTTTCCGCGATGAATGGAATCTTGATCTTTCTACCTTCTTCTCTGTTTATCGTATGGCTAATGAACAACCTGGTCTCAGAGTATCTTTCCACCGACAGTTAAAAATAAAGATACTGAATTGATAAAGGAAAAGGATTTCCTTTATCACTTTAGATTGAAGCTTAGCATGGGTAACATGCAAAAATCAAATAATGATACTGTTTTTGGATGTTGCTATTATGGCGATGATAAACAATGGATTGATGAGGCATGGGTAGTGCAAGGTATTATATATGTATCTCCACAGATTATATTTATAATCTCTTTTGCTGTGCCCGACAGGGTCCACGATTGTTACCGACCAAATAAATGTTTACCACCTAAGCCTACATTGTGGAATGCAATAAAGAATTTGAATTTGAAGGTAAAAAGCCATGGTACTTACGCTGTATAGATCCCATAGTAGTATTAACAAAATTATTATTACATATTCGTATCACAGTAGCGCACAAGTCTCCACTCGGTAATAGTCTCTCAGTTTTAATTTATTGCTTGTTCCAACTATTCTGGAAAACATATTTGAATAATTAAGCAATTATAATGCCGTGTCTATTGTAATTGTTTGATAAGCGATGCATTCATATATGTTGTATTGATATCGAAGCCCGTAGCTACGCAGCAGCAAGGTTAAGCAGTGATACCCGGTTCGTATTGCGATTAAATACGGGTTTTTCTACACATCGAAGCCCTTTAGGGAAATCTCGGGGCTTAAACATTTCATTTAGGCAGTTTTTTAGGAATTTCGAGAGGGACTGCTGACGTAATCAAGTAAGGATATTAGGGGAAAGAGTAGCCTCATTATCTTCCCAAAAGACTTTGTTCGACATAACTTTGCCGATCATTTTCCTCAAGCATCACCGTATCTATCGGTTCCAAGTACTTTAAGAAGCCTAATTTTGAGTGATAGCCGCGGTTGGTATTGTGATTAACCCTTTCAGCACCACGGTCTTGTATAGAAGACAGCGCTTCCGCGCCCTCCACACCATAACTCTCTATCTCTAACATTTGTGTGATGTACAAACAATAATCGTAATTGAGGTTACGATAAGACTGACCGACCGAGTCACGACTTTATTGACTTCTAAGAAAGTCGTGGGCTCGTGCCTCTTGTCGTCCATACGAGACTAGCGCTCAATAGGTTAAATAAGGATTTTTCTACACATGGCAGGCCTTCCGTCCTTGAGAAAAAGTTTCCGCTGGTGGTCTTGCGTCTGATCTCTCTCTGGTTGTGTCTGTTTACCATCCCATCGTATTATGAGTTTAAAGAAATTAAAAAGTGCGCTTTCGTATATGTGCCCAGTAACTGCATGGCAGTTATGAAAGGTGAAATGTGTATTAGTTCTCGACACATAAAAAGAACGCTGGGCGACTGTCAGCGACTGTGTTTGCACTCAGATATAGTCACGTCCTATAGTCCTAGGCTATTGTGGTTTATAATTAAGTGTAATTGTCTTAATAGAATCATTATAGGTACTTTACTAGTTACATAAATCTTTGGAATTGACTGGAATTCAAAAACCTAAGTTAACGGTCAGCGTTCGTTTGTGACGGGAATTATACAATCCTAGTAAAATGAAACACCTGTCTACCCCTTTGGGAATTAGAAGCGTGATTTATTGAAGACCCTTATCTTCACCTTTACTTTCGTAGGCCCAGTTTTCGGGCAATTTATTTTATATAATTGATTCCAGGTCTTCATCAATATTGTAAATGTGACCACAATGTAAAGAATAGTGATAGCTAGTAGTTTTAATTGCACCGTGGGTTTTTGGCCCAATTTGTTATTTTTTTCCCTTCTATCATTATTAGTTTGCTTTGTTGTCGCATAATGAAACTATGTAAATTTACAAATTTGTACCATCTTTCTTTTTTTAATGGGTAACCTCTGGAGTTTCTTGCCGGTTCTTCTCCATTGGAATGACATTTTGGAACCGTGCAACTAGCATCCTAACGTTTCATAAGCGCCTGTAATAGGTTTATATGAAATAAAAACCTTTTGAATTTGAATTTTGAATTTGAATTTGATTGTATTTATATGTTCATTCCGCCTTCAAAGCTCAAATTAATTTCTACTTTAGTATTTATAATCTAATGGTCGCAATTAAGCAGGTTAGTACACTTCATTTGTTTAACAACTCGAACAAGGGAGTGAGAGAGGCATATTTTGTGGAACGCGAGCGACAGTGACGGAAAACAATAGAGCATTGAAAGCATGCGAGCAGTTTGTGGATCGCACAAAGGATTTGGGGTCACGAGGGTAATGTGGGAGAATTACCCTGAAATGTTGGTAATTTTTGTAAAACTTGTTTGTTAACTAACGATTGTGGATAACTTTTAGTATGTACATAATACAGAGAAATGAATTCATACATTGTGCCGGAACCGAAAACTTATACATACATACATACCTATATATACATAACATCACGCCTGTATTCCCCGAAGGGGAAGGCAGAGGTGCACATATAGTACACCCACATTTCGCCAGTTATGTTTTAGGTCCCAATGTAATAGGGGGCGAGTCTATTGCCAACAACCGGGCACAAATCCCGACTCCGTGCTGCTAATGAAAATTACCTAATTGAAAAACCCAGTAACACTTTGCCCGACCCAGGATTCGAACCCAGGACCTCGTGCTCAGCAGTCGCGCATGGCAACCACTAGACCAACGAGGCAGTCTATGTAATATGTGTCTGTAAGTGTATTGTACCAACAAACTATTTCTTCCTTTCTACGGTCCAATTACTTAGCCACTGCACTAATTATGATGGTTCTTCATAATAATGTGTATGTAAAATACTATTCTTTAAACCCAGGAAGAATCTCGAAATAGGTTACAAGTAGGAATCTTAATTACAAGCCATAGAGCGACATAAAATTATTTTTATCGGAGTTCGTAGAGTGATTTTAGAAAATGCGAAAGAGACCGCGGACATTAGCTAGTAAAGAAGTAAGATTATTAGATCAAAACGCATCATCATTATCTCAGCTGAATGACGTCCTGCTTGACTTGACTGTCTCTTTCCCAAGCATCGCCACACGCCGTACCACCGGTTTCAAGTATTTTTATGAACCTAATTTTAAATTATAACTTATCAAAGATGTATCATTGACAATTTATAAAATATAGACAAAAAAAAACCCTTTATTTCAGAAGAAAATCTACACGAAAATAATACTAAATTATTTTCCTACACTAGCAACACCGCGCTGAAAGAAAACCACCGGGAATCGGGAGGTTGCCCGAGCGTGCTTCAGTCGGTCGCGGCAGCTCGGCCACGCCACCCGGGCGCGAGCATCGATCACAATAATCGGAACAATCGAATTAAAATCGAACACCAAATTCATAATAACCTCATCGTGCAATAACTTGTATCCACATATTCAAACGGTGTCCTCAATCGTGTGTATTTCATTTATAAAATGAAACTGGGCTGTGAGAGTGCACAGGATCCGCTGGCGAAACCGGGATATTATTAATATAGGCTGTTTTCACACTGTTGTTGTGAGGGCCAAGGCAGGTGAGTCCTCATTTATTATTAATAGAAGCTTTTTCTTCTAGCTGCGAACAAATTGTCTCGGGACAGAGCCCTTACGCTGACGTCTTTCACAGTAAATAAGCGAGAAATGTTCGCTTTTCAATTCGACACATGTTCCTATTTTATTCGGTTTATTAGTGGCCAGGGTTATCCGTTTTCTAATGGTGATTCCATGAACATTTTCTGAAGGGAAATTGTAGGTACATTTGTGAATGTAATGCTTTTTATTGGTGGTTTCACTGACAAAAGTTTTCGTACAGAAAAATGGGATTTAACTGCTTATTTGAGCTTTGATGGGCTACTTATAAAAATGTTGTTGTCCCCTCAATGTAATAGAATTTTATCGGTAATTTTTACATGTTAAGTTAAGATTGTAATCGTATTTTCACTAAGTGATCTCCAGCTTTTATTGGAGCTAAATTACATATAATAAAATAGTCTAGACACACGTCGCGCTGTATTTTGGGAGACTGGAGTCTAGTAAAATCGACGCTCCTGGCTACTAGGAGTCTAGGATCCCTTTCTTGATTTGCATACATTTTTTATTAGCTGCAGAAAATATATTGTATTACAGGATTTTGGTTTGCTGGTACAGCTATGTTTGTAAGCAAGTGACTTCCTCTAATATCGACAAACTAAGAATGGGACTGTAATTAATAATATCGGAAGCATTTTCTTAACGATAATCTGTTGCTCGATGATTTGTAAATAACTAAAATACTAAACATTAAAATAATAATAAATAAAAACCGAGGCATTAAATAGACCGCAATCTAACAAATGGCTTTGCAAAATTATTTTGGATCCATTTCAATATCTTTCACATGTAATTGCATAGGTCTAAATAGTAGCAACAAACGCTGCTAACAACGACTTTAATTACTAGCCTACCAAACCTACCGCATTCGTTCACATCCCAACCAACAGCTTGGAGCTAGCAGTAGTCCGTAAAAAGAAACGAGTACCAGGGTGGCAAAAATTATAAGAACTCAAAGCTCAAAGCGTGCTCGTATACGGTGTGCGAGCGTAATTGCTTCCTGTGGGGAAACTCGGCGTGTGAAGAACGACCTCTCTCCACCCTGTTGCTACCAGGCTGCCATAAATTTGAGGGAGATGTAATTAAGCCAGCTGTACTCAAACGTCATCGGGTTTGGAGCGTTTTCCTCTGCGCTCCGTTTTGATTTGATTATGTCGTTAAAATTCGGTCAAGTGCTATTTGGAACTGCTTTATGCATTTATAAGACTGTGATTTATTTACCTTTGTGTTGGTACCTCTGTTGGGGATGTTTTTTGCTTGTTACTTACCTTAATTAAACGTTATCGGTTCATTGGTCCAGTGATCTCGAGTGATTGGGAGCGCGATGTTTTTGATCTGACTCGCAGGCGGCCGAAGTGCACTTTAAAAAGGAATTCGTCTGCTCTTCATTAGAGATAACATTTTGGAACCTTTCCGAGTCGATTTCTCAATGCTTCATATACAGTCTAGCATATATCTAGATAGCAGGTTTGAATTGGAATGCAATATTAATCCTGGTTAGTTAATAGTACCGGTGGATGCAAATGGCAAGTTGTCGTTCATTGCGGCGTTTTAACGGGGAGGCCTTTGTTCAACAGTGGACGTCTTCCAGCTGATGATGATTGATGATTATGACCATTATAATAACTAACAAAATGTGGGTGTAGTACTATCGCCTACCTCTTAAGAAAACACGTGTAGAGTAAAGTTCCTGAGAAAAACTGCGTACAATTTCAACGCAGGCAATGTCACAGAAAGACCCAGTTCAAGATAGAGTTTATGTATTTTCTTCAACCAGGCAGGGTGACCTAATTTTAGATGTAGCAGGATACCTTGCCTGTTGACCGAGGTAATGCAGTCTAACTTAGCCGAGTTCATATTCATAAAGCTAGGATTACACTTGTAAATAAGCGCTTAGCTCGCGTGCGAGTGACGGCTTTAGGCACGAGAGCGCTGACATCGCTTTAATTTGGATGTGTGCTATAGACGTGAATTTTGTATGTGTGTGTGTAAAGGATTTTATAATTATTATTATGACAAGTTGACGACGTGATTGGCGCAGTGGCTAAGCGATTGGACTGCCGAAGGGTTGATTCCCGCACGGGGCAAAAATTGCGAACCACAGATGTTTGTCCCGAGTCTGGGTGTTTGTGTATGTGATATTTCATGTTTGTGAAACGCACCAACGATATAGGAGAAAGTCCTAGTGTGGGGCGACGTTTTTTAATTTTTTTATGTAATTTCGTCTACCTCATTTGTAAATGAAGTCATGTTAGAGACGGTTGTTTATCTTCCTAGTACTATAAGTATAAGACGGCTCAACAAACTACCCAGCAGCAATCTGTCAAAAGGAATATAATGTAAGTAAATTAAATCAAGAAAAAATCGCACATAAACATCAAGTGATGTATGAAAATAGTCATTCATAAAAACATGCTGGTTTGATACCTCTTAAGCAACGTAAAAAGGGATTGTATTTACTGCCCCCCTATAGATGCAACACCCTCAACTCTTAATGAAACACCTAGATATACCTATCCGTCTAATTCCAACTGTCATTTGTTTGTCTAGCTCTTTCTACTCTCTTTAAGAAGCTTTAGAACATAATTCCGTTGCTTAGAGTACGTCTTAAGTGCATCATGTATTTTACACTAAAATATAAAATAAAATCACGCTTTTATTCTCTGAAGGGGTAGGTAGAGGTGTATTGCACACCCACATTTCAGGTTATAGGTCCCAATATAATAGCGGTCGAATCTGTTGTCATCAACCGGGCACAAACCAGACTCCGTGCTGCACTGAAAATGACCTAATGGAAAAATCTAGTAACATTTTACCCGGCCTGAGTCCTGATGCAGTTGCGCTTAGCAACCACTAGTCCAAGAGGCAGCCACAATTTTCATCATCATCATCAGCCGGAAAACGTCCACTGTTGAACAAAGGACAAAGCTTGAACAATTTCAACATTGGACGACCTGATTAGCGCAGTGGTTTAGCGATTGGACTGCTGCGGTAAGGGTTGCGGGTTCGATTCCCGCACGGGGCTAAACTTTGTGCGAACCACAGATGTTTGTCCCGAGTCTGGATGTTTGTGTATGTGATATTTCATGTTTATGAAACGCACCTACGATACAGGAGAAATTCCTAGTGTGGGGCGACGTTTTAAAAAAAAAAAGAATGGCCTCGCCCTTAGAAATGAACGACAACTTGCTTGCAAATGGCAAGTTATCAATCTTGCACTACCCTAAATATATGTTTTTTTTTCATAGCCTATTATAATTCCCACTGCTGGGCAAAGGCCTACCCTTTCTTCTTCCAAACCACTCTATCCTTTAAATATGTGTTACATTTGATTTAAGATTACTGACGCTATCTTGTTATTGCATCAATCAGGACGTATACTATTGATAATGCGCGCATTGCTAAACCCTTGCAATTAAGCCTATTATCTTCGAGCTTGGATTGAACTCAAATTAGAAGGATCAGGGTGGATGAAACTGGGATTCCCACTACATAATAGAGCTTGCATCTTGATATAAATGATATCTATCTATATCCCTATCCATGGAGTGATGGATAAGGTATAGAATTCTCCGCTCGAGTTGTATTGCCGCATTCTGAACGACAACTTGCCAATTGATTGGTGATGAAATCCCCATTTTTTTTTGCGATTTCGCGTTCCTGTGTCATTATTCATTTAACTACTACGCATGAGTTTATAAGAGACCACATTACATTGTGCTGGCCGTTTTTCGTCCTGTGTGCCCAAAATACACCACGAAGGTAACCCAATGATATTATTATCCTCGCGTCACTAATAGGTACGGCTGCGTTTATAGATCTCTCCGCATAATTGCACACAGCTATTACTGGTTCTATGTTAACGAGCTGTTTATATGTGTGCGTGATGTTCACGGGAGTCGTTCATGTGTGTGTTTGTAGTAATAGATACTGCGTGTTGGTGTGTGTGAGAGATGTCTTGGGAATTGAGAGAGAATTGATGGGATAAATATGTATGGAGGCGTGTGAGTAAGTGCCTCCGGATTGTGATTAATTTCTTTGATATAACGTAATATTATATTATATAAATGTTCGTTTAATCTCGCCTGTGCGTAAGGGAACTAAGGTTACTGAGTGTAGTAACGTAATAAAGATGAAGTAGAAGTCTTCGGGGAGCTTAGGTACTATACTTTTTTATTGTGATCCATTTTAGTGTTCCATTCTTAAACTGGAGTGAGTCTAAGTTTACTACCAAGATATCATAAAAGCAAAACTATATAGGTCAAATTTTGTTGCAATCTATCTAGTATAGAACCACAAACTCAATTTTATCGGAAAATTATTGTTAGTGAAAAGCTGATGGTGGCCTATAGGACTAACTGTGTAAGGCAGGGACTAGAAATAATTGACAACGGAAGAAAAGGAAATAATTTAAGAGTAAATACAGTTGCAAACATAACACTACGTCTTATTAAAATAACATATTATATAATAACTGAGTGATATCCGTATTATTTACTACTAGCAGCGCCCCGCGGTGTTACCCGCTACATTTTTCGAGATAAAAAGCCTATGTGTTAATCCAGGGTCTCAGCTACCTCCATATGAAATTTCATTAAAATCGGTCTAGCCGTTTGATCGTGAAGAGGTAACAATTGTAACAAACACACTCACAAACTTTCGCCTTTATAATATTAGTAGGGACTTGCCGGTTTTACTCACGTGTGTATTCGCGAACGCCCGACTAGTTTCGAACACGGACGAAGCCCTGCAAAATTAGTGGTGCTACTGAGAATTACCTAATGGAAAAACCCAATAGCAAAATGCCGAACCCGGGATTCCAAGCTCCAACCTAAGACCTTATGAGCGGTCGCGATACTTAGACCGATGAGGCAGTCAACAACAAACAAGTCAAGGTTTACTATAATAACTTTCGTGAGTGTTATCCATATTATCTACTTTATATACCGGTTATACTCACGTCGATATTCGGGAATGCCCGACTAGTTTCGAACTCTTCGGCTCGCGACCCTGCCTCGTCACCTGCTCATGAATAAGGGCTCCGTTAGAGTTCGAAACTAGACGGGCATTCCCGAATATCGACGTGAGTATAACCGGTATATATAGTAGATAAGTCAAGGTTTACACACCGAACAATTGCAATATATCTGTCAGATTGTGTTTAACATCTTGAAGCATCAAACAGACTTCGATTCTATTTTATAGCTCCATCCCTCATAAAAAGCTTTTAACGGAGAGTTTATTGCAGAACTGCAATGTTGCAAAGTCCTACTTATCTGACGATGAAGCAAGCTTATGCGTCAACAAGTCTGTCCTCTTAAACAGTTTTGTTATACGACTTGTTATTTAGGATGTTGCCGATGCTGAGCTTGAATCTAAATTGATAAAGGAAAAAAAAAAAAAAAAAAAAAAAAAAAAAAAAAAAATTGGAAAGTGATGGACACGAGCGCGACTTGAATTCGCGACTGTCGCAAGTCCGTAGCGCAGCTCTACCAACTGAGCTATCGAGTATATCGTGTGTATCGCTGTGTGCTATTTATATTTTACCTATTAGCTAGTAATGGCTTCTCACGGTGCGTTATGACCCGGGTCGTGTCGCCCGGAACCGAATTACAGGCAAGCAAGTACCACGGAATGAATGTGAAAGGTGGAGACCGGGTGTTGTGGCGCAACTTCGTAGAGGCCTATGTCCAGCAGTGGACCGCGATCGGCTGAGAGAGAACAGTACCACGGAAGAGCCTGTGCCACCTCTTCTCAATGCGCATTGCTCGGCTCGTGTTATTACGCACTGTGAGAAGCCACCGTAATATTTCAGTAGATATTGTTTTGTTTTTTTGTTATAATCAAACCAGAAACAGAATAATATTATTATTTTGTATTATATTAGTTCTAGGTGATGAATGTTTTTCATCGTGCCCGTATTACCGAAGTTAAATGGCAACAGATAGGCCGAGAGACAGTGTACAAATTTTACGAAATTATCCTTATGTAATTTTTGTCGTTTTTCAAAGTATTTTTTTTTGCTTCAGTTCAAAGACATCTTAAGTATTTTTTGAGTTAAATGTATCCTCTTTTACCCGCAAAGAAGATAGTATATTTAAATATTCCTGGACTGGGCATTAAGGTTTGTTCAACTGTCACATTAATGCTTTGACAATAATGACAGTAGATAAATAATACCTGGAATCCGGTACGCCATTTTATCGCTATAGCTTGCTATTTGCTAATTATGGGGTAAATATCGCGTGTCCGTCCGATGCACCGCTTTTCCCGTCAAGGCACTCATTGTTATAGTTTTAAAACAACACCGTGAATAAAGAATGCCGTGTGGCTTGAAGCCAAATCGGTATCGATATGTTCTGCCTATTAAAAACTGTATTATGCAGTAAAAATATGGTGTCAATTAAAATTAACTTTATAAAAGTACAATTTGACGACTAGATTGGCGCAGTGGCTAAACGATTGGGCTGCGCTAAGGGTTGCGGGTTCGATGCCAGCACACGGCAAACATGTATGTGATCCACATGCATTTGTCCCGAGTCCAGGATTTTATGTAAGTGACTTTCATGTTTGTTAAACGCACCCACGACACACGAGAAAGTCTTAGTGTGGGGCGACGTATTAAAAAAATACAGTAACATTTATTTATATCCTTTCTATGTCCATGATAAATACATCCTTATAGATTCACATAACAAAAATCTATACATAAAATTTATACTCGAAAACTTGAACACGTGTTATATAAGTAAAATATGAATAGGATAAATACTTGTGTTATCCGCAGAGCTTCATTATACAAAAATAAAAAAAAACACTAACATACAAACAAAGGGTTGTCGGTGGCCTTCGCACGAAGCACTGAGCTTGTGTCGCGCAAGCGCATAATGTTATAACAAATACTGTTTACAGGTACAACATAATACTGTTTATTATTACTACCTACTGTATCACATACATACATAAATAAAGTCGCGCCTGTTTCCAGGAGGGGTAGGCAGAGACCACGGATTTCCACTTGATCTACCTATCTATAGTATGATGATCGTAATTGGAATGTGATTTAACGCACCAGTGATACAGAAGAACTTAGTAGTGCCCAACGCTTTTCCTTAATAAAAAAATAAAATAAAACAATGGGGAATATTTTAAGCTCTCTAGCTCCTAATCTAAGACAATAACACAACCAAAATGTAAGCTATATTTTTATTACGCTTTCGTTTCTGAACGTCGCCGGTCGTGGGCCATAAATTGGACAATATTTCATTTGTATGTTACCCTGGTATACTTACGGCTATTACATTCAATTTGACCGGGACTGCGGTCCCTTCAGCGGGTCTTCAGAGGCTGTAATGTGTGGTTAAAGGATCCTACAGATGTTATATGTTTTTGGGAAATGTAAGCGCGTGCGTACCGCTCGTATGTTATGGGATTCGCGCCTTTCATTGCAGCCAAATGCATGTATCTTATTGCAAGTTAGTTAGCTCGTTTACCAGCTATTGCGGTGTATATAGAAAAAAAAACTTTTAGCCGCAATTTTGCCGGCTTTAAGTAGCCTTTCTCGGGTCTTAAACTTTCTACATGCCAAATTTAATTAAAACCCGTCCAGCGGTTTAGTCGTGAAGGCTTAACAGACAGAGTAACTTTCATTTTTACAATTAGTATGGGTATGGATTTGCTCCTTCGGTTGCAGTAGTCTGAAATTTTAAAAAGAAGTATATAGAGGTTTTATCATAACTACGTTTAAATGTAATGTAAATTTCTATTTGCCACAATAAACTATTTTGTATTGACTCAAGTTAGCCTTATAATACAGGCATTGTTTGCTTAAAAGGAGGCTCCAAACACGTTTAAATGTAATGTAATTTTCTATTTGCCACAATAAACTATTTTGTATTTGTATTTTGTATTTGTACATTCTGCATTCTGGTAGCATAAACTTTTGACGTGTACTGCCATCTAAAGTTGCAATCTAAATTATTTTCAGTGCTATAAAAATCACATTTTGCAACCTGCCCGCACTCTCATAGCTGTCTTTAAATTTCTTTTTAATAAAACTGTTGCAAACTTCGAGTTTTCTACAGAATTTTGAACTTAAGTCGGTATAAAACTTGCAGCTTTATGCAGCTTGGGATGTCAAATGCTTGTTAAGGGGTGTCCCAACTTTAGAATACATTAATTATTTTTTTCGATATAAAAACTAACTTTTACCTACGTTTCAATAAAGTGCGACCAAGGTGTGGTATTGTTGTGTAGTACCTACTGGCGTAATTTGCTTTCTGTGGCAACCCTGCCAGGGGTAATGGTTTAGTAGTCAGTAGCCAGGTGTCCTGCTGTCTGTAGCTTAGAAAAGACAGAAAAATGCAGTACTTTGATTTTGCAGGCTAGTGAATAGTATGAGATCTATACCAGGAACTAGGTCGTGATAAAAGCTAGTATTAAAACTCGGAGCAGTTCAGATAAAAAAATCACTCAGTTTAGTATTCTTGACCTAGGAAGTTTCCTCACGTTTACGACTGCACCGGTGAGACGATGAGAGCTTCATAATACTTTTCTATTACTCTCAGATCAGTGGAAGATTACTTTACGCGAGGACAATGAAGAGAAATATCTCCACAAAGACGAGGGTCTGTAATATATTTTCGTAGTTCACTGAAGCACTTAACAGATAAGAAGGAAGAAGTTCCAAACGACTTATGAATTGAAAGTACTGAAGTTCATTTTGAATGCTGTGGCGTTTATGTGCGCCTGGTAGTTTTGACAGCCACCCTTCGTCTATATTAATAGTAGAGGTAACCTTTAAATTGCATAAACATAACATCACGCCTGTATTCCCCGAAGGGGTAGGCAGAGGTGCACATATAGTACACCCAAATTTCGCCAGTTATGTTTTTAGGTCCCAATGTAGGGGGGGACGAGCTTATTGCCATCAACCGGGCACAAATCTAGACTCCGTGCTGCTACTGAGAACTACCTCCTAATGCTGCATCAAAAAATGGTAAATCATATTTTATAAGTCACATTTATTGCAAAAACCCTGATAATAAGTATATCTTACTATTAAGTGTGTATTATTTAGTGCAGGTTGTCAACTAGAGTAAAGGGAAAGCATTTAACAAAAAAAAGTAAGTTGTATTGGCCCTATAGACACCCATCTTAATGTAGCCGTGGCGTTTTCTGCGTGCCTGGTAGCTCCGTCGTCTTACCACCGTCGTCTGAGTTCATAAACTGACCTTTTATAGTATGATCCTGTATCATCGTTCAATGAGACCTTTACCATGGTCAATTGACCATACTGATGGTTCCATCGCTACGAGTCCATTAAACTATTATTGACCTTCAATCTTCCGTGATTATATTTACTATTATTTACCCATAACCATAAGTCTATTCACAATAGACGTAATTCTATACCGGGTAAGTCATCAACAATAAATTGGTCGTTCCGGATTGTCGAGGGCTCGTAAATTGTCAAACAAACAGTTCGAGGTACACTTGAATATAAACTTGCAAGGACATAATATATTATATTGCCAATAATAATAATATAATGTTCTCTTGACCGAATTTTCGGTGATGATAGACTGTCTCAGCTGAGATTAACCAACTACGCAGGATATATACATACATACAAAAAGTCAACGCCTGTTTCCCTAAGTGGTAGGCAGAGACCATGGATTTCCATTTGTTACGATCCTGGCATACTTCTTTTGCTTCATTCGCACGCATCACATTCCTCATACACGCTCGTTGGTCGAGAGTACTCCTCACTTGCCCTTTTTGCAGAACATCTCGGATTTGGTCTAGGTATGTTCGCCTAGGTCTTCCCCTTTCCGATGCTCCACTAACACTCGCCTCATATATTCGTTTTGTCATTCTTCTTTCATCCATCCTTTCTTCAGGATATATTGAACTGCTTGTAAGTATTTGCGCAAACAGGAGAAATTCAGAAGATATTATAGTGAATAAAAAATACAGGTGCAATTTCTATTCTCTCAGATACGGTTGGAGAGCGATCATGCGCAGTACCAACAGCTGAACGTGCCTTCCGCAATGTGGAAACGGTCACCAATCACAAGACTTACCGCGGCAAACGCTGTTTAACCGCGCAGGTCGACTGACCTGCGCAGTAGGCGGTAGCGATAGTCATGAGCCCCTCTATGGACCAATAATGTTTTCATAATAGTAGGAACTTGACTCGTCTCAGTTGCTTTGTTCTAGAAATAGACGTTCTTCGAGACGGTTGACTTAATTTTCTGCTTGTATGGATTGGGTGACGTGACAGTGTCTTATAGCAGAGATATTTATATGAATCAATTATGTATTCTTCGACAGGTTAAGGAGAGATGAATTAAGCTCATTGGTAAATTTTTTCGTGTCTTTTTTATCACTAGACCACTTAGGAGTCACTTTACCTGATTGGTGCAGTGGCTGTTTGGACTAGTGCATAGGGTTGCGGGTTCGATTCCTGCTCGGTGTTTTTATGTATGTGATATTTCTTGTTTGTGAACCTGCACAGGCGAAATTCCTAGGGTCCCAGACGTTGCTATAAAAAAGAAGTCCAGGTATCCATGCACTGGCAGAGGCCTGTGGCGGGAAATCGATGACATCTATGCGTTGACACATCAATATAATTAGACACATCATCATCATCAGCCGGAAGATGTCCACTGCTGAACAAAGGCCTCCCCCTTAGAACGCCACAAAGAACGACAGCTTGCCAATTCCATCCACCGGTTGCCCAATTAGACACATGCCATGATATAAAGTTATTTTTGTACTTTTATTGTAATATTATGTGTTTTACTGTTCGATGTCCCTCTCCTGGGCCAAGGCCTGCACTTTATTACATAGCTACACTAGCCTGCAAAACTAAATATCATACTTTTCAAATTGCAATAAATGCAATAAATAAAAAGTTCTAAAAAAATGAGTCGAAAAAGTTTACTATAGTTTCAAAGAAAGTTGATAAAATTTGCTATAAACCGTTTTTCATATTAAATCTCTCACTTCTATAGTTCAGAAAAAAAAGTATTGTATACACTTAGTTTTGCAAGCCTGTGTTGTGCATTACCTTACATAGCTATATACCTACTACATCTGTTTATATTGTGGTCTCTGCCTACCCCTCTGGGAATTAGGCGTGAATTTATTTATTTTCTATAGTCTGTACACAATGGAATATTCACTAACACGCCTGTTCTCTATCCTCTTTTAATGAAAACCTCTCAACGTTATCCACGTACTAATCAATCAGGAGAAGCTGTTAAGTCTACTCAATCTAATGAAGAAGTTCTTAAGCCTTTGTAAAAACTGTAACGCGTCTTCGTCTCTTAGCGAGGGTTGTCATCATCTCAATTGTTAAATTGTGGACGACAGAAATACATTTTTAAAGTACCAATCTTTTGGCCATCGTCATCATCAGGCCTTTAATCAACAGTGGACATCTAAGTGGAAGTGGTCGCTAAGCGCGATTGCTGAGCACGAGGTCCTGGGTTCGAATCCCGGGTCAGGCAAAGCGTAACTGGATTTTTCCATTAGGTAATTCTCAGTTGCAGCACGCAGTCTGGATTTGTGCCTGGTTGATGGCAATAGGCTCGCCCCCTATTACATTGGGACCTAAAAACATAACTGGCGAAATGTGGGTGTATTATATGTGCACCTCTGCCTACCCTTCGGGGAATACAGGCGTGATGTTGATTTATTTCTGTCGACAGGTCGAATCTAAACCTCTCAGATTAAGAAATCAGCTTGCTGGAGATGTACCTCTAGTTATGAACTTATATAAAAATAAGTATGTTTTATAGCCTCCCGTGGTTGCTGTATATAATGGAGATGTACCATATAATAATATATATAATAAATTGGTGATTATATCTCTATAAGTACTAAAAATGGATGAGTTGATTGCCCAAGTTAACGACTAAAGTTTTAATGTTATTGGATCATATTTCATCTCATAAAACATGTCTGGTCCATTTGAAATTTTAAGCGTAACACAGTTTTCAGCGCTGCGAGAGGGACAGCAGTATACCAAGCGCTTGCGCTAGAAAGAGATGACAACATGAATAATTCATGTATTGTGATTCGGTCTGGAGTTGTCATAGCCATTGTTTTTTTCTAATGTTTTATTCAGCGTTGTTGAAATTTAGGTTTTTGTGTATAATTTGGCGTTATTTACGTGCCGTGAATGTATTTTGGAGATTATTAATTTATTTTCACAATTTAATTCCGTAAAAGTATAATTAGGTTGGTTTGAATGAGACGCGTACCTCAATTAGAAGTCGGACTGAAAGGAGTTTGGATGAAGGATGTATTTTTTACATTTTGTAATGAATACGCAAGGCAAACGCTTCAAGGACGTCTGCATGGAAGAGGGATATAACAACACATAACACTACGCCTGTATTCTCCGAAGGGGTAGGCAGAGGTGCACATATTGTGCACCCTTTTATTAAGTCGTAATGAAATGAGAGGCTCGCTGCCATTAACCGGGCACAAATCCAGACTCCGTTTAGTTAGGTCCCAATGTAATAGGGGGCGGGCCTATTGCCCCTAAATCCCGGGTCGGGCAAAGTGTTAATGGATTTTTCCATTAGGTAATTCTCAGTGGCAGCACGGAGTCTGGATTTGTGCCCGGTTGATGGCAATAGGCTCGCCCCCTACTATATTGGGACCTAAAAACATAACTGGCGAAATGTGGGTGTACTGTATGTGCACCTCTGCCTACCCCTTCAGGGATTACAGGCGTGATGTTATGTTTGTTTACAGCTCTACTTAACCTAAAAAATGTTGTACAGTGTGCCCATACATACGTATGACGTAGTTTATCATTGTACATTCGTTTTAAAGCGGGTTAGGTTAGGGTAATGAAAACAAAGCCATCTTGTTTACCTGGGCTTTGCATTATGAAATATGTTGGTAAACACACGGTGACGCAGTCGAGACGGGAGCGGTTATATTTACACTAACACGCCACATTCAAAACGTTAACTATGATTAAACATAACATCACGCCTGTATTCCCCGAAGGGGTAGGCAGAGGTGCACATACAGTACACCCACATTTCGCCAGTTATGTTTTTTAGGTCCTAATGTAATAGGGGGCGAGTCTATTGCCATCAACCGGGCACAAATCCAGACTCCGTGCTGCCACTGAGAATTGCCTAATGGAAAAACCCAGTAACACTTTTCCCGGCCCGGGATTCGAACCCAGGACCTCGTGCTCAGCAGTCGCACTTAGCAACCACTAGACCAACGAGGCAACTATGATTACATTAAGTTATTAACCTATTGAACGCCAAAGCGTAAACGCATCGGCGCCCCCTCTACGCCAAGACACTAGAAAATGGTCGTCTTTTGTCGGCATTAGCCGACGGTGGCGGGTTGGGCACGTTTTCATTTGTCGGCTATATCCGACCGTGGCATTCAAAAGGTTAAAAACTACACAATCGCATTATAAAAGTAACAGAAATGGGGAATAAGGGACTAATTACATTTAATGTCATAACACATTTCACATCGGAAAGGCAACGTGACAGTATGTACTCGAGCCGTGCAGTATTCTTTGTATGAAACTCTTACTGCAAAGCACACTAATCGGAATCGTAACGTTATCGTCTCGTCTCAGGACTAGCTAGCCGTAAGCACTCCTTACTCGGCTTCAACTACATTTATTCAGCTTGCATTCGTACAGCTTTTGGAAGCTAAAGCTGGCAAAATTGCTTTTTTATGCACAAACGGTGACTTGAGGTCGTCAAATGTTAAAATAGTAAATGATTTTGAAACAAAAGAAGTTTGTACTGTAATACAAGATTATTCGTCAGTTTCTCGTATTAGACTTGATCTTCAGAATCCTTACTAATATTATAAACGCGAAAATTTGTAAGTATGGATGGATGTTTGTTACTCTTTCCCGTAAAAACTACTGAGTGGATTTTAATGAAATTTCATATGGAGGTAGCTGACACACTGGATTAATACATAAGCTAAAAATATAGCGGGTAACACCGCGGGGCGCAGCTAGTAGTAAATACTCATGAAACCACGCTCCATTACAGTTTCACTCAGCATAATATTTTTGATTCTAAAAGCGTATTTTTCGTTATTCATAGCTCTAAGATCGTGCAGACTTAGCATTTACGCTCCCCGTCACATCGGAATTGATTGAATGAAGCATTATTTTACAAAATGGATTCTTATCATAAATTTCACCACAACCATTATTACATTTCATGAAAATCTTCCATTAATTCTAAGATAATTTAGATGTTTTTATATTTATTTGATGGATCGTTTATTTCTGCTGCCTTTTAGCGTTTATTTTAGCTTTTGATATAGAAGAGATATCTATTGTTGGCTGTTGAATAAATTTGTGTTATGATTACTGTATTGTAGTGAATTTATCCTTCGGCTACGATTTGAATTTCATAGAGAAGCCTTGGAATTGTTAATTAATAATCTTGGTGTTGAAATTAGACGTACTTTAGCGTTAAGGTTTACGTCGACTATAATAAAATAACCGAATCTAAAATATATTTTTTTGGTTTATGCACAATGTCAGATAGAAAACCTAGCCTCATTTCTAGGTGACATTTTAATTTCACTAGAAATGATTATAGCTTAGAAATTGTTTAAAGGAACCGGGATATCTACATTTTTCAAAATAGATTTTTTAGCGTAAAACATAACATAACATCACGCCTGTATTCCCCGAAGGGGTAGGCAGAGGTGCATATTTGTACACCTACATTTCACCAGTTATGTTTTAGGTCCCAATGTAATAGGGGGCGAGCGTATTGCCATCAACCGGGCACAACTCCAGACTCCGTGCTGCTACTGAGAATTACCTAATGGTAAAACCCAGTAACACTTTGCCCGACCCGGGATTCGAACCCAGGACCTCGTGCTCAGCAGTCGCGCTTAGCAACCACTAGACCAACGAGGCCATTTTTAGCGTAAAAATTATATTCGTTGGGTGTATCGTACATACGTAATGGTAATTGACCGGTTTATCCGCGTCCCCGCTACAATTCCACACCCGTATATCCCCTCCATCCTACAAACACAATCATAGTAAATAGGTACTTGCCGCAACTGTGGGATACATTTAATATTCTCTTTGGCCTAATCGTGATATTTGCGCTAATGTAGGCTCGGTCACGGATATACCACCTCGTTACTATACCGTAGGGAATAGGGGAGAGGGTAAGAGGTGGGGAAGATTATCACTATAAAGTATTCTCTTTGGTTTGTCCGCCCTGCGTCCGCCTCATTAGTTTGGTTGCGGAAGAAGTCGGACTGTAGGTGTTAAGAGTTTTTATATTTTGTGTAATAAGGTTCACTATTGGTTTGAGGGGTGTTTTGTGAAGAAATAAGTGCCGGTAAAAGTGTAATGTTCAACTGAGGTGTGGTGAGCCTATATAGGTTAAAACTAAGGTTTTTACCTTATATTTTACCTTACTTTAGACAATAAAGCTTTCGAACCACTAGACTAACGAGGCAGTCTCAAAACTGCCTGGATTTGTGCTTGATAGATGGCAATAAACTTGCCCCCTATTACATTGGAACCTAAAAACATAACTGGCGAAATGTGGGTGTACTATATGTGCACCTCTGCCTATCCCTTCGGGGAATACAGGCGTGATTTTGTTTTTTTTGAGAGAAAACTATTAATATTCTAGTCCCACATTTAAAAAATGCAATAAAGCTTGTAGGTCGGTCAGCAGGTCAGCTGACAATTAGCCACGGAGCTATTTTCTATGTGTAGGTATATTTATGTAGACATATTGTTATTAGTATACCGTGACTGGCTCGCTTAGCCATTGATTTCATAAACCATGCATTATTTATTAGGCTGAACTACTCAAATAAAGTATGCAATAATAAAACTACGTTATTTTAACTGCTACTGCATAGTATGACTCAGAAAATCGGTCCTTAATTAGATAATCAATTCACCCTTCTAGTGCCCTAACATGGGGCATTTTTAGGGCAAACAGGGCATGAGGCCGATGTCAAATAAATATGTATTTATCGGCGTATTAATCTAATGGTATCAAGCACGACGTACTATCATTGGTCTTGGACACATTCTCCGTTAACACAAAGTAATATTGACGATTAAACAAATAACAGTATAGTGTTCTTTTGTAGCGCTTGAAGTACGCATGCACTGGTTGACACAATATTATTATATTTAATATCATTTATATTAAATATCATGAGCGTAAAGTCTTGGGTTGGATATTCTACTTGGGCAAAGTATTATTGGGTTTTAAATAAGCAGCAAGGAGTCCTGATTTTACTCTTTAACAGCAATACATATTAATATACGTACATTGGGACATATAACCACAATATAATAGAACTGGCTGAATGTGGGTGCGCGTAACATTCCCAGAATGATTGTTGACATCGCTGGAATTTCTATGGGAAGATATTCTGGGAAATACTAATTATACTCAGAATCGTCTGATTAGCTTTTTCTACGTCGTCGCTACATATCGATATACTTATATTTAAATAACGGCCTTACTTAAAGCTCGCATAATTTTCAACTCGGTAAGGGATCGTCACCGTATCCCCTTTAAACAACAAACATAACATCACGCCTGTATTCCTCGAAGGTGTAGGCAGAGGTGCGCATATAGTACACCCACATTTCGCCAGTTATGTTTTCTTTTTCGGTCCCAATGTAATAGGCGACTATTGCCATCCAATGATGAATAGAAAAATAAACAAACCCCTTTTTCTTTATCTTTAATTTAAGAGCCCATCTTTTGTCGCCAGTATTCTCTATCCTCAGAATCACATAAACTGTCAATTTCCCAACACGCTTCACGAGGGTTTTATGTGTTATCAGATGATGACTGGGGATCGAGAAATCATAAATATTTGCAACGGATCCCACTTTACATAATCCTGCGTTCAAGTCGATAGATCACAGTAAGCGAGACTGAATATTACATAGAAATGAAGTATAAAATATCTAGAATATTGTTGATGGAAGTTTACACACGGAATTATTATATTTACTAGTGGCGCCCCATGGACCCGGTACATTGTTTCGGGATAAAAAGTAGCCTATGTGTTAATCGAGGGTGTCAGCTACCTCTATATGAAATTTCATTAAAATCGGCCTCCTCCTTAGAACACAATGAACGACAACTTGCCAATTGCATCCACCGGTTGCCCGAAACGTCGGATACTAACTAACTGTACAATTGGTATTGTTGAACATAGATGTGTGATATAAGGCATCATCTTCTATATATATAAAATTTTCGTGTCACAGTTTTCGTTCCCATACTCCTCCGAAACGGCTTGACCGATTCTCATGAAATTTTGTGAGCGTATTGAGTAGGTCTGGGAATCGGCCAACATCTATTTTTCATACAGCCAGGTCAGCTAGTAATATATATGTAGTTCGCAAATTCGTTCCCATTTATTTTGGTCTATCTCATGGGAGAATCGCCACTGAACTTTGCTGAACTGAATTTAGCCGATTTCCTGGATTAACACAGACTATTTTGGTGTTCTTTAACTAAAACACAAAAGTCGTGGTGGCCTAGTGCTTAAAACCAGAAACCCGGGCAAGTATCAATGTGACTTTTTCAATGTTATAAATACTTTCTTAGTTATTCTAAGACATCACTGAAAAACGATGACGGAAAACATCGTGAGGAAACCTGGATATAATTATAATCTGAAGTCGCCAACCCGCAGTGAGCTAGCGTAGTGATCAATGCTCAATCCTTCTCTATACGAGAAGAGGCCTTTGCCCTGCAGTGGGACAGTTATAGTTATTATTATATCTGAAAACAAGCGCTGATATTTTTCTGCGGCATGGCAATGTCAGTTTTCATTTTTTTTTTTTTTTTTTTATAAAAACGTCGCCCCACACTAGGATTTTCTCCTGTATCGTGGGTGCGTTTCACAAACATGAAATATCACATACACTAACACCCAGACTCGGGACAAACTTCTGTGGTTCGCACAAAGTTTTGCCCCGTGCGGGAATCGAACCCGCGACCCTTAGCGCAGCAGTCCAATCGCTTAGCCACTGCGCTAATCAGGTCGCCATTGTGTGTTTTGTACGAGTTAGTTAAATCAAATCGTACAAATGTTCTAAAATTAACCTCCTTTTAAACGAGTCAAGCATCTACCATAACCTATTACTTTAACAAATATTGCTACCTAAACCAACCACTAACTTGATAAATAGCAGTTATAACAGGCTGTTTCCGAACATAACTCGTAAATGATTAAAAAAACAATGGATTGGATCACGCCAAGGCTTTCGTACTGTAGACCCTAATTGAATCTGGCTGGCTCGGGTCATAGCAACTGTGAAACTTTTTAATATTGAATTTACGTTGGTAACAATATTGGAACAAAATAACATTTTGTACCTAGTTTTTCTAGTACATAAACATAACATCACGCCTGTATTCCCCCATAGGGGTAGGGAGATAGAACATTATAGTACACTCATATTTCGCCAGTTATGTTTTTAGGTCCCAATGTAATAGGGGGCGATTCTATTGCCATCAACCGGGCACAAATTCAGCCTCCACGCTGCTATTAAAAATTACCTAATGGAGAAATCTATTAACTCTTCCCCCGACCCGGGATTTGAACCCAGGATCTCGTGCTCAGCAGTCGCGCTTAGCAACCACTGGACCAACAAGGCAGGCCGCATTACAGTGCTGGTAGCAGCGTCTCGCTTTCACATCATAAACTGTCCTGTTGTAAAAGTTCATGGTAAGGGGCAGGTTGCCAAATTATGTAAGAACATACTTTTTACTTGTTCGTATCGGCATGAGCCAAATGTCACTCAAAAGAAGCCAGGTCATACCGTGGTGTAGAGATTGGTCAGTCAAGGATGGTAGCGAGGTTGACCGCCCAGAGTGCGCCGGACATACTTAAGTATCGTCCCGTGGAGGCTCTCAACTTGCATCCCTGTATATAGATAATTGGCCAAAATTTTCAGCACCCCTAAAAGCCAAACTTTATACCAACATTGGAACAAACATTCGCTAATCATTGGCCCATAAGCCAACGCCACAGTTTCTTCCTTTGTCGACGGAAACCAAATTATTAATTAGGCCGCTTTAATTCGACCCTGGCAGTTCGCAGCAAACAAATTGTAGCTTTATCACCTCATATTAACGTTTCTTTTTCATTGTTAGGGAAAGTTGGCTATTTCACGTAGAAATGAAACGCGCAGGTGGAAACAGCTAATGAGAAGATTTAATATTATTAATTTGGTTTTTTATAGGCTCTTGAAGGAGGTCCTGTTATATTTGTTGAGAGCCAAGGCCGGTAATGGCGAGGTTTTATAAACGTTATGGACTGGGGGGTCTAGTGGTTGCTAAGCGCGACTGCTGAGCATGAGGTTGTGGGTTCGAATCCCGGGACAGGTAAAGAGTGATTGGGTCTCTATCCCGGGTTATTTATAGGTATCCCATTAGGTAATTTATAGTAGCAGCACGGAGTCTGAAATTGTGCCTGGTTGATGGCAATGGGGTCGCATATTAGATTGGAACCCATAACATAATCATAAATAATATATTTATTTCTCCAAAAAAAGTACAATAAATGTGGCTTTACTATACAACTCTGCCAACCCCTTCTAAGATTACTAATATAATAAAGATATTCTCACATCAAACGTCCTATTTTTGTAACACAAAGTGTTCACTGAAGCCGAACGTAACAGATAAAGTTACGTTACAGTCCAACGCATGTATTCCCGTTGTATTGTACCCATTTGAGATACAGACTAGACAGTTTTAAGTTAACCCGAACAATGCTATCTTATCTAGCCGGAGATTATTAGAATTAGGTTTGTTTTTGGGATTTACATTGCTCCTTCAGTATGTCCAAATCTTTTTCTTATCGTATGGTTGATGCCATCATCATCATCAGCCGGTAGACGTCCACTGTTGAAAAAATGCCTCCCTCTTAGGTAAGGGGGGAGGGTGGAGTGCCACGCTGCTGCCCATCTTCAGAATTTTACCTTAGTTGCCTCTTACGACACCCTGGAGTATAGGAAAGGGGAAGACCTAGGCAAATCGGAGATGTTCTGCAAAAAGGGCAAGTGAGGAGTATCCTCAACCGAAGAGCGTCTAAGAGGAATGAGATGCGTGTGAAAGAAGCAAAAGAAGTATGCCAGGATCGTAGCAAATGGAAATCCGTGGTCTCTGCCTACCCCTCAGGGAAACAGGCGTGACTTTATGTATGTATGTATGTGCGACACCCACGGGAGGAAAGGAGATGGGTACTTCTAGTCTGGACACCACTCGACACAACACACTTACCTATATACTTTCAAAACTTCGCGTCGCCACATACATATCTCCATCACTTTTCAGATCGACATACGCCAAGTAATTAACTAAACGCGCCGTAATTTGTCCTGAAACAACAGACTTAATGAATATTGTCTCGGTATGATTAAAGATAAATACACCTCAGAAGCAAAGCCATTCATATTTTGAAATCATAATTAATCTGGGTATTACAATCGGCTTTCAGGGCTTTACAAAAGCTGCAGTTGAGGTACGGGTATTGTTCTACAAGCTTTTATTATGAAGAATATGGAAAAAGTCTTGGTCGAAAAGGAAAAATGATATCTCTATTTTTTGTTATATTATGTTAGATATGTTAAACGTACTTATTGGTTCAGTGGCTGCAGTGCGCAGTGAGACGACCTGATTGGCGCAGTGGCTAAGCGATCTTCGAGCTTCGATCCTGGCATACTTCTTTCTGCCGAGTGGTATCCAGCCTAGAATTGACCACCACCTTTCCTCCCGTGGGTGTTTTAAGAGATAATTAAGAGAAAATCCAGAAGATGGGCAGCAGCGTCTTCTGTAACTCTACCACCAGTACTGCAATCCCCAAGCCACTTGCCAAGCGTGGGGATTGTAGCAAATCTCCCCTTACTTAAGGGGAAGGCCTTTGTTCAACAATGGACGTCTTCCGGCTAATGATAATGACTCGCATCACATCACTCATACACGCTGGTATATTGTATTACTGCTTTTGTCATAGTTTTTAACCGACTTCGAAAAAGCAGGAGGCTCTCAATTTGACTGTATTTTTTCACAATATTAATAAACAATATCTATCTGGACGTTATTTTGTTTTAAAGGGGAATTATATTTTAAAGGTTAACATGCAAATAGCCGCCTCTATCGACACCTTATTTCCCAAAATAGCCAGTTTTCATGAAACTCAGTACGTAAACTGTTCTCTTTATTCCCATATCATTATATTCACGCCCATTTTCCTGTGCGCTGCATATTTTGTATGTAAACTGAAATGAGAGTGGATTTTACAGCGTTTTCTTGTGAATAATGATGTAGCGGCACTATTTTACGCTTTACTTCTTTGGTAACATGAGTTAGCAACTAAGGGGAAGGGTCTCAATTTTAAAACTAATTGGTATCAATCTATTTGTATCTATGTATAAAAATGTCGTGGTGGCCTAGTAAAACATACAAGATTTGCATGCATAAGGTTGTAGGTTCAAATCCGGGCCCGTATCAGTATCAATGTGACTTTTTCAATGTTATAAATACTTTTTTAGTTATTCTAAGACACCACTGAATAACGGTGACGGAAAACATCGTGAGGAAACCTGGATTTAATTATGTTAAATCGCCAACCCGCAGTGAGCTAGCGTAGTGACCAATGCTCAATCCTTCTCTATACGAGAAGAGGCCTTTGCCCTGCAGTGGGGCATTATGGGCTCTTAATAATAGGAGGTTTCTTCTCTGGAGTCCTAACCGCCGGTAGCTAGGACCCTGTTCCCGATGCCGGTTGGCGACTATTTTGTATATTTTTAATGTATATTAACGTATAATGTATATTAATGTTTTGTTTTGTACTTGATAATGTATATTAAAATATAATTTATAAGCTAATAAAAATTATTTAAAGGGTTATTTATAATTTACAGTATTTTAAGACTTAACCCTTCGATCGTAGTATTCTTCTAGATAGCTCGGGTCGGGTACTAGGGTATCAGACTAACTAGAAGGTCTGGCAGTAAATTAATACGCTTTTTGTGGCTGAAGCTGTTTTCATATGTATGAGTAGACATTGAGTATGTGCTCCGTATTCATAGCAGACATAGCAGTTCAATATTTATGCTAATCTAGATATTGACTGCGGTGGATAAAATCTAGACTCAATCTTAGATATAATGAATCTTTAGGACTAGTTTTTTGGTCAGATGTATGCCAGCCAATATTATAATTATAACATAAGATCTCACCAGTTTTTCCTATGGGGTCGGCAGAGGTGTGTAGACCCCTAATTTGTAATTTATAAACTATAGTTATCAGTTGCTTAAACGGCGAAGGAAAATATCGTGAGGAAGCCGGTAAAAATGTGAGATTTTTCTCGTTTTCCCTTTGACGTATGAAATATTCTTAATACCCAACGAGTTCCATTCTACGCTGTGGTTCAATTAAAATAAAACATTAATCTTCAATAAGACCGAGTCTCACTAATGGAACAGATTACCTCAGTAATTAGCATGCCTCAGACATACCTCTCGTATGCGACAGACATTAATTATATTTGTTTTACAACGTGTGGGACGGTGGGTGTGCTTTTATTAATACGACTCTGTCTAAGAGGGTAGGTAGAAGTGCATAATCACACTAATATTATAAAGGCGAAAGTTTGTGAGAGTGTTTGTATTTTTGTTACCTCCTCAAACCTACAAACACACTCACAATCTTTCGCCTTTATAATATAAGAGTGATGTAAAGTAACTTTGTGTCAGTTACGCCTTCACTACTAAACCGCTGGACGGATTTTGATGAAATTTGGCATGTAGAAAGTTTAAGATGTGAGAAAGGACATAGGCTACGTAACGCGGGTAAAACCGCGGGCAAAAGCTAACGATTAAACGTAACATTCTTTACTTAAATACCGTACCCTTCAAACTAAAACTACACTTTTAAAATGAAACCCTCCTGAACAATTTATTGGATAAAACTTTATAGGAAAAATGGTCTGTATAATCGTATCTTGAGAACGAATGGCTCCCTAATAGTAGTTAATTTAATGATCTCGACCGACTGCGGTGCAGTTTAAAACTTACACTGCTTGCCAAGATAAGTGCGCCCTATTGCGGCCAAGTACTTGCGGGCTATTAAATTGCTAGGCAGTGGATTAACACATTTGTGGGGATGTTTGAATTTAATTAGCGTTCGTATTGCCCAACGGTTAGCTAAATTTGACGACCTGATTAGCGCAGTGGCTAAGCGATTGGACTGTTGCGCTAAGGGTTGCGGGTTCGATTGCCGCACGGGGCAAAACTTTCTGCGAACCACAGATGTTTGTCCCGACTTGGGTGTTTGTGTATGTGATATTTCATGTTTGTGAAACGCACCCACGACACAGGAGAAATTCCTAGTGTGGGGCGACGTTTTTTTAAAAAAAAAAAATAGCTTTTATGGCTAGATTGAATATAACATAATAGCTGTACTACTCGCAGGGATAAGCAGAGATGTTGTAAATAGTACAGCAATGATAGACAAGTGGTATGACCGTTGGACTGTCAAGTCAAAGATCGCAAGTTCAAACACCGGCACGCACCAATCTCTTTTCGAATTTGTATGCGTACTGTAAATTAGTTATCTGTTGCTTAAAACGGTGAAGGAAAACATCGTGAGGAAACTGGCACACCTGAGAGATTTATCAACGGTATGTAAAGCCATGTCAGAGGCCTATAGGCGGTTTAACTGACACCAAGTTGTTCACCAACTATACGATGAAAGAAGTAGCAGTATACCTGTATTTCGCCAGTTATGTAATTAGATCCATAAGATCGGGGATTTAACTGCCATTACGGGTGACGTCTGATAGTAATCAGTTTTAAAAATGGCCCATGGATCCCTGACTATACACAAACAATGGTTCAGTTAACGTGAACATGACTTAACCTATTCGTTTTATAGCAGTGTTACTTTTATCGCATGTTTTCTTCATCTTAACTTTCCTGGAGAGCAAAACGGTTCGGGATCTAACACTCTCAGGTAAACTGAAGGGTTGATACATAACATAACATCACGCCTGTATTCCCCGAAGGGGTAGGCAGAGGTGTACATATAGTATACACCCACATTTCGCCAGTTATGTTTTAGGTCCCAATGTAATAGGGTGCGAGCCTATTGCCATCAACCGGGCACAAATCCAGACTCCGTGCTGCTACTGCAAATCACTTAATGGAAAAACCCAGCAACACTTTGCCCGACCCGGATTCGAACCCAGGACCTCGTGCTCAGCAGTCACGCTTAGCAACCACGAGGCAGTCACAATAGTAATACATTTTTAAAATGGTCCGCGGATCCCATAGCACTTATGTTTATTTTTGGTGTACAAAAAATAGAAATGTATCTATCTATCCCTGACTATTAGTGATACCTATCGTTTTGATACCAGACGACTGCTTAATGGGGAGCTGTTGATCGTTTTGACAATGTGATTTACTGACGTGGGTTTGAGAGGGACTATTTTAAACTCGCGTTGTGTTTCGTTTACGAAATGCACGGAAATGAGTTGTCTTGTATTGTGTTTGGGGCATTATTGTTGGCAATATGTCTAATGTCTTTTGAATCTATAGATCTACATTCGACGTGGAAGTAATCTCTAGATCGTGTGTTTGTTTATAATGTCGGCATGAACAGCTGTTTACTAAGAGCTTGGTGGGGGAGCAAATGGCAAGTTTTCGTTTATTGTGGCGTTTTAAGCGCCTTTGTTCAACAGTGAACGTCTTGTTGGAACGTTATGTTATAAAAATATATCTATATAATATATAAAATTTTCGTATCACTGTTTTCGTTCCCATACTCCTCCGAAACGGCTAGACCGATTCTCATGAAATTTTGTGAGCGTATTGAGTAGGTTTGAGAATCGGCCAACATCTATTTTTCATACCACGAAATTCACGCGGACGAAGTCGCGGGCAACAGCTAGTATTATATATATAATTATGGCCAGAGGCCAATGTAAAAGATTCTTTACTAGTAACATTTTAAGTAAACGCTAAACAAAATAAAACTAGACTGCCTCGTTGGTCTAGTGGTTGCTAAGTGCGACTGCTGAGCACGGGGTCCTGGGTTCGAATCCCGGGTCGGGCAAAGTGTTACTGGGTTTTTTCCATTAGGTATTTCTCAGTACCTACTGCACGGATTCTGGATTTGTGCCCGGTAGAAATAGTCTAGCCTCCTATTACATTGGGACCTAAAAACATAACTGGCGAAATGAGCGTGTACTATATGTGCACCTCTGCCTACCCCTTCGGGGAATACAGGCGTGATGTTATTTGAAATAAAAATGGCTTCCTAATTTACATTTTAGTAGTTAGCTACTACGCCAATCAAATCGTTAAAAATGCAAAATTGCCACTGCACTGCTGCGCTATATTGCCCATAGGTTGTGGTTTCGATTCCCGCACGGAACAAACATTTGATCGGCAGATATTTTTCCAGTCCTGGGTGTTTGAGTATATGATATTTCATGTTTGTGAAACGCAAACATGAAAAAAAGAAAAAAGCAATATTTTGTGTGTATTTATTTGATATCGGTAATAAATTTCGGAACCGATCAGTCTGTAGTTGTAGCAAACAAAGATAGGTATCATATTTAAAATATGTTTCTTTTATCAAGTATATTATTTAAAGCTGTATTGTATTTTTTAAATCTATCGAATGTACGAAAGATTCATTGACGGCCTGACGTCTGACTATCATCAACAGATGATAAATGAATAAAAACAGTTGTAGATTTTTACGCTGAAATAAATAATCTTTTCGTTTCCAAAATCCATAAAGCTTAAACGCCAGACTTATAACTTGTACTCTATTTCCTAATGGTATCAACGCCGATCACTCTCTGTAGGTACCGGGCAAACATAGGCTGCGCGTAGCTTCGTAAGAATATATTTGCTGCGGCTTCGCGTCGATAAATCACGACGCGTCAACATCGTTCATTCATTATACGCGCTCAAGGTTCGTAAGAGATGTGAGTATAAAGTAACACTGATAAGTTAAAGTGCCTATTGTACAGCAACCGTTTATAACGAAACAAAAGATTATCTGCAGTCTAAAGGCTTAAAAGAGAAAATTGTAGCAAAATTCATGACATGTTACGCTATGAAGTTCTTGTTTTTGAGTTGTTAGAATACCAGGCAATCATGACTTTGTATGAACCTTATCATACTTAGACAAACAATCTCTATGAAAAGGCGTCTATCAAAGTGTCGCCAGCTCCGCAAGTATTTTGTACCTTTTCTAAAGTTCAACGTGGTTTTCACGAAAATAGCTCAAGTTTTATCATTATGCACTGCAATATCTATTATTTTAGATGTATGTCTCATACAGTCCATACTGATTATTATATATGTGAAAGTAACTCTGTCTGTTACGCCTACACGACTAAACCGCTGGACGGATTTTGATAAAATTTGGCCAGAGAAAGTTTAAGATTCGAGAAAGGACATAGGCATTATCGAGCGAAGCCGCGGGCAAAAGCTAGAATGTAGGAAAATAATGTCTTGTCATATTGACCTGTATGCTAGTAAAAGATAGAGTGTTAAATAAAGCTCTAGTCACGCTAAGATAATGGAGGAGAAGTAGTAACCTAATATTGCCAGCTGCAGCACTTACGCCTACCACATGCAAATGTATTTTATGTAATGTATGTGTGGTTGGCATCTCAAGTCGATACTACCAACAAACGTATATAAAAATATCAGTATTTCTGAGTATCGCGTGGCAAAAGTCGTATCTAAATTCGTAGGAAAGGAAGAACTCGGCGTCTTAAACATAATCTGAGTAAATTAGAGATGTTCTAAAGAAAGAAACAAGCGCGACTGCTGAGCACGAGGTCCTGGGTTCGAATCCTGGGTCGGGCAAAGTGTTACTGGGTTTTTCCGTTAGGTAATTCTCAGTGGCAGCACGGAGTCTGGATTTGTGCCCGGTTCAAATAGGCTGGCTTATTACATGGTGTACTATATGCATGGTGTACTATATGCGCACACCTCTGCCTACCCCGCGGGGAATACAGGCGTGATGTTATCCATGAGCGTAACTATCAAAGTAAGTAACAAGAACAAAACACGGTGCGAATACAATCAAACAGTACTCTCTCCACTCAAGCATGAGGGCAAATGAAGATAGCATAATCAAAAAGAAACACCTGCCAAATGTTGCGCGCCCCGGCACTTCCACTCCATATAGCTAACGTCTTCATTAGAACATAGTTGACAACTTCTGGCTCCAAGTCGTGACGTAATTGCTTTGTAAGAATGTTTGATACTTCAAGTATGCAGCGAATACGATAGGTAACGGGAGCCGTGCAATATGACTGCATATTTCAAGTAGTTGTGAACTCCGTATAGTCCTTCGTTTGATTGGAAGTACAGTTACGTAGACTAGTTATTATTGATGTTTGATGTGGTAAATATTATGCGAGCTGCATCTTTGTTAAACATAGAGTTGAGAGATTAAATTGCATGATATATTTATAATTGAACCTCCTTGAATGATGAAACTTTCGTCCGGCGCGTTTTGGGCGGTCAACCTTGCTGTAGTGCTTGTCGATTGGCCAATACGAGTATCTATATCACTACATGACATTGATCCATACGAGCTCATCCAACACAAAGAAGAAAAGAGTGATACCTATCCCAATTTTCAAAACTACAACACCAATTTATATAATTTCGTATTCATATATAAACTTTATAATTGTTTACGCATCGTGAAACTTTGTCTGTGACCCAAAATGGGCAGTAGTCGGTGTTCCGAAGTTCTCTCACAATGTCGTTGATAATGAGGGCTTGGAGTTCAACCAGGTCCTATTGAGATCGAGTCACAAGTTTGCACGACCAAACTACGAGGAGGAAATTAATTTCGCAGATGTCTTTGTCTGTGAGTTCGTATTGGGGAAGATGGCGGAAAAAGTTTTGCTACCTGATCGTAGTTTGCGTAGAGGTTTTGAATATATTATGTGCTGAAAAGGGGTAGGTATAGTATTGTTTGGAACGTTTTAAGGACCCAATTGTGATTGGACTGCTGTGCTAGCTCCTAGATCTCTTTGGCTAGAGGTCAAATTTGAACGTGACCTATAGTAATTTGATCCGAGTCTGGATGCTCGTGCATGTGAAATCAGATGCCTGTATAATGCACTTTACCAAACAGGAGACATTTCTAGTTCCCTCGTTGCTCGAAGGCTACATTTTGGTATAGCTTGGCTAAAACGTGAGGTCACTGGAAACAGGTGCTGACCTTATTGGTTCGTGCAAACTTAATTTTAGATTGTGACTAAGAATTTCTAAATAAAAATCTGCACACAGCTGCGCTTTCGACTGCACCGAAGAAGCGAATTTCAATACAATTTATTTTATGTATTGGTACACTAATAAGACTGCCACTTACACTGTTTTCTTTCTAATTTCTGTGTTTCTCTGTCTGCAATAAATTATTTTCGATCTATCTACTATTTTGCGTGCCAGAACTCAGTAATTGCACACCGATCCAACTGCGCTGCTAATATAGTTTTAATGCAGGGCAGTTAACTCAAATTGGACTGCCGTGAAATTCAATGTTCTTCTTACGCCACCTGCAAGTCCGAAACGCTAAGTGAATATTAATTTATAAAGTTTGCGGTGTACTCTATTGTTTTGTCAAGTTTCGGTTTATAGGATACCTACGTGGGTTATTGAAATTATTTTGACTGTTGTTTCCTTTTTGCTTCTCTTAAGTATTATGGTGGCCTAGTAACCGATTGATTATGTAGAGAGGCTCCAGGAGTGATGATAGTTAAGTACGTACGGCGCACCATAGACGGCCAAACTCGCTACCATCCTTGTTGAATGACCAATCTCTACACCACGGCATGACCAATTCAAGCCGATACGAAGAAGAAGGAGAAGAAGAATAGAGATGTCAAGGGAGTAGGTTAAGTCAGGTATCATCATCGTTTATGAGAAAGAGCGTAGTTGTTAACAGTGTGACAGATGCTATTGAGTCATGTTGTAAATCTTATATATAAAATTCTCGTGTCACAATGTTCGTTCCCGTACTCCTCCGAAACGGCTAGACCGATTCTCATGAAATTTTGTGAGCGTATTGAGTAGGTCTGAGAATCGGCCAACATCTATTTTTCATACCACGAAATTCACGCGGACAAAGTCGCGGGCAACAGCTAGTCTTATATATAAAATTCTCGTATAACAATGTCCGTTCCCGTACTCCTCCGAAACGGCTTGACCGGTTCTCATGAAATTTTCTGAGCATATTGAGGAGGTCTGAGAATCGGCCAACATCTATTTTTCATACCCCGGGTCAGCTAGTCTTATTATAAATTTTTCATTAAATGATCATACAATTCTTTTTCTAAATTCTCTGCTTTTATTAAAATTTATCGCTTCATTGTATTTCCCTTTCTTATAGTCCTTTCCTCATATTACAAAAACGTCACCAATCGTTCCAGCGGCAACTTATTTCACATTTATTTCGCAATCATCTTTCATCCTTCCCCTTCCTAATATTCTGACGTTGCATACATTACACTATAGAGCAATGTATATCCGTTAAAAAGTACTTCGCCATAAGGAAATGAGCTTAGCAAGAAGTGCATCAGCTGTTCTTTTCAACTTTTTCCTCAACTTATGGCTAGGCTTGCAACTTGGTGTTATTTACAGCCAACACACTTTTTGCAGCATGTGGGGACTGTATAAAAGATGCGGTTATTATAAGTTACGATGTGAGGAACTTGCAGACTGAAACTGCAATATGTTAGTGTAAAGGATGTTTGGAAATGAGGATCGGGTTTTTTGACAACCGTTTTGGCGCAGTGGCTCAGCGATTGGACGGTTGAGCTAAGGGGTTCAGTTCCCGCATGGGATAAAAATTTGTTTGAACCACAGATGTTGGTCACTAGTTTGGGTGTTAGGGTATATGATATTTCATGTTGTAAACGTATCTATTAAACAGGAGAAATTAATGGTAAGGGGTGACGTTCTTAAAAATCCAAACAAACGTCTAAAAATGTCACTCGTGGGAAATGGGAAGTTCAACAGAGCCAGGCTGAAACATCCGACAGTGATCGTATTTATTTGTAACTGTCAAAATATTTGCTTATATCCATACCTGTATTGTCCAACAGAGGTGTGGTGCCACTCATTCACTTTTGGCTAGACAGCGGGCGATATTAGCGGGCGAGACGTGTCATTTATTGGGCACAAATAGTGTTGGAATTACGTCAAACACGTTAGTATATTTGTGACTGGATTCGAAGTGACATAAAAAAAAATATCAAGAATCGGATCACGAAAAGTAATACTCTGCGACAAATGAGCTGCCCTCCTCGCCAAGTGGCAAAATTCTTGACAAATAGAAATGGAATATAATGGTAAATGTATGGGGAGGCCAATGTTTTGACTAACATAGTCATCGATGTTAAAAAAAATAGTCTATAGGAAGGAAAGGAAAGCCTTTGCCCTGCAGTGGGCCGTCCGATCACGGCGAAAATAATATCGATGACATATCATACTCATATATTTTTCTTTCTATTCGTTAATCATTCTGCCAATTGGCTAGGGGGTAATACATTAACATCAAACTTAATACATAAAAATTAACTCCAATTGTGTGGGACTTGAATCTCAAGAGCCGTTAGACTCAAAATCGCGGGCAGAAAACTTTGGGTCGTCAAAAAACAGTTACAACTTTGAGCTGGGCTCTTTATCAAGGAAATTACCCATAAACGGGAAAATAATGTGCCTGATGGATACGAGCGTGCAAATAGTTATTTTATTCTATAAAATTTAATTTCTTAGAATTTAATCAGTTTAAACGTGAAGCTTTAGATACTGGACTAATATTATTTACCTAATTCAAATTAGAATTGTAATTAAGCCATTATTGTAGCTATTGAGCTTCCTATATTATGCAACGTCTATTATTTTCAAAGAGGTAGTCAAAGGAGTTCTCATGTTTGGACTTAAACTTATATCCATCGTTAGTCTCGTGTAAGGTGATGATGGTAAGCCTTTTACCCTTACAGATCCTTATCAATATAACATAACATGACGCCTAGAAAGAGGTAGCCAGAGGTCAACACGCCTCTGCCTACCCCTTCCACAATTCACCAGTTATATTATTGGTAATGTAATAGAGGGCGAGCCTTTTGCCAGACACCGTGCTGCTACTGAGAATCACCAAATGGAAAAACCCAATAAAACTTTGCCCAACCCAAGATTCGAACCGAGGACTTCATGTTTTGCAGTCACGCTTAATGGCCGCTAGACCAACGATGCAATTTTACTGATTCTTCCTGGTTCTGTTTAACAGCGTTGCTAAGCAACCAGATTTGGAAAGCTTAATAGCCATTGTTGATATTGACATACCATCAAAATAGATTCAGCAGTAAAGAGACCACAAACTGACAGAGATCATACCTTTCATATTTATAAATTAAGTTTTCCTAAAAAAGGTTTGAATAACTTCCGTAGTTTGAACAAAGCATTTGTGCATGTTTAATATCTGCAGAAACTAGTTTTTCCAAGTTCTATTAAGTTTTCGAGATAGTAGAAATGTAATGTCGTATGTTTTAATACCGCAGTCCACTTCCGTGAGTATGCCGCTTGGAGTTGGTAAACTTTTTCATTTCGTGTCCTAATTTACCTCTAGAACAAACGATTGTAGTGTTCTTCCATACACCTAGACTTTTAACTCTGTATTACAAGAAAATGTTTATAATTTTTATCAGATTATGAATATTTTTTTCTTCCATCACGAGACGAATCGTAAATGTCAATAAACCTACATTGTCTCCGACGAATAATAGTTGAGTAAGCAGCGTAATCTGGTGTATAGAATCTCCATAGGTATGCTTCTGCCTATCCCTTAGACAATTATAATTGTTGATTTAACAGCATTGTACAGGACCTCTGAATTTCTCTTCTCTTTTCTGAATTCTGCTTTTCATAAAGATTCGTAACTCTAAGGTATGATTGATTACTAACATCCAAATTCACCCCCACTCTTAAACTCTCCATTTATAGCATCGGAAGTAGGTATATCACATCACACATACTATAAAGGCGAAATTTTGTGAGTGTGTGTTACTTCTTCACGCTCAAACAGCTAGACCAATTTTGATACATGGACGTAGCTGACACCCTGGATTTACACATAGGCAACTTTCTACCCCATGAAAATGTAGTAAATTATTATTTGATAAATTATTTATTAAGATTTAAATAATTTTAGGTATAGTGACGTCATTATTGGCTGCAATCGTTTGTTGTTACTACCGAAAACGAATGATTGATGACTGGTTTAAATACATTTAAGATCCTGTGTTCAAAGACATTCCTTTGTTTAAAGGATTTTGGCAAAAGGCCGAGAAACGTTTATGAGTATAAATGAAACTAAATGTTTATGGTTATTCAACGATCTGGGTAAAGTTTTGCCCGGGACACTGGTTTTAAAATAGCTCGAAGCTTATTTGATTTTCTGAAGAGAACTGTTTAACCGGGCTATTGTTGGAGTTATGAATCGTACTAGTTTTGGCGGTAGAATGCGATGTGATCCTGCCTCGCCGTCAGGTAGTCATGGTGAGGAGTTTTGGGGAGGCTCCTGTGGATCTTATTGGGTTAATGGGGTAGATTTTCACATCCCCGTCGTTTCCCAGCGGCGGGAGATGCGTAAGGCATTTCCCTTACTTTAAAAAAGGCTTAGTCACCCTACCTGTGTTTTTGATATATATATTTTTGATTATTTACAAAAAGGCGATATTATTATAAGTTTGACAGTACAACCGACTAAAAATACGCTCCAACATTATTTCATAAACTAAGCTGACTCCAAAACAGTTTGATCTACCTAAATTGATCTCTACTACATAAGTAATAAAGCCGATGTGGGATGCAGTTTAAACTTGGTAATCCTTGGAGCGAAGTTTGCCCGCAAGCAAATGGTTTTCCAACTAGCATCCGTGTTTCTTGCAGATATTATCTTATATCGAGATAGTGTGAAATTGAATTGACTTTAGTTCGCTTTCAGAATAATTTTAAAGAAAGGCATGTTTGAGGAAACTTTTATAGGTTATATTTCTATCACGAATTCTTTTGTTGTCTTGCTTGTGTTCGCGTTACTTCCCGTGTTGTAATTTTCTTAAAGTCCTGCTATTTTTTTAGGCTAAACGTTTGCGGATATCTTATGATAATGGGCCTCTTTTTTCTTTCTGGAAGGCTTTTAGTTCAGTCTCTTTATAATTCTGCATATTAGCACTCATGACATAATATCAGACAGGTAGGAGAGGGAGTCTTGATGTCTCAACAAGACAAAAATACCTTACCATTTTAAAAGGTAATGCCGAGTGGTATCCGGCCTAGAATTGACCAATCCTTTCCTTCCGTGAGTGTCATAAGAAGCGACTGTGGGAAAATCCAGAAGATGGGCAGCAGTCTTCTGTAAATTCACCACCAATACTGCGATCCCTAAGCCTGCCCTTTTGGAGATTATGGCAGCCCCACCCCAACTTAAAAGGGAGGCCTTTGTTCAACAGTGGGCGGCTTCCGGCCGATGAACATGAGTTTTTTAAATAGTCGCACTATTTATTGCTTTACCATACCCGTTACAAATTGAACCCATCATTGGCCGTCTTGATGTGGAAGGCGGAAGACCGGGTGTTGTTGCGCAACTTGGGAGAGGTCTATGTCCAGCAGTGGACCGTGATAGGCTAAAAGCGAGAGAGGTTTGCCTTTTTTATATTTCATACTTCTTGCTCTCTTTATAATAGACGCTGTCAGCTCTATTCAAACCAGCTCCAGAATAAAGGAAAATAGACTGGATGCAACCAAAAATAGAAAAAGAGCCACTTGTTGCAAATAAAGTGCACGTCGTGTAAGTTGACATTGAGGGATGGGGCCGGCTCGTATTGAAAGCCTGTCAGCTTGCCACGCTGTGATGAATCGCTCTAAACTTTCTGAACATGGAGTTAGACGTGTTTATTCGGAAAGTAACAAATAACCTGTCTTTTCTGGCATCTATTTTTGTAGGTTCATACTGCTGGGGTTGCGCTGTTTCTTCTTTCTAGCACTAGAAAGGGGTGGAGGGGGGCGTTTTTAAATATCATTTAGATTAGGTATATTAAATCCATATAAATAAAAAGAAGACTGTCTTGTCACTGGGTTTTACCATTAGTTAATTCTCAGTGGCAGCACGGAGTCTGGATTTGTGCCCGGTTGATGGCAATAGGCTCGCCCCTATTACATTGGGACCTATAAACATAAATGGCGACATGTGGGTGTACTATATGTGCACCTCTGCCTACCCCTTCGGGGAATACAGGCGTGATGATAATGTTATAAATAAAAATCATATTTTGTTTTGATGTGTAACTGACACAACAAAATAAGAATATAAATAAAAGTAATCATAACTTAAGATCCTGTAGTTACCTATGTTTTACAAATAAACAATTTGATTAGAATTAATAAAAATAGTAATAAAATCACAAATAAAACAAACATAGTTTTGGAGGCTATTTTTATGTATCAAAGTTAAAAATGTACCATTTCAAATAGTCTACTTTGGGTAACAATTTTTATGATAATATGTTTCTTGAATATCAAAATTAGCATTTCATTTGGAAAATATGCCAAAATTTGACCTGTATGAGATATTTCAGCCTTTTGGGCGGGTAATATCAGGTAAGTACAGTCGACAGCGATAAAGAGGAATACTTTGATGCACATTTTTTTGTTTTTTATTCTTTTGTATATTTATTTTTTAACGTAGGTTATATGATAAGTTAAGCATAAGTATGTTGTAATTTTGAAACTTAGAATATTATATTTCAACATTTTTCCTAATGCAAGTCTGAACTATGTGTGTACCAGGAAATCAGGAACGGTAGAAAGTACCAAGTTGTTGCCTGTGAGCAATGGTTTGGTGCTTGTAGCGGTAACTTCGAGCACCGTAATAAATTGCTTCAAACTTCCCACGCAAAGTCCTAACGGTTAGTTTGGAGTTACTTATAAGCTTAACACTCATTGTGCATTGCGGAAAGCACAGTTTGAGTTCTGTCCATCTTATAAACATAACAACATCACGCATGTATTCCCCGAAGGGGTAGGCAGAGGTGCACATATAGTACACCCACATTTCGCCAGTTATGTTTTTAGGTCCCAATGTAATAGGAGCCTATTGCCATCAGCCGGGCACAAATTCAACATATGTGCTGCTACTGAGAATTACCTAATGGGAAAACCAAGTAACACTTTGCCCGACCCAGGATTCGAACCCATGACCTCGTTTCGTCGTAATATATTATGTGGGTGATTTCAGTATAGTAAAAAAGCTAAACACACAATTTCGATGTTTTTTATTCCTTCACTAAAAACACGAAGACCAAAATTAAAATGATCCACATAGATTTTAATTAGAAATGTCTAAGAAAACAAAAAGGTACAGTCTGACACACTAATGAGTAGCATAAACTCGTTCTGCAAGCGACAACCGTCCTTAACGATAGGTATTTCTTAAGTCTTTTTAATTAAATTTCTCTGAATATAATCCACGGCTTTGTGCAACTCTTAAATTAATTTTGCAGTGGACTTAACTGTGGTAAGTACGTAGCGTTTTTATTGTATGCTAGAGTTGAATTTTATGATACGATTTTTTAATGGTTTTTTATAGAGTACTAGCTGCACCCCTCGGTGTTGCCCGCTACATTTTTTCGGGATACAAAATAGCCTGTATTAATCCAGGGTGACAGCTACCTCCATATGAAATTTCATCAAAATCGGTTTAGCCGTTTGAGAAGAGGTAACAAACACACTCACAAACTTTCGCCTTTATAATATTACTTTAATTTATCTAGAAAGATGAAAATGATCTCGAAAAAGAGTGTACCAGGATTAAATAGGCCCTACGTCGTAGGTGGCGAGTCTATCGCCATTCATAAAGTCTATATGGGATTCTTCGCCTCAAACGTTTCCCTTTCCGCCGACTTAATCTCCTTACTCGAAGCAATATCGACACTTTGCTCTTACTATGTCATTTTACTCTTGAGACACGCATGCGTATCATTATCAGCCTGAAGACGTCCACTTTTGAACAAAGGCCTCCTCCTTAGGTAGAGAGGGAGGGGTGCTATTCCTCACGCTTAGCAAACGGCTTGGGGATCACAGTATTGGTGGTGGACTTACAGAAGACGCGGCTGCCCATCTTCTGGATTTGCGACATCCACGGAAAGAGGGGTGGTCAATTCTAGGCCGGTTACCATACGGCAACATCAAAGCGTAAATATCCTATGAATACGCGTTCAGTAAAACCGGTTCAAATTAGCATATAATTACTTGAAGGTAAAAGTAAGAAAACAAAAGGTCTGTTTGTTTAAGGTCCTCCAACGCTTCCCAAAAGACTGGCACCAAAGCTCAAAGGCTTACACCCGGCTCTTCAAACCACTCGAGAGAAACGGATAAAAAGTGGAACGGTTATTTTTTTATAAATTACCGAGCCAAGTTTTCACAAACAATAAAATAGGAGTCCATTTAATTTTTATCTGTCGCCGACTAAGTGACGGCAGAAATTAAAGAGCGCAAAGCGGTCGCTTTTCATCGATCAACCCAATTTCCTTTGATAGTATTCTGCCTATAGTCTATAATTTATTTATCTTTGACAAATAAAGAGTTTATCGGTTATACTGAAACGAGAAATACCTTTTATTATTGATATCTGTTTTTCCTCTCATTTGTGAATTGCAGTCGTCCAAGAAATGAAGTGTAGTTACATCTTCACGTCACATGACGGTGCTAATCCTGCATCGCGCTAGCGAAGTAATCATGGCTAGTTATATATACAGCGGCGCGTGGTTCATATGGCATTCCAGGGCCTGATTAGAAGATCTTCCCTTTTCGTTGGAGGAACTCCACAGGAGAAAGGAAAGGGAGGACTTTGCCCTGCAGTGAGACGATCGTGGCTGAAATAATAATACTTAATAAAAAGCTGTTTTTTTTCTACTTTTGATTGAATTCAGTACTGCCAGCTTGTGTTACGATACCCTACAAAAACTTTGCTATTTTTACTCAACTGTGGTAAAAATACAAGGAGTGTAGTCATTGATGATAAAATATCAGTCGCTTGTTTAAAAAAAATGTCGTGGTGGCCTAGTGGTTGATTAACCGGATTTGTGGGCACGAGGTTGCAGGTTCAAACCCTGGTAAATACTTACCAGGGTTTGAACGTAACTTTTACAATGTCAAAAATACTTTCTTAGATATTCTAAGACACCATTCGATTCTATTCGACTAGCGTTTGGCACTTGTCTAGAGTTGTTATAAGTTTTGATGTGAAACAAATTGGTGATTTTGTAGTCCTTTGGCAATTAATTCAATCCTTAAAGCACCCGTCATCCTGATGGACATGGGATAAGCTCGCCATCGCTATTAGATTTCCCTAATCTTGATAGACTTCTCTTGATCCCCAAAACGTCGATCATTTCTTGACTAGTAATTACTGCCGACATAGCTCGAAGAATATGCAAGTTAAAGTGGCAATGGGCAGGCCATACCGCTCGAAGAACCGATAACCGCTGGGAAGAAAGGTTCTTGAGTGGCGACCACGAACCGGAAGACGCAGCGTTGGCAGGCCTCCCACCAGATGGACCGACGATATCGTCAGAATTGCGGGCAACCGGTGGATGGAATTGGCAAGCTGTCGTCCATTGTAGCGTTTTAAGGGGAGGTCTTTGTTCAACAGTGGACGTCTTCCGGCTGATGATGATGAATGATGATGATAAATTACTAGCGACTGTCCCCACGCTGATACGTAAAAAATATGATTTTTTTTAATAATATTATAAGGGTTACTACGTTATAACAATGACCAGTTAGGTATTTAATAAACGGTATACTTTGGCCACTTGGTACAATATATTTTAAGCTACGGATTTGATTCCTAAACAGCTATTTATGCTCTATTAATGTTAATATTGATTGTAATTCATAATTTCAATTGTTTCAGGAACTTAAGTGCCGTGTGAATAATGATTCATATGTGACATCAGACCAGTGTGCGTGTGCGCATTTAGCGCGTCAGTGACGTAGTGCGTGTGACGTTAGCGACACAAGATGGCCGACCCGGACGCGTTCGATGACGAGGTATGATACCTTTTGGTTGTGTTTACAGAGTTACTTTCACATTTATAATACTTATTAGTATGAAAAATTATATCGTTTGATAATAATTGACGTCATAGACAAGTGGCGAAATGCTAGACTAGACCGATAGAGAATGAATTAGTTCAAATAGCACCCTTATATCGTATTGATGGAAGAATTTAAATACGGCAAATTACAGCTTTGGAACTGAATTTATTGGACTGAATATAAGTTATTTTATCCAGCTAGATTTTATTGCTTCACTCAAATAAAGTGCGAATTAAAAACAAATTCTAAATCGAATTTCAGTAAACCGCTTAAAACTCTTTTGAACTTTTTTTATAGCAATATACTCGTTCGAAGTTTAAAAATACGTCAATTATATTATATTGGCAGCGTCCACAGGGTTCGCGCGTTTTTTACTTCAGCTATAAATTTTCGTTCTAACTTTGAAACTGCGTTTTGAATGACTTTTTTTGGAATACGACGGAAAATATTTAAAAAATATAGCTTTATTTTTTACGTAGGTTGTTTATTTAGCGCCGCCAACCAAATGGCCGTTTGAAAATGGAATATGACATTTGAATGAACTTTTTACCCGACTATGGCGAAGCCTAAAAAGAAGGTCATGATTTTAACACTCTGTACTATGTATGTATGTAATTATGTCATTTTATAACTCTTTTTAACATGACCTAAAATTGGCGATGTATTGTCGAACTTGGAAAATTTTATACATCCTTTGCAGAATACATGCGTGTCAATCAATACTAATAAGCTGGTTTAAAGAACAATATCCCTATTGACTGTAAAGGTAATAAAAATACATTCACGTGAAAATCTATATTATTATTATCAACACTTCGATAAAACCCTCGAATAACTACTACGATTGGAGCTATAAAAAAAGGCGAATCCCGCCCGTATATTTACACTTCGGGTACTCGAGGGTTAACTATTAACCCGTAAATGCGATAGGTGTATTCTGATTACCTAGTGTTGCCAGAGTTATTGGGGTCTAAGATAAGGACTTAAAATATGTTGTTGTTTACGCCGTTTTGGCAAAAGAATATACACAAAGACGGCAAGCAAGGAGGTTGATTAACTTACCGACGTTCCGCGTCGTTTACTATTTTTGGGGTTTTTTGTTCCAGACGTCGTAAGGTTACTTAGATATTGCCCATACTAGGCCTTTATCTTTTCCTTTTATCCTTTATTTCCTATTATATGGTCTATGTAATAGGTGTCGAGCCGAGATGATTTTATACAAGATATCTCCAATCTGGCTAACCTTACCGGGCTTACTCAATCTATGTGTTATAAATGTTGTTCTAACCGAATTTCGGTCACCGAGGCTTATTTCATCTGAGACTAGCCAAGAGATCTCTCACCAGAGAGATCAGGTGATCTCTTGGCAGGACCAACTTCTTAACGCGGTTTCTGAAGCACAAAGGGTCACCCATCACAAGATTGACTGTGGTGAGCACGACTTAACCTCGCAGATCGACTGATCTGTGTAGCCCCGTAGCTACGAGCCCCTCTACGTGTTACGAGTATATTCACCGAAGTCCCCATGGCATCAATTGTCTATAACCTGGCAACCCAACCTATAACTACAAACGGATATAAAAGGGAACTTGAAATTCGATGGATGCGAGCAGCGACACGGTGGCTCAGTTGGCAGAGCGGCGCGGCGCCACGGTACGGCGAAAGTCGCGGGTTCGAGTCCCGCTCGTGTCCATCATTTATCAAGTTTCCTTTATCAATTTAGATTTACTGACTTATTTATAGATTTATTGACTGCCTCGTTGGTCTAGTGGTTGCTAAGCGTGACTGCTGAGCACGAGGTCCTGGGTTCGAATCCCGGGTCGGGCAAAGTGTTACTGGGTTTTTCCATTAGGTAATTCTCAGTGGCAGCACGGAGTCTGGATTTGTGCCCGGTTGATGGCAATAGGCTCGCCCCCTATTACATTGGGACCGAAAACATAACTGGCGAAATGTGGGTGTACTATATGTGCACCTCTGCCTACCCCTTCGGGGAATACAGGCGTGATGTTACGTATGTATGTATGTATGTAATTTAGATTTAAGCTTAGCATGGGCGACATGCAAATATGACACAAAAAGTCCCTATAACTAGTTGAAAAGCATGAATACACCTACATTGTCCAATTAAACTCCTTAAAACCATTAGAACTTGTGCACTCGAACTGTAATTAACATGCATAATTGCATAAATATTAATTAGCAACGTCAACGACATTCTCGTGCACGCCATTATAATTACAATCTTTTGTTGCTTCGTGTTGGTGTGATGTAAATTACTCTTACACAAAGCTCTGGAAATTCGCTAAATTATATTCCACTAGCTGCGCCCTGCGGTGTTGCCCGCTACAGTTCGGGATAAAAAGCCTATGCGTTAATCCAGGGTGTCAGCTACCTCCATATGAAATTTGCTAAATTATATTACATTAGCTGCGCCCTGCGGTGTTACCCGCTACAGTTCGGGGTAAAAAGTAGCCTCTGTGTTAATCCAGGGTGTTAGCTACTTCCAAATGAAATTTCATCGAAATCGGTCTAGCCGTCTGTGCGTGAAGAGGTAACAAACATACAAACACACTCACAAAGTTTCGCCTGTATTCCCTGAAGGGGTAGGCAGAGGTACATATATAGTACACCCATATTTCGCCAGTTATAGTTTCAGGTCCCAATGTAATAGGGGGCGAGCCTATTGCCATCAACCGGGCACAAATCCAGACTCCGTGCTGCTACTGAGAATTATTTAATAGAAAAACCGAATGCGAATAGTTTAAGAGCTGGCAACAAAAAAAACAGCCTAAAGTTTTAATCAAAGAAAACCAATTCCATTTTCAAATTAAACGTTCCATACAAAACGGTTATTTCTTTACAACATTCTTCTCACGATGTTCTTCAAGTTGTCCATTGTAGTGCGCTGGCAAGCTCCCCGTTCATAATGAGCTCGTAATGAATTCCTGGCAACCCTGAACGCTCGTTAGGGTTGCCGCCACGAGAATAGTTGTGTTGTCATGTTTAAAATATAGAGTAAGTTTTCAATTAGCAGAATGGTTCTGAAATTTGTTGTAGAAAAACTTTTTATGGTACCTTTTTCTTATTGTATTATTATTTAAAGTTATAGCCATTGTCCTTTATGTACACTAGCGAGCCTTTTTTATTTTGTTTACGGGGAGAAACCTTCAAAAGGCACCCGGACCCTGTGGGGTAGGGACCGGGAGTGTGGAATTTCTACCTCACTAAAACGACCCCGGTGGTCACCATCTGCAAGAACAAGGGAAGTCCCGGGACCTTTAAAAAGAACAACTCCGGAACCTCCCCATGCAACGCCTATATGGCACATCCCTGGGGACACTAGCAGGCCTAGCAGCCAAAGACTAACAAAAAATTAAGTCTCATTGCGACGCCAGTTGCAAATCAAAACCATCCAGGGGACTACTTAAACACACACAAAAAATCATCACAATCGGACCAGCGCTTTAGGAGTTTTATTGACATACACGTAAACATGGAGAAATATTTAAAGATTATTTTCTCATTAGCCTGATATATGTTTCACTGCTGAGCAAAGGCCATACATAGGCATAGTTATAATAACTATTTTTACAACTATTTACACCTTAATTCTAATACAAAATAAAAACAATATGTACAAAAATAAAAAGCATCAAAAAATTCACCAGCAAAACAGTAAATCTACATAGTAAATGTACTAATTAGTTCTTCCACTAGCGTAAAATCAAAATTACATTTCGCTTTAAAATGAGTAACTTGTTTGTATAGCAATACAATTAACGAAGGTTGTTATTGGCTTAGGAAAAGGTTTCACGTCACAATCCGTTGGCAATGGACTGCCAAGACCACGCCCGCCTTACAATGTGCTTAATGAAAGCCAGAGGAATTATAACGTCTGGAAAATCGGTTTTTGAAATGTATTTATACCGTTAAGAAATTCAAGGAATGCTATGAAATGTTTCTTTACTATACTAGCGGACTCGGGTCCGCTGACGTGAGCTGTCAATTGATAAAGATGGCGGAGTAACAAACCTAATTTATTTAAAAAATTATTAGTCCTGGGTTCGAAACCCGAGTCGGACAAAGTAGTTCCATTAAGCAATTCTCTGTCTACAGCACGGAGTCTCGATTTGTGCCCGTTTGAAGAAAATAGGCTCGCCCCCTATTACATTGGTACCTATAACATAACTGGCGAAATGTGGACCCGTACTACACTCATTGGTAATAACTGGAGAAATGTGGGTGTACTATATATACTCCTCTGCCTACCTTTCCGGGGAATACAAGCGTGATGTTTAACTTAGTTTTGCGCAATCAGGATCGCAGTCAACAAACCCAAACTTAACCGCGATTACACACATCTTACACGCTTACACACCCGGAACAAATGTATCTTTAGGACACCGATATTTGTTTCCTGATCCAATAAACTCTTGAATATTCGTCTTATGATCTGTTTGAGAATGAATTGAAGAGGATTATGTCGACGCCGAAGTGTTAGACTAAGGGTGCTTTTACATGTGATTGCTACATGATTTTTTTTTTGTTTTTGATAAATTTGTTTTTGATAAACGTCGCCCCACACTAGGAATTGCTACATGAAATATCACATACACAAACACCCAGATTCGGGAGAAACATCTGTGGTTCGCACAAAGTTTTGCCCCGTGCGGGAATTGAACCCGGAACCCTGAAAATGTGGTCGTCTTGTTGTTTATAGACTGGATAGATATGCACCAGGTTGCAAGATCAAACCTAGGTAAGTATTAATGTCAACTTTCAATGTTATCTATAGTTTTTAAACAGTTGATGTCTGGAGTCTCCCCCTCTGTTACATTGGGACCTAAAAACATTACTGGCAAAATGTGGGTGTACTATATATCCACCTCTGCCTACCCCTTCGGGGATACAGGCGTGATGGCATGTTATGTTAAGTTTAACATGGATTTCATCATCAGCATCAGACGGAAGACGTGCACTGTTGAACAAAGGCCTCCTCGTTATACCGTTATATAATATAAAATTTTTATTCTTTAAATAGGGGTATTTAAAGAATAAAAATTTGTAAGATTTGGACCCACGACCTTCGCCAATCGCCGCAGCTCTATCCTAAATAAGGGCGATAAACAAATTCATAAATATCTACCCATAACTTGAAAAAGTCTTGTAGAAAGTATACAATGTTTTGCATTAATAGGAAAATAATAAGTCTAAAAGGGAAAGTTAAGCTCTTTCAGAATTAAAACCATTAACTTACACTCAGAGGAAAGCCGCGCTTATCTCAAGATCAAAAAACAATAGCTTTTGATACGTACCTTATTATAGAAGTAAACATTTGAGTTTCTGAAGTTTTAGGTCCCAATGTAATAGGGGGCGAGTAGTTGAGATACGCCATTTCTAATTCCTCCAAACTGACTGTTAGTATAGGTTGGCTCAAATTTACTCGACTTTGTCAAAGGCCAATTTGTTCGTCGCCTCTTTAGCGAAAATGTTCTCATTATCATTAAAACTTTTTATTATAAATCTTTGGACCCTTGAGTTGCAAACTGAGATTAAAGCTGGATATTCCTTTATTTATATTATTGAAGTTATCAATTCTCGCATAACATTAATTTCCCCTTCTATTTACCCTTCGCCTGACCGTCCACTGAGGTCCTGTAAACGCCCCATTACCTTACACCAACTGAATAAAAAGACACACGAACAAGGCCCTATCAATAAATGGTGAGCACTAATTGGATTTAGTCCGGCGCCTCCCAATTACGAAGCAGTGGAGTGGGGTGGGGCCGCAGTGACAGCGATTTTGAGTCTAGGACCCATGTCAAAATGGTGTGGTGGGTCTTGAAGTATGTTTTTCTTGTTTAAACAGCATGTTGTCGTTCATTGTGGCGTTCTAAGAAGGAGGCCTTTGTTCACCAGAGGACGTCTTCCGGCTGATAATGTGGTGTGATGTGAAACAACATGTAGAATGCATGTTCGATGGATGCGAGCAGTGACACGGTGGCTCAATTGGCAGAGTGGCGCCACGGTACGGCGAAAGTCGCGGGTTCGAGTCCACTCCATCATTTTTCAAGTTTCCTTTATCAATTTAACATGTAGGAATAGAAAATCATGATTATGTTCTCCTGGTTTACTACCTATAGCGGCATTCTATTAATATGACTTTTATTTCACCTTTAACTACATACGTATTATTCGGGTATCAAACCCGAGGCAACAGCCCCACAAACTACCCCAATTCTGTGATAAGCAGTGGGAGACTGAGAGTTATTTCACGTACTTTGTCAGTATATGTCATAAATAGACAATGCTGGCTACGTCAACAATAATTGCATTTTGTCAGACAGCCAACAATTATTCTGGAGCACTTTAGAGAGCAAAACGTATAACCGTTCATTTGCATTGAAAAGTATTTTGCTATAAAAATATTTTTACATTAATGGACAGTTTAATATTCTTTCACTGAGCTATAATGTAGTGACTTTTTAGACGACCTGATTAGCGCAGTGGCTAAGCGATTGGACTGCTGCGCTAAGGGCCACGGGTTCGATTCCCGCACGGGGCAAAACTTTGTGCGAACCACAGATGTTTGTCCCAAGTCTGGGTGTTGTGTATGTGATTTTATGTTTGTGAATCGCACCCATGACACAGAAGAAATTCCTAGTGTGGGGCGACGTTTTTTTAAGAATATAAGCCTCGTATGTATATAAAAATTGCTAAATAGCCTATGCGTCAGTTGGGGTCATAAATAGAATTGGTAAGAACCTGTGACGTCATTAAATTGCTAACTCAATCGACTTACTATCTATTAATTATTTTTATTGATTTCGAAGTAAATAAAAAACATATTTACAATAAATTAAAAATAATAAGGTTTTCAGGGCTAAAATAAATTTAGTATCATAGTATTTAATATTAGACTATTTTTATAGTTGCAGTATCTTGGAATTATTGGGTAATGGTATCAACTACCCTATGTTTAAAGTCTTCCGCTTACACTGAGACCACACATGTCCGAACCAAAGTAGGAAAGAAATAGTGTCAATGTTATTGTCTCCGCCGAACGGTATATTTGGAGCTGTTGTGGGTCTGTTTGTTGTCCTGTTTATTATACTAAAGCTGTTAGTAATGCTTGGCTTGTTTATTGCTTCAAAACATTCCTAAAGGCTAGACGTTTCATGATTTGTCTGCGTCATTAGATTTGCCGTAAAGATTGTTGCTTCATATACCTAGGTTAACTATAGAAACCTCTATTGTATCTAAATACTAATAATAGCTATGTAATATCTACGCACACAACACAAAATAAAACGTACCTATCTGATTAGATACTATTAAGAAGGTATCACACTAATATTATAAAGTCGAAAGTTTGTGAGTGTGTTTATATGTTTATTACCTCTTCACTCTCAAACGGATGGACCGATTTGGATAAAATTTGGTGTCCTGGATTAACAAATAAGCCGTTCTGTCCCAAAATATAGTAGGTAACACTGCAGGGCGTAGCTAGTAACACTAAACAGTTCTTAGATCATGTAGATTTCTTATTAATTCAAAGTCATACTTTGTCTAATACCTACTTGAATATTATCAGACAATAATCCGCAAATAAAACAGAACTAAAATATAAGTTTGTCATGTTTCGTGCAAGTCTACATCATAAACGAAAACAATAAACCCTTTCATAATAACAGAAGAAAGATGTAAAAGATAAGGATTCAATTAGCCTTTCCATCTTTTGAGACACGCAAAGATAATAAACAAAATAAAATAAGTAGAAGGGATTTGGCCCTGCGTCGCCATCGTGGAATAGTTTTCCGAAGTACTAGGCTGTCATGCGGCCATAAGAGGTTTTCGGTAAATCCGTCGTAGGCGGGACACGTACGCGAATTTATCCTTATCCACCGCGGTTTACTTCGCTTCTTTGCTTCATGCGGGCTTGGTAGATGGGGTAGTTTTATCAGTTTTATGTCGTGGTTTGTCGTTTTTATGGCAGGCCCATAACATAATCTCTTGTCATGGTATAAAATAGGGGAGTTGTGAAAACTATAACGGTTTCTATTGGGATTTTATTAGCATCGTGAGTAAGTGGTTGTTTCTAATGGTATAATGCCAACAAGTGCGGCTTCATTTAGAATCTTCTTTGTAGCGTATAAATTGACTATCCCATCTTCATAATTCTTATTTAATGTTTCTTAATCAAATCCTCAAAAATGCTTCACTTTATGTTTCCTACTGTCTTTTTCTTTGTTTTATTTCCGTCTGTAGACCTATTTCTTGACATAAAGCGTCGACAAAAAGGAGCATGGTAAGCTGGAGTAAGCGCCATCTACCAACCACATATGTAAAGGTATAGTCTTTGAATTCGGCGCCATGCTTCGCGAAGCTTAGAAGATTAACGAACTAACTAAACTTAGTATTAAGTAAGTTAAGTTTCAAGCGACGTCGCTTGCAACCAGATGAAACTTTAACGTGTTGAACTGGGTTGCATCAGGCGTGTTAAGATTTTTGAAGAATACTTTGATAGTGAGTTAGTTGTACTTGCACCAAAGGTTTTTACTAATCAATTATAGTCGACTGCCTCGTTGGTCTAGTGGTTGCTAAGCGCGACTGCTGAGCACGAGGTCCTGGGTTCGAATCCCGGGTCGAGCAAAGTGTTATTGGGTTATTCCAATAGGTAATTCTCAGTAGGAGCGCGGAGTCTGGATATGTGCCCGGTTGATGGAAATAGGCTCGCCCCCTATTACATTGGGACCTAAAAACATAACTGGCGAAATGTGGGTGTACTATACATATGTGCACCTCTGCCTACCCCTTCGGGGAATACAGGCGTGATGTTATGTTACGTTATGTATTTATATAATTATAGGCTGTGAACGTTAATAACAGCTGGTTTAAGTAAAAAAGTGTCCCTTAGTATTCCATTTAGATTTCTCTCATTAAGGCCTCATTGCATTAAACCCTAAATTCCATGCTCAGGCCAAAACCAATCCACTTTCAGAGTATAACGTCGTAAGCAACTTTTGTCAAACTAATATCCTGAGTCATCAGCAAAATCTAAAAGCCGCCATTTGTTGGTTCATTCTTTGCTGGGCCTCGTTATCGACTAATGTGAAGCTGTTAAAGTGAAAATTGCCATTAATACCGTACATAACAAAGCTGAACACGGCGTTAGGATGTTATTAATTTCCGCAAGCTTTGCCGCAACTGTTAGGGTTGTCAAGTTTCTAAACCTTGGTGCTTAGGAGTTAGCAATTTTCTTTTTAACCGACTTTAAAAGAGGTTCTAAGTTCATCTGTATGTATTTTTATGTATGTTCAACGATTTCTCTGTCAATTCCATTTAAAAGAATATGAGTATACTCAATTTTTATGAGGAATTCAAATACCTATATTAACTTTTAAAAAGTCTTGGAGGGCCCACCTCAGATTCCACTAAAATCGCGATCACCCGTGCTATTCTAAAACCATTATTTACGAATGGAGACGTGTGAGATGACTTTCGAGACAAATTTAGTGTCTCACAGAATATAGCTGGTGCCAACCCTAAGCATGAGTAATGGCACGTTAGTCGCAGGTATTTCTAATTTCCATTCATTACAACATTCAATTACACTGGCATGTGCAGCCTATGCATATAATATGATTTACTGTTGCATTACAACTATAATGCTAATTACTAATGATTTAATTAGCTTCTCACGGCGCGTGAAAACTTAGGCCTTAGGAAATAACAATCTTCTTCGTTCTGATCGAATTTCGGTCACAGCGGCCTACCTCTCTCAGCTGAGACTCGCCAACTACGTAAGATATTATAGTGCACAAGTATGCGCGCAAACTAGTGCACTCTACGCTCTTTCATAGTCCGATGGGACGGTACTAACACGACCGGAAAGAGATCAGGCGCAGGACCAACGGCTTAACGTGCCTTCCGAAGCACGAAGGGGTCTCGCGTGCACGGCTTTACTTTGCTGATTGACTGATCTGCGCGGAGCCGTAGCTACGGCCCCCCTCGACAGTAGTCCAGAAGTAAGGTGACATTAGGACTCTCTGTGGCCAGTAGGGTCTATAGTCCTGTTATGTGGCACTGGATGATGATTTACAGAGCGTCATTCAGATATATTCATCATCATCATCATCAGCTTTTAAATGACCCACTGCTGGGCATAAGCTTCCTCCCCTAAACGCCACTGATTCCTGTTTTGGGCCTTTTGCATCCAGGTCTTTCCCTATATATCTCCCTTTATCGTACTTCGCACTAATATTATAAAGGCGACAGTTTGTATGTTTGTCTCTTCACGCTCAAACTTCAAATTTCATGGAGGTAGCTGGCACCCTAGAAAACACATAGGCTACTTTTTATCCCGAAGAAAAATGTAGGGGGTAACACCGCGGGGCGCAGCTAGTGTTTTAATATTGTATTCGTGTTACACTATAGATGTCTCATCTGAAAATAAAGTATTAATTATTATTATTCTGTCCACATTGCGTACCTACGTATTTACATGGTATGCCAAATTATTTTCATTACACACCGACTATAACTTATCTGTTGTTTGCTCATAGGCTTTTACGTAATTATATGCCTACGTACACATTAATTCATTGGGAGGTTAGCCTTAATCCCTGTCCTAGATACACATTGGATGATTCGGCAGAAAACAGAATTTATATTTTTAATTCTTTTAAATACTAACGTACGCACGAACGACCTTATTGGCGCAGAGGCTAAGCGATTCGACTGTTGCGCGAAGGATTGCGGGTTCATTTTCCGCACGGGACAAAAATTTGTGCCATACGCAGATGTTTCCTTTTCTTTTTTTTCTTAAAAAATCTCTCTTTTGTGATATTTGATGTTTGTGAAACGCACTCACGATTTGGGACAAATTCCTAGTGTGGGATGACGTTAAAAAAAAGTCTCCTTTGTTTTTCTGAGCGATAAGCAGTACCACATAATAATAATAATTTGCTACAACCATGGCACTCTTTTTTCGTCTCATTTAACCTGATCTGTTAAAGAATTTGTGCCCGGTTAGCAATGGGCTCGCCCTCTATTGCATTGGGAACACATAACTGACAAAATCTCAGTCTATTATAGATAAACCTCTGCCTACCCCTTCTGAGAATACAAGCGTGATGTTATTTAAAGGTTTTATTGCTTTAATCATCTTACCGTTTACTCAAAAAAGGGCTGCAATCTCTTTACACACGCTCAATCCATTTGCCTGCTTCTCCCATCTCAATAGTAATTCCATATCACTATATTGAATTCCTTATACCCTGGTACCCGAGGAACGTTGAGGACCCATCCTAATTTGCATAGTGAGTAATTTCAACCCTATGTTCGGATTGTATGGAGCCGCCATATTGCTTTAGGATCAGCATGCTTCAAATTTACATAGGACAGGTTTTTACGACGGGTTTTCAGGGCTTTACGTCATTCGGGCACAGTAGTTAAGGCTGTGGATAGGAGATGTACGTAAATGTATTGTGGATTTATCCCTTTTTTGTTTGAAATGTTTTCTTGTAAAGTTATTTGAAATTTTTAGTAAGAGTTTGCTCGTAGAATTAGAATTATGTTTATTGTTTGTCAAACAGTCACAGGTAAAGAAAATATAACATTCGTAGTGTTCCTTGTAGCGTTCTAAGGAGGAGGCCTTGGTTCAATAGCGGACGTCTTCCAGCTAATGATGATGATGATGATGGTTTCTTACAGACAACCTTTAGAAAACCAGTAAGGAATTGTAAAGGGCTTTCAAACAGCACGTTTTTCTAGTCTAGTATTAGTTTTGGAAATAAGAAGCCGCCTTAGCAGATCCATCTTTTAGAAATGAAGCTCAGTCTGAACCATCCTGCAAAAAAGTAAAAAAAAATCACAAGCTATGAGAAACCGAAGTAATCAATAACGTAAATATAATTCCACACTTTTCAAGTAAGCAATCGATCCTAAATTAATGATAAATGATTTTATTTCTGCAAATAGGTTTTACTAAAACACTTTTACATGCCAATTATTTTTAAACTAGATGGCATCGGCACTTATCGGCAAGAAATACCTAACATTTTTAAAAAACTTTTTCGTATTTCAAATACTCTTAAAATTCAAGTCACCCCATCAAATAATTCGTCGAAAGGCGAGACTCTATTAGTATCGGGAATTAATGCCCGGTTAAATTTCCGATTTAGTGTCGCACTCAAAATGAATGCGTTCCCCGGAATTCCGATCGAAATTAACTTTACGTTGTTTTATAGAATGTCTTTGGCTCCCATGAACATGACTTGGGTTCGTAATCGTTGAGTTCGTGACCCGCGTGGCGATTACGCCAATCACCTTCAATTATGTAAATGAGATAAGAATAGAGGTTGCGATGTCGTTTATATCGTTGTGCGATAGTCCGAAATACAATTTCCCCCAAAAATAATGTTTGGAGAATTTTGAAGCAGGTTCAGACTTCACACATTGAATTGACATGGTTTTTAGATAATCATTGGATGCTGATTGGTGCATTGACTTAGGACTTAGCATTTAGTGGACTGATTTCATTTCTCCACAACATTTTTTCTTCTATAGTGAACATTGATGCAGTTCCGCTGGAAGAGATTTCTTGCAGAAATAAGCAGTAACTTTGAATTTAATGTTTTCTACTGTCCTTTCTTAATTATTCGTTACATTAATAAATAATCAGCCAGTCCATAGGTTGATAGAATCATGTACTATTTGCATGGTTGCTAGTGGTTCTGTCAAAGCGTTGTATGATTATTGTCACTTATTGGCTCTTTTAATGTGCCCTACAATAATTTCGTGCGATATAGCAGAGGCCAATGAATTTAAAAATAAGGTTATATGCCTCTACTACGACGCTGATGGTGTCATGTAGGCAATTCTTCAATTTTTTTACTCACTAAACGGTCTATATATTTTGTTTGAAGATTTCTGTCATGAGGACACACAATAACTCATTAACACACAGAATATGATACAGCCTGTAGCGACGTGGCAGTATCTTCCAGTTCACCAACAACTTCGATAAGCCAGTTATCTGTTCTGTGCAGATCAGCACAACTTTACTTTGCCAGTAAATGAGCAGTATATCTCTCTTTCGACACGTCATCTCTGAGGTAAACTTTGTGATAAATACTTTTTCGAACTTATAACTTATGGTACAAGTTTCGATGTATGTGTATTTATGTTTAGTTTCATTGCCAAGATTGTGGACAGTATTTTTCTCAATTTCTCCTTAAGGTGATCAAATATTAGTAGAGTGTTGGAAAGGGAAAGACCTCAACTATCACACCTAGACCAAATCGGAGATGTTCTGCAAAAAGGGCAAGTGAGGAGTACCCTTAACCGACGAGCGTGTATGAGGAATGTGATGCGAGTGAATAAAGCGAAAGAAGTATGCCAGGATCGTAGCAAATCGAAATCCATGGTCTCTGTCTATCCCTCTGGGAAAAAGGCGTGACTTTATGTATGTACGTATGTAATGAAAAAAAATAATTAATTCATGTCTTAGATGCACGTTAACCAATCCAAGAATTGACAACAGCAAACACAAGGCTAAAATATTCTTTGAACAGATGTTTTTGTGTATATAAATAACTATAAAATGTGCTGAACATATTCAATTAACTGTACAAAGGCAGAACGCATGGAAAAGCAAATAGGTATGGTAGGTTTGCGTTCCACAATACAAAAACTTTTCAGGCTAGCGAGCGGTGAAAAGAGATTTATTATAATTGGTGTTTTTTAAATTACTATTTTTCTGTATTGTATTACACTAAGTCCAGTGCGTACTAAACAGGATAGTTTAAATGAGTTATTCCTCTTTGCGTCACTATATGAGGCGAGTGTTAGTGGAGTATCGGAAAGGGGAAGACCTAGGCGAACATACCTAGACCAAATCGGAGATGTTCTGCAAAAAGGGCAAGTGAGGAGTACCCTCAACCGAAGAGCGTGTATGAGGAATGTGATGCGTGTGAATAAAGCAAAAGAAGTATGCCAGGATCGTAGCAAATGGAAATCCGTGGTCTCTGCCTACCCCTCAGGGAAACAGGCGTGACTTTATGTATGTATGTATGTATCTCTGGACATTAAAACGGACCTTGATCCCTTGAGTTTGTTTCAGTATGTCTTCTCAGAGGTAGTCAGTTAGGAAATGCCAACGATATCCAGTTTTTAAAAAAGTGTTTAAAAGAGTTTACTGTAAACTCATTAGCAAAATAAAAATCAAAAGATGTTTGTCTCGAGATAAGCCATTCAACAAGCAAGGTTGACTACCAAGGGTTCGCTAGGCAAAGGTACTAGGATATCATCACTCATGGAGGCTTTCCACCAGCAACCCAGTAAGCTAACAACGAAACAAAAACAAACACAGTAGAGTCAGCTAGTAAAACCAAACAGACCGCCATTATTCAAGTACTAGGCAAACATGGACAGGAAAGAGCATCTAACAATGAATAATTACGTATATTAAACATTAACCTAATTCGTTGACCTGGCAGAGTTCAAACGAAGCCCTTTAATATGTCCATAACTCAGTGGATCTGTGAATATTTGATAACATCCACTAATACAGTAAACATGGCTGTTACGGTATTGGGGCTTTTCATTAATTTTATATTCAGTTCCGTTAGCATCATAGTTGCATACAGTGGTCTGTATTGTGTAGTGTAGTGTGTAGTGGTCTTAAGTATTTTTCTCTTTAGTCTTTAAATGTACAAGGGAATATGATCCTTATAATTCTACGTAGCTACGTTGAATAATAGCTGTGGTATGATCTAATTTGTTTAGTTTTCATGTGGTTATTGATGGTCGCGGATTTCCGTCGAATGATAAAATATGTGTGGTAATAGTTGGCCTAAGATGTTATAACTACAATACAAGGTATTTCTTTATCTCAGTAGGTGCAATTTATGTTTGAGTATATAAGACGAATATTATCATGAAACTTAAAAAAACTTCTAGGTTTACAAAGAAAAAGCCAATGTCCCAGCCAATAAAAAAACAGTGATATTGTTGCAATAGACTGAAACTTAATACTTCTCAAAGGCAAAAGGTTGTATATACCTATCAAATGACCACTAATCAAGAGACACCGTCAACCGCAACCAACAATTGATGCGGGCACCTAACCACGACCATACGATACACTGGTAATCTAAATATCATTTAAATAAGAGGAGTACAGCCGAGGCTATTTTAATTGACAAATATAAGCATTGAAACAACAGCGTTTGGATCGCGGCCAATTGAGCAGCCACCCGCGATACTAAATGTTAATGAGCTTTACATTACTGGCAGAAAATGCATATTATTTGGTAGCGTCGGATTATAAGGCTCTATGTATTGTATAAGTATGTTTTACCAACTTCAAAAACTGAGTGGTACAATTCGGTAATTTTTTGAATACTTACATAGATATGCCGAGTAGTATCCGGCCTAGAATTAGCCTTCCCCTTTCCTCCCATGGATGTCGTAAGCGGTAAGAGGCGACTAAGGGAAAACCCAGAAGATGGACAGCAGCGTCTCCTGTAACTTCATCACCAACACTGCGATCCCCAAGCCGCTTACCAAGCGTGAGGATTATGGCAACCTGCTCCTCCCTCCAAGGGGAAGGCCTACGTTCAACAGTGGACGCGTTCCGGTTAATGATGATGATGACTTACATAGATTCTTCTGGTGTTTTTATTTTATATTAATTATTATGACACACGTGTGTATATTCAATATCCAGAAATCTCAAATACATTACTTTATGAGTTACGTACAGGTCGAAAGTGTTAAATTTACTTACCTACATTTTATAATCATCCCTGTAATCTACAGAGAGGTAGGCAGAAGCCAAGAATTCTTACCTGCCGTTCGGTATATCGGTTTCTTTTAACTCCCTCTTACATAATCCATAGGACCTAATCTTGTCGAAGTGTAAAACTATGTTAGATTCGAAGTAGTACTTATCTAGTGACCTATTCTATTAAAGAGGTCATAACTCAGGGCTGTGTTGGAGTCTGAAACTGTCTGGAGTACTTGAAATTAGGTTTATAACACATTATATGTAGGTAAGATAATAATGTTTATTTATTAGGTTTGAGTGCCGTCGGTTTCCTCACGTTTTTAATGAAAACATCGTGAGGAAACCAGCGCACCTGAGAGATTTCCAACGGTGTGTAAAGCCATGTCAGAGGCCTACAGGCGGTTTAAACTTTGACACAAGGTTGCTTATCAACCATACGATAAGAAGAACTCCTTTTAGTGCATTAAATATTACGCGTATTTTCTTAAAAAAATGGATAAAATATGTCTAATTCAGTTGCCCCATGTAAAGGGGATAGACACATAATTATAGGGAATCAAAGACACATTAAAAACGATCTAACTGCTGTGAGCATTTGAGAGAAACAAGGGGTTCGAATCCAGCAGAGAACAAAAGCTTTTTGGAGTTCTTCAGCAATATTTAAAATTCCCTCAAGTGTGGGTAACTGGGTAGGCATACTTCAGTAATAAAACCATTGATTTATGTGTACTTAATACATTAGTATTTCTAGAATTAGTCGTCTGATTTAGTGGAGTAATATTTTTGGTCACGACTGTACTAGCCTAGCCTCAGGCTTTCGTGTCAAACAGTTATAAAGTTCTATGCGTATTGCGGCCGCTAGTTATAATTCCTTCTTTAGCACTGAAAAGCGCGCTTAAAAACTAGGTTTCTTATTTAATTGGGGTTGGTCTGCGAACCTGATTTAAAAAGGGCAGAACTTGTTTAATTTTTTTTTAAACTCGAAATTTCTATATATATTTTACTGGGGAGTTCTATGAAGCGAGTAGGATAATTCTGGCATTCTATCTATATTTTCATTGGAGGAGAACTCGCTAGGAGCTGGTGACTGCCCCATGAGCTAAGCCGATCCATTTTCACTTTGTTATTTCATCATACATTTTCAAGATCTTCTAGCTTATAGAACCATATCGGCCCTACGACTTTCATTTGGGGTGACCAGAACTACGAAGTTTTAACTAGTCCACTAAATATCTAGATGATAGCCAAGTAGTGTGACCGTTCGACTGGCAAGTCAAAGGTCGCAAGTTCAAACACCGGTACGCACAAATGTCATTTCATATTCATGTACGTATTTATAAATTAGTTACCAGTTGCTAAAAACGGTGAAGGAATCTTGAGGAAAGCGGCACACCTGAGAGATTCAACGGGCTGTAATGCCATGTCAAAGTCCTACAGGCTGCGTGGTTTAAGCTTACTCCAGGTAGTTATATCAAAGATACGACAAGAAAAAGAAGAAGACCATCTCTATGCATTCACACGGCGCTTCAGCAACAGTTTCACGTTGGTTTACATCCATCAAAGACATCTACAGTATCATGTAAAAAGAGCGAATGGGCATGAGGTGTCCTTTGTCTGACTGACTAGTTGGTCTAGTGGTAGCTAAGCGCGACTGCCGAGTACGAGGTCCTGGGTTCGAATCTCGGGTCGGGCAAAGTGTTACTGAGTTTTTCCATTAGGTAATTCTCAGTAGCAGCACGGAATCTGGTTTTGTGCCCGGTTGATGGCAATAGGCTCGCCCCCTATTACATTGGTACCAAAAAACATAACTGGCGAAATGTGGGTGTACTAAATGTGCGCCTCTGCCTACCCCTTCGGGAAATACGGGCGTGATGTCATGTTATGTTATGTGTCCTTTGTTTCGCTAATCATCTTGATAAATTTATTTTACTCTGTCTGAAGCTTTACTATCCTAGTCTTGTTTAATAAACATCGTGTCATTTACTAAGGAATATGATCCCTTGAAAACACACATACTAAACTGTTGGTTTTGGCAGCGAAGCCACGTTGTTATTCCTGATATTAATGAGAGCTGTACTCCGGGGAGTGAACGAGCTCAAATAAACATCTGCGATATTAAATATTGATCCAAGTGCCAGAATATATGGATATGGTTTAAATCCCATTGGGAAACCGCTTTTTAATATACAGGCTGTAACTTGCTGGGCGAGAATAGCTCTTGAATATGCTAGAGCGTGTCAGAATTTTTTGTTTATAAGATCAGCCTGTACCTCTTTTGGGTAATTGATTGCTGGACTAATGGCCCAACAATGAGAAAAATATGGTAGCATGGTTCGAAATAAAACTTCAAAAGAAAAATAAATGTAACACTATATGCCTGATTTATTAAGTACTTTAAAAACAATTATTTACATTATATATCTAATCAAAAATTAATGATAATCATACCGGTCGTATTTTATAGGCATGTGCCTGTATATTTGTTGGGGGAACTTAGACTTCATGGGCTTAACATAAGGTTTATTTCCCTCTGTCTTTTGATCGGGGATACTAGTATCCTCTGTCGTCGAAGTCTTGGCTTTCGCGAGACTTTGTAAATAGGACTCGTAGAGGCTCATCCTTGGGAGAACAGAATTATCTTCTGCGGGCTCTAAAGGCACGTTTATCGGGTCGAAAGGCAAGGTGAGCATAAATTTCCCCGGGTCGGCGTAATAGGGCATGTTATTTGGTCCCTTCGTTGAATTGGGGGGGATGATAGGGTTCGCTGTGGTAGTGGAGGGCTCTTTCGTCGAGGGTCTGACGTCCTCGTCCCAGATGATGGAGTCCAGCCACCGGACGAAGCTTGCGACCTTGGGGAACGCGTGGGTCTTGGAGTAGAGGGCGCACGTGTTCAGGAACGAGGAGATGGCGATTAGAGTGTTGTTCTGGATGACCGCGCCCCCGTTGTCTCTCTGCAATAAAAGTGTCTATTTATCAATGAGTTAAATTATCTGGTATAGTTGATAAGGTTGCTATAGGTAGGTATTTTTGATAAAAACTATAGGTATATAGGTAGAATTGACGTACATATAAATAAGTAGTATAAGCAAAATTACATGTATAATATTGATTTTTTAATCTGTTTAACCGTTCACCACCCAACGCTGGTGTTAGTACTTGTTACCAATATTTATTTAAAGCCTCCGAATAAAATTACAAATACCAAGGCAAACTCTTCTTAAAACTTAACATAACATCACGCCGCATGTATTCCCCGAAGGGGTAGGCAGAGGTGCAGATATAGTACACCCACATTTCGCCAGTTATGTTTTTAGGTCCTAATGTAATTGGGGGCGAGCCTATAGCCATAAACCGGGCACAAATCCAAACTCCGTGCTGCCACTGAGAATTACCTAATGGAAAAACTCAGTAACACTTTTCCCGACCCGGGATTCGAACCCAGGACCTGGTGCTCAGCAGTCGCGCATAGCAACCACTAAACCAACGAGGCACTCTTCATCATAGGTATTTATTTATAGGCTCCATGTTTTTTCATTTAATAATCTACTTCTACACACCAACACTATCTCCAGAATCAAGATATCTATCTATGATTAATATTTTTATCAATTTACAGCAGACAATATTGCGAAATTGCTTCTCAATCCAATTCTTACAAAATAAATAAATCCTTGTTTTTTCAATTTGCTTTTATTGTTTGTTACAATGACATTTATAAATGATCGTGAAACAATGGATCGGAACGCGATCCAGATGATTTATGTTCGTTGTGCTTCCGTGGGCATATCAGGTATTATCGGGACCTTTCATTTGCTCATTACCATCGATATTAACATCACGCCTGTGGTGTTTACTTTGTCGTTTTATTGTGTTTCGTGTTGACCTTTGTATGGAAGTTTGATCGTTTTGTCATTGGAGGGGAATCCATTAATTATATGAATTGGGTTTTTTTCGCTTTGAAATATTGCTTTCCCGGAAAATCGACATGGCATGACAGGAAGAAATTATGTTAGTTTCGATCGAGAAGTAAAAGCTTCGATTATACTACAAAATAGTTTTCTTTTTACATTATATATCTAACTCGTGACTGCCTTGTTGGTCTAGTGGTCGCTAAGCGCGACTGCTGAGCACGAGGTCCTGGGTTCGAATCCCGGGTCGGGCAAAGTGTTATTGGTTTTTTCCATTAGATAATTCTCAGTGGCAGCACGGAGTCTGGATTTGTGCCCGGTTTATGGCAAAAGGCTCGCCCCCTATTACATTGGGACCTAAAAACATAACTAGCGAAATGTGGGTGTACTATATGTGCACCTCTGCCTACCCCTTCGGGGAATACAGGCGTGATGTTATGTTTTTTTTGTTTTTAGTTTTCTTTTCGATTTCATGTTTTGAAACTAACTCCAAAACAAAAATAAACGTATCTTTATTTAACTGATCTAAGAATAGATATAATATAGATAGAGATTTCTTTTAATTGGACACCAAAAATAAATATAAGTACAGTATAAGGATAATGTACAATGGACGTTCTTATCGCATTACGCAATCTTTTACAGACAACCTTATAGAGATATACTTATTTCAGGGCTGAAAACTAGTGATTCCTATTCTATTCTTTATTCCGTCTTAGTTTATATTTTGCATTACTTTTCTTTTCATATTTATCTTTTATTTAATCCATCTTTGCTCCTCCAATTCATTGCTCACACGCCATTATTTCCCTGTCAGTATTGTGTGTCATTGTCTCTGGCAATTGTTTTACAAGTAATTATCGAACATAAATTGCTTCTGCTCGTTCCATAATTAAAACCCAACAATTCCCATTTTAAATTGAAAAACAAAAATGGGTCAAGTTTGAATATCTCTCGAAGTTTGAAATGAGGGAGAGGGGATAAGGAGTGGGACTCAATACACCCAAAAATGGGATATGAAGAACAATAATTGAGTGGTGATATAAATAATTGAATTTGGGTGTTCGTGTGTATGACATTTCATGTTTGTGAAACGCACTTTAGATACCTACAGGGGAAAATCCTCGTGGAGGCAACCTCTTTTTTGGAATACAAGAAAACCTTTTTACAAAACTGTACAATTAATTCTTCTAATTGATGTGTCTTTCGACCTTAGTGAATAAGTCAATGAAGAAATTGAATAAGAATATGAAACTTAAAAGCTATTGTTTAATGAACACCCCTAAAATTTTAAAAAGCACTAATAGTCTAATGTACTACAAAATCCGAAGTAATCTTAAAGTACTTAAATACGCATTACTAAACTTAAAGTAATAAAGTTATGAAAAGCTTCAATTAAAATTTACTTTTAATGAAAGCATTAATGTTGTAGCTTGAACAAAAATGTTGAGTAGGTACGCCAATTAAAATAATAAAACTCCGTTAAGGATCCGTTTAAGTCGTGATGGAGAATACATTTGCCAAAGAAAACAAACCTGTTTACAGTTTATTCAACCGATTTTGACTTCTATTGTATAGGAATAAGGATGAAATTAAATGCACAATGCAGCTGTCATTTTTTGTTATGCCAATACAACAAGAGTCAAAATCGTCTGAAAGAACGATAAATAACTGTATTCTATACTCATAACATTTGTAATAATGTTCTCCTGACTAAATTTCTCTCGCGGTGGCCTATCTCATCTAAGACTAATCAACTACACAGGAGATATTGCAGAAGTATGCGCGCAAAGACAGTTGCACTCCCTATTCCCTCACTCCCATAGTCTGATGGCACGGTAGACCGATACGACCGGAGAGAGTTAAGATAATTATAGACCAACGGTTTTACGTGCCTTCCAAAGCACGGAGGGGTCTCAACCTGTGTAAATGGTCACCCATCACAAGACTGACCACGGCGAGCTGCTTAACGTCCTAAATCGACTAATATAGCATGGTAGCCATAAAACTACGAGCCCCTCATTGCAGTATACGTATAGGCTAAAGGTCTAGAATGCAACGAACGTACCCAAGAACCTATTGTTACTGCGATTGAAATAAGGCTATATTTCATTCTGGTCCCATGGGAACGGTACTGGAAAGGGATAAAAAGTATTTTTCGAGCCGCCTACCGTCTTATAGCTAAATTTATCGCTCGTTCTTCCGTGATTGAGGGAAATAAATAGACTTTCGATTTTGCTTTATTAGGTTAGATTAAGTGAGGCAATGGAGCGGGTCATAGAAGTGGATGTATAGCTTAATAGTTAGTTGGCTCTCTACATCTTCTGGTGCTTTTCGAAAATTCGTAAAACAATAATTGTGAACAATTTATGATTATAGGCAAGATACGCATCCTTACATTGCAGACCTTGTTCATGTTAATCGATATAATGACTAACTAAATTAGCATTTCCTAGAATCGGATAGTCGAATTTTATAGAGTTACACTTATCTTCAGTCATACAGGTGAATACTGGAAGTTAATAGTAAGTAGTAGGTCATTTAACAACTGAGGTTCAGTTGGTTTAACTTTAACCATTGTAATAGGTATAATAAGTTCTCTATCATCTGATAAACATCCGAAACTATTTATTTTCGCAATGATCGTCCCACTGCAGGGCAAAGACCTCCCTTTCCTTCCTCCATTCCTCGGCAGTGAGCTGCGATAGACCATTTCTTGTTTAAATAACATCTACTAAGACGTAAAAATAGTTCTAGAGTCTACGCTTGTAAAATGTTTTACGAATTATATGGAAAGCACTTTCAATTTCCAAACGATGGAGAGTTATCGGGAAAAAAGAATTCACGTTTCTTGGAAGCTAATCTTCTGATAAATTACAAGATAAACTTCCAGCAAACATTAATTCCCGATTATAAAGTTAACAGATGTTGCAAAAATATTGATTTTCGCTCCTGGACTTACTTTGGTGACCCAGTTTTGGCCTTTCTTATAATAATTGTTGTTTCATTCTTTGTTTACTTTGACGAAGTTATTTTGATTGTATCTATTCCCCGTGGAATTACTTTTTGGTGGTACGTTATTTTTTCCTTGCTAAGGCGGTTGAAGGTTACCATGTTATCGGCTTTGCAAGATGTTATACCTAATTGCATATTCATGGTTTAGTTAAAGGAACCGCGGTAAATATTAGCCGAAGGAGGAAGCGAGCAATATTTCTCTACTCTCTATCTTGACGAGACTTTTGATCATTTATTAATATCATGATTTAAAACAACCAATTTTAAATTTTCATTTTTAAGAATATAACAGACACGGAACGTCTTTGGCGGCTTTTTGTTCTTTATTTACAATACAAACGTTTATTTAATTATGTCGTCTTAGAATGCTTTTATGCGACTATGCGAAAGAGGTGTGCTTCTCTGGTGCGCAGGGTGCGGGACAGCTCCATCAGTGTCCTGAGTATGATAGCTGGTCGTCTCGACTGTTCATACGTGAGGCATTGTTGTGCCGTCTCGCATGGGATAAGGCAGCGATAAATTAAGTTTGTAAAATGTTACTAACATAGTTTTAAGTAATACTAACATTATTGAGTCATGGTTACTCGAATAAAGAAATTTATTATTATTATATTATTAAGTCTATCAGGCAGTCATATGGAATGCTGAAAATAGAGAACAGTAGCGTTTGTTCCACCAATAAGAGAATTTAAGAAGAACTTTATTACTTAAAGTTAAAAGAAATTCAACATACCCTGCAGAAGTGTCTGTTGGGATCCTGCACACCTCCAACGCAGACGTAGTGCCCTGGTAACATCTTGGTGTTCGCCTCGCATATCGACTCGTCGATGACCGGAGCATTCACCACCCTCATGTGCTGCAACAATATTATGTTACCTTAGTACAATATCCTCCATATTATATTATAAACTGGGACGGACAAATAATTATTTCAGTGGTGTTTTACTCAAAACGCATTGCAGGATATTTTTCGTTGTGGAAACGAGTTCTGTCATTATGACAGCTGCGATGATCTAACTGGCTGGTAACGGATCAAGCTTTTATTATTCTTCTTTATAATATACAGTTAAGTTGTTTGCACAATGTACATTGGCGATAATTGACAAGTCGGTGCGACAAATCGTTAGTATCAAGAAGGTTAGGTTAGCTAAAGATAACGGTGTAGCTTCAACATTTTCTTCTTCTCTTAAAGTGCTTCCCCGATAAATGACAATTGGTAAACAGTTTTGCATGTTTCTATGATTCTATTCTCACGATTATAGCTATTATTAGGATGATTAACGTATACCTTCACAATGAATAGTATAATTATTATGTAATTCTAGTCGGTTTCGACTATGGCGAAACTTTTGCTTAAGCGCCTATTATAAGCTTTTATGTGGCTTGCCAGACCAAATTTGGACAAGACCCCGTCACAGGCTGAGGAATATAACTGGCTCATTATATTCATAGTTGTATGTGGTCTACATTTTTTGGCCAGCCGCTTCTCTAGAGTCAACCTAGTAAGTACAGGAAATATAAGAGAGAATCATGTGAAAACAGTAGTATTGTAAATGGTAACAACTGATCATCATCATCAGCCGGACACCGTCCACTGTTGAACAAAGGCTTCCCCCTTAGGTAAAGTGAGAGGTTACCATAATCCCCACGCTTGGCAAGCGGCTTGGGGATCGCATTATTGGTGAAGCTACAGAAGAAACTGCTGTCCATTTTCTGGATGGTCAATTCTAAATGGCAAAATAGTAACTACCAGTTATATTATATACAGTAATATATGTACATCTGTTTGTGCGGTTGTTTAAGAACTCCGCTTTCATTACATAAGTATAAAAGCTAAGCCTCATTGTATGGAGTCCGGAAATTCATGCGCCTAGCGTTTTCCGGCCCATTGTTGAGTCCCCGTGTAACCTTTTCATATTCTGTGTTACGTCATAAATATATATTAGACATGAGTTGCGGCCGATGTTTAGGCTCAAAACATTTTATATATATCTTACTAGCTGTGCCCCGTGGTGTTACCCGCTACATTTTTTCGGGATAAAAAGTAGCTAAGTTAATCTAGGGTGTCAGCTACCTCCATATGAAATTTCATTCAGTAGTTTTTACGTGAAAGAGTAACAAACATCCATCCATACTTACAAACTCTCGCGTTTATAATATTAGTAGGGAAGTAGGGACTAGCTGTGCCCCGCGGTTTTACCCGAGTCATTTGCATTATTGTGCAAACTCCATTTGACTTCTAATATCCTAGTACCCAACGTTCAAGTTGCGAGCAATTTTTATTAAGATTAATCCATTATTATACTTCTGTAATCCTGGTACTCAAAACGCGAGCTGTCAATTGCGGAAGACGGCGGAGTAACAAACCTAATTTGTTTAAATATAATAAATAATATAATATAATATAATAAATACATAATTTTTAGTTTAAATTTTTTATTTTTGTATATATTTATTTTTATAAATAAGGTAATTATATTTTTGAGCCGTTTGGGGTCGAAACACTCGGGTCATGGGGTCCGAGTGCGCGTCTTCTTTTTAGTGACCTCTCTAAACGGTTGGTTAAGCCTTCACGTGACCAAAAGGCTGGCCTGTTTTTCGGCCAAAGAATTAGCATTGCCATTCAACGTGGCAATGCCGCCAGCCTTTTGGGCACCCTACCAGTCGACACCGATGAGGAGGAATACTTTGATGCATAATTTTTAGTTTAAAATTTTTTATTTTGTATATATTTATTTTTAAGAATTGTAAATAACCTTGTAAATAATTTCTAGCAACCAATAAAGCCCCATTTGTTTAAAATTATACGATATAGACGATCTATAGGAACACTGTAACGAAATGACGCAACCCCATCGTGTTTGTTTAATTCGTCTTTACAACTACGTTGAGCCTAGCTGATTTAAAAGCTTGGGTTTTAAAATATATTTTTAATATAAATGTATTATAGTACTGGCTAATCAGCTTAGTATCAAACTTCTAAAACATAAGAAAAATTAAATAACGAAATCTAAGTGATACTTATCACTGCCAGCAGTTAATGGGCCACGTTTATATTAGCGCCTGCCTCGACTGCCTCGTTGGTCTAGTGGTTGCTAAGCGCGACTGCTGAGCACGAGGTCCTGGGTTCAAATCTCGGGTCGGGCAAAGTGTAACTGGGTTATTCCATTAGATAATTCTTAGTAGCAGCACGGAGTCTGGATTTGTGCCCGGTTGTTGGCAATAGGCTCGCCCTCTATTACATTGGGACCTAAAACATAACTGGCGAAATGTGGGTGTACTATATGAGCACCTCTGCCTACCCCTTCGGGGAATACAGGCGTGCTGTTATGTTTTTTTATATTAGCACACTTGTATATATTATGTGTACCTATTGTGTAAAAATTTACTCACATAGTTTATAAGGAACTGTTAATAATACTATGGATTGTATGCATAATATGGAATAAAGATCTTATATATTACTAGCTGTTGCCCGCGACTTCGTCCGCGTAAATTTCGTGGTATGAAAAATAGATGTTGGCCGATTCTCAGACCTACTCAATACGCTCACAAAATTTCATGAGAATCTCTCTAGCCGTTTCGGAGGAGTATGGGAACGAAAACTGTGACACGAAAATTTTATGTATATAGATAAGGTTAATAACTTGTGAAGTTATGAAAGCAAAATGTATATCACTTTTTCAAAAGTGTAAACCTAAGCATGAACATTTTATAAAACTTACACTACTTATATAAATTCAAATTACTTTAATGTTTTGTAAGAGGGTTTCGGCTAAGTTATAAGTGTTTTTACTTTATATAAACCGCAAGCACTTATAAATAAATAAGCCTGTAACTGTATCATTTAAATTGTTGTTTATATGAAAAAGTTTGGGCAAAAAGCTTGTTGATGGTTTCTCGCGCGTGAATTTTCCGTGTGAACAGTGCCCAGATGAAAAATAAATATGGAAAATGTGGAAAATATTAAAAACGTGAAGTCGTGAAGAAGTTTCATTTGAACTTTGCGAACTTTTGAAGCTTAATATTATTAGACAACTTATAGGTAGATATAATAAAGACTTTTTACTACTTAATTAATATAAATTGATATAGGAAATTTGGAAAATGATGGACTCGAGCGCGTCTCGAATCCTTGACCTTCGCCGGTACAGCTCTACTAACTGAGCTATCGTGTCGCTGCTTAGTGCTTAATATTTACGACTTAAATATTATAAAAATAGCATTGATAGCCGAGTGGTATGACCGTTACACTACCAAGTCAACTGTCGTAAATCCTAACCCACCAAAGATTTTTCGAATTCATGTGAGAAAAATCATCGTGAGAAAACCGGTACACATAAGAGATTTTTCAACGATGTGTTAAGCCATGAAAGGCCTACAGGCGGTTTCAACTCTGACACCAGGTGCATCAACCATACGATAAGAAGAAGAATATAAAAATGTGCCTCGTGTGACTGCCTCGTTGGTCTAGTGGTAGCTAAGCGCGACTGCTGAGCACGAGGTCCTGGATACGAATCCCGGGTCGGGCAAAGTGTTACTGGGTTTTTCCATTAGGTAATTCTCAGTAGCAGCACGGAGTCTGGATTTGTGCCCGGTTGATGGCAATAGGCTCGCCCCCTATTACATTGGGACCTAAAAACACAACTGGCGAAATGTGGGTGTACTAAATGTGCACCTCTGCCTACCCTTTCAGGGAATACAGGCGTGAAGTTATGTGTATATAAAAATGTCACGTTGTGAGACAACACTAATGGCAGTACTCCATCTCTTCGCATAATGAAAATATTATCTTAATGACACATCCAGCCCGTGCTTCATAATAGCGACGAGGTAACCACTTGTCAAGAGCACAGATCTTAATTAATTTTATGTGCGCATAGCATAATTAGTGTGCCAGTCTGACAGAGATGCATTTTAGTATTTTTAGAATTATAATCTAGAGCATAAAGTTTACGCCAGTTTTTCAGAGGGTGTTCACAATTTTCCATCCAGTACTATCCTGACAGAAGACGTCTGCCGGCTGATGATGTTGATGATGACTATTCTGACAAGTATATAAGTACCATCATATTCTGAAGGGTATACGCAAAAGTTTAGGTTAGGTAGTCCTGTGGCGTTCTAAGGGGCCTTTTGTTCAACAGTGGACGTCTTCCGGCTGATGATGATGAGTCCTGTGACTTCTTCAGAATTATAGTCTCATAATGAACAAATTTAACTTTTCTGCGGAATTCTTCTGATCTTACTTTTGATCTTTTTCTTATCTACGTTACTAATCTAACAATCGCCGACTGTACCAGCTTTGTCCATCTCCTCATTAATCCTTTCTATATATCAATTGCTTTCATATAACCAGCATAATAACCTTGTGCATATGACTTCAAACCGCTATCTTCAAGGCCAAGCTTATATCTTTAATGTTAAAAGTGTCTCACCCCACTAGGAGTCCATGCGATGATAGAAGCTAGGAATCCCAGCGTAATCTCGTCGTCAGCGTCCGGCAGCCTGACGCTCTGCACTTGAGAGCTGAACGTCATCGGTGACTCCAGCTTCGCCGCAGACACTCGCAGATCGAAGTTGTTTATCAACATTTTGATCTGTAAACATACATAAGACATTCATGCTGACGTAGTATACAAAAGTGAGATACATTAGACAGTCCATTGATAGATGTAGTAGGTGGAACTGATGTAATTACTTTCTATCGCCACTATCAAAATGTAGCTAAGATCACTATATCCCGAATTATCCCAAGGCTTGCAAAATCCGTCCAAAAACCTCGTAGGTAAATCAAGCATGATAGTCTATTCTCTTTAGGATGTTAGACGAAACAAACTTAATTTAGATAAATAACAGTACCCAAACATCATCAATAGGCAACATGCCGCAAAATACACTCAGAAGTCAGAAAACCATTTCAAAATATCAATCAGAACTACATAGGTTCAAATAATTTTCTAAACCGAACCATATAATCAAATTCACACGTCCAATGATTTGTACTCTATAGCACAATTAAGGCGACTAAAGACTCATTACCAACGCACCAGGGTCGCTATAAAAGTGTTATGCTCCGAATAAAAACGGTTGATATCAACGCTTATTTGGTTACCGTACTTTGATGGGACCATACTCATGTTGCAATTTAACGATGCTGCCGAAGGGAATATGGATTTCAACGTCAAATTGGATGCTTTGGAAGAGATTGAGGAAGTTGCGAAGGTTAGAGAAACATTTCAAGCAACGAACAGGCCAGTTCATATGACTGTTGTTTTGAATACAAGACCAAATTGATTCTAAACATGTTTTTGGTTAAAAAATACATATTTTTCGAAGTGTTAGGTTGTAAGGTTATTGGTGAAATGTATTTATAGACATTCATAAGTAGGTAAGAATAGATACAATTGGCAACTTGTCGTTCATTGTTGCGTTTTAAGGGTAGGCCTTTGTTCAACAGTGGACGTCTTCCGGCTGATGATGATGATGAAGACTCTAGAACCGATCCTAAGATATCGTTCCTATGGAGAAGTCCAGAAACACTTTTATTTCCTCCAGAAATCGTATCTTTTGGTAACTAAAGTCCTTTCTTTTCAAGTAAATCTCTATCTACTTACTAGCATTCATTTAGCTTAGATCTATCCCCGAAAACTTTTGTTAAAGACGGAATTTTGCCCTTAAAGTGAGTAACGTTTAAATGCTTTTCATAAGTCTCTCAGATTAACTAATCGGCTAGCATGTAAACGAAACTTATAATAAAAGTCGTCGTACAAGATTTATTCTACAAAAGCTACTAGGAAAACAGAAGAGGCACAAAGTATAATAAGGAAAATCTCGTATTATCCAGCTGACTGGAAAAATATAATGAGAAGACGGAAAATTTAATGGCCACGATAATTTAGTGCCGGAAAATTGTATCCAGTGTTACAACATAATGTTTTAATGTTATTAGCCATTTGATTTTACTGTTAGCCAAGATTGATTGGTTTTCGTATAAATGTTATGAATGTATTTTACACTAATATTAAGTGAAGTCGGTTTAAACTATGACACCGGGTTGTTCATAGATCGTACGATAAGAAGACCTGAATCTTTTGAACTTGAACTTTTAATGACTCTTAGCAAATAAATTACTATACTTTACTTTGATTTAATTTTATTTAAACGTCACCCCACACTTGATATTTCTCCTGTATTGTGGTTGGGTTCTACAAACATGAAATATCATATACACAAACACCCAGACTCGGAACAAACATTGGGGATCACATAAATTTTTGTCCCATGCAGAACAACCCTTAGCGCCGCAGCCACTGCGCCAATCAGGCAGTTTTAATTTTTTTCAATAACCCATGCACCGACAAGAAAAATCTTATTCAAGCTGAAACAATGAATTCCACAATTGCAATGACACGACCACATACATATACTTCAGTTATGAACTGCATTCAGCCCGAGGGCCCAAACCAACAGTACCGGTCGTTTCAGCCCGGATGGCTACAGACGACAGTCTTCTCCAACAATATTGAATTCACTTGAATGATAGCGATTCTCCATTAAAAATATGTAGTCAGGTTTGTTTTAACGCTGCCATTTTATGTCTACTGCATCGTGGGTGCGTTTAATGGATATGAAATAGCAAATAATCTAACACTTTGACTGTGCGAGAAGCAGACACAATAGTAAAACAATAGCTATCGGATATCGAGCTATCGGATATCGAGCCATCGGTGGGTCATCACACTGGGAAAGGGTTAAACACCACCACCGAGTTGGGAGGAATTATGGGGATCACACATGAGATAAACATTTTTCCAGACCGAAAACAGCGTAACTAATATTTTCGACATGAATGTGCGTTTCTAAGATAGGCTTTAATAATTAGCCTAAACGTATACCAGTGCAAAACGAAGCACACTTCTCATTGAGGAAGAACGAGCATTAATCACCACGCTCACTCATTGCGCGCATTTCAACCTACGTCTCCAATACGTTACGTTAAACAAGAAAAAGGCAAGTTGACAGAACGCTAAATAAACATCCATCGCCAGAATTGTATCATGCAACACCTGTCCTGATCGCCGTCACGTTATTCTCCTGTATTTTTAACGATATAAAGTTTACCTTGTTGATGGCAATAGGCTCGCCCCCTATTACATTGGGACCTAAAACATAACTGGCGAATGTGGGTGTACTATATGTGCACCTCTGCCTACCCCTTTGGGGAATACAGGCGTGATGTTATGTTATGTTATAAAGTTTACATATTACTAGCGGAACATTAATGAAGGTTACCTTATAGATGCCTCCGCCTTTGTTGTTATAGGAGCTGCCAGCTCTTACAGTCAAATTGCTGAGATTCCTGTGAGTTACATACGACGATATGATGCCCCTGCGAACAAAACAAAACTCTTAAAATATATTTACGAGTCACTGGCCCAGTGGTCGCATAGCGCAACTGCTAAGCAACCTAACAACCAGATTCGGGGTAAACATCTGCGGATTGCACAAATTCTTGCCGAGCACCCTAACGCAGCAGTTCAATCGCTTAACCACTGCGCCAATCCGGTCGTCATAATTGTCAAACTAATATGCTGACCGCTAATTTTATCATACATACGAGTATTATCTCTCTTTTTAACTGTTTTGATGGTCTAGTATTTAAGTACTCTTGTGCAACTACTGATCATGAGCCCCTGGCTCCAATTATAGAGTTCGGCGAAGTGTTATTTAGTGATTCTCAGAAGCATCACCTATTGCGACAAATAAATCATCATCATCATCAGCCGGAAGACGTCCACTGTTGAACAAAGCCCCCCCCCCTTAGAACGCCACAATGAACGACAGCTTGCCAACTCCATCCACCGGTTGCCCGCAATTCGGACGATATCGTCGGTCCATCTGGTGGGAGGCCTGCCAACGCTGCGTCATCCGGTCGCCACTCGAGAACCAAATAAATAATTGGTGTAAAGTTGGAGAAATATACACCACACCTCGGCCTACCCTGTTTGGGTTTACAAGCGTGATGTTATGTGATGTTAAACAAACATGAAGACCGACATTCTGGAACGAGTTTCGGATGAGTAGTGCAAATTGAAAAATGTTTGTATTCAGGGAATGTAAATGAGGGGTCCAATGCTAGAGGCGGTATGACAAGTGTTATTTCATTGTGTGCTGTCATCCTGCGTAACAGCCATCTTTGTCATGGATCTCGAATTAATTAAACGTCTATAAGCCTGTTTGTATTATATACTAGACCCAGTCTGGGACTTCGTCTGCGTGGATATTTTTCGACTTTTTCGGATGAATGTAGCCTATCCTATGCAATGGCAAGTTGTAGTTCATTGTGGCGTTCTAAGAGGGAAGCTTTTGGCAGTGGATGTCTTCCGGCTGATGATGATGTCCACATTGTCAACCCTGAGGGTCTATTCCAAATATTGATAAAAAATATATTTATAAGCTCATCGAAATTGTGGCTCTGTAACAGTTTGCCCTCGACTCGTCTGTGTGGATTTTCTTTCGTCTTTTTTGGGATTGAAATAGCCGTGTGCACTCGATAGGTTTTTTCTAAATTAGAAGAATTTTTATTTAATGATTTCTATCACTTACGCGAATATTAGACATTGAAATAAAACTAGGTTTACGGATTTTATCGCGGTTTTTTAATTGTTTTTTGGTCCCGACGTTTCGAATCCTTTACAGCATTCATGGTCACGGGCAGACTTTTTTATTTATAAGCTCCTTTTACATAGGCTTAGAAATTTCGGCTCTTAGTACAAAGCCTAGTAATATATTTTATGCTAAACTATATTATCATAAGTGGTAAATCTTAAACATTTTTTCGTTCCTTCATGTTTTTTCCAACGCTGTTCATATTAGATACGGGGGCTTAATATGTTTAGCGACCCTTCTCCTCGTATAGTGCGTACAAAAGGACCGCGGTATCTTTCGTTTATTTTGGTCCTTGCGTCCTACATTAGCGAGTTCTCCATAAACTGTGATATTTATTGCCACGGTAAAAATGTAAGATTTATATTTCACAAGACTGTTTTTTCTCTTCGGTAATAGGATTATAAGTGATAATCTTGTCCTTTTTCCTCCATTGACTTTTGAGAATGAATATTTGTTCTGTGAACCCCTCTGATGTAGCTGAAGATTGTTTGGATATTATGGTACTTAATAGAAAATAATTTTCTGCTATTATACCCTGTTTTTTTTTTGTTGTTAAAAAAACAATTATTTATATAGAGGTCGATTTCTAAACGATTAATTTACAATATAAAAAGAGTAGTACGGTCTTGACAATACAAATATAAACATCAACCATTGCCGTCTCTTTCTTCCCTACTATTACTTTGATATAGAGATGAGACTGGGATACCCTTTAAGTGGTATAAAATAATATACCACTATCACCAGGATTCGCAATATCCATCTTAAGTTAAGTAAACAATAGTACGTTTTGTGCATTTTCAATTAAGGTAGAAATTGTGCAATTTTTTGTACCTACATAATCGTATCCTATCGCTAGTTCATTGCGATTATCTTATCGAAACAATGATTGTTTCACTGACTACCTGATAATATATTTTACAATCAACACTTTTAATCTACAAAATCACTCAAAATACAGATTTTTTAGACGATTTATTACAATTTAAACTTGGTTATAAGCCTTCAATATTAAAACTAAACAATGCGAACCTACATCAAAATCAAACCACTAGTTAAAACAAGTTAGACACATATTAAACCTGTCAACTTTACTTGATTGTTCGGGTCCAATGTCAACAGTCAAGTAAATTCAATTGTCCCCAGAGAATAGTGGTGCAAACACGCCAATTACAATGTGCTGGTATCTAGCTGCCAATTCGTAGTGTTTGCCTTTGATTGGACTAACAAATCGTATCTAAAGACTTACTTATAATTGAGTATTAATGATATAATTATCTATTTTACTATAATAACTTTCGTGAGTGTTATTCATATTATTTACATCCAGTTCGGCTCGCGACTCTGCCGCGTAACCAGCTCACGAATAAGGGCTCCGGTCGAGTTCGAAACTAGTCGGGCATTCCCGAATGGGCATTCCCGAATACACACGTGAGTATAACCGGAATATATAGTAAATAATACAAAAAAAAGTATATTTTAAAAGACAGATAATTATCTGTCTTTTAAAATATACTTTTTTTTAACAAAAAGGGTCCTTAATTGGTTACCTACGTTAAATTACTTGCTTTTACTGTAACTATTACATTAACATGACTTTTGGTGTCATTTTTGCATGTTGCCCATGCTAAGCTTGACTCTAAATTGATAAAGGGAATTTGAGAAATGATTGTCACGAGCGAGACCTGAACCCGCGACCTTCGCCGTACCGTGGCGCTGCTTTAACCAACTGAGCCGAAAATGTAATATTAACTTCAAAAGTCAAGACTTCTTCTTGTCATATGGTAGATGAACAACCTGGTATCAGTTTAAACCGCCTGTAGGCCTCTGAATTGGCTTTCCATCTCTGAAATTTGCCGGTTTCCTCACTTTTCTTTTTCTTTCCTTCGCCGTATTTATCAACTGATAACTAATTTATAATACGCACATGAATTGGAAAAGACATTGCGTACCGGGGTTTGAGCTTGCGACCTGTGACTTAGCAGTCCAGCGGTCATACCACTCGACTATCATTGCTCCAACAGTGTATGACGGAAAAAGATACATCACCACGCATCAAGCAGCAGCATTTCACTACCACAATTTGTGTTACCTGTGTCTCACTTGTGTTTTGTGTTATAAGAGTAAACAATTGGTAAGAAATATGGCAATAATATATTCCTATCCTATATCAACTGTATACATATCAACATGTTAGTTCAAATCGAATTTAATGTAAATTTAAGTACCAAACTCATCCTGTCTACTATCGATCAAAATACGCAAATTTTTACTTCTAAGTGACGCAGATGTGACTGAACTATGTATAGTTAAGACCGATCCCAATCCGCTGGCGACTCTAACCAAATATATTAAGCTTTACCGTCAATGATATTCAATATTACAGAGCAGTCTGTGGTTAATTACAGCGGGAAATTAAATCCAATACGTTTATATTATGTGACCTGCTACTCTAGTAATTATTGCATCCAGTGCTATTAGGGTTTAAAGTTTCATAACTATTTATTATATTTTCAGACGTCCTACATTGTACATGTCGTGTATTTGTAAATGTGAGCATTGTGTAGGTTTTTCCTTTTTTTATATTATACTAGTTTTGTTTTTTTTTTCCTATGCGTGTCTGACGGTTTGAGTATTTCATGCGGCCTACCCAAATGTCCTTTAGATGGTACGAGACGGGGCGTCTGTAAGGACAGATCGAATTAAACTCGCCGTGTTTCTTTCCTAAAAATACCACTTCTCACACCACCTACACTGTTCTCACATAAAATATTGAGCTTGTCTGGACTTTAAAAGAGACCTTGACCCCTGAGTTTGTTTCAGTATTTCTTCTCAGAAGTAGTCAGTTAGAAAATGGGGATGCCATTTAGTATTTAAAAAATTACGTGTAAAAGTGTTTTTGTAAAACCTTTTTGCAAAAATAAAATCATTTATCATTTAATTATTTATATAATTATACCTATTAATGCGCTGCAATAAACATATATTTTAATTCGCCCCACACTTGGAATTTCTCCTGTGTCGTGGGTGTGTTTAACAAACATGAAATATCACATTCACAAATACCCAGCGGTCAAACATCTGTGGTTTGCACAAATTTGTGCCCCGTGCATTTATCGAACCCGCAACCCTTAGCGCAGCAGTCCAATCGCTTACCCACTGCGCCAATCAGGGCGTCATTATTGATGTTAGGAATAATATATGTCAACAACACAGATACAATTATTTTGTATATATTTATAGTCATGTAATAGACAGAAATACTTAAGTAAAACCCTAAAGTTACAATGATCATCATCATCAGCTGGGAGACGTCCACTGTTGAACAAAAGCCTCCCATAGAACGACAGCTTGCCATTTACATCAGCGATCAAATTAACAATACAGTTAGAATATTCTAAAAAGTTTGAATTGCTAAGAAGGCCACACATATAAATTAGAAACTTAATACAAATGTAAGTATAAAATTCAAACATTTTCTTTAGAGCAAAGTTTTAGATAAAATGATGTCTAGAAGAGAATATGCGAGATACATTATAAGTACCACAAGGCTACTCTACCATATCTTAGGTCCCATTTTTAAGCCTACATGATCTTACACCATATTTCTTAGCAAAAAAAATATATTACAATCTTTTTAGGGCAGAATGGTCCGTGGTGCGACGCGTATTTAACTTTGCCTAACATGGTTAGTTAAACAAAGACTTTAGACACGCAGCCTAGCTTCTGTAGCCATAAAGATCCAGGCTCACTGCTTTAGATATAGGACCACGGTTAAAACTGAGATTTTATAAAAAGGAAATTCTATTTTCATTGTCTTGGGTCCCGCCAGCCTCGTTTGTTATATTAATTGCTTACTTAACTATATTCTGTTGCAAAACCCAAGCACAGAATGTAGCTGATGCTTTATGTATAAAAAGACCAAGAATATTTTATTATTTCTGGTATAGAGAAATTATATTTCATTTCTAGTTTAATGTATGCTCATAGGTTTAACAAAGAGTTAACTGGAACAATAACTTGTATCGTAACAATAAATATCCTCTTCATATCCTTTCATCATTTATAACAGCCTAGTACCCATTTAGTGCATGCAATTGTTTAGTAATGTTTGGTCCTTTGATCCGCAGTGGCAAAGGACCAAAATAGATTATTATTGAATAAAGAGGACCAGTTAGATGGAGTTTAAATTGAATTAATTTTTTTTGTATACTTACGTATCAAAGCATTTGGACAGAGTGAGTAGCCAGTATGTGTTGAGCACGACAGCGCTGCAGATGTAGGTGCCGTTGTTGTTGAGTGTGGCGGCGTATGGATGCTGATACACCTGCGTGATGGTCGCTCCTATCCTCTCCATGCTATCGTCCAAGTCATGTTCCCCTGGTAGACAAGAGAAGATATTATTGTTAAAATATTAAATATTAATCATGTTGTCTGATCCTCATCTTTCCATAAACCCCATACGCTACTTATATTTTCTTTCTTTCCTATATAAATCAGCGCAATTATTTCGTGGAAGGCACAATCTAATTTTACACATAATTAAGTATACATACAAACTGTAATTGGTTTTTAATTGTGAATTTTCAAACTACCCCAACTGGGCCCTTCTTGTAACATCCAACCCTCACACATGGTCATGACACATCTTCAGCTAAACCTACGTCATCACACAAACCTAATATCACTGTTACCCATCTCGATTTCACTGTCACGCGATAATAGCCCGTGTGGCAACCATTTAAGAACCACAATAGCGTGTATGGTATACAATAATATATTATGCTCAGACAATCGGACTATTCAGGTACCCAACCAAAGATTTATGACAGATGACATAGAGAAATATATCTTCTAAGAATATCTACTGTATTTAGAGTAAATGGATGTCTCAAAATAGATATACAAAGGCAATTGAGACGTATAAACCGTTCTAAAATGTAATCGGCACAAAATTCTCAGTATTCTTTACAGAATTTTATTAACTGGCTCAAATAGAAAACCTTAGTGAAATTTTTTCGGCGAACTCATTTAGAAACTTTTAAGAAACGGCTAGATGAAGATTACGATTCGACGAGACTGAATAAATAACATTAAAATGTGTGGTCGCTCGCCCCCTATTACATTGGGACCTAAAACATAACTGGCAAAATGTGGGTGTACTAAATGTGCACCTCTGCCTACTCCTTCGGGGAATACAGGCGTGATAATGTTATGTAAAATGTGTGGTTTACGTATACAAGTGATCCTATTATTTTTTGTATTCATCATCATCATCAGCCGGAAGACATCTACTGTTGAAGAAAGGCTTCACCTCCACCATTTAAATAAAAACCTTTAGGTAGGTCCACACGTGATTTCTAATATTTTTGCGTTAGCTTTCTCTTCGTTTAAATGGCCTATAACTGCAGTATAGATATATTTTTATAAAAAAAAACGGAAATCTAGTGAACGTGCAATGCTAATCTTGTATCACGAACTCGGCTTACCCCTCTATAAACAAGCGTGATGTTATGTATCAGCCCGTTAATACAGCTAAATATTGTCTATAATTAGAATGTTACAGTAAACAGTCGTACTACTGAGTCTTGGCAATCGGATTAGTGGCGAGTTGTATTGTTTATATAGTCACAGATTAACGCTGTTTTCTTTCCTCAGTTCAATCAATTTACGCTTCATCATTACTATCATAATATATCAGCAGTAATAGCCGATTGGTATGACAGTTTGATAGCTAAGTCAAAGTTCTCAACTTAAAGTTTACACGCACCAATGTCTTTTCGAATTTATGTGCGTACTATAATTAGATATCAGTTCCTATAAACGGTGACGGAAAACATCGTGAGGAAACCGGCACATCTGAGAGATTTTTCAACTGTGTAACTATGTCAATTTACATACCACATACCATTACGTCTGTAATCCTCGAAGGGGTTGACAGAGGTGAATAGGACACCCACATCAGCGAATTATGTAATAGATTCTGATGTAATAGGGTGAGGGCCAATTACCAAGCACAAATTCAGACACCGTGCTGCTACTTACAGACTTTAAATGGAAAAACCCAATAACACTTTGCTTGACCCGAAAATGAAACCCAGGATACTCAGCAGTCGTGCTGACCAAATACGCAGTCAACGAAAAAAAAAGAATTATAAAAAAGAAATAAGAACTATCTCGCGGCTTTCATTTAGTTCCTGCCTATTCCTAGAAACATAAACAGCTTCATAATATGAATGTATTGCTTCCAATACAGAGCTCAAACACGAACTACATACTATCTCCCGACGGCAGAGCTCAGCTGTTAGCATAAGGATTTGACAGCGGGCAAAGTTATGATAATCGATTAGTTCCAACTTCACCTTGTTAAAGGATCCGCTCTGTTAGTGCAGCCCGAGTTTCGGCAAATAAGTACCAGATTTGATAAGGACTGAAACTATAAGATTTAGGTCATTATACGAGAGAAATTCATTGTGGCGTTCTAAGGGGGAGGCTTTTGTTCAACAGTGGACGTCTTCCCGCTGTTGATGATGATACGAGAGACGAATTTGAGATATACTTAATATTCTGGTTGGTACAAAAGCCTGACGACTGGCTGCCTCGTTGGTCTAGTGGTTGCTAAGCGCGACTGCTGAGCACGAGGTCCTGGGTTCGAATCCCGGGTCGGACAAAGTGTTACTGGGTTTTTCATTAGATAATTCACAGTAGCAGCACGAAGTCTGGATTTGTGCTTGGTTGATGGCAATAGGCTCACCTATTACATTGGGACCTAAATACATAACTGGCGAAATGTGGGTGTACTATATGTTCACCTCTGCCTACCCCTTCGGGGAATACAGGCGTGATGTTATGTTTTATGCTATGACTAGCCCAAATAAATATGTATATGCATATACTAAGCAGTAGGTAGTCTAGCTGTGAATGACTACAATGATGACAGTTCTGACCACTACACTGGTGTAGTAGGCATTAAATAACAATATAAAAATTAAGAGGTCCTTATTTCGCAAAGGAGTTACTCCAAGTTTGCTCAAAACAACTTTGTCTTTATTGCACATAAACTTCCAGTTGCAAATCACAGACGAAAATTAACAACGAAGAGTAGAGTATCATTCTTCAAATCAGCTTGAGCGACAACATGTTACGCTGTACGTTGCTAGGTTGGCAGCGTGACGAGCATTACATTACTCACAAGTACAACGCGGGCGCGACAGGCGCCGCGGACCCAAAGACCGAATGGAAGTTTCGAAACTACAACAATTTTGACTCAGCTGTTCGTGAACATTGCATTGGTGAATTTTTACACAAACCTTGTTTGGCTATGAACAACTTTACAAAAATATACGCATATATATAAAAAGTGTTTATTTTTGATTTGCCATTCATAAACATTTTCAAACAAACTTACTGATTTTATACAACTAATACGCCAATTGGGTCCCCATAATACTCCTAATATCAATTCTTAATGTATTGAATCAACGCAATTTGTTTAGTTAAAGTTGTATACAAAGTAAAAGTAAATAAATATATCATTAGATTCAGAAGTCGGACACTGATTCCAGCTTCCAATTTCGGTCGATGTTCGCTATCTGTTGTGTCACATCTGGCTGCAGACGTTAGTTATCGTTGCAGGTATTAGGGTTACATGTTCACAGATAAGTGGATTGGGCGCCTGAATGGGCACTCGGGTAACTGGCGATTTAACTACCCTGCTTGTGCGACGGCAATCCTATTTTCATTTACATGAATTGGGTAACTCCTAACTATGCGCTACTGGTTTACCCTGTGACTAAAGCTAGCTCTAAAATCGATTCGGAGTAATATTTGTATGGATTCGGTATATTCGTATTGGATTTATGCATGTCGCAATTTAATTGAACTGACGTCGTTTTGGTTAGGGTATATCAGATTTATTTAGAAAAAAATACCGTGATCCGTTATCCAAATTATTCGAGTAGTTTGATTAGACTCGTATAATTTGATTAGATGTAAATGAAAAAAAAACATGTAAATAAATAATTGGCCATATACAAACATTATGCGACTCCAAGGACCACAAAACATTTATTGCTCAATGCTATTGCGTAAGTTTATATAGAATTATGATTTTAAGGAAATGTACCAAACTTTACATTTATGCTTATAAAAACTAGACATAGTACTCTATTCGACATTTAACATCATAATTCTTTTTGTAGCAAAACATTTACACGTCACCACCCAACGTTACAATCTTGCACAAAAAGACAAAACAAGTCTACAACAATTTCATTCAGCACAGAACGATTCAAAACAGTTAGAGGTCGCAAAACATAAAAGCAGTAGTTTTCTCAACTCCGCGTTATATGTGGTTGCAACAGCTGTTACGGACACCAAAAACTCCCGAGTATATTGTTTGATAAACGCCTCGAATGCTCCTAAAATGGGTAAAGTGAGAGAATAAGTGGAGAAATAGTCCGAATTTTTTCGCTTTCCAAATAAAGTTTGTTGGAAAGTTTGACCGCAATTTGGACTGGTATGTCCTTAAGTTGCAAATTAAATTACGCATTCTGCTTTTTTAGTTTTGCTACGCGTGCTTACCCCTCAGGGAAACAGGCGTGACTTTATGTATGTTATGTTTCAGAGTCGTATTATTAAACCGGTGTTTTCGACGGTTTTTTTTTATGTAGCTTGCTTAGTGCCCCACTGCTGGGCAAAGGCCATGAGAGTTAGAAAAAGAATTTCCCTATAGAATAGAATAAATATAGAGAGGCATAAAACATCACTAATCTCAACTTAACAAAATTTGTTACAAAACACGCCGAGATTAAAGACCTCACTTAATTTTAGCCATTGATAAAGATCCGCTCAAAGTCGAAACAAAAGACGAGTAATTTAAAAACTTTACTATCTAAGGATAAACGTCTTTAAGTTCGAGATATTTCATCCATCAATCAAATGAGCAGCTTTAGGATATTTAAACTGGCCGCTTGAGCGCTGGCAGGCTTCGGAAAGTTTTTGTCTATTTTGTACAAACTAAAGAAAACAGAAGACAAAGGTCCTAAATTTAAAAGCTGCCAAACTTTGGACATAGACTGACGCGGCTAATAGACATCGTTATAATCCCATTAACTGTTTAGTTTGCTAGAATGATGCTATGGCCTGACGTAAGGGTTTTATTGTAATTATCATCATTGCGAAGTCGTTTTATTAGAGTCCAGTCTGATGCGTCCACTGAATGGTCTTTATATTAAAGTAGATATCTTCTAGAACTTTACATAAAGACAAAAGTATTGTGTATAATACATTATGCAAATAACGTAAAATATCCCAATTTGAATAGGTAAATAACAGTATGCAGAGCGGAGATCATTTCCTGAACGAACTGCAGCAGAGAGTTAAACTAATGCAAGTTACTAGAATAAGGTAATAAATTATGTTATTCGACAGTAAAACTACAACAAGATAAGGAGTAAACGAAAATTAATGTCCCATTATTTCTTAATTATTGAGATAATACAAAATTATGGAAAAATATATAATACATGGAATTTATAGGAAGATTCAGAATAACATTGTTACAAGCTGTAATATTTAAGGCCTTGAGACTGAAGGCTTACAAAGACACCGGTACAAAACAATAGGAAATAATATTATGACTTGTACGAAAGTTATAAGGCTTGTAATCATTGTACGAAGGAACAAACACACGATATTCTTTGTCTGTTTAGATATAGGTGTATTATTCAGTCGGCTTTTCTATTTTCCCTTAAATAATACGCTTCACATAATTTTTATAACAGTTGTAGTAACATAAATAATACTTTGAACTTAATAGATGGTTGTAAAAAATTGGTCCTTATATCAACATTACGACAAAGGACCAAAAAATAATGAATTGCTTACGAACAAAAGGACCAATTAACCTGTAATCACGTGGCTATCCAGGCGATAAGTCAACATGCTCTACGATCGTAGGTTGAAGTTTTTAAAGAAACTAAACAAGGACGATTAGAGGTTTAAATCCAGTGTGTTTGAACTTGTTTCACGTGTTATTGCAAACTCTCTCCGATATTGTGAGGCTAAACACGAACCGCAGACCGAACGTACTATTATCGTTTTGTAGTACTACTGTTACTATTCCGCGATGCCAATTTTCGAGTAACTGTTATTAGGATAGAGCTGTATTGACACTAGTTTTAAAACAAATGCCATTCTCTGCGAAGTGGTGAAGTAACAGTAAATATAATGGATGGAGACATCATTTTGGAGGTAGCTTTATTGATAGGGCTTACAATCTAGACCCTTCAATAGTAACCAGGAAGTTAAAAACATAAAGAGATATGCCAGTCTTAACTGGACTAACGGCTTGCACAACAAGTTTATTCTATACCACAATAGATAGGAAAATCAAAGCATTACCCATGCTGGAACTGATATATGTCATTAAAATATCAGTGTATTCTAGTTTAAAATTCCACTGAGTTTACTGAATAATTACGTAATTTTAAAGCAGGGAAATGTTAATTTAATGAACCGCTAGCCGGCGGTGGGTAATTAATTAATTGTGTGAGTAAATAAAGCTTGATTATGTTAGCGCTTTTTAGTTTCTGTACGCGTATTGTAAGCCAGCATTCACTATTGACGAATGTAGTTGTGTGTGAAGAAGCAAGTACACCTGTACACTCATGATACATAAAGATTAAGAATTTGTTTCCCCGCGTTCAAGATGTGATGACAATAGCCTATCTTTGTCTTTTGACCTTTGGGGGCGCATTGCACTTCCTACTAAATTAACAGTTCTCATGCAACCATTATTTTTAATTAGTATAATTTGTGCTACTTTAAAATAAATTCAAATACACTTACACTCAAATTGAGACAAAAAATTTAAGATGTGTAAATGGAAGACAGATTTTCTCAACACTATAACAAACATTTCCAAAACTTAGTCCTCACTGTACTTATCAATACTTGTATTATAAATGCTACATACCTGAAGATACTTGGTCTTCATCCTCATCCAGCTTTCCCCTAGCACCACACGCACACAGGACCAACAGTAGCGCCCCCCACATACTCATAGCTACTGCACTAACTGAAAACGGTGTTGATTTAGATTGCTCGTTTCTCTATGCAGAGCTACAAACGAATAGAGACGGTTGGAGGAAATCTTTTTTGTAGACTCGACCGATTTGTTTGATTTGTACTTGTCACGTGTTAATTGCAGACAAGCTTGAATTGTTAGATGTGTATTTTTCGATTAAATTATAATTGTTTAAATCTCTAATGCATATGTAGTAAAATATGTATTGTAGATATTGTGATATTTATATATAAATATGTATTAAATAATAATTATTTTAAAAGCTATATGCTAGCTGTAAAAGTGATATATGCCAAGTGTCAAACTAAAATTCCAAATCTAAAAAAATAATTTTGAAACAATAGGTATGATTTTTGTACCTAAGGACCAAACTTTTTCGCATTCATTCTGGTCCTAAGGTACTATCAAATGTCCTATGATAATGTCAAAGCTCATAATTCAAAATGTAAAATTAAATTTTGTAATAACAAAAAATAATATTAAATCACTTTTCATTAAAATTATGTTAAATTGGTTTCTAGGTCATCTAATACCAAAAGTCTATTATAATGCAAAATGGTAGGGTTTGCATGTAATTCAAATTGGTTCTTATCTAACTCAATTCAAATAGATTTATCTTATCTACAACTCCTTGTAGGACTAACTTTAAACTATCGCGTTACATGATTATAATAGAATAAATTATAACACGGGATTTAACACGACAACTATTTTTTAATTTAGGCTTGACGTTTCGACCGAGATGCACCGGCCGTAGTCGCAAGCAGACACGGACAGACCTTAGAGGAATCAAAAACTATATATGAAAGATAGCTAGTCTTTATACATAAGAGACTACAAAAATTAAATTATCAATTTGTGTAATGAGTGTTCTATTTAGATTTCATACGACAAAATAATAAACACCGCGTCCACCACTAAACCATTCATAGGTGTATAGGGCGTCAAAATTCGCAGGATGTTTTCATCTCGCAGCCAATGTTTGTGTCAACAGCGATACTAGAGCGGCAGTTAGGGGGAAATGGCTGCCAACCAGCCATAGTGTTTCCTTTACGAAGCCACAGAAAATCAACGATACGAACTTTTTGTACATATTACTTCTGCGTCTATTTGCTTTGCTTTGGTAAACGGTAGTTCGGAAAGGAAAACTCACTGTCTTATTGTCATGTGTAAGTTCTAAGTACATATATCCTCTCGCCTATCCATTATCAGATAGAGGGTGGGGCGTGTGAGGGATGATTTTACTATAGTGTTGACATGATTTATACAAGAATATAAAACTATCACTGACCTACTAGAGATCTGGGGTCTTTGTTAGATCATTGCGTCTGCATCGCGGACATTGAGCCGGATAATATTATTCATTCAGCAGCTTCGTGGCAAGTTACAATCTAGGCTATGTCGCACGCTGAATAGTATATATTGTCAAACATGGAGCGTCATTTAATGTAAAACAATAATAAGTACCATTGGGTGTTATTGCAAATTTTGACAAACTAATATCAGCAATCGCGGAAACGACCAATCGTCACAATTAGGTATGTATCAGTCATGTCTATGTTCTGTAGCTGACGTCCTAGAATAGAATAGAAGGTAGGACCTACAATGTTATGGAACTAGCCTTATAGTTACTTGTTGTCCGTTACTTCGAATCTGCAACCTTGTGGTTATCCAATTTGGTACGTATATATGTGTTGATATTAATTATGGCCCTTCAACAGTTATTGTTTATTTAGTTTCGCAACTTATGAGTGCTGTCATCCTGTGATACAAGTACAATTAATGGCCTTGGTAAGAGTCTTATTCTATAACATATCAATTCATAAGCTTAACTTTTGGTGTTCACTCTAAGCACCCATTCTTAACATTTCTACAAAGTGCATTAAATATCGAGTAGATAGATACAGTATTATGATATAAACCATAATCGGCTATATAAATCAAAGCAATAACAGCAAACATAAGCTTCAAAACTTTGGTCCTTCGATACGCACTCTATATTTACCAATTGACCAATAGGACCAATTTTAAACATAACGATAGGATGACGTGTACAAGATAAACCGAAGGGGATGTAATAGGCTGTCACCGGAGTAGGCACTTGTTAAGATAACGGCCCATTAACGCCCTCGAGTGGCTATTAAGCTGGAGGAGACTGTTACTGGAGCATTGAGACTGGTTTCGTTTTTCGGTATGTCAAACGATAATGTTATTGAGGTTATTTTTGGAACGACATTTGTTTGTGTACCTTTTAATAGGTATTAGAAGGATTTTATATACAAGATGTTAAGATGATGCCTGTGAATAAAGCAAAAGAAGTATGCCAGGATCGTAGCAAATGGAAATCCGTGGTCGCTGCCTACCCCTCAGGGAAACAGGCGTTACTTTATGTATGTATGTTAAGACTAAAGCATTTTGTTTAAGATCTTATATTGTGCTAAATCAGTTTATTTTTGCCAACTCAAATATCGCAAGTTCAAACTGCGGCCTGAACCAATGTCTTTTCTAATTCATTTGCGTACTGAAAATTAGTTATCAGTAGCTGAAAACGTTGAAAGAAAATGAAGGAAACCAGCACACCGAATAATTATATTTTTGAGAAGGGCGGTTTCGACTCTGACACTAGGTTGCTTATTAACCACACGATAAGCAGAAGATTATGATTTTAAAAAGCTTAGATTTCACTTGCAATACTTAGTGGTAGTGTTTAATTATCATTTAGTAATGATTATGATTATTTTCTTGGTGTTTTTACAGATTAAATTAATCAGACGAACTAAAGCTAGTACTTTGAATATAGATAAACTGTAGCCTCCCAAACCAAGTGGCAAACAGAATCAAATGGATAGATGACATATCGTCGTTGATAGTCAAATTCCGCGTAACTAACACTGTTAAATACCGCGTATGTGCACTTTCGCTAATTTCACACGAGGGCTAAAAGCTAAGTTACTAAAAAACTAATCGGCATTTCTACGGACTTGAGTATAAGACCGTTTCGTTCTCTATAACCTAATGTAGGTACTATTTTTAAAATCAGTATTCTCAATACTTGATTATCGTAATTTCATTTTTGCTTTTTTGTATAGGTACATTCGCGGTTTTGAATATTGTTTCTTACGCGGTATTGGACATGTCAAACCCATAATTATATTTTTCGTTATATTCAATTTCTATTGGGCACTTGGCTAGGGGGGTGAAAAACATCACAAACACATTTGGACGCCATCAATTTCGTATCGTTTCACGGTCTAAAACACTCTCATTCATCATTCAAATCTCGCAAATCATCAATTCATAGAACATATTTCAGCTGTCTCAGGCCCATCACTCTACCTGAACCAAGATTCACGTAACAGATTACTCCTATTATCCTCGAATCTATTGCCTCGCTATATAAATGCAATTACTAGAGAACACAGAAAGACAACTCCCGTCAACCCTCAAAAACTTAACATGACATCTCGTCTGTATTCCCCGAAGCGGTAGGCAGAGGTGCACCGATAGTGAATCCACATTTCGCCAGTTATGGTTTTAGGTCCCAATGTAATAGGGGGCGAGCCTATTGCCATCAACCGGGCACAAATCCAGACTCCGTGCTGCGCCTGAGAATTACCTAATGGAAAAACTCAGTAACACTTAGCCCGACCCGGGATTCGAACCCAGGACCTCGTTCTCAGCAGTCGCGCTTAGCAACCACTAGACCAACGAGGCAGTGCGTATAAAGAATCCTTTTTTTATATTGTTTAAATTTCTGTTGCTTCAGATTCAGTTCAGTTTAAGATTAAGTATTTAAGTATTAAAATTGAGTAATAGTTAAAATTGAATAGATAAATAATAAATTCTGTGGAAATTCATGTAAGCAGTGCTGTGCAAGAATCAGTCAGTTTGCTTAAAGACCCATGTTTTTCAGTTTTTAATTAAATGTAATAAGCTTTTCAATTAAATGTAAAAAATATGCCAGGATAGCAAATGGAAATCCTTATTCCTTCTCAACATTCAAACCTAAAATCATAATTTAAATAAAACACCATCAGCTTCCATGTAGGTAAGAAACTTGACACATAAAGGAGTGAGGCTTCTGCAGGTTAGTTATTCTGTGGCGTTAACCCTGTAATATTTAGGTACGTGCAGTAAGTACCTATGGGTATGTGAGACCGAGCGCGGTACGTGCCGGGCCGCTGTCAAAGCAATTGATCATTTTACATTGACGTTGAAACCCTGTTATTACAGAAACGTGACGATGCTCAATTTTATCCCAGTGTTAGGAGCCAGAGGGAATTAGGGTTGTACTGAACTTAGATTGGGAATTTTCCTATTAGGGAACCATAACTTGGTGGGAAAGTTTTAACTTTGTGTAGGTATTAATGTATTGGTTGTGCGTGTAACAACCCTTAACGACAGAACGATAGCACGCGGCAGAATCCTCGAGGCGATCGCGTGCTATCACATTATGCTTTCTGTCTCGGTCTAGCAAATGGCAGTTCTAAGCGACAGAAAGAGAAAAGGCGACGGAAAAAGGCGATTCCGTGCTGCCAGATGAGGTCCAACCCTAAGGTCTTTTTCTTTACTTGTCCCGCGCTGATAAGTTTACGTTATAACTTCCCGAACTGGACTTCTAAGTAGACCTTCATCATCTTAATCAGCCGGAAGACATTAATGACTCATTTTTAAAATAATGCATAGAAAACTCTATACAGTTTACTCTAAAGTTTCTGCTACACAGTCTGTAGATGAACACTTAATACCAAAAACAATTCATTTGTTTTAGAATTCTAATCCCACTTTGTACAGTCAAGCACCAAAATTATAAAGTAAATCTAACTGGTACAGTCTCGTACAAATCCCCGTAAGATTGGTTCTGTAACGTTTTTGGTGGCTAATCAGCTTAGTTCGGATTACGGTGAACTCTCTGTGGCCACGGGTTTAATAATTCTGTACCTACTTAAAATTTGGTAGCTATATCGATATCATAGAGTATGGATGGTTGATTTTATCTGAATAATGAATGAACAGTTTAGACCGAATTACTTTGTTCTTCGCCAGCATTTCTTACTATTATTTTAACAAAAGAAAAAATACACATTACACAATTTAATTCTAACAAAAAATCACCCCCGTCGATGTCAACCGGTAACGTGCCCAATAGACTAGCAGCATTGCAAATCATTGGTTTACAATGAAAAAGAAGGCACTGTGTTTTTAGTTTAGCTGCTGTAATAAGGTAAATAAGTCAGTAGTTGTATTTCAGTTTTCTGGACAAACTATATGTGGTTGCAGTAAGTAACAACTGAAAATAATGCATCATCATCATCATTATCATCAGCCGGAAGACGCCATTGTTGAACCTTTAGGCCAAGGAACAAATAAATAGGAAATTAAAATCAAAGATTACTGGCCCAAAATAAGCTGCAAATATTACATATCATACCAGGCTAACATGAAAGCAAAACTGCTTTAAAAATTAATAAAAGGAAGAAGGCTCCCCACAGCCATAAAGTAAAACAATTGAGTCCCCTTCACCGGCAGCGCCAACTCTTTCTGAGCAAAAAATCCAAAGCAATATCAAGAGAAATATATAAAACTGTGAAGCCTGTTGCCTGGTATAATTCCGCCATATCGCAGTCGTAAGAAAAGATTATCCTTTCTTAGCAGTCGCCGCCGGCTAAGAAACGATAATGACATTCGCGAGTTAGGGATTACGTAATAGTGGGGACAAGGAACCAGAAATTGAAGAAGCTATACAGCTAGGGTGCCTGACGTTTTGAGTTCCAACAGCTCTGTAACTGGTCTTTAGTTCAACAGTGAACATCCGGCTGATGATGATAACTATTATCACACTAATATTGTGAAGGCGAAAGTTTGTGAGTGTGTTTGTATATTTGTTACTTGTTCACGCTCAAACGGCTTGACCGATTTTGATGAAATTTTATATGGATACCTCCATATAAAATTTGAATTAATTAATACATAGGCTACTTTTTATCCCGAAAAATTGTAGCGGGTGACACCGCGGGGCGCAGCTAGTACTACATACATCATCATCATCATCATCATCATCAGCCTATCTCAGTCCACTGCTGGACATAGGCCTCTCCCATGGCACGCCACTGAGCTCGATCTTCGGCCCTCCGCCTCCAACCACTGCCAGCCATTTTGCGTATATCGTCGCCCCACCTAGCTGGAAGACGTCCTACACTACGTTTACCGAGTCGTGGTCTCCACTCCAGAACACGTTTTCCCCAACGGTTATCGGTTCTGCGACAGATGCGACCTACATACACTGCTTTTTTTTTACGTTGACTTTGAAGATATGTGTGCAGTGTTATAGTTACCACTTTTCATATTAAAAAACCACGTCTCATACTAGCATATTTTCCTGTATCATTTCGCAGGCATGAGACATACATTAACATGTGTGGAATACACAAATCTTTGTCTCGTGCAGGAATCGAACACACAACTTGAGCAGCAGTCGCTGCGCCAATCGGATCGTTTGCAAAATTTTTGCAAAGCTTGGTAACTTATTGTACCCGCACTTGCAGTGATATAAATAACTCTTCAAGTTAAAGTTCGTATAACTTAACCGTAGAGTATATATATGGATTTATTCGCATACATATTACGGATATGCTCTATTAGTTTTGGACTCCACAGTGCTTATTTATGAGCACTTTACGGGCGAGGTCGCGCTTCGAACTTACCCCGACATTCTTTTATTTCATAAACTTTATTTACTTACTTGGAAAAGTCGACTTGAGTATCTACTTACGTTGAATTAAAATCAATAACGCTTGGACGGTTAATGATTTCTTTTCTAACAAAGCATTTGTGAAAGGCTCGAATCTCAACACACTGTAGTGGAACTATGCAGAAGACCGTTTTTGTATTATAAAATTACGATTTAATGCTCAAATTGTACTTCAGGATCGTAGCGAATAGAAATCCGTGGCCTCTGCCTACCCGTCTGGGAAATAGGCGTAACTTTATGTATCATCATCAGCCGGAAGACATCCACTATTGAACAAAGGTCTCAACCCTAAGAACGCCACAATAAACGACAACTTGCCAGTTGCATCCACCGGTTGCCCGCACCTCTGACGATATCGTCGGTCCACCTGGTGAGAGGCCTGCCTGATATTTAAAGAACAGGGAGTACGCCTGTAAGTCACACTGACCTCAAAATCAGACGGCAAACGGTAATTATCGGAGTGAGATCACAGACGCTGGACCTACGGGTCGTAGAGCTCTCCAAAGCATGATGGGTTTTCGAAGAATGAAAAACGGTCACCCATCAAAAGACTTACTACAGCGAACTCTAAACTTGGGTGGGTTCTCGATAAATGAAAAACTGTCACCCATCAATGGGCCGCATCGATCGATGCTTAAACTCACTGTAGTTATGTTACTACAAGCTCTTTGTTATAATAACTATCACTATCCAACTCATTTGAACCAGCTTATGGAAATAGTGGCACAAAATCCGTTGCTACCAATCGTTATTAAAAAAAACATGAGAGTCATTAGGGCAATTCCATACTATTTACATAATACATGTTGCGAGGTTAACGATGCCTAGTGACGTCACTACTTTAGCTGTATCGCTCCAGTTTAACGACGCCTAATGTTCAGGAAGTTGAAGCTTCTAACAGTCTTGAGATAAGCAGTGATTAAGTCCCTCTGGATGCCAAATATTATACCCAAAGTTTGGTTTGAAATTGAGTTTATATAAGTAGCTCTTAAACCGATGATGACCGATGATTATTGCATTAAAAACTAAAGGTCTTGCCAAATCTTTATAGTACGTAAATGTGACGTCATAAAAATCTTGCTTTTTTTTTAAGAACTATTTGGGTTATCAAACTATCATAAGGTTATATGATTATCAAACCTTCCAGAACCTACTACTGGAAAACCTAAAGTACAAAAACGTATTACGTAAAAAGTTGTTAGTAAAACTCATTTTGCTAGAGAGCAAAATGAGTCTTATCTGTTATTTAGTTGTATCTTAGCAATACTCATTTGGGAAGTCCTAGAATTAACCGGAAGAACCTGCTACTAACCAATAGTTTATAAAAAAAAACATCGACTCACACTAGGAATTTCTCCTAAATCGTGAAAGCGTTTTACAAACATCAAACATCTCATACACAAACACCTAGGTAGACTCGGGACAAACATCAGCGGATCATAAATTTTTTTCGAAGCCCCCAAGCGTAGCAGTCCAATCGCTTAGCCATTGCGCCAATCAGGTCTGTCAATTGATAAACTAATCTCACCACCATTCAGAAAAACTTAGTATCCCGCAGTGAACTTCTAAGCAAGCATTAATCCACTCACATAGTACCAGGATTACATGACTTAGTAAGGATAACCTTTGAAAAGTTTAATTGAAAAGATCAAAGTATTTGTCCTAAGATATTTTCTTACTTAGGGATCCCAAGGAAACTTATCACTTTAGTTTTATGTTCCAACGTAAAACTGAGTTAGATGTGAACTTTTAGGTTACGAGGTTAGGTAATCAAGGCTGATTGGTATCGTATAATTTATTAGATCCTTTCGACTATAGATTTTTGAGGTAGACTGAGAATTAGCAAGTATTGATCCAAGACTTCAGAATTTTGGGCAACCGGTGGACGCAATTGGCAAGCTGTCGTTCATTGTGGCGTTCTAAGGGGGAGGCCTTTGTTCAACAGTGGACGTCTTCCGGCTGATGATGATGATGATCCAAGACTTGTCTGTGGAGAGCCTGTTGGTATTCTTCAGGTTTAAATATCATTTGGATGCTGGACTACTACTGATTAAGCTGATCTACAGAAAACACGACCAAACATACATAAAGTCACGATTATTTTCTAGAGGAGTAGGCAAAGACCACGGATTTCCATTTGCTACGATCCTGACATACTTCACTCGCATCACATTCCTGATATACTACCACGTTAATGAAAATTATGTCTGCCTCTAAAGAAGTCCTACCTTCTTATTCATAAAAATTGACTAAGTTTGAAAATTTGATTTTGATAGAAATGCCAATAGAGTTAAGAAGTAGTTAAATTAAGAGAGGTTTGATCATCCATACTAATATTATAAATGTGAAAGTAACTCTGTCTGTTACGCCTTCACGACGTTTCGCTGAAAGGATTATGATGAATTTGGCATGTAGAAAGTTAGACCCGAGAAAGGACATAGGCTACTTAACGCGGGCAAAGCCGCAGGCAAAAGCTAGTAGTTTATAAGTAAGTGGGCAAGATTAACACTTATATTATTAAGCGTCGTTCAATCTGGCTTGAACGACATACTCCTCTACAAAAAAATAAAAGTAAATCTCAGACTAACAAATAAACATAAATGAATCCCAATTGACTATTCTAAACTGTTAGCAGGTAATTCAACCATTTTATTCCACAAAGGTAAGGATAGCCTTTAAAAAGTAACGTAGCGTTAAAGCAAATTGTCTATGGCTGGCCATATAAAACTAAATAAGTACCTCCGCACCAAATCGTTACAGCCAGAACAACACTAACTCGGTATAATGGCGGCCATTTTGGCGGGAAAACGGCTGCACGCCCCATAACCTCATAAAATCAAATGAATATGTAGATATTATTATTTTATTTAATTAATGGTAGATACGTCGGCTTTTCAATAATAGTATGGTAATTTTAATAGTTATGGGAGAATGGAATTGTTTTCTGCATGGGGAAGTATATTTTTAGTGGTCCTTGCGATTTAGTAGACAACCCAATTCCATTTCTTCGCCAGAATATCGAGGCTCCGAACCTAGCATGTGTCAGTGATGGAAAATAGGTTCAGGACAAAAAATCCTGAGTAGCTCGCGTCAAGGCATCAACCATTATTTTAAAAACTTTGCAACTCAATCATTTACACCGTTTCGCCTTTTCCACTAAATAAATCTAGATTTGACAACCTGATTGGTCAAGTTTCTAAGCGATTGGACAGCTGCGTAAAGGCCCGCAGGTTCGATTTCGAAAAAATTGAGCGACTAGCAGATGATTGTCCCGAATCTGGGTGATTGTGTATGTGATATTTATCTTCGTTAATCGCACACACGATACAGGAGAAATTCCTGGTCTAGGGTGACGTATAAAACGAAACGTAAAACAAAAAAGATATTTTAATAAGAAAATTGAAAGTAACGATGAGGCTGGCATGCCATTGTGGATAAAAGCCTCAATAAATAGTAGAATAAAAAAAAAGAAAATTGAAGGTGCCAACATTACTCAAAAATGTACCTATGTTTAAAAACAATAAAGAGAGAATAAATAAGAAAATGTATGAATAAAGTACCTAGGTACTGAAAAAATATCTGATATCAATCTACGTTTCATCGTTAAAAAACTGTGTACAAACCGCTTCACATAAATCGTTGCGATATTGTACCACCAGCGGTCGTAGAGTGGCCGCCATTAATCAATCATGTGCCCATGTGGGGTGGATAGAGAACCCTTTTAAGTTATCTATGAATGGCCTACGTAGCTGTAACGTAATATGTGGCATATCACAGGTGTTTTCTTTGTTTCATTTTAAATTACCTTGCTTTCAATTGTTTTGCTTGGCTTGCGTCAGATATTTTTTATCTGTAAATTTTTCAATCCTCTAATATTTGTTATCTGTAAAATACTGATATATTTTCCAAACAATAACTGTCAAAATAACAATTTTATCCTTCGGATATAATAATATATCTGACGATAGAAAAATCAGCCCTAAAAGTTCTATAAAAGTGCGTTCTTTTGATGCTTTTTTTTCAACTGTATATTCCTTTTGTCGATTTTTAAATCATATCGACTTTTTTTGTTTTTTGTCAAATTTAATGTAGCTAAAACCTTAACCTTCGTGGTTAATGTATCTGTTGCAGTCAATTATACTGCAACCACAGATATTTATTTATTTATTTATTATGTTACAGAGTTGTTCACAAATTAACAAAGCCCCACAAAACCGTGTGATCGGTTTGACTGTGGGATGAGAGTCTCACTACACATAACATGTAGTTAGGTAACATAATTCGAGTTAAAACATAGTAAGTATGTATAGGTATCAGACACACACACGGTATATGCTGCTGCACACAATTAGTATTATGTTATATATTAATATATTAAGCTTATTACTATTCATCTGTCCCTACTGCCTCGTTGGTCTAGTGGTTGCTAAGCGCGACTGCTGAGCACGAGGTCCTGAGTTCGAATCCCGGGTCGGGCAAAGTGTTACTGGTTTTTTCCATTAGGTAATTCCTAGTAGCAGCACGGAATCTGGATTTGTGCCCGGTTGATAGCAATAGGCTCGCCCCCTATAACATTGGGACCTAAAAACATAACTGGTGAAATGTGGGTGTACTGTATGTGCACCTCTGCCTACCCCTTCGGGGAATACAGGCGTGATGTTATGTTATCTGTCCCTACTGAAATGATCGTTATTGTTACAATACCCTGTTATCCACAATAAGCTGTTGGTATTGAGACTAATCTCTCTGACCCCTTACCATGTACTCTTACAGCAGGACAGTTTACGTTGTGGAAGCGAGACGTAGCTACGTCCAGTATAATACGGCGTCTCGCTTCCACAACGTAAACTGCCCAGCAGTAAGAGTTCATGGTAAGGCAAGTCTATCGATTGGCCGTCCCATCAGAGTGTGAAGGACTTAAATTATTGCATTTGTATTTTAGCAATTACACACACAAATACATACCAGTGCATTATAGCAGTTATGCTATAACTTAGTAGTGCGTGTGTGTATATTCAAGTGCATTAATTATCTTAGGATATTATGGGATAGGATATTAATCGTCCGCAACGGCTAATTGTGATTGGTCGCCGAGACTAAAATCCATGCGGTATACTCTACTGTGTACTAGACTTCTCTCACTTGAGATTGGCGTAAACTTTTATTGATACAGTCAGCAACATAAGTAGGTGAACATTATTTAACATACCATAAATTAAAGAACAATTTCTTATATGTATACTAAAAAGTCCTTAGCATTCTCAAGTAATAGTTTTAAGTATTTGAAACAAGAACGTGAATAGATGTTTGTTTCTTTCTTTTGACATAAAGTTTCTTAACATGTTAAGCTACTTATGACGCTAACTGTACAAGTATTTTGTTTTCAAACGCGTCTAAACATGTCCCAATTGTTTTCAGAAGTTGGTTGTCGGTAGTCCGAACCAGCGCAACTGGCGTGGGATCCTGATAGCTCTGCTGGTGATCGTGGCGGTATTAGCCCTGATCGTCACCTCGGTGGTGCTGCTGACGCCGCCGGACGAGGGGCCCAGGGTCAAGGGGAGACGTCTGCGGATCCAGGACCTGCTCACGGAGGAACTGACGCCGGTTCGATGGAATGGAACGTGGATTTCTGGTAAGTAGTTTTTAAACCTCGCCCCCCTATTTCTCCTGCATCGTGGTTGCGTTCCACAAACATGAAATGTAACACAGAAACATCTGCGGACCACCTTTTTTTTTGTTCCTTGCGGAAATCGAACACGCTGCCCTTGGCTTAGCAGCTCAATTTTCCAGCCACTGCGCCAATCAGGTTATTTTCATCGTGTAAATATGAGCATAACAATATATATAATTATGATATTGTACAACTTTTTTTAAACTTTCCATACTTCTAGGTTAAACTAAATTTTACATTCCTCTTATCAATAAAATATTCAACTTAACATATATATTTTATACAACTATAACTAACTATATACCTACTTCTGTATATAAATCGTATTATATATTCATATCGTCTCCATAAAGTAAACTTAACTAATACGAAAGTAAAAAAATACCAGAAGAAAAAATATTGTGATCCTTTGAGCGAAGAGGATTTATTGTTTATATAGAAAACACATGAAAGTAAAGTTCTCGTAAATAATATATTTCGTACGTTTCGTAAATACAAAGCCTCATTAATATTAATGTAATATTTAACATAAACATAACATAACATCACGCCTGTATTCCCCGAAGGGGTAGGCAGAGGTGCACATATAGTACACCCACATTTCGCCAGTTATGTTTTAGGTCCCAATGTAATAGGGGGCGAGCCTATTGCCATCAACCGGGCACAAATCCAGACTCCGTGCTGCTACTGAGAATTACCTAACGGAAAAACCCAGTAACACTTTGCCCGACCCGGGATTCGAACCCAGGACCTCGTGCTCAGCAACCACTAGACCAACGAGGTAGTCATATAATGTAATATTTGTGTACAAGATATCCGTAGTTTGTATTATATTACATTTAAAATATGTATACCATTCTTCTTATCGTATGGTTGACGAACTATCTGGTATCAGAGTTTAAAGTTTAAACCGCTCGTAAGCCTCTGACATGGTTTTACACACCATTGAAAAATCTCCCACCTGTGCCGGATTCCTCACGATGTTTTCCTGCACCGTTTTTAGCAACTGATAACTAATTTATAGTACGCACATGAATTCGAAAATACATCGGTGCGGGCCGGGGTTTGAATTGGTGACCTTTGACTTGGCAGACCATATCACATACCACTCGGCTATCACCGCCGAATTAACTAATATAAAGACAATAATAAACAATCCCGTACTATGTAAAATTTAATTGCTATAACATAATTTTACGCCTGTATTCCCCGAAGGGGTAGGCAGAGGTGCACATACAGTACACCCACATTTCGCCAGTTATGTTTTTAGGTCTCAATGTAATAGGGGGCGAGCCTATTGCCATCAACAGGGCACAAATCCAGAATTTAATTGCTATATCAGTTAAAAATCACGGTGAACAAATCTCATAAACCCATCTCTGCTTAACCCACCAACGTTATAAAGTGCAATGGATTTATTGTTCGAAACATTAATAAAGAGAATACAAAATCAAGTTACTAATTAATTTTATTCGACAGACTCATATTTCATTTATACCCGTTGAAATATTATTCAGTTCATTCCAAAAGCGTAAATATTTATAAGTTCGTAAACCATCTATAACAGCATAGTGAATTCGTTACCTCACAACACTTCTATAGGTAGTATAATAATAATAATAATAATAATAAATTCATTTATTCAGGTAATTTTACACCCGTTGCCACATAAATCATAACAATACAAACAATCATGAACAAAATATTAGAATTCAGAAATAATAATGATTATGATAATTATTATATTAAGGAATTAAAAAGACAATACAATTAAATACACAAACATACAATTAAAAGTCAAATTACTATTGAAAATTTAGATAAAATGAATACACATACATACAAATTTATTAAAGTTATTAATTAATTAACATTATTATTATACATAAAATAAACACAATTACTAAAATTTTCTAACCGGCACTGGAACGGTAACATGCCTGCCACAACAATGACGGATATAAGGGCAGTCCAGCCTGTTACCGATCATTGCCAGGATAGCATTGGGGCTGGCCCGCACCCGGCGCACCAGGGATGCGCACCGCTTACGCATCGTAGTGTGAAAACAGTCAGTGCGCGCCATCGCGAACATCCCCGATGCGCTACAGAAACGGGGCAGCCCCAACACCGCCCGGAACGCATTGTTGTACTGGACTCGGAGGGCACTATATGCCCCTGCACTATAGTCAACCCACAGGCTACACGTGTATAGAGATGTGCAGTACGCTCTAAAAAGCGTGTTCTTCACACCTGCCGTACACCGCGAAAACCTGCGGGCTATCATGTTGGCTCGCACAGACACTGCCCTCCGCTCCCGGTCCATGTCGACATGGTCTTTAAGGCCCTCAGTAAGTAGATGCCCTAAATATTTAAATTGCTCCACTCGTTCTATTGCAACACCGTTGAGTTTAATGTTCGGAATGTCCACAGGGCTCGACCCACCGATGGCCCGAAAAACCATGTATTGACTTTTCTTACTATTATATATCAAACCATGACCATGCGCGTACTCCATACACGTACTGAGTAACCTCCTTAGCCCACAGATCGACGCGCTCAGCAGCACCATGTCATCCGCATAACTAATATTGTTGACACATACTCCGTCAATATAGCATCCGACATGTTCGCTGCTGAGCGAGACGATCAGTTCGTTCATATATATATTGAACAATGTAGGTGAAGTCAGTCCGCCCTGTCTTACGCCACATTCATTTGTGTAAGGGTCTGACATCGCTCCCGCCCACCGGACACTGTTGACCTGGTGCCCGTACCAGTACTGGAGCATGCTGATGAGTTCCCACGGCAAACCCGTGCTCTTCAGCTTCCCCCAGAGGATGTCGTATGAGACGAGGTCAAAGGCCTTGGATAAATCGAGGAAGCACGCGTATACCGGGGTCTTTCTCTTCGTGTAATATTTAACGGTGTGCTTTAGACACAGTATTGCACTCTCTGTGGACAGTTTAGGTCGAAACCCAAACTGGTTATCATGAAGTGATACATGTTTATTTAACTGTGTGTTAAGCACACCGTCTAATACTTTCGCAACTACAGTTGCAAGCGATATAGGTCTGTAGTTGTTTGTATCCGACAAATCGCCCGTTTTATTTTTCACTACCGGCACTACAACTGTCCTCATGAAGTCCGCAGGCAGGTAGGAGTGGCTCACACACAGCGAGAAGAACATTGCGAGAACTCTCGCCAAGTGCGGTCCAGCGTGCTGCAGGTGCTCAATGCTGAGTGAATCATGCCCAGGGGACTTTCCCCTCTCAATCTGAGAAATGGCTTTAGAGATATTTTTAGCAGAGAAACTTATTCCTACACTTCTATTGTTCGTATCGGCATTTAGCACCCCACCCGCCGGACCGAGCGGCGACCGAACTGAAAACTGTTCCCTGAAAACATTCGCAATGCTCTTTGGATCACTTAGGCCATCAACGCTTGCAGGAAGGCCAGGCCGCGAGTTTACTTTCCTCGTTTTCCGCCAAAAGCCACGGAAATCACCCTTATAGTGTTGTTCAGCGAGGGCGTCCATTCGAATTTGGTCCTGATTATTCTGGCACCATTTTAATCTGGACTTAAACACTTTTCTGCTCTCTCGCATCCCCTCATACATACAACCGGACCTTGGTCTACCACATAGTACCCACTCGCTAAGCCTCAGCCTGGCCACCCGGTGAGCCTCGCCCACATGCCTATTCCATCCCGCCAAGCGTGCCCCACGCCCACACTTCCGCGAGCCTCCCCCACTCACCACTGCCGCGCCCTGAAGGGCAGACACAATGTCAGAATATAGTTTATCCAGGACACGCTCATGATCATGGTTACTACATACATAATCCGCACATTGCGAACATTCTGAGGGAAAATCAATTAATTTCAATCTCCTATGACACTCTTCATTGTACCTTAAGGTCTGATTCCCATTTCTTACCCCCCATACAACATCCAGATTTTTATCACAAACAGTAGGAGTAACTATCTTGGGCGTTAATATACAAAGATTGAATTCAACAATGAGAGGAAAGTGGTCCGACCACAGAGTGTCATATTTGACAAAAACATTCGTAACAGACTGCTTCGCCGCGTGAGTCACAATACAATGATCGAGCCAGCTGGGCGTCCCATGCGCATCACTAATGTAGGTATAAGTACCTGAGTTACTCCCTAACATTTCTACATCTATGCACGACCAACTCTCCTCGCTACACACTTTACTAAGTTCATTGTAAAATAACTCACCCGGGTCCGCATTAAAATCTCCCAACACAAAAACAGACTCGATGTTACTCTCATCAACAATCGCACTAATCTCACTTAAACAGTTAACAAAATCCGACAAATTGTCCACTGAGTTCGTTGGTAAATACGCACTTATTACTAACACTGACCTATCACGTGCCGCTATTCTAATGGCACAAATACGCTCACTACACTGAATCACTGACACATTTTGGAAGGCACTGTAACGCCATAACACCGCGACGCCGCCATAGGGGCGTCCGCGCAATATGCCCACTGATGTATCCACGGCCGACGTCGCCGTGTAGCCGAACCCGCTGTCAATAGTGCCTACAAAAGGTATGTCGTGTGGGAGCAGCCAGGTCTCCTGCAGGCATATCACGTCACACGTACTGCACAGGTCTCTGATGTCATGGACAGCTCGTTTCACATTCTTACAATTGTAACTTGCTAAGCGATAAGACCGACTATCCATTATTTGTCTTATTTGTGCCGACAACAGGATTATTCTCCTGATTTTTATATGTTCGCCTGTAGCCAACGAACCGTCGAAATATAACACCCGTTGGCCACAGATTCTCGTCCAAGTACATAGGCAGGTTACATTCCAGTATATAAAACTTATAGGCTTTATACCCACGCAGCACTCGCATGTTTATAACTTCTAGAGATACAGTTTCCTTAGTTCTCTTCTGTATATACTGGACTATATCACACTCCTTCGTCGAACTATGTACATTTGTAATAAACATAGGAATTTTCTTCTCAGCCGCCCTAAACGAACATTCCATGTCCCTCGCTTTGCCGGATTTTCCCATAAATCGGTATTTATCATTTTTCTTGCGATGAGACACTTTCTGCCATCCATCACCGTCGTCATTATTTTCATTCGTCATATTATGATGTTTATCAGTCAGCGGCCATGCGTGTCGCTCAAATTCCAAATGGTTCGTCGCCGCCGTCTGCTGACTCGAAACCTGCGGTGTAGCCGCGGTTGGACTACGCAGTGATGACGTCACCTGAGCGATCACTGTACCGACCCGAGCGCTGTCCGGCTGACTCACCGGCGGCTCAGGTGCAGGGGGCCACGCGGGTTCACGCGGCCGCGGGCTCCCCTCTCCAGCAGCGCCCGCGCTCGCCCGCTTACGCTGCGTCGATCGCGACCGTTGCCGCTCAAAAGTTTCCTCGCCATACTTACGAGGTTTTTCGCCATCTACCTCCATATTTCTATATTGAGGTAAATGCGATTTGATACCTCTTGTTTCGTTTGTCGAGTCGTTTATATATTCATGCGACAAACCCATGGGCCCGCTATCTAGCCATGATCCACGCTTTGTATTTATTTTACAAGCGGACGTCGGTGGCATGGAGTCGTTTCTTATTCGCAAAACTTCGACCTTTAGATCTTGTACACTGTCGGTAGTTGCGTAATTGATCTTAATGTTCTCGATCTCCGTTTTCATTATTAATATATCTTTTAGCACCTTCGAACAATCTAAGTGATCCCACAGAATTGGAGGTAACTTATCCAACTGACGCGCAACAAACACGGGGATATCATCAGGTTCAGTGGATTTGAAGAGACTAATAATATCCGAAAGATCTCGCTCCTCCTTGCCTTTATTCTTTCGGATAACTTTTCGCTTTTCCGTTGATAAGGCTTCGTACAAAAGCGTCTTCGAATTCTTTATTTCGTCACTAGTAAAAGCCGACGCACATATTCGCACTAGTGATTCTTCATCCGCGATCGATATTTTCTGTTGCACATAACATAACAACTCATCTACGATGAGATTGCAACCCGTACACTTTACTAAGTTCGTCATTTTACGCGATAGGTAGGTATACAAGCACTGATATCCGAGTGGTGTGACCGTTGGACTGCCAATTCAAAGGTCGCAAGTTCCCCGGCACGCACCAATGTCTTTTCGAATTCATGTGCGTATTACAAATTTGTTATCAGTTGCTAAAAACGGTGAAGGGAAACATCGTGAGGAAACCGGCACACCTGAGAGATTTTTCGACGGTGTGTAAAGCCATTTCAGAGGCCTATAGGCGGTTTACACTCAGACACCAGGTTGTTCATCAACCATACGATAAGAAGAAGAAGGTAGGAGTACAATGTACATAGGTATAGAAGACTTCTAACTCACTTTAGACCGCAGGGTGTGGTGATTCATCCCTTCCGCGGGCAATTACCATCGGAACGATTAAATACTTCGTTCTAGGAAGAATGAAATCTCCATAGTTCTTTTTAAAGATTAGTCATCTATAACTATAATACTTTACTTCTTTATTTAAAAATAAACGTCGCCCCACACTTGAAATTCCTCATGTATATGGATGCGTTTCACAAATATGAAATCACACACAATTACCCAGAATTTTCACAAATATCTGCGGATAACAAAAATTGTTGTCCCGTGCGGGAATCAATCCCAGAACCCTTAGCGCAGTAGTCCAATCGCTTAGCTACTGGTAAAATCTAATATTGTGTAAGATATTTCACCATTTGATTCCGAGATGAAAACCGTGCTGACGTCAGAGCTTCCCTACATTGTTCCAGACGGTACAGAGGCACTTTACTTAACTATCTCAGTAAATAGTACTATATTTAATGAACCTCCTCACAATGTACGTCGTAGTCCGGTTTATTGCCGTCTCTTTAAATAAAAAGCTTCATCAAAACTCGGGGAATGTGTAGTGAAAAATGTTTTGAAAACATTTCAAGTTTCAACCCTGTTATTAAGTTTGATGGTTACAGGTCATCATGGCAGGGGCTTCTAGCTAAGTGTCTACCGCGCAGATCAGTCGATCTGCGAGGTTAAGCCGTGCTCGCCGCTGTCTGTCTTGTGATGGGTGACCGTTGTCCCATGTCGAAACCCTATGTTTCAGAAGGCACGATAAGCCGTTGGTCCTGCGCCTGATATATTTCCGTTCGTGTCGGTCTACTGTCCTATCGGACTATGTGAGTGAGGGGAATAGGGAGTGCAAATGTCAGTATTCGACTATGAACAACTTTTACTATGGGGCCAACCCTGAAGTCGAGAAAAAAAATCTGATCCATACATTTTGAGGAGTTAAGTCTACACAAATATATGGAACAATTAATTGGTCTCGACTCCAGGGTTGGCCCCATAGTACAAGTTGTTGATCGTCGAATACTGAACAACCTCCTTTTTGATTAGACAAGGTTTTCTCAACACACTGTATAATAGAAAACAGTTTCAGCTAAGTCATGAGCCAATAAAACAGCTACATTTAAACCTAACAGTTTGTTTTTAATGGCACACAGAGGAATAGCGTCGTGTTTCAGTGAGAAATTATTTCAACTGCCTTTAATGTCACCCATGGGGGAAGGGGAGGCCTATTATTGTCAAATTGGACAAATTTTACACAGGAATGTAGTTAATATAAGCATTATAATTAGGGCATGCAAAACCGGAAAGTCATCAAAACCGGTTTTGAACATCGTTTTTTTGGGACCAAAACCGAAAACCGGAGCTAGGTCCGGTTTTAGCAAAAAAAATCTAATGTAGTATAATTTAAAAAGAAACACCATTTTTTTTAAATACCCACTAAGTCTACAAATAAAACAAATTGTATGATACATTTCTTTTTAATCCAAACCATAATAATTGTACAGATAACAATGAACTTATAATACTATAAAGATTAATTAACTGAGATCAAATCAACAACAAGTAAGTTTTTGGTATCTTTAGTACCTATTAAGTCTGCTATCAAAAATAATATATTTTAAACATAGAAAACACAATCAGCGTCTTCAAATATTAAACACAGCCACCCACAATTACCAAAAAAATCAACATTTTTGTAACTTTGAAGACGAACTACAAAATAACATTATTATAATATGATTCATATTGCACTAAAAAAGAGATCAATAATCAACTATGTATACTAATTTAAATAAAGCATAAATCACTTGTTTTCAAGAGATCGCTGTTCTTGATAATGTGATCTCAAGAATATAAGTGCATCCAACATTCGATGATCGAACCGGGAGTCCCGGTAAGGGTATTACTGCAACAATGCAGGCGCAGGCTGGCGGGTTACGGGTGCGGGGTGCGGGGGTAGTGGAGGGAGGCGTGTAAGTGGGTGGATGCAGGCTGTGTTCGGTTCGGATACATTTGATGCCTCAAAATTAATTATTTTTTGAGTGTGTTCGAAAAAAATGTTGATAAAAATCAAAATGTTAATTGTTACTCAATAATGGGAAAACCGAAGCTGAGCTCCGGTTTTGGCTCTTAAAACCGGTTTTCAAAAATCGTTAAATTTTGGCCGATTTCCGGTTTTGCGCAAAACCGGAAAACCGGTTTTGCATGCCCTAATTATAATGATGGAGAAGTTTAGGTGATGAAGTCCACTTATATTGCCAAAGCACTGATAGCCGAGTGGTATGAGTTATTGAACTGCTAAGTACCAAAGGTCTTAAGTTCAAACCTTCGCATGCACCAATGTCTTTTCGAATTCATGTGCGTACTATAAATTGGATGTCAGTTGCCAAAAACGGTAAGGGAAAACATCGTGAGGAAACCGGCACACCTGAGAGATTTTTAAAGTGTGTAAAGCTATGACTGGAGCCTAAGGGCGGTTTAAACTCGAACACCAAAAAAAATAAGAAGAAAAAATAATCTTCCTTTTCTACTTTGGATAATTTTTATTAATGTGTCTGTTTCAATGTTATAAATGCATTCTTGGATATCCTAAGACACCCCTGACTAATGGTGACGAAAATCATCGTGATTATCCGAAATGTGGAACCTGCGTGGTAATCAATATTCAATCCTTCTCTATAAGAAAGAGGCCATTGCTCTACAGTGGGACAGTTATAGGCTGTTATTATTTGTATTAATGAAAAGGGCTTGGTACGTGGCTTTGTACAAAGTGTACGCGTTTTTGCCTCTGCCTACCTATTAAGAACTAGCTGCGCCCCGCGGTGTTACCCGCTACATTTTTTCGGGATAAAAAGCCTATATTATGTTAATCCAGGATATAACCTATCTACATACCAAATTTCAACCAAATCGGTCCAGCCGTTTATGCGTGAAAGAGTAACAAACATCCATACATCCATTCTCACAAACTTTCACATTTATAATATTAGTAGGAAGTAGGATATAAATAATAATAAAAATATTTCATTGTCAGGCATTAAGGCCCATAGGGTGTTTGTATTACATTCCTTAAAGACTGTATGTATATACGTAATGGTTAGTTTACTACATACAAAAAAATCTTTTAGACGAATCTTAGTTGGTCGCTACAAAACTCGCAAGAAATTGCTTTACGTAACATTGTTGACATAGAAACGTCATTTTGCGTACATCTAGAGCACTTGGCTGGTACTTGTTGGTACTTTTAGTTACTTGCCGGCACTACGCGGAACTTCTAAGTGGGCTTTAGTGTAAAACTCGGAGGTGAGAATTCTTTTTAGATTTGTTTTTACATGCGGTTAGATCGTGTCCTGCATTTGTGGAGTTACTTTAGAAATTCCCGCTCGTGTATGCATTATGGCGGGGAATATTGAGTGCTGCGGGAAACATATTAAGTAGGTTGTATTCAGTCTTGTTTTAAACTATCCTGGAGTTGGGAAGTTTAAGGAGAGGCCTATGTCCAGCAGTGGACTGGGATAGGCTGATGATGATGATGAAGGTTATGGAAAAGAGACATAAATATTTTGACTGGGAGTTGTCAGCACATTATTTAAAGCATAGATTCAGAAATACCATTCGTTCAGATTTGAAGCGACTACAATAAAGAGTGGTTACGTGGGCTTTTCTTTTTCATATATTCTTTTAAAAGAACCAATATGTGTGGTAGAATAGAATATAATATTATAGATATGTATAGATGTATTCAAAGGTGGTATTTTGCTTAATATTAAAGCATGCTTTATTAATCATGTTCTAGGAGCTATTTAATCTTATTTTGTGGTCACTTAAATCTAAACTATCTAGACCATTACGAGCATTTATAAGCGATCACCTTGCTATTACAGCCACCGAATGATTTAAAAATCTTAGGCTTAATGTTACCTACTACATTTTAGCTTTAGTAGCTATACATTAAAATATAAAATGTCTATCAACATCTAGGTACATTATTTAAATCGTTTTATTTCAAAAGACATGACTTGTTACATTTAGTAGTAAGTATTTTTTTAATTTTCAGCATTAAAAACAAGCCTTGTTTACATAAAATATTCAGATCTAAAACCAAAGATTTCCAGCAAATACATCAGAACTTTTGTTTAAAAATACAATCTCTCAAATTGCATCTTATGCAAAACCTGCTCCATTCCGAGGGATCCCATTTTATTAGACGAAAAGCACTTCCATTTCTGTTCGCACTGCACTTTTCCCTCCTTTGACGTTTGCTTACAAAAGACAGGAAATACGTCACACTGTTCTGACGTTTAGCAGTTCCATTTAGGTTTAAGAATTGGTGTTCACTTGTCTCTTGTTTGATAAACTTTCAGCGTTATGTATTTATTGATAATAATAATAATGCTCGATGCAGAAAGCAGTACTCCTTGAAACGGCACGCATTGTGAGGAGGTTCCTCTCTCTGGAGCCCTAACCACCGGCAGCTAGGACCCTGTTCCCGATGCCGGTTGGCGACTATATTTTATATTTTTAAATTTTGTATTTTTTTTTTATATCGATATGTAATTTAAAAATATCATTTATAAGAAATATGTACAAATAAACGAAATAATAATAACAGCCTATAACTGTCCCACTGCAGGGCAAAGGCCTCTTCTCGTATAGAGAAGGATTGAGCATTGATCACCACGCTAGCTCACAGCGGGTTAACGATTTCAGATTATTAAATCCAGGTTTCCTCACGATGTTTTCCGTCACCATTAGTCAGTGCTGTCTTAGAATAACTAAGAAAGCATTTATAACATTGAAAAATTTACATCGATACTTTCCCGGGATTGAACCTGCATCCTTGTGCATACAAATCTGGTATGTTACACGGAGTCTGGATTTGTGCCCAGTTGATGATAATAGGCTCGCCCCCTATTACATTGGGACAAAAAAACATAACTGGCGAAATGTGGGTCTACTATATGCACCTCTGCCTATCCCTTCTGTACTCCCCAGGCGTGATGTTGTCATATGTCATTTCTGAGTACTAAGACACTAGGTACGCACCAATAGGTATAAGAAATTCGCTCTCATCACCGTGGCGCTGGCTGTAATGTAAATATTAAGTAAAGTGCTCCATTAAGATAGTGGTAACATTTACTAATACCATACCTAGGACTAGTTAATTACAGCCAAGCACTTTCAGTTATTATTGCGTCTATTTTAAGTCACGCACTCTTACGATTAGCGTATGACTAATATTTGGATCCGAGAGCCTCACTGATTCATGTTGTATGTATAAATATAATTTTGCCAACATTTTTATCGCCTGTAATGTGATAGACCTTAGTAATGTCTATAGTTCCCGTGCGTAAAAACGTTGAGTGACTGTCAGCGACTATTTGCACTCGAATATAAGAAGGAAGGAAGAATATCTTGTAAGTTAGGACACAAATATTGTGTATATCATTTCAAACACAAAACCTGACTTTGACACTAGATTATGCCACAATGCTACCATGAGTTACCTGGAATCATTTTAAAGCATAACAATTTATGTCGTATATGTATAACAATACGTTTGAATGTCTATTGCTAAAAAATTTAATCCCTTGCCGTGCCGTCGCGGTCTGCATAACATAAAAACAAAAAACATAACATCACGCCTGTATTCCCCGAAGAGGTAGGCAGAGGTGCACATATAGTATACCCACATTTCGCCAGTTACGTTTTTCGGTCCCAATGTAATAGGGGGCGAGCCTATTGCCATAAACCGGGCACAAATCCAGACTCCGGGCTGCTACTGAGAATTACCTAATGGAAAAACCCAATAACACTTTGCCCGACCCGGGATTCGCACCCAAAACCTCTTGCTCAGCAGTCGCGCTTAGCGACCACTAGACCAACGAGGCAGTCGCGGTCTGCGTTGGCCATTAAGTAGCCTTGAGTACAAAACCCAAATATTTGCTTATCATTCTACATCCCTTTACCAATAGAACTTGCAATATCATGTGGACGCACCGTTACCATACTTACCATTTGTTACCGTATTTAATCGCGACCGTGTTACCACGGTTTATATGATTTATGAGCATCGGTAATTCGATAATTTATCTCCGGTAATTTTAGACGATTTATCTTGGCTCACGTTAACGGGTAATGCGTAACATTTATAGAATTTATTGCGAAAATATGCTGGTAATTCTCATTCATTTGTTTTTTGTGCATTGTTGGATTGTGGCTGTAAATGGCCAAGTTCGAATAAATGTACGTTTAAATGATTTAACAATGTTTTAACTTTTATTTTATTTTATTTTATTTTATTTTATTTGGGAAAACAAACAATTGTACATTGTGTCTTACTGACTAGGTACAAAACAAAATTAATTAATGTACAGTCCACGACGTTTCCACATATTACCTTGAGAAGTACAGTTAAACCTAGTTGAAGCTTAAAGTTAGTAACTACTTAAATCTAATTCTGAGTCTGAACCCCTGGTTTCTGAAAGGCTGATCAACACAAAAATTGGTTAATCAACTGTCAAATCTCATGTCATGCGCCGTGATTGGTTGTTACTTTTTTTAGCCAACCAATCACAGATTCGACAGCAGGTCAAGTTGATCAGCCTTCCAGAAACCTTCCAGAAACCGGGGGTGGTTATAAACAAATGTTGACAATTTTTATACTACTGGAGATGACGAAGCGTATTTATAATATTTTTTTTGAATTGATTGCGAGTAGGGGCAAAAATGTCTATATTAACAAAAAATGAATTGAAATTTTTAACTATTCTATGGAGGGGCGCTCGCTCACCCGCATTCGTACGACTAGTAGACGTAGCAAATAACGGGTAGGCGCGCGTCTCTCGTCTTATTACAGTTCTGGGTACAATAAAATATAAAGCGTTAACAAGTTCAGTACAATCATACTTATTGCTAATAAGGTCATAGAGCATCATGGCCTGAAGTAACAGTCGTCTTGAGTGTAGGGTAAGCAAATTAAATTCTTGCAGAGACTCCTTGTATGTGGAACGGCCTAGACGACATTTGAACTGAGTTGCGCGCAGAAACTTACGCTGTACTCTTTCAATTGCATGATCGTACTTTGCATAGTAGGGGTTCCAAATCATGCAAGCATATTCTACCTGTGGTCGCACGAGAGCATTAAATAGGTATAGGTATGTAGTTGGGCTCCTAAAGTCCACTGAAGATCTCATCACTAAATTATACATTTTAAAAGCGCTGGCGGTAATTTTTTCAATGTGGACGTCTAAGTGGAGTTTGCAATCCAAGAGGATACCTAAATCGCTAATTATATTATCTTTAAGTAGAGGTTCATTGCACAAAGAGTAATTAAGGTTGATGATTTTTTTGTTTTTAGTGAAATTTACATATTTGCATTTAGATATACTTAATATTAATTTATTATTATTACAGTAGTCAGACAGTCTATTTAGGTCCTGCTGTAATAAATGACAATCTTCTAATGACTGGATTTTTCTAAAAACTTTTAGGTCATCAGCGTACAATAGAAAATTACTGTTATGGAAGCAGTTGCCAATGTCATTAATGTAAATAATGAATAATAAAGGGCCTAAAATTGACCCCTGTGGTACGCCCGAGGTTGCTAGAAATGAGTTAGAAAGGTATCCATTAGTTACCACACTTTGGCTACGATTACTTATATATGACTGGAACCATCGTAACATATTACCCCTGATACCATTGAATGCGATCTTGTCCATTAAGATTTTGTGGTCGACTCTATCGAATGCTTTTTTAAAATCAGTATATACTGCGTCCGTTTGCGCTCTATTATCCATGTTATTAAATAGGGAAGTAGTGAATATCATTAGATTAGTAATAGTGGATTTTCGTTTAACAAAGCCGTGTTGTTCCGGTATTATATTTTGTTGTATGAACGGATATACTTTATGATGAACAAGCGACTCGAATAATTTTGCGAGCGTACATAGGATGGAAATAGGTCGGTAATTCTCAATATTTTGTCTAGATCCACCTTTGTGGACTGGAACTATATTAGCTTTCTTCCAAGCCAAGGGGAATGTGCCTGTAGACATACATTTATTAAATATTATAAATATCGGTTTACAGATTGTATTAGCTGTCCATTTTAGGAAACAAGGGGGTATCCCATCAGGTCCAGGCCCTTTTGTAATATCTATCATTTTTAATTGTACCCGAATCTGGGCGAGACTAAACTGTATGTCAGAAAGATGAGTGTTATTATTAATAGATAGGTCTGACGGTGGGCACCAATCAGGTGACAAACTTGTTGGCTCGTAGACAGACTGAAAAAATGATGAGAAAAGATTGCAAATATCAAGGGGGTCACTAGATGTTTTATTGTTGTAGCACATACGCGAGGGGATGCCTGTCTTACTTCTCCGATTGGCTAAATATGTCCAGAAGTACTTAACATTGTGACGAATACTTTCCTCTACACTTTTAATGTAGGTATTGTAGCACTTAGTACATTCCTTCTTAAAACGTGCTCTATATAAGGAGAATACTTCGTAATCCGATCTGTTTCCATACCTTTTCCACTTTGACCACGCTCTTTCCTTATATTTATATACATGAATTAGAGCTTTGGAGAACCACACAGGAAAATTATAGTGTTTTGATTTTGACAGGGGTACACGATTTTTAATGATACCATACATATAGTTATAAAAAGTGTCAACACAGTTTTCAGCAGAACTGCCACTTAATATCATGTCCCAATCCTGTTCACTTATGTCGTTATTAACGAGGTTATAATCTGCTTTACGAAAATTATATTTAACGCTTTGTTTAGGTCGTATCAAGTTAAGGTTTATATTCAGAGAGATGAGCGTATAGAAGGGAGGATGATGATTATCAGCCTGAAGTAAGTGTTGGTTGGGTATAAAAACGTTGCATACTGTGTTGGATATTAGTAGATCGAGGGTACGCCCGAGAGTATTAGTTAAATAGTTATACTGCGCAACGTCATGTATAGCCATAAAACTTCTCATACGATCACAAATAGAAGAGGCGCCCATACAGCTCATGAAGTCGTGAGTAGGGTTCGATTTTACCCAGTTAGCTGTCGGGATGTTGTAGTCACCCAGCATTAGCAAATCATCGAATTTACTTGAATTTAGTATATGATTGATACATTCGAAGTGCAGGTCATATACAGCAAGAGATGAATTATTGGGTATGTATACCGCACTGATCAACGTGTTTGTCGTGCTATTACGATTTGGAATTGCAATAACAACTTGTTCAATATGTTTGTTTAGTGAAGCTTGCATGGGGAGCTCAATGCTTACAGGATTGTATTCACGTAAAACGGCTATTAAAACTCCACCCCCATCTGATTTACCCGTAGCAGCTCTATCGCGGTCGCATCGAAAGACTATGTAGCGATTATCAATAAATTCGCTATTGTTTATTGTGGAAGTTAACCATGTTCATTAACCAACTTCAATCTGAATATTAATAAAGGTATTGAAGACCTAAAATTTAATCCATACTAATATTATAAATGTGAAAGTAACTCGGTCTGTCTGTCTGTTACCCTTTCACGACTAAACCGCTGGATGGATTTTGATGAAATTTAGCATATAGAAAATTAAAGACCTAAGAAGGCTACTTAACTTGCGCAAAGCCGGGGGCAAAAGCGAGTAAGAATTATGACTATTGTAAATTTATACTCACAATGGTGATTCAAAGCGTTTCAGTACCGCTAAAGAAAAAACAAAAATCGTTTTATACCAAAACTTTTTATTTGAAAATTTAAAGTTTTCTATTGTTGTTTTAAGTAATTCCCATCACCTACTTTACTAATAATTTCATTAAACTTGCTTGAGCACTTATTCCCGGGATTTTGATAACTTTATACGATGCGGGTATCGTTGAAAAAGTTGTTTTCAGAATTTCACTTTCATTAAAAACTTATTTGTTACAGCATCTCTTTGTAGAGTTTTGTTAAATATTAAATGTCGAACTTGTTTTGAACTTGGCTGGCAGAAAGTTTGCGTTTTGTTTACTGTCAATTGTTTTATCCATAATTGAAAATGTTATTAAAATTTAAACAACAGTGAGAAAAATGTAGATAAAGGCAGGTTAATAATTGCATTTTTGGGTCATTTTTAAAAAGCTTGACTTTACTTACTTACGTACTTTATAATTGAATTACTTAAATTTACATCGATAGCTATAAATATAAATAACATTATACAGCTCAAATTGACAAAGAAGAAAATAACTTAAACCGAGTTTTTATACTTGATACTATATGTACTTGTTATCGTATGGTTGATGAACAACCTGGTGTCAGACTTTAAGCCGCCTGTGGGCCTCTGACATGGTTTTACACACCGGTAAAAAAATTCTCAGGTGTGCCGGTTTTCTCACGATGTTTTCCTTCACCGTTTTTAGCAACTAATAATTATTTTTTGGGCATGCTTTGTCTTGGCAGTCCAACAGTCAAACCACTCAATACTACCGTCTATCAGTACTACTATCAGTTATACGTAGAATATGCATCTAATAACACAGTATAAAACAACTATACTTTTCTCACAGCCACACCGTTGTGAACTCAGTAATTACGTTGCACCATGCTAATGTAACAGCAAAAAGTTTCCAACAGACAACCAAAGTTGTACACAAAGAAGTGGGGTTCCTTCTCACAAGTTTCAAACTTGTGCATTTACATTTTAATTATTTTCGTGATGGCAGTTGTGTTTCTACGGTAAGGTAATTGGCCTGTGCCAGTCGGGATAAGGCACGTGAACTTGGCTGGATTTTTTTGTTTTTATCGTGGCAGTCTATGACAGTGCATTTAAGTTTATGAACTGCAATTAAAAAAAGATTATTAATTATGTTCACTTAAATTGTGCAATATTAACATGATTATTAACAGTAATTTTTTTACGAAAGTTTGTGAGTGTGTTTGTATGTTTGCTACCTCTTCACGCTTAAACACCTCGACCGATTTTGATGAAATTTCATATAGAGGTGGATCACCCTGGATTAACAGACAGGCTACTTTTTATCCCGAAAAAATGTAGCGGGTAACACCGCGGGGCGCAACTAGTTGTACATATTTTTAACATCCCAACTGGACTATAAGGCTGGTCCAGACCTACCAGTTCCAACGCGATGAGATACATTTTGTATTGCAGTCTACCCTTCCGAACCAGATCGGATTGGTTTGGAACCGGTATGTCTGTTACCAGCCTAACCTCATCTATTTAAATCACTGGAACGCGAGTACGACAACCCAACGTCGCGCGCCGCGTCCATGACTTATCCGCTGAACGAGTGAACGAATTCGTATTCAGAAATACAATATTTATTCATAGGATCGGTACGAACTTCTCGACGTTTTTTAAAAGCTTTCCGACTTTGTTTACAACCACTAATGGCTTACGCAAAGTTACGTTGGAATTTCACGGTGTTTTTTCGCCATTGATTTGAAGAAAAAAGCAAGAATTGGTGTGAAAAGTGCCTCATTTAAAGGCAAGGTAAATCTTTGTTTTAATGATAAGATGTCTACCTTTCTCGTTCAATTACGTCCAGCTGTATCTTAAGGCGTTGTGTCAGATCCCAAGATAACACTGGAAAGAAATACAATTATTTTTTGGAAAGGTTCGCCCATGGGAACTACTCTTTCTATCTTTAACTCATGATACGTGATGGGTCTGCCAAAGTTTTACAACTTGGGTGCTCAAACTATTTGTTATTTCGGAGAACGCCATTGCGCACTAACATTTTGTTAGGTATGTGGTCATTATATATTAAAACAAAATAATAAACCAATATTTCGTTGAAGAAAAAGTCTGTATAAATTTACCTAAATTTAAAGACCAGGACTGCCTCGTTGGTCTAGTGGTTGCTAAGCGCGTCTGCTGAGCACGAGGTCCTGGGTTCAAATCCCAAGTCGGGCAAAGTATTACTGGGTTTTTCCATTAGGTAATTCGCAGTGGCAACACGTAGTCTGGATTTGTGCCCAGTTGATGGCAATAGGCTCGCTCCCTATTACATTGGGACCTAAAAACATAACTGGAGAAATGTGGGTGTACTATATGTGCACCTCTCCCTACCCCTTCGGGGAATACAGGCGTGATGTTATTAATGTATGTAAATACCAGGAGACCAGATAATATTTTCATGCAACTAGAATGACCGGTAAAGTAATCTACAAGTTACTACTACAAAATATTAATGCAATATAGTGTAATAATGCAATTTAATATAGTTTTCTTTCCCTTTTAATTTTGTGGCTGTATGAAAATGTAAAGCGCTGCAAACCTTTAATCATGGGCTACCGCCGCTAGTACCAGGAGCTCATAACACCGCAGTACATAATTTATAGCAACATTACTGGCGTTGCACGGACGTAACTCGTTTCAGAAATGGTATTTTATCAAAGGGGTCTTTGGGATATACGTTATTTCATTTCATATTGGATAAAAGAATGATGAATTGATAAGTTAACAGTATTGAATTACTATGGGTAGAATAAAATATTTCTACTTATTCTTAAAATGCAATGGCAGCCTTTTGGGCACACCAGTCGACAGCGATGAGGAGGAAACACTAATATCATAAAGGCGAAAGTTTGTAAGTGTGTGTTTGTAGGTTTGTTACCTTCTCACGCTCAAACGGCTAGACCGATATTGATGAAATTTCATACACAGGTAGATGACACCCTGGATTAACATATAGGCTTTTTATCCTGAAAAAATGTAGCTCGGAAAACCGCGGGGCGCAGCTAGTAATAAATAACTTCGTAGCGTAATTTTAAGACTATTTGTGTAAATGGTATATTTTATAGTCACAGAGTTGGCAGGCCTACCACCAGGTGGACCGACGATATCGTCAGAGTTGCTGCAACCGGTGGATGCATTTGGCAAGCTGTCGTTCATTGTGGCGTTCTAAGGGGGAGGCCTTTGTTCAAGTGGACGACTTCCGCCTGATGATGATATTTTATTAGTTTTAATGTAATAAGTAGGTATGAGTGGTATCCGGCCTAGAATTGACCACCCCCTTACCTCCCGTGGGTGTCGTAAAAGGCGACTATGGGAAGTGGTAGAAGATGGGCAGCAGCGTCTTCTGTAACTTTATCACCAATACTGAGATCCCCAAGCCGCTTGCCAAGCGTGGGGATTATGGCAACCCACCCCTTTTAAGAAGGAGTCCTTCGTTCAACAGTGGACGTCTTCCGACTGATGATGATGAATGTAATAAGTAGGTATAAGAAAATGTATATATATTGTAAATAATTAAAATAAATACCTTCTTAATATATTAAGAATACCTATAATAATGGTTTATTGTCATTAAAACTTTCAAATCCTTAGAACAATAACTCTTTCTTTGTAATTGAAAATCTGTAGTCGTTTCACGTTTTAAGAACAACTTTGAAGCCTACTAATTAAATAGGATTAGGTTTTGGAGCCCGTTTTTGTGATCAAAGAAATAAGTTTTTAATCTATAGCCTAAGTGTAAGCTGTGACTTGAAAAGTTGGTTTTGTAGGTTCTCAATGACCGTGTAGAAGGGGAGGTTATCAAATAGCTATGTATGTATGTATTGTATGTATTATGTAATTTGTTATAGAAGAGCGGGGCCTCCTAACACAGGTATTACTTTTACTTAAAAGGAGGTCCCTATGTAAGATTTTTAAATAGTTGTATGTATAAGTTCCTGAAATAAACCTTTTTATTTTTATTTATTTATTTATTAGCTATAGGACACCATGTATGGTTATACCATTAATTACCTATTAGGTATCTCTTAGTAAAGAATTTAATAAGACAGTTCCACAGAACGACTCCCCGACTGCGATGAAACTTGTTTTTTTTACTAATGGATGTACAAAAGCATGGTTTTTAAATAAATAATGTGTGGTATGTGTTTGTACAGGACTGCCCAGAAAAAGGAGTGTAATTTACTTTTTAGTTCGTTTTTTTTTGACATGGCAATCGTGTTTTTTAATTCTCTAAGTATTTTTATAGCCTATGTTACTCGCGATGGTGTAAGGATTCTAACGACACTTAATATATCAAAATCGGCTCAGGCGGTCCAGTTATGGCGGACTAAAGAAACAGACATACATTAACCCCGAGAAATACATTAACTCTCCTTTTTTTTAGCAGTCCTGTACAAACACACACATGTAATAACAGCCTATAACTGTCCCACTGCAGGGCAAAGGCCTCTTTTCGTATAAAGAAGGATTGAGCATTAATCACCACGCTAGCTCACTGCGGGTTGGCGATTTCAGACAATTAAATCCAGGTTTCCTCACGATGTTTTCCGTCACCGTTAGTCAGTGGTGTCTTAGAATAACTAAAAAAGAATTTATAACATATTTGAACCTGCAACCTTGTGCATACAAATCCGGTATGTTAACCACTAGGCCACCACGACATTTTTTCACGACACACATTATTTATTTAAAAACCATGCTTTTGTATATCCATTAATAACAACTGTCAGTACGCTCTCTACTCGTTCGTGGCCTGATAAAAATAACAAAAGAGTAAATAGTGAAATTCACTGTTAATGAAAATGATAAATTACTTTTTTAACACATCACCGGGCCAACGAGCCCCCAACACGGTAAAGCACTTATGTTGTATGTACACTGACATAATCCCAACGCAGAACGTTTTAAGTGTCTTCTAAATACTAATAATACAGCCTATACTTATCGTATGGTTGACGAACAACCTGGAGTCAGAGTTTAAAACATATCATCTACAGTCGCCGCGTCACTTGCTCATGAATAAGGGCTCCGTAAGAGTCCGAAACTAGTCGGGCATTCCCGAATATCGACGTGAGTACAACCGATATATAGTAGATGACAGGGATAACACTCATGAAAGTTATTAGAGTTGAGACCGCCTGTAGGCCTCTGACATGTTACTCACCGTTGAAAAATCTCTTAGGTGTGCTGGTTTCCTCACGATGTTTTCCTTTACCGTAGCAACTGATAACTGATTTAAAAAACGCACATGATTTCGAAAAGATATTGGTGCGTGCTGGGTTTGAACTTGCGACCTTTGACTTGGCTTATTTATTATTTGGTCTTAGTATAATTATAAATAGTTTACGTGTCCCGCCTCTTGTTAAAGGCATGCAAATGTTGTCATACGGATACGACATTTTTAGTATCAGTTACAAACTTAGTAGTAACAAATAAAAATATTTTAACAAAGTTAAAGATTTTAACAATTGAAACTACTACAATAGAACGAGTACAAGAAGCGATATTTAAATAAAAATACTAAACTAACTATCGCGTTGTATGATTACAACACTGGAATTAACGCGAACACAATTTTTTAATATTGGCCTTACGTTTCGATCAAGTTTCGGCCGTGGTCACAAGCTACATACAAGAGAAATGTCCACCAATCTCTATTGAACGTCTTACAATTTGGTAGCAAGAGAGCCGAGTGTAAATACCAACTATTTCAAACCGTTCATCTGCTGTCGTGTCAGCGATCAATTTATCAAGATCTTTAGTAGATAGGTAGTATTTTTCATCACTCATAAATTCTGTCATACATTGAGTTTTAGTGAAGAAACATCGGGCTGATTAAATACTTCTTGGTGATTGATGCTTCCACTTTTAAAATACAAAAGTGTGACGTAATAATATTAGTTTGTGATCAATCGCTTTAGATTATAATACTTTTTATATCGTTTGGTCTAATGGCATTGCGTGTATAATTAAGTTTTTATGTGTATGTACGCTTAACCAAACAAGAAGTGAATAAACTGTTAGGACCAAATTTTTGGTCCTTTTTTGGACCAAAAAAGGACCAAAAATTCGAGCCGAATGTCAAATTGCATAATAATCTGCCAAGAGACTTATTGCCCGCCCAACACTCTGTATTGAGCACAATTTACAGTTGTATTGTAGATAACCATATGTAAAAATACAATTATTCATGGTGCTATAAAACATATAACATTAACCTACTGTCCCCCATTAACAATTTCAACAAACTCAGCGAAACTAAGCCATCGCAGATAGTCACAGCATTTGCAAAATCTTCTAAAACAATTACATTCATTCGTTCATTCGTATGCATCTGAATGAATGACCGCTTTCATACCGCACATACATACACCAGGGATACAATGGAACGGCTTTATTCTCAAAGCTAGGCTACAATAATGAAAGCTAAGTTAGCCACAAGTTAAATAGACACGGGGACATTGTATTGTATGGCAGAATATAATTTTGTATTCTAAAAAAGCAGTGCATTTGGAAAAATATTCTACAGAATAAACAAGAGATCAGAACTATGTTCAAACACAGCGTGATTATAATAATAATCATGTTAGTAAACGCTAAAAAGTGCAGAGGTATTTATGTTTTTTTTTACACCGCCTTACACTAAGGTGTACTCAACTGTACTGTATCATGGGTGTGTTTCACAAACATGAAATTTCACATACGTCTGATAATGATGATCCAATGGTTCAGCCATAAAATTTGGTTTTGTATTGAGACAGGCCGACTTTGGAATTTTTATAGTAGGTAAATATGCATAATCGCATGATTGAGATGTTTCATTGCATAATGAAACATAACTATACCTACAGTTATTACTAGTGTCTTACTTGAATACTTGCGAACTTACAAGCAATTTTATTCCAAGAAAAACCGGTAGTAGAGAAGTTTCCTGCGCAAAGTTTACATATCGCAGTTTGTTTTACATAATGGCTCCCAACGGCACCCACGAGCGAGCTTGTATCGTGCATACCAAACCTAACATACAAGTGAAAAATAAAAGTATATACTTAGGTATATATTTTATTACTCTACTAGCTGGACCCCGTGGTGTTACCCGCTACATTTTTTCGGGATAAAAAATAGCCTATGTGTTAATAAAATAAAGCTACCTCCATATGAAATTTTATTAAAATCCATTCTATAGTTTTTACGTGAAATTTTTTATAGTTATGTAAGATATACAGAAGTAGCTTTTGCCCGCGGCTCTGTCCGCTTTAGGTCCTTTTTCGGGTGTTAAACTTTCCATTCCTTTCATCAAAATCCTTCCAGCGGTCAGTCGTGAAGGCGTAACAGACAGAGTTACTTTCACATTGGGACCCACCCCATGTAATAGGGGGCGAGCCTATTGACATTAACAGGCCACAATTCTAGACTCTGTGTTGCTTCTAAGAAATACATATTTGCAAACTTTAAACCTAAATTAATAGTAAGTTATCGTTCGTTGTGGCGTTCTAAGAAGTCCTTTGTTCAACAGTGGACGTCTTCCAGCTAATGATGATAATGAACTAAAATTAAATATATAAAGAGCATCATAATAAAACAACATAACATCACGCCGTATTCCCTGAAGGGGTAGGCAGAGGTGCAGATATAGTACACCCGCATTTCGCCGGTTATGTTTTTGAGAATAATAATAAAACGCGAATAAATGGAGAAGGCATCCCAGTGTCGCCATGTCGTAGCGGCCTAAAATAAAATTACTGTTGAAAACTGACGTTGAAATTAGCGAAGTCGCAGACCGACGTCGAGTTACGTCATTTATTAAATTCTTTGTAAAACGATCCTTTGTTGTTCTTATATTTCTTTACTGTTATAACTGGGTATATAACTTCCTAAAGTATAAGACTGCCTCGTTGGTCTAGTGGTTGCTAAACGCGACTGCTGACTACGAGGTCCTGGGTTCCAATCCTGGGTCGGGCAACGTGTTACTGGGTTTTCCCATTAGGTAATTCTCAGTGGCAGCACGGAGTCTGGATCTGTGCTCGGTTGATGGCAATAGGCTGGCCCCCTATTACATTGGGATCTAAAACATAACTGGCGAAATGTGGGTGCACTATATGTGTACCTCTGCCTGCCCCTTCGGGGAATACAGGCGTGATGTTATGTTTTTTTTGTTGTTTTTATAACTGGATAGTATTTTATGTAAGCCTAGTTGACTGGTGGATTAATGGGCTATAATGCCCAAAGCTCATATGCTTAATCTTAAAACTGAGCGAGCCAAAGAGTCGCCTAAAACTGAGTGATTACCATGTTCTTGGTACTTTAAGTATTACACAAGGTCAAAGAATAAAAACTCAAGGTTTCATTCATGTTTCATAGGTACACTTAATACCGCTTCTAACTCCAGAAGAGGAAATGGTGAAGTTTTGTTACATTTTGGTTCTCCTTTGTTATTTTTAGATACCACTGGCTAATCTGCGTACCTCTTTGCTGATAACGGCATGTAAATATTATGACGCAGGTTATAATACTATAGTATCCTATGGTCCGGCCATAGCATCTCCCCAATTCGTTCCGTGTCGTGTGTGTGAAAGTCCAGAAGATGCTGCAGCGTCTTCTGTGCCACCACCAATACTGCGATAGCCCAAGCCGCTTGCCAAGCGTGGGGGTTATGCCCCCCCCCCCCCTAGGGGAAAGCCTTTTAGGTTAGGTCAAAGACGCAAGAAAGAGAAGATTGGCTGAGAGAAAGAGAGGGGTGTACACTTCTTCAACACGATGTGAATACGTTTCCCCAAACTTTTCTTTAAGTACCTAAAACTGTCCGTCTACTGTCTAATTCTTTCTATCATGTTACTACGCTATCTGTGAAAACTTGTAATTGGCCTTCCTTTACTAATGTATATCCTATTCTTAAGTTAGCTGTAAGTTTTCTAAAAAATAAAATAAAATAAAATAAATAAAATAAAATACCCAGCAGTGGGTGATATCAGGCTGTAATGATGATGTATCATGTGTTATATAAATGGGGTATAAAGGACTTCAGTCATAATGTTTGTCCTCTCTCCGATAGTATAGAACCCTTCGTTAATTGATGTCTGACACGCACTGTACCAGTTGAAGGCTAACGCAGACCGGGACGGCATGGCAAGAGATTTTCATTTTTACCAATTGACATTCAAACGTATTGTTATAGAAATACGACATAAATTGCCGTGGCATCCCGCCACAGTGGTTGCTAAGCGCGACTGCTGAGCACGAGGTCCTGGGTTCGAATCCTGGGTCGGGCAACGTGTTACTGGGTTTTTCCATTAGGTAATTGTCAGTGGCAGCACGGAGTCTGGCTTTGTGCTCGGTTGATGGCTATAGGCTCGCCCCCTATTACATTGGGACTAAAACATAACTGGCGAAATGTGGGTGCATTATATGTGCACCTCTGCCTACCCCTTCGGGGAATACAGGCGTGATGTTTATGGTTTTTATTTATATTAATTTGAGCAACTTGAAATTCTTTTGATATTGGCGTACATGTTTCTCTATATACTCCGCGGCGCTTTACATCAAGTTTCACTTTTGTGCGGTTGCCTGCCTTTTCAGACCAGTTTTAACTTGAACAAGGTCAAGAGGTAAATTACTGAGGCTTAAAGAGTTTGACTCCAGTGCCGTGCCTACTTTGAGGTTTAAAAACTGCCATACATTGCGTGTACTAGAAAGGTATATAATTATAGTTATAAAATTAGATCGTAGAAAAAAAATTTAACTGTGACTTAGGGAGGGCACCGTATCTATAGTAACTTGTAACTATATTTGTTAAAAATACGAACAAATACTCAAATTCTCAATACAAATGAACCCCAAAGCCTTTTATCACAGTTAAACCTAATCAAATCTTTACGAAGAAACTATAACGTCATCACACTAATATTAGAAAGGCGAAAGTTTGTGAGAGTGTGTTTGTTACTTCTTCACGCTCAAACGGTTGGACCAATTTTGATAAAATTTAGTAGGGCGGTAGTTGACACTCTGGATTAACACATTAGCTACTTTTTCTTCCGAAAACATGTAGCAGGAAACACCACGAGGCGCAGCTAGTCAACAGTAAAATTACTTGTATTTATAAATACTTTAGACTAGATTGCAATACATTTTTATTGTGGTAGCAATAACTATTTACATTAGCAAATAACCCACACAACCACCCAAAAATGTTTCATGAAATACCAATCTTTATAGTAGGCACAATACAACAAACAACAACCTAAAAGAAACAATTGCACACTATTTTCTAATTTCAAATCCAGACCTATATGGGTTTTTTTTTCCTTCCTTTTTTTATTCCTATGCGTGTCTGACGGTTTGAGTATTTCATGCGGCCTACCCAAATGTCCTTCAGATGGTACGAGACGGGGCGTCTGTAAGGACAGGTCGACTCACACTCGCCGTGGTTCTTTCCTAAAAAGACCACTTCTCAGACCACCTACACTGTTCTCGCATAAAATATTGAGCTTGTCTGGACTTTAAAAGAGACCTTGACCCCTGAGTTTGTTTCGGTATTTCTTCTCAGTGGTAGTCAGATAGGAAATGCCGATGCCATCTAATTTTTAAAAAAATGACGTGTAAAAGTGTTTTTTTTTAAACCTATTTACAGAAATTAAATCATTTATCATTTATATGGCCAATGCCTCTTCATTTACGGCCAGGTGCTCACTGCACATATATTTTAATTACGACCTACATCCCGCAACGTATTGGTCTCCAGCAAGAAAGTTCACAATCCTAGGAACCCAATAAAACCAATATCGGCACAGTAATTGTCAATAAAACCGCAACCAGTATTACTCCGACTGGCAGGATGACACGGATCTTGATATTCTAGATAAGTATAGCTCTCCAGACTGCCTCGTTGGTCTAGTGGTCGCTAAGCGCGACTACTAGCACGAGGTCCTGGGTTCGGATCCCGGGTCGGGCAAAGTGTTATTGGGTTTTTCCATTAGGTAAGGTAGTAATTCTCAGTAGCAGCACGGGGTCTGGATTTGTGCCCGGTTGATGGCAATAGGCTCGCCCCTATTACATTGGGACCTAAAACATAACCGGTGAAATGTGGGTGTGCTATATGTGTGTCTGCCTACCCCTTCGGGGAATACAGGCGTGATGTTATGTATAGCTCTCCATACTTCTATAGTATTTGACGACTTGATCGGCGCAGTGGTTAAGCGATTGAACTACTGCGGATTCGATTTAGTTCCGTGCGAGTCTGGGTGTTTGTGTATGTGATATTTCATGTTTGTGAAACGCACCCACGATACAGGAGAAATTCCTAGTGTGGGGCGACGATTGTTCGTTTTAGGGTTTAAAGATAAACGTCATAACACACATATCAACTCGGAAAGGGATCGTCAATGAGTTTTATTATTAAGGTTTATTACTCAAACGAAGGTAAGCACAAAGCCTTTCCATATTCTCTACATCGATGTTTCTAATTTTACAACTGGAACAGAGAACAAGAAGGAGCAATTTATTGCCGACGCCGTTAAAGATTTATACTCGAATTCTCCTCATACATACATGCGGGATGCTGGGAAATGCACCGAGTACTTGAGAGTGTAGTAGTGTATACACACAAGTACGTACTTGGTACATTTTGTAATGCAAATCTTTTATAGGTACTTGATGAAATAATTAATCTTTAAAATTATGTTTTACAAAGAGCTTTGCAGAATCGTCTCGTCATTGACTTAATTTTTCATGTATTCTAGCTACCCGCTACATTTTTTCGGGATAAAAAGTAGCCTATGTGTTAATCGAAGATGTCAGCTACCTCCATATGAAATTTCATAAAAATCCATTCAGTAGTTTTTACGTGAAAGAGTGCCAAACATCCATCCATACTTAAAAACTTTCGCGTTTATAATATTATTAGGGATTTGTTTGGCTCTATGTATGTATATTTGCATATATGATAGTTGATTTTATTTCTGCAAATAGGTTCTAAAAACACTATTACACGTCTTCTTTTTTAAAACTACATGGCATCGGTATTTCCTAACTGACTACCTCTGAGAAGAAATACCGAAACAAACTCATATTATCATAATTCGTCTTTCTATCTATAACTATGAATGTCTCGTGTAACTCCCCCACCTCCGTTTAATGAATTCATGTGCATATTATAAATAAGTTATCAGTTGAAAACCGGTAAAGAAAAACGTCGTGAGGTAACCGGCACACCTAAGAGATTTTTCAACTCTGTTTCATCAACTATACGATAAGAAGACCTTCCTATAGCATGAAACTAATATCATACATCATCATCATCTTCATCAGCCGGCAGACGTCCACTGTTGAACAAAAGCCTCTCCTTCAGAACGCTACAATGAACAACTCAACTTACCCCTATTATATCGAGAATAGCGTGATATTTTCACTATACCGTATTTTCTTTTTATATTCTTTGTATGATCCATTTATCAACTTGTTTTGCCATCAAACAAACAGCGTAGCATTATTGCTACGGTGCTACGGGCGTAGCAAATTCGTAGCACTTTGCTACGGGCTCTATATATTTTTATTTTTTGTTTAACATTATGGATGTATGGTGTAAAAACAATAATCATTATAAACTGCAGTTATTGTTAAATTATTGAACTTTATTATGAACTACCTGTGCCCCGCGGTGTTACCCGCTACATTTTTTCGAGATAAAAAGCCTGTGTTAATCCAGGGTGTCAGCTACCTCCATATGAAATTTCATCAAAATCGGTCAAGCTGTTTGAGCGTAAAGAGGTAACAAACATACAAACACACTCACAAACTTTCGCCTTTATAATATTAGTGTGATTAGTTGAAATACAAAGAAAAATAAAGTCCACAAATACAAGAAAATAAATTATTAGGTAAAGTTGTATTTTAAATTATTTATAAGTGCCTATAAATATGATTTATGAAACAAACTTTCATTTGAAATATCTTTATTATTTAAGGGTTATTGAAAAAACAAAACAAGTTACTGAATTTTCATAAAACTTGTCTCCTTCTATTTGTTCTAGAACTTATCAACGCCACATTCAAGACAATTATTGTAATTTCTACTATTCCAATCATCATAATTATGGTTTGTTTTGATTTATATAACCTCTACTAGCTACGCACGCGGTGTTACTCGCTACATTTTTTCGACCTAATAAGTAGCCTATGTCTTAATCCAGGGCTTCAACTACCTCTATACAATTTTTTAGCAAAATCGATCCATGCGTTTGAGAATGAAGAGGTAACAAACACACTCACAAACTTTCGCCTTTATAATATTAGTGTAATCAATTGATAGAATATAATTTATAGACTTAAATTGATGGTTTACAATAATACTGCTTAGCATGAGGTCCTGAGTTCTAATCCCGGCAGGCAAACTGTTATTTGTTTTTTCCATTAGGTAAATCTCATGAGCAGAAGCAAATCTGAATTTTAGTAGCAGGGAGTGAATTTGTGCCCGGTTCATGGCAATACGCTCCTCTACAACATTGGGATCTATTACATTACTGGCGAATTCGCAGGCGATAAACAAGTTAAATAATAAATACTAAAAGTGAGATAAAAGTCCAGATTGGAACTCCCCAGATAGAGCAAGCACGCCACCTAACTGTGTTAGAGGGAATTAATTTAATTTCCAGTGCTCCGGCCATCCATCGACTGCATCTGCCCCGTTCATGGGAGCTATCTATCTTCAAGACGGCTAGGGTTCCCACGAAAGAAACAAGAAACTCTTTTATCTAAAAGAAAAATACAGTGTTCCCAAAAAAATAATAACCAAAAACCCACTGTACAAGCTAAACTACCTTCATTTGCTTGGACCAGTGCCAACGGAGTCCTGCATGATATCCTAATCAGGCATAATTCCAGTCCCGAGGTAGCGATATAATTAAACGTCCCGACCAGGGCATCGTACCCGGAACCTCGGTAGTGCTCACTAATTTCCAGTGTTGTGGCAGGCGGCGGATGGAGCAGTTCCGGCTTTAGTCGCTATCTGTCTCTAATTAGGGTTGGCAGTAAAAGTTTTTATGACTTTTTGTATCTATTTTGCATGTTGCCACGCTAGGCTTAAATTTTAAATTGATAAAGGGAAACTTGAAAAATGATGGGCACGAGGCACGAGCGGGACTCGACCCCGCGACAGTCGCCATACCGTGGCGCATCATTTTTCAAGTTTCCCTTTATCAATTTAAAAAAAAGGTAATGGTTTTTTCATTTTCTTTTATGAACGACAAGATTTCATTTGGTTATAATTATTGTGAAAGAATGTTGGTGATCAATGCTCAATTCTTCTCTATAAAATTAGAGGCCTTTGCCCTACAGCGGGACAGTTATAGGCTGTTATTATTATGTATTACAACATTATAATAAAAATAAAAGCTTCATCTTGTAAAAAAAAATAGTAAATAAATCAATAAACAATTTTCTACACAAGTGCACCTGACATTTAACTAGCTTTGAGTGGCAGCCCTAAATCCCGGTATTTGTGGCAGCCCTAAGCAAGTATCCCGGTATTTGTAATACATAGTTGGCTCGTAAATCCGGTAGTTTATCGCTCAAGTTTTTTTATTATCACCATCTGGGGAGCAGGGGTTGTCACAAATGAGTATAAGGCCTTTTTTCCAAACTGTAAACTTTGAAAAGCTTTATAAGTTTCTGATGACTTCATTCGTTTTGAAGAGTTTTCCTAATTGAGGAAGAGGTTGAGAATAGGGGCTTATGATGTAATTTAGTAATAGTTATCTAGCTACGTCCCGCGGGACGGATTGATGGATTAAATTTTTTCGGGATCAAAAGTAGGCTATGTGTTAATCTAGGGTGTCAGCTACCTCCATAAGAAATTTAATCAAAATTGGTACAGTTGTTTGATTGTGAAAAGGTAACAAACATACAAACTTTCGCCTTTATAATATTGTGTGATATTATGAATGGAATCGTTAACAAATTCTTTTTAGTTAGCAAATCTTTTATATATTTTTTTCTAAACTATAGAAGTTAGAGATTTAATTTTTTCAGGCCAGTGTATTTTGTTGTTTTAAGTGGGTACTTACAAGAAACACTTAGGTAATGTTTCCTTCATTAAACAAAGGCCTCCCCTTTAGATAGGAGTGGGGGGGGGGGGTTCCGCTTGGCAAGCGACTTGAGTATCGCAGGGTAAAGTCACAAAAAACTGCTGCCCATCTTCTGGATTTTCCCTTAGCCCTCTTACGACACCCACGGGAGGAAAGGGGGTGGTCAATTCTAGGCCGGCTACCAATCAGCAGACTCTAAATATCTGTACTGTTTTTAGACCAAATATCCGCTGTTAAAACCTCTTTTAACAGCTGAATACCTAACCCTAAACCCGGAGCTTTTAAATATGGTTTACCATTACTAAATTAAGGTTTCCGGCTGCAAGCAGAAAATAGCCTATGTTTAACGAAACCCAGTTGAATAATTAAAAGTGGTTAGCGGCAGGTTAAGTCCGCGTCGTTAACTCGTTGGCTTAGGGGAGGAGGGGTGAGGGGGGGGGGTATAACCGAAACATGCGTGGGTATTTGAACGCAATGCGTAAAATCAGTGAGTTATTGCGTAGGAGTTTGATGGTAATCTATTTATCATATATGTGGACAAATTATATAATATCACGCCTTATATTTCTCAAAAGGGTAGGCGGAGGTGTATAGCACACACACCACATTTCTCCTGTTATTTAATAGGTAAGGGGGCGAATTATTGCCATTAACAAAGCACCAATCGAGACTCCGCGCTGCTTCTGAGAATTACCTAATGGATAAACTTAAACACTTTTCCCGACCCGGAATCCAAACCCAGGACTTCAAGGTCATGTGCTGCGATTAGCATCCACTAGACAGGCTAGCCTATACCCCCTATAACATAACCTATCCCTATATATGTCAATATGATTTTTTACAATTTTCCACATGAAAATTCAGATTTTGACTGACTCATTGATATTAATGTTCGGTAAAGGTTATGTTACGCAGTAAACACTAGCAATAACAAACCAATTTACAGTCGAGTCACGCGATTAACTAATTTAAGATGTATCCAATACAAAGGGCACGATAAACATCAATTAGTCTGCCCTAAAACCGTTAGAAATGGTTAACTTCACCTACTTTATTGTTTGAATAATGTATTAAAAATATTTACTTTTTTTATAGAGTGTAATTGTATGAATATTGTTCGAAAAAAAAAACCATTTTTTTAAAATCCCACACTAGGAATTTCTCCTATATCGTGGGTGCGTTTTACAAACATTTGTAGTGAGACCCACAGTCAAACCGATCACACGGTTTTGTGGGGCTTCGTTAATCTATGAACAACGCTGAAACATAATAAATAAATAAACATGAAATATCACATACGAATGAAGCGAAAGAAGTATGACAGGATCGTAGCAAATGGTAATCCGTGGTATCTGCCTAGCCATCTAGGAAACAGGCGTGACTTTATGTATATATGTATGTAATCGTAATAAATATTATTTACTATATATTCCGGTTATACTCACGGGTGTATTCGGGAATGCCCGACTAGTTTCGGACTCGATCGGAGCCCTTATTCATGAGCTGGTTACGCGGCAGAGTCGCGAGCCGAACTGCACTCACACTCACGAAAGTTATTATAGTAAAATCGTAATAAATTTCACAAACATTTTCTTCTAATTAAATCGTGGCTTGAAGGACACAAAAAAGCTTGTCATTTATAAAAGTCGATAGCTCAAAAAGTTCAAAAAGCACTCACGAAACAGTAAAAATTATAGGTCAAAGAATGGAGTAGGTATTTAACACTAACATACATGTTTCATTAGGCGTGCTTTCCTTCCCCCAGATAATGTAATTTTGCTTCTGTGAGGACTACAATGTGACTCACATGTACAGACGTGCCTATATTGTTCTCGAAATTCATTTACTTGGTATACAGCTGAGTATTAGCGTAAGTAAGTGCGCGTTTTGTGTTCGAGCCCCGAAATATAAATGTTACAATATGTTTATACGAAAGTTCTAGAAGTATGTGACGTATATTGGGCAAGGAATATGCGTTTACAGATATAACAACTATAATTATAGTCGAGTGGTTGCTAAGCGCGACTGCTAAGCATGTATTCCTGGGTCGGGAAGTGTTACTGGGTTTTTCTCTAATTCTCAGTAGAACCACGGAGGCTGAATTTGTGCCCGGTTGATAGGCTCGTTACCTATTACATACGGACCTAAAAAACATAACTGGTAAAATGTGGGTGTACTATATGTGCACCTCTGCCTAACCGTTCGGGGAATACAGGCGTGATGTTATGTTGGTAATTTTTGTATTAGCAGCTACATTTACCCCACCGTGTGTTGCAATATTATTTAATTAAACAGTCTAAATAGTCCACTCATAGACATTTATACATAAAACATACATTCTCATAAAAATACATTTTGAATAAACCCTTTTTTAAAGCATACTTGTAGTTTACCATCCCGTGTCTATTCCACAGCCGAAAATGATCTGCAATGCCAGCTGATAATATCAATAAAGTACGTAGCGAACGATAACACTAACGTAGGTGTTTAACGTGTTTTTGACGACCTGATCAGCGCAGTGGCTAAGCGATTGGACTGCTGCGCTAAGGGTTGCGGGTTCGATTCCCGCACGGGGCAAAACTTTGTGCGAACCACAGATGTTTGTCCCGAGTCTGGGTGTCTGTGTTTGTGATATTTCATGTTTGTGAAACGCAGCCACGACACAAGAGAAAATCCTAGTGTGGGGCGAAGTTTTTTTAAACAAAAAAAAAATTAAATCTTCTCTATCAATAAACAGTTCAAATCAGAAACATTTCCTCGAATCATTTCACGCTTCCAAATCTGCCGATAGGCTTCCATTACACAACAGATTCGTATAGATACCACCGCCTTCACTTACAGAGGAAACACGTTCAATTGAATGAGATGGATCAATCTTTTCCTTCCCCCTTTGCGTGTTTGGTTCGTGCATTCGTTCCGATCATCCTTTTTCCAAAAACCCGGAAACAAAGGAAAATGTTCCAATGATGAGCGCGGCTTAGAAATGTTTAGACAGTTTGTTTGGATTAAAGAATAAATGTCTACTTAATGGGTTTCTTAAGCTTCTCGTCTCGTTGTTTTTATATTGGGTCGACATTTTTTGTAATCCATACTTCGCAATTGTATCAAATGAATATTTCCCTAATATTATTACAAGTACATAAATTACAAATAAGTACATAAAAAATGTTAAATTATTTATTGTTATTTTCGATCTTCGGAGTCGGCATTTGTCAGCAAAAGAAGCCGAATTTAGTCTTGATTTTGACAGATGATCAAGACTTAGTGTTGGGCGGAATTAAACAGTGATAGTGATGTGCAAATAAATGAATTAGGAATTATTATAAACGCGAAAGTTTTTAAGTATGGATGGATGTTTGTTACTCTCGAAAAAATATAGCATATAACACCGCGGCGCGCAGCTAGTTTTTCAATATTCCCTAAACAAAATCAAAATCTGGTCTATTTCTAAGGAATCAATTAAAGCATAGCAAAGACACAAATTTACATAGTACAAAAACAGCAACCACAATAACATTTTCGGCTTCCAACACAGCAAAAACCATGCTAAAGTTCAATAAAGTTCAAACACAATCTGCACAGCCTTGTGAACTTCTAACCGCATTTTCACTCAACCCAGAGGGAATTACAAACAAACTAGAATCCCTTTTGACGGCCCTTCAAATATTTGGCCCTAAAGTTACTAATAACTTCTTGACACCTACCAATTTCAGCCAATCTCTTACACACTGACACGCCTATCTCCCATGGGTGACAGCAGAAAGCCAGAAACGACGGCTTCATTGTCTTTCTACATCGCAGAATTTCGACAGAAGAGAAGAAGTATTCTTCTTTGTCAGGAAATGAAAAGTTTGAAGACGATGGAAGGTTTGACGACCTGACTGGTGCAGTGGCTAAGTGATTGGACTGCTTGTGGTTGTGAGAACGATTCCCGGGACAATTTGTGCGATCCACAGATGTTTGTTATTATACCTACTTTGTCTGTCCACCACCCTAAGGTTGTAGATAGATAATGCCTCAAGTATTAAGTCTGCCTATGTAAGATTTGTTGTTGCATGTAGTTTTTTATCTGTATATTATATAAATGAAACTTCACCCCATACCTTAAGAGGGCTTGATAAATTTTGTTTTTGTAGAAGACCAGGGAAGGTTTTAATGACGGAAAGAAAATCACCGGATCAGCTAGTAAATAAATAAATAGAAGTGTAAACGTAAAACATTCAATACTACTCGACTAATTATGTTCCAAGATTAAACATACAAAACAAACTGGGCCAAACTAATCTAATACTTAATTAGTTACTAAACTAAAACATCTACTTGTGTGTCTAAACAACATCTCAAGTTATACCTAGGCTCAGTTTACCGCGGTTTTGTGGCGTGTCAGGCATATTGTTAGAAACTCCTAAGAGAAAGTACTAAATATTATATAGGTATTATAAGATAATTAATTTGCAAAGCCCCCTTACCACGAACTCAGATTTTTAATTGTCGGGCATTCTCAAAATACCCGTGAGTCACACTCAGACTACAAAGCAAATAGTTATAACGATTTTAATAATATAAAAAAAAATGATAAAGGAAACTTGAAAAATAATGGACACGAGCGGGACTCGAACCCGCGACTTTCGCCGGGCGCGGTGGCTCAGTTGGCAGAGCGCAGCGGTACGGCGAAAGTCGCGGGTTCGAGTCCCGCTTGTGTCCATCATTTTTCAAGTTTCCTTTATCAATTTAGATTTAAGCCTAGCATGGCAACATGCAAAAAAAAAAAAAAAGATACAAATAGTCATATAATATAAAAAATCTTCCGCTCCCTTACCGTGAAAATAAAGCAGGACAGTTTACCATGTAGAAGCGAAACGCAGCACGTGTAGTATAATGCGACGTCTCTCTTACTCAAAGATTGTATATCCAGGGTGTCAGAATGCTGCAGCGATCCCGCCTCCCCGCCATCCAAAGCGCAAAGCAGGCAGGTCACAGGTGAGGTTTTTAGTGGGTAGGCCCCTGGATCTTATTGGGTTCGGGGGAGAGTCCCACATACCCCCGTCGTCTCCCAACGGCGAGGGATGCGTAACGCATTTCCCTCACGATAAAAAAAAAAAAAAAGGGTGTCACCTACCTCCATACCAAATTATATCAAAATCGGTCTAACCCGTTTGTGTATAAAGAGTATGTATAAAGAAGAGTATGTATGTATAAAGAGTACAAACACTCAGACTATCGCATTTATAATATTAGTGTGATTCATATTAAAATGTATTACTAATACAGTCAACACTACTCAAATAGCGTTTCTCCCGGCCGGCTCCAAACATCTCACTACACTCGGTATGGCGCAACCCCTTTTGCTCCACTGAGCCGAACCTTTTACCCGTAAATCTACTTTCGCGTAGTAATGTTGAAACATTTCAGTTTTTCTGAATATATGAGCAAATCACTCGTAGGTACCGCTTGTGCAACCTTGTTAGTGGAGGCTGTAGATTTGAGATCAACTAGCAGATATTAGATTAATATAATAGTGTTTTAGGAATAGCTTTTTCGAAACTTTCCAGCTTTCCAATACATAACATGATACGCCTGTCTTGTGTGGGTAGAGGGTTATAATAACATAACATCACGCCTGCATTCCCCGAAGGGGTAGGCAGGCACATATAGTGCACCCACATTTCGCCAGTTATGTTTTAGGTCCCAATGTAATAGGGGGCTAGCCTATTGCCAGCAACCGGGCACAAATCCAGACTCCGTGCTGCTACTGAGAATTTCCTAATGGAAATCCCAGTAAAGCTGCCCGACACGGTATTCGAACCCAGGACCTCGTGCTCGGCACTCGCACTTAGCAACCACTAGACCAACAAGTCGGGGTTATAATAATAATAATTTAAACATTTGTATAGACAGTAATTACTTGTGTGAGCTGTCTCAAGATATTATCGTTATATATTACATCTATTATGGCAACCCCCCTCCAAGAGGGAAACCAAAAACATGTCTCCTACCCCAAACCCAAAAGATAAACGTAAAAAGAAACAAAACCTATCAACATTGTCCACAAGCAAAAAAAAAATTCAATTAAAGCTAACCCGTAAACGCGACAGAGGCTACAAAAGCCATCGTTAAAATTATATTCCAGAGGGTTTATTTACATTTCAATACAACACAATCGACTTCCGATTCTATTCGTAATTGAATTGAATGCGTTAATATTTCCACGTATTTGAACAGGCCTGCCTCCAATTTAATGGAATTCAACTGAAACGTGGTGTTAATGAAATATACATATTGTATAGTCATAGCTGATGTAAAGAATAAGTTATTAACTTGAATAGTGAAGACTTAGACATTAATGAAGTCTATGTGTATAATGGTTTTTGAGTTATCATCATCAACCGGGAGACGTCGACTGTTGAACAAACGCCTCCCTCTTAGAACGCCACAATTAACGACAACTTGCCCATTGCATCCACCGGTTGCCAGCAACTCTGACGATGTCGTCGGTCCATCTGGTGGGAGGCCTACCAACTCTGCGTCTTCCGATTCGTGGTCGCCACTCGAGAACCACCGTTCATAAACAGCTCAAAGCCTTTGTTCTACAGAGGGCGTCATCCGGCTGATGATGATATTGATGTGTATATTCATCAACATCATTAACCCGTGGCAGTCCACTGTTGGACATCGGCCACATTATGGTTGCTGCGTAAGAAATAAAATAATAGGACAAACTGTTCCAATATTTGTTCCTTCTGATATTGTATCCAAAGGTGGTTAGGAAAAGATCGCTTTTAAAAGTAAGCTTCCATCAAATACTTTTATGTTTTCTATATTGATCTAAGGTGTACAACTGTACATACCACCTACTTTATGTTTCCTAGGTAAAAACGACAGTAAAACGTATAAAAACCATAAATTTGGAAGTCTTAAATTTAAAAACATAAGCATAATAAATTAGATTATTTTACAAAAACAAAGAAATGCGAGTAGAAAAGGGACCTCAAAGTCTGTATGAGTAAATCTTAATTCGTCACGTCATATCCATTTCCTAGGGGCGTTATTCATTCATCCGTGACGTCAGCAGTTATATCGGTTACATCGGGTATTTTCGTCACAGCCGAATTTTCCCGAACGTGTCTTAGTACCGGTAAACAAGAATCAATTGTATGTGTTTACGGAGCATTGAAACAGTGATAGCCGAGTGTTATCACCATCGGAGTGCCAAGTCAGAGGTCGCAGGTTCAAAAGCCCAGCACGCACCAATTTATTTTCGAATTCAGTTGCTAAAAACTGTGAAGGAAAACATCGGATAGATTCTTCAACGGCGTGTAAAGCCATGTTAGAGGCCTACAGGCGGTTTGAACTCAGACACCAGGTTGTTCATCAACCATCTGGTAAGAAGAGGACTTGTCGTTTCTTCTCTTCTTCTTAGGACACAACTCTGGTTTGAATAAAGAAAGGTTGATATTTCAATTTATTTTTTCTTTATCTTATCTACATCGATATTTGATATCAAAAAGTTATATTAAATGAAACATTATTGTCTCATAATCTCTTATATCTAGAGCTAGAATTCTTTATATTTCCAAGAACAATATAAGATCACTCACTTGTCCGTCTGTCACAGCGAATATTGTTGGCGTGATAAACAATTTAAGAATTTCTCTGCCACTTGTATTTATGTAGCTATAGGTATGAAATAGAAAACGATAAAAAGCATTTAGGCATTTATAAAAGCACTTACACTTAGCCACTACGGTAATAGGCAAATAATACTAGGCGGAAATAATCCTTAACCCACCTCTATCTATCTACTATCTAACATGATACAGCACACACACACGCCCGCACGCTCACACACACATTCACTCGTATCACTCTGTTTTTGTTTAGACTCCGCGTCTCCTAATACAGGCATCTTATGCTTGAAAGGAGGCGCAGGACCAACGGCTACATACCTTCTGAAACACGGATCTGATCTCTCTCCGGTCGTGTCGGTCTACCATCCAATCGGACTATGGGAGTGAAGGATTAGGGAGTGCAGCTGTGTTTGCGCGCATACTTGTGCACTATAATATCTCCTGCGTAGCTGACTAGTCTCAGCTGAGACAAGCCGCTGTGACCAAAATTTGGTCAGGAGAACTTTATGCTCAAAAGGAGGGATTCATCGCAAATACGTTGTACAACTGTGATAATCAAATATTATTTTATTTACTATTGTATCATAGTTTTTTGAACTAAACACGGTGAACGTACCTGTTAACGTAACTGTTAAACTCATCTGAGATTATAGACGTAAGTGGCTCTTAACTTATCCTATATCCGAATGAACACGAAGAAAATATAAAAATATTGCCATCATGAACGCAAGATTACAATTTACAGCTGCACAATAAATTGGCGTTGATGCTTAATGTACCATAAAATATTTTTATGCGACGCTTTGCCGTTAAATCTTTTATATATGGCGATGTTTTTGCATTGAATTTAATCTGTCGTTGACTTAACTGCGACTGTATCCGTACTTTAGAAAAATTATCGTGGAGTTGTAGCTGGGATTTTTACCCGACTGCGCCAGACGAGGGCTTAGGTTTTTCGAGTGTATGTATCCCTACTATTATAAACGCGAAAGTTTGTAAGTATGGATGGATGTTTGTTACTCTTTCACGTGAAAATTACTGATTGGATTTTAATGAAATTTCACCTAGGCTACTTTTTATCCCGAAAAAATGTAGCGGGTAACACCGCGGGGCGCAGCTATAATTATTATAAAGGTGAAAGTTTGTGAGTGTGTTTGTACCTCGTCACACTTAAACGGCTCTGATTTTGATGAAATTTCATATGGAGATAGATGACACCTTGGATTAACACATAGGCTATTTATCCCAAAAAAATGTAGCGGGTAACACCGCAGGGCGCAGCTAGTATAGAATAATGGCGTCACAGATATGTATACTGAAAGCAGCCTTCTACTCAGGAGATATTGTCGTGCAGTGTGGTGCACTTTCTTTTCCCTTCAGATTCATCGTACGATGTAACTTTACGATGACGATACGAATGGAGAGAAATCAGGCACTGGACCATCAGCCAAGACACCATTCTTTGATACACAACGGTGTCCAAGACATCTAGTTTGCTTGAATGTTACTTAAAGTATTTATGAATATGATAAATAAGTTGTATCTACCGACTACTTGACTTGCTGCTATTACCTCTTGCAGTTAACATCGAAATTATATATTTTATCTTCATGCATTCCTGCAGTTCAAACTGAGATCAGTTCTGGTGCAGAACCAAAAAAAGCCCTAACTACATAAGGGTCTAGATCTTTGTTCAATGTCTGTAAAATAACAAAATATAGAACACGTACTACATTATTAACGTTAGAAAATATCTCTTGCATCATCAATGGCCGCCAGTAACACACACAAAACTTTAAAATGCACCTCGTTCTAAACTCTCCAGTATTTGAGCTTGCACGTGTGTTTGAGTTGCTTCCTACCCGCACGTGCGCCCGATATGAGTCTGTTGACCTGTGAGATGGAAACTATTGTTGGGTTCGTTCAGTATACGAGCGCAAAGATAGAAATGATTCAAGCAAAAAACTTTACAACCAACGTGAGTAAAGATAGGGGATTGTGTGACTGGCGAGAACGTCAAATGCTAGAAAAAAACTAGTCCCAAACACAGAAGAATCTACATAAGTATAGGCATCATATCTCGTCCATCTTCTTCCTCTTCTTATTGTATGGTTAATGAACAACCTGGTGTCTAGAGTTAAAATATTCGCCTGTTTGCTTGGCTGGCTTTACACACTGTTGAAAAATCTCTCAGGTGTGCCGGTTTCCTCATAATGATGTTTTCCTTCACCGTTTTTAGGAACTGATAACTTATTTATAATACGCTCATAAATTCGAGAAGACATTGGTGGAGGCATGTTTAAACTGTGCGATTTATTTGGTCCGTGATCAAACCTTAAATTTGTCCTTGTCAAGTTTAATTGCAGCAATCGATACATTTATATTGACAATCGATGCCGATATTGACGTTAAAAACGATGTGAAATCGTTCGTGATAGGCTGTCAGATAACATCACAGTACAAGCGTTTTACGTTAGGCTTAGTTTTAAATGTAAGCTTTGTTTAGCATTGTTTTATATTGCCTGAAATAAACGTTTATTATTATTATTCTCTTTATTCATTCATATTACCTTACATTTTATATTTTTAAATAATATAAAAAATACAATTTTTAAAAATATAAAATATAGTCGCCAACCGGCATCGGGAACAGGTCCTAGCTGCCGGTGGTTAGGACTCCAAAGAGAGGAACCTCCTGACTATACGCGCCGTGTCAAGAAGTACCGCCTTTTGCATCAAGCCCTTAACCCAGCCGCCTAACGCGAGCCTCCGAAGATGTTGGTCGAGGCTCTTGGCCATTAGGCCATTGACTGTAACAACTATCGGCACAATGATTGCCGAGTCCACCTCCCACATGTCGACAATCTCGTGCGCTAAATCCAGATATTTAATCTGTTTATCCTTTTCAGCTTTCACGAGATTCTCGTCATGCGGGATAGTGATATCGACAATCACTGCGCGTCGTTCCAATCGATCTATCACCACTATATCAGGCTTATTGGCAACAATAGTCCTGTCAGTAATGATAGATCGATCCCAGTACAGTGTGACATGACTATTTTCAAGAACTGGGTCGGGCACATACCTATAGTACGGTAACTCTGATTCTACAAGGTCATATTTCAGAGCAAGTTGCTGATGTATAATCCTGGCCACTTGGTTATGTCTGTGCAAGTATTCGCCGTTAGCAAGATGAGAACAACCAGAGATAATATGTCTTAGGGATTCACCCGGCCGGTGACATGCCCGACATATGTCAACCGTGCCATCCTTAATTATATATTTCCGGTAATTATTCGTCATGATAACTTCGTCCATAATTGCACAAACAAACCCTTCGGTTTCTCCAAAGAGATCACCGAAGCGTAGCCAAGAGACGGACGATAGAAGGTCTACATCGGCTCCATGAAGAGCCTTGTAGAACCGTCCGTGTAGCTCCTTGCTCTGCCATACCTCCCTGCGATCATCTGTATCTAGTACTGCAGGTTTGCGCCAGTTCTCTTTAGACAAGGATAACGGGGTAAGGCCCTTATCAACTGCAACTACATTTCGATGCATCCCCACGTCAGTCTTTAAAAAGTATTCCCGGAGGTTGCACACCTCACGATTATGGAGGGTCTTAGCGTTTAAAAAACCCCGACCCCCACATTTTCGCGGGATGTACAACCTCATCACGGAAGACCGTGGGTGATGCATTCGATATGCAGTAAGCATTGTTCGGACCTTCCTATCCATGGTGTCTAACTCTGTCTGAGTCCATTTGAGTATACCGAAAGAGTACATCAAGACTGGCATGACCCAACTATTAAAGGCACGCACTTTATTTCCACCTGAAAGAAGGCTTTTAAGCACTTTTTTCAAGCGGCCATAAAAACGTTCCTTGAACAGTTGTTTCATGTCAGTCTCTTTTATACCTAATGATTCCGATATACCCAAATATTTGTAGGTCTCGGTTGAAGAGAGGGCTTTAAGGTATGTGGAATCTGACAGCTGTGTTCCTTCAGATTCCACAACCTCTCCTCGTTTTACATGGATGAGTGCACATTTATCTGCGCCAAATTCCATTCTGATGGATCTACTAAAGCTTTCAGTGATTTTTAGTAGATCCATCAGCTGTAGACTACCTGACGCAAACAGTTTCAGGTCATCCATGTAAAAAAGGTGAGATATTACCTGACCTCCTCTTTTCAACCGATAACCCAGCCTTGAGCTCTCTAGTAATGTACTCAGGGGGTTCAAGGCTAGGCAAAACCACAGTGGGCTCAAACTGTCACCCTGGAATATCCCACGTTTAATCCTGATAGGGTCGCCGTATTCGCGGGTTTGCCGGCATCCAGGATATTGAAGTATTGTCTTCCATTGTCCCATACACGACATCAAGAAGGCGCGTAGAGTTGCATCAATTTTATACAACTCCAGCACCCTCATGAGCCATGCATGGGGCACGGAATCATACGCCTTCTTGTAGTCTATCCAGCATGCCGACAAATCCTTACGATTACGTCTGACCTGTCTGTTAATAGTCATGTCAATCAAGAGCAGCTCCTTAGTACCACGTGATCCCTTCCTACATCCATTTTGAGCGACATTCATGATGTTGTTACTGTCAATATGTTGACAAATTTTTGTCTTCAAAATGGATGTAAGAAGCTTATATATAGTAGGCAGACAAGTGATCGGCCTATAATTTTTGGGATCCGTGATACTACCTGACTTGTGGAGCAGATGGGTAACTCCTGTCGTTAGAAACTCTGGTAACGACCCAGATTCTAAGGCCAATTGAAACTGAGACGCCAGGCAACCATGTGAACTACGTAGCCATTTAAGCCAGAAATTGTGCAATCCGTCTGGTCCAGGAGACTTCCAGTTTGACATCAGACGGACTGCACTGGCTACATCATGGATGGTAATGGTGATTTCAGGCATTGTTGGTAGTAATTCACATGATTGTTTGACGTCCTCAATCCAATCCCCTTCAATGTGGTTGACGGGCACCGACCAGATGCTACGCCAAAATTCATTAGTAGTATTATCATCTGGTAAGTGCACGTCAACCACACCATTATCCGGTCGTTCCCAGTTTCTATATACCCATTTTTGGTCTCTCTGGAATAAGCGGTTCTGGGAGTATCGGTCCACTCGTCGCTTATACCTACGAATACGGTTTGCCCATGCACAAATTTTCTGTTTTAGGAAGTCAATGCGTTCTGTGACTCGAGACAAATATTCTAGGGGATTGATATCAATCCCCGAGAATGCTCGCCTCACAAAACGCATGACCCTAGGGCGAGTATTGCCGTCCCTAAAAGCAACAAGCTTGCCAATGAGCGCTCTGGTCTCACCAATACGACGTTCGATCCTGCACTGCCAGGCTGGAGAGGCATTAGATGGTCGAGTAGTTCTAGTCGTTGGAAACTTTATGTTAGCTACTCGACATGCCGCAACAGCCGCGCAGTACATGATCGAATGTGTATCGTCGAGATCTTCACTGCTATCAAAATAGATTGGTAGCAGGGAATCCAGAGCGCACACAAGCGCCCTATTTCTATTGTGCATAGGCAAACGCGGTAAACGCGGTCTAAGTTCGGGTGCTGTCGACCGATATTCCCGAAGCACACATTCCAGAGTGCTCTTTAGTTGTTCACTGCACTGGGTACTTACAGTAATAGCCCTATCATCCCCCTCATCTTCTTGTCGCTGATGGTGTTGTACAGTTTGCGACGAGGTAGGTATAATACGGCTATTCTGCCTCTCAGAACGAAGCGTTTCAAGTACGGCATCACTCAACAAGTGACATCGTTGGATGGCTCGTACCTGATCCGATAGTCGCTGTGTCGTTACGTTGACGGCTGGTTCAAGAGCCTGAAACAAAGGAAGTATTCGACTACGGTACGTAGTCAAGTTAGTTCCTCCGTCTGTAGCCCCAAAGTATGCGCGCATGACGTTGACGTTCATTGCGTGTGTCCATCGCATGCGCTGCACACTTCCACCGGCAGCGAGAACCCTTTCAGAAGCCGGTTGGCCTCGGGGTCCCAAACTGGCCGGCGGTCGGTCTCTTCCTCGCCGACGTGGTGGGCTCGTCGGCGGTGAGAAGTACTCGTCACTCGAGCTCGACGCAACTGCAGCCGGAATAACATCACTTGCTGTAGATGTCCGATTCAACGGCTGCGAGGCGGAGCTGAGCAACGAGTCCGGAGATGGTGGGCGTGTGGTATGTTTTCTGGCTTGGCTCCTCGTAATCATCACTTAAAAAAAATCTTGTTTGACAGGTTGACATGACAGAAAAACAGATTGTATGACATGTTATTTGTTCTTTGCTATTTATTATTTTCTTTAGTTTATCTAATTTGTAGGTTTTGTAGGTTTTAATGTTTGAATCCAGCAATTTATACAGGTATACGTGTATAAAATATTGTATAATTATTATAAATTAAAAATTAAAGACAAATTGTAAAATGAATAAGTGACGTAACAAGATGAGGGGTTGCCAGGTTATATTATTATTATTATTATTATTAAATTTAAGAATCTGCATGCACAGAACTGGCATTAAGAAAAATATTACCTGGTATTATTTGAATGTTTTTTTTATTTTTTGAGTTTATTTGCCATTTATTATTGAAGTCTTTGATTGTTAGATCCGCAAATATACCTATAAATATGTTACAAATTACGGGGGTAATTTGTAACATATTTATAGGTATATTTATAAGGACTATTTTTATAAGGAAGGGGTTCCTTATAAAAATAGTCAGTTGAACAATTGAATAAATTTTACCTGTCAATTTCATTTGCATGTCAAAAAATAGAGATGTGACAATCAATCAACTTAAGAAGGTTATGTTGGAACGCATTTTTAAATTTAAATTCCTGATACGTTTTTACTTTTTACAACAACTGTATAAGCTAACATAATTCGATTTTATAAACATTCTATATTTAATTTTCTCAAAATTGCCCTTCTATCTGTATCTCTTTACTCTTTGTTACTTTAAAATGTTGGTGGAAATGTTGTTCAGGTATTCTACTATCTTTACTCCGCTGTTAAAATTGAATTGGTGCTGCTTTGTCGCGAAATAGTCTAGATAGATGGAAGTAGTATTTACCGCTACGGTACGGATCCAATCTTGATTGCCTGTGGTTTAAAGAATATTGTTGCTTACATGTTGCTAATTCTTCTTCTTTTTAACGTATGGTTGATGGACAACCTGGTGTCAGGCTATAGGCTGTCCCCCTATTACATTGGGACCTAAAAAGAAACAACTGGCGAAATGTGGGTGTTTTATATGTGCACCTCTGCCTACCCCTTCGGGTAATATAGGAGTGATGTTATGTATAAGAATCTATCTTGACTATTTATATGAGTGAATGCAAGTGACGTACATAAATAAAATTCTTGGTTAAAATCACCTAGAATTAAAAGCCCACGAAAAATAATACGTTAAAAACTCGCTTTGCTTGCAGTAAACTGAAGAAATTTGAATTTATGTATAGACAAGAGTTATGTTTCGGCGATCGGAACTTTTATTAAAAAAATATTTATTTATTAATTACAATTTAATTATATAAAAACAGGATATAAGGATGATGGCTGATGTTAGACTGAATTACAAAACAAGTATTATATTAAATCTGCTATTGGATACAATGCTAAGTTGCACTTTAATAGGTAGGTTGGCGGTGATGCGTTCTCAGCAGAAAGCGGAGGTTACGCTGAGTTAACTCCTCCCTCCATAAGATAGAAGCAACTCTTGCTTCTGGCGGCGTCCTCGCTGCCTTTGGTGTTTTCCGGGATCTTAGTGGTCTTCCATTTGTACAGCTTCCATGATGCTGCAGCTGCCAACAAGATGTAGAGGAGTATTGTTGTCCAACTGGGTGTTGCTATTATCATTGGCCAATTAATGTCATCTGGCACGGAGAAGTCACTTGCTTTGTTTATAAGTTCGTGGATGCTGTCTAGCGAGATATCTTCTAAGTGTAATTCGTATTTAACTGTTTCTTCTAATACGTTATGTGTCTCCGGCAAAGGTATGACTTCATTAATGACGAGTGTGTTTGTATGTGCTCGTAAAGTTTGGTTCATGACGTTAAGTTGACAATCTTCTGTTAATGTTGCTAGGTAAATTCCAGTTAGCCGTTTATAGTCTGTCTTGAGTTTGCATTGCGTTTTAATGATTTCGTCTTCCTTCAAGATTACTAGCCAATTGTTATCACGGATATTTTGAATTTTTCCTCTTTTTAAATTCATCTTAGCATGTGTGCAGTTAGCTTGGCGATGCTGGATTAAAGATGGGATGCAATCTTCCGTATCTTCAAGTTTTCTTGTGTCTAGGGACTTGCAGAGCTGGGTGTCGTCGGTTAGGGGCTGACATTCTTCTTCCAGGTAAGCGTACTCATCGTTCCCAAGTGCAAAGTATTTGGATTTAGGTATAATAGTTAGGTTGTTTTTATTGGGAATGGAGTATAGATGAATTAGGTCATAGGGTTCTGAGGCTACTGATGGGATTTCTAGGATAAAATTTATAGAGTGTACTGTGCTATAAGCCTTAACCTTTATTGATTTTTCTATCTTATGTATATTATTAAAACTGATATCAGCTACTGGTCTAAATGAATAAATTTTATCTAAATTAATTAATTCCTCGATAAGATGCTGAGGGCTTATAATACTAGGATGCATGGTGCCTAATTGGGCAAACGTCATAGCATCTTCTAATAACATTAATCTATCTAATATAATCTGTAAACTAAAGTCTATCTGTACGTATATCTCTAGAAAATGTAACTGATTCGCTACGCTATTAGAACTTACAGTAATATTATTTAATAAGCTAGCCAGTTGTTTCTGATTGTTATTAATTTTACCTAATTGTTTACTAAACTGATCTATTGTACTTTGGGCTAAAACTAAGGATTTTCTTTGTGTGTTCTGAACACTAATAAATCTATTATTAATATTTAAAATTTCCTGTTCGAATTTAGCAGCATCGTTTTGGTCTAGGTTGCCAGTTATTGATTTAACGACTGTACCTAGGCCGTCAATAAGACCGCGTTTCTTCCTAATATGGGGTATTAAAAACTTAATCTTCTTACTAATTTGGTTAAAACTATATTCTATTTGATCTCTGTACGTTTTATGTAACATTCCAGATGCTGTGCTTTCGGTTGCGTTAGTGCTAGCATATAGAGTCATAAGTTGGATAGACGTTAAATGTAAGTAAGTTATATTATAAACACAAGCGAGACTAAAGTAATTATCCTGTTTGAGGATATGGCCCTGTTTCAAAAGAAGGATGCCGTTTTCATTATTTACAGGGTCAAGGGTTACTGTTCCTGTGGCGTAGAGCACGACGGCTCCAGCGACGAAGGTCCTGCAACAAGGTGAGGTCTCCGTAGTAGCTTAAAATGAACCCTGATAGACTTAGAATTTGGATGATTACCTATGATTTCAGCTACGTTGTTCGGGTGCAAGTGAATGATCCTGTAGGGTCCTTTGAAGACTGGCTTTGTTTTATCGCTTCGCGCAGACTTTGCTACCTGTTTATAAACAGTTTCACCTACCTTAAACTTGATTTCCTCTGCTTCCTGGTTCCGTTTGGCAATGACCTGTTCCTTATTTTTAGACATGTGTGCTGCCATGCATTCTTGTACGGCTTCTGCATTGGCACGGTGTTTAATAACATAATCCTGATAAAACTCTTTTGGATAGTATAACTCTAACGGGTTTCTCGATGCTGTGTGTCCGAATAATAGCTCGTGGGGTGTGTAATCTGTTGCCGAATGAATAGCATTGTTATATGCTATGATAGAGTACTTCATGATTAACTGAATGGGATCATCTTTATTAGTCATTCGTTGAATTCTGATTATTTCGGCTAATGTTGAATGTAGCCGTTCGACAGGTGAGTTAGAGTTCGGGTTATAAGGTGTAGTAAAGTGTATATGGATATTATGTAAAGCACATATTTCTTTAATAACGTCATTGTCGAACTTACTGTCAGAGTCCGTTGTGATCTTACATGGTAAACCTAATACTGAGAAAACGTTTAACAGAGCATCTGCTATGTGCACGCTACTACATGCGTTCAAAGGGACTGCTTGAGCATACTTTGAGAAGTTATCTATAACCGTAAGAAACGTTGCTCCGCCTGTTGAATAGAGGTCCATAAATATATGTTCCATCGGTTTACGAGGTGTGTCAGTGATAGCTAAAGATGGTTTAAGAGGATTACGCTCATACTTAGATTTTAAACAGGTGTCGCATTGATTGACATATCTTTGAATAGTTAGTAGCATATTCGGCCAGTGATAATTTCTATGAAGCTGCTTATATGTCTCCTGAATACCACGGTGAACTGTCTTTCCTTCATGGTATTTCTTAATTAACTCTTGTTGTTCGGTTTTGTTCTCTACAACGGTTACTCTGGAGGTACATTTAAGTAATTTCGGACCACGCTCGTTAAATATCGTAGTATACACTCTCGAGAACGCTAGGTATAGTTCCTCGTTATAAAAATAGCAATGAAACACACGGTCTGCAATTGTATGTTCCTTTAAAAATCTTATTATCTCTGATTCAGTGTTATTAATAGGTATAAAAACATCTTTAATTACTATCTTAGAATTAGTGGATCTGTTATCTACTCTATAGGTGGATCCGGGTGTTGATCTAATATGAAACTGCTTAAGTTGTCTATCTATGGCGTCCGAAATTATAGGTATACCCTTATTTTCGTTATCTGGTTGTGTGTGTCTTGTGGAGACTAATTCCGGTTCTGCTGACACTACGCTCATACTATCTGATTCGGTTCCTAAACGAGATTCAGGCCTACTGGGATTCTGCGGTTGTATATTTTCGTTTTCAGCCTCTCTACGCACGTTGTCGAATATTCTATTAATTATCTCGTCGTCCTCATTATCATCTAAGTTAACTGCTAGTGAATCTTTACTATGGTGAAAAATCTTAACGCGAGATAAAGCATCTGCGTTAGTGTTTTGACGACCCTTTTTGTATACGACTTTAAAATCATATTCCGCGAGTTTTAGACGCCATCTAGTGAGTTTCGAATTTGGATCTTTTAACGACATTAACCAGGTTAGAGGTCTATGGTCTGTGTATATAATAAACTTTCTACCGTAAAGATAGGGTCGGAAGTATTTAATTGACCAAACTATTGCGAGTAATTCTTTCTCTATGGTTGAATAACGAGACTCAGTATCTGACAGTGTCCGGGACGCATATGCTATCGGTTTATCAGAACCTACGGTACCTTGAGATAGGACCGCTCCTAATGCAACATCTGATGCGTCAGTAGTTAAAATAAATGGTTCGTCAAAATTTGGATACTGTAAAATTGGGGCATTTGTTAATATTTGCTTGCACTTGTTAAATGCTTCTATAAATTCTGGGGAATGGACTATTTTGCTATTTTTCTTAAGACATAAGGTCATAGGTTTAGTAAGCTTCGCAAAATCTTTAATAAATTTTCTATAATAGCCTACGAGACCTAGGAAAGCTTTTATGTCCTTCTGGGACTTAGGCAAAGGGAAATTTAATACTGCTTTTATCTTGTCTTTATTTGGTTTCAAACCTTCGTCTGTTAACTCGTGACCTAAGAAGTTAACCTGTTTCTGAAGAAACTCAGACTTATCTAGCTGAATTTTTAGGTTGTGAGTTTTAAATCTATCAAATACTTGTTTTAATTTTTCAATATGCTGCTGTAAAGATGTCGATATAATTATAACGTCATCAAGGTACGTATAAACATTATCTATTCCTCTTAAGATGTGGTCCATGAGACGTTGAAAAGTACTTGGCGCGTTTTTTAGGCCAAAGGGCATTCTTAAAAACTCATAATGTCCACGTTCAGTAGTGAATGCTGTCTTTTCAATGTCGTTGGGATGCATCTCCACCTGATGGTAGCCACTGGCTAGGTCCAGGGTCGTAAAGTATTGTGCGCGCCCTAACCTATCTAAGATATCGTGAATATTAGGCAAAGGGTACTTGTCTTCAATTATACGATCATTCAGTCGTCTATAATCGATTACAAGTCTCCATTTGACCTTTCCTGATGCGTCGGGTTTTTTAGGGACTATATGCACGGGGCAAGACCAGGGAGATATGCTCTCTCTAACTATACCTTGTTGTAAAAGCTTATCTACTTGTTTACGGATCTCATCGCGTTGTTTAGGGGCTTGCCTGTAACTACGTACGAATATCGGTGTATCGTCGCTTAATCTGAGTTCATGTTTAACTGCGTGTGTAAAGGTAAGTGGAATTTCTTCTGAATAAAATAGGTCCCTATATTGATAACACAATCTAGTTATCTCACGCTTCTCTTCTTCGTTCATGTGATTAGTTCTGATATTATTTAGATTTTTATTAAGTATAGTATCAACATCTGACTGTACTTGTAAAGAGTTAAGATTATGACTATGAATTTTATTAGGTTCTGAAAATAATTCTAATTCCATTGAAGTTAATTCCGGGATAAATTTCTTATCATAACTTGAATTAATAACTGTGGTTTTAAACGAACCGTTAATGACATTAACTAGAGCAGCTGGTGATTTTAAGTTATCTGACCAATAAAAATCATCGTGTAAGTATTGTCCATCTATGTAATTAGTTTTAACTGTAACTAACTTCTCACATCTAGGATCTATTTTTATCTTACGCACTGGATAGTTAAAGTATATAGGTATATCCGCTGTAGATGTTCGTAACACATTACTATTTAAATCTATATTACTTTTTAATTTCCTCAACAAATCAAATCCTATAAGGCCTTTATATTTAGGGTCAAAATCGAATATTAAAAATTTATGTACTATATCGCTATTAAACGCAGGGGGTAACGGCAGATACACTACTTTATCGTGTTGAGACGTACTATGTGGCGTAACTATCTGAAAAGGTTCAGTTCGTACACAGTATTCAAAAATAGTGCCGAAAACAATGTCAGACGCAACAGCCGAATGACTAGCTCCTGTATCAATTAAAAACTTACCGTTAAACTCTGGCAACTCAATATAAGGTAAATGGTCTTTAGTCTGTATGTTAATAGATACTATATCTGAGGTATTTGATCCGTTTCCAACGTAAAATCCTGATCGTAGCTAACCTCACGCTCGTTCGCACCTAGGTTTTGCTCGAGATCATGGCTATTACCTGTATAAGGCACGTAATACTCACTATTGCTTGTGCCTGGTTGCTCCATACTTTCTAATTGGCTTGGGATGTAAAATAGCTCTCCTGAGGCAAACTGTGGCTTCTCTGGCTTACCTGCAGTGCGCATAGTGACGTCCGAAGATACGGGTGGATTAACCTGCTGTTTTGGCATGTTAGGCTGGTTCCTGACGTTTCCGCTTCTGAAATTACCTGAATGACTAGGTTTTACGTTACCTGAAGCTGGTCTGTTTTTCCAGGGCGACACAGACTGTATCCACTGCTGAAGCTGTTCTGGGTTATCTATATGTATAATATGTCTAGGTATATTGTTCGTATAGTTACCGGACTGTACACCAGAATTCGCAGGATTACGAGGAGGGCTGTTGTTATAATTAGGTTTAGGTAACTCCTTTGGTTTCGCTTGAGGTGATGAATTATTATAAAAATTATTAGCCCTACTATATGCCAGCCTAGCCTCTTCCTGCCTAGCCGCAATAATAGCTGTTTCGAACGTGTCGGGTTTAGCTATCCTAACGCCTAATGACACGTGGAAATCCAATTGATTAATAAACTGCTCAATAACCATCTTCTCATAGTAAGATTTGTTACCGTGTTCACCTACTGAATATAATGTGTCTAATAACTCACGGAGTCGCTTACCTAAGCATTCCGCATCCTCGTTCTTTAACCTACGTACACGTGTAAGCTCTTGCATAACTTGTATCTCGTTACGCGGCTCGCCAAGGCGCCTAATCAAAGCCCTTTTAATCGAGTCCCATGAGTTTAGGTACTCTTCGTATGCAATTGCATCGATTGCGGGGCCACTAAGCCTACTCTTAATTAAACAGAATAATGCTGGGTGTGAGCGATCTAACTCGCTCGTTAACTGTAATAAACTTTCTACTTCTCTAATATAATAATTAAGTAATTTGGGATTGCCATCATATCTAGGCATTAAATCCGCAATAAGTTTATAAGGTTTGTAGTTAGCATCGTAATCTCTGAGCGACATGGTTTTACTGTATGTTACCTGTCTAGTGACGCTCGAATAAAACAATAGAAGTTTTAAATTACACTTGTATTATGATGCAATATCTTAACGCTATCTTGTACGTGGGTGCCTAACGCGATTGAAGCTTATAGACAGACACACATACACTAGAAATAAAATACACAAATTAAAATAAGACGGGAAATATAGCAAGGACACTTGGATAAACGAGAGTACTTACCGAAGCAGCCACTGCATCTCCTGTCGAGTCTTTTCTCAACCAACACCAATACTCCAGAGGATCCGTTTCCCTATTTCTATACAGGTGCCCGACCGCACGATAGGTACGTTGCGGATCGCGAAGGAACGATTTAAGAACCGTCACTCTCAAGTTGAAGATTTGTATTCGAACTTAGAGCGTCGCGATCCTACCGACTGCGCCAGTTATGTTTCGGCGATCGGAACTTTTATTAAAAAAATATTTATTTATTAATTACAATTTAATTATATAAAAACAGGATATAAGGATGATGGCTGATGTTAGACTGAATTACAAAACAAGTATTATATTAAATCTGCTATTGGATACAATGCTAAGTTGCACTTTAATAGGTAGGTTGGCGGTGATGCGTTCTCAGCAGAAAGCGGAGGTTACGCTGAGTTAACTCAAGCAGCAAATTATTTTGATATCAACTCAAGCATAAAACGGAGTTCGACATGAAATGTACAATGAAATGCAAATTATATTGTGAGCAGTAACATTGATGCTTCGCTTGAGAAGGGTCGAATTTATCAAGACAGGCAGGTAATCATATAAGCCTTTAATGGCAGTATTTAACGTTTTTCACGTTTAAGGGAGTCCAATGATCTGGGGGAGGCCTTTGCCCAGCAGTGGGACAGTATAGGCTAAAAAAAAAAAAAAAAAAAGGGATTATTAATTTTATTGGGAAAGGTTTGCTAAACATCCTGTGAATGATGCTCAGTTGAAAAGCTTATAGACTAGCGATATATAACAAATTATTGTGAATAATGTACATATATTGACTGCCTCGTTGGTCTAGTGGTCGCTAAGCGCGACTGCTGAGCACGAGGTCCTGGGTTCGAATCCCGGGTCGGGCAGTGTTACTGGGTTTTTCCATTTGGTAATTCTCAGTAGCAGCGCGGAGTTTGGATTTGTGCCTGGTTCATGGCAATAGGCTCGCCCCCTATTACATTGGGACCGAAAAAACATAACTGGCGAAATATGTGCACCTCTGTCTGCCCGTTCGGGGAATACAGGCGTGATGTTATGACTTTTTTAAATACCACATTTTTCTCACGGGACATGCGCTAATGATGCACTTGTCAAACGGTTTCAGTCTTCCCAAATTGAAAGAGCAAAAGTCTACACACATAACTAAACCGAACTAGTACTTGAAATTAATAATTTGGATCCAGGACTCAAAGGCTGGAAATATGACACATAAATATTATACGCGGTGTCCCTATTTACTTTACCGCAGGTGGAACCACATTCCAACTACAACTATTTGCACGTCCCAGTTCAAAATAACTGCAAAATGATAAAATTATATTCAAATTCAAACTTCGAATTCGAACAGAACGTGGAACTAGTGACGTGCACTGAATCACAAAATCCGCCAGCAATATAACCGATTAAAACAAAATCGAGTATAATCGAATAATTCCACGTAAATTGTGAAATAATTACCGTGATTGGTGCGATAATTACGTGAAATTGGGATCGGGCCGCCTGTGACACCGTACTGTACCGTAATCGATTTTAATTGTTTCGCTCGCGTGCTTAATGCAATAAACAAATATCGTTCGCTGCCAACCTAAGTACGTCGTAATATTTTATTGGCGGCATTAACATGAGCGGTGTAATAAACGGTTGTGTTGATTCTATTTGGGGCGTTGTGGTCTGTCAGGGGGGAGTCATTGCTCGATTAGGGACACAGGTATTTTATGATGTTTATCGCTGGTATAATTTTTTAATGGTAGTTAATAACTATCTGTTACCAACTGCGCCCCGCGGTGTTACCTGCTACATTATATCGGGATAAAAAACCTATGTGTTAATCCAGGGCGTCAGTTCATACCTAATTTTATCCATAGCCATGTGCGAGGCCTACAGGCGGTTAAAACTCTGACACTAGGTTGTTCATCAACTATACGATAAGAAGAATGTTAATAGAATTGAAAGCTGATTATTTGACAGAAACTCGTGACTATAAAATGTGGAATAGCTATCTACCAACATACTATCTATGCAAAACGCTATCTGATTCTGGCTCCTCCGCGCTACGTTATCAATACGGATATTACGTTCGCTACATTGGAGCCTAGGATTTGCTATAAAAGTGATGCTTGAATTTGCCGAGAAAAATGGGCAGTTACTCTATATATTTCAAGAACCAATAAGGAAGAAGAATCTTATCTACATTATTTACGATATTTAAAACTAGAAATTTTGTCTTGACTGCCTCGTTGGTCTAGTGGTTGCTAAGCGTGACTGCTGAGCACGAGGTCCTGGGTTCAAATCTCGTGTCAGGCAAAGTGTCACCGGGTTTTTTCTTTAGGTAATTTACAGTAGCAGCACGGAGTTTGGACTTGTGCCCGGTTGATGCTAATAGGCTTGCCCCCTATTACATTGGGACCTAAAACATAACGGGCGAAATGTGGGTGCACTATATGCACCTCTGCCTACCCCTTCGGGGAATACAGGCGGGATGTTATTTTGTCTTAACATAACATCACGCCTCTATTTCCGTCAGAGGTGTATAGTACGTCTGTATTTCGTCAGTTATGGTATAGGTCCCAATGTGCCATCAGACGGACACAAATGCAGACTTCGTGCTGCTACTGAGAATTACCTAATTGAAAAACCCAATATCACTCTGCCCAACCCGGGATTTGAACCCAGAACCTCATACAGTCACGCTTGGCCCAACGAGGTAGTCGTATATTTTGTATAGTCCTTATTACCCTTCGGTGTGAGCTGCAGCCTTTCTTCAATGGGCCAGCATTACACAAGCCAGGTATCGGTCGCGAATGCCTCTGACGTGGTTGCGATAACTTCCAAAATCCAACCAATGAACTGGCGGACACAAGGCGTTAATTTTGTGCCTGTAGAACAATTAGCCAATTACTACCGTAAACGAGAAATATAATATTAAGTATACCTATGGTTCATATCTGGATTTAATTAGGTAGGTTGGGCCAATAAAAAAAAATTTAGCAAGTGATAATTCTGGATCAAAAATATATTTTTTATTTTTTTATTTCAACAAAAAATAGTTAGTCTTACTATCCAATTAAGGCTTTTATTAAAAGTAAGAGATCTGACACTTGACGTTTCAAAAGTGACGTCATGAGTATATTGTATCTACGTAGTGTAAAGCCAATCAAAAAGATGCTATCGAGGTTGGCCGCCCAGGATGCGCGGGACTTCTCGCTTGAAAGTTCTTTACATATATACACCTAAACTTCAAACTACCACTAGCTGCGCCCCGCGGTGTTACCCGGTACATTTTTTTCGGCATAAAAGTAACCTATGTGTTAATCCAGGGTGTCAGCTACCTCCATATGACATTTCATCAAAATCGGTCTTGCCATTGGAGCGCAAAGAGTTAACAAACATACAAACATACTCTGTCAAATTTTCACCTTTATAATATTAGTGTGATATGTAATTTCTTAAGTTTTTTTTAGGGACGATTGAACTGACATTAAAATCATGAGGAAAACTGACTGAGAAATTTAACACAACCTGCCAAACACTTCGAAATGCAAGCTTAACCCTAACTTACTGAAGCGTTCACAGTGAACGCCGAGCAGGCGAATTGTTTGTCCTTACCCGAACGGTCCCAAAGATTTATCAGCACATTCAAGTAGTATTTACAATTAGCGTCGCGTCCCCCATTAGGTGGGACAAGCGAGACGGTTAATGCCTCAAGTGCCATTACAGCGAATATACCAACCGAGGGTAACATACGTGCGTATTGCTTTATAGCTATACGTTACAACGTTGTCAGTTTTCGTTATATAAAATATCTGCTATTTGAAATAAATGATTACATACATAACATCACGCCTGTATTCCCCGCAGGGGTATGCAGAAGCGCACATATAGTACACCCACATTTCGCCAGTTATGTTTTATAAATGATTAGATTATAATTATTTGCGAAATGTTGCATTTTAATTAGTTACATAATTATTTTGTTGTTAAAATTATTAATTTATAGTCGAATGTTGAATTCTAATTATTATTTTGCATGCCAAATGGCAGAATATAGATGTACATTATTTTAGTTATATTGTAACCCTAGATTCAAAAAAATCAGTTTGAAATTGTGATTTGTTATATGCCAAAGCTGTTATTTTTCGCATTATCATCATCAGCCTGTCTCCGTCCACTACTGGATAAAAGCCTCTCCTATCGCAGGCTACTGGGCTCGATGATTTTTCGCATATCGTGGTAAAAATAACATAAAATCTCACCTATACTCCCGAAGACGTAGGTAAGAGGTGTGTAGACACTCGATATTTTTTCTTTTGATATGACATAAGGTTTCTTAACATGCTACTTATGTCGCTGACTGTACCTATATAAAATCAGCACCAATGTTCACCTGAATATATTATAGTTGAATTTGCAAATCAATAAGCCGAAACTGCTCTCTCATAGTTATGTTGCTAGGCAATATGTAATAACGATAGACAGTTACCGTCTCAACTAAATAACAATGTATATTCTATATTATATCTTGAGCATAATCTATTATAATATTGTTCACGATATTACTATTTAACTATAATTTGCTACGACATATAGATACTGCCTCGTTGATCTAGTGGTTGCTAAGCGCGACTGCTGAGCACGGTCCTGGGTTCGAATCCCAGGTCGGGCAAAGTGTTACTGGGATTTTCCATTAAAAACTTATTGTACAGTTTGTACTTTATACTAAAAACCCCCTTACTAATAAACTGTATATTATTAGTAACAGTAATTGAGCAACCAAACTTTGTCTTTTTCCTTCTAGAGTAAAACTAACTGATGGCGAAAAGAAAAGAATGGTGTCTAACTTTTCATCATGTACACTGTACATTTATTAAGAATACTACCCTACTAATAAATCCAGAAGATGGGCTGCAGTGTCTTCTGTAACTTCACCACCAATACTGCGATCCCCAAGCCGCTTGCCAAGTGTGGGGCTTATGGCACCTCCTCCCCTTTAAGGGGCAGGCCTTTTTCAATAGTAGACGTCTTCCCACTGGCGATGATGACTATCATACTCTGCCAGCCAAACACGCCATTAAAATTCCCTTTGCTCCAACACCGAACAAACAACACATCTATCAATGTTCGTCAAAACAAAACCCATGAGTCTTACAGCTTGACTGAATGCGGTATGTACCATAATGTCTCGGTAACAAACTTTGGCATCAAGTAAATTGGTCGACAAAGCTCGCCTCTTACAGTGATTGCTTTGAATATTTTATTGAAGCAATTCGATTAACGAACGAGTTAGGAATGGATAGCAAATGTAATGTAAACATATTCGTGTAAACAGGGTGTTTTCAACTGGGTTCACTATCTAAATTGATAAAGGAAACTTGAAAAATGATGGACACGAGCGGGACTCGAACCCGCGACTTTCGCCGTATAGGTTATGTTATAGTTATGTAAACAGGAAAAAATGGGATGAAGTAGGTCGAATGGGTATACCTATCTAATTTCTAATATAATATAATTAAAGACCCAAAAGTGCTTAGAAATAATAATGTAAATTTTTATTCTTCATTAATTAATTAATTGTAATTGTAACTTAGCAATCCTATAACTAACTATCTGTTTGTAAATCATTTAAAACATGTAAAAGCTGTGCACACCTATAAGTGACAAGGTCACGATATTATTAATCTAAGCATTATTTATTGTGTAAGTTCTGTGACTTTGTTGTTAGAGTGCCATAATAAATAAATAAATACCTAAACTTGTTATGGATATTTTTTTTTATATAAAGTATATTATGTTGGTTATTTTTCTAATATTTATAGCTATCATAAAAGATTATCAATAATTTAGGATACGATAAGGCTTTGTTTTTTTTATGTTGTTTATATTTTATAATTGTTTTTTACCGTTAGTTCGTAAGGTTAATATAGCATTGCACTGGTTGTACATACTGTAATTGTGGTTTATTTTGATAATAATAAATAAAAAAAAATTAAAACGACTGCTTTAATAGATTTGGATCATTTTGACGGCGTGATTGGCGCAGTGGCTAAGCGATTGGACTGCTGCGCTAAAGATTCCAGGTTCATTTTCCTGAGAATGCAAAAATTGTGTGATCCTCCATTTTTGACCCGTGTCTAAATCTTTAAAAAGAAGATAAAAAAATTTAGGACCTCGGTTGACTTAATGTCGATTAATTAAAACTAAGTAAGAGTCATAAAAATGTTTTAATTTAACGTCAACATTGATTGAAGGTGTCCCCTTTTGGTAAGTGGGGGGGTCGCAGTATTGATGGTGAAGTTACAGAAGACGCAGCTGCCTATCTTCTGGGCTTTCGATTGGTCTTACGACATCCACGGGAAGGAAAGGGGTGATCAATTCTAGGCCGCCACACGGCAAATTCCAGTTGAAAATACACTCTGTATACTCAATACTTAGATACATTAGAAGTAATAAATATATACAATTATATTATATGTATATAGAGGTATGTTTATATGCTTTGAATAGAGGTACATACGTTGGAAGTAATGAGAGGTTTACTAATGTTGCTTTCTATTGGGAATTGTAGACGAAATTAATCCTAGTATAACGTATTCAAGGATCGGGCGCAATGGTCTGTTTGCTATCTGTTTACATTTACTGATTAAGCATAAACATCTTCACGCCTATATTCCTTGAAGATGGAGGCAGAGGTGCACATATAGTACACCCACATTTCGCCAGTTACTTGAAAGTCCCAATGTAATAGGGGCCGAGCCTATTGCCATCAACCGGGCACAAATCCAGACTCCGTGCGGATACTGAGAATTACCTAATGGAATAATCTAGTCACACTTTGCCCGACCCGGGAGGAGGTTTTAATGTAGTAAGAATAAGAAAATGTAATATAATTATATACTTATATATATATATACTTAAATATATATATATTATGTAAATTGAAACCTTTACTTTTGTTGCAGGAGATGAATTCATATTCCGAGACACCTGGGGCGGCATCAGCCTCATGTTCGCTGTCAACCAGACTTCGAAGACACTCATGCCCAACACAACATTTGTAAGTATTCTCGTATGTTTTTATTATTACAACAACAATTAATAGCATAAAACTCGTATAATTATACTAGCTACGCCCCGCGTTACCAGCTACATTTTTTCGGTATAAAAAATAGCCTATGTGTTAATCCAGGGTGTCAGCTACCTCCAAATGAAATTCTATCATAATCGGCCTAGCCGTTTGAGCGTAAAGAGGTAACAAACATACAAACTTTCGCCTTTATAATACTAGTGTGAACTGTGATTGTTGATCTAAAATGCCAAGTAAATCCTAAACTTATTGGTTGACAGAACTCTAAGCTAACTTTAAACCAAGACGACCCGTTATTTGCCTTACTCATCTCTCAACTATTAAGGGGATTATTTTCCGATGGACCCTCTCGGTTAGGCTTAGGGGCCTCTGCCACTAAACCGGACAAATGGCGCGATCGAAAAGGTCCCAAGACGAGCATGGGGTAAGACAGGATGAATTATACCCGGGAGAATAGCATATGAGGGATATTTATACTTGGTGAACGTAAAATTGAGCATAAACATTTTAAACTTGAATTTCTTGACGACTAGTTACAAAGCCTTTAGTCAGTAACATAATTTATACAGTTTACGAGGGTTTAGTAGATTAATATAGTACAAAATGAAGACTTTATTAGTGTTTGAAATTATTATAAAAAAAACTAGCTGACTCTCAGACCTACTCAATATGCTCAGAAAATTTCATGAGAATCGGTCAAGCCGTTTCGGAGGAGTACGGGAACGAACATTGTGACACGAGAATTTTATACATAAGATTAAACATAGACCCTTAGAACGCCACAATGATCGACAACTTGCCATTAGCATCCACCGGTTGCCCGGAGGCCTTAGTTCAACAATGGACGTCTTCCAGCTGATGGAAAGAAAGTTAGAGTGGTAAAAAACAAATAAAACAGAAATCTAAAAGAATACCTAACTACCAAGAAGTAAAAACATCAGCATAGTATACACCAATGTTGCTTCAACGACAAGCCCTAAAGTTAAACATAACATAACAACATAACATAACATCACGCCTGTATTCCCCGAAGAGGTAGGCAGAGGTCGCATATAGTACACCCACATTTCGCCAGTTATGTTTTAGGTCCCAATGTAATAGGGGGCGAGCCTATTGCCATCAACCGGGTACAAATCCAGACTCCGTGCTGCAACTGAGAATTACCTAATGGAAAAACCCAGTAACACTTTGCCCGACCCGGGATTCGAACCCAGGACCTCGTGCTCAGCAGTGGCGCTTAGCAACCACTAGACCAACGAGGCAGTCTTAGTCCCTAAAGTTAAAAACGAAATAAACACTACATCACACTAACACCATGATAAGCAAACTAACACTGGTCTAAAACAGCAATAAATATTATTTACAAGGAATATTTGAGACAGTAGCATAAAGGATGTAAGCCTCATAAAACGGTTAGACATTATTGCCCCAATATTCGCTGGCCCAGTCAATCGCGTGCAAATTATTGTGTACTAAAATCCTCAAGATGGCCACTAAAACCTTCCGAGTAACGACGCCCTTTCTTATCTAGCAAACCATACCTCAATATTCCCCAATCAAGGGATTTTGAGATATAAATACATATCACATAAGCATAAATTTGGCTTGCATTATTTAGGGACTTAAGCTTGTGATTTTGTAGGTACTTTATTTAACAGGCTCTTTCAACTATTACTTTCAGAGGCGTAAATCTTGGGTCATTCACCACTCACTACATAAGAACTTAAAAGAATACCAGGTTAACATAAAAAGATGAAGAACTTGTAAATGTCCAACTCTGTAAAAATAGCATCTTTTTAAGCAAAGTTAGAAAAATATATTTTAATTTCAAGCAATACTTGTCCGGAATGTCTAGTCTTAGTTGAAGGTTATTTAACACCCTTTTTTTATTTATTCTTTGCTAGCTGACCCGGCGAACTTCGACCGCCTTCTCACCATTTAAACCTTCCCTGGACTTCTATCAGTCTTTTAAAACCAAAAGTAGCCAAATCGGTAAAGCCGTTCGCGAGTTTTAGCAAAACTAACGAACATAAATTCAATTTTAGATTGACAAAAGTGTATAAGGCGGACTTAATGCCTTAGGGCATTTTCTACCTTTGGGTAGTGCAGAGATAAAAAAGTAACCTATGTGTCAATCCAGGGTGTCAGCTACCTCCATATGAAATTTCATCAAAATCGGTCTAGCCGTTTGAGCGTAAAGAGGTAACAAGGATACAAACACTGACAAACTTTCTAGACAGTTAAAGACATTGAGAATATCAACACCTATTGGATAGCGAAATCTAGAAACTGCAGGTCACAATCTACAATTTAGAATTAACAGCAGTAAAGTCGACAATATAATTATGATGATCAAATACCGGTAATGAAACACTACTCCCCAAAATACTCAGACATACCGTAACAATTCCCTTTTCTTTTCTAACAGGCTTATTATGCTCCACCTCAATATTCCCCAATCAAAGAATCCCGAATGGAATACTCCGGAATTGGTCGCCACTCGCGTAACAAACATAATATTGGCTAGAATGAATTTCTCGGAGACTCCTAAAGGCATAATTTACTTCGTCAGTGGCCGATGAATATAGACAGAGAACTAAGTAAGAACTTGGGACATTGTACAGATGTCTGTTAAAGGGAATTTAGGGTTTATTAAAATTATTGGCTGGAATAGTTTTGTTAAATTCTCAGAATCTTAAATTGATTCTCAGAATCTTTCATTAGAATTCTTGCTTGACATACATAATGCCTATATTCCCCGAAGGGGTAGGTAGGGGTGACTGTAGACTGTGGGTGTACCACACTTCGCCAGTTATGTTATGGGTCCCAATATAGGGAGTGAGCCTATTGCCGTCAACTGGGCACACATTCAGACTACGTGCTATTACTGAGAATTACCTAAGGGGACCCAGTAACATTGCCCACCCCGGGATTCGAATTCGAAACTTCATTCTCAGCAGTCGCGCTTAACGACCACTAGACCAACGAGTCTGGCACATCCTTGCAATAGGTTATAGTTAGTTAAAAAAATTGGACAATTATCTTTTTTTTCATCATCACAATCTTTTTTTTCTATTTTTATTACCTTCTGTTAGGTTAGGTTATATATTATTCCTTTGCTTCGGCTACTTAAGAGTAAATAAAATCATGTGTAACGTAATCATTCGTTCTCTATAAACTCCCTTTCTCTTTAAAATTAAAATCGCGACAACTCTGACCAAATCGTAGCAACAATAAAGGCAAAAAATATGTTAAACAAAATTCGATTCACAAAACCAACCGCAACTTGATGTATAAAAAAACTCAGCAAACTCACTCAACACAGAAAAATATTATCAAGACAATGATTAAAACAAAAGAGATTCGCAAAACATTCTAGAACATTCCAGAAACATTATTTAAAGTTATCCTTCTGCTGTTCTCTCATTACGTTCGGCGATATTTCGGAGGCATTCAGCCTGGTCTAGTAATTGTATTGCGGCCACCGTCGGTGTTTGTTTACTTCACCGACTGACTTGCTGTGACAACCCTTGGTCCTGGCTTTTGGCCTTTTCACTTTATTTGACTTAGTCTGTAGGGTTGGCCCAAAAGTTTACAAACTAACTTCAATACACGAGGTTGAAGGTTATTACTGGATTCGGTACTCTTTTAATAGCGGGTGCTTCGTCGGTCTAGTGGTTGCTAAGCGCGACTGTTGAGCACGAGGTCCTGGGTTCAAATCCCGGGTCGGGCAAAGTGTTACTGGGTTTTTCTATTAGGTAATTCTCAGTAGCAGCACGGAGTCTAGATTTGTGCCCGGTTGATGGCAATAGGCTCGCCCCCTATTACATTGGCACCTAAAACATAACTGGCGAAATGTGGGTGTACGAGTACTATATGTGCACCTCTGCCTACCCCTTCGGGGAATACAAGCGTGATGTTATGTTTTATGTGTTAATAGCGGGTTTAGATTCTCACCTCACCCCTCGTCTCGCATGAGAGTGTAAACGGGCTATAATGGTTAAACTCAGGCAGCAGTAGTGTGGAGAAATGTATAACATCCAAGAGTTGATGGTGTTGATCAAAAATGGTGAAAGAAGTATCGCCTTGCCCGATGCGTTCCCTTCCAAAATTCTGCTCATGCAAAAGGCTACCTTTATACAAGCAATATTAAAACCAAACAGAGAGCTTACACGAATTTCGTCTCTGCACATCGCATCTCCCGTTTTGTTCTTCTTCCTATCATATGGTTGATGAACAACCTGATGTCAGAGTTTAAACCGCCTGTAGGACAAGGCTATACACACCGTTGAAAAGTCTCTCAGGTGTGCCGCTTTTTCACTTCATATTGATACGAAAAAACTGCCAACGATGCTGTATGCATAATATTTACATGTTTTACATGGACTTTGCATGAATGACTCTTCTGAGGCTGAATTTTAATGATAATCGCAACACGTTGTGATCAAGCGTTAACCCTCTATAAGGCCTATATATAGCAGGGAGAGGGTTATAAACTTATAGGTATATTTATTTATTTTTAAATTCCATTTTCCACGCACAATAGAGAGGAGACGTATAGCTAGCTCCATATGGCTAGACATGACGTCGTCTATGGTGGTAAATACCATGTATCGCTTGCGTATGTTCATTTTCCAATATTCGTTATATTCAATCTCGATAGACAGCTTTATTATATTTTAATATTTACTCTAGCCCATTACAATGTTAGCCGTTTCGAATTTCCACAACGGCTGAACAGCCAATTTCATATGGAACTAGCCAACTGCATGATTGTGTGCCCAAACACTGCTCCCTATTCCCTTATGTTTATAGTCCAAATTCCCTTACACTCACCAATAAGGCAGGCCGTTACTCGACCAGCACTAAATCCACAGCTCAGTGCGCTTGCCACGCAGCTAACACATGCCTCAATATAACCTATTTCATATAAGCAAATCGTATTTCTAACATTACCATCAGCAGGAAGACGTCCACTGTTGAACAAAGGCCTCCCCATTAGGTAAGAGGAAGGGGGGGTGCCATAATACCCACGCTTGGGAAGCGGCTTAGGGATCGCTGTATTCGTGGTGAAGGTACAGAAGACGGTGCTGCCCATCTTCTGGATTTTTCCTTAGTCGCCTCTTACGACACCCACGGGAGGAAAGGGGTGCTCAATTTTAGGCCGGATACCACTCGGCAAAATAACCGTATAATCGTATTACTAAGCGTGTCGCTACCTCCGTTACAGACACACCAATCGCCCAGCTAGGAAAAACATCAAAACAAATACCGAAAAATAAACAGCTCACCAAAACCCGCAATATGTTAACCCAATCGCGCGTACGTTGCAAATATAAGTTTTCCATCGAATACACAAAGAGGCAATGGATCGGAACTCTCCCCCTTTCAGTCCCTCCCCCGCCCCTTGCCGGCCTTCCCGGCCTATCCTCCCTGAGCCCACTTGTTGGCCGGACATCAATTTATTTCGCGGCCCTGTCTGTGACACTTAGGACAGTGACCTTCATACTCAGTATACCCTTACTTTTAGTTCATTGAAAACAATTTACTTAAATTGGAGTTTCTGTAGAGTAATTTAGTGGAAAATCTAGGACGCCGGTCACGATGCGGAGATGTTTTTAGGTTCTTTTGATGGCAGTTCGTTAATGTTTAGTTAGTTTTCTAATAGCGGCTTTGTGCGTACTTATGTGAAAGGGTTTTTGATGCTGCCTTATTCTATGTAGAAGTTCAGAGGTACTTTATATTAGACAGAACAACACTTTTACGGACACTGAAAAGAAAATTGCAAGATGCAACAGGGGGTTGCAGTCCTAATGGAAAAATATCAAGCTTTATGAATTAGTTCCATAACGTCATAGCAACAGACTAGCTGTTGCGTAACAAGAATAAAAAAATGGATTACCTAACTGCAGACTTAATCTCCAACCATTCCTTCTTCAACCTAAGCCAATCATAGACCACGCGCAGGATTCTCGCAATTTTAATAGAGATCAAACGAACTATAACTTTAATTCATAACCCTATTTGAATACTTTAAGAGCCTTTCCCCTACAGTGGGATAATTATAGGCTGTTCATTTATTTAAACACCAATTTACTCCTTAATTATCCCTTAACCCTTCCAAAACACGCTCATCTCTCACCCCTCAGCTTCTTTCATCCTCTCATCTCTCAGCCTATTGCGGTCCACTGTTGGACATAGGCTTGTATAGCGGCTATTTAGTTTTGCAATGCTTTGTCTTCTTACCTCCAATTTCAGATGACTAACGGCAGAAGGAGAAAAAACACAATACAACTGTTAACCTGCTGTAGACCGATAAGTTTATCTTGCACAGTCTCATCGGCCGTAAGACGTTCACTGTTAAACAAAGGCCTCCCCCTTAAATGGGGGGCGGCTGCCGCAATCCCCATGCATAACAAGCGGCTTGGGGATCGCAGTATTGGTAGTGACGTTCCAGAAGACGCTGCTGCCCATTTCTGGATTTTCCCTAAGTCGCCTCTTAAGACACGCACGGGAGGAAAAGGGGGTGGTCAATTCTAGGCCATATACCACTCGGCAGTCTCAGCACAGTCTATAGTAATAACAAATCTAAGTTTATCGAAACAACCTCGTTGAAAAATCGTGCGTGAAAATGTAGTTCAAACTACTGAATGCTGGCAGCAGGCCACGGGCGAAGATTGAACATAATAGGGTCCCTCTGACCTGATGCTCGACGCCGTCCGTTGTCACATAAAGTATTACAGATCGTTTATTTGTTCTCAACTTTGTGGTAATATTTTATACATAACATGAAACATGATTTTGACTATATTCTTCAAAGTTGTTGGCTAAGGTGCACATATAGTACCTACACCCACATATCACCAGTTATGTTATAGGTCTAATGGGGGTGAAGAGTGAGAATCCAGTATATCAACCCATAGCCCTCGACTTGATACAGACGATCGGAGATAGACAATGAAATACCATTGGGAGGGGCAATTCTGTTTAATTTCAAAATTACTTATGCTTTTATGGCTTTTCGCCCGTTTGGCCCGTGTCATTTTTGCATGTTGCCCATAAAGCTTAAATATAAATTGATAAAGGAAACTTGAAATGTGATAGACACGAGCGGGACCCTGTTCTTACCATCATCGCCCTATTAAACTTAGCTAATAACTCGATTCGATGACCTATAAATTACGTTTATTAGCAGATTGAATGACAAATCGATTGCAAATTAAGTTAGATGATTGCGTCATCAGTTTACGAATACCTACACACATGCAGTAGGTACTGTATACATTACGGTGTATACGTGTGTGTCAAAGCATTCCTGGAAGCAAGTGATGTATACTGCAGATACAGAATTGCCCACAGGAATGTATGTAGCAATGTACCTTGAGATAGATGGATGTATTGCTAAGCAAGCAAGTTAGTTGTGTTAGACTAGCTCAGGGACAATCTTAAATTCAGAATATGAGGAGTTGCAAATAAAACTTTTAGGCCATTTATAATAATCATAACATAACATCACGCCTGTATTCCCCGTATGGGTAGGCAGAGGTGCACAACCAGTACACCCACATTTCGCCAGTTATGTTTTAGGTCCCAATGTAATAGGGGCCTATTGCCATCAACCGGGCACAAATCCAGACTCCGTGCTGCTACTAAAAATGACCTAACGGAAAGACCCAGTAACACTTTGCCCGACCCGGGATTCGAACTCAGGACCTCGTGCTCAGCAGTCGCGCTTAGCAACCACTAGACCAAAACATACACTTTGATTTCCCTGTTTCTGTCACAGTGATACAAGGTGACATGTGCATTATTAATCGATCCACTCTTTCTTACTTCTAATTTTTGGCCTTGTGGTGACGGTGGCCAATCTCAACATGGATTAACAGAAGATATTTAGGCTATAAGTGAGGAAACACAAGAGCTTTATATTTACTTTCACGCGTGATGGTGTGGAGGAAGGGATGTGGAGTTCCTCCAACGAAAAGGGAAGATCTTCCTGGTGGTATTCCTGGTGGGCCGCGGTGCCCCACTACTTAACTCGGGGCGGCTGTGTATATTGTAAATAAGCAACCAAACATCTATTTTTTATCGGCCGTCTCACAGAGTTTCCATCATCATAATACGCCTCTGATTGTGTCAATCCATCTGTGCACTTCTCTATCAGCTATCTTTAGATGCTATCTACAGTAAGCATAAAAGCAACAAGAAAAGCAACCAATGTAGTGTCAAAATAACTAAGCGTCAATTTAGAAGTGTTATTTAAAAAATCGTTTTCTTCTGTCGTTCGTCCATTATTCTAAAAGTCCTTTTAAAATTATAATAATCCCCTTCGAAGTTTGTAGGCGCTCGATTTATTCGCATCACTTTATAATAACTGTCAGTTTGAGAAAGCACTTATGTAAATTTAGATTTTTCTTTTAAAGTATTAGTTACTAATTTCGTAATAGAAACGGCTGAATCTTTTTAAGTGGTCGACTTGAATTATTTTATTAAGTTTAGGTTTGAGATAAACGAGCTGACATATGGCAATGATGTATCAAAAAGTATAGATACGTTATACGCTAACAAAATGAACGAGAAAAGTGTTTCAAACTATGAGTCCGAACTGCACGAGTCTTATGTCAAATCGGACAACAATTGTACTACCCAAGACTACAATTCTCCCCTTTCCGAGTCTTCAAAATGAGAGCACTAGTAACATATCTGTACTTTTTGTATTATCATTGGCATGTGGACAAAAGCTTTTAACTAAGAAACCTCTTTACTTTTTATGTTACAGATTATGTAACTTTTCGTTTATTAAAAATCCAACTCAGGCAAGATTTGCATGCCTTTTACCAAAGGCGGGACACGTGAACTATGTATAATACTAAGACCAAATAATGTAAAGACGAATTCCTGCGAATAAATTTCTATTTCAACTCTATTATTTTTTAATGAAACATCATATTTTTTTTTTGCTTATCGCGTCTTGGATTACGATTCAGATGTTTGTATACGCAATAGATTCTATGGTGCCAACTCACGCAAGTATCGACTTTACCTTTCAACGTCATTATACTTCTGAGTTTGGTAAATACAATTTTATTTAAAATGTCTGGGAAACTTTAATTGACTGAACTTCGAAATTTGGGTGTCTTGAATATATTCGTCAGAAAATACAGGCGTGAAGAAAATTATAGTAAAAACACAGGTGTTAGCAAAACTGCAAAAAAACGACTAACGTCATTAATGTTAATTGGCACTTATAAAGTAAGCAACTCATTAAGTGCATGTGCTTTTCTATTTCTTCTACCCACAGTTCAATGGGATGGCCAAATAGACCAACGATTGAATTTGCCATCTCCTCATCAACATCATCAGCTCGTTGCAGTCCACTGTTAGACAGGCCTTTCCCACGGTACGCCACAGAGCCCAGTCTGCTTCTCATCATCAAGTCTAATAGTTATTCTTATTGCGATGCAATTGCAAATGTCATTTTCGTATTCAAAATCTATTGCGGCTACAGCGTAATCGATTGCTACGCTAAATAAACATATACAAAATGAAAATAACAAGGCATCTGCACTGAAATATGAAAAGGTTTTCACGCGGTCGTCCGCCGAAACGTTTTGACACCCCTGACATTTATGTGAATAACTAGACATTCACTTGGTATTTTTGGTCGTGCTGTCCTAGTTTTGGGATCGGGGAAAAGTTTAGAATTCATTTTGGGACAACTGGAATATGGACATTTTTTAAACTTTTCCCTACTCTAGAAATTTCCCCTGCATTACCATGGTATCATGTTGGTGTTTTGCCCCATCTTCTTTAGACGAACCGCCAAACTATGGAATTCCTTGCCGAATTACTTGTTACTGGAGATTACAATCTAACGGACGAAAACAAACCGTTTTTTATTTGTTCGGCGCACTCCATCGTAGGCCACAATATCGCTTACCATCAGGCAAATTCTGAGCAAGCGCACACCTATTCAGTTCATAAAAAAAGTATAAGTCTTGGTTAAAAAATAGTCGCCCATCCACCTAAAATCAGCGGCCAGCGCCACCTCATTGATAGATGGATCCATTGGTTGCCAAACCCATCATCATCTAACAATGATTGAAGTCTAATCAAAAGCCTCTCTTAATTCCACCAACGCAAACTTAAACTGGGAGTAATAAAAGTTTGCTTGTTTGTGCCTAATTGAATATTTTCTGTTTGTTTAGGGACTAAGCTGTAAGCGAGTTTCACAACATTTTTAATTCCACTTCGTTATAATGGCGTTCAGACAAGAATGTAAAGACACGCTGGAATTAATTATCTTTATTTACCTTTTATTTGCATATTTCTTCTTAAGGATGTACCCGGATCCGCCCGAACTTTGCTTTCCGAACAACGCTTGACTTTTCTGGTATAAAAAGCCTAAATTTGAAATGATTCTTATATATAGCGATATGTATGTTAAATAGGTATATGTATGCTAAAAAACATACATAGAATCCTTGCAGAAGTAGGTAGAGAAGTTGTGGTAAACGTGGCGTGGTTATTCCCAGAAATATTCTAGAGAATTGTATACGAAGATATTATGGTTCTAAGAAAAAGGTAACTTGGCTACCCATGGAACAATGACGCAAGTTCAAACGCACGCAACGATAAATAATCATAATTGATGAATAATGTAAGTATTGACTCAAATAATGGAGAAAGATGGCGGAAAAACATACCACGTGGTAAAGACATGTGTGCAGCAGAGGATGAGATAGATATAACTTCACTGGGAAAAGCTCAACTCTTTTATAGAAAACTATCGTTTGCCACTGATTGAGTGCAGAGTAGTGATAGCCCAGTGGTATGACCGTTGGACTGCCAAGTCAAAGGTCGCAAGTTCAAACCAATTCGTGTGCGTACTATAAATTAGTTATCCACGCTAAAAACGGTAAAGGAAAACATCGTGAGGGAACCGGTACACCTGAGAGATTTTTCAACGGTGTGTAAAGCCATGTCAAAATCCTACAGCAGGCGGTTTAACTCTGACACCAGGTTGTTTATCAAACGATAAGAAGAAGAAGAACAACCATAATTCCAGTAGATTAACAACCATCTAGACAGTTAACGAACAGACGTGAAACAAATGGACGAGTAATAAAAAAATACGGAGTCCAATCTTTTCTATTTCTCCCGTAGTATGTTCTCGTTAGCTAAATTGTTCCGATGGCCAGCTTAATGAAGATTTCTCCTACTTTTAGATCTCCATTGACAATAACAGATCGCCCACTGGTCACTTCATTAGGTAGTTCGGTTTCAACACTCTTTAATTAAGGGTGCCATGTTCTTTCAGGCTTTTTTACTGTCACTAGCTTGCTAGATATTCAGTTGTATATTTTGGTTCATCGAATAGTCCTTATCATCATTGATATCGTCGGATAGTTCGTATAATTAAGTCATGAAATGTTTCTATGGAACAGCCATGGTTAGAAACAAATTGACGACCTAATTGGCTTAGTGGCTAAGCGATTGGACTGCTGCGCTAAGGGTTGCGGGTACGATTTCCACACGGCACATGCACCTATGATACAGGAGAAATTGCTAGAGTGAGGCAATGTTTTAAAACCAAAAATTATTTATATTATTATGTTTTATTTGACACTAGATATTCTTCTTTGTCCAAAAGACACTCTTCCTTAGTGCACTCATTAAGAGCCATTTCACAAAATTTTGACGTTCGAATTTCGGTAGAATTGTCATGTGTGCGTGACACACCCACACAAAAATAATGCTAACAGTGTAACGCAAAAAACGAGACGGACAAAAAAATCTTGATCGTTATTACAATATATGTACCTATATTCGAGATTTATGAAAATATTTTGAATTCATTAGTAATTTGATCATATTATTTATTTGTTCCTATTTTTTAAGGCGGTTTTTATATCTTTTATTTCACAATTTTTAGTGATGCCTAGGATTCATCCGCCGTAGACATTTTGAGAATTAGTATTTGAAATCCTTACAAAATGCTCCCTCAAACGATATCTCACACGATATATACTATTAAAGTGGTAGAAGGGGGACAAGGCACCACCTCCCCCTCTTTCTTTCTAGTTTGTGGCGACAATTACTTAGGCTTTATTACTTGTAACGACAGTTCTGCTATGATTTTATAAGGAGTTCAGTTCCATATCTCCAAAGATCATCATGAAATTTCAATGGGACTATTTCGGAATAAACTACTTTCCAACAAAAAAAGAATTTTGCAAATCCGTCTTTAGATGACGGAGTTATGCCCGAACATACATAAAAAATATATTTAAACATCCGAATTGATATCCTACTCCATTTTAAAGTTTTCAAAATAAATATACAAAGGCGAGCTTAATACCTTAGGCATTTATTACCAGTCGACTTTAGAGCGATATGGAGACAAATATTAGGTAGATGCACATATCGATGCATGCGATGTGATTACGTATGGCTCTGAGACGTGGTCGCTAACGGTAGGCCTTTTGGAAAGGCTCAGAGTCACTCAACGAGCTATGGAAAGAACTATGCTCGGGGTTTCTTTGCGCGACAGGATCCGGAATACGGAAATTCGCCAAAGAACTAGAGTCACCGGCATAGCTCGAAGAATATGCAAGTTGAAGTGGCAATGGGCATGCCATATCGCTCGAAGGACCGATAACCGCTGGGGAAGAAAGGTTCTCGAGTGGCGACAACGAACCGGAAGACAGCGTTGGCAGGCCTCCCACCAGGTGGACCGACGATATCGTCAGAATTGCGGCCCAAGCGGTAGATGCAATTGGCAAGCTGTCGTTTATTGTGGCGTTCTAAGGGAGAGGCCTTTTAACAGTGGACGTCTACCGGCTGATGATGATGATGATGACGTATATCGATACGCAAAATAATAAACATACATATAATACGTTACATACATACATGAAACAAAACAATACATGTATATACATAAAGCAATAATTAATTAATTATCTCAACTATTATAACTATTTACAACTTAAATCTAATACAAGATAAAAACAATATATACAAAAATAACAAGTTAAAAAGCATCAAAAAATTCATCCCCATCGATGTAACGTGCCCAAAAGACTGGCAGCATTGCCACGTGTAGTTTGCGCAAAATCCTAGACCTACCAGGTATGATTGCTTGGCACTTATTCGGAATTGCCACCATGCCAAATCTCTCGGACCAGTCCATTGTAGCTTAAAGATCAAGCAGAGTAAGGCTACAAGTTATCGGCATATGGAATACGCACACCGAAAGATAGAAAACAGCAATGGGCGGAGAATACCGCTTTATGGAAGGCCAGATTTTAGCTCACACCAGGAAGAAGAGGACTCTTCCACATGGATCGACCACTGGCGTTCCCAAAAGTAAGGGATCTATTCCAGCGCTTTAGGAGACGCCAAGAGATGGGATAGGATGTAGACGAGGATATCGCGATTGACTATATTTAAGGTATTGGAAAAATCAACTAGGGCTGTAAGGCTTCTATGCCTGCCTTAATGTCGCCAATCGCCTGGCCTGCAACCGGACTGCAAGGGAGACATGAGGTTATTTTGGTTGACTCTTCGTATATTCTCATGGACATAGGCCTCGAGCACTTTAGATAGGAAAGAAAGGATAGAGATTGGTCGGAAGTGACTGGGTAGAGAAGAGCTCGATATTTTAGGTAAAAGGTGAACAAAAGCTTTGCGGTACAAGGAGGGGAAGTATCCGGTATCCAAGGAGCACGATATTATGTGTGTGATTGCTGGAAGAAGGTGGTCAACTATTGTGACGATCATTCCGCGATAGACGTTATCACAATCTAACGCTATGGATTTGATGGAGGATGATCTTTTTGATTTCTCCCTCAGTGACTGGAGATATGTGCAAGGGATTCATGTTGGGACGCGGGAGACCATTGACGTAAGCAAGTGTCTGAGGTTTGGTATTTTGTCTAAAGTTGGGCTAGTGAAGAAATGCGAATTGAGATCGTCCAAATCAATGGAATTCAACTGGTCAAATAGTGGTGATTTGCCAATACTGAGAGTTTCAAGGAACTTCCAGAGATCGACAAAAGTGGAACATAAATAAATGTAATTTAGAATATGGCGGCGTTTGGTATGGATATTACTTAATTATACCGATTTCGTGCAGCTTTGAAAAGATTCCAGTCCTCATCACGATCTTTCTTGAATTTTCAAAAAGCGCGATCCCTACGCTTTATGGCCAACTTTACACCATTCAAAATCCATGGCGCAGGTGGACGCTTCAGCTTTACCTTTTCAACCGGTGCGTGTATATCATAAAGCTCGATGATTTCCCGGTTAAAACCGCTAACCTTTTCGTCGACCGCGGGAGCCTCCATCATAGGTTTCCAGTCAATTAGAGAAGCATCTGAACTCAGTTTGCTTACATTGATTCGCGCGAAGCTGTGCATGTACATTGTACAGTACCTTGAGCTTAGGTTTGAGGTTTATGAGGTTTGAGGATATACGATAAAAGTATAAGGTCGTGGTGAGAGAATCCAGCGGTGACGAGTCGGCCATGAGAGGAAACCAGGGAAGGATTGGGGGTATTAATGAAATCGAGCCGAGTGTGCTCAGCTACATCGTTGTGGTGAGTGGCTTGAAGCAGTACGACGAGTAGGCTGAGACTTTGCGCATTGAGGGGACAACATTTTTGGCAACATTTTTCGCGCAACTTATAATTCAGTGTGCTGCTACAGAACAGAAACTTAGGTCATCAGATATAATATCTGATTGGATGGTTGCTGAATATTAATCAAATACAATATTTTAAAAGAATTTAATAACATTTTATGATAAACAAAACCGGATGAAAATAATTCGTAGAAAATGAAAACGTTGTGGTCGTAGTATAAAAATGGGTTTTAAGACGAATTTTCGTAATTCAAAATTTGAAAAAAGTGACATAGGTCCTGCCTCTAAGGGCGCTCGGGCCCGACTGATCGTTCTACGTTTGTGCATTGTAATTTATTGTGATTTTGAGTGATATTGAAAATGGTATTATATCTAATTAAATAAAGGAATATTAAAAAACATTGTATTAATAGATTTCCCAGAGACCATAGTTCATTATAGCATAATTTTAAAAGTAATAAATACCTTTATTCAAACCAAAAAGTCGCGATAAAATTACCATATAAAACCGTGAAAACCGGTTTAAGTTTTTATTTTTTTATCAATTAAAAGTGTTATTTATCTAAAATTTTCCACCGTATGTTACAACAAAAGTATATGTCCTATGCCTACTGTATTTTTTCCATTTTAATTTGTTGATATAAATGGTAGAATTTGAAGCCCGAAAATGGCTCTGCGATGGATTTTCAGAAAACGTGTTGCGGGAAATAGCTCACCACACAGCAATCAAGTTATATTTTGAAAATCTAATTCTATTTGTAACAATGGAAAAGATTGGTCTACATTCTACATGTATTTAGAAATTCCTTAGTACTACCTAAGATGGTAAATTTCGCGTCCGAAAATTCAGAAAACTGTCAAAAAATGTGAAATGGCTCTTAAGGTTTTTACTGATAAGAAATATCACAGTATACAAAATTCAAGTTCTGTTTCACCAAATTATTTTTCATTACTCTTCATCATGGCGTTCTAAGGGGAAGGCCTTTGTTCAACAGTGGACGTCTTCCGGCTGATGATGATGATAACTCTGACCAAAAATACATTACAGTTTTTACATATTTATTTGCTTTGATACTTTACATAAATAAAAAACATTTTACTTACCATCTTCATGTTATTTCTATAACAGTCTAGTGACTTTAACAGTGTCTGTATCTTAGACTAGCTAAAAGCATTCTTAAAGGCTTTCTTAAAGCATTATGTTGTATGTTGAGCTCCTTGTAATGAGTTTCTGCAACAATATTAATCATCTATGCATTCCATCTGCTGGGACAGTTCAACTAAATTTAAGATTCTCTCCGAAATACCTGTTTATATGTAGCTTTGTTTACATTTTGATAAAATGAAGGGCTTAGAAGCTTTGATCTTATACAGTCTACAGTTTTAAAGACGACTTTTACGACACCAACGGTAGGATGATAAGGAAATTGCAATAACTATTTAGGTAAATAAAAAATTCTAAAATTATTATAGTTATTAGAAAATGTTACTAATGTAGTACTAGTTGTAGTACTAGTTTTAAAGAAAGCTGATCAAATTTGCTAAAAAACGTATTTTATTTTTAATCTCTAACTTCTATATTTCAGAAAAGCTGTATATTTATAATATATAAGCTATATATTTTGAAGTTTTAAAATTGTAGTACTAAATTTTGCAGGCTAGTATCTATATTCAACCACTGAACTAGCAGTCATTAAAAACTTCTCCATTCAAACATCAAAATAACAAAATCAAATAATTATATTTCCAGTACTAATCGATCAAACCCACGCAATTAAAGCCTTGAAAACAAATATCATTGTCGTTTGATATCAACAACCCTACTGCTACCGAATACGATCGCGTGAATCGATTTACTCCAATTTGGTAACATCGATACCTGTTTTACGATGCTCTTTATTGTCGTACGCATCGGTTCTCGTTTCCTGGAATCGAGTGCGGGTATAACTCGATACTACTCTAATGTGAAGATCGCGTGTCCAACTACATGCGAATTACGGTATAATGGGACATAGTGTAGGATAAACCGTGGACTAATATTTTTGTTGTTTGCTGGATTGTATGAATTACGTCTTATCTATACTGGGGGTCTTATCAATATACTAATAGAGGATTTCCTTTCAATATTATCAATGCGAAGGGGGTTATTTTATTGTGCACGGTATCTCAGTCGTGGCTGGTATCAGTGTGCGACATATGGGCAAAGGCGTTTATTTTGTCCCATTACAATTCCATAAATGTTATCATGTCACAGGTTCATTGTGGCGTTCTGAGGGACGCTTTTATTCATAGGGACGTCTTCCGGCTGATGATGATAAGAGCTTGGCAATAGGCGACCCCCTTAGGTGGGGGGTTGCTATAATCAGAAATTACAGAAGACGCTGCTGCCGATCTTTTAGATTTTCGCTTAGTGCCTCTTAAGATACCCAAGGGAGGCGCACGCCACGAGCAGCGTCAACTTTGCTAAACTCTTATACGACGTACTAATATAGAACATTTGTTACAGCGGGTGCTGGAGCCAGCATCGTTCTCAGTGTCCGCCGACCGCCGGTTCCTGCTGCTGGCTCAGAACGTGCGCAAGATTCACACGCACTCGTACCTCGCCAGATACACCGTCTACGATATACTCACCACGTGAGTACAAACTTGCTGTGTCTTGTATTTATTTTGTTATATGGGCCTTGCCAGAAGGAAAATAGAAAGGTATATAAAAACAAAGGATCCCATACTTTTAGAGTTAACTTTATGAAAAAACTATCTGCGCCCCGCGGTGTTACTCGATTTATTTTTCGGGATAAAAAGTCTATGTGTTCATTCAAGATGTCAGCTACCTCCATATCAAATTATATCAAAATTGGTAAAGCCGTTTGAGCGTGAAGAGGTAACAAACATACAAACACGCAAACCTTTATGATATTCATGTAAATATATATGATCCGGCGGCTATAGAATCGTTGACATAGTTGAATGATGATATTTAGATGTACCGAATCTTGTAACAAGAAAATAAACCTCTTCAGGGATTACAGGCTTAACGAAATCTAAATTCCAATGAACAGTTCTAAAATAAAATTCATTTCCAATTTACAAATCTCATCCCAATGAATATAAAAACGCCGCAACACTGCACGCAGACCTAACTCTAACACAAACAATTAATTATTCTACCGCTCGCGTATTGCTGTATAATTAATTATTAAACTAAATTAACAAAGACCTAACGAGACTAACAAAAGCTCAAGGTTTTCTGAAAAACTCGCCTCGTTAATTAGTTGCGTAATTAGTCTTTTTGGAAGACTCACTTTTTGTTTTCGGCGGTTTTGTTTAACTAGAGTTGGGACGCGTTATCGAGCGAGTTTGTTGTTGCTTATTGTTTGAGCGCGTTTGGTACGCTTTGTCTTTGTTTACTCATATTTTAGGTATATTTTAGCAAAAGATGATCCTGGTGATCAAAAAGAAATTTTCCCGTTAAGAATAGAGCTTGAAACAAGAAAGTACCAAGCGAGTAGGTAGTAAGTTCTTATCGTATGGTTGGAAAACAACCTGGTGTCAGTGTTTAAACCGCCTGTAGGCCTCTGGCTTTACACACCGTTGAAACTCCCTCAGGTGTGCCGGATTCCTCACGATGTTTTTCTTCACCGTTTTTAGCAACTGATAACTAATTTATAGTACGCACATGAATTCGAAATGACATTGGTGCGTGACAGGGAACTTGTAACCTTTAACTTGGCAGTCCCACGGTCATACCACTCAGCTATCAGTGCGTAGTAAGTTAGTAACAGAGATGGGAAATAAACAATTCTGCTTCCAGAGCCTACCGCTGTAAAAATTGTAATATTTCACAAGTTTATTAATGATTCAAGGGCTTGGGACTCGCAGTTGCGATTATATTTCGCACGAGCAACTCTTGTGAATTATGTAATGAGACATCTGCTTGTGCGTTCAGAATATTCATGGATAGGAATGTTGGATTTTCAATCAATTTTAATAGAGTTTTTTAAGGCTTTTGATCTATAAGTGATAGCTACTCAATATGTCACAGGAAATTGGGAAACTGATGAGACGGCGCATACCTTGCTGGTTACGTTTAAGGAACAAAATTTCGAATTTTCAAAGATTGAATCCATGAGGCCTTTGTTCAACAGTGGACGTCTTCCGGCTGATGATGATGAATCCATCTGATCAATGAATTAACAGATTTTTTTATATGTAGTTTCTTGGCGAACTGATTAGCGAAACGGCTAAGCGATTGGACCGCTGCGCTAAGTGTTGCGGGTTCGATTCACGCACGGGGCAAAACTGTGCGAACCACAGATGTTTGTTCCGAGTCTGGGTGTTTATGTATGTGCTTTCATGTTTGTGAAACGCACCCACGACACGGGAAAAATTCCTAGTGTGGGGCGACGTTTTTTTAAATTATAAATTATATAGTTTTAATATGTCCAAGACGCTGAGAGGATTTGACCACCAAACATTTATCGAACACGAAATATTATCGCTGTGATTCAAGTTCATACAAAATTCTATTTCGACAGAATTCATATCCACAAGTCGTGTGCCAATCAAAGTCAAAATATTTTTAACGATGTATAAACCGACAAATATTGGAACGAATAACCGTTATCCGAAAAATCACGTTAAAAATGTACGAAACTTTTATACAAATAGTGTCCATTATGCATGACGGGAACTATTGAAAAACGTGAAAAATATCTCAACGCTTCATCCCAGAAAACATTTGATGACTACACCAATCAATTTCTACAAGCTTTTATTTAACTTGCAATATTTGTTTGACTGCCTCGTGGTCTAGTGGTTGCTAAGCGCGACTGCTGAGCACGAGGTCCTGGGTTCGAATCCTGGATCGGGCAAAGTGTTACTGGGTCTTTCCATTAGGTAATTCTCAGTAGCAGCACGGAGTCTGGATTTGTGCCCGGTTGATGGCAATAGGCTCGCCTCCTATTACATTGGGACCTAAAAACATAACTGGCGAAATGTGGGTATACTACCCATTCGGGGAATACAGGCGTGATGTTGTGTTATGTTTTTTATTTGTTTGTATGTATGTATGAGTTTGTTTGAAATAAATATACATTAGAACAGAGGGAAGAAGTTTTGGAGATAGAAAAGGTAAGGCACACGAAAGATATATCACACTAATATTATAAAGACGAAAGTTTGTGATTGTGTTTGTTTGTTACCTCTTCACGCGCAAACGGCTTGACCGATTTTGATAAATTTCATATGGAGGTAGCTGACACCCTGGATTAACATATGGGCCAAAAATGGAGCAAGTAGGTATTACTATAATGAAAAACACCGAATTTAATATCAAAACAAGCAGAACAAAACCCTAAACGAGTATATAATGGACACAGACATTTCACCGTCACCAATTCAAAGTACACTAAACAACAGATACCAAAAGCATAATCGATTCCAACACGAATCACAGTTCCAATTATGAATTTGTGTTGGTACTACAGTTGATAGCCCGTCGGCCTGTCACTTATAGTCGACAGCTCTCGAAGACAATTGTTTGCCAATAGATTGCTCAAATTTGATTAAAACTTCGAATCGAATTTACACAAACCTTGAAAAGGTAGGTAAAGCTGTTTGGTATTATGAGCTCCTGGTACCTAGTGACCCATCAAAGGGAAGTTTTTGTGTTAAAAGTATAAAAAGCTTGTGGTTTGGTTGTCTGTGATTGGTTTAGTCGATTGTTGGGATGCTATTTATCGATTCGGAATGGATTGCTGTCGGAAAATTAAGTAAGTTTGTTCGGATAACGAATTTATTACAAAAGTTAATGTGTTTATCAAAGTTAATACGTTTATTTTCGTGGAAACAGAACGTACACATATCGGCCGAAATATATTTTCCTACGAATGATTGGTTGTTAGATTATTTGCATGTTATTCAATTGATCAATAATGGAGGTATTGCGAGACAGAAAAAGACTGACTGGCATTTGCCCTGCAGTAGGACTTAATCATTATAAATAATTATTCTTTTTAAATACAATATTGTATTTTTATAATGTATTTAAAAATGTATATAATTAGAAAAGAATTTCGAAATAGAAATAATTCTTTGTCGAAAAAACGCCATCCAGTTTTAATTTTATTTTTTATTAAATTTCGACGTGTAAAAAAAGTGTTTGTGAAAACCTATTTACAGAAATAAATAATTTATTCATTAAACGTGTATATTTTTTAAAAATCATTAATTATATGATTGGTATTGCCATCGTAGAAACTATTCAAAAAACAACTTTGCCAGAGGTAATATTAAAAGCGGCAACCGTTACTACAGTATAAATAGAACCCTTTACGAGTTCTTCAAATAAATGATATCTTAAACGCCAACGCTGCGTATTGAAAATCTTCGGATCCAAAGCAATTTTATTATCATAACCAAAGTGTCGAGTCACTTTATTATCCTGTTGTAAATACGTACATACATACATACTTATGTGTACGGAGTGCCTGTACAAACATATATATATATATCATCTATCATCCGACCGATTTCGGCCATGGCGACCGCTTCAACTCCTATTCGGTATTTTGGCGCTCATGCGCCCGAATATGGCTAATGTACCCTATCTTTGCGAAGAAAGTCCGAGCACATTGAGGGCAGGTGAGTTTGCCGTCTTGAAAATGGTACAAGATAGCAGCAGGTGGACGGGCCTTTACCCGATCGCGTTTTGCGTCAAGGTCAACTTTACGTTGATCCTCGAAATCGCGTACATGGTTGTTAACCACTCTGCGCCATTCTGTCCGCTGTGCTGCCAAATTTTCCCACTGTGAAGGCTCTATATTGCATCTCTTCATATGTCGCTTTTGGACATCTTTGTACCGGAGGAGTTGTCCGCCCTGCTTACGCTTGCCCTCCTCCAACTCAGAATAAAAGATGCGCTTCGCCACTCTTTCATCCGACATCCGCGATACGTGACCGCACCACCGAAGTTGCCGGCGCATTATGTAGGCCTCAATGCCACTTACATTGGCTCGCCGTAGGACTTCGGTATTACGTACTCTGTCGGACCATCTGATCTTCATGATGGTACGGAGGCATTTTAAGTGGAATCGATCAAGAGCACGTATGTGGCGACGATACAGACACCACGTCTCGGACGAATATAAGAGGTTTGGCAGCACAATTGCCATATAAACAGAGATCTTGGTGGCCACCTTAAGGTCATGTGAGCAAAAGACCTTGGAACACAGCTTGCCGAATGCTGCAGCTGCAGCACCGATCCTGCTGTTGATCTCAGCATCAAGGTCACACTTGGATGTTACAGTGCTCCCCAAGTAGCGAAATTTATCTACCTGCTTTAGCACATCCTCGCCAAGCTTTATGGTCAGTGACTCACGACCGTGAGTGTCTACAGACATCACTTCTGTCTTATTGACACTGATCTTTAGGCCGAACTTACGGCAAGCTTGGTGGAAAACGGACATCAGCTGCTGCAGGCCATCTGGGGATTCAGCCAAGAAGCACAGATCATCAGCATACATGATCTCGGAGATCAGCGTATGCGAAACCTTGGTACGAGCCTTAAGTCTAGCCAAGTTGAAAAGATTGCCGTCCGTGCGGAATCGAATGCGAACTCCCTGGGAAATTGTTTGTAAAACTTCTCTAACCACCACTGCAAAGTATAAAGCAAACAGAGTAGGTGCTAACACGCATCCTTGCTTCACTCCACAGGTAACGGGGAAAAAATCTGTCTGTTCGCCGTCTACAGCGACACAACATTGCATGTCGTCATGCAGTAGTCTAAGAAGTCTTACAAACTTTTCCGTGCACCCGAGCTTTCCCAGCACCACCCAAAGCGCTTCACGAGGCACGCTGTCGAAAGCTTTCTCCAGGTCAACAAAGCAGAGGTAGAGCTGACGACCCTGTTCTCTACTCTTTTCCTGTACTTGCCGTACGGCGAAAATCGCTTCACATGTACCTCGGTCAGGTCGAAAGCCAAATTGGGTTTCTGGCAGAATCATTTCCGATAAGGCCTTTAGGCGGTTTAAAAGAATTCTGGCAAAGACCTTTCCAGGAGCCGAGAGGAGTGAAATACCGCGGTAAGAGTTGCAGTCAGACCGGTTGCCCTTGTTCTTATATAGAGCACAAATTCGCGACACTTTAAAAGTATCGGGAACGCGCTCCTCCTCCCACATGCGTTCAAACATTCTCCACATCGACGTATGCAACTCGTCTCCACCGTACTTTATCAGCTCTCCCGGTATAAGGTCAATGCCAGCCGCCCGGTTGTTTTGTTGCTGTCTGATGGCAGAAATAACCTCGTCACGCAGCAGGGGCTCATCCAGTTCAATGGCAGAAGAGAGTTGAGGTATTAAATTAATGCTGTGCAGATCAGCTGATCGATCCACATTAAGCAAGGTGTTAAAGTGCTCCGCCCAGCGTTTTAACACATCCTCCCTACTTGTCAACAGGTGCCTACCGTCAAGAGACCTTAAAGGAACCTTCGTATGGTAGGATGTGCCAATCAGCTTACGCACCTCACTATAAAACTCCCCAAGCTGGTTTGTGTCATTAAGCCATTGCATGTGACAAGCTTTGTCCCGCCACCACTTATCTTTAGTTTGTCGAGACAGCTTACACACTTCTTGGTCACTAGCTTTGACGTCCGCAACGCTTCCTTTTCGCCTAGTATGCCGTCGCAGTAGGTCTCGATGTTTATTAAGTGCTGCCCGCAGAACTTCATCATTCTCATCAAACCAGTCTTCATTGCGACGGCATTTATTGCCCAGCACAGTTGAAGCAGTTTCTAAAATATGAGATGCTAAAGTTCCCCAAGCAGCATCAACGTTATCTACTTCGTCAGCGGATGACAGCTTTCCAGACAATGACTCAACATATTTCTCCCTCACCTCACGATCTTTCAGCTTTTCCACGTTTAAATACGCAAGCTTTCTTATCTGAGACCTGCGCGGGCGAAGGAGATGGACTCGCAGCTTAGTGACAATAAGTCGGTGGTCAGACCAACAGTGCGCACCTCGCATAGCGCGGGTTATTTGCACTTGGCTGAAATCTCTTTGTCTCACAATGGCGTAGTCGATCAAATGCCAGTGTTTGGATCTTGGGTGCATCCACGTCGTCTTGTGCTTGGCGGCAAGTCTAAACATAGTGTTCGTAATCGCCAAGCCGTACTGAGCACAAAGACTAAGCAAAAGTTGACCATTGCTGTTCATGTTGCCAACTCCGTGTCTACCCAAAACTCCAGGCCAAGCCTCGTAGTCCCGGCCAACCCTGGCATTGAAATCGCCCAGCAAAAGTACCTGCTCTCTGGCGTTTATGCGGTTAAGGCAAAGGGTCACTTCCTCATAAAATTTGTCCTTGATGTCATCAGATTTGTCTAACGTAGGCGCATAGACACTGATGACATTAAGGTAATTGTCTTTGTTCAAATAAAGGCGCAGTGTGGTAACGCGGTCAGATATGTGAACAGGGTACTCCCTCAGTTGCTTTGCTAAGTGATTCTTGATGGCAAATCCTACACCTGATCGCCGAGTTTCGGAGGCAGCAGTACCTTTCCAAAAGAAAGTGTATCCACCACCTGCTTCTACCATCTCTCCTTCATCGGCAAGATGTGTTTCGCTGAGAGCAGCCACATCCACGTTATAGCGATGAAGTTCCCGAGCTACAATGGCGGTCTTGCGTTCAGGACAGGCGTTACCATCTCGATCAAGAAGAGTTCTCACGTTCCACGCGCCAAACGTCATAACAGGTGTTTTCTTATAATCACAAAATGTTCTGTACCTTCGACCACGATTTAAAGTGATGCGATGGCAGCCGCGGTTACTACCACCTATCGAGATGGGACGAACATTATTTTAGGGCACCTTTTCTAGCCCCCTCCCTGGCTGAGCAGGGAAAGCAGTGTCTCCCTAAATAGGGCTGCTTTGTCATCTCGGGTGCTGCCGAATCCACGCTGTCGTTCCCAAAGTGCAGCGCAGAAGCGACCACGGCATGTACTCACACCCCCGAGACCGCCTATGTGCAGGTATCAGACAAAGCCTAGTTGCATCTGTCTAAGCCTCTCTACTTCTACCCATCGCCACAGGACTTAACTCAGTCGGAGTCCATTAACGGAAGCGGTCAAATACGCAGGATATATTAAGGTGCGCAAACGTTCGCGCATACGCAGGCGCACACACTCGTCCTTGCCCTCCTTGGATCAGTGGAACGGAAAACCGCTACGACTGAAGGAGGGCTTGGATGCTGTGTCTGGCCGACAGTGACTATACGCCCTCCACTGTCGCCCTAGGCCATCCACCTTGCCTTGCTGAGTCGCCGAGTCCGCCACGTCACATTGCATATCTGCGTTGTGTTGCCTTCCTCACCGAGCCAGACTTTGTGGGTTGAGCAGGAGGGAACCGCATGTAGAAAAAAAAAAAAAAAAAAAAAAAAAAAAAAAAAAAAATGGGTTTAGGATTAGGAAGGAATTACGGAGTAGGAGAGGTGGGATACCATAGCCACGGATAATCGGAATGTGGACTATGGTAGCTCAGGGAAGGCGGGATCGCGTGCCCGTACACTCAGTTACCCAAGTGCCCCTTGCCATAACCGTACAAACATAACAGTACAGCGGCCGTAATCGCAGGTACCAGGCAAGCATAAAACCTAATATGTTCATAAATCGGGACTTTAACACTACGTTCGGGGAACTAAGGTGTTTCGCTACAATATACTAGGACGTCGAGGCACGTACGGGAATTTCCACTTTATGTCTTAAAGATAAGGTTCGAAATGGATCGTTTCCATTTGTTTTGAGGATGGAGCGGTGTATTATAAACACGTCTCAGGAAATTTTGTATGCTAACAAACTCCACATTTTATAGTGTTGTGATTGGTGCGTTCCATTTAAGGTTTTAAAATTTTCTTTTTTATAATTGGTATCTAATAAAAGTTAAGCTCAACTGCTATGAGTTGTGGAAGGAGGAGTTTTTTGTCTCATATTCGATTTTTGGATTGTCCAATTTGACACATAAGCTAGTTTTAATATCTGACTAGTTTTTTTAGTCATAAAAAAAGTTAGTAATTTTTAGTTATATTTTTTTTGCTTTTGTGTTTTTTTAACGCCGGTTATAGAGTGTAAATAAGCTTAAGTATATTGTAAAATAAAAAAGTTATACGTCACGCTAGTTAAAAATAAACAGTAAATTACCATTCTCCAAAAATCAACGTCAAGTAAGTTAAACATGGCAGAGTAATGTATATTTAAAAAGTGAAAGCGACGCAAAGGCGACGGAACAAAGCATTTGTTCAGCCTACAGCCAGTTCCCTTCAGACTATTGTTGGAAATAAAAAAATAAATCGAGCGATGCGCGGGAAAACACGGCTTTGTGAATACTGTCTTGAATGTTGTCTAAGAAAGAGCTTGTTTATAGATTTCCTTTTTGACCTTGTTGCCCTGGTACTTTACGATGGTTTAGAATTAGTTTCATATAAAAGAAAATAAACACTACAGGCCCTATTTCTTTGTCATAAGTGTGTTGAGTATACTTAGAGATATTTGCTAAGCTGTGAGGAAAAAGGCTGGTTGTATTAAAACAAGTTTCATCGCGGTCGGGGTACCTCTTTGATAAGACAGTGTTCCACAGAACGACCCCCGACTGCGATAAAACGTGTTTAATACTATTTATTTCGTTTTTTGACATAGAAGTTCTGTTTTTTAATTGTATAAATATATTTTTTTATAGCCTATGTTATTCGCGATGGTGTAAAGATTCTAACGTCACTCCATATTTCCAAATCGATCCAGGCATTCAGAAGTTATACTCGAGTAAAGTTCAATGCAAATTGCGTATATCTAACGAAATGATTTTTATTTTCACCTATAAATAAATCGACTATAGAAGAGTGCAAACTAGAATAAAATCCTTAAAGCTCCGCAAAGAAAACAAGACACGGGCGGTAATGGTGAAAGATATAAGAATATAAAATATAATATTTTTCTATCAAACCGCTTAGGCCGGGGGCGCTTTCCGTCTCCCGTTTCAGAGTAAACCTTCTTCGATTATAAGCCCCGCCTTACCGGGGACGGGTGATGTATAATCTTGATCTGGCTCAGCCGATTTGCACAGCTGTTAAGTACTCTACTCTTGGGACTGCAGTCACAGGTTTTGTTTTATGGACCGAAGGTTTCGAGATTTCAAATTTGTTTGGAGAAATGTCTGGAGATATTTTTTTCAGGCACAATATTGAAGACGACTAAGAATCACAGAAACATTTGGAACTAGACAGACTATAGACGTCTATAGCGTTTTCTTTCAGAAACAGATCTAGATTGGCAGGCAATATTAGTCTCATATTTATTTAAAAACCATATTGCCAATATTCAAACAAAAAATAATTCAAGAAAAAAAAAATGCAATAAAAGATTCAGCTAGGTATCCTACGCTATGCCAAAAGCACAGCCCTAAAAGTGCACCCATATTTCGCTAGTTATGTTTAAGAACCCATGTAAATATCCCTGAGAAGCAAATCATCAAATACCTAATCTATCTTAATTTTGTCCACAGCGAGTCCTACCCACTAACACCGTTACCAGACGAGGTCGGCGGCGGGGTTATCACCGAGGGCCCCTCGCTCCTGCTCGCCACATGGACCCCTAAGGGCCACGGGCTGATCACCGTCAAAGACTACGACATCTACTACAGGCCAGCGCCGAGGTCTTCGACGGGGTACCAAGTGACAAACTCGGGGGTCCCAGGGACCATTCACAATGGGGTTCCTGATTGGTTGTATGAAGGTATGTATATTTACCCTTGTATTCATGTTAAGTAAAAGAATTTAGGACCTTATTTCAATTGTATATAAGTTCCATTTTTAATGACAGGCTTGATGCGGTTTTTATGATGATTTTATCTAGCAAGTTATAACTATATATTAAGATCGCAATATGTCTAGTGATTTAGCGAAACGCTTAGTCGAATCCACTCGTGACCAATTGTATGTTATATTGGATTCTAATCATTTTCAGCTTTGCGTAAAAAAGTACTGACGAATGATAAGCAAATCTTTGACGAATTTGCAAAATGCTTTCTCATGGTAATTTAGAACATTACAGTGCAGTAAAGGTACAATAATGTATTCCAGGAATATATTTTTTGCACTGTAACTGATTTAATTTCATACGAAAATACGCTGGATAAACCACGGAAATTATAATACAACGCTCCAAAAAACGCGAAGCACAAACAAACCCAAACTATAGTCGATCCTTAACCCTGATAATATCTATTCAACCAAAATCTTTCATGCGATAAGAATAAGCAACCTTTTCTTTTTTAACCATAGTAGACTGTACCAGAAATTCAAATATTTCCATATTATAGCAATCAGCCACTCCAATTTCATGGTCGGCAACGCGGCTCCAGCACAATGCTTACGTCATAACCATTTGTTCACAAAGGAAAAACTGAAAAGTCTACTGGAACCAATGTAGCCAGTCAATTTTAATTTTCCTTGCCGTCTGGAGTTATGTGGAGAACATCAGTAGGGTTAGACCGAAGTACTTTAAGAAATATTTTTACTGAATCTGGAGGGTCATACGGTTACATTGCAGGTCATTTTCCGTTGTGGGAGCGAGATGCCGCACTATACTGCGCTAACGGTGTCTCGCTTTCACACCAGAAAAGTCCTGTAATGCAAGCTGATGGTAAGGCACCTGATTTGAAACAGAGTGAATCCAGTGCTTCGTTTAACGCAACCTCGATTTTCGACAGTGTCGGGTGAAGTGAACAAATTGAGGGTAGATGAAAAATATCGACAGTATAAATACGGGGACATGACACTCGCATTCTCAGTCTGCTTGTGACCACGGCCGGTGTAACACGGTATTCGAAAAAGAACTTGGAATCATCAAAACAAATTTTAATTACTTCAATGATGGGAAGAAGATGGCACCCAATAAAATAACCATCGATTGTTAAAACCAAGAATCACCGAAGTCCCAGTACAGGCAAAATAAATCGTATAGCAAAGCGACAAAAACGTGTAGAAAATCGTATTTTGATCATTATACTTCTGCCGTCACTTCCAATGTGTCCATGAGATTCGATATTTATCGATAATTCCCTTTTTCAATATGGCGGCCGCTCATTCAGCGTGATATTGTAATTCTAATAAAAGTTTGGAACCAAACCGTTTGCCATTTGTTCCTTCCGAAAATTGAATTCAATTTTTAGAGTACTAGAACGAACTCAGATAAATGTTATTTTTTATAGATATGAGGGTAGTTTGATGTTTCGGTTGCCGATAATATTTGGCAATTTTTATTGCTTCATGCTTTTTGATATGATGACTAGGTTTTTGATCTGATGCAGTTCTCTATCTGCCTTCTGAATATTTTGTTAACTGGCTTGTTTATATGAACAATCAACTTGTAAACCATCTTTAAATATAACTTTTATATTAAAAAGGTACACTAGGCCTCTTGAGACCACTCTTGAGCCCTCTCAGCCCTAAAATTGAAGCTTACAGTTGTCACTTAAACAACGATTTTATAAGAGCCTCTTATATATATTTTTAAAGCTCCTGCAATCAAAATATCCTGTAAAAAAATATAACAACAGATCTAGATTCCCCGAAAGAGTAGGCAGCGATGCACACACACAATTCGCCTGTTATGTGATAGGTGAATGTAAAAGGGGGCGAGTTATTGCCATCTACAGGACAAATCCAGCCTCCGTGCTACTCCTGAGAATTACATAATGGTAAAACACAGCAACACTTTGCCCGACCCGGGCTCTAACCTAAGACCTCATGCTAAGCAATCACTAGACTAACGAGGCAGTCATTAAAAGTAAATTACTGTATCGCATATGACGTTACTTTAATTATAAATCAATATTCTCAACTTACAACTGTCAACCGTTTCGGTTCGCAGTGCACACATGACGTAGGCACTTCAACTTAGTAATTTACAAGTCTAACAAGCTCGTGCAAGTTCTGCTACTTCCACATCTATGCGTCTATGATAATGTGACATACATTCGCTTTTAACCCGAAACTTGCTGAAGTTCGCCAAGTCAATACAGTTCTAGGTCTCTAGGTCCTTTAAAATAACGTCCTAAACTGAAGTCCGAGCCTATGTTAGCATTACTTTCGACTATGTAAACAAACCTTTAGTAGTTGATTATAAACTATCTAAATTCTACAGGAATAACAATAATTTGGTTACATCGATATTTTTCTTTAAAAAAAAAATCACCCTACTCTAATAATTTCTCGTGTATCGTGGGTTTACAAACATGAAATATCACATACATCCAGACTCGGGACAAACATTGCACAAATTTTTGCATATGGGCATTGAGTCTGCAATCCTTTAGCGCAGCAGTCCAATCGCTTAGCCACTGCGCCAATCAGGTCGTCGTCAATTCTTTCAATGAAACTATATACAGACAACACACACGTCAGCTATCTGTAGCATACAGTTCCTTATTCTACCTGAAATTACTTTTCTAACAAGTAAACGAAAGTGCCCTCTTTCTCCTTAACTAATGTCATTTAAACACGAAACGGAGGCACCATTTAATAGACTTAATCTAACTTAACCATTCATTAACCAATTCAAACATTCCTCCAATGTAACCTTACATTCCAAACGAACTCAAGTAAAAGGCAAAATTTCGCATAAAACACGTGCCACCCCTCAAACCAAGTCTCAAGTGGCAACCTGGCAGGAAAGTGGCACATGGCACAATCTGGCAACTGGCACAATCTGACAACTGGCACGCAAATGAGCTGAGTGCAAGCCCTCATTAAGATAAAGGTAGACGCTCATTTACAACCCCTAACAGAATAAAATGATCATTCCACCCCACCCCAGGGTTGTAAAATTAGAACATCTTGTGCCGCGAAGATATTTCGGTTTTTAGGGTTCTGTAGGATATTTTGTTTCTTCTATCTTTATTGCAGATCTGTAATGGTTCAGGCCATTGCGGATCTCCCATAATACGTGTATTCGCATTTTCTCTTAACAGTCTCTAAGTCCAAATGCATGCAAAGGGAAAACGTTTACAAGCTGTTGGAGAAAACAATTTTCTTTTAATTTTAGCAGTTTTAAGGTTATTTGGGGTTTAGAGATAAAGCAAACATAATCTTAATTCGTTAATACAAATATTGATGACTTTAATTTCAGTACAGATGTCCAAAATCTCGCCCGGAATGTCTATCCCTAAACTTGAAATACATACCAAAGTCGCTTCCCGCTATCTGTCCGTCCTGCATGCTTAGAGATCTTTAAAAAACCGCAACGGATTTTGATGCAGTTTATTTTAATAGATAGTGTGATTCAAGAGGAAGGTATATATATAATTATGTATCATCATCATCAGCCAGAAGACGTCCACTGCAGGACAAAGGCCTCCCCCTTAGAACGCCACAAAGAACGACATAATAAAATATAGTAGAGAAACAATGATAATTTATTGACATTTGACAAGCTCGCGTCTTGAGTACCAGGATTACAGAAGTGTACTGGAAATTAATCTTAATAAAAAATTGCTTGCAGCGATCGTATTTTTGAACTTCGGGTACTAGGATATCAGAAGTGTGATATAGTTTGCACAAATGCAAATGACGGGTGAAACCGCGTGGCACAGTTAGTGTAAGATATACTTGAAAAGGCCTTAACACCAATGACACGTCTTCGCATATTTCCCTCACTTCCGCCCATTTCATAGTTATTTTACAAACGCGCCGAAAATTTGGACCTTCGCCTTTACTGCGGCCCTAAAAAAAGGTAGAGGCATTTCGAATTCCTCTGGGCTTCGACCGTATTAAGATAGTTTTATGGTACAACTACATAATCCATTGGTGGAGTTATTCGACGTATTAAAGGGTGGGAATACGTTTGTAGTCACGAGCATGGCTGTTTTGGTAATTATTCATTTATTAGAATAGAACGGCTAACCAATCAAACTATTCAACATTATTATGCTGCCAGTCTTTTGGGCACGTTACCGGTTGACATCGATGGGGATGAATTTTTTTATGCTTTTTATTTTTGTATATATTGTTTTCATTCTGTATTAGATTTAAGTTGTAAATAGGTGTTAAACTATTCAACATAAACACATAGAAATACAAAACAACAACACATTAACAATATAAAAATATACATAATAACCCTTTCGTTAAACTCTCTCACAGAACTTCAGACATTGACAAGAATAATCCTCTCATACTCGCAAACACGTCACACGCTGGTTTTGAGTCCTACAATAGGTTCAATAATTTAAGTGTCAGTGGAATGGGGTTATGCCTCCCTGGTACTTTTTGAGACCTAAAACCTTTTCTTTTCATTTGTACTGAACAATGTTCATTTAAAATTTTGTAGTTGCCACCGTAAAATTTATCAATTAAGTTAATAAAATCCGATACATCAATTAATAAATGTATATAAAGTTTCCGAGGAGGCCGAAGATCGAGCCCAGTGGCGTGCCATAGGCTGATGATGATATTAATGTTTTTAACGCATGGCAAGTTTATAATGCATTCAAACTGAGTAATAGGAATTAACACAGCGGATAACAAATAACTATACTTTTAAAATGATTTCTTACAGTTCTTAAGAAGAAGGAGATTATTTTTTTTACTATTTATACTACACTATATGTATAGAGGCGTTATCGGCAATAAAACCATAATTATAATACTAAATTATAAAACATTTCTGTAAAAATCCTCGTCAAAGTTTTGTCTGTATTTACCTCATTTGATGGTATTAAAACTTGGAAATACTACCAGCTCTGCAGCGTTTATTTATACAAACAAATCCACATTTGTACAAAGAGACTTAATGCTATTAGGCATTTTCTACCAACACCTTGGGATGATGCAGAGTTGAACAGTGGTAGATACACTGAGTGTAAAAGCGTTCACCAAAGAATTTCAAAACGTACAAATATTCAGATTCAGTCAGTAACAGAGTTGAATACCTTTTACATTCTGCAGAACCACGCCTCCGGCTCTTAGCACCAAGCAATTTATTCCACAGATGTCTCCACGAGCTATCTTATCGCGGCATTGTCATCGAGCCGCCGTCGGTATGAACAACTTAATGAAAAATCTTTAAATTTTTAATCGAGTGACTTCAAATGAAGTCGAAAGATTTTGGAGATGTTTGAAATTGTATTTAATGTTGGAACGTGGATTATTTATTTAGTTAATGTAATGAAGTTCGGTTAATTAGTTAGTAAATTAAATGGTAAGTAATATACAATTTTATATAGATACTTATAAATTCTTGTATCCTTCGTCATACAACTTTTCCACTAACCTTTTCCCTACTTATAGTTTCTGTGTCGTCGTCGTTATCACGCGGTTTCCAATCACAAAACATCACGCCTGTATTCCTCCAAGGGGTAGGCGGAGGTGCACATAAAGTACACCCACATTTCGCCAGTTATGTTTTTTAGGTCCCAATGTAATAGGGGCGAGCCTATTGCCATAAACCGGGCACAAATCCAGACTCCGTGCTGCCACTAAAAATTACCTAATGGAAAAACCCAGAAACACTTTGCACGACCCGGGATTCGAACCCAGGACCTCGTGCTCAGCCGTCACGCTTAGCAACCACTAGACCAACGAGGCAGTCAAAATAAAATCATAGGGTAGTCAATCTTACAGATTTGAATAGAATATATATTTCGTACAAGGACGTCACGTCCGAGTAATTTCACAAAATCTTTGGAACTCTCAACAATCAAGCTATTCATCAGACATCTCCAAGAGATCTTTCAGCGGCATTGTCATTGCGCCGATTATCATCTCGCACCTTAAGGCCAGAAACTTTGGTCCTTTGATCGACAGACTTCAAATGAAGTAGAAGTTTCACGTTCTATGGGCCTATAGAGTGCAATTTTACAGGTGACTTCATTTTAGAGCGTGCCTTTAATAATAATATAATAATATCATTTCTTTTCAGGCTTCAATGGCCCATAGATATATACCTTACAGACTAACATATATAAATTAAATACAAATTGTGTTAGTAAATAAAAAACTTAAAACTATGTTAATAGCACTTCACTTTAAAGGTACTGTAGGTGCTTTATTGGTACCAAAGGACCAGAATTTATTGTTTATAATTTTTGTACGACTGTACAAAAATGTTTGTTATCCAAACTTTATAGTAAACAAGAATATTTAATTCACATAGCACCATACCTAAACACATTTACAAAATAACCAGCTAATACACGTCGGACTTTTTAGTCCACAAAGAATTTATGTAAATTATATTCACTAACTTAAATAGCAAGGGTTGCATTATTTTGGGCTTTAAAATCTCAAATCAATTCTTAAAAAATGGTTCATCGTCATACTAACATAAAACAATCCTATGAAGGAAATCCTACTAAAAGGGAACTTGTAATTTTTTTTTTTTTTTTTTTTTTTTTTAAACGTCGCCCCACACTAGGAATTTCTCCTGTGTCGTGGGTGCGTTTCACAAATATGAAATATCACATACACAAACATCCAGACTCGGGACAAACATCTGTGGGTCGCACAAAGTTTTGCCCCGTGCGGGAATCGAACCCGCAACCCTTAGCGCAGCAGTCCAATCACTTAGCCACTGCGCTGAACAGGTCGTCACCGTCGTTAATTCTGTGGGTGCCAGCAGCAACACGATAGTTAGTTGGCAGAGCTGCGCCACGGTACATCAAAAGGTTATAAGTCCCACTGGTATCCATCATTTTTCAATTTTTTATTATAGATATAAATCTTATGAAGGTTTTAAAATACCCTCATAATATCGATCCTCATAATTTGACAAATTCTAATGAGCTTTCCATACAACCAGCAATAACAACAGCACTCATAATGATACCACTTAGAGCTTCAATACCCATCCATTGTTCAGCCAAAAGTAATCCATACATTAACTGAAGCAAACTGGCAGTGGTAGAGTGATAAATTGTTTATTTACCGACACTGGCGGCGCTGAGTGTGCTGGCAACACCATGAATTTAGGGAGGATAAGTCTTAAATCAAATGTAGTTTTGAAAATAATCTTATGCCCCACTAAACTTAGGTAGATAGTTAGAATTTTGATTCTACTACTGACTTTGTCAGACGTTTTAAATCAATACACACAAACAGCGTTGGCAGGCTTCCCACCAGATGGACCGACGATATCGTCAGAATTGCGGGCAACCGGTGGATGGAATTGGCAAGCTGTCGTTCATTGTGGCGTTCTAAGGGGGAGGCCTTTGTTCAACAGTGGACGTCTTCCGGCTGATGATGATGTCACACAAACCCTTAGATACGCTCAATATTCAAGAAAGGCTATACGAAATAGAGATACAAATTAAGACCCTTTTACTACCTTCTAAAGTAGATTTTTATTTGGATAGTTCAACTCCACTATGCAGTATGCGAAAGGCTTACATTTCCGCACCCAGGTCTCAAGTAATTAAGCTTATCACCAACATACAGCTGAAATCCTTACATCATCATCATCAGCCAGATCACGTCTGCAGTTGAACATACCCCCCCCCCCCCTTAGAGTGGGGGGGGGGGGGTAAGCCATAGTCCCCACGCTTGGGAAGCGGCTTGGGATCGCAGTATTGGTGGTGAAGTTACAGAACACGCTGCAGCCCACCTTCTGGATTTTCCCTTAGTCGCCTCTTACGACACCCACGGGAGAAAAGGGGTGGTCAATTCTAGGCCGGATACCACTTGACAAGAATTCCATTACACAACATCATTTAATTGAAACTGGAAAATAAGAACAAGAAAAACAAAGCACCAAGCTAATTGTCCAAGTACTTTGTCTCCATTACCCAGTAAATTCACTAGACCAAACGGATTATGCAAATAAAACTTAACATTGAATAAACCGCTGCGGTCACAAGTTTGTCCTGAAAATAAATGGTTATTTATAGCCGTCCTACTGTAGGGGAGAAAGCCTGCTCGCTGGTGCAAAGTAAACACTACGACACATAATATATAGGCCGCGCTATGTACAGCTCAACTGACCTTTAGAATACTTTTAGAACGCCCGCCGCATGTAGGCAGATACAGATGGGGTTTTTTTAATATTCTGAATATGTTTTTCAACATAACATCACGCCTGTATCCCCCGAAGGGGTAGGCAGAGGTACACATATAGTACACCCACATTTCGCCAGCTATGTTCTAGGTCCCAATGTAATAGGGGGCGAGCCTATTGCCATCAGCCGGGCACAAATCCAGACTCCGTGCTGCTACTGAGAATTACCTAATGGAAAAACCCAGTAACACTTTGCCCGAACCGGGCTTCGAACCCAGGACCTCGTGCTCAGCTGTAGCGCTTAGCAACCACTAGACCAACGAAGCAGTCGTTTATGTTTTTTTCGTGTATGTTTTTCGTAAAATCGTTTATATATAGGCTTGGCTTAGAAGTAAAAGAGGACCATTTTGAGCAGTACTGAGTTGACAATCTTGAAGGCAAGACCTTACTTATCAGGCTGGTTATTGGATGGATACTTATTGTTGTTTATTAAAACCTTTGTGGACCTAAGAGCGTCCTCTGAACAACTCTCTGTTATATCCGAGATCAAGGCAGTTATATAATGTTAAATGAAAGTTGTACTTAATGAGAATTCAAATTAGTCTGGTAACAATAGACGCTGGTTTTAGAATACCATTACTTGTAAAAGGACCATGGACTTTACCAAAAATATTCTATTAACACAGCTCATCTTTCAAAATCTCTCAAATTTCTTTCTTTTTCTCGTCATCTTTTCAAATGCCTCCACGCAAGTGTTAACGCCTCTAGCCTCTACAAACACATTACTGCATACTATATCATACCGCGGTAATCAGTCGATCTGCGAGGTTAAGCCGTGCTCACTGCGGTCAGTCTTGTGATGGGTGACCGTTTTTGCATGTTGAGATCCCTTCATGCTTCGGAAAGCACGTTAAATCGCTGGTTCTGCGCCTGATATCTCTCCGGTCGTGTCGGTCTACCGTCCCATCGTACTTTGAGTGCGTACGGAGTGGACCTGTGTTTACGCACATACTTGTGCTCTATAATATCTCCTGCGTAATTGGCTAGTCTCAGCTAAGATACGCAGACAAGACCGAAATTCGGTCAGGAGAACATCATATCATTGGACATCACACTAGCCTTGCATACTACTAGAGCAGCGGTACCCTCATCCAATTTTATTTCATAAAAAAGATACAAACTTAAGTATATGGTAGGTACGAAGGTTTTGTGCGGGCTCAAAGATAGTTATTTCGAGCAATGTTTGTGATACACCTGTCGTGCAGGGTAGGCTGCATGAAGGAAAGTAAACACCACTGACCTTTACGAGACGGTACGGTCGGCAGAAAATAGATTTATATTTAAAATGAATTTGGAGCGACCATTAGACTAATGACGCAGACAATAAATACAATAATTCAAGAAATATCAAGAATTCTGAATTATTAACCCAGTCGAATGCCTTGTTGGTCTAGTGGTAGGTATTAAGCGCGACTGCTGAGCACGAAGTCCTGGTATCGAATCCCGGGTTGGGCAAATTCGAATTCAAAATGTTTTTATTACATTAAACCAATTACAGGCGCCTATGATACGTTAAGATGCTAGTTTCATGGTTCCAAAAATGTCTTTCATACAAACAAGAACCGGCAAGAAACTCCAAAAATGGAAAAGTATAATGGGCTTTTTCATAAGTTGATTCTCAGTAGTAGCACGGATTTGTGCCCGGTTGATGGCAATAGGCTCGCCTATTACATTGGGACCTATACATAACTGACGAAATGTGGGTGTAATATAAGTGCACCACTGCCTACCCCTACGGGGAATACAGGCGTGATGTCTGATCACGCAACACTGTTAAACGCCGATCAATTAAAATGCAAAATTTTTTTGCTGACTCTACAAGTCTACAGGTACAGTTTCCAGCGAGAGGTAGCGTTGTGAAAAACATAGCTGTCTGAAACTATACGCCTTTGCATTTCCCCGAGGTATATTAGAGAGTGAACAATGCACTTTTTTGCTGGCCGTCCACGGTATAGTTTCAACTTAATGGTATTTTTTTGTATGAAGGTAGATGAAATGAAAAAGAGTATAATGTGGGTGTATTAAGGGTGTAGTTCGTGGTAATACAGGGTGCCTTGTGAATAAACCAAGTTGTATTAGCAACAGATAGGCTTTATTAGTCTATTTTTGCATAATTTTAAAATTACAGTATTTAATAAAAATATTATTTTTTTCCAATCACATTAGTTTACCTTGTTGTCGCTTTATCAAACACTATGTAAGCTTACTATACTGTACCATATTTTATTTAAAAGATTACTTTGTAGGTTTTTGCCGGTTCTGCACTGTAATATCTTCTACGTGGCCGCCGTGACAAACATTCGGTCAGGAAAATATTATACAGGGAGTACGACTCTCTTTACCGCAAGTAAACTTATCTATTAGTCAAACATTACCCTAAAGAAAAAAAGAATATAAGCCTTCATATTTTTTTAATACAGCTACCTAAATCATCTGCAAAGGACGGCCCATAGGGGTAAAGAAAACAAAACACAAGAACATTAATGGAAGTCAAAAGAAAGTTCCAAAGCAACCATTTACATAAATAATTCCCTCATTTCCAAGAGCATCATAACTTAACCTGAGACTTTAGAGGTTTCTAACTCGAACAAGAACTTAGAAATATAATCCGAGTTAACATTTATATAGTCTGTTTTGATTTAAAAAGAAAAGTCCACCATTTTTATTTAAATACATGAGTGAATATTTGAAATCTGTTGAAGAATTAAAAAAATAAGTGCGACTGCGATAATAGCCAATTTTTAATAACCTGTTCATTGTCCCACTGCTGGGCAAAGACCTCCCCATTATTCCTCCACAAAACTCTGTCTATCGCCATTTCGGCCATGTTTTTCCCGCGAAGGTGTCCAAATTATCCCGCTATCGCCAGTTCAGTCTGACAAGAACAAAATTCAATAGATATACTCGTACATATTTCGCGAAATGGCGAACAATTGCCTTTTTATAATAGGCAAATATACATGTTTCCATTACCTACATATACAAGTTTCATCATCAGCTTTTATGTGACCCACTGCTAGGCATAAGCCTCCTCCCCTAAACGCCACTGCTTCCTGTTTTGGGCCTTTTGCATCCAGGTCTTTCCCAGTACAGCAACAACATCATCAGTCCACCTTGCTGGAGGTCTGCCAGGGGCTCTACAGGATATACGAGTTTGATATGACTATAAATTTATCAAAGGTACTTTTGACAGAATTTCTCAATAATTTGAGACAGTTGTTATAAGATAACTGTAATAATTTTAATGTAGGCTAGATAATGTCAATGGCTGCGACTATGACCCGTTGCATCACATCTGCGTAGTATTAATAGATGCTGTACACAGCGTGATTCGATTAGTTTCGTTTGAATAATTACCACTTGAAATATGAAGAATATTTTCATGTCAACTTTCTTCATTCTTTTGCTAAGAAAGACAGGTTATAATTTTTTTTCCAGGCATACTTAAAGTAATAAAAAATCATCGGATATTTTTTTTCTTGACAAAAGCTAATTAATCGTTACAAATACGACAACATTTGTCTGTAACAATGATGTATTTAAATGATAAAAAAAGACCATACCATAAAATGTAAAATACTTTCATATTAAGTATTGTAATCGCATATCAACCTAAATGTTCTTCATCACTAGCTCATTCATAGTCAGCAAACAATTCAGACACATTTATTTGTGAATATCCATCAACAATAAAACATCACGCTGTATATAACATTTCAACCGCATTGGCACGCTGCGACACGCACTGACGTCAATCGCGGGGCGATGCACCGTGAGCCGTGACGTCACCACACGCCGCATGACACAATTTGATTAATAGATCACATTATTAAAGTGTTACATTTAAATTAATTTAAAAAAAAACTATTTTTATCATTCAAAACTACTCACAGTGTAATAGACGTATAGATGGAGTATACCGAAGACAAAACAGTAACGCATTAAAGATCTACCATATAAAATACATACTATAAATAAGGTCAGGCGGGGCAAGTGCGCCATACTTTTTGCATAGATGAATTCGATACGATATATATTTTTTGAATGCTGACTTAGGAGTGAACATTTATTAAATTGACAATATTTGGAATATTGTAGCTGCAAGAAACGTTAATTCAATCAAATCTATTCATATTTTTACGGTATTTTCTATTAAATTGGAAAACATGGATATAGGCGCACTTGCCTATATTTTTTCTTCAAACGTGCTTAAAAATGGACCGAATTGGTTTACAGTCAAAATAGTCGTTTGTCGCATGAAAACGCATTTATTAAGTTTATGTCAATTTTCTACCAAATATAAATAAAATAAAGCCACAAATATGTGGAATGTTCTATCATTATACTCATAATAGGCATAGGCATATCACAATAGACCGTCTGTAATAGATGTAGGTACAGGTAAACATGACATTATCCCAACTTTCCTTGTTACAGAAGAAATACTGGGCTCCAGAACTGCGCTATGGATGTCAGCAGACGGTCACATGGTGCTGTACGCGACCTTCAACGACAGCCTCGTGCACGAACAGAAGTACCCCTGGTACGGGGCAGCCCTAGACACCGACGATCCTGCCAAGGTAAAATGGACTTTATATCTCAGTAATAGAGTAGAATAAATAATATAGAATAGCAAAATAAGCTTTATTAAACAATGGCAAATAGTTATATGGTACGCGCATAAGAATTTACAAACATCTCACGATTTCATGTCAAGGGATTCGCTTTTTCACATTGAAATTTCTAAAAAAAATTCAACAATTAAAATACAAAATATGTCTGTCAAATGACAAAAATATCAAATCCAAAATTAAAGGATAGTTTATCTATAGCAATCATTAATACGTTAAGCCTAAACTCAATTAACACCTAAGAGGACTTGAATAATTCTCGTTAGTTAAATTCCTAATCAGCTTCACAATAACTTGGCCATTCCACGTTATCCATCAATTCTCTTTGACCCAGACCTACCCGGAGATCAGGAGCGTGCGGTATCCCAAGCCGGGCACCAACAACCCGACGGTGACGCTCACCGTGGCCGACATCGCGGACCCCAAGCACATCCGCACGAGGCATCTCACGCCACCTAAAGTTATAATAGAAGAGGGGTAAGTAGTCTTTGGCTTATTGTAAGGTTTGATGGAAAACAGAATAGCCAGTAGCATACATCATCATTAACAGCCGGAAGAAGTCCACTGTAGACAGTAGCCAACGTACTCTATAAAAAAAATGATACTTCTACTCTATATTTGCGGTAATTTTTAACTTTAACAATGTTTTATTTTAAAAAGAAACAAAAGATAGTGCTGTTGGTGGGCCCACCGTCTTCAATGGTACATTTCTAATAATTTCAGTCAACCATATTTTTGTGCTAAGAAATACCTAAATAAAGGAGAATTTTAAGGTATTTTTTTGGAAATTTGAAATAGTTAAGAACATATTATTGAAGTCAGGGGAGAGGCCTTTGTCCAGCAGTGGAAAACAATCTAGTCTAATCTAGGCCACTAAACGCACTGGCCGCATATACCTAATTGCAGCAATATTTTCTCAAATTCTCGTACAAAATATTCCTAAACTGCTACATTTTTCCTTCCTTATTATCGTAAAACATAAAGTAACTGGTACCCTGGTACAGTACTTAAATTTCCCCATATAAACTGAAGGTAGGAAGGGGGAGAACTTGACTGTTTTAAGCCGCTGCAAGCCATAAACTGAGCTAGACAAATGAGCTTAATCCCCGTAAAACATACAAAGTCGGTTTCATAATAAAATTGGAGGATTTGCATAAAACTTTCTTCATTTTTCTTTGTGTAGAATCGAAGTCGTTTTATCGTCTTTAGCAGACGTTTTATGTAGTCCTAGTACAATGTCGTAGTTATTCTAAGGGGCAAACTGAAGGAAACTATGGAAGGTGACTAATGTATATTTAATGTTTCTTCAACGGCTATCATAACAGAGATACCGACTGAATGTCGGTCTCGCGGCCAATTTTAATGGAGGCTAGTCAAATAAGCTGGAGGTATTTTGATTCACAAGTGTGTGCGAAAATAAATGCACTCTCTTCAAGAAGAGTACCTACTAATAGGGAGCAATAAGAGTGTACTATCTCTTAGACTTAATCCTCAAAACCAACAGCTTATCTTTTGAACTTTGAGCCAGAAATCGTCTCTGGCGTCCTCAGATGACCCTACCAAAATATCTATTCATCACATACTGATAGACAGAAAGGCATAGAGGACCAACATATATATAAGTAGATACATAGAAGATTCCAGTCACGCAGTTATTATCAGACAGTTTTCAAGATGTAATAATAACCCAGCAACCAATTATCATGGACCCTTGTTTACAGGGATTATTATTTCACGAGTGCACAATGGGTGTCTCTCACGGAGGTCTGCGTAGTCTGGTTAACGAGAATGCAGAATCTATCCGTAGTGTCAGTCTGCAAGAGTCCCATGTGGTACTGCCAGGAGGTAAGTGATCTATGTTTTATGTATGTACACTTAAAAGCTGTGAGATTATTATAGAAATTACATAGTGTTTGAAGCTGGTTTTGGAGATTTTCTGCAAAAAGGGCAAGTGAGGAGTACCCTCAACCGAAGAGCGTGTATGAGGAATGTGATGTGTGTGAATGAAGCAAAAGAAGTATGCCAGGATCGTAGCAAATGGAAATCCGTGGTCTCTGCCTACCCCTCAGGGAAACAGGCGTGACTTTATGTATGTATGTATGTAACTCGCAATGGCTAAATTATATACATATATACATCTTTTGCACTTAGACCAAATTACAGGTACAAGTACAGAGCCTCCACGAGTGACGGCACCTAAGAATATCTGATGCATCCTAGACAGTCAACCTCGCTACCATCCTTGTTGACTGACAAAAAGTTTAAGATAGAATAGTTAATTAGAGACCTATATCACTTTCTAAATACACGCCTAATACACAGGTATACAGGATATCTTCAGGCTCCGACGGCTGGGTGGAGTCAGCACCGTCTCCTCTCTGGTCGGCCGGTGGGGGAGCCCTGGTGACCCTGGCTCCAGTCAGGGACGGTCCAGCAGGCCTGTTCCGTCACATAGTGAGGACTGAACACAACTCCCACGGACCTAGAGCCCTGCCGCTGACACACGGCAGCTTCGATGTCGTGATGTTATTGGCTTGGGACCACGCTAACCAACACATGTAAGTTTAGCAGCATTCCAAATCATGATACGTTTCATATCCTTAAATCAATAAGATTGGTTTGTTTTCGTTGGTATAAAGGTAAAATAATGCCATTACTTTTGAGATTCTACATGATAAAAATAATTGTTATTTAAAAAAAATCGGGACAACAAAATCGCAGAAATTCCTTAAAAAAGTCCCTGAAATTTCATATTTGAAGTAACTAATACTAAAAATTCTAAATCTTTTATTTTTTAGCATCATAAGGGCGTTAGCACAAATTTCAATTGCTTAAGAAATATAGGAATAATATTATAAAAAAAACTGCATATAAACTAAAAGCAAACCTAATTGTATTATTTATGTGATTAAATAATAAAATTACGCCAAAGATTCCATGACCAAGAACACGAGTCATCAAAATTCTTCCGATTTTAACTAACCTCTCTTTCCAGCTACTACCTGGGCATTCCTGAAGGCAAACCAGGACAGCAGCACCTGTACAGAGTGTCATCCGAGGCGCCCCGGCCGGGCTCACCGCAGAAACTACCGTACTGTGTCACTTGTAACTCTCAGGTCAGCACCCTTCACTACTCTTAAGGACCAAAAGACCAATAGGGGGCATTGAAATAGCCACGTTTCAGATAGCACGATTAGAAAATCTAAATTTATATTATTATGGTTTATAATAATAGTGACAGCCTATAACTGTCCCACTGCAGGGCAAAGGCCTCTTCTCGTATAGAGAAGGATTAAGCATTGATCAGCACGCTAGCTCACTCCGGGTTGGCGATTTGAGTTAATTAAATCCAGGTTTCCTCACGATGTTTTTCGTCGCCGTTAGTGTCTTAGAATATCTAATAAAGTATTTATAACATTGAAAAGGACACATTGATACTTGCCCGGGTTTGAACCTGCAACCATGTGCTTACAAATCCGGTATATTACCCACTAGGCCACCACGACTTCAAATATATAAACCTAATTAAATCCTATTAGAATCTTAAACTAAAACAAATGCGAGGTGTCGTGAATCAGTCTTCTTCGGTGAATATACCCCACGAAGTCAAGTCAGCCTTAATTTAGAAATCATTGCCAGTTTCCAGTTCCAATAAATAGCTGTTTATCGTTTTGCTAGTGTCGATAATGTAGCCGTAAATCATCTATTTCGATACGATGTACTGCGACGCAACGCTAGTTTAGCCAGAACTTTGTCAAATAGGTCTGAAAATAGAACTACTCACTTTTTAATCATTCCTTACTCAAGACCAGCCAACAGTATTTATCAAAGAACTCAAAAACCTGAATGACGATAAAATCAAGCACAAGTTCTTACGATTCAGTCTTGCTTAGGAAAGCACATGATACAAGCTCAATTTAGATTCATTCTTAGCATGGGCAACATGCTAAAATGACTCCAAAAGTCATACTAATGATACAGTCAAGGGTAGGTGTCACGTGGAAACAAAGACATGCTTGTATACAATCAACTTCTAAATTACAAAGATTTCTTCTTCGGGGGAGACTGCCTCGTTGGTCTAGTGGTAGCTAAGCGCGCCTGCTGAGCACGAGGCCCTGGGTTCGAATCCCGGGTCGGACAAAGTGTTACTGGGTTTTTCCATTAGGTAATTTTCAGTGGCAGCACGGAGTCTGGATTTGTGCCCGGTTGATGGCAATAGCCTCGCCCCCTTAACATTGGGACCTAAAACATAACTGGCGAAATGTGGGTGTACTATATGTGCACCTCTGCCTACCCCTTCGGAGAATACAGGCGTGATGTTATGTATGTGTTTTTTTTCTTCTTCGGGTAAACAAAATAATTCACAGATATGAAACATCACAAACACGACGAAATAATTGTGACATACTTTATTACATTGACCGTTTACTTTGTTTTTCTGGTTAGTATGATATCGTGTAGCACAGTGGTCTGAAGTATTACCGAATATGAGATCAAATAACAAGCGTAAATACTTGGAGACATGTGTATAAGTTGTTTGTGGATAGACCTTATGTTGAATCAATATTTGTTTGGCTGATTTAAGGTAGTAAGAAGTCTGTTGATTCAAATTTACATAACATCACGCCTGTATTCCCCGAAGGGGTAGGCAGAGGTGCACAATTAGTACACCAACATTTCGCCAGTTATGTTTTAGGTCCCAATGTAATAGGGGGCGAGCCTATTGCCATCAACCGGGCACATATCCAGACTCCGTAGTGCTACTGAGAATTAACTAATGGAAAATCCCAGTAATACTTAGCCCGACCCAGGATTGGAAACCATGACCTCGTGCTCAGCAGTCGCGCTTAGCGACCACTAGACCAACGAGGCAGTCAAATATATCAATCTATCGATTATTAGTTTAAAATAACATAACAACATCACGCCTGTATTCCCCGAAGGGATAGGCAGAGGTGCACATATAGTACACCCACATTTTACCAGTTGCTTTTTTTTGTAGTTTAAAATTTTGGACCAAAATAAAAGTATCTACAGATTAAAACCTTTATTCTGTTTCCTTTAAGGATGAAATCGTAACAAGGTTGAATAAGTTAATGCCTTGGCCCGAGAAGGCTGAATAGGTGAACGTCTTAGCCGTACGTGAGAACGCGCAGAAAACATCAGGTCAATACAGGCCGATTAAAACCGAGTATAAAGGTCACGGGAGCGAGGTCCAAGGAAACCTATAGTTGTATGATTCCCTGGTTTTCTACTGTACCACATGGAAATAGATATTTTTTGGTTTTCAGTCTAGGCTTTCAAACATAAAACATGATATTTTATTTCCATTGATTGACTGCCTCGTTGGTCTAGTGGTTGCTAAGCGTGACTGCTGAGCACGAGGTCCTGGGTTCGAATCCCAGGTCGGGCAAAGTGTAGCGGTTTTTCCCATTCGATAATTCTCAGTAGCAGCACGGAGTCTGGATTTGTGCCCGGTTGATGGCAATAGGCTCGCCCCCCTTAACATTGGGACCTAAAACATAACTGGCGAAATGTGGGTGTACTATATGTGCACCTCTGCCTACCCCTTCGGAGAATACAGGCGTGATGTTATGTATGTGTTTTTTTTCTTCTTCGGGTAAACAAAATAATTCACAGATATGAAACATCACAAACACGACGAAATAATTGTGACATACTTTATTACATTGACCGTTTACTTTGTTTTTCTGGTTAGTATGATATCGTGTAGCACAGTGGTCTGAAGTATTACCGAATATGAGATCAAATAACAAGCGTAAATACTTGGAGACATGTGTATAAGTTGTTTGTGGATAGACCTTATGTTGAATCAATATTTGTTTGGCTGATTTAAGGTAGTAAGAAGTCTGTTGATTCAAATTTACATAACATCACGCCTGTATTCCCCGAAGGGGTAGGCAGAGGTGCACAATTAGTACACCAACATTTCGCCAGTTATGTTTTAGGTCCCAATGTAATAGGGGGCGAGCCTATTGCCATCAACCGGGCACATATCCAGACTCCGTAGTGCTACTGAGAATTAACTAATGGAAAATCCCAGTAATACTTAGCCCGACCCAGGATTGGAAACCATGACCTCGTGCTCAGCAGTCGCGCTTAGCGACCACTAGACCAACGAGGCAGTCAAATATATCAATCTATCGATTATTAGTTTAAAATAACATAACAACATCACGCCTGTATTCCCCGAAGGGATAGGCAGAGGTGCACATATAGTACACCCACATTTTACCAGTTGCTTTTTTTTGTAGTTTAAAATTTTGGACCAAAATAAAAGCATCTACAGATTAAAACCTTTATTCTGTTTCCTTTAAGGATGAAATCGTAACAAGGTTGAATAAGTTAATGCCTTGGCCCGAGAAGGCTGAATAGGTGAACGTCTTAGCCGTACGTGAGAACGCGCAGAAAACATCAGGTCAATACAGGCCGATTAAAACCGAGTATAAAGGTCACGGGAGCGAGGTCCAAGGAAACCTATAGTTGTATGATTCCCTGGTTTTCTACTGTACCACATGGAAATAGATATTTTTTGGTTTTCAGTCTAGGCTTTCAAACATAAAACATGATATTTTATTTCCATTGATTGACTGCCTCGTTGGTCTAGTGGTTGCTAAGCGTGACTGCTGAGCACGAGGTCCTGGGTTCGAATCCCAGGTCGGGCAAAGTGTAGCGGGTTTTCCCATTCGATAATTCTCAGTAGCAGCATGGAGTCTGGATTTGTGCCCGGTTGATAGCAATAGGCTCGCCCCTATTACATTGGGACCTAAAAAAACATAACTGGCGAAATGTGGGTGTACTATAGGTATATGTGCACCTCTGCCTACCCCTATGGGGAATACAGGCGTGATGTTATGTTATTTATTTCCATAAAAAGTACCGACCGATGCCAGACATAGTGGGGAGTAACCTAAAATGTATTTTATCGTACCAAAAAAAATATACCTCATGACCCAACCTCATTTATGTCCTATATTATTCTCATGGACTGATTGCCAATACGTATGATCAGACATTATGTACTGTAAATAAAGGACTCTATCATCATCATCAGCCGGACGACGTCCACTGTTGAAGAAAGGCCTCCCCCTTAGAACGATAGCTTGCCAATTGCAAAGGATTGTATAACTAAGCTTCAATATTTCCTCACGCAGCCATCTCCCTCAATAAACCTGGAGTATTACGGCAGCTTAGCATCCTCAGGAGACAGTACGTGGGGCGACAGTGACTGGGATGAAGAGCTCCCTGCCACCTCCCCGTCTCCCAGCAAGAAGAAGAAGAAGAAGTACCCTGGTAATGGCTCCACATTCTGAAGACTATTACTAAAGATCTAGATAGAATGGTCACAGTTATAACTGCTGCAGAACTATGACAATCGCAGTGTAGACAGTTGGTCTTGAACAGTTCTTTGAAGAGTTGTTTTTGTTATTTGTGTTATTACACCTATTTTGAGTAAATTAAACTCTAACATTCTATACGTCTTGCCCCTTAGTCATTAAACAAACTCAATTTTAAACCAAAGATCAAATTATACTTATCACTGTCGTTTGCATGTCAATAGACTTAATACGGGTTTAAGTTAATACAGATATTATCCTCGTTTATAAATAAGACGTTGAAGATTGAAGACTCTTCATCAAGTAGAATAGAATATCTCTTGGAACTCTCACCTATCTAGAGTCTATTTACTTTTTATCCTATTCCCCTAGATGGCTTGCCTCAGAACTTGCCCTGCCTCTACCACGAGGCGCACTTCAGCCCATCATCAGCGTACTTCGTGCTGGAGTGTTTGGGCCCCGGTGTGCCCACCTTCAGCCTGCACAGGACGGCCTTGCCTGACCCAAGGCTGCTCGCGCATTTGGAGAACAACACTATTGTGAAGGTAAGATATCCTCTTGCATTATCTGCACTCCTAGTAGACCTGGCCAAGCATCTGGTTAAAAATCAATAACTCAAAATGTTAATTTTGTGCCATTTACAGGTCCATGCTTAGAGAAAACTCAAAACCGTGCATGAATCTATCGTCACTCTTTTTCAGTAACATCCAAATCGTAGGATAAACTTCTTTGGGTGCGCGGGAAACACGAGTAGAGTTTTGAGAACAGACTGATCTTTGTCTATTTGTCACTGACTCGACTGTATTTGAACCCGGCAACTTTGAAGTAAATATTTCCTGTCTCAACATGAGTTCCAAGCTATTTATCAAAATTGTACCGATATCTTTAATATTTTGAGTACGTAATTTACGGCAAACGCTATAAGGCAATATTTTCTAAACGTACCTCACCTTATTAACACATTTGTTATTCAAATTTTGTTCTCAAAATTACGCCTTTTATACGAGTCGTATACTTCACTCTCCAGAAATAAAATTTAAACAATAAACCTGAATTTCTGAATAACGCTATTGTTAGAGCTGAACACACAATAAGCGTGGCTTGCAATAAGTTCCTATGGAATTTAACCAAAAATAAAGGTAATGTAAATAAAGTATCCAACTAAAAAAATGTCCAGGATAAAAACGTAGTCCTATCTGTAATATCTATCCATTCATCGTTTGCATAAAATGCGAACTACAATATTATTGTTGCCTCTTCTTTGTATTGATAGAAGCTAATTGTAACATGGAAGCAGGTCATGCCGTCATCAAAGATGAATGCAAGATTGACCGCCCAGTGTACGCTAAACACTAACATCCATCTCTTCGCTATCATGACTCGTGAAGAATTTCTCTTCTAACGCCTATTCTTGTCCACAGGAGAGGCTAGCGACGATAGCACTGCCGACTCCCAGAACATTTTCCGTGCAGCTGTCGAGCGGTCACGCAGCCAGGGTCCGGCTGCTGCTGCCTCCTGGCCTCAGAGAAGACGAGGTCACGAAGTACCCGCTCGTGCTGAAAGTGTAAGTAATCTATATAGATAAATATAGGTGTGAGCAATCTAGATAATAGCTAAATAGTATGCGGTGACAGATGAGTAGTACGTACGATAAGATAGAGTGGTGGAGACTAGAGATATTACAGAGCTTCGGTTTCGTAATGTCGCAACTTCCAATTGACACTTTCGGTTCTGATTTCGGCTCCGAAAGTTTTCGATCGGATTTTCTAATGCAGCTTAAAAGTAATGCGCACTGACCACGAACGCCGAGCTAGAAGAAACAGCAGCAAGAAAGATCTTTTATACCATTTTGACTGAATAATGTTATTTGTTGTTTTCCATAACAATCCGACCGACCCAAATTCGACTCCCATTTCGGTTCCGATTTCGACGAAACAGGTACTAAACATTAGATTCCGATTCCGGTTCCAATAAAACCACTTTCGGAACATCCATAGTGTCAACTTTGAAGTAAGCTCCCAGTGAAATTTAAACTTGGAACTTGAAATTATTGTCTAATGCTGACGACCTGATTAGCGCAGTGGTTAAGCGATTGGACTGCTGCGCTAAGGGTTGCGGGTTCGATTCCCGCACGGGGCAAAACTTTGTGCGTACCACAGATGTTTGTCCCGAGTCTGGGTGTTTGTGTTTGTGATATTTCATGTTTGTGAAACGCACCCACGATACAGGAGAAATTCCTAGTGTGGGGCGACGTTTTTTTAAAAAAAAAAAAAAAAAAAATGCTCTGTACAAATCCTGAAAGCTTTAATGCGAAAAACAATATAAATTCCAAAAATGTTTTAAACAAGCTATCGAACAAAAACCTTAAAGATATTTCGACGTCGCAAATCTAAAAGAAAACTCTCCCCCTAATTGTCCAATACAATAAAGAATTGTGACACTTATTGGTGTCTAACACTGGATCCAAAGATTGCAATGCCACTAGACTGGAAATATTACAATCCTCGCTCTGAAGCCACAAATATAACCGCACTTTCTTTTTATAACACTGTAAGTCTCAGCCGATAGCCGTGTCATTACAACCATTGTTAGAAAAGCAATAAGATCGGTAATGGTCCGAAATCACACAAATCAGAGGGACAAAGGAATAATATAATGAATCTGATGCTTAACATTCCTTGCTAAATGTAAGGTTTTCTTAGAATGGCAGCATTTATTGTTCTTGATTACGGTGGCTTATAGTCAGGGATCCCTGGACCATTTTGAAAATCGATTACTATCAAGCTAATTTTGCGTCATTAGCTTCATAACGATGACTTTCTTATCGATACACGTTGGAAGGAAACTCTTTGATCAAATCATACATTTTATAGGTCAATTTTTGATGTGAAACATCTATAGGCTCACTTGTAAACCGAATTGTTGGCGTGGCGACGCTTACCGTGGCGACGGGTCGCCACGCTATACTAAGATATACATGTATATATTTTATGTGTAGTAGAGTGTACGGTGTGGCGACGGGTCGCCACGCTATACTGAGGTATATATATATATTTTTTTTTTCATTAGGCTATATTTAATTCCTGTAATAATATTATCTTTTATGCATATTACTTGTAGACACACGATGTTTCACATCTGCCAGGCGTCCCATGACGGCTCACATTTTTTTTTGAATAATGTTAATAATTTTCTTACGATTTAATAAAAAACCTTGTTGGTCTAGTGGTTACTAAGCGCGACTGGTGAGCACGTTGTCCTGGGTTTGGACCCATATAAAATGTGGGTGTACAACTCAGTACATAGCCTACACCTTTAGGGAAAGCAGGCGTGATTATGTATGTTTTATTTTCAAGTTAATCATGTTTTTTTTTACTTTTCGTTGTCCAACAGTCACGGCGCACCAGGCACACAGTTGGTGACGGAGCGGTGGGCGCTCGACTGGGGCTCTCTGGCCGCCGGTGCAGGTGCCATCCTCGCCTCAGTGGACGCGAGAGGTGCCGGCGGCAGAGGCCTCGGTGCGCACCACACGTTACATCGCCGGCTCGGTACCGTCGAGCTGCAGGACCAGTTGGAAGTCGCCGAGTAAGCTATGACGAACATTACGTTATAAACGGAAATTGTCTGAAAAACGCGAGGTCAATTTAGTGATCGTTCAAAAGTCAACTTCGTGTCTGTGGAATAAAATTCATAATTGCTTAACAGAACGCAAATATAATATTCAGAACGTGTGATCAAAAATCAACTTTATATCTTTACCGTAACATTCATAATCAATAAACTATCCTCTGTCTTGCCAGTGGTGTATATGAGCAATAAGATATGTCCTCATTCATCAGGTACCTTCGCGACTCCTTACACTTCATAGATGCTCGCCGTGTGGCCGTATGGGGCCAGGCACACGGCGGCTTCCTTGCAGCTCTAGCGTTAGCCAGCACGCTGAACGTGTTCCACTGCGGGATCGCGCTCACGCCCATCGTGCGCTGGCGGTACTACGGTCAGTAATGGATAGGAAACTGCGATATTTTCACTAAATATATTATGTTGTAGGTACTATATAACTGTATTCGTTCCATTACGGGTTCCCGTCTATAATAACCGCTCGCTGGGGACACGGTAGCCAGAAATGAATAGCGAACTATGTGATATTTACATTTCACGTTTGTATAAATATTTTGTGCTGCATTGCGGGATGCTCTCTCGCCTATTTATTTTTTTATTTGTACTAACGAAACCATGTCACTAACGCAAATACTAGATTTTTAAATAAAATTATTATTACTTTATCAATTCAATAAAATAAGTGGTATCCGGCCTATATTGACCACCCCCTTTCCTCCCGTGGGTGTCGTGAGAGGCGACTAAGGGAAAATCCAGAAGACGGGCTACGTCTTCTGTAACTTAATCACCAATACTGCGATCCCCAAGCCGCTTGCCAATGTCACCCTCTCCCCTTATCTAAGGGGGAGGCCTTTGTTCAACAATGGACGTCTTCAGGCTTATGATGATGATTTAATAAAATGGCAATGATGTTTAAAGGTAGACAACAAAGGAACTAAAATAGTAATCGAGGTACAATTCTAATTAGCATAAATACAGTAATTAGTCCAACTGGGGCTTAATGTTATTTTAATGAACGCCACATGAAAGAAACTTCAGTAATCCACTCGCGTTTCCAAAGGAAAACGTAATTAAATATCTCTTAAGTTTCGGTCAGTGTTGGTATTTTATATCACCCTTGAAAGCCTATAAGCGTTTATTTCAATAGCATATAAATGATAAATGGTTGAACTTCGTGTTAATACTGAACTGGAATTTAAAATGTTTTCAAGATTTTCTCGTTCTGCGGCATAGAAACACTCCCTGACTTCCCGCGTCGGGCAGTGTTAGTGGGTTTTTCCATTAGGTAATTCTCAGTAGCAGCACGGAGTCTGGATTTGTGCCCGGTTGATGGCAATAAGCTCGCCCCTATTACATAGGGACCTGAAACATAACTGGCGAAATGTGGGTGTACTATATCACCTCTACCTACCCCTTCGGGGAATACAGGCGTGAAGACATGTTACCATTTTGTTTCTCGTATATATATCTTATAATATCGTTTATAAGGAACATAGAGTATAATTCTAATAACTGAGAGCCTATAGTACTTACATATAGATAATTTCTCTACCGAGGTCAGTACCTTTACAATAAAATGGACTTCTACCCCTCAGCATCCGCATACGCGGAACGGTACATGGGCTTCCCGAACGCGACGGGCAACTACCGGGGGTATGCTGACGCTGACGTCACGAAGCAAGCAGCAGCATTGCACGATAAGATGCTGCTACTGGTCCACGGGACCGCAGACAATAATGTGCATGTGCAGCAGAGTATGGCGCTGGCGAGGGCGCTGGCTGACCAGGGCAGCATGTTCCGGCAGCAGGTATGTCTTATCTGCCACTGAATCAGCAAGTTCACAACACCGACATTATAGTTATGATCTGTTTAAGTTAATGTTTTATATGTATCTGTAGGCAGCTGTAGGTAACTTTGCAGTAAATGGACACGTTCACAAGTTCTCCGCATTTTTGATATCATACGAGCCAATTTTACATGAAGTGCCATCCTACATATAGTCGCACAGTATTGGGAGGTGGGAAAGAAATTCGGAGTTTTAACATTATATGTTAAAGTTCATAAGTCTAAAAGGTAAATTGATAGATAGCAATTCCTCCACCAAGAGCTGACCTTTTAATAAAAGACGAATTATGAGCTCTTCGAGATATTTTAGCCATTCATATTGTGTTCCGAAAATTAACTGCAACCGCTTTTAAATTTTAACGACCGGATTAGCGCAGTGACTAAGCGATTAGACTGGTGCGCTAAGGGTCGCGGGTTCGATTCCCGCACGGGACAAAACTTTGCGCAAGCCACAGCTGTTTGTCCCGAGTCTGGGTATTTGTGTATGTGATATTTCATGTTTGTGAAAAGCACCTACGTCACACGAGAAATTCCTTGTGTGGGGCGAAGTTTCATTTAAAAAAAGCTTTTTAAATTGTGACAATTCATTTCTGAATTCACAATTTGCCCACTGGTTTAATTTTAGCTTCATTGAAACCTTGCGGACAACAGTGAACAGGGATAGAATTTATAGCAAATTATGTAACTGAAACTACGTCTAAAATTTGTACTTTCGCATACTTAAGAGTAGTATTATCTCCCTAGATCTACCCTGATGAGGGTCACAGCCTGGAAGGCGTGAAGCGGCACCTTTACCGCACCATGTCAGCGTTCCTGGACGACTGCTTCAGGAAGCAGGTGCCTCCCGAGACCAAGGCGGGGTTGCGGAATGGGGGGAACCTAGACTGAGATACGTGGAGGGATGAGGAGTTGTGCTCTTGGTGAGATGTGTGTAAATGTGGAGATACTATCGTTTTAGTGTTGGTCTACTTTTTTGTTGTTCAGCTTATCGCTTTGACGGTAGGTATAAGTTGTCGTTATTTGATCAGCTGTTTCTTAATTCGGTATTATTTTGATTTGGAATGTTTTCTAGTACCTACAAGTACATTGTATTGATTGCAGCCACTTGAAAAAAACAAGTGGAGGTCCATTTATTGTTAACCCATATTTCGATAGATTTTGGACCACATTTTATCATATCGCAAGTTCTATCGTAAAAGTTAAATAACAGTGTGTGTTTAATATCAAAACCGTTGAGACAACAGTGCATAACATAAACAACCTAAAATGTCCAACCTTGTCCCCAAAGCTTAATTCATTTAAGCCTAGGACAGTACGAGACTACGCCGCAATACTGCGACAGGTCGTAATCCAGGCACGGGAATACATAAGTTAAATGTGACCGGTAGTAGTTCTGCCCCAATGCCTTGCGGCCACAATATAGCATGATATATGTACCGGTAGCGCTTTCATTTATGCTGCAACTGTGGCTTGCAGTAATCCGCCCGTAGTATAATCCCCACAAAGCCTAAATGTCGTCAGCGATTTCTTGTAAAATTCTCCGTGATATTTGGTGTAAGTTTTTCATTGTTTTAGTGTGTCTATAAATTGATGGTTCTTTGTACATGGCTGCTCCTGCATTTGCTAAAAAATCTCAACGGATTTTTGAATTATTTTTTACATTGTCATTGTAATTTAAAGAAAATACATGTATTAAATTTGTCACAGTTCACCAATACGGGTTGAGGACAACTCCGAGCCAGAGAGCTCCGACATGAGGTGCGTAAACAACACTATTCAATGGAAACTACTTTATTATCAGCCTAGCACATTTATAAGTAAACCCTTATAACACTGACTAACTGTAACTATTAATATTTGATTTATTTTTAATGTTTGATGAATTCCCACAAACAAAGGTATAGATCTCTCAAGGATGTATCATAGGACCTGTTTTACTTCTACTATGTCCCGTATTTTGTCTGTATACATGTGCATTCTCTTGGTTATACTTTAGTTACATATCGGATCACATTTGTTTGATGATATTTCAGCTTACTATTCTGTGATTTGTAAGTTATTCACTTAAATAAGCCGCTTAACCCTTTCACTGTCCAGTGCTTTACATATATGGTACACATCCATTGTTTAACTATTGTGTCAACTTAGCGGACGGTCAACGTGTTAATTTCCCTCTTCTACACCTGATTTCTAATCCTTCTTTACTTCCAGGTAATACCCAACCGCTGAGGCTAGCACCTGAAGAGAGAGCGTAGTAATAGTGATATAACCCGTAGTACAATTAATTCCATATCCAACGCATTCGTCAACTGCCACCGTTAGATATACAGGATTTTACCATAGACATTTATTGTGGACGTAGCCGGGATAGGAGAAGCATTGCAGCTCGCGTATTGGGAAGAGAAACATGCTATATTTCAGTATGTTTGTTAAATAACATAGCTTGTGGTCTTTGAGACGAATTTTGACAAACACAAGTTAAGTTAATGGTAATAACGTTTAGCCTAAACTATAAATAGATTAGTCATAAATGTATGACTCGTTAAGCTAGAATCTGTTATTACACCTTATTTTTATAAATGGAACAGTTACTCTAGTAATGTTAGCTACATTCAATAATAAATAAAAATCAAGACTTTTTAAGCCAATCACAAGATATCCTGGCTACGATCATAAACACATCATAATGTATTAGAGCTTGGAAAAAGTTTCAAACTTATTATTACAGTGACATATTATTAGAATTCGTATTGGGAGAAATCTCTTGTGCGTTAAATGGTTTTAATTTCCCGCGGAATAATCTTAATCGAATATCATAAGTGGGATTTAGACATTTAACAAACAAATGTAGATTCTTAAATAATAATAAGTCATTGAAATCATTTGTTTGAAACGTTAATCGGATAATAATTATGAAATTCCATAACACTTTTAAAGTTGAATGATAAATAACGCCAATTATTTTTAAGTATAACGATATTTACAGCTGTAATTTTACATGAACACATATCGGAATTTCCAAGATTTCTTATTATACCTATTCAAATCTGATAAAAATATTATTAACAAAAATATCTATTTCAAATAATACACTTTTGCTGCCTGGTTTTCTGCACAACCATTCACGATAATTCTTCCATTATATACCTAGTCTGTGCATGTAAGATATTCGCGTCTTCTGAAATCGACATTTAGCTATTAAAAAGCAATATTTCATCTAGTGACAAATAAAGGAATTGATAAATAGTTCTTTAGTCAATGAGTTTGTGATCGAGTAGTAAATTGTTATAACTAGTGGTATCTTGAATTCATGAAGTCTGTCGCGTTAGATCGAGACGGAATCTCCTTTGAGGAGAAACTTCGTAAACTTTAGGCTGTTATTGTGTGGTTGGATCTGGCTAAGGCCTTTGACACTTCAGCAGTAGTTGGGGAAGAAAAAAATAGGATCGAAGATTTAATATTAGTTTATGACTAATAATATTCTTATTTTAAAACGTTAGTCTGCGATGAATTTCTCGACAGAGTTTCTGCTGTTTTTCTTGTATAAGAGCAACGTGTGTAAAAGAAAATTTACATTTAAAGGTCTTGTTAATGTCGTATGATGGATTCCTACTATTGCTTTAGTACCTAGGCCAAGGCTTTGGATCACGCTCGAGTCCTCATGGATCATTAAAAGCCATTGCAATATTTTGCAATGTAAATAATTTTATTCAAATAATTTTAACGCATACGAAGATGGTAAAGTGTAATTTCTAAATGACAAATAATTGTACAGATATTAATAATATTTCCCATTTAGATAATATATTATACGCTTTTTTCTGTATTTTATGAAGTATGTGGAACTCTGTATACAGATGATTTCCCTGTGATTTTAATGGATCTTCCATATATTTTGTAAAATACATTAATTTAATAAAAATCTAACATTTGAACATTAAATATAAAATTGCTCACTCTCATCAAGTTTTGCATGTTTCTAGTCACTTCATTTAAAGTATTAATAGTATTTAATAATAAATTTTATTAAAGACCAATAGTATGTTAAAAATATTTTATTAAAAAATAAAAGTTTTAAAAACTAATTAGTGAAGATTTTGAAAACTAGTAAGATTAGTGCGTTAGTTACCTTAGTGAAATTTGAAATTAAAAAAGTTTTATTAAAATGTAACTAATATAGCAATAATTTGATAGTTAAAATACCTCCTTTGTAAGTAAGCACTCTTCCGATATAGCACACGTGTAAGAGGATTTTTGAAGCGTTAAAAATTATGGAGAATTCTATAGATACGAACGCTAAAGTTTCATTGTAAATTATAATTACAAAGCCATGAATTAACTGCCTCGTTAGTCTAGTGGTTGCTAAGCGCGACTGCTGAGCACGAGGTCCTGGGTTCGAATCCCGGGTCCGGTAAAGTGTTACTGGGTTTTTCCATTAATTCTCAGTAGCAGCACGAAGTCTGGATTTTTGCCCGGTTGATGGCAATAGACTCGCCCCCTTGGGACCTAAAAAACATAACTGGCGAAATGTGTGTGTACTATATTATGTGCACCTCTGCCTACCCCTCCGGGGAATACAGGCGTGATGGTATAAAGCCGTAAATTTACAATGTGACCTTAGGGTCAAAAAATAAAGTTGAGTGAAGTAAGAATGCTCGATAAAGATTGTTCAAGCGAAAAGAGGAAAAGACCTAAGTGCCAAAAGCGTCGTTTTATCTCGTACGTTACTGTGTAAGTGATTATTGTAAGTACATTAAACTCTATGTTATAACATTAGACCAACAAACCTGTTTATAGTTCAAACAATCGATTTTGAATCCTATTCTGTAGACATAAAGATGTCATTGAAAGCAAAAACGTTTTTACAATGCCAATTTGTTTTCTGCAGCTGTCATTTGTTGTGTCACAATGCAATAAGATTCAAATTCGCTTGAAAGGACTGTAAATAAGGGCTTCCTAAATGTCTAATGTTATTTGAAATGGAGTATAGGTTCATATGGAAAATTCGATTACATACTCATGAAATTTTTCTCATTTTTTCCAGTCGAATGGGCGTAAGCCGGTAAATTTTATTAGGTTTTGTGTAAATTTTTTCGGTGTATTCATGCTTTTGATTGTACTTTATGTATTTACGTGAAAATCACGGTATTTTTTGTCATGATTGTACTTTTTTTTAGGCAGTTTTTTTTTAATTATTTTGTTTATTTTATAAAAAATTTGCATGCTATGTTTAATCTTAGCGAAACATGTAGCGAAACATGTTTGTACTTCTCTGAATATTGTAAGACCTTTTATACCATGTTTTCAAGCAAATAAATATATTATTATTATTAATAATTTTTTTTCAAGTTTTTTTTTATAAAAATACAGTTTTTTTTTTAAATATATATGGTAATTATTTTAGTTTAATGTGTAAATCCTATTGATCGAATGTATAAGTATATACGTTGAGTGTAAATTGTTAAGGTCGGCATACACTTACAAGTTCGGGTAACACATATACGCACAGATTGTGATTTTTGCCTTATCGGTGTTCTCACTGTTAACGTTTATGTTAAGCAACCACTTTGTTTGTATTGCTGAATAATTTAAAACGATTTTCATGTAAATTATTATGTAGAGGTCCAAGCTAAAATCGGCTTTGAACCGAAACTAAATCGAACCTGAGCCTTTATGAATTTATTCATAGCTAACTTAGCTACTGCGTTTGCGTTTTTTTGTTGATAAGGAAATAAAAACGTAAATGCGATACTCAAATGAAGATCACCTTTCCTTAGCTGTGGGAAACGAAGGAGGAATAATAACACAAAAAATTACAGTAGAACAAAAAAAACGCAAACGCGATAGTTACGTTAACAAATTCACTTGTGGCTACGTCACAGCCATCGCAAGTGTTTAGATAGTTTCTATGGTTACGTACATAGTATTAGATATCGTTAGATCGTTCACAAAATGTCAATATTATATGTAAGGACCAATGTAAGCGAAAATCGGGCTGGTCCTGATTTATCATTTGCCTAAAAAATCTCTACCATTGTAATACAATTTAAAATTATTTCAGTTTTTAATCCACTGAAGCTAGAAAGTTATGTAAAAACGTAGTATCTAAGCCATCTACGAAATAAGGGCTAGTTTAGCCCAAAAAGTAAAGCTAGATAAATAAAATCTCTTATTTATAAAAATGTTTAAGCATTGTTTACACCGTGTGTCCCATTCGTTCGCACGACTTTCGCAAATACTACGAAAAAGACAAAACACTGCTTATCTAAAATATTTTTATAATAAATAAATGATGAAGTTAATGTCATATAGTTTCTTCTGCACAAAGATTCTAAATTGAGCATCAACCATCGTAATTTTAAATGATTAGAATATAGATCAAAGTAGTATTTTATTAATCCTCGAGCAAAAATGTGTTTTTTTACCAGCCAGTTAATGCAAAGTTAAAAGAAGAATAAAGTATGTACCTAATATTTAAACATCAAAACTGACATCTGTTTGAATCTGGAAATGTCAAAATTTGACATTTGAAAACAGATTAAAAAAACTATATATTTTAAACGTTTTAAATTACGATGTTAACTCTATTAACCACTGTTTAATAACTTAATACATACTCTATTTAGCAATACAGAGAAAAGGCAATGGTGCAATCGCTTTGTGATTACAATATTATAACTTTAAACATAGTTTTAAGCTGTTTTATTCGAAGCATGTGCGTTGTTGAATGTAGGTAGTTATTTTCCAACCATTATCGTTAAATTTAATTAGATTGTAATTGAGACAACGCTATATTTTTATTGAAATAATTCTTACTCGGCTCTTTTGCAGTGCAGTGAGATGCAAATGTGACGCCTGATATTCATTAGTCCTGTGATTATGATATGCGAAATCGCCGCATCCGCGCGTTTAAAGATGCAGGGATCCCACAAGTTAAAAAAAATTAGAATCGATTTGCGTGTTATTTTTTGCACAGTCCGCTACATTTCAACTGCTTTTGATTTTTTTCCTTGTCATTGGCCATAGAGTATAGAGCTCAATAATATAGAATATTCAAAGACTAATCTAACAGTCGGTTGGTAGCGGGGTTGACTATCCAGGGAACCCTGCCCCCATACCATGAAATTAAAACAGGGCAGTTAACGTTGTGGAAGCGAGACGCCGCATTACACGATTACACTGCACATAGCGGCGTCTCGCTTTCGCTTCGTAAACTGTCCTGCTTTAAGAGTTTATGGTAAGGGGGCACGTGTCTTAATGAGAGCTTGCATTACCGGTCATTTTCTGTTGTGGAAGTGAGACACAGCTACAAGCAATGTACTGCAGCGGCGCGCGGCGTCTCGCTCCAATAATCTCGTAGAAACTCCGCTGTACCATTTTCTCGCGGCCGGCGACTTTCAAAAACCTAAACCAATATTGCATTTGCATCGCACTGTATTGTTCTACATAACATTAATATTTAGACACATAATTAATTCTCTATTTAATTTCGCTTTATTGATTATGAATCGATGCCAAAATGAATTTTAATAAACAAGCAGTATTGTTTTTAATTATTATTACTCAAGTGTTATTTGATCAGATCAAAGTATTATTAGCTATATAATATATTGTAAAATGTGTTTTGTGTCAGTCAGTGAATTACTTGATGTTAGTTTGGTATTATTTATTTATTTTTACAGATACACCAACAGCATAAATATCACACTTTGTAATTTATAAAAAAATATCACGTAAGTAACTAATATAGATGCCAATTAAAGGTATATACAACAAAAAAACTTAGCAACCTTCTTAAACGTAGCTAAATATTACCTATTACAACGTAACTAAAACTAAGTTGTACATAGCAAATATTTCTACACAAAACAAAAGACTACTCTTATTTTTAATAAAACCTAGAACGAATGTTGGCTACACTGTCCAACATGCAATATCAAAGACTAGACAACTAAGCAGGAACTATTGTCTATACCTAGAACGCGAGTGTTGTGCATACACAGCTGGTGTGAGGTGTACTGTCATTTCCCTCTCACCTGTCTGATAGGACAGCATTCTAACACTATCAGAGAGAGATCAGCCCCCTTACCATGAACTGTTAAAGCGGGACAGTTTTCGCTGTGAATGCGAGACGTTGTTACGTATAATTTTGTGTGGCATCTCGCTTTCTAAGAGTTCATGGTAAGGGGGCTGGTTCGTCTAGGCTTAGATACCGTGGTCTACTAACCAAAGAGTATAAAACCACTACTATTAACGGCCATCTTCCTAATTTCAGATTTCAGCAACGTTTTCACTGAGAATTAGTTTCTAGGAATAACATCTTAGTTTTTATGCCCGAGATTCAAAATCAAGACCTTATGTAGCAGCCCTATGAATTGGCCGTTAAACCAGTGGGACAGAAAACTACGAAATGTTAAAGAAAACTGTCTTGTTATTATCATCCCATCACGTTAAAAGGACCCCGTTAACTTAATTTTTGAACTCCGACCGTTAACTTAATTTTTGAACTCCAGTCTATTCTAGTGTTACGTAACTAGTAAAGTACCTATAATCATTCTACAATAAAACAATTACTCTTAATTATAAACCACAATAGCCTAGGACCATAGGAAGCAACTATATCCGAGTGCAAACACAGTTGCTGACAGTCGCTCAGCGTTATTTCTACGTAACGGGTAATACCTAACTTTTCAAACGGTTCTTATTTTCATTGAAGTGTATTCTTTGAAAATAATAATTATGGTTCCTTTTAATAATTCTTTACCTATTGACTATATTATAATAACGAGGTTTTCGAACCCAAAGTTTCTATTATCATGTTATGTTTATTCACTGGCTGACATAAAACGTAAGTTCCATACATCTACATCTAAGTATGTTATTGCTAAAAAATTTTATTTACTTACTGTTATGGATTGGGAACTCACTCACTTCATCGAGACTTATCTATTGTACTATGAAATCAATAAATAGATATCATAAATGTGGCTGTGTTTTATTTTTTATTTATTTATACAAGTAGGTGTACGCAGTGTTAAAATAAAATACACCTAAAAGGCGTTATAAGTAGCTGAACCATTTTTTTTTTCACATACAATTAAATTAGGAACAACTTCTTACATAATTATTCAAAAGTCTTCAATATTCTCAGATCGTCATTTGTACGCTCTTATAATTTAAAACAATAATTTACATTGATGTTTGTTTTTTTAAATTATTTGACATAAGGTTTCTTATCATGTTTAGCTACTTATTTTACTGACTGTACTTATTAAGCTGAAAATATTTTCATTTGAAACTTTATTTCGGACTGAAATAAAGTAAGTATATAACTGGCTTAATTGTTTAACCAGGTCGAGTAAAAGAGAAACGATGTCGGTAAGTAAATATACAAGTTTAAGAATATGTTTAAAAAATATATATAACGACTGCCTCGTTGGTCTAGTGGTTGCTAAGCGCGACTGCTGAGCACGAGGTCCTGGGTTCAAATCCCGGGTCGGGCACAGTGTTACTGGGTTTTTTCGTTGGATAATTCTCAGTAGCAGCACGGAGTCTGGATTTGTGTCCGGTTGATGGCAATAGGCTCGCCCCCTATTACATTGGGACCTAAAAACATAACTGGCGAAATGTGGGTGTACTGTATGTGCACCTCTGCCTACCCCTTCGGGGAATACAGGCGTGATGTTATGTGTTTAATAAATATATAACGACTGTCATAAAATAAAATGATACCACAATAAACGAACATTTTCCCTTAACTCTAAGGTACAGTAAATGAGTAAAATGCAATGTTCAACACAGAATAAACGCCATTAACAAGGCCAGTGCAGTCGCACTACAATTTCCGGCGAGTGCGCCTGTCCGCACTTAAAAGCAATTTCCTTGCGAGACAATATTCTAGTACAGAAAATGTACTAGGGCGACATAAAAGCTAAATACCTCGTATGTATTAGGTACATTTTCACAACGTAAACTGTCCCGCTGTATTTTTTTTCTCTATTTTTATTAAAGGACTTTCATACAATTGTACATGCCAGTCCTATCATACCTTATATATAAAATTTAACAAAGAAAACGTAACAAAGCAAACTTAAATATGTATACTAAGAGCAGCGTCTGAATTAGGTGTTATATAGTGAAACATACCCGAATCGTATGTATTAAGATGCAGTTTCCTTAGTAGGACTTCTCTTGCAGACTGAAATCTCACACTCCGTCTATAAGTGTACTACGTCTTCAGGTGTTCCACACACCTCGCAGTTAGGCGAATTCGTTTTTTTCATTACAAATCCAAACTTATTGAGTTGTGTCCAGACCTCATAGTCTGTGAGCAATCACCGCTGTATTTGTGGATGATTAATGGCAATAGGCTCGTCCCCTATTAGGTACATTAGAACCTATATAACCTACTCATCTGCCTTCAGGAAATACGTGCACGTATAAGTTGGAAAAGAAGATGAATGATTGATCTAATCTCAAACTCTCGTCACGTATAATGGACGTTCAAAATGTAATTTTAGCCCGATATAGATACCTACTAGCTACCTACTGCTTCGCTTTTGATTTGCCGTCTTTAGAAAACAATTTATCATCTTCACGTAAAAAGAAGTGAAAACTGCTTTATTTCAACATGGAGGAATTTCTACTTGGTCTATGATTTAAATAGATATATCTTGGTCTATGATTTCAACAAACCTTTGAAAAAAATAGTTATAGGTAGTTGATTTTGATTTTGCGGATAGATTCTCGTCATGATCATCACCCGGAAGACGTCCACTGTTGAACAAAGGCCTCCCCCTTAGAACGCTACAGTAGATTCTCATACTGTAGAAGAAAAGGATAGGTCCCTTCTACTGTAACTACAACCTACCTAATTTTATCTGTGTACTATATGTGCACCTCTGCCTACCTCATCACAAAACACAGGCGAGATGTTATGGGTAGTTTATAGACATGACAGTTATAAATATTTACTAAAAAATAATCATTTAAGTCAATGAACTGTATGGATAATTGAATGGGTATTTAAAAAATATCTTTAGGTTTCTTTTATCATTTTTAATTTTGACTGGTAAAAAATAAAAACATAAACTACTTTTAGTAGGCTTTTTTTAATTACTTTTTTTTCTTTTATTATACATTACATTTTAAAATAATATATCGATGTAAAAAAATACAATATTTTAAAATATAAAATATAGGGCCCAACCAGCAGCAGGAACTGGGTTAATTAATTACTATAAGTTAATTACTTTTTTAATTATTACAATGTCTTTTTCAATATGTCTAACTCTACTTTAGCCTTTTCTAATAATATTTTGGCTGTTTCTTCCTCTAATATTGCTTTTCTTTTCATGGATTCTAACAATATTTTGGCAGTTTCTTCCTCTATTAATGCTGCTCTTTTTCTGGATTCCAAAATTTGAGTTTCCAGCTTTTTATGTATTTCTAATTGTTTGACCCTTACAACAGCTCTCCGGCGAGTGTAGTCTGTCAGCCTACAGTTCTCTTGGCCGTTGATGCTGGCTGTTGCATATTCGTTTCCGGTTTGCTCTAAAATATTCATGGGTTTGAGTCAGACTTATTCTATACTATAAAATATTAAAACAAAGGATTTGAGTCAGACTTCTTTACACTATTTCAAATATGTTCTTGAATGTGCCCTTTCAGAAAAAGGTGGGGTGAGGTGTTATAAATTTTACTCCTAGGGTAAATTTATAGATTTGAAAAGTAAGCGAGTTAAGATATTATATACCTGTTTTTATATTATCTAGAACAACAGTTGTTGGCTCTGGTACCTGGTCTTCTACCACTTCCTCCTCAGTAACAACATCTGGAATCAACCATCATTATTAAATTCTTTTCTACAAATCTTCACTGGTGCAGCCATTTCTTCTAGATAAATTACAATGTAAAACAACAAAGAAAATTCAATTGTTAGCAAATTAATCTTGTAAGCTTTTAGTTAGTTACTCACATCCACCTCCTGGGTCAGTTAGATTTCCTTTCTCCGTACCACTAGATTTCCTAGAAATGGCTTTTATGTTATCCCATGCCCTTTTTAGTGTTATGGTTTCACGCTAAAACAAATATTATAGAATGATAATGATCTCTGGCTTCCATGAGCCAGCCTGGGCAAGGGACTTGGGGTAATTCGTCGCCCAACCAGATAGGCCTTGAAAACAGAGACGTGAGTCATCTAGGCCGTACGATGGGACCCTGTCGAGGAATATGGTGCAGTAAAGTAGACCCCGCGTCCGTTGACCTGTCATAGTTAGGACACCCTGGGGTTAGCTGGTTAGAGTTCGGCATACCCATCCCCATCCCCCCTGTTCGTCCCAGGACGTAAGAAGTCCTTGAATATTTCTTCATCAAAATAAAGGATAGTCTAGGTACCTTGCTGACGTTGGAGTGGCAATTAAACTCCCGAGTTAACGCAGCCCATGCCACTTGCTTTTTAGCAATGGACTTGCCGTCTGTGGATTTGGCTTCTATTATTGGTTTACGTTTAATTAATTGAACTAGTAAAGCCTTTTCGTAGCTGGTGAAATTTGCCACTCTTTTGCGAGGTGTTTTTGCTTGTGGATCCTAAAACAAAACAGACGGTAACATAGATGACTTGAAACTAGATTTTAACATGTATTCACTCAATGTACAGCCAAACTTACCATGTTGTTGTTTATAAATTTACCTATTTACTGCATAAATTACTTGAATTAAACTGCCGCCGTAATTTTAATGATTACTTAAATTAAGTGTAGGTTTTCTTCGTGAGATCTTTTATAATGTCAGTTTAAGTAATCATTAGCGAATTGACAATTGACAAATAATTACCATATAGAAAAAAAATGGAAAGCAATAGTTGACACATAAAAAATGCCTTTTACTTGGTTATTTTGTTAAAAAGTTATAGCAATGACAAGCAATGCATAAATAATTTGTTTTTTGGGTGTTGGATTATTACTAATTAAGATTAATTTAACTAATCTTCTAAGTTAAGGTCTGTTAGTGTTCATTTAGGCACAACCTAATTCATGACTCTATTTTTATGTATTCATTTATAAATAAATATATTCAGGAATACTTCAATGCATAATTTTTATTTATACTCACATTATAATGATTTATATATATATTATTAGTTTTAATGAAAACCTTATTTTGCGCTTACATTTTCGCACTAGACAAAATGTGTGCAACCTATTTTAAGACTTTATATACCATTATGTCTTTACCCATGTTTTAAGCGAAATAAATATGATTTCATTATAATGTTAAATTGTAAGGGAAAATAATTAAAAATTTATGACAGTTTAATTGATTTGGTAAATCAAAACTATAGAGTAGTCCTACAAAACGTAGTATCGATTCTTCCTACGTAAAATTAGTCCCAATACTAACGACAAAACCTCACACCTGTCTGATACAACTTCATCTATTCCCGGTGACCTTACCAAAGAGAGATGAGTTAAAACTGTAGGCGTCCGTGACACTGCCTCTCGGAATAACCAGATGTGACCTACGAATATGAAAGCGGGTTTCGGTTGACAAAAGTGAATAAGTACAGTCGCGTAGCAGAGGTGCGCTTGACGAAATTTAAAAAATGATTTATTGCGGTTTTATTTAAATTGTTGCAATACATATAATTTACTATAATAACTTTCGTGAGTGTTATCCATATTATCTACTATATATACCGGTTGTACTCACGTCGATATTCGGGAATGGTGGTGCGGCGGGGTCGCGAGCCGAACTGCCGAAACTAGTCGGGCATTCCCGAATATCGACGTGAGTACAACCGGTATATATAGTAGATAATACATATAATTATTTAGAGCTTGTTTATAACAGCTTCTCGTGTAGATACCTTTTTTTTTGTTTTCGGGGGGAAACCTACAAAGGCACCCGGCCCCTATGGGATAAATCGGTACCTACATTAAACACCACACTAGGGTTTTTAACCGACTTTTTTCAGCTAATTGAATAACTCACATTGCAGAAATCGTATCTAACCTTAGTGCCTAAAGTAATATAGGTGTTGTTGGGTAACTAGGTAGGTTACAGGACATTCTAGAATGTCTAAAACTTAAAAGTATAATGGCAAAATAGAAAAACTTAAAATTTTCTGTTAATAACGACATTCCATTGTTGATACATATTATCTTAATTCAAATTTGTTTATTCTTAAATAAAACTATTCCTCCTATCATCACACTGTAAAGACACCCACAAGATAGGCGCAAATTCTAGAGCCAAGCAACGTCAAAAAAGGAATAGAGATTCTAATAAGAACAAAAAGCATAATAAATTAAACTTGACATACGTCACATCGTGTCGCGTCGCATGTAATAAATATAAAACCGTTTGTAATTTTGTTTGCGACTGTACTATACAAAGAACATGTCAGTTTCAATTCTTCTGTGTTAAGGGCGATCTACACTTTATCGCATTTGAACATTCCGAGTATGAATAGGCCCTTTCATTATTCCCGAAAACCGTAGACGAGTCTAAATTTAAAATGTGGTCTACTACCTATTTCCTTTTTTTTTTAATCTTTATTTATAAAACAACGGTTCACAAAGTAGTAAAAAGCGACCTAGTTCTTTCTACTACCCATTTAGTTGTTTCAAAGAATAAAACTTGCGGCCATAGAACCGCTAAAAGCTTACCTACAATAATATTACATAGATGTCAACCAAATTCATGTTTTTTATTTAAATGCCCCACACTAGGAATTTCTCCTGTGTCGTGGTCGTGGGTGCGTTACACAAACATGAAATATCACATACACAAACACCCAGACTCGGGACAAACATCTGTGGTTCGCACAAAGTTTTGCCCCGTGCGGGAATCGAACCCGCAACCCTCAGCGCAGCAGTCCAATCGCTTAGCCACTGCGCTAATCAGGTCGTCCATGTTGTATGTAAAAAAAAATTGGTATTAATTGAAAGTGTTTATATTTTTGTTTCGTGAAAGTGTGAATCATCCCTAAGCACTGTAGCTTCGTCTCGCTAGTTCAAGGTCACCTCGCAATACCGCCGGAACACAGTGACGTCATCACTCTTATTCGCACGCTATGTTTGTTATGTTTTCAGCGATTTCAGCTGATATTAAGATAATTTGCCTGTACTATGTCCTCTAGTCAACACACAACGTCCGCACGCTCCGGACTGACGAGAAGATTGTCGAGCTGGAGGAAGAATTGAGCATGTTACGTTGGGACATCATAGGATTATCTGAAATCCGACGAGAGGGGCAGGATACGATAATCCTTGATTCCGGCAACATGCTCTTCTTCCGGGAAGGAGACCGAAAGTCCAAGGGTGGTGTTGGGTTTCTCGTCCGTAAGTCTCTCATTAACAACGTGGTAAAAGTCGATAGTGTGTCAAGCAGGGTAGCATACCTGATACTCAGAATTACCGACCGGTATTCGTTGAAGGTCATCCAGGTATATGCGCCGACCTCGACACACCCTGACGATGAGGTAGAGGCTATGTATGAGGAGATCTCGGAAGCCATACATACCTACCCACAAAGTCACGTCAGCCCCCTTAGCATGAACTAACGCAGGACATTTTACGTTGTGGAAGCGAGACGCCACTAAGTGCAGTGTAATGCGGCGTCTCGCTTCCACAACGTAAACTGTCCTGCTTTAAGAGTTCATGGTAATGGGGCTGTTCACAAGACAAGCAGAGTAGACAGCCTCGTTGGTCTAGCGGTCGCACAACGCGACTGCTGAACGTAAGGCCCTGTTTTGGTTTGATTCCCGGTTCGGGCAGTGTTAATAGTTTTTCTCGGTAGCACTATGAAGACGTATGGATTTGTAGCCTGGTAGTGACAATAGGCTATATTTTATATAATTAAGTAATTAAAACACATCATTACATGTTCATAATTTTATGAGTCCGACACTAAAAATAATCTATACAATAAACATTATTAATTTCACATTCCATTATCGCGTAAACCAGCTCATTCATATACTCAATATGAAAATACTTGTAAAATAATATTAAAATCTAGCTTGATGTAGGAATATTAGTATAAAAATATTGTCTAGTAGCACGGGCGAGGTAGCGGGCCCGCCGATCTGTCTTGACTAACGACCTGAGGAAGAAGAGAGAAATCAAATCAAATTATTTACTTGTTAACATAGGTATACACTGGCCCCTTATTACATTGGAACCTATAACATAGCTGGCGAAATGTGGGCGTACTATAAGTACACCTCTGCCTACCCCTTCGGTGAATACGGGCGTGATAATGTATGTTATGTACAAAACTTTAACAAAAAATTTCAAATTACTAGTATGGTCCTGTAGGGGAAGGGGTGAGGTTCTAACATTCAAGATCCTCCAACCAGGCGGTGGTATCCTATTGGTCAACTCGAGGCGGCTGTTTATTTAGTTAGCGAACTGTGATATTTGCTAACGCGATGCAGGCACAACATAGTTCGTCATTCGTCGTGTAGATGTCGCTAGTCCCTCTTGTGACAACAACACTGCATGTATGGACCATGTTACTTCTATAGCATAAAAGACTTTATGGAGCATAAGTTTTAAATATGTTATGTTATTTAATTATAATAAATAATAAACGATTTTATTTTTGTAAATAGGTTTCACAAAAACACTTTTACACGACATTTTTTTAACTAGATGGCATCGGCATTTCCTGACTACATCTGAGAAGAAATACCGAAACAACTCAGGGGTCAAGGTCTCTTTTAAAGTCCAGACAAGCTCAATATTGTATGTGAGGACAGTATAATGTTTGCATGCTATGTGTAGTGAAACATGATGGTGCTTTTCCATAATTATTTTGAACACCTTTTTATACCGTGTCCTGCGCTACTCTTTTTTAGAGCTTGTTGACTTTTATTTCTGTCCCATTTATTACATTTGTATTTATATAATTATGTATTATCATTGTGTATTCATTTAAGTAACTATATCTGCGATTAGTCTGCAATATGTACACCGCGACTGCCCGTAAACCGTAATTTTTCTTCTGTTCTTTTGTCCATCCAGGTGTTGTCTGTAAGAAATCGCCTTGTGTGATAAGGGCGGTCTTATCGCACAAGGCGATTTCTACATAAATTTAAGTCTGCGTTCTTTTATTCCTTATAAATTGGTGTACAATAAAGTATATATAAATAAATAATAAATTATTAACTTTCTGAGTTACATACCTTGTGTTAGCTGGGCATATTATTGGACGCACTCTTGCTCATCAGCTTGGCCACCATCTCCTGCACGCGCTTCATCTCCTCTAGCTGCGTGGTTAACTGGTATAACCGGTTCTCCCGCTCTAACACTGTCTTCTCCAGTTGTTTGATTGTCTGTGAAAACATCCAGATTATAGTTTGAAGCCAGTTTGTGCATTGGTATTGAAAGGAATTTTTCTTTGATGCCACGGGATTGGTTTATTACATTTATTTCGTATTTCTACTAGGTAAGTAGTTTGCCGAGTAGTATGCGGCCGAATTGACCACCCCCTTTCCTTCCGTGGGTATCGTAAGAGGCGACTAAGGGAAAATCCAGATGATGGGCAGCAGCGCTTCGGTAACTTTACCGTCAATACTGCGATCCCCAAGCCGCTTGCCAAGCGTAGGGATTATGGCAAGGGGGAGGAGGCCTTTGTTCAACAGTGGACGTGTTCCATGACTTGATAAGTATCAATGTCCTGTCCCGGTTTGTATACTTTTTTTTTCGGGGAAAAAATGTCATTAACAATCCCACCACCCATGGGGAAAGAGCGGTGGGGGTGTGTGGGACTGCCCGTTGTAAATCACACAGACCCTACCCACTAAAATAACCCCGGCTCTCTCATTGCTATAGCGGACGGCATGGGGTTCCCTTAGGATGACGCCACGCGCTCACGTCGCCCCAGCGGTTAGCCCGGCACAGTGCGTACATACTGCGTAGTCATCATCATCATCAGCCGGAAGACGTCTACTATTAAACAAAGTCTCCCCCTTAGAACGCCATAATGAACGACAGCTTGCCAATTGCATCCAGCGGTTGCTGGCAATTCTGACGATATCGTCGGTCCTGGTGGGAGGCCTGCCAACGCTGCGTCTTCCGGTATGTACTGCATAGTGCCTTAATATAATTAAGTTAGCAGGTATAGTATATTACCGCGTCTCTCTGTTCTATATCTCTCCTCAGCGACGCGTCGTGTGACGCCGCTTCCTCTAGCTTCTTGTCGCGTTGCTTAACTCGCTCTTCGAACTTTATCAGTACCCCCGCCAACTCACTGTTTTTACTTGTCTGTGTAGAAATAAGAAAGAATATTTTATTAAAATCTAATAAATAATAATAAAGCACAATAAAATGGTATCGTATATTTGGCTTAACGTTGTATGTTAGTAATGATTATTTATATCTTTAAAGATTCACTATCAAAGCATCGAATTCAAAAATCAGTAACAGTAAGTAAGTAAGTAAAAGTTTATTTGTTTAAACATGGTGTACCTATACAATTATACATGATACATTACATGCAAGATAATAATATAGTAAGTTCTGACATGTTTAGCCGCATACGGTGGCGTACAAATATTTAGGAAAGGATATAAACCATAATCATCAAAATTTTATAGGGTACTTATTATACATTTGATATACGGTTATTTTAAAATAATATTTTTTGGAAGGTTTCCTTTGTAAAGCCCAAGTACGTATTTACATGATTAGAATGTCGTGGTAGTACATATTTTTGCTAGTTTCCTTTTTATTGGTATTTTTCATAATATAATGATCTCACCTGTTGTTCCAATTTCTTCTGTATCGCTCTGGCGTCAGCCTCGGCCGCTTTCAAACGCTCTTCAAATTCCCGCTCACGAACTTTCATTTCAGCATCTAAATTCTGAAAATGAAATACAATATTTTTAGTATTTTTTCGGCAATTACCGATTTTCAGGTGAGTTTAAGAATAAAATCTTTACAATCATAACTTCATATAATAATGACTGCTTCGACCATAACATCACGCCTGTATTCCCATAAGGGGTAGGCAATCGTGAGTGTAAAGTGCACGTACATTTCGCTAATTATGTTATGGGTCCCAATGTAATAGGGGGGCGAGCTATTACCATTAACGGGGCACAAATCCAGACTCCTGCTTCTACTGAGAATTACCTAATGAAAAACCCAATAACGCTTTGCCCGACCCGGGTTTCGAACCCAGGACCTCATGCTCAGCATTCGCGCTTAGTGATCACTAGACAAACAAGGCAGTAATTATTATAATCATATAGTTAACATAAATGTAACATAACATACAGCCATTTCAGCGCGGAACTCTTTGTGTAGATTCTCTTTTTGGTTTTCCTTATCTAATTTCTCAGCCGCCAGCTTCGCTCTGAACCCGCGAAGAGTCGTCTCTGCATCTTCTAGTTGTTTATGGAGGTCTTCAATTGTTTTCTTATGCCTGAAATTAATATTTTTTGTATAAATAAAACTTATAAATATAATGTAACCAAAAATTAACTTAATAATTTTGTTTCTAATTTTCATAATGAAACAGGTGAAACAATAATAATTATAAATATGGGGAATAATATCACAAAATTATATTAATTAAACTTTAAAATATACACAAAATGTATAAAATTAAAATATAAAACGCAAAAAGTGTTCTGCATCGGCCGGGAATCGAACCCGGGCCGCCCGCGTGGCAGGCGAGCATTCTACCACTGAACCACCGATGCTTATGCGTATGTACTTCAATTTATCGTTCAGTCTCGACCGTTGATAATATTTATAGAAAACCAAGATAATATTGAGGCTGATACCCAACTTTATCGCGCGTAGCAACTGATAAATGATGACGTAATAAACGCTGGTTCAATAAGAAATAGTTTATAAGTAAGAACTGTAACGTATTCTAACGTTCTCTTTTCACTATAATTATAGTCGTGTTCAAGACTGCTAATAAAAAACGCGTTCTAATGAAATGATATTTTAGCCCGTATTTTTTTATGCTGTAAATTGTAATATAGCATTTCATTAAAACGCGCAAGTTGCGTATATGCTAACACACACTGTATTGCACTCTATAGTGAAATGCGAATATGCTGCATTAGTAAACAAAGTATATTTTACGCACTTTCATTTTGTTTTCTACAAATTTGCTATAAAGCATAACATCACGCCTATTGCCTTATCGGGTAGGTAGAGGTCTATGGTACACCCACATTTATACTGTATCTTTACAAGATTCCTAATAAAATAGGAATATCCATCATTTCATTTTATAATAATAATTCATAATAATTCTTTATTGCACACACAATAAAATTCGTACAGATATCTTACATGAAATGTAATGTACACAGGCGAGCTTAACTCAAAAATTGAGTTCTCTAACAGCAAACCTTTGTAAGAAAGAGATTTTATTGGTTTAATTTTAGTTCAATATCGAGCATAATTTTCTCTAGAAATATAAAAAACAAAGTTTTATTCTAATTCATGTTTGATTACCTCTCGTTCTGCATCTGTGTTGTGTACAGCACATCTTGTTGTGATGAGTTTGTGGCTTGCAGCATGGCCAGCGCGTGTTGGAGGGAGGCCATGTGCTCACTCGCACCCTAAACAAATATAACATATATATAAAAAACATAACTTCACGCCTGTATTCACCGAAGGGGTAGGCAAAGGTGCACATATAGTACACCCACATTTCGCCAGTTATGTTTTAGGTCCCAATGTAATAGGGGGCGAGCCTATTGCCATCAACCGGGCACAAATCCAGACTCCGTGCTGCCACTGAGAATTACCTAATGGAAAAACCCAGTAACACTTTGCCCGACCCGGGATTCGAACCCGGGACCTCGTGCTTTATCAATTTAAAAGGTCATAATATATTTGTTACCTGTAACGCAACCGAATGGGAGTGCAACCGCTGTTCTAAACACGTCATCTTGTAACCGTATAGTTCCATTACACTAGATGTAGCGATGTCCACTATCTGAGAAAAAAATAATTAAATAATTTATTTACTGCCTACTTACAGAATAAAGTAATCTGTAATGTATTACCAAACTCTTTGTTTTCTAATGAAATCTCGACAACACCATATCAAATGTCCAAGCTCGTCCCCTACCTTCCCGTCCCGCAGCTTCTGTGCGAGCGCGGCCACGAGGCCGTCGACGGCGTGCTCCTGCGCAGGCGCGAGGCGGGCGGCGCAGCACGCGCCGTCTGCGCATGCGCCGCCCTCCGTGCGCACCGACGCGTCCGAGCCGCACTCGCTCACGCCGCGGAGAGACTCGCCGAACACCTGACGAGCAACACTTGGAACTTGACCATACTAACAAATAGTTGAATGTTGGATACAATGGAGTTTACACAAATGCTAATAAGACGCAAATGAAACCGCGGGGTAAGCTTATAAATTTTCAAAAAAGACCATATCGAGTTATATCCTTTTGATATAACTCGATATCGTCTTTTTTCAGTCAGGACGCTAACCACTGAAAAACAATCTAAAGACATTAATTGATTTGACTATTTATACTTTCCCATATCCATGTTTTCTAAAGCACAACATTATTATTTCAATGTCTTCTCCATTATAAAACAAACCATCGAGTATGATGCAAGTATAAAATGCTTAAAAAAACATCTTTATTTGTATTCAAAGGTCAATGTAATGTGAAAGTTTACCTGGTTCATCTGGTCGGAGGGGAAGTAGTGATGCTTGACCAGCTGCAGTATCTGTCGCCGGCGCTGACCGTTGCTGCTCGTCAGACCAGCGCACAGCAACTTCCTGACCTGGTAAGTTAATAATGAGATAGATGAACATTATTATATCCAACCAAACATGTTAGTTTGTTATTCGAATTTTAAATGTGCGGCATGCTACAACCACGGCCTTCGGGGGCTCAGGGGCTGTACCTGATGATGAGCCAGCATCCTGGCGAGCGCGGCCTCCCACTGCCGGTCGAGCGGCGCCAGCGTCAGCGCGGTGCGGCAGCCCACTACCACGGCCAGCTGGGACGCCTCCACACCCACTACGCCGTTCTAAAAACACAAAAAATTAAATTTTACTTAATTAAATACAGTGATGTGTAGGTGCAAACACATTTCGGCCAGTTAAGCGATGCCCAGAAAAGAAGTAATGCGGGGCCCGCACTCCGGGCGCCGCGAGAGATGATACTAGTGTTCACCCGAGCCCCGCCCCGCCCGCCCCCGACCCCGCCCGTGCCTAGTCGGCCACGTCGCCGTGCCACATCATTCACTGGTAGCTTCTAACAATATTTTTTCTATTGTGGCTACTATGTGTGTCGTTTGATGTCAGTCAGTTTAATAAGTGCAGTCATGAAATGATTTCATTTTCCCATTACCCAAGACTTAATATTTTTTTTAAATATAATTTAATTGTAACATGCAATTATACTATTATCATTACCTGCGACGTGTATTGCAGCACACTGTAGAGCGTGTCCTCGAACGCGTCTGGCGTCACTTCCTGCAACACTCGCTCCTGAGTCTCTGTTGACTCGCAGAGGGCGCCAATGACTTGCAACTGAGAAAATTATGTTATTATTAATTACTGGCAATGAACTCGATATTAATATAAATAAATTAATATAGGTATAAGACTATAACTGTCCCTCTGCAGAGCAAAGGACTATTGACTGAGTTGCCTTAAAGAGAAGATACAAGCACTCTACACACACTCTGGTTCACTGCAGGTTGATGATTACAGATAACTAAAATTGGGTTTCATTATCATCATCAGCCTGTCTCAGTTCACAGCTGAACATAGGCTTTATATTTTTGCTATACACCTTGTATAGTCAAACCACCCTGTATACTATAATAGTAGTACATACCCACTGTAGGCCAGCTTTCCCGGGCTCCAGTGACGGCGGGACCAGCAGCCCGGGCAGTCCATCACTTAACACCGCTATCAACTCTTGAGGTAGTCGGCCCTCATCTGTAAACCATTATGGTATGTATTAGTTACAAGAATTTGAGGCTTGTAGTCATCTGAATCTAATTTCAGTTTATTTTAGTTCATGCTACATGAAGAACAGTATCAGACTTTAATAGACAATCGCATGGTGTTCTAAGCCGGAAATAATTTACTGTTGAACAAAGGCCTCCCCCTTAGGTATAGGGGAGGGAGCCATAATCCCCACGCTTGGCAAGCAGCTTGGGGATGGCAGTATTGGTGGTATAGTCACAGAAGACTGCAGCGCATCTTCTGGATTTTCCCTTAGTTACCTCTTATGATACCCACGGGAGGATTGAGGATGGTCAAGTCTAGGCCGGATACCACTCGGTAGGACTACAAGGAATGGATGTGACTAATAGGTGGTCCATTATTTGTACGATTTCTGAATGACTTAGTTTTTGGGGCATGTATGGAACCACTTATATTTCCATACTAAAAGCCTACACTATAGAAGTTGTTGTGACGGTTATTACCTTTATATTGCGATACTATTGCAGCGAAGAGTTCTAAGGACTCAGGCAGACACAGGCGACTGGCTTCCATACATAAACACACGAATGGGGCGTGGTGACATCTCATAGAGTATAAATCTGGAAGAAAAATAATCATTTTGGTTTTGATACAATTGTGGAAGACCAGGGAACGTTTAAACGGTGAGAAAGCAGTACGAAGTTTGTCGAGTCAGCTACCTTTAATTTAAATAGAGTACGGCCAGTCTGTCTACAAATTGAAGAAATCTAGCGTGACTTTGTGTATATGCAATTATCATCTCTCGAGGTTATAACCTAAACTACGTTGTGATTTCACAACTCTAACTAAAACTAGAGACAACAAACAAAAAAAGAGAATGCTTAGTAACTTACCTAAGTTGACCAACACAGTTAAGAACTTCAGTACATTCCGTAGACAGCTGGTCGCGTTCTCTGGTTCACCCATATCATCAGGTGCTGATCTACACAATACTTTCACATCCTGGAAAATAGTAAATGTCTTGTTAAGTGAAGTTATAATAATAAATAATAAGTTACCTTTTCAAATAGTTAATCAGTTAAAATGTAATGTTATTCATTTAAAAAATGTGTGTAATTTTTGTGTGTCCTGGAAGAGTAGACAAGAATATATTGGCCAAATGATATGTCTGTTAATCAATATTTCTATTATATGGGTATGAAAACATCTCATACGCGCCGCCAGACAAAGTTATCACATAGGTCGTTGTGCGCCTTTACAAGGACAGTTGTTCGCATGCAAGCTGCAGAATAAACAACATTATTTGTTGGTAAGAGCGCTCGATCACACTCCGGTCGTGTCGGTCGTCCCATCGGACTATGGGAGTATAAGGAATATAGATTGCACCTGTGTTTACGCGCATACTTGTGTTCACTTCACTGTGTAGTTGGCTAACCTTAGATGAGATAGGCCGCCGTAGCCGAACTTCGGTTAGTAAGACATTATCATTATTATAACATAACATGACATCACGCCTGTATTCCCCGAAGGGGTAGGCTGAGGTGCACATATAGTACACCCACATTTCGCCAGTTATGTTTTTAGGTCCCAATTTAATAGGGGGCGAGCCTATGCCAGCAACCGGGCACAAATCCAGACTCCGTGCTGCTACTGAGAATGACCAAATGGAAAACCGCAGTAACACTGCCCAACCCGGGATACGAACCCAGGACCTCGTTCTCAGCAGTCACGCTTAGCAACCACTAGACCAACGAGGCAGTCATTATTATATTTGTAATTAATAAATAATAATTAGTGGTTTACCTTCAATCCCTCATCAAGAGCGGTAACGAAATGCGGGTATGTGAGCACAAAGCTTTGCAGGTTGGTGTCCGAGCACAAATCGTTGATAAACGTGTACGCGTGCAGTAGCTGCGTCGCGTCTCTCTCACTGGGAAGTGAGAAAACAAGTCATTGAAATGTTTTATTTCTCTTCTTCAAATAATCTTAAGACTGCTACTGAGTTTTTTTTAAAGAATAACTGAATATAATTTATTATATACACCGGTTTTACTTGCGAGTGTATTCAGGAATTCCCCACTAGTTTCGATCTCCAACTCAGCCCTTATTCCTAAGCTGGGTACGCGACAGAGTCGCAAACAGTTTTTCTCGCGACTCTGCCGCGTATTCCCGAATACACACGTGAATAAAACCGGTGTATATAGTAAATAATTTCCATAACACTCACGAAAGTTATTACAGTAAACCATGTATTATTTACTGTATATTCCGGTTATACTCACGGGTGTATTCGGGAATACGCGGCAGAGTCGCGAGAAAAACTGTTTGCGACTCTGTCGCGTACCTAGTGTATTCGGGAATGCCCGACTAGTTTCGAACTCGAACGGAATCCTTATTAATGAGCTGGTTACGCGGCAGAGTCGCGAGCCGAACGAAACAATGTATTCATTTTAACACAATAAATGCAACTTTTTTTAGCCATCAAAATTAACTAAACCATTAAATTGAAAATAACCACAAGCCTTGCCTAAACTAGTAATCATCAAAGCAGAACCTGACGCTCAATAGTCGCACTTACAACCACTAGAGTAGACAGAGGTGGTTATTGTGAAATACAAAGCCAAGATTCTGACTCTCTATAGCGAAATAAACGAGTATCTTGACTAGAAATGACTTTTTTTCTATCATCTTCTGTCAATAGAAGCAAGTCTTGGATATACCTGACTGCCTTATTGAATGTGCGCATGGTACAGCACAGGTAACTGTGGACATCCGGCTGGCGGGTCGCGGCTGCACCTCTCGTCGCTCCAGACAGGCATAGTAGCAGCCTACACACTTCCACACCACCATAGCCTCCCTCCTATTAAAAGATAGATAAGCATGGTTTATTGTTGCCTTATTATGTATCTTACTGTCTGTTTTACATGTGAAATGTTCTGATGGGGCTTAGAAATATATTGTGAATTTTCTTTCCCTGTAAAACGGACATAACATTATCATATAAAAGCATGGGATATAACATTTTTTTTTAAATAGTTCAACATCCCACTCCTGGGCCTCCCTGTTATTCCACAAAACCCTGTCCAATACCGATTCAGGCCATGTTTGTTTTACATTTTGTATAATAATTAATATAAGAATTAGCCTGTGTTAATTCCTTTAATTAATTCTGAAATATCATGCTTTTAGATTTTTTCATCTAATGCTATGGTAAATAAATAAGCTCATACCTTTAAACTGATAAGATGTACAACAAAATCCTTAGTATCAACTGTCCTCATCAGTGCATATATAGCTGGCAGGTTTGAATAGCACACATTAACCAAAACAGTGAGAGATTTGTGGCCAATAGTGCGATGTTGTGGTTCCTTCATTGGCTGCATGATCCATTCTGTCAGCTGCTTCATCAGACCAGAGAGATAGGACTCTTGCCAACTTATTTTAATACCATAAGATATTTCCTGTAATAAAAACTTTTTAGTACATCCTCTTCAGATATTATTATATTGAAGTGTTAGTATGAAAGGTTCACAGACCTGCATAACAGTAAGGAGTCTTATTTTCTTGTCGTTTGATATAGAATCAGATAGTAACCGAGCAAGTATAGGCATAAACCTGAAATAAAGAATGGAAATAATGGTTAAGTTATATGTTTATTTAAAAGTAAATCTCAAACAAGCCCAGATATTTCTATATAGGAACTTTCTGCTATACATATGTCTCTTGAATGCTACAAATGGTATTTCAAGCAATCAGAAAACTGTTAAAGGGAGTATAAATAACATTTTTATACCTGTAATAGTTTCTAATAGCTTAAAATTCTAATATAATTATGTTGATTAGAGAAATAATGACTTAAACTTATTATTATTATTTGACTAACTTGTAGGTGTGTGTTAATGCATGTCTAGCACTAGGCTCAATAGCAGCACGAGCCAGCACCGCCACTCCAGCCCAATGTGGGCCACGTCCATCACACATCACGCGCCATAGTGAGCTGAAGAACGCACACACCTCCGAACGGCCAGGGGAGAAGATTGATAGGTCACATGACGAAGTTATTAGCTGAAAATACAAAAAAACATCACACACTACGCCAGAGAAAAGTTTATTGAAAAACACAAAAACTGTACTCAAAAACACTAAAGTAAACGTAAATACTCGGCTTCTTAGCTTCCAACTGTGTTTATACTCAAACAGGTGATTGCATTGTCGTGTTGTTTAATGCTAAGGTTAATAAATCAACAGGTGCCATTGTAACCGGTAGTTGAGTATAACAATAATCACACTTACTCCAAGATATCGTGTCATCAAGTTTACAGCGGATTCACTATGTGTTGCTTCAAATTCCCGTGCAGCAGTCACAAATGCTTTTAGATTGGAAAACTTCCCACCTTCCGATGGATTACTGAAATTTTCACTACCGTCGACTTCCATTTCCATAGCATACAAGTTTATCGGAAATTATAAATGAAAAATATTTCACGTTATGTTCTAACGTATGTTGATACTTTTAATGAATAGAAAGGTCTGAATAATCAAATATATTTACAACAAAACTAGTAAAAAAAGATTAAAATTGTTGTTATCACCGTCAATTCAATTTCAACTGTTTCCTATACAAAATATACAAATGGGCTGTCAATTGTCATTTGTAAAACAGTTGAAATTTAATTTTTGTTGTTTATGTAATGATCACTTATGATTGGTCTACGGATAACCATAAACAGTGTGGGGAATAGAGGTGTAACTCTAGATCTGTTCTTTATTACAGTCAAAATATGATTTAAAACCAATCCAAGAATTAACTTCTAACTCAAAACTTTTAACTATTTTAACATTAAATATAATAGTATTAAATTAATTTTAATGTAGTAAGCATACAGTCATAACATTCGTCATTTCATCCAAAATATCATCCCGAATGTCCCGAATCAAATGATTGATGAACGAATGAATATATCGTAAAGTGACATTAGACTAGAAAACTAGAGAAGTACACAGGTGAAATAGATCCTGTTTATGAGTGTTATTATTTTGTAAAACAATATTTATTTTACATTATACTCAATAGAATACTTTATACATTACCTTAACTTAGTTTTTATAAAATGGGAGTGGACGTAGTAACAGTTTCACCTGGAGATGGTACGTAATTTTTATGGAATATGGGCAAATATAACCTGCATTCAATATGTACAATGTTTAATCATTTAATATATGTTTAAAGGCTCTACATATCCGAAGCCCGGTCAAACTGTAGTGGTTCACTATACAGGCACGCTACAAAATGGTACAAAGTTCGATTCGTCGAGGGATAGAGGCCAGCCTTTCAAGTTCACGTTAGGAAGAGGTGATGTGATAAAAGGATGGGACCAAGGACTTACCAGGGTAAGCAACTAAGCATATTTATATAACATAACTTTACGCCTGTATTCTCCGAAGGGGTAGGCAGAGGTGCACATATAGTACACCCACATTTTGCCAGTTACGTTTTTTTTAGGTCCCAATGTAATAGGGGGCGAGCTTATAGCCATCAACCGGGCACAAATCCAGATTCCGTGCTGCCACTGAGAATTACCTAATGGAAACACCCAGTAGTGTTACTGGGTTTTCCTGACCCGGGATTCAAACCCAGGACCTTGTGCTCAGCAGTCGTGCTTAGCGACCACTAAACCAATGAGGCAGTCTAAGGCATATTTATATACCTTACTGTATATGTATATAACTTCTATAAATACTTGAGGCCTTTGCCCTGCAGTGGGACGATCATGGCTGAAATAAATAAATAATAAATAAATACTTGCTGTAAATTATAGTTCAGAATTTGTACATTACTTTTTTGTCTCCTTATAAAACTAAGATGGTGATCACGTTTCCAGATGTCTGTTGGCGAGCGTGCAACATTGACATGTTCACCAGACTTCGCCTATGGATCCATGGGGCACCCAGGAGTCATCCCACCAAACGCAACCTTAATATTTGACGTTGAACTCTTACGTGTTGAATAGTGTATCAAAGTGCTAACAGCATGCTTATGTTAATAGACAACTCTATGTGTTTCATAATAAATTGTTGGAAGAATTCTCATTAAATGTTTATAACTAATGTTAATATTTACAGTATTTGGTTTGTGACTTATTGTGATGTTTATAAGATCTAAAATTCTCAGCTTATTTATTAAAATAAGTAGTTTGCTAGAGTAACGTAATGCTCATTTTGGTGGTGGTATGTTAGAAGTAGCCATCGATCAGCGAAACCAGAGATCATAAGAAGTAAAAGTAATAATTATGTTGCCATTATAATAATGTTATATTGGCTGCCTAATGCTAGCAAAATGTAAGGATTTTGACATGAAAACCTATTGCGCGATAGTTCAAAGAATCATTGTTATTATTTTTGTTTCCGCATTTCTAATATTCGGTCTTCAGTGTGGTCATGCAATAGAATGTGCCGGAAATAAATAAATATTTACTTAAAGTATTTACCTACTATTTAAAGGTTTGTCTATGGTTTGCAGTTCTAGTTCAATGATTAGCCTTTAGGCTTTTTTTCCTTATATTTAAGGAAAAATAATTATGTTTTTAAACTCCATACATATTGTTTGTAAAATATGGTATTATCAGAATGACTGGTATATATGAAGTAATATACCAGTGTATAGTGGCTGGCCTGTTTTTTTTTATTAACACTTGACATTGTTGATTTGTTATAGTCTTTTATCTGCAGGGCAGAAATGGTCCCATTACTTAATTGACATTTTATGTTCATATTTATTTTTAATACTGTCAAAAAGCTTGTAAGAAGTAAATGTATTAAAATATTAATTATAATGGGATGATCATGGCTGAAATATAATTATAAGTATAATGCTTGTGGATAATGCCACTCTTTTTTTTGCACACTGCATTTTTTTTTATTGTCTCCGATTAACTGGACTTTATTTGACATTGGTAGTCATAAAGATAGATTGAAATGATTAATGTAAGAATAAAACCTCCATGGTTAATGTAAATGCTGTCTATTGCAGAGGTACTAGATCTTAGGAATATAATTATGTGGTATTGTTTGTTGTCTGTTTGAGAAGAGGCCTTTGCCCTGCAGCAGCACCTATAGGCTGCTTTTATTATGTTTCATACTATTGCACAAAAGTGTCTTGTGATGGGATATCTTAAAACCATCTAAGTGTAAGCCTTCTACTTTGCAGTAATTGTTAAAATAATTTATTGAAATTAAATGTAATAAAAGATTTTATTTAACAGAAATAAACATATTTTATTTAAAACATACCTACTTAATATACTACATAATAATATACACCTGAATCTGGTATAGTATTTAAAATATATAAATAATTAAATACCCTATGTTTATTTTATCACAGATTAACTTTCAAAGACAGAAGTTCCATTACATATAAATTATATTATATTGAAATTGGCTAATTTATTTTTACACAAAAATTACACCTGACTTTGTAAGTAATTGATTAACCATTTTGAAGCATAATTTATAAACACAACAATAATTCTATGTCTTTTTAACATTATTAAAACTTATGCACTATAACCATGAACCTCTAAGTAAACCTACCTATCTACATAAGGCATGGCAAAACTTTTAACAATCAAGGACCAACCAAGTATTTGAATTGAAGATAAAATATTATTTCAATCCAGTAATCAATAAATAAATTCTTAAACAATGTCATCTATGCGTCTTCTGGATAATAATTCATCAATGGAACAACAGTATTCTTAGTAAATGGTGTGCGGCATAATGCACAACTTTCCAGTGCCCCATAAGAGCACTGCATACAAAATATATGTCCACAAGGTAAAACACAGGGCTGCACAATCTCTTCTAAGCATGCAACACATGATTTACTACTATTAACTTCATTAGGCATTTCTCTCATCTGATCCATGTGTGTCTTTGCTCTGTACAAGTTCTGACCACAAGAAACAAAGGCATGTAACAAGGTTACTATACCAAGGAGTCTTAAATGGGCATAATAAGCAGCAGCGGCCGGTCTGACATGTACATAGTCTATGCCAGTTAATGTCTTACCTATCTGCAAAGGTCCTCCATTCATATATGCTAATCCACGATGAATACTTTGAATTTGAGGTACTATGCTACTTAATGTTTTTAGTATTACCAAAACCACATTTTGAGCTTCTATAGTCAACGAAGAATTTAGTTCTACGCGCTTTTCTAAGCATTGCAGGATCTGGCGAGTGAAATTCTCTCCGAAAGTAGATAATATTAAGCTGAACAATCGACTGTAGTATGTCGGTAACTTATTATAACTTTCGTCAACTTGTACGATACCGGAGTACTCCTCTCCTAAAGTTTGAAGGTCCTTGAGAGTTGTAAGGGATCTGTACATCACAGAAGATAAGGGTACGGCCTTGGAAGCATATCTCGCAGACATTAACTTAGACAATGACTCGGCCAGTTGTTTTTCATATAAATCGTCTTTTTGCCAGGCTCGAAGAACTTCAGCAGGTTGGGCTGTTGGTAGGGCCATAATGAACAATAGTAAACACCCGCAAAATAGTTATTTTTAAAAGATTTGGATGCAATCACAATATTGCTGATTACATTACTGACATTACTAGGACATTGACAGACTGCGTCACAGAATGACAGAACACTTATACCAAGTTATTTCCACGAGAGTAATGTCACTGTCATAGTGTCATCCACAAGCACAACTGTCAATCATTTTTTTTTAGATTATGATAGCATCTTAGAACGTTTAACCCTCAGGTTTAACCAATTGGTTGTTGAATGTTCTAAGGCTAGCAGATCAAGGAACTTGCAAAGATAATTATACTTTCACCCATACTGTTAGTTTAATATGTATAAAATTTATAAGGAATTAGGGGCGTAGCTACGGCCGCATCACTGCAGGGCAGTCGTAGCAATATTGGCCCTCCTAGTAATATTGACCATCGTAGCAATATTGGCCATTGTAGAAAGCCAGTCGTAGCATGCCATTTACAGCAGTACATTCGTAGCAGGCCGACGTAGAAGACTATTCGTAGCAGGCCATTCTAGAAGACCATTATATCATCTATGACATAACATCACGCCTGTATTCCCCGAAAGGATAGGCAGAAGTGCACATATAGTACACCCACATTTTGCCAGTTTTGTTTTTTCGGTCCCAATGTAATAGGTGGCGAGCCTATTGCCATCAACCGGGCACAAATCCAGAATGCGTGCTGCTACCGAGAATTACCTAATGGAAAAACCCAGTAACACTTTGCCCGACCCGGGATTCGAACCCAGGACATCGTGCTCACCAGTCGCGTTTAGCAACCACTAGACTAACGAGGCAATCTAATCGAGAATTTTGTAACAAATAAAACTTTACATTTTATATAAATTCTTTATTTCCTTAATACTATTTTCAGATTACACGCTAAAGTAATCACAAATCAGTACATTAAATTACCACATAGTCCACAATAATGTCCAAATGCATAAAAATCGGAAAGACGAAGAGAGTTCAATTTATTTACACAAGTCAACCACGATTTACGAGAAAAACACGTTGACAGCATGGGTTCTCCTGACCCGCCCCGGTTGGACCTTATACCGCCTCCAGGTGCGCAGCTGCGTGTGTCAGAAGAAGTGGCGGTATGTGTTGGCATGCGAATGTCAGGTGCGCCGACGCTTTGCTGGTGTTGTCGCCGGTGGGGTCGATGTGTTCGCCCGCCTGCGCCCGCGCCGCGAACCGCCGTCCTCGTCTACTAACGGAGAGTCCCGTACTGTAGAGCAGATTTGTTTCAGGTTTTTAAGTAGAGGCTTATTTGTATTGTGTTGCCAGGTGACTAAAAAAGAATACTAGATTATTTAGTTAGTGCAACATTTGAGTGCAAGGCTATAAGCTTATCCTCACTTTAAATTATTATTTTTGGGTCCACTTGGGGTTTACCTGTTTTACTTTTAATTTGACCTGCTTTATTTCCATCAAAGGTGTCAATAAGCCTTATAATAATAATAGAAGGTAGCAAGGAAAGGTGAATGCCAAGGTAGTTTTATTAAACAAGTAAAGGAAAAGGCAGGAGTTGAGACGTACCAAGCACTCAAATGAATGCTGAAAGTGGAGAATAGTGGCAATTGCTCCACCAAGAGCAAAAGCCCTTATATTTAATCAGAAAAATAATAATGGACATTACCTGCAATGGAGCTAACTTTTGTCTTTGATACTTTCTCCCGTTGTGATGTGGACTTTCTGCTGGTTGAGCCGTCACGCGGGCCGGACGCGTTGGAGTCGCGCGAGTCTCTCCTTCGGTCTGCAAGTATGTTATTTTAAATACGATATTACAAAAAAATTGGCGCCGCGTTGTCAGGCCTCCCACCAAGTGGACCGGTATGTGGATGCAAATGGCAAGTTGTCTTTCATTGTGGCGTTCTAAGAGAGAGGCCATTTTTCAACTGTGGACAACTTTTTGCTCATGATAATTATTACAAAAAAATATATACACAGTATGTAATGGAATATTATATTAATATACTGCCAAATTTCTCTAAAAAAAAATTTTTTTTTTGTATATTTTAAGGAGATTAAAAAATCAGCCACATGTTCCTATATGTTAAATAAAATATCTGCAAACTTCCACAATTCCATGTTTGTTCCATACTGGTATGAAAGCTGAGATTGCCATAACAACCATACCTAATTAACAACTTAAATAACAAACTACCAGTACAGTAAAAGTTTCTCTCACCATAGTCTTTCTCAGACTTAATGCTGGGTGTGTCGGTAGAAGCATGGGAGCTACCACTTTCCTTGCGTGTCTTAGTGGCGAGTGCACTTACACTATCCTTACGGCTGCCTGGTCAAGTAAAAGACATGTTAAATACAGCTAAAACAACGCCATATTTATTTTTGATTGGAACTAATATGTCATTTAACCTTTCGATTGCTACGGTCGGTTATAGCCGACAAATAAAAACGTATTATCTACTATATATACCGGTTATACTCACATAGATATTCGGGAATGCCCGACTAGTTTCGGACTCTAACGGAGCCCTTATTTATGAGCAGGTGAAGCGGTGAGGTCGCGAACCAAAATCGAACTAGTAGGGCACTCCCGAATACAGACGTGAGTATAACCGGTATGTATAGTAGATAATATGGATAACACTCACGAAAGTTATTATAGTAAATGAAAACGTGCCTAGCGCGCGACTGTCGAGTAAAGACAAGATTTAATTCGTGGCTTGGCGTGAAAGGGGCGCCGATACTTATATGCTCTGGCTTTCAAGAGGTTAATATAGTAATATAGTATTGGGAAAATGAGAATAAATGTGAAAACAAACAATGTCCTAGGTATATCCATCTTATACATAAAAGAGGATAATAAAGGCATTAGCTAAACCCCATATTAATTCTGTGTTCTCTACTCTTTGACATGCAAAGAACAGTGACGGTGAGTGAGGGGTATAATTTAGTTGAAATTGTAATTTTTTTATGAATAAGCCTATTCCTATACCCAATAGGAATATGAGTACATACTTGTAAAACTATTTGTAAAGTAATTTTTTTCATTTGATACTCTATATCTGTGACAAAAACCAAATAATTTTGCATGCTCATAATGAGGGTGTAACATGTCCTGTGCTACTTAATATAACATCTTATGTACTCACCATGTTTCAGGCAAATAAATGATTTATTATTATAAATAATAAAAGCAAAAATATTACATTTTAAGGATTTATAGAAATACTCTTAACTTAATATAATGGTGCAAATAATGAATTAAAAAAGATTTTCAATATCATACATACATAAAATATATTAATTTATAAACACATTTAAAACCTAACAAGCATATTGTGTACTTCCCCCTTACCATGAACTCTTAACGCAGGACAGTTTACGTTGGGGAAATGAGACACCACATTACACTTCATGTAGCAGCATCTCACTTCCACATCGTGAACCGCTGTCCTGCTTTAAGAGTTCATGGCAAGGGGGCTGAACAGATACCACAAAGAGCAAAGTATAGAACACCCCAAGCCCGAAACTACAGACACAACTAATAAGACACAACAGTAATGTAATATAGACAAGTTTCTACCTTTAGGTGTACTATCTTTAGACGCAGTGCCCCTAGAACTGCTTCTAGGTGTTGAAGGCTTAGGTGAAGGACTCCGCCCATCTAAATTGTAAGACTTAATTATATTAGAAGCATAAAGTATGGCCGAAAGAGCCTGGCCACTATACCAACAAGAATAATGTTGGCGCCATTGTCGGTTAATAAGCATAATTTAAATCTAGAATCCCAAATTTTACCTTCACTGTCGTCGGCTAATATAGCCTCCTTACATTTTTGCTTCATTAGCGAACCGAATTCGCTTTCTGGTAAACTGAACGGGACTTCATTATTGGGAAAAGGTATTGGTTCTGTATCTTCCAGCAGAGTCAAGTCGTACAGACCTTCCAGATGTTTCCATATATCTTGGGTTGAAATTTCTTTAGTTACAGAATTGGACATTTTCTCCCAAATGCAGGCCATGTGAAAATGTTTGTTTATTCCCACCGGCTTATGGTTGGCCATGGCGTAAAACAATTGGATTTCCATATCGACGTCCCATTGTAAGGTGTCGCCTGCCTTTACCTCCGTTTCTTCCTCGCTTGAAACCATTTTACGTTGTAACAATGATCACATGAAATAAGTAAGTTAAATCTAATTAATACCTAATAAATAAATCAATTTTCGCGTTTTCAGAATGTCAAACTGTCAACAAAACAAATACACACACATACACATTACAGTCCACAGATAACCACATTACAGAGTATAATTATAAAATTGGGTAATAGAGTTGAGCTTTTGGTGGGTCATTATTGAGATCTGCGACGAAAAGTGGGCTTTTAATGGGTCATCATTGAGATCTGCGTGGTTAAGCCAAGCTATGGTCATTCTTGCTGACTAACCCGTTGATCCTGCGCTTGATTCTCTCCGGTCGTTTGTCTACCATCTCATCGTACTATGAAAGTGTGGGAATAATAAATGCATCGGTATTTGCGCGCATACTATGGAACTCTGAGAGCATTATATTATCTCCTGCGAAGTCAGCTCTGTCTCCGCTCGGAGATAGGCCGCCGTGAGCGAAATACGGTCAGGAGAGAACATTATTACAGTAAGTTGGGCACACACTTAAAATGCCTAAAATATACGCCCTTGTTTAGTCAGATTGTGCACAGTGGTCCATGGTGGACAAATCAGTAAGATCTCTGTCATCTGTGATATATGAACGCAGCTATACTGGGATATAATATATAGTCTGTTTAAAAATGAAACGTCAAATGAATTTGACATCGTTCTAGCGTTGTGGTTTGAAGGCTCGAAGATAATATTAAAAAATCATTTTTATCACTGAGTAATGTATATTACCAGTGTTTAATTCAAATAAAACATCGAATTATAATCATGGCTAATCACTACGAAGTGCCTAATTGGTAAGGGGTGGCAACTTTTTATGTGGAATTCGCACTATTCACATTTTTCGGCAATCATAGTTTACCGGTCATGAATTTATAATTTATTTTAGGGCTGGTAAACCACCCACTGGTCTCCATTTGGACGTGCTGAAAGGCGATAAGCTGATACAGAAACTGATGCTTGATGAGAAAAAGTGCTACTTATTTGGGCGCAATCCTCAAATGAATGATTTCTGCATCGACCATGCGAGTTGTTCGAGGGTGCATGCAGCATTTGTTTATCATAAACATTTGAATAGAGCATTCTTGGTCGACTTAGGCAGTAGTAAGTATTGTCTCACTGTCTGTATAAACAACGAATATACTGAAATTCGTCTGATATTAATGTGGTTTTATATACATAATTTCTAGCACATGGGACGTTTATCGGCCAAATGCGTCTTGATGCACACAAGCCGACGCAACTGCCTATAGATTCAAACTTCCACTTTGGGGCTTCAACAAGGAATTACATTATAAGGTGGGTGTACACCACAGAATCTTCAGTTGTTTAAACCATAGAATTAACCATTAAATCATTGTTATCTCATAAACAATAGATTACACCCATGGAATTAATAGATGCTTAATTTATACTAACATTAAGCCACGCCTATCTCTCAGAGGGGTAGGTAGAGACCATAAATTTCCATTTGCTATGATTCTGGCATACTTCTTTGGCCTCATTCACTCATTCATTCATTTTGTATGATCTATTTTTTATATATATATAATGCTGTTAATTCTTTGCTTATTTTACAATGTCCAATAGTGGGTCCAATTGCTGGGTCCTACACATTCTCATTGCTTGTGTCTGTATTTCATAACATCACGCCTGTATTCCCCGAAGGGGTAGGCAGAGGTGCACATACAGTACACCCACATTTCGCCAGTTATGTTTTTCGGTCCCAATGTAATAGGGGGCGAGTCTATTGCCATCAACCGGGCACAAATCCTGACTCCGTGCTGCTACTAAAAATTACCTAATGGAAAAACCCAGTAACAGTTTGTTCGACCCGGGATTCGAACCCAGGACCTCGTGCTCGGCAGTCGCGCTTAGCAACCACTAGACCAACGAGGCAGTCTGTATTTGATGCTAAAAAAATTATAAAACCTCTTCCCTATCTACAGAGAGCGTCCTACTGGTAATTCTCGTGGGATAATGGAGGACCTTCCTAATACGGAGCAAGAAGGTGCATTATTAGGTCTGCCTGAAACTCAGACTGAATTAGATGTGAGTATAATAGGATTATTTAAAAAAAAACATTGGTTGTTACACTGCTAGCTATCTATGCAGTGCTTAGAGCATGTAACCTAGTTACAATTGCTATTTAAAACTGTACTGATGGCAATATTTATATGTAATTTTCTACTTAGAATTTTCTATAAAAGTATATAATAATAATGAGTTTATTAAAAAAACACTTTTCTTATATTTTTATTTGCGTGGCTACTGCCTTGATTAGTCGATTTGCGAGGTTAAGGCGTGTTCACCGCGGTCAGTCTTGTGATAGGTGACCTTTTTCTCTGATCTAGAAGGCATGTTAAGCTGTTGGTCCTGTGCTTAATCTTTCCGGTTATGTCGGTCTACCATGCCAACAGACTATGAGAGTAAAGGTATAGGGAGTGCACTAGTGTTTGTACACATACTTGTGCACTATAATATGCCCTGCAATGGCTACTCCTAGTTGAGATAAGCCACCATGACCAAAATTGAAGAACATTATTTTATATTTGTATGTAATTTCAGAATCTAACAGAATTTAATACAGCTCACAACAGAAGGATTTCTATGTTGGGCATATCAACTGATGATGGCAGCGATGTCATGAAGGTAAGCACTACAACAGAATATTTCATTGGACTGTGTCCTACCGGTATTTTGACAGTATACTTTTATGTACTGGAGGTAAGATGAAAATCGGTTAGCATGTAACCTGTACTGGAATATCTATATTACTACCATTATATAACAGCAATATACAGGCTGCTATGTAATCTAGAGAATACCGAAAAGTAAGCTCAAAACAGGGAATGATCAATCTTGGTCATTTTTCCACCGTTAACAGAACGCAGATTCAATTTAGTCGCCTGTCCCGCTTACCTAGTGTAGATATTGATATGTCTTACTCTTTACATAAAGTTAAGTCTGTCTTGCATAAGGCATTATCACAAATGTGAAAAACTTGTTAATTTGTAGTAATCCTTTGTATTTTTTCCTTATTTTCGCATCACTTCTAATCTGAACATGGAGACATTAGGTTATACTGGACTGAAATGATGGTAACTAGAAAGATTGTCACTGCATTTACCATTTCTTCGGATGTTAACCTACTTTATCATATCATCATCATCATCATCCACAGCCTTCAGTATCCCACTGCTGGGTATAAGCCTCCCTTAAACAGTGCCATCATATATTGTCAATAATTAAATCAATAATTAGCATTTTTTTAACTGTCGCTCACACTTGGAATTTTACCTGTGTCGTGCGATTCACAAACATGAAACATCACGTACACAAACACCTAGACTCAGGACAAACATCTGCGGTTTACACAAAATTTTGCCCAGTGTGGGAATTGAACCCGCGATCCAGCGCTAGCGCTACAGTGTAATCGCTTAGCCACTGTGCCAATCAGGTCATCAAGTGCCTGCGTCTCATTAAAAACTAACCTGAAACATTCTATTCCAGCCTCCAACAGGCACTAAGCGATCAGCATCAATGCCTGGTGGGATTGCAAAGAAACTGAAGCGCAACGTCTCCTTCAATGAGGAGGTGGACATCATTAACCCTGAGGACATTGACCCCACTATCGGCAGGTTCAGAAACCTGGTCAAGTCCACCATAGTGCCAAATCCTAATAGTATTCCAAAGAAATTGAAGCTGCAGAGTGCTGATGATGGTGAGTAGATTATATACTAGCATTAATATTTAATGATGTGATTTTGTTAATGGTAAATGTAATCCATTTGTTGACCATAATGAATGTGGTGTAATGATCTAATCAGAAATGTAGGACACACATGGCCAAAACCTGCAAATAATACAATGGTTTGTAAGACAAAAGGGTTGGACTTTGCCTTACAAGGGGTAAAAATAAGGCTAATAAAAAATTGTGCCATTCTAGGACATTTTCCTCTATAGAAGTGAGCTGTAACCGACTTAAAGAAAAGGAGATTACGTATTCGATGCTTATTCTTTTTACAGACATATAATACAGGTAAATGAAGATAAATGAAAAAGTTTGGTGTGGTCACAGACCTTATTCAACAATTCACATCTGACAAGCATACTCTTAAACGTTTGGGAAATTAAATATTAAACTACCTGTTTGTTAATGTGCAGGACAACACCACCACTCGCTGCGACTGCAGGAGATATCGAGAGGCAGCAACTTGTATTCAGACTTACCAGCGCCGAGCTCCCATCTCAGTCTGATTGGAGCAAGGTAAGGGACCAATGATCATGCGTGATTGGTTTTTTAAATTTCGTAGTAACTTTCACCACAGAGTAAAGAAGAACAGAGATAAAGTTTCATACAACTGCACTATGACACGTGCTACTACAAAATGCGTATGTGTTTCACACTGACAGCTTGTCATGTACCGGTTTGTACCGGTCGGGTTGAATAATGTATTATTACGATCAAGCTCCTATAGAACACCCGATTTAAAAATTTCGGATTTTGTAAAATCAATCGGGAGTTTCTCTTTCGGAATTGAAAGCGAAGCCCTGTAATATCCCTGATATGTATTATATATTATACTTCTTCGTGATTGCAGACTGGGTCTGTCGCTACCGAACCCAGCGCCGGACGTGGAGCTGGAAGGTCCGGAGCCTCACCTCAACATCCATCCTCCTCTGCCACACACAGGTAAGCATCTACAAATAAATACAGTGCTGATTTATACATTGACAAAATATTCAAGTTATGATTAAAAATCTATATATCGCACAAGCTATACTTATTACAAAACATGTCATCATCATCATCAACCAGAAAACGTTCACTGTTGAACAAAGGCCTCCCCCTTAGAACGCCACAAAGGAACTATTTATTACGTGTTAAATAATGTAACTCTCATGTTTAACCTTTTGAACGCCACGGTCGGATATAGCCGACAAATGAAAATGTGCCCAACCCGCCACCGTCGGCTAAAGCCGACAAAAGACGACCATTTTCTAGTGTCTTGGCATAGAGGGGCGCCGATGCGTTTACGCTCTGGCGTTCAATAGCTTAAATGTAAATGTCGGTTTCCTAATTATAATGAAAAAAATATTTTACATAACATAAAACATAACATAACATCACGCCTGTATTCCCCGAAGGGGTAGGCAGAGGTGCACATACAGTACACCCACATTTCGCCAGTTATGTTTTTTTTAGGTCCCAATGTAATAGGGGGCGAGCCTATTGCCATCAACCGGGCACAAATCCAGACTCCGTGCTGCTACTGAGAATTACCTAATGGAAAAAAAAAATAATTTATTTAAAGTAATATTCTTCTTTCAGCCCCAGAAGAAGCCGGCCCGTCAAGCGAGCCACGAAAGAAGAAGTACGCGAAAGAGGCGTGGCCTGGACGCAAGCCGGGCCTAATACCGGGAGTATGAGACCCGCACAGACATTAGTGACACTATAGTGACGTACCGCCGCTAGTGATGTGACCCCGTGTACAAACTATACTAAGTACAGTCAGTGCCGTTGAAATGTTGATTGTAAGTTTTTTTACAAATTAGAATTGAGTGATTTCTCCATATTTTTTCAATAGGATTTGCACCAAAAAAAACAAGCGTTTCACGTTTGTTTTACATCAATATTTTTTTTAGAATTAATTATGAAACAATTTTTAATGAATATAAAACTGTTACAATTACAAAAGGTAAATATTTTTATGTGATTGGACTAATATATAATTATGTATTTTAACCCTCTGTGCGCCATGGTCTTGTATAGAAGACAACGCTTCCGGGTCCTCCACGTTTTAACTCTACCAGGAGACAATAATAAAATCGTGACATTTGTGTAATGTAATAACCAACGATAATCTTTATAAATGTTACGATTAGAAAAATATTGTCTTCTAATATAATCATAGGGTGAAGGCACGAAAAGGCTTGTCTTTCATACAAGACTGGCGCTCAAAAGGTTAACAACAGTTGTTGCTAATGGGACTCGTTAAAAATTTAATTATAATAACTTTGGAGAGTGTTGTCCATATTATTTACTGTATATTCCGGTTTTACTCACGTGTGTATACGGTAATGCCCAGCTAGCAGTTCGCGACTCTGCCGCGTAACCAGCTCATGAATAGGGTCTCCGTCCGAGTTCGAAACTAGTCGGGCATTCCCGAATACACACGTGAGTAAAACCGGAATATACAGTAAATAATTCTAAATTTTTGGCAAATTGAACTGAAATAGAATAATTGAAACATGAACTTCTCAATCGTGTCAATTATAATTGATATAATTATAGTCAAATGTTTTCACCACCTCATTAGTCTGGTGGTTGCAAATTTCGTTACTGTTGGAAAGGTCTTAGGTTTGATTCTAGGTCGGGTAGCGTTGATAGTTTTTTGTAAAAGATTATTAGTGGCAATGGGGTTCGGGGTTATAGTAGATATAGCGACTGTTTGCCTAGTACTTTAAAATACTGTTAAATATTCAAAAAACTTAAAAAAGAGTATGAAGATATAATATTATATTTTTGTATAACAATGGTATGGGCGAGCCTTTTAAGTGTTAGCTAGTGAAAAATTGTTATAATATTGATGTTACGTATTTGAGGGTTACCCAAATAAATACTATAAAATAGCAATTAGACTAGTATGGTTCCAGAATGTCATATTTATGGAGAATAACTGGCAGTTAACTGCATTAATATCACGTCTTCCATCCCACAATTCCTTAAAAGATAAAAAAAAAATGAAGAAATACTTATTCTTGGACTCGCATAACGCGTACATACATTCAAAACCAGGGACTTGAAATGTTACTCAAAATAACGATACACATTTTGTTTGGGTAACGGTAAAGTAACGATATTTTATTTATTTTACCGTTACACGAATAGAACCGTTCCGTTATCAAACACGTATCGTTATTTTGGAGGGACTCGTAGTGATGTGGCTACCGCGTATATCAGTCGATCGGTGAGGTTAAGCCGTGCTCACAGCGGTCAGTCTTGTGGTGGGAGACCGTTTTCACATGTCGACACCCCGCCGTGCTATGAAAAGCACGTTAAGCCGTTGGTCCTGCGCCTGATATCTCTCCGGTCGTGTCGGTCTGCCGTCCCGTCGGTTCTTGAGAGTGAGAGAATAGAGAGTGCACCTATGTTTGAGCCCATACTTGTGCACTATAATATCTCCTGCGTAATTGGCTAGTCTCTGATGAGACAGGCCGTTGGACCCTGAAATTCGGTCAGGAGAACGTTAATATTACCGCTATTTTGAGTAACGTTGTCAAGTCCCTGATTCAAACCCATAAAAATAAACTTTAGCATATACAGGTGTACAATACTCAGCTACCTCCGTACCATGAACTCTTATAGCGGGACGTATTCCGTTATGAAACCGAGATGCCGCTACGTGCAGTGTTCATGGTACGGGGGCTGTTCTTTGTTGGATGTAATAGGTCGCATGTAATAGAATGGTTGTGGTATGTTGGCCTTTAAATGTTATTACTCATAAGTGTGTGTAATGTAGAGTAGGGGACTCGTGTGGATTAAAGGAACTCGCGTTTTGCTCAACTAGGTAATTCAATTTAATAAATAAGTATAGACATGTTACTCGTCGTTCTGGCCTTGTTTGCCTAACTTACTGCCGCATTCAGAGACGTTAATGGTTCAACAGTGGACGTCTTCCGGCGGATGATGATGATGAATGGTTACTTAAACTGGTACTAAGTAAAGATTTCATGAAGAAAACTTTCACATAGTGATAGTTTAAGTAATCATTAACCACTTAATTTATAAATATTGTTAATTCAATTTTTGAAGGTTATGGCTCCATCGACGAACATTCGATGATTTTGTCAGTGTTGAACTATTAGTTATATACCTGTCACTGTCGTTTGCATGTCAAACAATAGAGACGTCAATAGAATAACAAGTAGTTATCTTAAAACACATGTTAGCATCGTTTATAAGTAAGTTGGTAAATGTCTCCGAGTTCAGCAGTTAAAGGCGGAACGTATGATTTTTTAGATTTTTTCCCCACAATTTTTTTTTAGGTTACCGAAATATAACCTGACATTTTTGTTTCCCTCCACTTAAGATGGTAGCTGGAATATCAAATACTCCTCCCCGTCCAATGATTACATTAGTCACCTTAGAAATATAACGACTTATTCTAGCGGTTCCAAATTTGATACTCTCGTAGTCATGTATTTATTTCTTAGGCTACTAAAGAGCACTAACAAAACGTACAATCTAGGTATCGCTAGACCTATATATACATACAATCATCAGTACCTGGTTTGAAGATGTAGACGGAAGTAGAAAACGTTTGCCTTTATCAGGACTATAAACTTACAAAAAGTGCTTACCAACTTAAGACTGCTTAAATCGTTTATAATAGACGCAATGGCCAAATATGATAATAAATATATTTTGCCACTGATAAAAGTCTTCAGAAGTCTATAATACGTACGGTTTAAGTCATATCGTCAATCTACTGTGTTAGTTTTTCCTATCTTTGTCTCTGAACCTCTTATAATAATGATCTCGGTTTACCTCCTCGACCGGCGTGCAGTGTTACGCTTCTGACGCTACCCACTAGTCGGCTGCGGCCCATTGGTTGGAAACCCCTGCCCTACACTCTAATGGTAGCTGTTGGAACACTCTTAGAGCTCATAGGCACTGTGCGGGCAACCGCACACGTAATTTCTATGCGCACTGAGCGGTACCCGCATCGCAATACGCATGGAAATGAATATTACGTACATCATTCTGCTTGCGGGTAGTTGCACGGCTGCCAGTAGTGCGGTTGCCCACTGCGAATGAGCTCTTATACGTGTATAATATTTTGTATTTGGAGCGATATTTTCAAACGCCAGATAACTTTTATTCAACGGTTTTTACTATCTTCTGTTATTATAATACCGCGTAAGTTGAATAATGGCCATATGCCGTTTTATACTTCATTGAATATATATTTTCGGCGCGTATTCAAAGTTATTAATTAAAATGTTATTATTTTGTAATTAATTTTATTCGCAATATGACTGGAATAACGCAATACGTTGGTAGCGTTACAAATCATATTTTTTCCGTCGCCTGAAAACTTGTCAAATTTGACTTGCGCGGTATAAGCGACGTTGTGTAGAAAATTAAAGTCAAAACGTGTTTTCTTTTAAATCTTCTTATCTGGTGATTAAAAAAAATAATTCCTAATGAGTTATGTAATCTATTTAGTATTTGTAGTACCTTGAATTTTATTAAAACCTCTCAGTTTATTCAACCGACTTTGACCTCTATTCCTTGGACGAAAGAGTAGCACTAAAAGCAACAGCGTATTTAAAATGACAACTATTTAATTCGTCCATCATTTGACACGTCACAGTATAAATAAAAATCTGTTGAACAAACTCTAAATAATAGTTTCCTTAATTTGTAATGTAATTCCAAAATGCGTACCTACAAATGACTATAAAAATTGTACAATATATTTTAATTATATAATTGTAAATAAAACACAATGTCAGTAAAATATTATTTACTATGAATGCCGGTTTTACTCACGTAAATATTCAAAAATGCCCGACTAGTTTCGGACTCAAACGGAGCCGTGGAGGGAAAAAACTCTTGAATAGGGGCTCCGTGTCGAGTTCGAACCTTGTCGGCATTCTCGAATATTCGAGTGAGTAAAACCGGCATATAAAAAAAATATTGAGTAAAAGGGCATTAAATATCAACATATTAACGGTTCCGACTGTACTTTTAAATATTGCTCATACTTAGCAATCACATTTTTTTCATTTTTAAGTACATTGATATGTATTGAGTATATAAATAAGTAACTATAAGAATTGTGAATGAATTATAAGAGAAAGTAATATTCAATGTGGATTTTATTTCGTTATAACCTTATTTATTTACAGAGTTGATCACACTAATATTATATAGGCTTAAGTTTGTCAGTGTGTTTGTATGTTTTACCTCTTCACAGTCAAACGGCTAGACCGATTTTTAAGAAATTTCATATGGAGGTAGCTGACCCCTCAGCACCCTGGTCCCATTAACACATAAGCTACTGTTTATCCCGAAAAAAGGTATAGACGTAGCGGTGTCTCGCTTCCACAACGTAAACTGTCCTGCTTTAAGAGTTCACGGTAAGGGGGCTATAGGCGGTCGCTGACAGTCGTAGGTACTTTACAATAATTATTTTTACTATAATAACTTTCGTGAGTGTTATCCATATTATTTACTGTATATTCCGGTTATACTCACGGGTGTATTCGGGAATGCCCGACTAGTTTCGAACTCGACCGGAGCCCTTATTCATGAGCTGGTTACGCGACAGAGTCGCGAGCCAAACTCGGTTCGGTCGGGAACTATTTTTGCTTAGATCATTAAGAACAGCATGTATAGTAGACGCTAATATCTATAATCCGGCATTGATACAGTACCCGTGCTATAATTTTAGACTTGATGATCACTTGTTTCTTTTCCCAATTACTGCGTCGTCGCCGTCGGTGTAGTGTTCGCTAAGGCGACTGCTGAGCATGAGGTCCTGAGTTCAAATCCCTGGTTCGGCAAAGTGGACTAATCGAGACTCCGTAGTCTGGATTTGTGCTCGGTTGATGGCAATAGGCTCGCCCCCTATTAAATGGGACCTATAACAAAACATAAACATAACATAACATCACGCCTGTATTCCCCGAAGGGGTAGGCATAGGTGCACATATGTATAGTACCTACACCCACATCCCGCCAGTTATGTTTTTAGGTCCCAATGTAATAGGGGGCGAGCCTATAGCCATCAACCGGGCACAAATCCAGACTCCGTGCTGCTACTGAGAATTACCTAATTGAAAAACCCAATAACACTTTGCCCGACCCGGGATTCGAACCCAGGACCTCGTGCTCAGCAGTCGCGTTTAGCAACCAGTAGACCAACGAGGCAATTTCAAATTCAATTTGACTATGTAGCAGTAGTACTATAAAACAATTTTCGTCGCAGTATCTTGTTTCTTACATTTAACGTAATGAGGTTACCAACGTGATATCTCAAAAGATCTGGAGATAAATATGAAGCTGCATCAAAAGAACGCTTCGCAGGTGAGTTGAGAACCTCTCAGGCGAGGCGAAATTAATGAATATCCTTGTTTGAATGTAAGGTAAGGCGAAATGTATACTTTTAATTTAGGATAACACGAGGTAGGCAAGCGGTGAAGATAAATAGTACTTTTTTGTTTTGTCGTCTTGTACGTGGGTAGGTAGCCATATAATCACGCCTGTAATCGCTGTAGGTGTAGGCAGAGGTGTATGTGCTTTTTACACGACTACCCACAAAAAGCAGTGCAATGTCTGTATTTGACCCCATCGACCCCATCCCATTTAATAGGGGGCGCGCTTATTGCCACCAACCGGGACAAATCCAGACTACGGAGTCTGGATTTGTCTACTTTGCCCAACCCGGGATTTGAACTCAGGACCTCATGCTCAGCAGTCGCACTCAGATACCACTAGACCAACGGCGACGAGGCAGTTATGTCATTGGGAAAAGAAACAAGTGATCATCATGTCTGTAAAATTATAGCACGGGTACTGTAACAATGCCGAATTATAGTAATTAGCGTCTACCATACATGCTGTTCTTAATTATCTAAGCAATCCCTACTAATATTATAAACGCGAAAGTTTGCAAGTATGGAATGTTTGTGACTCTTTCACGTAAAAACTACAGAATGGATTTTAATGAAACTTCATATGGAGGTAGCTGACATCCTGGATTAACTCATAGACATAGACATAGATTACTTTTTATCCGGCAAAAATGTAGTGGGTAACACCGCGGGGCGCAGCTAGTAATATTATAAAGTACCTCAGTCGGCCACCGCCTACAGCCCCCTTACCATGAACTCTTAAAGCAGGACAGCATACGTTGTGTAAGCGAGACACCGCATGAGACAGGACGTAGCAGCATCTCGCTTCCACAACATAAACTGTCCTGCTTTAACAGTTCATGGTAAGGGGGCAGGTGTCTTACTAGAACAGTGTAGCATAGCGTAGTATAGCGTAGCACGGTGTAGCTAAGCGTAGCCGAAAGAAGGCTGCGTAGCTCAATGTAGCACATCGTAGCTGTATGAGCTGTATACTTCAAGATAATGAAAAAAATACATAACTGGCGAAATGTGGGTGTACTATATGTGCACCTCTGCCTACCCCTTCGGGGAATACAGGCGTGATGTTATTTATGTATGTATGTATGAAAAATATATTGGATATTTTATAAGGAAAATAATAGACACGGGCGGGATTTGAATCTTCGACCTCCATCCTTGGCTACTCTTCCAACTGAGCTACCGCGATACTTTCTTGAGACTTACACCCCGATTGTAACTGATAGGTTTTATTTCATTCTTTTAGTCTTATTTCCCTTTTAAACCTTGACAGGGCCCCTGCATGTTTGTTTTTTATGAAATCGTTGCCCCACACTATTTATTACTCCAGTATCGTGGATGCGTTTCACAAACATGAAATATCACATACACAAACACCCAAAACATCAGGACAAACATCTGCGAATCGCACAAATTTTTGTGCCGTGTGAGAATCGAACTTTTAACCCTTAATCCAGCAGTCCAATCCCTTAGCCACTGCGCTAAGAAGGCGTGAACGTCATACTGAACAATATCTTACAAAAAACCAAATTATTTTTGTTTTTACTACATCCTGTACTAAAGCGACTAATCAGATTTCGCGATCATAAAGCTAACAAACCTCTTCTATTGAAAGCAGTGTAGGTAGATATTTTATCACAATACCAATCTATTGTTGCGCGCAATTTGGCAACCAGATTGAGTATTACACATACACACTGTATATGATATAACTAGCGGTATTCTAATCAAAGACGCTCTGTGCTCTATTTCCGTACGAGGTACTTATTCATATGTGAAGATAACTATTCAAATCACAATCAAGATAATAAGGAAAGAAACGTCAAATCATATATAGGCCGAGTGAGTTTATAAACTAATTATAAATAATAATAATAAACTATAACTGTCCCACTGCAGGGCAAAGGCCACTTCTCGTATAGAGAAGGATTGAGCATTGATCACCACGCTAGCTCACTGCGGGTTGGCGTTTTCAGATAATTAAATCCAGGTTTCCTCACGATGTTTTCCGTCACCTTGTGCATACAAATCCGGTATGTTAACCACTAGGCCACCACGACATTTTAAGCTAATTATAATGTATATTTAATATTTTACTAAGATAATGCAACCTTTAAAGAAAAAAACAAGCATAATGCAATCTTCGACAAAAAAGTTATATCGCCTTCTTTTTTTAAAATAACCTAAAGCGCAGGTTTTCGTTGTATGATCAATTAGTCACCAAATATTACACCCATGGGAAGAGAAGTCATCGATCCGATATTCCATACCGCGGCAATTTATTGTGCATTTAGTACAATTAAGATATACAACCTGCTTCGTAAAATATTATTTAGCGTTCTGGCCACGTATTACGACGCATGTCGGCCCTCAACAGCCTGAAAAAGGATACGGTCTCGTGTTTTCGAATCATAATTTCCTACGAATTTCCCTCAGTCCGTCCTCCTTACCAGTTGGTCTCGGGCCGCCGCGCGCGACGGTCGTAACGCTCCCTTTGTGCGTCAAAAACATTGCTGTGAAAAACATAATAGTGAAATAACTGTGTATATTGTGAATTACTGTTGCCATTTTATGGATTTATTTATAGGTGAGTAATGTTTTATTGTTATTTGTTTTAATTTGACTGTGTTTGTGATTACGGAGGTACCTGTTGAGTTTCGGATGGCTACGTAAAACAGGCTGATGATTGAACACCATACATTTAAATACCGGTAAAACACAATGATTGATTGGAGCTGTTCTTTGTTTAAATTATCTGTGATTTATATGGATATGGATGGTAACTTTTTTTTAATTTTAGCGGTGCAGGCGTATTGTTATTGATCCGTTTATTTTTAATTTGTTTTAGGGTTCTGTAATAATGCGTTCATAGATATAAAGATAATATTTTAAACTCATTATATCCTAAGTTTGTGTGTATAATAAACAATTACATATAATTTTCATCTTACAATTGATTTAAAAATTAGACAGCCTCCTAAAGACGTGCAAAGCAAAAAGGCCGACAAAGTTATCCTACCCACAAACTTTGTATATTACGGAACGGAGCAAGTTTTAGAGTCTATTAACTAACGGAGAATAAACTTTAGTAGCGTTTACTCAATTTAGTAGCCGCAGAAATAAATAATACCTACTTTTAAGGCGATTACCAGTAACTTACGGTCCGTAGGGACTGGTGTCTCCGTATCAGCATAAATGAATTGTAATATGTATATGGTTATGACGAGGTATAGAGATTGGCAACAACAAGGATGGTAGCAAGGTTGACCGCCCAGGCTGCGCTGGACGTACTAAGGCACCATCATCTGTGGAGGCTTCCTTGCATCCCAGCTACCGTCAGAATATGAATAGGATTCTTTCCATCACCTGAAAGCGACTCGTAAAGCTCGATGGATTGCAATAGACTCGCATCTATTACAAGGAGGAGGTAATAAAGGCCCTCATAAAGGAGAACACGTGTCATGTGCCTACCCTCTAGTATCATCGAGGCGTGTTTTGTGTACGTATTATGTACGATAAAGATTAAGTAAATCTTTACACACAGCCACTTTAGTTACAGTTAGTTACGAATAAACAACAACATACAACATAACATCACGCCTGTATTCCCCGAAGGGGTAGGCAGAGGTGCACATATAGTACACCCACATTTCGCCAGTTGTTTTAGGTCCCAATGTAATAGGGGGCGAGCCTATTGCCATCAACCGGGCACAAATCCAGACTCCGTGCTGCTACTGAGAATCACCTAATGGAAAAACCCAGTAACACTTTCCCCGACCCGGGATTCGAACCCAGGACCTCGTGCTCAGCAGTCGCGCTTAGCAACCACTAGACCAACGAGGCAGTCACGAATAGTATGGAAAATAATGGTAAACATGTTGGGATTGATTGAATGCTACCGACGACCATGATATATTAGAACAATCCTATTAATTTACCATTCTAATCGTCCTGCTAGCGTTTAGCCTCTCGACTAAGGGGCTGTCTGGCTGTACCTACAAAAACACATTGTATTACAAGCCCTAACACCTTCCAAACGTACTCTATAAGTAGCTATGTAGGCTATAAGTAGGTGTATAAGCTCATTGCTCATTTGTTTATGTGTGTCATAACAGTAGTCAGTAATCAATCAATGGAGGTTTATGTAGCCGGCTGGAGCCATAAAAGTCCAGCAAGAGAAATGGATTGGCTGTAGTCCCAACCTTCAGACTTTCTGCCAGTGTTTTTATGGTATATAGGGCCATGCAAATGATTCAACAAGTTGGTAAGTACATAGTACAGCGGTTGGTATAGAGATGTGGCAATTTGAGGAGTATGGTATGGTAATTCGGGGCATTTTCCGCAATTAAACGCTTGATTCGGCCATAGTGTGTGATGTGTTTTCTTCCATCACTCCAACTATCCAAGCTCGTCCCAAAAAGAGCAACGTTTCAGGCTGCTGCAAGTCTCCGGCTACGATGCTGGATACTGGACAATTCTGAGGAGTAGGAACTTAGCTAAATACTTTAATTATATCGATATCTACTTATATTTGTGTTAAAATATTTCCGTTTTCGTTTTGTTGACGTTATTTACATAAGCCGTTTATACAGTCATGCATAGACGATCTTACATACATACATAACGCCTGCTATCCAGACAGGTGGGCAGATACCACGGCTTTCGATTTGCTATGATTCTAGGAACCCCTTTCGGTGTCTCAAGAGCCTTGAAAAAGGGTAATGTGCCCATTTGACAATCTGTGTACAGATGAAATAAATTTGTTTCTCTGTTGAGGACAATAAAAGTGCCACAGGTGGCACAGACCATGCGTTTAACGAGACCAGCCAATCATTTCACTGTGTATTCCCTCGTCGGCACCTTACCTGCTTTCAGAGGTACTAAGGTTTCTAGATATGGGTAAAACAATCGTTCTCCTCAGGCATCCACCGTAGTAAAAGCTCCTTAACCTTGCGTATCGACTGATCTGCATGATCTATGAAGTGAAAAGTCCTTTTTTAAGATAAACATAACATAACATCACGCCTGTATTCCCCGAAGGGGTAGGCAGAGGTGCACGTACACGTACAGTACGCCCACATTTCGCCAGTTATGTTTTTAGGTCCCAATGTAATAGGGGGCGAGCCTATTGCCATCAAGTCCTTTTTTGGTTTAGCATATAGCATATAATTAGCATTTTAACTCACAAAAATTGCGCATGGAACGTGAATATATTTGTACATTACGCCCGAGACCAAAATTTATCGAACATTGATTAATCCCAGAATAAATTTTAATTAATCTTCAGACGTTCGACGACATTATTCAGAGTTTCTCAGTAATTCAGTAACGAAGTTATTTCTGAAGGAAGACTTAATTATGTTGGAAAAAATGCTGGGCCCTGAAAAAGCAACATCAATGATTATACCTTTAGGCCCACGGACGGAGGTATTATTACGTTCCAAACGTCTTTTTTTGTGTTAATTTAAAGAATTCTTAGTAGTTCTATCTATCAGAGGTTTTTAGTTTACTTAGTAAAAAGAGATTTTGGCAATCAATTTACAAGGTTATTTTTGGCCGAGAGTTTTATCCAACCTCCGCAGAATTTGTGGGATATTTGAATGCTTCAAGTCACATCAAGGACAGTAGAGGACATGTGGTGTAGGTTTCATTCCTTCATTCATATAGCCCACGCATTGCTTTAATTATTAATTGTCATTCACACTATTATCAATTAGCAAGTGTAAAACATAACATAACATTCTGTATTCCCCGAAGGGGTAGGCAGAGGTGCACAAATAGTACAACCACATTTCGCCAGTTATGTTTATAGGTCCCAATGTAATAGGGGGCGAGCCTATTGCCATCAACCGGGCACAAATCCAGACTCCGTGCTGCCACTAAGAATTACCTAATGGAAAAACCGAGTAACACTGCCCGACCCGGGATTCGAACCCAGGACCTCGTGCTCAGCAGTTGCGCTTAGCGACCAGTAGACCAACGAGGCAGCCAGTGCATTAGCAAGTGTACCCAAATATAAAGACTGTTATGGTCATGTCTTTGTGAATCTGTCTTTCTTTTACCGTCTACTTATCCTATCTTACCTAAACACACTTACAAAAGCTTGTGTTTTTCTTTCAGAATATGTCTAATATTTACCTACCTACGCCTCAAATTAACATCAAGTTAATTTATTTACTTATTCTCAGGAAAGCTTATACGTAGACTACTATTTGAAAAAGAAACGTCGGCCCACACTAGGGATTTCTCCTGTGTCGTGGGTGCGTTTCACAAACATGAAATATCACATACACAAACACCCAGACTCGGGACAAACATCGGCGGATCGTCTAAATTTATGTCCTGCGCGAGAATCGATCCCGCGACCCATAGCGCGTACATAGTTTTTACAGTAGGTTAAACACTTTACTAAATATAAGCTTTTTCTAATTAACGAGTTATATATACATAGATACATACCTATACATACTACAACGAATATAGTAATTATCCAACATGTTTGTGATAACAACTGATCAAGAAAAACCTAATTAATAAATAACCATTATATGTTACTACATAAACTAATTAGAAACATAATACCGGTAAAGGAAAACATCGTGAGGAAACCGGCACACCTGAGCGATTTTTCAACGGTGTGTAAAGCCATGTCAGAGGCCTACAGGCGGCTTAAACTCTGACACCAGGTTGTTCATCAACCATTCGATAAGATGGAGAATACCGTTGACGTTAACATGGTAGACTGAATTGACCTTCTTTTATGCTACAGGACATGTAAGCTGATAAACCTGGTGTATAAGATTTGTCACAAATGATAAGAATTTGGATTTGAATTCAGTATCTTATACTATAATAACTTTCGTGAGTGTTATCCATATTATTTGCTGTATATTCCGGTTATACTCATGGGTGTATTCGGAAATGCTCGCTTAGTTTGGAATTCGAACGGAGCCCTTATTCATGAGCTGGTTGTAACCGGAATATACAGTAAATAATTCAGTATCTTCGCTGAATTCGGACTTAGTCTTTTTTTAGCATCAGCCGGAAGACGTCCACTGTTGAACAAAGGCCTCCCCCTTAGAACGCTATAATGAACAACAGCTTTCAATTGCATCCACCGGTTGCCCGCAATTCTGACAATATCGTCAAGCATACTTCAGTAAACCTAGTACGTTCTTTACGGCGGTCGTCTATAGAAAATAACCGAGAAAAATGGCGTAAATTTTACTCGTAAACGTGTATGTTCGCGCTCGTCCGGACAAGTTCACTGCTGAAAGCAATTTATTTTAATAGTTCAGCTTAGTTGTACACTTTCTTTGCCGCGACCACCGGACTATACAATTAGGTTTTATATTTTATATGAAGTTTAGAACTTGCGTTTCATTTTATTGAATTACTAGCTACATTTTTAGGATAAAAAGCCTATGTGGTAATCCAGGGTGTCAGCTACCTCCATATGAAATTTCATTGAAATCCATTTAGTAGTTTTTACGCGAAAAATGGTATGTATGTACACGTAAGTCTTCTTATAATTACAATAAATTGCACAGATCGTAGACACGTGTATTTTATTCCCGTGGGGTTAAGCTCAGGCAGAATCATTTGTCATCATCGTATCAGCCCAATACGACCCACTGCTGGGTATTAACCTCCCTTTTTATCTGCCACTAAAGGAATTATGCAAGATAAACTCATAGTCATATTATAACGGTCATATTACATGTTGTACATTTCCAAAAAAAATCCTCTTCCAAAAGTCTAATTGAAACTACTCTGGACGGAAAGTCACAATAGGAATGTCAAAACTTTTGTTTTGAATAAATAATAAACTAAACAGTGATTTTTAGACCCTTGAAGAACAAAACAAAACATATAAATTATTCACGGCGAAGTTTTCAATTACTTACTTTGATTTACAGCTTGAAATGCGTCGTAAGTATTGCAACATAGCTTACGTACCTGTCAAATGGTAGTAGTAGCATTTCTGAGGTTTGTAGCTACTATGTAGATCAGTCGGACTGTGAGGTTAAGCAGCCATACCTTGCCATGGTCATTGACTGGATGGGTAACCATAGGATACATAAAATCGGAAAGGGATCGTCACCATATTGCATTTCACCTCGCCGTCACACAGATGTCAACCGTACGTGAGCACGTAACCAAAGTGTATCAGCTGCTCCGATACATCGACTCGACTACAGCTAGACGACGACGCCGCGCACTGTCTCGAGGCGAGTCTATTACGTTACGATTCCGATTGTGCTTTGCTGTAGACCTTCATACAAAGAATACTGCATGGCTCGAGTTGATACGGTGACGATCCCTTTATAGGTTGATATATTGTGTGCTACGATCTTATGTCGTTCGTGGTCGCGAACACTGGACTACGCCTGGTCTCTGTGGTCATGTCGGTCGGCCGTGTCTTCGGATCATAAGTTTGAGAGAATAGAGAGTGTCTGTCTAAGCGCACTTGCGCACTATGTTGCCTTCTGCGTAGATGTCTAGTCTTAGCCTGGCTGGAGGCCTTTTATTAGGTCTCACCTACTGGCAAAACTGCGTAATGATAATCATTTTTCAACTTTGTGTAAAGCCATGTCAGATACCTACAGGCGGTTTAAATTCTGATACCAGGTTTTTCATCAACCATACGATAAGATATGTCAATTATTTAAGCTATATATAACACTACCTACCTAGAAATATACTGAAAGTTACGATATGGTATACCTACATATAGAACGAGTACCTATAACAACGAAAAATGTAATATCGGCCGCGTTTATCGCTAAACTGGAACATTTTACGGGTAAACGAGATTCAATAGACGGCTCCCCCAATGTTAAGGGTGATAATATTTATGTTTGACAAGCGAAATATTGACACAACTACCCTTTCTGAGGACTTTTATACACGCTCGACCTGTTTGTTACACAGTGGCCCATGTTGGCTATGGCAACAGAATTTTGTAAGGCAAATGTGAGCCAAATACTCTGATTGACATAAGTATTCGACTTCGCCACGGAAAAAGCACGCTGAGCGATTGTCAGCGACTGTGTTTGCACTCGGATATAGTCGCTTCCAATGGTCCTAGCCTATTATGGTATATAAAACATGTGACGGGAACTATACCTACATGAATAGGTGCAAGTAGACAGCCTCCATGAGTGACGATACTTAAGTAAGTCCGTGTCCATATAGGCCGTGGTCGTTCGTGGTCACTGTTCTAACCTAACCAATTTTTTTTTTTACCGTGAGTGAAATGCGGTACGTATCCTCCGCCGTTGAGAGGCGACGGGAGTATGTGGGACTCTCCCCTGAACCCAATAAGATCCGAGGGCCTACCCACTAAAAACCGCACCTGCCTGCTCTGCGCTTTAGATGGCGGGGAGGCGGGAGTTCTAACCTAACCTAACCTAACTTTTCTTGCACATTCTTTACACTTTAACCGAAATGGATACTTTAAAATTCGCCCACACGCAGGTATTGATTATCTCTTTTCGTTACAAGTCTTCAGGTCAAAAGTAAGTTACTCGCCAGAGTCGCTGCTGTTCTAACAAATTATTTTATAAAAAGCACAAGTTAAAGCGGATTATTTTTAAGTCTAACTTATAATACGATTCTGTCAATCAAACAAAGCAATTTAATAAGTTTAGTAGATTAGCAACTTTCCAAAGGAAGACGGATTCAACCTCGCAAAGTCTTAATAATAGCTTTTATACTAGAGTAAGCCACGATGGTTGCAGATGGAAATCTTTGGTCTCTGCCTACCACTCTGGGAAACAGGCGTGACTTTATGTATGTATATGTTTGCCGACGAGATTTTATATAGACCACTGATTTCTAGGTTCGAATCTCAGGTCAGGCAAGGTCTTACCGGGTTTTTTTATTAGGTAATTCCCAGTAGAAACTCGTCTGAATTTGTGTCCGGATGACGGCAATAGGCTGGCCCTCACATTGGGACCTATAACATAACTGGCGAAATGTTGGCGTACTATATTCCGTATCCTATGCCACATCCATAGTAATGTTGAGTAGAGATATTTTATACATGTATGCACGATGCTGATATAATAAATCTTAAAATATGTTTGCCATCTGTGTATTGTACCCTTGTCCCCGTATAAGCCTTTAAAAGACTGTGAGCGAGGTTTAGGTCTCCCAAAGGATTGCTTTAGTAACTAATCCTGTTGATTTAAGTCCATTTTGATTGGAACATCGTGGAGACAGGATTACACAGGTAGACTGTGGTCGGGCAATCAGTTGCGTCTCATACGTTGTAAAGCCAAGTTTAGTGTAATCTCAAAGATATAACATGTCAAAAATGATAGGTATTTGTGTAAAAATAATGGGATTATGGTAGACAATGCTGAACAGCGATTGATTTAATGGATGGAATAATAATAATATCATCTTATAACCCTCCCGATAAAACAATGGTCTCTTATTTTATAGAAAATAATTAGTTAATTATTGTTATTTCACTTTTTTACTGGCGTTTGGAGATTTCACACCGTTAGAGTTTTCCTCGTCTCTCGTTTCTATATTTTAGAATACTCAAAAAACTAGGTACCTTAATGACATTGAAAAGTCACATTGATGCCTGGAATTATAGGGTTGAATTTTGGACTTACACGTTATTGAGCAGTCATATTGAAGCCTTTTTTTTACTAGGGAAGTCTTTATAGACTTCTTCCGTCCTGGGGCGACGAAGGGGTATGCCAGAGTCCCACCGGCTAAAAGCCCAGGGTATCCTCCTAGTCCTAGCTGCCCTAGGTCAAGCCACGCGGAATTGGCGTACGCTACATCGCATCTCTTGACAGGTCCCGACCCGCCTCTCTCCGGTGGGTCTCGCTCACTACTCTTCTCGATAGGCGCTCGCGGTACACCAGCGCACGCCGCCTACTCGGGCCTATCTGGTCGGGAGACAAACACTCACATTCACCCACAACCACACTCACTTTGACACCTGGGATTTTAGGGTTGGATTCTAGCCTTTTAAGCTACACGTGACAGGGTAAAAGGGGCTTATTTTCAAAGATAGAATAAATATATCTCTCGGCGTATTCCACGGATGTTGTTGATGGCTTGAATTACAGAGTGCGAAACGATGTAATGGCTGACAATTGAATAAGTGACCGTTCATGTATCAAATTGTCGTATTCAAATAATATTTAGGTATTTATGCAACACACGTTTGATATGCAGGAAATAACGTCTTTGTTGTCTTGCTGCGTGTTTGTGAGATGTAGTATAACATATAGATGGCGCTGTGGTGTAGAGATCAGCCAGTCAGCAATATTGTAGCTGGGTTGACTGTCCAGTGTGCACTAGACATACAATTAGGTAGGTTCTAGGCACTCTGCTTGCGCCCTTTATAACTATATTTATTGATAAATACATAAGTATAGCCACTATTTGAGCTTACTTTGGACGGCTTGAAAATCCCTACTTCCCTACTAATATTATAAACGCAAAAGCTTGTAAATATGGATAGACTTGTAAGTATGGATGGATGTTTGTTACTCTTTCACGTAAAAACTACTGAATGGATTTTAATGAAATTTCATATGGAGGTAGCTGACACCCTGGAGTAACTTTTTTATCCCGAACAATTGTAGCGGGTAACACCGCGGGGCGCAGCTAGTGCATATATAAATGATTACCTACATCGATAACTTTGTAAAATGAAAAACTTGTGATATAGAGTCAAGTTACAATACCTAAAAGAAAAAAAATTCAATGCCAGTAACTTTGTATGTAGTAGTTCTGGGAACCAGATTTCTCTACACTTCGTAATACAAACTCCGTTCGAGGTTTAAAAAAGATACGCTGGCTTTTGAACATGGAACGCTAGATTTCGCGCGCTTTCATGGATCCCGAACAAAAGATAAACTAAAAATGTTAGTCACTAGTGTATTTATTTTGTATGATACAGTTTTAGAATTTTGTTCTGTATTTTAGGTTTTTTATTTATTTATTTTCCTTACATTGTATAATTAAATGTAATTATTATGTTTCGGCCGTGGTGGCCTAGTGGTTAACACACCGGATTTGTATGCACAGGGTTGTAGGTTAAAACCGAGCAAGTATCGATGTGACTTTTTCAATGTTATAAATACTTTCTTAGCTATTCTAAGACACCACTGACTAGCGGTGACGGAAAACATCGTGAGGTAATCTGGATTTAATTATCTGAAATCGCCCGCAGTGAGCTAGCGTGGTGATCAATGCTTAATCCCTCTCTATACGAGAAGAGGCCTTTGCCCTGCAGTGGAACAGTTATTGGCTGTTATTATTATTATGTTTAACATTCAAAGTCCGTGGAATGCGTCGACACCTGCAAGGAATAACATCGTAACTCAGTTCTAGGCAATTTTGAGTTACAATCATATTCTTGCTGTACAAAAAACGTAGATTTTTTCTGCACTCACACCTGCGCCTAAATTCCTTTATGTAAAGATTTTTATAGTGTAAAAACATTGTAAGTGCGAGTCAACTGTAGTTAATAAAAGGGTATATTTAGTTACACATCATCATCATCATTGTTTATGCTCACCATTATTAATATTACATTGTAATACAAGATACACTCTTGTTCTTGAAAATTATAATCTTCAAGAACAAGACTATTATCGTACTTTATGCGATTGTATGTCTGAGTTACAATGTCATTTTATACAGTATATGTTGTGGATTCTCATTGTAACTCACAAAAATACTTAACACATACCTATATATAATAATAAAATCATACGCAAGTGTAGCTATTCCCTCATTGACGTACAATTTCAAAGTTGGTTGGCAATAAGACTAAAATGAAAGCAGTGAGAATTTTTTAAATCTTTGACGCGCTCTACTCTAAAGTTGCTAAATCTTAGTTACAATGTTACTCCTTGCAGGTGTCGGCGTGAATACCAGTTAAGAGTCAGTTATATTACAGATTTAGTTAGATACAGATAGCGACCTAAAATATTTATAAAAAGTATGATGAGCCTAATATAGATGTTTACACTCCTGGCAAGGGTGGTCCACTGCTTACCCTTGTTGGACTTTTGCCGTGATTATATATATATTTTTAAAAACGTCAGCCCACACTAGGTATCTCTCCTGTATCGTGGGTGCGTTTATCAAATATGAAATATCACATACACAAACACCCAGACTCGGGACAAACATCTGTACACATTTTTGCCCCGTGTGGGAATCAAACCCACAGCCCTTAGCGCAGCAGTCCAATCGCTTACCCACTTAGGTCGTCAAGTATATGTATATTTTTTTTATTTAAATTAAAAGCTGTGAAAGCGTACACCTGTCGTAAGTATTTTACCTTTTACTCAATCTTTATTACACTTAAGTAGATTTACTAAAAGATAAATAAACGTACTCGATCCCTTTTTCCTTTTAACTCTTTATGGAAAGGGTTAAAATAATTGTAAGTACATTTTTGCTGAGATTTCCATTTAGCTAATAAAAAATCTTATAAATCTGCAATGTGTACAGTCAGCATCATAAATAGCTTGACATGTTAAGAAACCTTATGTCAAATATTTAATTGAAAGAAAAAAACTTCAATTCAAGTTATTGTTTTAAATTATAGAAACGTCCAAATGATCTGAGAATATTTAATAATAATAATGATAATTAATTTAAGACTACGGGCCCCACACTAGGAATTTCTCCTGTGTCGTAGGTGCGTTTCACAAACATAAAATATCACAAATCCAAACACCTAGATTCGGGGCTAACTTTTGCGGATCGCACAAATTATTGCCCCGTGCGGGAATCTAACCCGAACCCTTAGCGCAGCAGTCCAATCGCTCAGCCACTGCGCTAATCAGGCCGTCATTCTGTGAGATAACACCTTTCTTTACTAAGCCTTGTAAGTAAACGGAAATCGAAGGCCTACCCCTCTAAGACATGTTCTAGTTTATAATTATACATAATCTGCCTATGTAGGTTATCCTTTTACAAAATTCTCAATGTATAACTTATCTATTCACATAAAATTATGTATTAATTATATATTATCCTAACCATGACGTGGCCTTTGTGATGTTGACGACTTATTGCTAATTATTATCCTAATTAGCAGTTAATTGGCCATTTTGTATTATAACCGGAATGTACAATCACTGTCAGATCGTGTAACTTGTGTGAGATAAGAGTAGAATTAATTTTGTTTATTATTATGTTGGTAAATAAAATTATTAAATAACATATTCAAGGTTAAAAATGACCTATGATTTGTTTATAAATAATTGATAATGGCAGTTTTAAGGCTTTTTTGTAGTTTCTCTATTCAAAATCACAAAGTCAAAGAAAAACAAACCAATAGTGTTCGACTTTTAAATTAAAATAAACCTATTTTTATTTAAAAGACGAACGAATGTTTTGTCATTCTCTATTTAGCATTTTTTTTATTTGAAACGGGGCTATTGTTATCTGTGGTAATGTTAAGAAACTCCTTTCTAAAAGTTTCGTCGACAAAGTAAACAAATGAATCATAGATTGAATGGGCGCTTCTCATTTCCATAATTCCGAAGGCATTTTGCTCTGTACTATTTATAGATTTTAGGCCAGGTCAATAACAACCAGGATTACGAAGTTTCACTTTGTCTGCCTGTATTATCAAGCTACATAAACAAGTCTAGCTTTCATAGGCGAGATTATTAGGTAGAATCATAGGTTGACGGAAGACGTAGCGTTGGCAGACCTTCCACTAGGTGGACCGACGATATCGTCAAAGTTGCGGGCAACTGATGGATGTAAATGGCAAGTTGTCGTTCATTGTGGCGTTCTAAGGGGAAGGCCTTTGTTCAACAGTGGATGTCTTCTGGCTGATCCAGGTTAAAAATACTTACATATTAGTCTAATTTGAATCAATGATTTTTATCTTTTAAATTACCCTATAATCTTGCAATACATACCTAAGGAGTATTTCTTGAAACCCCTAAACAGTTTCCATAGCACTCATAATATGGGAGTTATAGCTCCGTGGGTAATAAAGTTCCTCGTTATTAACAGTCTGCGCTCTGTGGGTGTATTAATTTGCTAGAATTCTTAGGTCTTGTGGATGGGCAGAAACAACAGTACTCTAAGTAAAATAATAATGTTTCTAGTACATTATCCGAGTCTAATAATAGGCCCTAAATAGCTGTTTACTGTGTAAAGTTCGTATGAATAATTATGTTTAACTAGGTTTATATATTAAGCGCGGGAACTGTTAAAATAGCTTTTCTCTCTGTTATTATTATCAGCCCGTATTGCCCCACTTAAGGGAAAAGGCCTGCCTTCCTTTCTTCCACTTGTCTCTATCTGCCGTTATTCAAGGCCAGTTTTTTAAGTAGGAGTCCAGTTTGTCACGCCATATTTCTCTTAGCGTGCAGCGAAGTCATTTTTTTTTAAACGTCTCCCTACAGTATGAATGGCTCTTGAATCGTGGGTGCGTTTCCCATACATGAAATTACACATACATAAACACTCAGTGTCGGGACAAACATCTGCGGATCGTATGTGATCGAGCGCAGCAGTCCAACCGCTTAGCTATTGCGCCAATTACGTTGTCAATATTGTTCCACTGCTGGGCAAAGACCTGCTTCCCTCCTTTCACTTGTCCCTGTCTGCCGCCACTGAAGGTCAGCCAGGCTTTAAGATGGGAGTCAAGTTCATCACGCCATCCTTTTCTCGGCATGCCGCGAAGTCATTTACCTTACTCCAAAGAAAAGACTCCTAGGACTACACCCATACTTTCTTCCCCGGTCAGGGTAGCAATAAAATGACTAATTGTTTACCTCTCACGGCTAAATCGCCTTCAATTGTAAACTTAATAGCGCCGGTAATAACCATAAGCATTGGAATAGAATGTCTATATTTACCAATTTTATTACGATTGACGTAAACTGACGTTAGTGGGAGTTGCTAGATTGTTGCATGAATTGTAAGCGTGTATGCTTACAAAATATTTTGAAGCGAATTTCGTTGTTTACGCTATTAATTATGGTGATGTCAGCATTGAGATGATTATGGTTTGATATTTTAAGTTCTAGCTATTGCAATGTATGTTGCATTAGGATTTCGTCATCAGCCGGAAGACGTCCACAGTTGGACACAGGCCTCTCCCTTACGTAAGGGAGGTGCTATAATCCCCACGGCTTAGGGATCGCAGTATTGGTGGTAAAGTTACAGAAGACGCTGCTGCCGATCTTTTGGATTTTCCCTTAGTCTTTTCTTGCGACACCCACGGGAGGAAAGGGGGTGGTAAATTCCAGGCTGGATACTTCTCGGCACATCATTAGGAATTTAGCAGGGCTAAAATGTTGAAATTTAGCGAAGGTGGCCGATTCCCAGCAATTCCTATAACAATTACAATCTAATTTATTATTATTGGTGAAATTAATAAATGCAGGTCATATTAATCGTGACTATTTTCTAATTTAACAATACGATTCAATTCGCAATCATTTATTGCATCCTACAATGTGTATTTGAGTGATAATTTTTTATAATAGTGATCATTAAGGACAGTAGAGCACAGCAAGGTAATATAGTAGGAGAATAATTATCCAAATATGATTCTGTATAACCAGCGTTATTACCCCTCCTTCTAACGCAATTATTGATCTTGCTTCGACAACGTTTTATTTAGTGCTAGGCACTAGTAATCATACTAAAAATACTTTTAAGTAGACGAATGCTATATTAGAAGTGCGTGTCGCGAAGAGGATAAGGAGTATAAAATTGTCGATTCTAGGAAAACTCGATAGGTATTGAGTTCATTTTCAATAAGGAATACATGCTTTGAGTTTATGGGACTTAATATTTCCTTTACGGAGTTCCATTGTCTTTATTTTCCCGCTATACTTTTATTGATAATCAATTCGTTTTTAATACATACGCGTATATTCAAGTCTGTATTCTTCGGATGGGTAAGTATCTCTACTTACCCATGTTCTTTGTATATTTCGCCACTCATAACTTCGATGAAAAAGGGTAGTGCTTTATTTTTTTTATTACATACTTAGTCATTCCCGTTGTCTTTGTAAACCACTAAAAAGTAAGCGGTAATATTCACTATATCATGCAAAATAATTCACAGCTTTATTATAAATAAACCCTACGTGGGTTTTACCCATGGTATACATAACATCATCACGCCTGTATTCCCCGAATGGGTAGGCAGAGGTGCACATATAGTACACCCACATTTCGCCAGTTATGTTTTTTTTTTTTTTAGGTCCCAATGTAATAGAGGGCGGGCCTATTGCCATCAACCGGGCACATATCCAGACTCCGTGCTGCTACTGAGAATTACCTAATGGAAAAACCCAGTAACACTTTGCCCGACCCGGGATTCGAACCCAGGACCTCGTGCTCAGCAGTCGCGCTTAGCAACCACTAGACCAACGAGGCAGTCATACGCGATAGCTCCCACTGCTTTAATCGGACAACAAATAACAATCGCCATGCAATGTTTCCAGCATGACTTACTTATTTTCGAAGCCGTTCTAAAATCTATGTTCAAATACCAATTTACGGCTGAAAATTGGACTAAAATTAAATTCATTTATTTAAGTAGCAGCGAAGTAAGTAATTTTATTTAGTAATGGTATCGCGGTGCGGTTTGCAGCTGACGCTGTGCTTCGGGCGAAAGTAAATTACTATCCGTGCGTCGTATCCGGGCTTGGGTACATACTTTCACGGTACGCTGCCTTTATATATCAGGGATGGGAGCCACAGGTATCTCTGACGTCAGCGTGTCGCATACACGTGCAAGATCAACTTTGTCCCTGGTATATGTGATTTTATTTTACGTGTTGAGGAAGTGAGGTCATTTGATGACAGCTCATATCAAGGTGCATTTCAAAGAGTCTCGCCTAAAACGCGTAAGCGACGCTTTATGCATGGCGCTTACGACCTTTCACCCAAGGTGTTTTTGCTGCCGAATTTGGACACATATTAACGAGTCAGCAGGTTCGTAAGGTTTATTGACTTGAGTATCATCCCTGCATCTGGTAAGACTAGCTGCCGACCCCTACATGTTTGGGAAAACAATAGACACCAGGATGTACCGTCAGCATTACAAACTGAACATTTTTTTTAACATACCAGTAATAACAAATTCCTATATAGTAAAAAGTCTTATATATTCTCAGATCATCATTTTGACTTTTTTCTATTTTGAAATAAAAACTAAAATTGATGTTTGTTTCTTTCAACTATTTGACATAAGTGTTCTTAAAATCTTAAGCTTCTTATGATGCTGACTGTACCACAGATTGTGTTGACTTGTATATATTTTTTACAAAAAACCATTTTAGTCAAGACTTCTATAGACCTAGCTCTTCGGTGATAATAAATAATGGTACAAATATTTTCGTATCTTGTATTTTCATCGGAGAAACGTTCCGCGCAAGTCCGCGGGCGACACACGGATCTTATCTATCGATGTAGACACACCCAAAGAAATTCTTATTTATGGCCATGTTATTCAAGGAGGCTGTTTATATAACATAAGCTATAGTTTTTTAATGTTTTTTGTTGTATCACGTAACACCTATATGCAATACTTTTTTTAGCGAGTCAATGAAAAAAAAAATTTGCAGCCTAAAATTCCGCTGCGCAAAAGCGTTGTCAGCAGCCAGCATGCTACTCAGGCGTGCCGGTCACAGGGCTTGCGGAATAATATGAAAGATGGGCCATAGTTTGTAGGGACACTATAATTATTATTATGTATTCAACACGACTCCAAAAAGGTTCAAAAACAACCAAAAATATTCACAAGCGTCAACTTACACCATTATAGCTTACAAAACGCCACAAAATCGTAAACCTAACTGTAGTCCGGGTACATCTAATGTGGTTACACTCAGCATCGCTTACATTCCTCTTAGTTCTCGTAGTCACTCACTACGCCGCATGCCACGTAGCTGGCTACCACAATAGTCTGCGTAGCGGCATGGAACAAATAGCCATTACCTTCAAACAAGAATAGGATGGGTTCAGACTGTGACACACTGCGCCACTCATTTTACAGCTGTTTAGTGACAATGAAGTGAATAATGAGTTGATAGGCTTCTATAATGTTCTGTATATCATGGTATATGGCACAGTACAATTTTATAAGCCTTACAAATGTGTATTGATATAAGCGGTCTTTATAAAAAAATGTCAAATCAACATGCTGCGTATACTAGGCTTAACTTGTTTTGTAACTAAAGTATTGCTGATATTAAAAGTAAAGAAAGATGAATAATATCATCCTTCTTTTCGTATGGTGATGAACAACCTGGTGTCAGGGTTTAAACCGCCTGTAAGCCAATTACATGGCTTTACATGCCGTTAAAAATCTCTCAAGAGTGCCGGTTTTCTCACGATGGTTTCTTACACCGTTTTTTAAGAACTGATAAGTAATTTATAGTACGCACATTTGACTTTGAACCTGCGACCTGTGACTTTGCAGCCCAATGCTCGACTATCGCTATCACTGTTTCGAATAATAATAGCAATCGAATTTCAACCGTATCACACTCATCAACATTTTTTAGAACATTGAACAAAAAAGTTGCTTTCAAATTGCGATAAAGTGTTTTAATGTAAACCCGGCCTTACACGAACACGACTTTCCACCACTTGGCTGTGCACAATTTCTGGCAACGACAATGATTTGTAACTGTTCTTTGTGGAAAATTATGTTTCCATTTGAATAAATACGAGAAAGTTGGAGGGGTGTTCTCTTGTGGTATATGTCGATAGGTTCCAAGATACAGATTCGATTTGTGTTACCGGGATACACGTAAATCGCTATGAGAAAACTTGGCAGGCTATGTTCTTGGAATTAGTTTAGTGAAAGCAATGGAAGAGTGCCTACGTAAATATTATTATGCTTATTTCTATGTTGCGGGGGAATAAAACTATAGGGTTAGTGAATTATTTTTATAGACTGTGTGTTTTACTTCTGGTAGGCTTCAAACCTTGGCAAGCATCAACAGTGCCTACTTTTTAAACTAAGACACTTACAAATTATCTAATATGACCACTCTATTACATAGATATAAAACTATCTGATGCAATACAGAGCTTCCACGTGTGACGATACTGAAGTACGTCCAACACACCCTGGACGGTCAACCACGCCACCAACTTTATTAACTGGCCAATCTCTACACAACAACATGACTATGACATGTGGCTCTTGGCTTATGCCGTGTACGGAGAACAGTATCTTATAAAATATTTGCATGTAACTTTTAACCTCTAATCTAGTCATCATCATCAGCCGGAAGACGTCTAATAGTAGTAACAACCTAAAACTGCCCCAATGCAGGGCAAAAGCCCATTCTGTTACAGAGCAGGATTGAACATTGATCACCACATTAGCTTACTGCGGGTTGGCGTTTCATATAATGAAATCCAGGTTTCCTCTCGATCTTTTCTGTCACCGTTAGTCAGTGGTGTCGTAGAATATCTATAAAATTTAATTCTTAAGTTCATCTAAAGTTACCTTAAATAATACGTTATTTAATTAAATCAGTCCATTAATATTCGTTGGTGGTCATGAAATCGTACACCCCTCTAATATACATTCCAAAAAACCCACTTTAAACAACTCGACACGGCCAAGTGGTCTCTCGACACTGCAGGTGTCTGACACTTGAGTGTCTCCTGACACCCAAGTGTCCTCTAATCCCGAAATGCTCATTAATGGAGTAAGGTTAAGTGGCATTTGCGCCATAGTTGCGGGATTCGAGAACACTGGATTATTTAGGATTGCTCTTATATCTTCCCTAATTAAGAGAGACGCTGACCTTTTGCATGGGCATCTTTGGGCTAAGTGTTTCGCAATGTGAACTGAACTACTCGGAATACTGTTTTGGGCAAGTTTATTTTTATTTGATCGATTATATGTCGTCTTCATTTTCTTTTATCGTTGTCTATTCGGATACAAGCTCATGCTTGCAATCTACACGTTTTGGTTTTGGTCTGTCTGGCCAGAGTGCGCATTTTTTTTTATTTGGTCCATTATACAGCCTTCTACATCCCAGTGCTAGGCATAGGCCTTACTTAAACCAATCCATTTAATTTCTATTCGGATTTAACACTAACTCTACTGACGAAAGCAAACAACACAGGTTATAACATTACATAACCATCTATTTCTATATTTGTATAACATATTTGCCAGCCTGCCTTGCTTTAACATAGTTATATTATTCAGCAACGCATGGCTGGGTCGATTCGGGAGGGCGAGGTCAAATGGAGTCGAAAGGGTTCAAAAGGGTCCCTGAATAAGTACAAGTGGCTTCCGACAATCAATTTCGTGTTTATAATCACATTAGTTGTTTAACAAATTAGTTCTATAATTGATATTTCGTTGGATACTCGTGTATGTTTGATTTATGAGTACTGAGAAGGTTATACCTCTATTAAATAAGTATGTTTGTCGATCCGAAAGTGTTACTGGGTTTTTCCATTAGGTAATTCTCAGCATGCAACATCAACCTAAAACATAACTGGCGAAATGTGGGTGTACTATATGTGCACCTCTGCCTGCCCCTTTGGGGAATATAGGCGTGATGTTATGTTATGTTTGTTTGTCGATCCCGATTTTAGTATTGAATTATGTTGGAAATTTAATTAAAGAAATGCTTTGGACAAAAGCCAGAATAGGAGCACCCTAAACCGACGAGCGTGTATGCGGAATGTGATGAGAATAGATGAAGCGAAAGGGGTATGTCAGAACGGTAGAAAATGGAAATCCGTGGTTTCTACGTACAAAGGAAACAGGGTACTCGTAGCGACAAGTTACTGCTGTCACCGGAGAGGTAAACAAAGACATAGTCAATTTACTTGAGGACCAAGGACTAGGCGGTCAGATCGGACAGTTGGAAGCTGAAAATCTTGCAACAAGCCTTGCTAAGTACCTACAGTATTGTCTAGTCATTGGGTTGGGGATGACTGATCGGGAGACCCTCCATCTAGAGTTAAGTATACTGGTATTCATTCATCATCATCATCAGTCGGAAGACGTTTACTTTTGAACCTAGGCATCCTGCTTAGAACGCCACAATGAACAACAAATTACTATTAGCATCCACGGTATTCATACCGGGATGAATGTATGTTTTAATCCTGATTATAAACTATCTGTTATCCAAATTCCGCCAAAATTCGTTCAGCCGTTTTTGTGTAATTGAGTATCAAACAACTACTCATAAACGATCAGATTTTATTATCCATACTTATTATTATAAATGTGAAAGTAATTGTCTGTCTGTCTGTTTCGCCTGTATGAGTAAATTGCTGGACGGATTTTGATGAACTTTGGCTCGTAGAAAGTTTAAGACCCGAAAAAGGACACTTTTTTTGAAATTCCACCCTCGGAGGTATATAAATAGGGTTTAACGCGGGCGAAGCTGCGGGAAAAAGCTAGTTAAGAATATATGAATGTAAGATGGTTTTCTACTATAGTATAGAGATTTTATTCTACTGCAATTAACTCAATTTCTTTCTTGGTGTCGTAAACAAGTGCAAAGTTATGTCCCAGTTTGCCGTCACCCTTAGTACTTTGAAACACTTTAGAACTTACGAGCAATGTTTTTCCTTTTATAAAAAGTAAGGAAAGTTGTTTCTAGTTAGAGGGCCGGTACTGCTGACTCATTATTTAATTAATAAACAAGTAAACAAAGAAATTACGTTTTTAGCACAGTTTTTTGCGTTGATCTCAATGTTTGTTTAAGCTCTGACAGCCGACCGCGCCGAGCCGTGGTGTGACCGTTGGACTGCCACGCCAAAGGTTGCAAGTTTAAACTCCTGAGGCCGGCCTATGTCTAAAAATCTACTGCAATAGGCTAATATGATGATTATTTACTGTGTAGCAACATCTACACGTCGAAGAACGAGTGACGTTGTAAATCCTGCATCGCGCTAGCGAAGTAATCACCTTCGCTAGCAATATACACAGCCGCCCCGAGTTGAAAAGTGGGGCGCGGCGGCCCACCAGGCATGCCACCGCCTGGTTGGAAGATCTTCCCTTTTCGTTGGAGGAACTCCACATCCCCCCACAACTATATTTCGGTCATACTCACGGGTGTAGTCGGGAATGCCCGACTAGTTTCGAACTCGAACGGAGCGCGTATTCATGAGCTGGTTACGCGGTAGAGTCGCAAGCCGAACTGCTGATATGATGATGAGCAATAAGAACTGCATAGAATCTTCATGGGTAGTGATTTAAAGTCAACCAAAGTACGAAATATAATCAGTATACTTGTATTGCATTTACGATCGGCAGCTCAAAGTTTAAAATACGTACATAACCAATTGTCCTATGGTTTTATACTCATAAAGTAAGACGACCTGATTAGCGCAGTGGCTAAGCGATTGGATTGCAGCGCTAAGGGTTGCGAGTTCGATTCCCGCACGGGGCAAAACTTTGTGCGAATCACAGATATTTGTCCCGAGTCTGGGTGTTAGTGTATGTGAATATTTCATGTTTGTGAAACGCACCTGCGATACAGGAGAAATTCCTAGTGTGGGGCGACGTTTTAAAAAAAAAAAAAAATAAATAAATAAAGACTTGACTGCCTCGTTGGTCTAGTGGTCGCTAAGCGCGACTGCTGAGCACGAGGTCCTGGGTTTGAATCCCGGGTCGGGCAAAGTGTTATTGGGTTTTTCCATTGGGTAATTCTCAGAAGCAGCACGGAGTCTGGATTTGTGCCCGGTTGTTGGATATAGGCTCGCCCCCTATTACATTGGGATCTAAAATATAACTGGCGAAATATAGTGTACTATAATGTGCACCTCTGCCTAACCCTTCGGGGAATACAGGCGTGATGTTATGTATGTATGTATGTAAAGTAAGAAGGCTGTACCAAGGAAGAAAGAATAAAGCAAAAAGTATAAAGCGACTTTCGTAGCCGACGGTACGCTAATGGCTTAATAAGAGAGTGGCCGAGCTGCGGTGGTTTTCTCTTGACTTGTAGACAACAGGCAAATTTTGTTTATTTATGAGACTATGAAAAAGGGTTTGAAAGGCCCGTAGGGAGATGCCTTTGCCTAGATTTTAAGTGTCTATTTTAATGTTATAGAATATAATTATACTTGCCCCCTCACCAATAACTTTCGAAGCCGCACAGTTTACGTTGTGGAAGCAAGACGCCGTATTATCCTGTATATAGCTGCGTCTTGCTTCCACATCGTAAGTCTGTTTTAAGAGTTAATCGTAAAGCTGATACTTATTTTTTTTTGTAATAATTAACTTGATATTTTAAGAAAAAACAATAGATTGAGTTTTTAGTCCTAATTATCAATAGAAGATTTGAAACAATTTTAAACAACAGAACGTTTCAACATTACCTTATAATCTCTGCACCACCCTAAGGTTGACTGGTAGAGAATGCCCCAGGCATTAAGTACGCCTATGTATACAGATTTTGTAACATGAAGTTTAAATAAATAAATAAAATAAACATACTAGCTATCTAGTGTAACGTCGGGACCAAAAATCAATTAAAAAACCGCGATAAAATTCGTAAACCTAGTTTTATTTCAAATTCTAGCTGTATCAATATTTAGCACAAAAAAGTCCATATTGCAGTGGGATATTGAAGGCTGTGAATGATGAAGTACCTATACCTATATATAATCTGGGAAACTAGCGTAACTTTTGGTATTTATGTATATCTAGTACATATGTATATGTATCCAGTACATGTATACAAATAAACAGATATGTATATATACGTACGCTATACAAGCTCAGCAATCAATACACGTGCCTACAAAAGTAAATCGAAAAACAGACATGCATGCATCTTCATTACAGGGGAAATCTCGTAGGCCAATGAATTCTCGTAAGCGACCTAAAATGTTTGTTTTTATGAGTGAGCAGCAATCAATACTTTATCTGCTGATATGGCCGGCGATACGGACGAAAATAACCATCGCAATCTATAAACGGACATTTTGCTTTTCACATCCCTACTAATATTATAACGCGAAAGTTTGTAAGTATGGATGGATGTTTGTTACTCTTCCACGTAAAAACTACTGAATGGATGTTAATGAAATTTCATAATATGGAGGTAGCTGACACCCTAGATTAACACATAGGCTATCCTGAATGTAGCGGGTAACACCGCAGGGCGCAGCTAGTACTTAATATAATGTTATGAATTTATATTTTGAGAGACTGGGATACTATAAACTGACTATAAAGATAACGTCACGCCTGTATTCCCCGAAGGTGTAGGCACATATAGTACACCTATATTTTGCTAGTTATGTTATTTTTATTTATTTAGATAGGGACAACAAACAGCAGTATATTAAATATTGTAACATGGTAAGCATCTTAACAGTAAAATTAACAAATACACTACACACAACGTTATCCACAGATTACAATAGAGAAGAACTAGCTGTTAAAGAACAATTCTAAAAGTGCTCGACTATAAAACTATCCATTAAATTAAATTATCGGGGTTCAGGTTAGTTCAGTTATAGGTCCTAATGTAATAGAGGGCGAGCTTATTGCCATCAACCGGGCACAAATCCAGACTTCGTGCTGCTAGTGAGATTTACCTAAAGAAAAAATCTAGTAACACTTTGAACCGGGATTTGAACTCAGGACTCCATGCTCAGCAGTCGCGCTTAGCGACCACGAGACCAATGAGGCAGTCTATCTAAGAATTCTATACAATTTACTTATACTATAATAATTAAATAGTCAAGATTATTTGCTTGAATAATCTTCAAAACTAACCATTGATTCCAAATATTGTCATCAGTATTTAGAATAGACTTTCAGTGTAGATATAGGCTTAATACCGGAAAAGAAACAGCAAAATTCTACACCAAACCGGTGATGTTCTGCAAAAAGGGCAAGTGAGGAGTACCCTCAACCGACGAGCGTGTATGAGGAATGTGATGCGTGTGAATGAAGCAAAAGAAGTATGCCAGGATCGTAGCAAATGGAAATCCGTGGTCTCTGCCTACCTCTCAGGGAAACAGGCGTGACTTTATGTATGTATGTAATATTCTACACGCAGACAAAGTCGCGAGATAAGTCTAAACTAAAAAAAATGTGGATACTTTTTCTGCTTATTCCTACTTTGGCACAGGTTTCTTGTTAATACTGGTCGGCTTGATATAAAGTTTGAGTGACGGGACGTCAACGGAATTATTAATGAAGCCACAAAGACTCATTGCTGTGTGTTGTAGACTGTGGCTATGGAGCAGGTGTGATTGACATTTTGTTAAGTTAAGACAGATATATCTATCAGAGGAAGGAGAAGGTTCACTATCTGGTCCTGACTTTTGCTGGTTTACACAATTTACGCATATAAACCTCTACATTACTAAAAAGCCGAGTTTTGTTTCGTAAAAAACTTTGTAGTAAAAAATATTTCCTGACATTTACCATGAACACGGATAGAAATTAAAAAAAAAAACTCAAAACAATACAGCGAAAAACAAAAAACTATGAAAGCTGCAAAACTATAAACTAGCGCAGCTACCAACGCCCACCTCCAGTTAAAAGATTCAACCTGTTCCACAAAAATTGAAATCCATACTTCCATATACATACTGTCTGTTACGCCTTCACGACTAAACTGCTAGACGGATTTTGATGAAATTTGGCATATAGAAAGTTTAAGACCCGAGAAAGGATGTAGGCTACTTAACGCGGGACTAGCCGTGGGCAAAAGCTAGTATAAGATATAGGAAAGTTTTTGTGTAAAGTTGTGATGTATGCGTGTTTGCATCCATCGGAACACACATACATCGGAAACCACACGGCTGTTATACGGTTACGTGGACCAATTAAAAAATATACTGTTACTGGAATTAGAAACACGAGAAGAAGGCTAACGGTTTAATCAAGCCTCCAAATGCTTCCATTAACTATTTTCTTGTATACCTTAAACTGTGTAATTATTTTGTTATTTCTGTTCCGAGAATGTTTTAATGAATTTCGACTGGACTAATTAGTGAATACAATATTGGAATGGTTTTCTTATTAGTAAGCTTTATTTCCCTAGATTAATTTTGAAGTATGAGGTAGTAATGTGACTTTTTTATTTTCGTCGGACGTTTTAGTTAGGTATCTTGAGTTTAGGATGCTTTCGAAGACTACAAATGCGTGATTTTAAACAAATTTAATAAACTCTAGCCCCTTTACCATGAACTCTTAAAGCAGGACAGTTTACATTGTGGAAGCGAGACGCCGCTACGGTCAGTGTAAAGTGGTGTCTCCCTTCCACGGTAAGGTAACTGATCACTGGCGCCCCGGCATGCATCAATGTCTTTTCGGATCCATGTGCGTACTATAAATTAGTTATCAGTAGCTAAAAACGGTGAGGAAATCCGTGGTCTCTGCCTACCCCTCAGGTAAACTGGCGTGACTTTATGTATGTAAAAACGGTGCAGTAAAACATCGTGAGGTGTGCCATGTCAAAGGCTTATATGCGGTTTTAACTCTGACAGCAGGTTGTTCATCAACCATACAATAAGAAGAAGACCGGTTTACTTCCATGTACTTCTTTTATCAGTTGCCATTAACCGGGTAAAGTTTTAATTAAACGTATACATAGATAATAATTAGTGTCATACATACTGAATGTATGTCAGGGTATATTGATATCCACTAATTAATAATGCGTTTGAGTAAATGAGAGCACCTAATAGCTATCTGGTCGTATGTAATCACGATGCATCTGTTAATTACGCTTTTGTTTGATTTTGTTGGGAAGGGGGGAGGGGGGCAAACGATGGTAATAATACTCAATCAATCAATCGCATTTCACAATGTGTTGGTGGTAAAGTTATAGTAATGAGATCATTCTTCGTATCGTATGGTTGATGAACAACCTGGTGTCAGAGTTTAAACCTCTGATATGGCTTTACACATCGTTGAAAAATCTCTCAGGTGTGCCGGTTTCCTCACGATGTTTACGGTCACCAGTTTTCACAACTGATATCTAATTTATAATACGCACATGAATTCGGAAAGACATTGGTGCGTGCCGGTTTAAACTTACGACCGTTGACTTTCGACGCGACGGTCATACTCATAAGATCATTGTGGACCCTGTAGCCCTACATCCCCCCCCTATCAAACTGGGACCTAAAACATAACTGGCGAAATGTGGGTGTACTATATTTGCACCTCTGCCTACCCCATCGAGGAATACAGGCGTGATGTTATGTTATTTATATACCATCATGCATATAGATAACCTGGACCTAACTAGCTGAGCTCTGGACACGTCGATAAAAAATCTAATTAAATTTCTCTTTTACATCACTCACAATATACTTTGTTAGTTCTACATTGAATTGGAATACCCTTTTGATAATAAAAAAAACAACATTTATAAAAAAGTTCGTGTTTTATAATATTGCGAGTGTATTTGTACAAAAATTGATAAACAAATAAATAAAGTACTACATTAAGTAATGAATAGATATTTTTACCCGACTGCGCCAGAAGGAGGGTTATTTATTTTTTATTTTTGTTTCGCTCGACAAATAAGCATCCTTGACAACAAGTTATTTTTACTGTCCATAGAAACTACTTTTCGACACTTGAGTATGAATGAGACAAGCTGTAGCTGTATTATGTAAACCGTCTTCAAAAAAGGAGGACTATATCAATTCGGTATGTCTTTTTTATGTTACCTTATAACTCCGTCTTTTATCAACCGATTTGTAACATTCTTTTTTTATAGAGATTTGTAAATATGTGTTTTTTTTGTCTTTGTTTGCAACATGTGCTGTTTAACAAGGGAATCAACTTAATTTATTGTATCAAATAATTTTATTTATTTTTGAACTATAATTATACTATAAACACTAATTACATAAATAAATGACACGCAAATATATAATTTAATAACATGTAAATTCACAATTTCTTTTACAATACTTCGGTCATTCTAACAATGTCTTCGTCCATTCATCATCTAGCGGATCGTACGTTGGATGGTGAAAAATACTTTGTTCTAATGACAAAACAAAAAAAAACATTAAGCTATGTATGTAGGATTAAATTGAATTGAAATAAAATCAACTCACATGCTTGTTAGTTCATAAAATCATACAAGATTTATTCCGGTCTGGGTTTTTGTAAACCTCCTGAATGGAGCCAGCGTAAGTGCATGGAACTCGAGTGGAACGGTTCCGAGCATTCGTATTCTCATATTGTAAACCCCGAGTGGGAGTCTTTGTGTAACAGGTGAGTGGGCGCTTAGCATTTGCTGCTAAAATTAACAAGTTTTATTTTCATATCGCAAAAATGAAAAAGGATTTACTTTTATACAGAGAAAAGTTGAATTGAAAATGAACGTAAAAAAAAATTAATAATAATAATATATTTATTTGCATGAAACACGGTACACAAAGTTGTTACATTTATAAAGTTCATCATGTTTCGCCGGCACAGAGGCATGCAAAAAGAATCATATACCTTTACTTTTAATATTAAATCCGTAATCATTCAGTAAGTTTTTACTTGACATTAGTTAACACCTGTAAGGAATTCTAACTGCCTATACTATTACATACATGCATAAAGTCACGCATGCTTCCCAAATGGCTATCCATTACCCCCGATCCTGACCCCTCATTCATTATACATGCTCATTGGTTTAGTACCTCAACCTGGTTTTATAACATTGTCTAATTCATACCCAGATGTTCAATTCGGGTTTATTTACGTATTGGTCGGACCCAACCGCGTCCCTAGGGAGTCGTATAAGGCGATCAAGGTATAATGCCGGGAGAATTGGTGTAGTTCCTGTATACTTATAGGACTAGTTTCGTCCCCTGGGTCTCGTAGCAGACGGCAAAGGTATATGTCATAGGGATACGCAACAATCCTACTGTGGGCGATGTAGGTGATATTTGTGGGTCTATTCAGACTAATAATTCAGTATATAAATAAGACAGTTTATGCCATAGGTGACGTCAAGAAGCAGCGCGAAAAAGCCTCAGAACTTACAAGCCTTCGAAGCTATCGAAATAATCAAAATCTAATCAAAAATCATTTATGGTAACAGTATTGGGTTAACAATATTAATTGCGCGTTAACAGCTACATTCGTTTTCAAAACTGTCGCAACTGTTGGCGCCCACCTCCAAGATGGGGACAGTAATAATGATGTCATTTCTAAGTCCTCCAGTACATCGCTTCTATAGTGAGCAGGCCTTGTTTAAATGAACCATGAGGCCCAAAAGTCTCGATCAACCGGTGGATGCAAATGGCAAGTTGTCGCGGGAGGCCTTTGTGCAACAGTGGACGTCTTCGGTATGATGATCATGAAGGAGTTATAGGCTGGTATAATTTAACACATTATTTTTTTTAGGTGAATGTTTGTAATACAAATTGTCTGTTTGTTACTTCTCCACGCTCAAACGGCTAGTCGGATTTTGATGAAATTTCATATGGCTGTAACTGACAACCTGGATTTACACATAGGCTACTTTTTATCCCGAAAATTGTAGCGGGTAACACCGCGGGGCGCAGCTAGTTATTCAATATTTTGTAGAAAAGAGGGGCTAGCTGAAACTGTATTAAAGTAACTAAAAATAGGTTAAATAAAGCGACGTCCACATGTGTCCCTCAGATGACAGAACCAGAAAGTTTAATCCTAGTAAATGAATGATTGTTGAGCCTGGGATTTTGATCTAAAAGGGTGTAAATAAGCCCAGTGTACATATTAATGCCGGCCAGATAGTCAGGGCTCGCCGTAGGCGTTATTAGAGGCAGAATACATTAAGTCCTTTGCCTTGTTGTAATTTTAGACTAAATAAATAGGTTCTTAGTACGACCTATTTATTGAATAGTCCATTGGCTATCCTTATCCTTACATATTATAAAACAAAGTCACTCGCCGCTGTCTGTCTGTCCCTATATATGCTTTAATCTTTAAAACTACGCCATGGATTTCGATGCGGTTTTTTTTAATAGATAGAGTGGTTCAAAAGGAAGGTTTATGTCTTTAATACATGCATAATATAGTAGAGAAACACTGATAATTTTAGAGTTTTCTAATGTGATGTCGAAAATAACAACGCTTACATTGCAAACGCTGGCTAAACCCTACGAGATATATCAAAACAATGTACTACAGTATTGTACACCATAAAAATGCCTACAAAAAAGTCCGCGAGGGCATATGTCTATCTCTTAGGAATAACCCACAATAACCATTTTTTATCTTTTACTTTTTACGAGAAATAATGACTTATTTACGAAGCGATTTTGAGCAATACAGCATAAATCCTTATCGAATTAAGTACCTTCAATATATTGTCCATTTAATATAGATCAAAATTACCCTTTACAGCAAGTAATTTAAATAAATAGTTTCGAAGATATTACAGATAAAAGGCAGGGACATAGCGGTTGCGGCGGTAACGGCCGGCGTGGCGGCGCATTCTATAGCACTTTAAGACAAAACCAATATTACAATATGCAGATTCGTTACAGATGAACCTCTGAAGTAGAAATCATCACGCTATATCCATAAGGAGCTGAGCAGTAAATCATAACATGTATAGAAACATCTATTTTAAAATTTACGTCAAGTATCATGGCGTGGCGGTTAAGCGATCGCCCTGCGTTTTAAATGTATAGAGATCGATCCTTGCCAAAGGATTTTCTTTTTGCATAGGCTTTAATTTCTTTTTGTATTGAACTTAAATATTAATAAAAAGACAATTATAACATATTTTTAACATAATATTATTCCAAACTATTTACAGTTAATTAATTTTTAATTTTTTTCTACTTTAATAAGTTTGTAACTTCACCATTGTAAATATGTATAGAATGTTGTTTGTTTTACTTTAACCACAGAATAGTTAATAACAATATTCAGTAATATTTTCTATTTTAGCTTTTCCATCAAAATGTTAGATTTCTCATTTTTTTTATTTTACATCGAAGTTATTTCATCTGCCGAATTTGGGTTACACCTTTGATTCATCAATACCGTAGAAATATGGAAAACGCTGGAGAAAAAATTTACCATTTAGGCGCTGTCTACCAACAATCATTCACACAGACCACTTGGAAACACTTATTACTTAGTATCAGCATTTTTGCATAAGGTTAAGAAACAAATAATCGGGGCAAAATTGTCTTTCAGAATTACTCTCTCTCTCTCTCTCTCTCTTAGGTGGCAAATTAGCGCTCACCATACTCAATATGCACATCAATTTGAAGCAACAAAACGTCTGTTCTTGGAGAGTTACGCTATAGTTTTAAGAGACATTTGCTGAAATGTAATCCTAAATTAAGAATGTACAATAGTTTTAGACAGAACTCAGCAGGAACAACCACCATGTAATGGATCGAGTCACATTCCTGTTCTTCGGTGACTATAGATAAATATTTTCGTACTTAAATGCTCCGTAAAAACTTTACTTATATATTGCACTTTATACACTGGATATACATAAATATTAATAAATGGTAATATTTAGACGGAGTATACAGAATTCTTCTCATTACTTCACGTTCCTGGAAAAGTTGGTTAAGATGTGATGTGATAGTGTTATTCCCGCATTCGACAACATAAATATTTATTCACTGGAACATATTCAAACGACATAAAATTATGAAGTTTTTTTTGTTTATATGTTTTAACTCTCTAGCAGAAAGTGTACTGTAGACACCCATCGTTGAGTTAAAGGTCTGTGATCCACCTCAAAGTTACCGTTTTGTTGAGAAACATCATAGATGCAGAAATTATAACAAATTGTAGCGGTGGCCATACTCATACCATACTATCACGCCTTTATTGTACTGTTACTTACGCCAATTAAAGTTTCATTAACCAGGCACAAATTCAAAGTCGGTACAGCTACTGAGAATTAGTTGAAAAACCCATAACACTTTGTCCGACCTGGTAGACGAACACACGGAACTCCCGCTCAGTAGTCGCATTTTACGAACACTAGACCAATAAGGCAGTCAAATTCTAAATTCCACACAATTATCAAAGTATTTTTGTTGTTAGGAAAATCCTCATGGACTTCCTCCACACTGAGCGGACGGAGTGTTATGCCGGTCTCTTACCAGCTAAAACCTCAGGGTATCCTTCTAACTACATGTATGCTACATGTACACGTCTTTTGAAACAAATTTTGACTCGCCTCTTCACGATTGGTCCCGCTCACCACGTACGGCCTACGTGCCTTACGACCCTTCTTAAAAGGCGCACGTGAAACTCCAGCCCGCACCGCCTTTTCTGTTTGGGCAACGAACTGCCCAAGTTCGTCGCCCACAGGTCCAACATATGGGTGACGGACATGAGCAGTTCGTTTAAATGTCTGCTACAATCAATTCCAATATAACCGTTTGGCGCATTTTGACGTACAAACTATCATCGCTCACGTCATAGCTCACGCAGGGGTAGACTTAATTATTAAGGAATAGAAACCAGCTGATTTTTACTCGGATAACTATATGATATGTATGACTGTCGTGGTGGCCAAGTGGTTAACATACCTGATTTGTATGCACAAGGTTGCAGGTTCAAACCCGGGCAAGTATCAATGTGACATTTTCAATGTTATAAATACTTTCTTAGATATTCTACACCACTGACTAACGGTGACGGAAAATATCGTAAGGAAACCTGGATTTAGTAATCTGAAATCGCCAACCCGCAGTGAGCTAGCGTGGTGATCAATGCTTAATCCCTTTCTACCAGAAGAGGCCTCTGTCCTGCAGTAGGACAGTTATAGGCTGCTATTATTATTTAACTGTATGATGCTCGCTTCCGAGTTACCAGTTCACACTCTCTTTATATGTTGTCTGCTGAGGACAAAACTACGAACGTAGTTTAGAGAAATGCATGCCATCAATATAGTACATAGATACAGTAAAACAAAGGTACATTCAAAATTTTATGTGTACATTCCTTATAAGCAAACCAATCATGTCAATAACTTTCCTGTAAGTCACTCAATATTCACCGATCATACCCACGAAATCGGTTAAGCAAATAAACTAGCCCCATCTTAATTTAAAAATACCTTTATCATTAAAATACTATGTACATTCCTTTCGATAAGTAATTTATAGTGTTTTTCACTTACTTACAATATCAGATTATAGTCTCCTGGTGTTTTTATCTGAAATTTACGCGGACGAAGTCGCGGGCAACAGCTAGTTCTATATAAATAATTATTAATCATTTTACTTGAAAACGTATTTTGAATAAAATAGTACAACTAAATATATATAGGCGACCTATTTATTAGATAGGTCCATTGGCTGGACTTTATGTTAGTGTATTTATTTGTAACAAGCTTACTTAGAGACTTTGTTTAATAATAAAATAGAATAGTATTTTATGTTGCCATTTGACTTATCTAGCTATTTATCCCGAAGTGGAAATAAGTCTATAAATAAGTCCTGAAGAATCCTGCAGATAAAGATTCTCAACATATCCAATAATAAAAATGAATCCGTGAATTATTATAAACATAACATAACATTACGCCTGCATTCCCCAAAGGGGTAGGCAGAGGTGCACATTTAGGACCCCTACATATTTTTCACTCTATAAATCGCAATATATTATCGCCCATATTGCCGTAGCGGCTCAACCAAATTTATATAAGCCTACAAACCCATTAAGCACCATCATTATGTATAAAAAAGCGATAACATAAAAAAGTTACAAGTGACACAACACTTCGGTGCCAAGATTATACGTGAGTGCATCATAAAAAGTTTACACTTTAATAGGTTCGATACGGGGGGGGGGGGGGGGTTGACGTGAAGGCCGTATCCGGGTCGACAGGGAGCGTTTAAAAATGACTACCTACCCTGTTGGGTGCACGCAGTAAAAGTTAAGGGCTCACGACTCTTTTGTTAAATCATTAACTGATCTAATGGCGTGAGGCTAAAGGTCTTGGGTAACGGTGCAATGAATACGCTTGACACGTCTTTCGGTCTCGCGATTTTGTATGAAGACTTGTACAAGCTTATATTTTGGAATAATGTGATAAATACTGTGAGTGATGTTGTGAGGCATCCTCCAGGTGTCGTAAGAGGCGACTAAGGGAAAATCCAGAAGATCGGCAGCAGGTTCTTCTGTAACTTCACCACTAATCGATCCCCAAGCCGCTTGCCAAGTTTGGGATTACGGCTACTCCTCTCCCCACTCTAAGGGGGAGGCCTTTGTTCAACAGATATTAGACTGCCTCGTTGGTCTAGTGGTTGCTAAGCGCGACTGCTGAGCACGAGGTCCTGGGTTCGAATCCCGGGTCGGGCAAAGTGTTACTTGGTTTTTCCATAAGTTAATTCTCAGTAGCAGCACGGAGTCTGGATTTGTGCCCGGTTGATGGCAATAGGCTCGCCCCCTATTACATTGGGACCTAAGAACATAACTGGCGAAATGTGGGTGTACTATATGTGCACCTCTGCCTACCCCTTCAGGGAATACAGGCGTGATATTATGATGTAAAAACCGGATATAATAACTTCGAAAGATAAATAAATGTCCACCATATAGCCAGCTGGCACCCGAGTGAAACCCACCAAGTTACTTCATTTATTCCGAATGCGTTAAAACGTGTAACTTCTCTAATAATATCCCGACTCAACAATACTTCAAACGGATAACTTTTAATGCAAGCTACAGCGATGTGGAAGTTCTTTTAAACATTTCTGCTTCCACTTCTTAAATACATTTTATTTAAGAAGTGGAAGCAGAAATGTTTCTGCGTTGACTCGCAAAAGATTTTTTCAAATAACAGAGCGAATAAAGCACAAGTTGAATAGAACACGCTTAGGATTTAAAAACTGGATAAGAGTCTCGTAGAGGTATTAAAGAGTTCTGCTTTCTTACCATGAACTCTTAAAGGTGGACATTTTCCGTTGTGAAAGTGGGACGCCTTTATGTGCAGTCTAGTGTGGCATCTCGCTTCTACAACGGACACTGTCCTGCTCTAAGAGTTCATGGTAAGGGAGATTTTGGTTAGTCTAATACTATATAACATTACACCTGTTTTTCCTTAAGGGGTAGGCAGAGGTGTATAGCACACCCATATTTTGCCAGTATGTTATAGGTCCAAAGTGAAATAGGGGCGAGACTATAGCTCATCAACATCATCACCCGGAAGACGTCCACTGTTGAACCTTCCCCCTAAGAACGCCACAATGAACTATTGCTCAATCGGGCACAAATCTAGACTCCGTGCTGCTACTGTAAATTACCATATGGAAACCCCAATATAATTACTGTACCCGGCCCGGGATTAGAACCCTCACGCCAGCAGGCGCACTTAGCGACCACTAGACCAACGACGTACTGCTTCGTTAAGTCTTAATTTTCATTCGTTTTTATGTTTACCATTATTTGAATTTAACTAAAACCTATTGAACTAAATAGGTATTATTGTAACATATTCACCATCTACTCGTAATGGCTGGTTAGCTAATTGATTAATTATGTAAGGTACTCAATAGTTTGAGGGGATTACTGATGTTAAAATAGATTTAAGGATTAGACGTATTGAAAACTGGTAGCAATCTCACGTTCAATACTCAATACCAATTAGATTGAGTCCTATAACGTACGTATAAACAAAGGTGGACTTAATACATACATAATTAGTTGCGCCCCGCAGTGTTACCCGCTACATTTTTTCGGGATAAAAAGTAGCCTATGTGTTAATCCAGGGTGTCAGCTACTTCCATATGAATCCTTATCCTTACATATTATAAAACAAAGTCACTCGCCGCTGTCTGTCTGTCCCTATATATGCTTTAATCTTTAAAACTACGCCATGGATTTCGATGCGGTTTTTTTTAATAGATAGAGTGGTTCAAAAGGAAGGTTTATGTCTTTAATACATGCATAATATAGTAGAGAAACACTGATAATTTTAGAGTTTTCTAATGTGATGTCGAAAATAACAACGCTTACATTGCAAACGCTGGCTAAACCCTACGAGATATATCAAAACAATGTACTACAGTATTGTACACCATAAAAATGCCTACAAAAAAGTCCGCGAGGGCATATGTCTATCTCTTAGGAATAACCCACAATAACCATTTTTTATCTTTTACTTTTTACGAGAAATAATGACTTATTTACGAAGCGATTTTGAGCAATACAGCATAAATCCTTATCGAATTAAGTACCTTCAATATATTGTCCATTTAATATAGATCAAAATTACCCTTTACAGCAAGTAATTTAAATAAATAGTTTCGAAGATATTACAGATAAAAGGCAGGGACATAGCGGTTGCGGCGGTAACGGCCGGCGTGGCGGCGCATTCTATAGCACTTTAAGACAAAACCAATATTACAATATGCAGATTCGTTACAGATGAACCTCTGAAGTAGAAATCATCACGCTATATCCATAAGGAGCTGAGCAGTAAATCATAACATGTATAGAAACATCTATTTTAAAATTTACGTCAAGTATCATGGCGTGGCGGTTAAGCGATCGCCCTGCGTTTTAAATGTATAGAGATCGATCCTTGCCAAAGGATTTTCTTTTTGCATAGGCTTTAATTTCTTTTTGTATTGAACTTAAATATTAATAAAAAGACAATTATAACATATTTTTAACATAATATTATTCCAAACTATTTACAGTTAATTAATTTTTAATTTTTTTCTACTTTAATAAGTTTGTAACTTCACCATTGTAAATATGTATAGAATGTTGTTTGTTTTACTTTAACCACAGAATAGTTAATAACAATATTCAGTAATATTTTCTATTTTAGCTTTTCCATCAAAATGTTAGATTTCTCATTTTTTTTATTTTACATCGAAGTTATTTCATCTGCCGAATTTGGGTTACACCTTTGATTCATCAATACCGTAGAAATATGGAAAACGCTGGAGAAAAAATTTACCATTTAGGCGCTGTCTACCAACAATCATTCACACAGACCACTTGGAAACACTTATTACTTAGTATCAGCATTTTTGCATAAGGTTAAGAAACAAATAATCGGGGCAAAATTGTCTTTCAGAATTACTCTCTCTCTCTCTCTCTCTCTTAGGTGGCAAATTAGCGCTCACCATACTCAATATGCACATCAATTTGAAGCAACAAAACGTCTGTTCTTGGAGAGTTACGCTATAGTTTTAAGAGACATTTGCTGAAATGTAATCCTAAATTAAGAATGTACAATAGTTTTAGACAGAACTCAGCAGGAACAACCACCATGTAATGGATCGAGTCACATTCCTGTTCTTCGGTGACTATAGATAAATATTTTCGTACTTAAATGCTCCGTAAAAACTTTACTTATATATTGCACTTTATACACTGGATATACATAAATATTAATAAATGGTAATATTTAGACGGAGTATACAGAATTCTTCTCATTACTTCACGTTCCTGGAAAAGTTGGTTAAGATGTGATGTGATAGTGTTATTCCCGCATTCGACAACATAAATATTTATTCACTGGAACATATTCAAACGACATAAAATTATGAAGTTTTTTTTGTTTATATGTTTTAACTCTCTAGCAGAAAGTGTACTGTAGACACCCATCGTTGAGTTAAAGGTCTGTGATCCACCTCAAAGTTACCGTTTTGTTGAGAAACATCATAGATGCAGAAATTATAACAAATTGTAGCGGTGGCCATACTCATACCATACTATCACGCCTTTATTGTACTGTTACTTACGCCAATTAAAGTTTCATTAACCAGGCACAAATTCAAAGTCGGTACAGCTACTGAGAATTAGTTGAAAAACCCATAACACTTTGTCCGACCTGGTAGACGAACACACGGAACTCCCGCTCAGTAGTCGCATTTTACGAACACTAGACCAATAAGGCAGTCAAATTCTAAATTCCACACAATTATCAAAGTATTTTTGTTGTTAGGAAAATCCTCATGGACTTCCTCCACACTGAGCGGACGGAGTGTTATGCCGGTCTCTTACCAGCTAAAACCTCAGGGTATCCTTCTAACTACATGTATGCTACATGTACACGTCTTTTGAAACAAATTTTGACTCGCCTCTTCACGATTGGTCCCGCTCACCACGTACGGCCTACGTGCCTTACGACCCTTCTTAAAAGGCGCACGTGAAACTCCAGCCCGCACCGCCTTTTCTGTTTGGGCAACGAACTGCCCAAGTTCGTCGCCCACAGGTCCAACATATGGGTGACGGACATGAGCAGTTCGTTTAAATGTCTGCTACAATCAATTCCAATATAACCGTTTGGCGCATTTTGACGTACAAACTATCATCGCTCACGTCATAGCTCACGCAGGGGTAGACTTAATTATTAAGGAATAGAAACCAGCTGATTTTTACTCGGATAACTATATGATATGTATGACTGTCGTGGTGGCCAAGTGGTTAACATACCTGATTTGTATGCACAAGGTTGCAGGTTCAAACCCGGGCAAGTATCAATGTGACATTTTCAATGTTATAAATACTTTCTTAGATATTCTACACCACTGACTAACGGTGACGGAAAATATCGTAAGGAAACCTGGATTTAGTAATCTGAAATCGCCAACCCGCAGTGAGCTAGCGTGGTGATCAATGCTTAATCCCTTTCTACCAGAAGAGGCCTCTGTCCTGCAGTAGGACAGTTATAGGCTGCTATTATTATTTAACTGTATGATGCTCGCTTCCGAGTTACCAGTTCACACTCTCTTTATATGTTGTCTGCTGAGGACAAAACTACGAACGTAGTTTAGAGAAATGCATGCCATCAATATAGTACATAGATACAGTAAAACAAAGGTACATTCAAAATTTTATGTGTACATTCCTTATAAGCAAACCAATCATGTCAATAACTTTCCTGTAAGTCACTCAATATTCACCGATCATACCCACGAAATCGGTTAAGCAAATAAACTAGCCCCATCTTAATTTAAAAATACCTTTATCATTAAAATACTATGTACATTCCTTTCGATAAGTAATTTATAGTGTTTTTCACTTACTTACAATATCAGATTATAGTCTCCTGGTGTTTTTATCTGAAATTTACGCGGACGAAGTCGCGGGCAACAGCTAGTTAAAATCCATTCAGTAGTTTTTACGTGAAAGAGTAACAAAAATCCATCTATACATACAAACTTTCGGTAATATTAGTAGGGATAATTTCCTTAATAAATAAAACTATTATTTACATACAACGCATTGTTGACATCCCGAGCACTACAAGATACATTTACAGAGAGAAAAAAAAATAAGATCTCAGTTATAAAGAAAAGCCAACAGTCGGGAAATGCCAACATTTTCAACATTTTATTTCTCTTTTTCCGTCACCGAAGCATTCTTCTTCTTTAATCGCTATAGAATTAATTTTGTTTGCTTGAAAAACTTTTGAAAGAAAGCTAAACATTTATTAGGTATTTTTTATTAACAGTCTTTAAGAAATTCTCGTCTATTGTTTGCGTGATTGAGCTTAATACTTGTTTATCTTCTTGGTATCGGCATTAGTCTATCGGTATTATATATTCATGTGTTCATTATAAATTAGTTATCAGTTGCTAAAGACGGAAACGTAATCCCAAAAAAGTGTAGCGGGTAACACCGTGAGGCGCAGCTAGTAGATAAATATTATGTAGTTTGGTTTGAAGATAATTTTAGAAGCTATTTCGTTGGTAAGGAAATTATAATTTTAATCACTAAACTACTCGCATGATATTATTATGGAGCTTATAAAACTCAAACCCTCTTGTTCATAAACGAGGATCATACCGGCATTAACTAAACCAGTATTTATTTTATTTTATTTATTTATTTATTTATTTATTTATCAAATTACATGCACAACATAACAGTTTACACTAAATCGTTGCACAGTAGAGGTACAAGTATAAACAATATTTAAAAAGACAGTAACAAAGTTATACAAAAAATAAAAAACACAACTACTAGGAAATAAACAATTCACCTGTCGTTCATCAATTCGCAAAATTTTAGACATTCACAATATAAATCCTTCCATTTCATCGCAAACACATCACACTCAGGTACGGACGTCATGAGAGCATTGATCAGTGTGAGCGCGCGAACGAGCGGAGAGTTAGAGTGTGAGACGGTGCGGGTTCCAGGCACAGCCAATAACGAATGTTGGCGTGGTCTAAGCTGTATTTTCGGCACCGTAGGAACATACAGACGCACCACTTGAGACACTAGGCCAGGACAGTCCGTATCACCGCGTAAGATCCTACACACAGATGTCATTAAACAATTATTACGCCTTACTTCTAGAGAGTTGAAATTTAACATACCTAATAGAAATTTTGTTGGATAAAGATATGGATAGTATTTGTACAATTTTTTGTACAAAAATCTGAGAAACGCTTTTTGTATTTTCTCTAAAAGTAAGGTGTATGTACCTTCATAAGGATTCCAGATAACTGAAGCAGACTCAAGCTTACATCTGACCAAAGCCATATAGACCAGTTTGATGGCCATGGGATTGTGGAACTCACTCATATTTCTTAAAACAAAACCTAACCTACGGTAAGAGTCAGAAGCTAGTGCTTTGATATGGTCATGGAAGTTCAATTTAGGGTCAAAAAGAACTCCCAGGTCCCTAACTGAAGTAACTCGCGTTATTGGCTCTGATCCCAAGAAGTACGATGCAATAAGTGGGTTATGAGCACGACTAAAAGTCATAACATGACATTTATCCGTGTTAAAAAAGAGTTTATGGTCTATACTCCAACGGTACACTGAATTTAAGTCCTCCTGTAACGTGACAGAATCAAAACTGTTTTCAATACCATAAACTAATTTGAGGTCATCCGCATACAAAAGACATTTAACATGTTTGAGTACTGACTCCAGATCATTAACCATAATCCCAAATAAAAGTGGCCCTAAAATCGAACCCTGGCTAACGCCAGACCGGGTGTGATACGGTTGCGACACAAAACAACCATGACGGACATATTGCTGGCGATCACGCAGATAACCAGCAAAAAATTTGAGGAGTTTTGGTGAAAATCCTATGTCACTTAATTTGAGAAGTAACACGTCGTTATCAACACGATCAAACGCTTTTTTAAAATCGAAGTAAATAACATCTACTTGTATGTTCTTATCTAAGTGTTCAGAAATAAGGTCAACAAGCGTTAAGAGGTTAGTATTAACTGAACGGTTTAATCGAAAGCCATGTTGGGAATCACATAAATAGGGTTGTATTTGTTTACTAATGAGCGTATGTAATATTGATTCAAACAATTTAGGAAGAGAAGAAAGTATTGCTATTGGTCTATAATTTTCTATTTGGGAATGATCACTAGATTTAGGAATCGGTTGAACACGCGAGACCTTCCAACGTTCAGGGTAAAGCCCAGTCTCCAGAGACATGTTAAATATATGTAATATAGGCAGTTTGAGGGTGTCTTTACAACCCTTGATAATATATGCGGGAATGTTGTCCGGACCTACAGAAGAGGATGGCTTAAGATTATTGATGCCATTCTCCAAATCTTGCATTGATATTTTATTAATATTAATAAGATTGGAGGAGGCACTTTGGTATGTGTGATTAAGGTAGTCAAGAGAAGGGGCATCTGGTAAGAAAACGCTAGCAAAGAAACTAGAAAATACTTGAGCCGCTTCACTACCGTCATACTCTTTACCTTCATACGTAACACGGGTCTCAAATCCACCCTTAGATCGCAGAGTTTGTATATGTTGCCAGAAAGCTTTAGGATTATGATGTAATTTTTCTTGTATATTATTTAAATAGTTATTATATGCAGAAGATGTTCGTCGTTTAATGTCTGATCTAAGCGCGGAGAAGAGTTCGTACACTTCCTGACTACGTGTAACTTTCCATTTTCGATGTAGTAGAGCTTTACTTTTTATGTCATTAATGAGGTCAGATGTGAACCATACCGGGAAGCGCCTAGATGGTTTGTTAAATCTATATTTTTTTGGTACACATTTGTCAAAGATGCTATACATGTTGTTATAAAACAATTCTACAGCCCCATTGACGTCGGGAGCGAGCTGTACCTCTTGCCATGTTGATTCAGAAATTAAGGCATACATCAGTCCAAAATTCCCTTTCGAAAAATTCCAATCCTTTTGAACATCTAAGTTACTAGGGTTCATTTTTGTAGAGTTAGGCCTATTTTTATTAAGACATAAGCCTACATCCAGCGGTGGATGATATGCATCACGCCGTGGCACAAGACCTCCCCCCTCGATCTCAGCCACGCTAACCTTAAAAATGCAATCAGACGCCAGTACAACATCCAATTTACCTCCAAACGCATTCATCACCTCATTCCTCTCAGTCAATCCACAAAAACTTAGAAAATAACAATAGTAACTTAAAATAGCGTTATTTGTATACTTAGGGTTTAAGTTTAGATCACCTAATATAATCACTTCGTGCTTTAATGAGCCTATCATTGACTCCACTTTGCAAAACCATGACATGTATGTCTGATCAGAAGATCTAGGGTGGATATACACAACACATATATAACAAGTAGCAGTTTCTGTCGTTAGCCGCACCCAAAGGTCTTCACCATCCTCAGTCTCAAGTTCAGGACAATGTAACATAGTAACGCCAGGCCGAGCGGCTAATAGTACGCCACCACCTATTCCGGTCGTACGGTCACGTCGTAGTACACTCCATCCATTGTAAGTAAGTTCTGAATCCTGTACCGAGTTGTTAAGAAATGATTCCGTTACAGCTACAGCATCACAAGTCAGAGTCAATAAACTTTGTCTAAAGTAGTTAAGCTTGGTGTTTAGGCCTCTAACATTCTGGTATATTACGCCAATGGTCGGTAGTCCAGTGTTTGACGAAATTCGTCTATTGTCTTTATTGGTTTTTGTTTGGTTGTCTTCGAAAAAACCACTGTCTTACCCTAGCGTTAGTGGGCCACATATCGGGTGAAATACTTTTATCAAAGAACTCAACAGGAATACCAATTTTGAACGACTTGTAATCGCCTTTAGGCTTAAGCTCTTCAATGGTACAGGCACCCCCAGGAATTTGTTTCTGTAAATAAGATAGAACTTCATCTGCTCCTGATAACATATTCCAAAGATGGATGTATCTGCGCGATTCAACAGCTTTGAGAGTAGTGATCTCAGGGCCAGCGGTGCCACGAATTGAGCTGTATCGTTTGGGTTTATGTTTGCACACCTCTTCCCAGCCTTCATTGGCGTGCACTAGTACAGAATTACTATAAGCAGACGAAACGGTTTGTTTATTTTCTGGACAAATAAACGATTCCAACTTATCACCCTGCGGAGCCACTATGATTGGTGTTACCGGGGAAACATCTTCTACGCCGACCACTAAAGTATTAGACTCAGGGCAGGAAATTGCTATTGACCTCTGCTTAGATTTTTCTTTCAAGGGGCGGGGCTTATTTTTTTGCTTACGCTTAGATTTGTTTGTTTGGTTCTTGCTCTTGACATCAGCATTTACAAGTTCAGTATGGGATTGAGAATGAGATTCACCTGAGATATTCGATGAGATGATATGACAACGGCTGCAAATCGATGATTGTTCAAGCCTGTTAAGTTTTTCGCCACAGGTTTCAATTTTTCTTGTACAAACTATGAGCGCCGAGTTGTATTGGCTCATAGTTGATACAGCATCAGTTAGTTGTTCAGTTAATACATTAATTTGTTCTCGTAGAAGGTGTATCTCTAAGCCCATAGATTGTGGTGAAGTGACAGGAGATGGCAGTAGAGGGACGCAATTTTTTTTCCTAAATGAAACATTCATGGTTGGTGTATGCATCAGGCTAGCTGTATCGATGTTAAGGGCACCCTCCGTTGTGGAGGAATTACTACACTCAGGGCATACCCATGTACTCCGTTCTTCAAGCGTTAGCTGTCGATTATTGCAAGCATAGTGGTACATCTTGTTACAAGCATCCATAGCGCATTCAAGAAAAGCATCACCAGAAAATAGCTCGTTTTTGCATGCAGCGCAATTCATTATCCTCAATTTATTCAATAAAGCAAGTTATAAAAATATGTTGAGTAGAAAATAATATTATTTGTGTGGCGACAAATTCCGAGAAACCAACACAATAGTGCACCTGCGTCCAACGCATACGTATGTGTGCGTAGCAGCGGGCGAGCGGCGAGTTGTCGTAGGTCAGTATTAAAAGTCGTTATGCAAAAGTTTTAAACAGTAAAATTGTGTTTACTCACGAACCCTTTGGAGAACTGAGATGTTGTAAACTGTGATCGATAGTCCTTTGTATTAGCTTTAAGCTCGTACAACTCACTTGCACATTGGTTAACTTTTGACAGCTGTTATGAAATAAAAACTGCGGAGCAAAACAAAACGGTGCTACTCTGGCGAGAGAGACGGCGCGACGAGTATTAAGTCTATTGACATCTCTATTCTTTGATATGCAAACAAGAGTCACAGGTATAATTTAATTTGCTTAAAAATGGATTTTTCATGATAATAATATATAATTAATATGTCTCTTTATTGTACACGGAATAAACAAAGAAAACCTTAAAATTAAACTGCACAATGGGCGGTCTTATCGCTCACGGCGATCCCTTCCAGACAACCTTATTTTTTTTTATGAATGATCAAAGATTCTATAAAAACAAAACACAACAAAACAAATTGCATCCAACTCCAATTGTCCAACACCCAATAACCATAACGCCAATCGTTGGCGATACACAGCTGCACATTGCTGGCCCAAAATTAAACGTAAATACGCACATAAATACAATGCGTCAATGGATTGCGTCTTAGCGATCAATCACCAGATTTGTGTTGGTTTACGCAACCATCGTTCAACGTTAGGGCGCGAGTATAATAGATAGTTCATTGAGAGGATTCAGTTTTATCGATTTTAAAATGTTTAGTCTTCGATGAGACTGCCTCGTTGGTCTAGTGGTTGCTAAGCGCGACTGTAGAGCCCGAGGTCCTTGGTTCGAATCCCGGGTCGAGCAAAGTGTTACTGGGTTTTTCCATTAGGTACAGTGGCAACACGGAGTCTGTTTTTGTGCCCAGTTGATGGCAATAGGCTCGCCCCTATTACATTGGGACCTAAAAACATAACTGGCGAAATGTGGGTGTACTATATGTGCACCTCTGCCTACCTCTTCGGGGAATACAAACGTGATGTTATGTTTTAGTTTTCGATGTGGGTATGTTGGCTAAGGCTGGGGTTCAAGGTTAAGAGAATAATTGTATCATGCTGTATACGCACGGTTATGTGGTCCCTGTAGGGATAGGGAAATGAGCGTGTCTTTACATTTATATTTCGAAGCACATCTATACTAATATTAAAGCGACGACCTGATTGGCGCACTGGCTAAACGATTGGTCTGCTGCGCTAAGGGTTGTCGTTTCGATTCCCGCACGGGGCAAACATTTGAGCGAACAGCGGATGTTTGTCTGGGTGTATGTGATATTTCATGTTTGTAAAACGAACCCACGATACAGGAGAAAATCCTAGTTTGGGGCGAAGTTTTCTTAGCAAAAAAAAATATTTTATGTTTAAAATTAGCCGCGAACGTAATTAAACATAAAAAAAACAAAAAAACATAACATAACATCACACCTGTATTCCCCGAAGGGGTAGGCAGAGGTGCACATATAGTACACCCACATTTCGCCAGTTATGTTTTAGGTCCCAATGTAATAGGGGGCGAGCCTATTGCCATCAACCGGGCACAAATCCAGACTCCGTGCTGTTACTGAGAATTACCTAATGGAAAAACCCAGTAACACTTTGCCCGACCCGGGATTTGAACCCAGGACCTCGTGCTCAGCAGTCGCGCTTAGCAGCCACTAGACCAACGAGGCAGTCAACGTAATTAAACGTTAGTTAGCTACCCGTTAACTCTTATTGTATGATGTATACAAACCGCGAAATCTATAAAAAATTAAAGATCATAAGTATGAAATTATTTTCAACTTGACAAAATTATTAAGTGGCTTTAGATCCAACTTCTGCAACCCAAATTCAAACTCAATAATGTGCGCAAAGCCTAAGATAACATTCTTTCAACGAACTCAATACCTATTAATCTTCCTCACTGATCTATGGCGCCAATCCAAAATTTATTGTAACTTCTTGGAGACCAAATGACAGGTCATTTCGTAATATTTGAAAGGGCCTGAGTATCATTAGAGTGGAGGTTTAAGACAGCCAGATAAGATGTCAATCTGGCTTGAGATTCAGGTCACAGTGTTAAATGAATAAGTCTGTCTATGTGGAATGTGTGTGTAGATAGTTCACTTCATTACCACATTCAATAAAAATATTAACTGATTCTTCTTATCGTATGGTTGATGTATAAACTAGTGTCAGAGTTTAAACCGCATAGGCCTCTGACATGGCTTTACACACCGTTGGAATCTCTCAGGTGTGCAGGTTTCCTCACGTTGTTTTCCTTCACCGTTTTAGCTACAGATAACTAATGTATAGTACGCACATGAATTCGAAAAGACATTGGTGCGTGCCGGGATTTGACTTGGCAGTCCAACGGTCATAACACTCGGTTATCAGTGCTATTGAGTTATAGTTAGTAATATAATAACTAGCTTTGGTCCGTGTCTTTGCCCGGTTTGATAGCATCTTTTTAGGAATAAAAGTAGCCTAGGGCTCAAACTATGGCCATAAGGAATTATTAAGTGTTTCTTTTCGTAGAAAACTTTTAGTATAATGCTAGTATTGAACGATAAAATATACATCAGGTACTTTTATTTATAAGGAAGACCAAAGTTGTGTTCTTGCAACTCAGGGCTGTCACATAAAATAATATTAGTTCAATATTCTACTGAAGACAGATCATCATCATCAGCCTAACTCAGTCCACTGCTGGACATAGGCCTCTCCCATGGCACGCCACTGAGCTCGATCTTCGGCCCTCCGCCTCAAAAAAGACAGATAAGTTTGGCATATTGCTTCTGCTAGAAGTTCCTTGTAGAAGAAATAAAATTAATAATTAAAATTCTTTCATTAAGAACAAATAATTATATATCAACTTACATAAAGCATATCTTCGATACATAAAACATGTTAATGTGTGGCTGCGTATTAGGTATCAAGAAGTACAATTGACGACCCAATTGGCGCAGTGGCTAAGCAATTCCACTGCTGCGCTAGGTTCCGGTTTCGATACCTGCACGAGACAAGAAATTGTGCGACCCGCATATGTTTGTCCCGAGTCCTGGTGTTTGTGTATGTGACATTTCATCTTTATGAAACGCACCCACGATACAGGAGTTTCCAGTTTCCTAGTGTGGGGCGACGTTTAAAAAAATGGTATCAGATTTATTCAGTAAATATAAATTCATACAAAAATAAATTCTAACTTCCAACACAGCAATCGACCTATTGAAATTCAAACCAATAGAAAAAAAAACAGGAATGGAATTTAAAAAAATACGGATTCCAGCCAGCATGAAAGCGAGTTTAAAATAAGAACATGCATGCCAGCCCTGACCCCTATTGCCTTTCAGTCAGACCATTCGCTTTGACAGTTGAGTGCTAAACAAACATATAGCTGTCGCGAATCCGACCTTCTTCGACGTAGGTAAATAAAACCTCTTTGCTTTTAATTTACCAATCAATGTTTAGGTATAGTTAGAGCTACTAACGTAGTAAAAGTAATGAATAGTTTATGGTCAATGCAAGAAGAAAAGAGAGGCCTTTACCTAATAGTGGGATCAATGATCATGGTTCAAATAAATAAAAATAATTACAAAAAAAAAAATTTTTTTTCCAAAATTTTGTTGTTTGATTAATTATTATTACGCCCGTATGAATATATGAGTTTAGGGTCAAATATGTCTTAGTATCTAGAGCAGAAATATGGCTTATAAAGTTCAGCAGCAGCAGACCGGGCTCTGTGGCGTACCTTGGGGAAGGCCTATGTCCAGCAGTGGGCTGAAACGGGCTGATGATGATGATGAAGAATACTTTCCTAGATTTAAACACGAATTTTAAAGTATTTGGCCGATAGAATATATTTCAAACAGCTTTGATTTAAATATATTGGAGTGTTCGTCTCTGTTTACTCGTTTCACATAAAGATAAACAAATCAGTTGATTGAGATGTTTATGAATGAGAGTAATTAAATCCGAGAGATGTACATATTTGTTTATTATTGTTTTTGTGTGCAGACCGTTAAATAAAAACGGCAGTTGAACATGGAACACCCTCCTTTATGAAGTCGGTTGAAATAGTATTTTATTTGCTAAACGAAAGTAAGTAGTAGGTTTAAATACATATTAAGAAGTTGAAATCAGCAACAAAAATATAACAGACAAATTGAGAACCTCCTATTTTAAGTCGGTTAATTATGCAAGGTGGTCCATACATAAATAAATAAACTATGTATGCTCTCCACTACACGTTAAGGCTACGGAATATTATATTTAGCTGCCAACAAAGCCTGTCGGTAAACAAAGCCTGGTCTCGGTACAGTACTGTGAATATGTTGGTCGAATTTTCGTCGAATTTCCGTCGAATTTTCATCGAATATTGCAGCTCGTTAACTTCGCGTCGATCACTACTATCTACAAGTACCTCGCTATCGCAGCGCTGTGATTTCCAATACCTTTGACGTTGTGATATCGGAGCCATCGGTTGCGAGGCTTTGGCGAACTTATCAGAACTTTGTTTGCATAATGTGAAGCTTTTTGTTTATTTTGTGCAAGGGGAATACTATCTACAACATCTAATACTGACTTTTAAACTATCGCGTTGCATGGTTATAACAGAAAATAATAAAACGGGAATGAACGCGAACATAACTTTATTAATTTTTGGCTTGACATTTCGACCGAGCTACACCGGCCGTGGTCACAGACTACTTGTGATCACGACCGGTGTAACTCGGTCGTTTGTTATTTTCTATTACAATCTAATACTGATTCTATAATGTAAAACATACCCACATTTCGTTTTATGTCCGGTCCTAAATTCCTAATGTCTATTGCCATCAACTGAGCACAAATCCAGAGTCCCAGCTGCTACTAAGAATTACTTAAAGGAAAAACTCAGTAACAGTTCTGACTGAGGATCTGAATCCCGTAGTCCGATGGGACGATACGACCGTAGAGAGATTTGACGCAGGACCAACAGCTTAACGAGACTTCTTCCGCACGGAGTGGTCTCGACATAAGATAACGATCACCCATCTCAAGACTGACTGCAGAAAGCAACACGTTGTAGGACTTATAGGTCGACTGATCTGCGCTGTAGTCCCCCAAATGCCTCCACTAGACTTTTAGTTTATCATTAATAACATATTTAAAAATATTCAGTAATCTAACAACAGACTGAAGAAGACATAATTTAATATCAAAGATCTATTCAGCTTCGTAATATCATTCTCATTTAATAACCGGCTACAAATCAAAGAATATTGCTATTCGAAGATTGTTTCTGCAATTTCAATCTTATTCGATTGCACCAGTAATTTGTTTTATCTCGTTTCATTCAACGTATTTCATTGGTCCTACAATAACTAATTAACTGCATGTTTCACGGCTTTACATTTCGATACACACTATAATTACTTACTCGATTAATGCTAATAGAAATGCTCCATTTATTTTAACAACATGTAAAATGAAGATGTATAAATTGGTCTCTGTATTTCGTCTTGCTATCAAGTCAAGGGTTGTCATACCACGGCTTTAAGTGGTAAGTGTTGTCACACTAATAAATTAATGTGGTTCTGCCGAGTATCCGGCATAGAATTGACCTCCTTTTATCCCGTGAGTGTCGTTTTTAGTAACTGATAACCAATTTATAATACGCTTAAAAATTCAAAAATACATTAGCGCCGGGGTTTGAACTTGCGGCCTTTGACGGTGCAGTCTGACGGTCTTACCACTCGGCTATAGTGCATTAAGCAGCAGTATAAGTGTATTTTCCGCTGTGGTAGCGAGACTCCGCACTATATTGCTAATACTAGCGTCTTTCTTCGCGGAAAATTACCTGCAAAGTAAGCTCATTGTAAGACTCCTGTGTTTCATTCGGCTAGTTTTGTGCTTCGTGTAATTAATTAACTTAAGTAATGCACTCGTGATGCAGCCTTTGATGTACCTTCCTTTCATTAATTTGTAATAATAGTTGAATATATAATTTTGTAAGTTGTTTAGAAGTCTATATTTTTGCATATATATTTCTTCATGTATTTTCGGAGATGTGCAATCTTAAATGACGTAATCACAAATATTATTTATATATAATATATTATATTTTCAAGAGGCACAACGTTTCGGTAGCAGTCTAAGAAATACGGATGTTTTTACAACTACAACTTTCACACAAAAAACTATCATGAATTTAGATAAATATCATACTTTATTTCATTAACAACTAATGTTGTTTTTAATAATCGTAGCAGTTATGCGTCGACATTCAAAACAACGGACAAAAATTCATTTAAGAGCCATTAAATTCAATTTCCTTTTACCCATAATCCTATAAAGGCTAAACTCCCTTGCCTACCTAAAACAGCATAAATTAATACATTCACGTGCTTCACTTACCGCTTTACGTCCTCATGAATTCATAAAGCATTTCCCCAGACGTAGTTTGAGTGCACTCTATAAACAAACCACACGATTTAATAGAACCAGAGGGTCCAGAGGCAGACACGACTTCCGAGGCGTGTGGTTTGCGGTGAGCTCTGATCTCATCAATACTATTCCTCAAGCAATATTGATTTACATCGAGAATAGATTTGAAAATCGACTTTGTATCGAGAATGATAAATCGAATTGAAAATATCGATGGAATCTAGAATGGTGTTCGAATATCGTTTAAAATTGACATTTAAGTTTGACGTCTCTGTGTTTTATTCTAATTGTAATTTTGAATTATAGACGACCGAATTAATGGCTTCTACTTTTTTTCACAACGGGGTGTCGAAAATCGAAAATGACCCGAATGGCTTCGAGAAGAAGTATGTACTTACAGAGTGCTTTTGTTTAGCTTAACTTGGTGGGGGCACTTCCATGCCCCAAGATAAAGTGTTCGATGTGAAAATATGTTACGATGGTGATTATTATCGTAGAGTTGTTACATTAGTTAATAATTATGTTTGTCAAGTCTATTTTGGTTTCAACGCCAATTATCCAGACTAGTAATTTTCCTGACCTGACAATTTAATACATTGACTCAACAAAATGTGAGATAGTTAAGTCTAATGCGTGTAAAATCATAAGGATGACGTGTCGTGTGTAACAGAGCTCTGATATAAGCCAATAAAACTACAAGCAGTCACATAAAAACAACATAAATCACACCTAACTCGGCCCACGAGTTTATCTCCGACCTAATACAATGTCATCAATGTAAACCTATGTTCAACCTCACCACGTTACCTCTTCGGATCATATCAACCCTTGTTGACTGACGTCACAGCCGGGAAGTGAATAGACACCGATTACTTTGATGTGGATGATTCTCCATAGAAAAGTAACGATGAGGCTCAAAGGACAAATTACCCATCCCACCCTCCGGCCTTCAGTTTACGATGGACAGACAAAAGGCTGTGAACATAATATGGGAATATTCAGAAGATTCACGTTCAATACGGAGTGGTTTTATTTGAATTTAGTTTTGTAGGCAAATATGGTCAACGCTTTCAAACTTTATGCTGATAAATGACAGTAATAGAGTGGTATAACCGTTCGACTGCCAAGTCAAAGATCGCTAGTTCAAATTCACACAGCACGGCACACATCAATGCCTTTTCGAATTCATGCGCCTACTATAAATTAGTTATCAGTTCATACATCTTAAGGAAACCGGCACACCTGAGAGACTTTTCAACGGTGTGTAAAGCCATGTCAGAGGGCTACAGTCGGCTTAAACTGGGACACCAGGTTGTTCATCAACTATATGAAAAGAAGAGGAAGACATTCTCATCATATAAGGTCATAATTGGGGTGCAAGTAAAGAGACCCCAGGTGTGAGTACCAAAGTACATTCGACGCACCCTGGGCGATCAATATCGCATCCTTGTTCACTAGCCCATCACTACAGCACGACTCGTTCCATTGGACTTACCTCTTGCCAATACGAAGAAGAAGATCATTGAATATACAATGTATTGATCTAATAGAAAAAGATAATTTGAATTTAAAAAATGAACATCGAATCCCTCTTTAATTTTTATAAACTTCTGAAGTTCTCTGTTCTGTATTTGAGTTTTATATCTTAACAGGCTGGTGATAAAAATGGAATAATAAATGTACCCATTGTATGAACTGACAATGTTAGGAGAATTTCCTTTATTTTAGAGTTATAAAAATTAGACGAAACGATAATATTTGATAGATCTTGGATATAAGGTTCATTTTTGTGTAAAATCGACGATCGATCTCAAAAGGTAGCTAGATTAAACTGGATGCGGAAGGCGGAGGACCGGGTGTTGTGGCCCAACTTTAACGACCTGATCGGCTCAGTGGTTAAGCGATTGGACTGCTGCACTAGGGATTGCGGGTTCGATTTCCGCACGGGACAAAAATTTGTGCGATCCGCATGTGCGGTTTCCTATGTGTTAATCCAGGGTGTCAGCTACCTCCATATGAAATTTCATCAAAATCGGTCTAGCCGTTTGTGCGTAAAGAGGTAACAAACACACTCACAAACTTTCGCCTTTATAATATTAGTGTGATATCTAATGGATGGCAGAGCTCAAATTGAACAGTGTTAACCGCCACGAGAATAAAGCTTTCAAAATATACCTATTTTCGGTCAACGTTCGGGAAATAACGTTAACATTAATATTGGCTAATATCAGTGCTAACAATTTATGGTTGACCACCTTTTATCTCTGGGAAAGCGCTTGAAGCGTACTCTGTGTAGGCGGCGCCTCCTACACAACTCATAGCCATTAGGCTCTAATCACACCGAGATCGCAGTGGCCGGCAGCAAAGCAGCGAGCAGTTTCAGTGTCATATGAATTTAAAATTATCTTCACTACTGTAATACATAGTACCTACATCCCGCAAGTTTTTTTTTAAACGTCGGTCCGCACTTATATAATATTAACTTATTTACAGACACGAGACATCCACTGCGGATCACACAGTTATTGTCCTTAACGGGTGTCGATCCCGCGACCCTTAGCGCAGCAGTCCAATCGTTTAACCACAGCTTCAATCAGGTCGTAAAAACATCGTGGTACAATCCGTAGCAAGACTGCAATAGCATAATATTGAGATATCTTATAACGCACGCTGAGTTTCGGACCATGATATCGATTTATGAACCTCACAAGGTCTCCAAATGAAAGTAACTCCCTTTTACGGGGTCCATAACCTAAAGGCAGGACCCTCTTCCGTACGAATATATGGACTTATAACTCCGCCATTTTTCCATGGAGTTTAATGAAATTGTTTCGGCGTATAACATTAACTTCACCATACAATTACATAAAATACAATCAGCCTTACTCTCTCTACTAGTCAGAGTAAAGTCGATTTGACTAAACTAATCTTATATATAAAAATGAATTGCTGTTCGTTAGTCTGGCGAAAACTCGAGAACGGCTGGACCGATTTGGCTCACTTCGGTCTTTAAATATTCGTGGAGGTCCAGGGAAGGTTTAAACGGAGAGAAGGCGGTACGAAGTTTGCCGAGTCAGCTAGTAAATAATAATAATAAAAGTATTCGTTTATAGACCGTTTGCTGTGTAAGTGTGTATGCCACAGGTTTCTCTACTCAATTGCAGTAATTACAGCTATTAGCACGAACGTAATGTATTTATGAGCAACGTTAACCGTCCCATGGGAGAATCTGTCTGCAAACGACGACCTGATTAGCGCACTGGCTAAGCAATTGGACTGCTGCGCTAAGGGTTGCGGGTTCGATTCCCGCACGGGGCAAAACTTTGTGCGAACCACAGATGTTTGTCCCGAGTTTGGGTTTTTGTGTGTGTGAATATTTCATGTTTGTGAAACGCACCTACGATACAGGAGAAATTCTTAGTGTGGGGCGACGTTTTTTTTTAAAAAAATAATAAAAAAATTCCCTTGCTTAGTTGTTCGAACAAAGCGTTCTCAGTTGTTTTTATTAAATCAACATTGCAATATACTGTGCTGGTGTAGCGACTGTGATTTTCATTTGTCTCTTAAATAAACATTGCAGCAGTACTAGCGCTTGGCATCCAGTTGTTTTATTAAGTTCACTGCATTGTAAAAACAGCGTATAATGTAAAATTCAATACAAATAAAAAAGCTTTTAAAATTGCTTTGGCTGCGTGTGTTTTTCATTCATTACTTCATTGGTAATATCAATTTGCAGTATTGGTATTCGATTCAGAGGAATATGCTTTATTATAATATCGATTTACTTTTAGTCTGAAAAAGACTTAGTCGACATAACATAACATCACGCCTGTATTCCCCGAAGGGGTAGGCAGAGGTGACTGTAGAGTACACCCTCATTTCGTCAGTTATGTTATGGGTCCTATGTAATAGGGGGGCGAGCCTTTTGCCATCAACCGGGCACTAATTCAGACTCCGTGTTGCTACTGAAAATTACCTAATGGAAAAACCTAGACACTTTGCCCAACCCGGGATTCGAACCCGGGACCTCATGCACGGCAGTCGCGATTAGCGACAACTAGACCCACGATAGGGCGTTAGTCATCATCAGCCGAAATGCATACACTGTTGAACAAAGGCCGCCCCATTAGTTCACGTCATAATCCCCATAACGTCATAACGCCATAATCCCCACTCTTGACAAGTGGCTTGAGGAGCGCAGTATTGGTGGTAAAGTTACAGAAGTCGCTGCTGCCCATCTTCTGGATTTTCCCTTAGTCGCCTCTTACGACACCCACAGGAAAAAAGGGGGTGGTCAATTCTAGGCCGGAAACCACTGGACATAGTGAGAGGCGTTAGTAAGAGGTCCAATCTTGTAGGTAGTGATCTGCAAATCATGCCAGAAAGAGTTTTTGCAGGAAGAGGATTTATCAAAAATATTAATTTACTGACCGATGGTACTATTTGCGTCTATACTGGCACGTATAGCGCTAAAATCTCCGTGCCAATCCTTGCAAAGAGGATTTTATCAAGGGATCCGTGGCCGTGTCCATTTTCAGAACGTTTTTTTGCGGCTGCATTGGCGTTTACAAAAACCTTGATAAAAGCGAGTGGAAATATATTTTGTGGGTTTGAATATTTGAGTTTCGAATTCTATTAACTCTGTGGTAGGTTTTATGTATTTTAAATATGTAGTATGTATATCTATTTACAAACACCTACTATAGGCACTTGGATAGTATGTACATAGGTAACTAAAGCAGTATATAATTATATTGTATCATATAATTTACTAATATACCGAATAAGTATAGGAATACCTACATAGATAAACAGACGTAAAAGAACAACCAATTTTAATAAAAAAAATGAATTAGATTAAAATAAACGTCACCTCTATGAATTTCTCCTGTGTGGTGCGTTTCACAAACATGCAATATCACATAAGATTCGAGACAAACATCTGCAGATCACACAAATTTTTGTCCCGTGCGGAAATCGAACCAATCAGGTCGCCAAAAATGTCGGTTACAAGAAGAAACATCTATCTGTCTGTATGTTACAATAATAGTAATATTCTATAGGAATTATCTCACTAACATACCAGGCTTACATGAAATAGCGGTTTAACAAACACGTGTATTTACGATTACCGTCCTCAACGGCTGGTGGTGGGGGTACTAGTGTAGGTATTAATAGCATTAACGGTCGGGACGTGAGTGAGTGCGGTCGCGCGGTGTGTGTACGTTATTACACAGAATTAGCCGTTACACTCGGCAGCTGACGTTTATTGAATCATGTGCGGGAGTAATTGGGCTGTGATGTGTTCTGACGTTTTGCGCTATTATTTCATGGACTTTACTTTAGGCATGTTTAAATAAAATAACCTGTTACTTTAAGGTTTCTTTGGCATAATAATTATGTGAGTAACCTTTTGTATTGTGGTTTTGACACAAATCTTCAATCTTCTAAATAAATAAAAACTGATGTTTGTATGTTTGTCCTCTATGTTTTTGTTGTGTGTTGTGTTTGTCCGCTCCTGAACTATTGATCAGATTGTGATAAAACTTTGGTAGGGTCTTCTGAAGATGCCCCATGTAGGATTCTGGCCCAAAAATCTATGTACTTTAGCGGACTAAGTGGCGGGCATCAGCTTGTAATAAATATTATTGAGACTGAATTAATTTTGGACATCCCTAAGGTGCTTAGATGCATCCTGATTAGCTAAAGTGAATACTTTCACCTTTAATAGATTGCGTACTTAATACTAAATCTATTGTTATTCATAACTTTAAACAAGACTGCTATTTTATTTATTTTAAAACTCATCTTAAAATTGGAAAATGTTGCAGTAAAGTTTAAATAAAACTGCTTCCAAAGCCGATTAGCGGCTGCAGGACATAAATAAAGAAATAAAAATCAACGTGTAGTTTTTTATAGCCTTCAGTTTTTATACTTTAACTTAGCTAAGTTGTTCGCTCATAACTTCAAAGTAATTTCCCGTGGGACAGGCTAAGTTTAAGTACTGGCTACCGTTTGAAAGCTAAGTTTGTTTACCGACATAGGTTGACATAAACATACGAGTGTAAAACAATAGAACGTGATAATTTTGGATTTGAACGTGACTGCCTCGTTGGTCTAGTGGTTGTTAAGCGCGACTGCTGAGCACGAGGTCCTGGGTTCGAATTCCGGGTCGGGCAAAGTGTTACTGAGTTTTTTTATTAGGTAATTCTCAGTAGCAGCACCGAGTCTGATCCCGAAAAAATGTAGCGGGTAACACCGCGTAATAATCCTCAGACAGTAGAACTGAAAATTGACTTTTTTAAATATACATTAGGTATATAATAAGGATGTGCAACAGACTAATTTGTACGATACAAAGTATATATATTAATTTGTTTTTTCTTTCTTTCCAGGTGAACTTGAAATGGTGATAGAGTGATAGTGTGCAGTGATCACGATGGCAGTAAACAGTCCCGGAGGTTATCCACCCGTTTCTCCAAAACCGCACACTCCAAAGAGTCCGCGTCATTTCATATTCCCTCAGAAAAGCCCTTCTATTACTTCTAGCACTTCTTCTTCTGGCTACTACACCCCACAGTCAGTCTGCAGCTATGACAAACCCAACCCACCCCCGAAGTCCCCCATCGCTCACGGGCACAGAAGCCCAATGTCTCCGCGACACTTCAACTTCCCCCAAAAGACCCCGTCGGGCCGCTCCAGTCCGTGCATTGAGCGAACCAGCCTGCACTACACCACGTCGCTCAAGCACAGCCGCCGAGAAAAGTCCAGGTCGCCAAAACCGCCCCCCGTGCACATCCACACGAACCCCGGTTATGTGTCCCCCAACCGCACCAGGAAACTATACGGTTCTACTTCCACAGTGAGCTCGCCGCGTCTCGCGACGTCTCCGAGCATAGTCTCCAGTCACACAGATGACTCCACTGACGCTATGCCGGGGACTCCATCCGCGATGCTCACTGACGCAGATGATGAAGCCACGACGATCTCGTCTAAGATATGTCGGAAATCAACGTCAGATTTGACAGATATGACAGACGACACTCCTCAAACTCGTTCTACCAGCATCAGTAGACCATGCTCTCCGATGCGCAGAGGATCAATGAAGGGTGGTTTGGCGTACTTGGCCAGTAGACGGGGCTCCAGGGAGTCTACCATGTCCAACTGTGACTCTGTCGAGGATATTGGGCCGTTGAACTTCCAGAACACCATGAGGGGTCGTCAGCGGAGAACGTCGAACTTTCTGGAGTTGCCGGGTGAGTGTTTGTAACTGTTGGCTTAGATCGATCGGTTAACGGGAGCTGCTTGTGGCGTATAGACTTTGACAAGGGTACGCTTAGTGAAACAAAATTATTAATTATAAGTACATTTTCGTCCGTATTGCACGTGGGATTTTGGTGATAAGAAAAGAAATACGATAACGTATTGCCGTATACCAACTGAGGGACAAAATAGGCTGATATATCAAAATAAACATGTGTGGACTTACCTACGCAAAAATTGCTAAGAAATGGGTCAGGTGTTATTTATTTTTGTACCAAACGAAAATATTACCCTATATTATGTAGCTTAATGAAAACATACTTTCATACATACGTATCCATATATCTGTATTACCTAATCCACTTCGTTTGCACGTTCCGCATGTTTAACAGGATATTTACATTATTTGCACACAAATAGATATTGTGTGCGGGATCGCTTAAATCTGTATTGTACCTTGACGTCATCGCGCCCCTATTTCCACGGGAGTAGGCAGAGTTATAATGGTTATGTATTAACATTTGGCTAAAGGACAAACTGATTCGTCTAGTTATTTTTATCTCTTTCTACAAAGACTTATTTTATAATCGAACCTCAATTTATCTGATTGGGGCAGTGGTGAAGCGACTGGATTGCTGCGCTAACGGTTGCGAGTTCAAGCCCCGCACGTGACAAACGTTTATTTGTTCCGCATATGTTTCTCCCGAGTCTTAGTGATTGTGTGGGATATGTTATGTTTGTGAAACGCATCCATGATACAGGAGAAATTCCAAGTGGACCTGTGAGGCGACAGTAAAAAAATATATTAATAATATATAAAAATATATTAATAAATTGCCTAATATATTAAACTTATATAATGAAAATAAATAATAATATGCAAACACCCCTTTTAGATGAGTCTATGGTTAATCTACTAGGTATGTACCCAAAGCAGGATTCTTAATGATTAACATTGACGTTATTCGTTCAAATATTTATAAAATCAACAAGAAAATGTTTACACAGGCTAATTTCAAACGTTGTCTTATGTAAATGAGAACAATTTGGAAATGTAATTCAATATCACATCGGCTTCATGCTAAATTCAAATTGGATTACGGGATATCTTGTAAATAAATTATACTGTTGTTCTTGCTCGTAGATTTGGGGACTTAATATTATGTTAACGATAAGATTTCGTAATACTAAGAGGAAATACGGTAAATTAAAACATAACATCACGCCTGCATTCCCCGAAGGGGTAGGCACAGGTGTACCTATGATATACCACGTCACACACACACACGTTGCCCGACCCGGGATCCGAAGCCAAGACCTCGTACTTAGCAGTCACGCTTAGCAACCACTAGACCAACGAGGCAGTATAAATGATGTTTTTTTTAATTTCTGCAAATGGGTTTTACAAGTACACCTTTAACTAGCTGCGCCCCGCGGTTCTACCCGCAAAAAAAACGGGAAAATAAGTAGCCCGAGTGTTAATCCAGGGTGGCAGCTACCTCCATAATTATAAAATTTCATTAAAATCGGTCTAGCCATTTGAGCGTGAAGAGGTAACAAACATACAAACAGACTCACAAACTCGCCTTTATAATATTAGTGTAAAGTGTGATATCGTCGTTGATAGTCCAATACCGCGTAAGAAACAGTATTCAAAACCGCGAATGTACAAAAGAAGCAAAAATCAAATTACGACAATTAACTATTGAGAATGTTGATTTTAAAAATAGTACCTACATTAGATTATAGAGAACGAAAGTCCGTACAAATGCCGATTAGTTTTTTAGTAACTTAGCTTTTAGCTCTCGTGTGAAATTAGCGAAAGTGCACATACGCGGTATTTAACAATGTTTACGCGGAATTGGACAATCAACAACGATATGTTGCAACGAGCTTACAAATAGCAGTAAAACGAATATCCCGCCTCTAAAGCAACAAGTATCTCAAAGCAACATCATTACTTGTCTCCCACACTTTTACGGGCTGCAGGTAATATCCCACTAAAGCGTCAGGCAATGAAGATAGCAGTAATCTGTCTGTGTAAGAGAGCCCTGGAGTTATTGCTAGTTTATGACGTCACATCTTAACCTTTATTGTTGATAGTTTTGATGTTTATGTGCAATTCTTACCCATTTCTTGATTTCTTTAAAAAAAAAAACAACGTCGTACTAGGAATTTCTTCTATATCGACGGTGAGTTTCACAAACATGAAATACCACACACAAACAATCAGACTCGGGACAAATATCTGTGGTTCGCACAAAGTTTTGCCCCGTGCGGGAATCGAACCCGCAACCCTTAGCGCAGCAGTCCGATCGCTTAGCCACTGCGCTATTCAGGTGGTTACATTAATTACGTGTTTAGAGACAGATAAAAATAATATTTAGCAATTTTTTTTTCTATAGAATAGTACAAGCGGTGATACTAATTGGTTTTTTTATTGTTACTTTAAACATTGAAACATTCTTATTACCTGTAAGCTTGAAATAGCCTCGTCTAGAATTGATTAATATTTCTCAGAATCCCACTGCAAGCTCACAAACTGAGTTAGAATTAGTTCTGTTTACATTAACTTTGACGGAAGCTCGCTCGTCGTTAAACTTAGACTTCACTTCGACTTAGTGCAGAGTAGTATTGAACAATATGTAATCAGAGTATTACACTAGTATGGTTTAAGTAAGCTTTCATGGTTTAATGTGAACGTCGTTTTGACATTTGAAATGACGACTTGATTGGCGCAGTGGCTAAATGATTCAACTGCTGCGCGAAGGGCTGTGCGTTCGTATCCTACTGAGGGTGGACTGTTTTTGGATATTGTATTTCATAACATCACGCCTGTATTCCTCGAAGGGGTAGGCAGAGGTGTACATAATATAGTACACCCTCATTTCGCCAGTTATGTTTTAAGTCCCAATGTAATAGGGGGCGAGCCTATTGCCATCAACCGGGCACAAATCCAGACTCCGTGCTGCTACTGAGAATGACCTAATGGAAAAACCCAGTAACACTTTGCCCGACCCGGGATTCGAACCCAGGACCTCGTGCTCAGCAGTCGCGCTTAGCAACCACTAGACCAACGAGGCAGTCACGAAGGCAGCAATATTGTATTTCATGTCTGTATAATATCGAGGATAGCAATATACTCGTGTTATCCCTGATAGATTTTTCAACAGTGTGTAAAGCCATGTCGAAGGTCTACAGGTCGTTTAAGTTATGACACCAGGTTGTTCATCAACCATACGCTAAGAATTGTGCAGGTACATGACTCCAACCCTTTCACAATAAAGCTGTTTCTTCAAGTACTGAGCACTAAAATGGTTCCAAAGTAACTTCAACAATAAGCCCCGTTCTAAGTACAAGTGGCTAACTTAACAACCACTTTAAACTTGATTGAGCCTCGTTAAATTGATAATGCATTGTGATATAAGAAACAACTTTTCTAATCATTTAACCAAACTTCGTAGACTATAAGTCCATAAGTTTTGTTTGCTTGTTTGACAGTTTCTCGGATATTAGAATATGCTGTCTGTTCAAAACCGTGTGTTATTTTTTTTCTTATAATGTCAATAAACTTGTGAATACATATATATAGTGGTACACTTATGTATGGCATTAAATATGTTAATTAGGTAGTAGATTTAGAAATAATTAGTAGATTCATAATAATAAGTTAGATCTTAAGTTTAAACCACTGTTTTCTTATTTTACCGAAAATAAGTGTTGCTACACCCTTACAGGACCTATGTTAGTTATGATAATATATATTTATTTTCTGTAAACTACATAGTGCAATAAATAAATAAATAAATGAATAGACTGTCTCGTTGGTCCAGTGGTTGCTAAGCGCGACTGCTGAGCACGAGGTCCTGGGTTCGAATATCGGGTCGGGCAAAGTGTTACTGGTTTTTTCTATTAGGTAATTCTCAGTAGCAGCACGGAGTCTGGATTTGTGCCCGGTTGATGGCAATAGGCTCGCCCCCTATTACATTGGGACTTAATACATAACTGGCGAAATGTGTGGATATTTTATTGTTGCTTATTTCCGAGATACATTAATGTTCTTCTTCTTCTAATCGTATGGTTGATGAACAACCTGGTGTTAGTTTAAACCGCTTGTAGGCCTCTGACATGGCTATACACACTGTTGAAAAATCACTCAGGTGTGCCGCTTCCGATGATTTCCTTCACTGTTTTTAGCAACTGATAACTAATTTATGGTACGCACATGAATTCGAAAAGATATTGGTGGGTGCCGAGTTTTGAACTTGTGACCTTTGACTTGCCAGTTCAACGGTCATATCACTCCTCTATCACTGCCTACCTACCTCACCTTTGAAAAGTTATAAAACCTAATTTACGTACACTCACACAAACTCATACCATTTCCACAGACCAACCGCACTCAGATAAGTCAAGGGGCTCTTGACTTGAATTTTATATTGATTGTCAATGCTGTGTCACTGACCTGGTAATAACTGTCAAAATTATAAGAAAACAGACTTGTATGTTGATTAAGATTTTAATTAGTCTGCTATCTATGCTTTAGGTGGAAGATATTTAACGTTATATACAGTGCATTGGCAAGCTGTCGTTCTTTGTGGCGTTCTAAAGGGGAGGCCTTTGTTCAGCAGTGGACGTCTTCCGGCTGATGATAATGATGATGATGATACAGCGTATGATCCAATTGTTTTTTTAGGTAATCAATTAACATTTTTTTGAATAGCCTGTGTTGTCCCACTGCAGGGCAAAGGCCTCCCTTTCATTCTTCTTCTTAGCACACGACCGAATAAAGTGGAAGAATAAAAATTAATACTTATTATTATTAAATTTGTTTTTTATTTTAATCTACATAAATAATAACACGCCTGTATTCCCCGAAGGGGTGGGCACTTGGGTAGGGGTATATAGGTCCCCCTATTTTGCCAGTTATATTATAGGTCTCAATGTAAAAGGCCATCAACTGCCATCAACAGGGCACAAAGCCAGACTCCGAGCTGCTACTCAGAATTACTAAATAGGAAAATTAAAAAACTCCGTAACATTTAACCCGACATTGGAGTCAAACTTGGGACCTCGTGCTCAGAAGTCACGCGTTGTGACTACTAAACCAACGAGGCAGTCAGACTTGCCCGGCTAGCTCAGAATTCCTTTAACGCAGTGGTTCCCAAACTTATTTTGTCTACTGCCCACTTTGAGAATAAATATTTTTTTAGCGCCCCCATTTTTTCACCTATTTAAAAACCACTATAACTACAAATTAAATTAATTAATTATTGTGACCTATATATGTATATTAACGGAGAATTCTAAACAAAACTTTTACTATAACCCGCAACTTGAAACCTGAGCGCAGTAGGTAACATACAACGGCGCTTAGGTCTCAAGTTAAGAGGCCTCCTAGATAAATAAAGCTCATAGCAAAAAAAAAAAATTCTTTCTGGGTCTCTTACCGCCCCCCTTGAGACCTGCAGCGCCCACAAGGGGGTGTTATCGCCCACTTTGGGAAAGACTGCTTTAACGTATAATCTTTTCTTGGTTATATGCTTTATTTGTTTTTACAAGCCTCAACATAAATAAATACGAGTATACAACCGGGAATAGGAATTTAAGCAGTGTAAAGAAGTTAATTTTGGCTCTCCCGTGAAGATCGCTTTGAGATACGCTATTTATGTGACGGTAACGCGTTGTTGGCTTCAGCTATTCTTATCTAAGGGGTTGGTAATGAACCTTAAGTTAGAAGGTTATATTTTTGAAAAGAAATCTACTTTTGCCCATCACTTTGTTCGTGTGGAAATTTACTGCATCTTGTCCAGGATTTTTCTCATATAATACTACGAGATGGGCCCTGCCGTGTTACCCGCTACGTTTTTTAGCCTATGTGTTAATCCAGAGTGTCAGCTACCTCCATGTGAAATTTCATCAAAATCAATTTAGCCGTTTGAGCGTGAAGAGCTAACAAACTTACAAACACCCACATTTCGCCAGTTATGTTAGGTCCCAATGAAATAGGGGGCGAGCCTATTGCATTAACACGGTGAAATCCAGACACCGTGCTGCTACTGAGAATCACCAAATTGAAAAATCCACTGACACCTCGCCTGACCGAGGATTCGAACCCAGGACCTCGCGCTCAGCAGTCGCGCTTAGCAACTACTAGACCAACGAGGCAGGAGAATCGATAATCGCGTAATCTACACGTTATGATAAACTCTATTCATACATTGAATTATATACATTCAAATTATAATCCTAGCATTCATGACGGGTCATTAGCCAACAAGTTTTGATGTATTCACTGAACCTAATTATTCGATACGAATATCCTAAGACGGGGTACAGGTTTATCTTGTATTATATTGTTTATTTAGGTCGCTGATTTTGATTACGCATCGATTAAGTGGTAAGCAGAGCAAGGGGGCCGGCTAAGAGAGGCTGCGGCGGTCCCAAACGCTAAATAGTTAGATAAAATATTGCACGCGAACCTTCCTATGTGTCTGTATCTCTGTCATTTTCTCTAACACGACTGGTCCGATTTGGATACGGTTATCGTTATTAAACAGGTATATATTTTGCGGATATATGAAGCGTTGTTTTAGTACATCAAAGTAAATGACGCGGGTAAGGTAATTACAAAACAACCTACGCCGTAGCAATGCCGTAGCTGCCCGTACTACGCCGGCTACGCGGCCGTAGCGGAGCACCGAGCGTAATATTAACAATATTGCGATTACATTAATTTTCGTTTAATGTTAATTACCTAACGTAATAATAAGTAAATTAAATATCGACCGCTCACGCTTTCCAATAATAATTACTACATAACATCACGCCTGTATTCCCCGAAGGGGTAGGCAGAGGTGCACATATAGTACATCCACATTTCGCCAGTTATGTTTTTAGGTCCCATGTAATAGGGGGCGAGCCTATTGCCATCACCCGGGCACAAATCCAGACTCCGTGCTGCTACTGAGAATTACCTAATGGAAAAACCCAGTAACACTTTGCCCGACCCGGGATTCGAACCCAGGACCTCGTGCTCTGCAGTCGCGCTTAGCGACCACTAGACCAGACTGACCGGCTTGATGCAAGGAGGTTTGATGTAGGATGTGGAATCACACTATCACAGTCGCACTAATATTATAAAGTCGAAAGTTTGTGAGTGTGTTTGTTACCACTTCAAGCTCAAACGGCTGGACTGATTTTGATGAAATTTGGCATGAAAAAAGCTTAAGTCCCGAGAAAGGACATAGGCTACTTAATGCGGGCGAAGCCGCGGGCAGAAGCCAGTCTTTAATCACACGTTTCTTAATTCGCAGTGGTGGAACACTCCCGGCCGCGCGTCTGCTCGCTCCCGGAGAAGCCGTACAACCCCCGGGTGTCCGACGACCTGTACCGGCTGCGCACCTTCAGCATCACCACCAAAGGCGGCGTGGTGAACTGCGGCGACTCCATCTGTAACCGCAGGAGTCGGTCCAATACTTCTGTTAACTCTACTAATAGCAGGTAAGGGTTGAACTTTAAGTTGGGGAATGCAGGGTTGGACTTTTATTTTATTTGGTGCAGTCACTTCGAATGTACAAAACTGCATAGGCAAACTCACAAAGCAATAGTTTCTTTTTTAGTTTGACTTACGACCTTCTATTTTCAAGCAAATACACATATACATCGACATTGTCGTCCACAAGTGATTGTAGTTCATAATTTCAACATTGGAATGTGTGTCAAGATGGCCTAGCGCGTGACGTTTTATCACGAAAATTTGATGACGATTGGACCACTCCGCCAAGGGTTGTGGGTTAGGATCCTGCACAAGACAATAATTTCTACGATCCGCAGATGTTTGTCCCTTGTTTCGTGTGGTATTTTTTTCTTTCTGAATGTGATATTTCATGTTTGTAAAACACACTCACAATACAGTTTCTTGACCAATGATGGTCAAGTCGCGTGTTCCAAGTTATTATCAAGCTTCACTTGCTTTCAAAACAAACTGCGAATGAAAATATGCTAATGTTACTAGTATCTTATAGTATCCTACTATTATATTACCATCACAGCTACGTCTACTAACTGCAATAGTAATAATGAAGCAATATTAAAAATATAACAGCCAGACAATAATAAATCTTATTTACAGAAATTTACGACATAAAGTCACTATAACTGGCCAGTGGACAATGCAAGTAGGTACATTGGGTACAAAGAAAAACATTCACAGCCAACCGGACGGTGTCTAATCAGATTACAGGAGATTTGTTACTGATTACCGCGTTGCGTGACTATACTAGGGTTGGCACGTACGAAAAACCGCTTATTTACATAATTTGTTTTTAATTTCGTTTTGATTTGACATTAGCGTCATTTATATTGGTCATATGTTTTGATTAATGACCATTAAGTTTTGGTAGTTGTAGTGATATGGACAGCCCTGGTTGCTGTTAGATTTACTTTTTAGATCGGTTTCTCTAGGTATACAAGTAGGTTGTTTTGCATATAATGTTGACAAGACTTCTAAGTTTTTCAGTGAATATTTTTTTCCCTTCCGATTTAATGCATTTTTATACAAAATCAGTACTTTAAAGGTCCATAATAAATAAATAAAATAATTTTTGTATTTTATTTACGGGTAGTATAATTTAACCATTTACAATTTAACTCTAACACATATAAAAAACAATATATACAAAAATTAACAGTTAAACACCAAAGTATTCTTCCTCATCGTTGTCACAATTACGGGAAGTTTTATTTCATTTCCATATTATCTTTTGTGGCAACCCTAGCCGCGACCTACTTACTCATTCGCACCCCCGCTTTGATTAATACGCGGCACAGTGAAGTGAGACAGTTGTACGGTACTATGATGACTTGTAATGGACGGAAATAAGGCCCTATTCATCTAAGGACAATCATTTAATTACACAGATGGTACCTTCACTTGGGGACCTTGGGATTAGAGAGTCGAGGCTATACAATGATTTGTTCCCGGCGCCGGCGATGTGCTGTACCCAATATCTTGAAGCTAATGTCTTGACTGGCTGATGTACGGCGCTAGAGTGGCATGTGTCAAATATTTGTGTGATACAAAAAAAATGCTTCAGGTAAAACCTGCATTATCAGCCTGAAGACGTCCACTGTTGAACAAAGGCCTCCCCCTTAATTCCATCCACTAAACAAAAATTCCAGAAGATAGGCAGCAGCGTTACCACCAACACCCCCCCCTCCCCCAAATGACAGACTGTAAAAACTGCGTATAATTCAAAATATCTATTTTGTTAAATCGTAATAAAATGTTTGTAATTAGGCTTCAACGGTTATATTAACAGTAAGGAGAAAATATAGAATTCTGCCTGACTCGGCAAACTTCGTACCGCCTTCTTACCGTCCTTGGACTTTCACAAATATCACAAAACCAAAATGAACCAAAACGGTCCAGCCGTTCTCAAGTTGACGTGAACAAGGGAAACAGATTCATTTTTATATATTTAAAAATATAAAAAGCACATTTTATTACCAGGAACTCTGAATCATCTCAATGAAACTACTTCTGTGACCTCTGTTTACAATAAATAGATTCTGGAACCAACAAACCCCAGTATCGCAATAACTATAAACACGTGTAATCAGCCGAACGCAGTTGTGAACACAAACCGACTCATTCACTCTGTAATGGTGTGCGTAAGATTTGTCGTTCTCCGTTCATCGGTCATTACACTACAGAATGAGTGGAGGAAGGAATGAGGTGCTTGGGGGTAAGTGGAGTCATTACTCTCCCCGTTTGGGTTAGATATAGTAATTGATGAGTATGATAGTCATTTGTTAGTTTAGTGTTCATGTTTCTTTTTTATCATAAGTCTCTCGCCTGCCTGACGCAAAGATTATGCCGATTCTTGAGGACTTACCATTTTAATTTACTTGATAAAATCGATTTCTAGCGGGACTTAAACTATTTCTTTCTGATAAGGAAAACATAAATGTTAGCGTAAGAAAAACATTTGTAAAGAATAAGAAGTCAATTTTATACAAATGACTAAATTCTGGCTAATCAGGGAATTAGTTTACCCAAAGAGGATGCAGAGTCCTGGAAATTAAACGACGTGTGTGACAGACTAAAAAAGGCAGCACCCAGAACGACAAAAGACCACAAAGCAAGTCATTTCTGATGATATTGTTCTTACAACAAATCCAGTCATAATGATTCCCGAAGCATGATTCTCGAAGAAAACATAAAAACACATACAGCCATTCAATGTTTTATAAAACACTTTCAAGCAACACCTTTGATTTAAAACGCCAATTGAATAGAAAATGTAGAAAAATCGTATGTCGTGTACTTGGTAGCCGGCGCACGCTTCGGAGCCTTAGAAACGGGTCACAACTGTACAGGGACCAAGTATTTACTATTTGTGTCTATTGCTCTCGATAAGTATGAAGTGTTATTACTTGTTGGTTGTAGAAATTCAATAACTTCAGTTTTGGATGTTGGAAGAACGTAAAATGTTATTGCGATTTGTTTTATTTTTTGGCGTTATATTCATGTCGTGATCCGACAGCGAACTAAGGTTCAAGAGGTTGGAAAGCGCATTACGGAGCTAAAATGGAGTTGGGCAGGACACTTAGCTAGGCGAGGTGACGACAGGTGGAGTAATGCCTTTAAATGATAAATTATTTTATTTCTGTAATGGTTTTAGAAAATCTCCAAGTGTTTTTGTAAACTAGATGGCGTCGGCATTTCATAATTGACTATCTGTGAGAAGAAATACCAAAACAAACTCAGGGGTCAAAGACTTTTAAACCTAAATAAAAATGAGGAGGAATACTTTGATGCATAATTTTTAGTTTAAATTTTTTCTATTGGTAATAAGCAAATTGTAAAATATTATATGAATAAAGTTATCTAAAAAAATGTATAAGAACTATCTCCAATTGTTTAGTATAACGAACTTCGTTCAGTGTTATAAATACGCTTTATATGTCACAAGATCGACTTCGTACAGTCAGAAAACTGTTTTATTTTTCCTTCACGATAACTGGATCCGCATGCCAACAATAACAATTCCAACAATAATATTATAACCTTAAGGTATACACAGAAATTCACCAAACTTCGAACACTGAAGTGATTCGCAGTCACATTATTAATTCAATCAGGCATCTTCGCAGAAATTCTAAATATTACTTGTTTTCCAGGAACGAGGTTTATCTCTATAAATGTCGCAATTTAAATGTCAATATTAATAGAATGGCAGACCGCGATGGCTAACATAAACTGACAATAACAGGCTATAACTGTCCCACGGCAAAGGCCACTTCTCATATAGAGAAGGATTGAGCATTGATCACCACGCTAGCTCACTGCGGGTTGGCAGTCCTTAACATGTATTATGAGATTTGAATACCAAAAAGCAGTCGAAGGAAAATCGTATCGACATCATCATCAGCCCGTTGCAGTCCATTGTTGGACATAGGCACCTCCCAAGGTACGCCACAAAGCTCATGCATCGCTGCTTTATGCATCTAGTCGCTGCCAGCCCTGAAATCGTATCAAACGATTTAATCAACAAAAATATTACCTTTCCTTCTAGGATATTCCTCATCTCATGGTATACCTGCAGTATACGGTACACAACAAAAACAAAAGTCCGGGAACTAGTCACACAGTTATTTATTTCCACGTATTTGTACGGTGTGACGAACTTGTACAAAAAAATCAAGAATAAGTTTGTATTAAAAATACTTTTTTAAACCCAAGCTTTTAAATCATCTAGGCTCAAAGTACTTGTAAAGACGAATTAAACAAGCCCAAACACGATAGGGTTGTGTCATTTCGTTACAGTGTTCCTATGACCTTCGACTGCATCATAAGACCAGCTCAAAAGTACCATATTATTGTATTTTCACCAAACCTATGTAAGTATGCAAAATTTCATTTCAATCGGATGTCAAGAAGTGGTTCTTATTTACATTGCAAGATTTGCATACATACATACAAACATTGCAAGTTAATTAAATAAAAAAATAAATATATAAAAGCTTCTAAAAAAGGATGCTTGCAAGAAAATTTAATCTAATAAACTTTTTACCTCAGTTTTATACTGCAGACTGGTACTACCGGCCACCGGGCAAAGGCAATCAGGGTACTGCCAATATAATTACGCTCGGTTCTTATTTTGTATCTGTGTAAATTGTTTATGGATGCTCCACGCTCCGTTATGGTGGCTTCTCACGGCACGTAATACCGCGAATGGCGCCGATTTGTACGAGCTAACAGGTGTGAGCGAGCCCGAGTCATTCCAACTGTGACGATTCTCAATCAATGGAGAGTTTCATTTACAACATGCCTAAGATTCTGTGGAAATAATTATATTTAGGTTGGTTTAATGGGTATGTTTAAATATTAGGTTAATTCACACTGTGATAAAATGGAATATAGTTTTGGTTATATTTTGCAAAGAATCGTATTGAAAGCGATTTTATATTAATACATAATCGCAATTTCTGCTGACGAGATTAGTAGATATTTAAGTTCTCATTTTCAAGTAACACAGATATATTATAATAACAGCCTGTAACTGTCCCATTAGAAAAGTGACATTCATACTTACTTGGGTTTTAACTTGCAACTTTGCGTATACAAATCCGGTATGATACTAGGCCACCACGACAAACAATACAATTTTAATGTACATTTATTTTTAATCTATATTAAAAACCACAGGCCGTATATAAAATCAAATGTTTGATTTTATATACGTATATTATATTGTTCCATTAATTTAATTAAACGTATTTGAATCAAGAACTACGAATAAAAGAACAATAATTTTAAATTACGAATACCCGTCGCGCCGTTAGCGTCTATTTGATACTTCATAAATCATATTTTCTGTCGGGAGCGCACGGTTTTCGCAGCCAGTCTTGCATTTAATTTACAGAACTAGTCTTAACCTCTTTTCTAAAGCGAACTTGCAACGTTTATTAAATTAGAATAAATTATTATTTTGTGCCAGTTCTGACGTTTTATTTTTTTATTCATAAATGTTCTTAATTTGAGTATTACCACAGCCGTATGTTTGTAGACTGTGGTTTTAATGTATATTTTACGATGTTTTAGGCGTACTGCGATTCGCAACCAATATTAAAAGTAAAAACTAAGGATTTCTATTCTTTGAGAACAGAAGTAGCTCTATATTACACTAGCTGCGCCCCGCGGTGTTATACGCCACATTTCGGGATAAAAAGCCTATGTGTTAATCCAGGGTGTCAGCTACCTCCATATGAAATTTCATCAAAATCAGTCAAGCCGTTCGAGCGTGAAGAGGTAAGTAACATACAAACACACTCACAAACGTTCGCCTTTCTAATATTAGTGTGATTAATGTGAGGTAACTGGAATATACACAAGTTACAGTATAAATTATTTTCAACCCACTCCAAACCAAAGTTGTATTCGTTTAGTTGATTTGAAATAATCCAAATACATTCAAGCGTTTGTTGATCATAATAATACCACAAAAACACATACATATACATAACATAACTTCACGCCTGTATTCCCCGAAGGGGTAGGCAGAGGTGCACATATAGTACACCCACATTTCGCCAGTTATGTTTTTAGGTCCCAATGTAATAGGGGGCGAGCCTATTGCCATCAACCGGGCACAAATCCAGACTCCGTGCTGCTACTGAGAATTACCTAATGGAAAAACCCAATAACACTTTGCCCGACCCGGGATTCGAACCCAGGACCTCGTGCTCAGCAGTCGCGCTTAGCGACCACTAGACCAACGAGGCAGTCGAATAAGTCGAATAAAGTCGAATAAATTTCCTATCTGTTTTACCACAAAACAGATAGGAAATTTATTAGTACAAATATTGTTACTTTCTATAACGTTAGGGGTCAATCAACTGTCTGGTATATCATTTGTTTTGAAGAAATTTGAACCATAACACTGGCCACCAATATTCTGATACAATATAGTTGCAATACAAGTCCTGGGCATATGGCTAGTTTTACAAAATAATCGGTTTTGATAATGTTCTTTTTTTAAATTTCGCTCCACACTCGGAATCTCTCCTTATCGTGGTTGCGTTTCACAAACATGAAATATCACATACACAAACACCCAGACTCGGGACAAACATCTGCGGATCACACAGATTTTTGGACCGTAGGGCAATCGAACCCGTAATCCCAGCGGTTAGCGTAGCAGTCCAATCACTACGCCACTACGCCTCTTTTAATATCAGGTAACTATGCTGGCTAAGCCACTACGTCAATAGGTATGCTGTTATTATATTAGGAGCCAATGACTTCTAATGCAGAGAAGTATCTGAAAGCTTTCATCACAACGCTGGCGCAATGCAGGGTGGTACGTTAGTATGCCGAAAAATTTATTTAATGTCCACCTTAAGGAGGATATATAATAAGTTAATATAAAAAATATTTTTTTAACACAAGATTTTAAATCAAAAGTACCAAAATATTGTAATGTCACCAAACCTATTGAAGTATGCAAAATTTCATTCCAATCGGATGTCAAAAAGTGGTTCTAATTTAGATTGCAAGATTTGACCTAAACAAACTCATATACAAACATGGCAAGTTAAATAAAAGCTTGTAAACACAATGTTATTTCCGTAGGCTCTGGCTCTACGTTAATTTTAATATTAAAGCGATTAATATGTATATCGCAATAACCCAAACATTTTGAAAGAATTAATTTCATTTTCATACAAAGGTATACAACATGAAACGAAGTTATAAATACATAGAAATATAAACACTTTGTATTGTAACCACTGAACTGGCCAAAGATTAACTGTCAAATACATACAGAGTGGAACAATCACTGAAGTTTCGTATATGATATTATATTCTACCTAACAGGCGTGTTGAAAATGTAAATTCGAGTCTAAAGAGGAATTATTTTAAAAATGTTTATAAAAAATTTACATAACATAACATCAAGCTTGTATTCTCCGAAGGGGTGCGCAGAGGTGTGTAGCACACCCGCATTCCGCCAGTTGTTGTAGGGAACGAGCCTATTACAATTACCCGGGTAAAAATCTAGACTCCATGCTGCTACCGACAATACCTAATAAAAAATCCGACAAGTAGAGTATCGATTTCACATCGCAAATTGTCCAGTTAAGAGTTCATGGTAAGGGGGCTGGTTGGTGGAGACATAACATAGTTAAAAAGGTATACCTATATAGATAAAGTAATATATATTGTACGTACTCTATAGGCAGCCATAGAGTTCACGGTGTCTATTCAATATCTTTTTAATAACAATGTATTATACTCAAATATAAACGAGGCTTCTTCTTTAAAAAGATGTTCTATTATATCGATAATGACTATGCAAAGGTTTGAATAGTGCGCGAAATGTGAAAAAGCATGATCGATTAGACTTTTTCCCAGCGTTTTAGTCGGCTTCCAGTCTTTCTAGATCAGTTAGATACATAACATAAAACATAACATCACGCCTGTATTTCCCGAAGGGGTAGGCAGAGGTGTACATAATATAGTACACCCTCATTTCGCCAGTTATGTTTTAAGTCCCAATGTAATAGGGGGCGAGCCTATTGCCATCAACCGGGCACAAATCCAGACTCCGTGCTGCTACTGAGAATGACCTAATGGAAAAACCCAGTAACACTTTGCCCGACCCGGGATTCGAACCCAGGACCTCGAGCTCAGCAGTCGCGCTTAGCAACCACTAGACCAACGAGGCAATTAATCAGTTAGATACCGGTATTTTATGGAGTGGTTGCCTATAATGTACTCCTAAACGAATGTCGGTCACAGCGGCATATCTCAGCTGAGATTAGCCAACTATTCGTATATGAAAGTGCACAAGTATGCGCGCAAACACAGGTGCACTCCCTATTCCCTCACTCTCATAGACCGAAGAGACCGGCTCGACCAGAGATAGATCAGGCGCAGGACCAACGGCTTAACGTGCCTCCCAAAGCACGGAGCGGTCTCGACATGTGAAAACAGTCTCCCATCACAAGACTGACCGCAGCGAGCACGGCTTAACCTCGCTGATCAACTGATCTGCGCGGTGTCCACGTAGCTACGAGACTCTGAAGTGATAGTTTATAGTTCCAATGAAAAAGAACACATCTGCTTACCCTTTGAGAGATACAGGCGTGTTTATATGCAAGCAGTACGCGGAAAATTTGCTTTACTTTGCGACATCAATAAACTGCCTCTTTGGTCTAGTGGTAGCTTAGCGCGACTGCTAAACACGCGGTCCTGGGTTTGAATCCCAGGTCGGGCAAAGTGTTACTGGGTTTTTCCATTAGGTAATTCTTAGTGGCAGCACGTAGTCTGGATTGGTGCCCGGTTGATGGCAATAGGCTCGCCCCCTATTACATTGGGACCTAAAAACATAACTGGCGAAATGTGGGTGTACTATATGTGCACCTCTGCCTACCCCTTCGGGGAATACAGGCGTGATGTTATGTTGTATGTTGTCATCAATAAAAAAACAACTTTCGTTCAGTTCAATTTCGCACACTGTCCATACACGGATATTGCACAAACACAAACAAACAAACAAACAATATCAAACAAGCGAGTTTGTTCAGTTGTTGGCAACTTCGGATATTATTCATATGTTTAATTACATTAATGTTCTGGCAACACTGTTCCAAATATACTTTCTGTAATGTCGGCTTCTCATGGTGCGTAAAACTCAAAATACATCACCTACGAATTCACTTTTAAATCCGCGATGCGTTCGATACTAGCCTTCGATCAACAATATAATAGTATAATTATATTTTAATTTTCAACGGTTGTGTATAACCAGTAATTAATACTTAACATATATAAACAATCTACATTTGCTTTAGAAATGATAACTAACTAAAACAAAAATAAAACTAAACTTAAACACCCAACTGGAAATATCAAACTCCAAATTCGAATCAGTTTATTAATGTTTTCATTTTCGCACCATCACGGGTCGATGTACTCTGAAAGGTGTCAGTGGAAGCAATAGGCCCTTTATTTAGGGTGACTGGGTGACTAAAAGGTAGGGGTGTATTCTCATAAACGCTCGACTATGCACGATCGATTACGTTAGCTATTAGCATTCGCGATAATATATTTAAAAGGTAGATGAACTGACCTAGTTCGTCGCCATCTTTTATCAAAGGGTTTTTGTTTATAGGGTGTTGTTGTCGGATGATTTATAGTGGAGAACGATTTACTCTCAACGCGAGCGGTGAAAACTTTTCAATATTTTGAATGTATATGTCGCCTGACATTTTACTATTCGATGGTTTTACTTCGATAGATTATTATCTACCGAAAATTAATGCGTTAAATTGTATGCTACGGTTAGTTACTTGCGATAGTTTACAATCTCGCGAGATAGATTCTAACGGTATTTACAATTTGCTGTACGAGAGGCCTATGTCCAGCAGTGGACTGAGATAGGCTGATGATAATGATGATGATGATGATTTACAATTTTACATTGACATTTATTATTTATATTGACATATACATATTATATAACCCGACTTCACTCCCTGCTGTGTTACAGGGGTAAATACTTCTTCTATCTTGTCGATATCACACTAACATTATAAAGGCGAAAGTTTGTGAGTGTGTTTCTTCTTCTTCATGTTCAAAAGGCTGGAACAATTTAGATACAATTTGGTATGGAGGTAACTGTCACCCTGGATTAACACATAGACTACTTTCTATCCCTAAAAATGTAGCGAGTAACACCGCGGGGGAAGCTAGTAGTAGTAATAAATCAAAATGGATTAAAAAGTATGGCTTAGTATTTTTTTCTAAACTCACAATACTTGGTCATGCTAATCCGTTCGCCGCTTGACGCTATCTATTATTAATACAAAGTACGACCGGCGGTAAAAATAGGCTTCACTGGCTTACCTGATTAAATAATGAACCTGTTTATCGCGACGGCTTATCGGTTTTTATTTTAAAGAAGATTGATGCAGGCTTTTTATTATTACGACGTTTTTCTTTTAACGTGTTGTGTTCTTAAATTGCAGTAGTTTTTAAATTTGAAATTATGTTCATTCTTTTTTACCCCTTCTGGAATACAGGCATGGTGTTATTTTTTTTTGGTAATCATTTAATAATGACTGCCTCGTTGGTCTAGTGGTTGCTAAGCGCGACTGCTGAGCACGAGGTCCTGGGCTCGAATCCCGGGTCGGGCTGTGTTACTGGGCTTTTCCATTAGGTAATTCTCAGTAGCAGCACGGAGTCTGGACTTGTGCCTAGTTGATGGCAATAGGCTCGCCCCCTATTACATTGGGACCTAAAACATAACTGGCTAAATGTGGGTGTACTATATGTGCACCTCTGCCTACCCCTTCGGGGATAGAGGCGTGGTGTTATAATATGTTTCGGGGAATAAAGGCATAGTGTTATGTTTTTTTTTGTAATAAATTAATAACCAAACAACAAGGTAGACGTCAGCGAGGCAGACCCGAACGAAGATGGCGAGAACTGGACTTCTTTATGGAGGACTGGTCAGTCACAGCCCTTGACAGAAAAAAAAGGGAAAGAGAGTAGGGAGGCCTTTGCCCTGCAGTGAGACATTACAGCTTCCTAAAAAAAAAAATATGCATTTACTTTAACATCGTTTCCGTGGCTTCTGTTCTTATCCGACGTTCACAACTCCACATTATATGTTCTTTTAATATAAAGTGTATATTCTTTATGCTATAATAGCAAGTCGTGAGCAGCCAGCAAGTAGAGCAACCTTTTGTTCAAATTGACCTTTGCAGTACTCGAATTGTCTGTGGAAATTAACGTATTACTCTATTATGCAGCAACTTAAAACATTTCTGAACTAAGGAGAAAGATAGAAAGATAAATATTATCTATGACGGTAAGTCTAGCTTTAGGAGTTGAGTGTAACTGAATTAGCCGACTTCGGGCTAAAGTTAATGCAATTCTGCAGCAATTAGTTAATAGGATTGAGTTCGTCCAAGATTAAGGTTCAGCTTAAAACTTCTAAGGACAATAGAAAGTCTAACAAAGTTATAATGGTCAATTATCTGAAGAACATATCTTTTAGGTTTAGAAAGAAGATAAAAAAGCTTGTAGAATAAAGTTTATTCTACTTAAGAGCTTCATTTTTAACAAACCTGACTATTTTATCTACTATATATACCGGTTATACTCACGTCGATATTCGGGAATGCCCGACTAGTTTCGGACTCTAATGGAGCCCGAGGAGAGTTCGGCTCGCGACCCCGCCGCGTTACCTGCTCATGAATAAGGGCTCCTTTAGAGTCCGAATCCCGAATATCGACGTGAGTATAACCGGTATATAGGCATAGTAAATAATGTGGATAACACTCACGAAAGTTATTATAGTAAAACCTGACTATTTGTTGAAAATATCAAGAATTGCAATTCACCGACATTGTTTTCTTTATATCATGTTGCACTAGAAGTATGCCAGGATCGTAGCAAATGGAAATCCGTGGTCTCTGCCTACCCCTCAGGGAAACAGGCGTGACTTTATGTATGTATGTATGTATGTTGCACTAATAATACACCTTATTGTGGATTTGTCTAAACAAGAGACGTTGCATGTAGCACTACTAACGACTATGGATAAACATCAGAGGATCACAAAACTGTAATTCTATCTAAACTAAACTTTACTATAAACCGGCACACCTGAGAGATTTTCCAACGGAGTGTAAAGCCATATCAAAGGCCTACAGGCTTTAAACTCTGACACCAGGTTGTTCATCAACCATATGTTAAGAAGAAGATTGAAGAGTGAGTATATCACTTACTCAAACTCTGTCGTGGTGGCCTAGTGGCTAACATACCGGACTTGTATGGTTGCAGATTCAAACCCGGGCAAGTATTAATGTGACTTTTTCAATGTTATAAATACTTTCTTAGTTATTCTAAGACAGCACTGACTAACGGTGACGGATAACATCGTGAGGAAACCTGGATTTAATTATCTGAAATCACCAACCCGCAGTGAGCTAACGTGGTGATCAATGCTCAATCCTTCTCTATACAAGAAGAGGCCTTTGCCCTGCAGTGGGACAGTTATAGGCTATTATTATTATATTATAAATACATAACATAAAACATAACATCACGCCTGTATTCCCCGAAGGGGTAGGCAGAGGTGCACATATAGTCCACCCACATTTCGCCAGTTTACACACTTTACGTTTTAACACTTTGCCCGACCCGGGATTCGAACGCAGGACCTAGTGCTCAGCAGTTGCGCTTAGCAACCACTAGACCAACGAGGCAGTCAATTATATTGTATATAATATATTATTAATATATATATTTACTCAAATTATACACATTTTAGCACAAAGGCGAACTATCTAACAGACAGTCTAATATCTCAATTATACAATCTCATTAGTACCTACATAATGTTGATTGAAACGTCGCTCGTATACGGTTTCCAATCTGTTACCTAGCCTGCAGAATGTCGCGAACAATGCAGTATGGCCGGTGAATTGTGATGTTCGTGCAATATTGTCGACTATTAATTTCGTGATAGATCGATAAGCTGTTATACGCGTTTACAATCGCAATTGCTCAAACAGATTCAGTATACTACCTGTATTTATGGATTTGGAGTGATAACAGATTATTTCATATCATAACATCACGCGTGTATTCCCCGAAGGGGTAGGCAGAGGTGCACATTTAGTACACCCACATTTCACCAGTTATGTTTTTAGGACCCAATGTAATAGGGGGCGAGCCTATTGCCATCAACCGGACACAAATCCAGACTCCGTGCTGCTACTGAGAATGACCTAATGGAAAAACCCAGTAACACTTTGCCCGACCCGGGATTCGAACCCAGGACCTCGTGCTCAGCAGTCGCGCTTAGCAACCATTGGACCAACGAGGCAGTCAACAACAGATTATTAGATAATGCAAGAACGAATTGCTGCTAGACTGGCTAATTTTAGAAAGAAATGAAGTAAAGGGTTTTGTATACTTTTACTGTCAATTTGTTAACCTGACTTGGAACAAACATTTGTGGTTCGAATTTCTGCCCCATCTAGGAATCGAACACGCAACCCAACGCAGCAGTCCAATCGCCGGCTAAATTTACTCAAATCATGGGTACTAGGACATCAGAAGTCTAATGGAGATTACACAAATGCATATAAAACGCAGGTGAAACTGCGGGGAACACGTAGTATACATAAGGGGGACGAGCATTCATCACCACGCCCCCCCACCCTGTATAAATTCATACATAATATCTGAACTGAGGAACTTTGAAAGAATGTTTTATATTGAATCAACAAACTCGTTGAATGCATACTTTAGCGTGTCGTAACTAACGTTAATATACTGAATACTACCAAGTTATTCGATTAGGGAAATGTAGTTCTAAAGTACGATGTTTTATGAAGTATTTAGAAAGAAATGCGTGGTATTACAATACCAAGATAAGCCTAAAAATAACGTTTTTTGATAATGTGTCTCCAAATACCTGAAGACTGAAGGACAGGCAGAATAATAAGAATACAACTTATGAATATAAATAATAGTGGGATCACATAAAAACATAACAACACGCCTGTATTGCCTAAAGGGGTAGGCCAGAGGTGTATAGCACACCCACATTTTTCCTTTTATGTAATGGGTGGTCAGTATATTGCCATTAACCGGGCACAAATACAGACTCCGTGCTGCTACTGAGAATTACACAATGGTATAACGCAGTACACTTTGACCGATCGGGGATTCGAATTTAGAACCTCTTGCCAAGCAGTCACGCTTTTCTACCACTAGACCATGGAGATTAATATACTACCAGGTAGATCATCATCAGCCAGAAGACGTCCACTGTTGAACAAAGGCCTCCCCTTTATACTATACGTATAGTCTAAATATTTGCAAATATAAAAGATTAAGGCCGAGTTTATTTTAGCACCAACAACGGAACCATAATCATCATCATCATCATCAGCCTATCTCAGTCCACTGCTGGACATAGGCCTCTCCCATGGCACGCCACTTAGCTCGATCTTCGGCCCTCCGCCTCCAACCACTGCCAGTCATAATACTATACAACATATTGATATGGATATAAATAATCTCAAAATATTCTTACTAGATAAAAACATCTGCAAGAAGTACCGAAAAATTCCCCTAAGTACAGTAAGCCTTTCATCGACAAAGCTTTTATTCTAAGTTGATGGAACACATAATGTAAGGTGCCGACTCATCAGCTCAGTGCCCACCTCTCTCATCACGACTCAGCATAAATTGGTAACAATATGCGCACGCTATGGTGGGTACAGTCGGCAGCAGAAAAGGGTTAACGAGTAAAGAAACTTAATCTAGAGGCATATGGAATACTGTAAATATAATAAAGAGGGATAGTTCGTTTGGATGTAAGTTTGTAAGTAGAGCGTAATCTTCAGAACTATTAATACAATTTTCAAAATTTTTACTAGATTGACTTTTAAGGTACATAGGTTACATTAATTCCAGAAGAGACACAAAAAAAATTCGCACGCAGTGGAAATAGCAGACTGATTCTAGTATCAAATAATGAGAAAAAATATACCTACATCGATTTAAGTTATATAGTTTCAAATTTTAGGAAAGTCAAAATGTTGAGCGGATATTTTTTTTTTAAAACACCCAAACTCGGGACAAACATATGCGAATCGCACACATTTTTGTCCCGTGCGGGGCTCGAATCAGCAACCCTTAGCGCAGCAGTCCACCCACAACACCAATCAGGCCGCCAATTAATGGTATATCTAAAAATGATCATCTACTTTTGTGGTTGACTGTACGCGCATCCAATAGATCGGGTCAACGAACGTTTGTGAAGCAATATTGACACAATTACTTCGCCTTTGGCAGGTAAATTGGAAATCTAATGCTATACAAGTAGCCATAGACATATATATAACATACTTGTATATAACTGTCGATCGATTTTATCTACATATTTGGCATACATATCTACAAAGTCGAGGCATTTCTCTGGGACGCCTCGTGCTTCGTTGCCTCGGCGGTTCTTAATAGTTATCATTGTAGATCCTGGCTGACAGGAGTCGCAATGATGGGCGCGAGTGGTGGGCTTGTCCCAAAAAAAATACATATCTACAGTATAAAACTATTTGCCAATTTATACTTGAAATATTTAATAATATTACTTTTTTTGGAACAGCACAGCCCCCATACTATGAACTTAAAGGAGAGCAGTTTACGTTGTGGGAGTGAGACGTCGCCTTTTACTGCACATAATGGCGTCTCGCTTTCACAACGTAAACGTAACATCACGCCTATATTTCCCGAAGGGGTAGGCAGAGGTGCACGTATAGACACCAATAAAAACAACTGATTTTTATATTTGTTTTGTCCACAGAGCGTCAGACAGGTCTCCGTTCGACGGCTCGTGCTGCTCGGGCTACCGGCCGGTGGACTCCGCCAGCCTCGACACCCCTGATGATGATGAACTGGACCCGGTGAGATTATCTCCTCAATTATATATTACAACTTTGACTGTGTCTGTAGGCCGAGTGGTATCCGGCCTAGAATTGACCACCCCCTTTCCTCCTGTGGGTGTCGTAAGAGGCGACTAAGGGAAAATCTAGAAGATGGGCAGCATCATCTGTAACTTCACCACCAATACTGCGACCCCCAAGCCGCTTACTAAGCGTGGGGATTATCACAACTGATCCCCTTGCAATCTAAATAAGAACCACTTTTTGACATCCGATTGAAATGAAATTTTGCATACTTAAATAGTTTTGGGCAAGTGAGGAGCACTCTCAACCGAAGAGCGTGTATGAGGAATGTGATGCGTGTGAATGAAGCAAAAGAAGTATGCCAGGATCACAGGGAAACAGGCGTGACTTATGTTTTGGTGACATTACCATATTATGGTATTTTTAATTTAAAAGCTTGTGTTAAAAATATATTTTTAATATTAGCTTATTACATCCTACTGAAGACACATAAACAGGAAAATTCTTATCACCGCCTACTCAGTACGCAGGCAGTACTTAATTACAAAACTAATTAAAGTCAAAGAGTAACAAACAAACAAGTCGCGTCAATTAATTTGAGTGTATTGTAAATTATGCCGTGCGTAGCAGTGGGCCGCGTAGCGTTGAATTGCGTAGCAACGTTTGACGTAGCGTCTATGACGTAGCACAGATTTCGTAGCAATTTCATCATTGATGGCTACGAAGCGTGTTTTACGTCATGCGTTTTGGTTTGTACTTTAAGTTGTATTGTTTACTTTAACTTCAAGTTATAACTTATATTAAAGTTATAACATTACTCGTAGCATGAATTTACACAGCACCAAACTACGAATGTGAGTTTTGTTTTATGAATAGTTTTCTGTTATGGTTCTTCAAGGTCTGCCAAGGACTGCCGGTCTAGTGGTCGCTAAGCGTGACTGCTGTGCACGAGGTCCTGGGTTCGAATCCCGGGTCGGGCAAAGTGTTACTGGGTTTTTCCATTAGGTAATTCTCAGTAGCAGCACGGAGTCTGCATTTGTGCCCGGTTGATGGCAATAGGCTCCGCCCTGATTACATTGGGACGCATAACATAACTGGCAAAATGTGGATGTACTAAATGTGCACCTCTGCCTACCGCTTCGGAGAATACAGGCGTGTTTATGTTCTTCAAGGTTATAATTAGATCTCTCCAACTGAATGCGACATACGATAACTTACTACTTGGTGTCGTTTAAGCATGTTGCCATGGTAACACGCGCAACATGCTACAATGCCACTAAAAGCCATATACGACGACAGTCAACGCAGCCATACCGCAACTCAAGCCAGAAGGGGTGTACTTACTATCCTGCGCAACAGAACTTGCGCAGAGTAAGCTCAACAAAAATAAACACCAGCTATCAGTACTGAAACACCACCATTATAATAACATGCATTATACAAAGCTAATAAAGACATCACGCCGTATCTCGCCATAATTTCGTATACAAAAACGACCGAAATTCAATAAACACTGCGCAGAACCTCTCTGTGCAAATTTCAATCTTATGCTATTGTTTTAAGAGCCAAATTCGTTTATCGGATATTTTCATACCGTCGAGAAGCTAATTTAAATTTATATTGAAGGAAAATGCCCTTTTTTCTCTGTTTTTAAGTCGGGGACTTTTAACATGTATAAAGCACTGACAGCTGGGTGGTATGACCGTCGGACTGCCAAGTCAAAGGTTGCAAGTTTGAACCCGGCACCAATGACTTTTTGAAATCATGTGCGTATTATAAATTACGTATCAGTTGCTAAAAACGGTGAAGGAAATCGTGAGGAAACCAGCACACCTGAGAGATTGTTCAACGGTGTGTAAAGCCATGTCAGAGGCCTACAGGCGGTTTAAATTCTGACACCAGGTTATTCTTCAACTATATTTGAATAAGACATTGGTGTGTGCCGGGGTTTGATTGCAACCTTTGACTTGGCAGTCCAACGGTCATACCACTTAGAGCTTACTGTTTTCAATATTCGATTTCTAACTATTACAATGATTTGTATCTCTAAATATTTAGCTAAAATTCTTAAAGGCAAAAGTAAAATTCTTAAATATATGTTAACAAGATACGCATAGCTTCGAATAGAAGTAAATATACAATTTAATGCTAATGTAACAAGCCAGCTCGTATTGTATGACATGTTCCAACTGGGATCACGTGGCCTATTAGCATATTAATCGTTGTGATTTGACGCTGTAATAACAGCCGCTTTTATGTTCCCATCATTGTTGAACATCCATTTAGTTGATTGGAATGTGTGGTCTGTTTTTGCTTAGTTCTCGGAAGTATTTATGCAAAGATTAAAGGGCTCGTAAAACGAAGCTGTCACGCAGATCAGTCGATTTGCGAGGTTAAGCCGTGCTCACCGCGGTCGGTCTTGTGATGGGTGACCGTTGTCACATGTCGAGATCCCTCCGTGCTTCGAAGGCACTTAAGCCGTTGGTCCTGCGCCCGATCTCATGTTTGTGAAACGCACCCATACAGGAGAAAATCCTAGTGTGGGACGACGTTTTAAAAAAGTTGTGTAACCACAAAAACGTTAATTGCAAATTAACTTTTACAACAATTACTTAAATTTATTTATTTAAGCTATTATTTACAAATTTAATCTATATATGACATACTATTTTACAAATATATACAACTTAATTCTAATACAAAATAAAAACAATATATACAAAAATAAAAAGTTAAAAAGCATCAAAGAATTCATCCCCATCGATGTCAACCAGTAACGTGCCCAAAAGACTGGCAGCATTGCCACGTTGAGTGGCTGAAAACAATTACTTTGTTTTTTTAATACAAAGTCATGCCTGTTTTTTTTCTGTAGGCAGAGTCCATGGATTTCCATTAGCTGCAATCTTGCTGGTATACTTAAAATGTATAGACAATGCTTAAAATATATAAAATGATAGAGATGTTTTTATTGTTTATGTTTTGGACTCGGTCTTTAAATATCTCCGAAAGTACACATAAAGAAATTACCTTTTTACTTGCCTGGGTTTGAACCCGCGAGTTGTGACGAGAATTCGGTCTCCTCTAACCTTATTCAAAGACAAACTCCAACCACATACTCCACTAACACATTTATTTCTTCAACAGGTACCAAAATACAGGGTGGTGTTACTCGGAGACGCGGGCGTCGGGAAAACGGCTTTGGTATCACAATTCATGACGTCAGAGTACATGAATACATACGACGCGAGCTTAGGTGAGTTTTCCGTGACGTACAAAAAAATCCTTACCTCAATTTGAAACCTTCTTCCATATTATGCAGCCCTGGTACCTGATGAGTCGTGAGATGTTTCCTGAAACTGAATCCTGATCCCTTATTGGTCCATGTAGGTCAAAAATATGATTAAAAAAAATACCTGTCCCTTCCCACTTAGTTTTTAATTTAATTTTTTCAACGATCCTCCAAGCCCCTCAATCCTCAATAGAATAAGTAACAGATGAATAAAAAAACTAAACTGCTATAGCGCATGAATTAGGAGACGCTTAAAAAGCAATAAAAACAGCATGTGCGACCTTCCTCCTTCAAAGCATGCTGCTGCATTTTAGCATGAACTTCTAAAATACCTAGACATAACTATCTAATATTAACTGAATTCTATCTTAACTTCAACATTAGACATTCTAAAAGCCCTTATTTGCAGCTCTGCCAATCGGTTTTGAATTCTATTGCACACTATTAAGACAACTGATACCTGCAGTTGTTGGTTTTGTAAATACATTTTTGCTTTTAATGTGAACCTTAAGAGCCATTTCACAAAATTTTGACGTTCGAATTTCGGTAGAATTGTCATGTGTGCGTGACACACCCACACAAAAATAATGCTAACAGTGTAGCGCAAAAAACGAGACGGACAAAAAAATCTTGATCGTTATTACAATATACCTATATTCGAGATTTATGAAAATATTTTGAATTCATTAGTAATTTGATCATATTATTTATTTGTTCCTATTTTTTAAGGCGGTTTTTATATTTTTTATTTCACAATTTTTAGTGATGCCTAGGATTCATCCGCCGTAGACATTTTGAGGATTAGTATTTGAAATCCTTACAAAATGCTCCCTCAAACGATATCTCACACGATATATACTATTAAAGTGGTAGAAGGGGGGACAAGGCACCACCTCCCCCTCTTTCTTTCTAGTTTGTGGCGACAATTACTTAGGCTATATTACTTGTAACGACAGTTCTGCTATGATTTTATAAGGAGTTCAGTTCCATATCTCCAAAGATCATCATCAGATCTACATGAAATTTCAATGGGACTATTTCGAAATAAACTACTTTCCAACAAAAAATAATTTTGCAAATCCGTCTTTAGATGACGGAGTTATGCCCGAACATACATAAAAAATATATTTAAACATCCGAATTTTTAAAGTTTTCAAAATAAATATACAAAGGCGAACTTAATACCTTAGGCATTTATTACCAGTCGACTTTAGAGCGATATGGAGACAAATATTAGGTAGATGCACATATCGATGCATGCGATGTGATTACGTATGGCTCTGAGACGTGGTCGCTAACGGTTGGCCTTTTGGAAAGGCTCAGAGTCACTCAACGAGCTATGGAAAGAACTATGCTCGGGGTTTCTTTGCGCGACAGGATCCGGAATACGGAAATTCGCCAAAGAACTAGAGTCACCGGCATAGCTCGAAGAATATGCAAGTTGAAGTGGCAATGGGCATGCCATATCGGTCGAAGGACCGATAACCACTGGGGAAGAAAGTTTCTCGAGTGGCGACAACGAACCGGAAGACAGCGTTGGCAGGCCTCCCACCAGGTGGACCAACGATATCGTCAGAATTGCGGCCCAAGCGGTAGATGCAATTGGCAAGCTGTCATTTATTGTGGCGTTCTAAGGGAGAGGCCTTTTAACAGTGGACGTCTACCGGCTGATGATGATGATGATGATGACGTATATCGATACGCAAAATAATAAACATACATATAATACGTTACATACATACATGAAACAAAACAATACATATTATATATACATAAAGCAATAATTAATTAATTATCTCAACTATTATAACTATTTACAACTTAAATCTAATACAAGATAAAAACAATATATACAAAAATAACAGGTTAAAAAGCATCAAAAAATGTATCCCCATCGATGTCAACCGGTAACGTGCCCAAAAGACTGGCAGCATTGCCACGTGTAGTTTGCGCAAACTCCTAGACCTACCAGGTATGATTGCTTGGCACTTATTCGGAATTGCCGCCATGCCAAATCTCTCGGACCAGTCCATTGTAGCTTAAAGATCGCAGTTGGTTGCACTCATTATCTAGTACACATCATCAATCCCAGAAGCAGAGTAAGGCTACAAGTTATCGGCATATGGAATACGCACACCGAAGCGATTGGATTATAAGGTTAATAAAGATAGAAAACAGCAATGGACGGAGAATACCGCTTTGTGGAAGGCCAGATTTTAGCTCACACCAGGAAGAAGAGGACCACATGGACCGACCACTGGCGTTCCCAAAAGTAAGGGATCTATTCCAGCGCTTTAGGAGACGCCAAGAGATGGGATAGGATGTAGACGAGGATATCGCGATTGACTATATTGAAGGTATTGGAAAAATCAACTCGGGCTGTAACTTTAGTATCTTCTATGCCTGCCTTAATGTCGCCAATCGCCTGGCCTGCAACCGGACTGCAAGGGAGACAAGAGGTTATTTTGGTTGACTCTTCGTATATTCTCATGGACATAGGCCTCGAGCACTTTAGATAAGAAAGAAAGGATAGAGATTGGTCGGAAGTGACTGGGTAGAGAAGAGCTCGATATTTTAGGTAAAAGGTGAACGAAAGCTTTGCGGTACAAGGAGGGGAAGTATCCGGTATCCAAGGAGCACGATATTATGTGTGTGATTGCTGGAAGAAGGTGGTCAACTATTGTGACGATCATTCCGCGATAGACGTTATCACAGTCTAACGCTATGGATTTGATGGAGGATGATCTTTTTGATTTCTTCCTCAGTGACTGGAGATATGTGCAAGGGATTCATGTTGGGACGCGGGAGACCATCGACGTAAGCAAGTGTCTGAGGTTTGGTCTTTTGTCTAAAATTGGGCTAGTGAAGAAATGCGAATTGAGATCGTCAAAATCAATGGAATTCAACCGGTCAAATAGTGGTGATTTGCCAATACTGAGAGTTTCAAGGAACTTCCAGAGATCGGCAAAAGTGGAACATAAATAAATGTAATTTAGAATATGGCGGCGTTTGGTATTGGATATTACTTAATTATACAGATTTCGTGCAGCTTTGAAAAGATTCCAGTCCTCATCACGATCTTTCTTGAATTTTCAAAAAGCGCGATCCCTACGCTTTATGGCCAACTTTACACCATTCAAAATCCATGGCGCAGGTGGACGCTTCAGCTTTACCTTTTCAACCGGTGCGTGTATATCATAAAGCTCGATGATTTCCCGGTTAAAACCGCTAACCTTTTCGTCGACCGCGGGAGCCTCCATCATAGGTTTCCAGTCGATTAGAGAAGCATCTGAACTCAGTTTGCTTACATTGATTCGCGCGAAGCTGTGCATGTACATTGTACAGTACCTTGAGCTTAGGTTTATGAGGTTTGAGGATATACGATAAAAGTATAAGGTCGTGGTAAGAGAATCCAGCGGTGACGAGTCGGCCATGAGAGGAAACCAGGGAAGGATTGGGGGTATTAATGAAATCGAGCCGAGTGTGCTCAGCTACATCGTTGTGGTGAGTGGCTTGAAGCAGTACGACGAGTAGGCTGGCAGAATCGACTATGTGTAGGAGTTTGGAGGATTGGGAGGTATGCGGAGTAAGGAAGTGTTGAAATCTCCCATGATGATGTGGTGTGCATAATATGAACCTATCGATTATAATACAGTTTCGAATGCAGTGGAATCGTTACGGAGGTAATAGCGGCGCCACCCCTTCCCTTACCGACCTTATAATTGCAAATAAGGACGAACTCGAGCAAGGGGTAGAAAGTAGGTAAGATGTGAGGTTTGTGCAAAATTTCCGAAATCAGGTTAGCATGAACGTTGGCTGGGACTACTTTGAGCATTGAGGGGACAACATTTTTGGCAACATTTTTCGCGCAACTTATAATTCAGTGTGCTGCTACAGAACAGAAACTTACGTCATCAGATATAATATCTGATTGGATGGTTGCTGAATATTAATCAAATAAAATATTTTAAAAGAATTTAATAACATTTTATAATAAACAAAACCGGATGAAAATAATTCGTAGAAAATGAAAACGTTGTGGTCGTAGTATAAAAATGGGTTTTTAATACGAATTTTCGTAATTCAAAATTTGAAAAAAGTGACACAGGTCCTGCCTCTAAGGGCGCTCGGGCCCGACTGATCGTTCTACGTTTGTGCATTGTAATTTATTGTGATTTTGAGTGATATTGAAAATGGTATTATATCTAATTAAATAAAGGAATATTAAAAAACATTGTATTTATATATTTCCCAGAGAGCATAGTTCATTATGGCATAATTTTAAAAGTAATAAATACCTTTATTTAAACCAAAAAGTCGCGATAAAATTACCATATAAAACCGTGAAAACCGGTTTAAGTTTTTATTTTTTTATCAATTAAAAGTGTTATTAATCGAAAATTTTCCACCGTATGTTACAACAAAAGTATATGTCCTATGCCTACAGTATTTTTTCTATTTAAATTTGTTGATGTAAATGGTCGAATTTGAAGCCCGAAAATGGCTCTGCGATGGATTTTCAGAAAACGTGTTGCGGGAAATAGCTCACCACACAGCAATCAAGTTATATTTTGAAAATCTAATTCTATTTGTAACAATGGGAAAGATTGGTCTACATTCTACATGTATTTAGAAATTCCTTAGTACTACCTAAGATGGTAAATTTCGCGTCCGAAAATTCAGAAAACTGTCAAAAAATGTGAAATGGCTCTTAAGCTAACGGGATAGAATTCAAAGTCGCTTGAGTTAACTGTAAATAGGGTGGTTTGTCTAATGTTATATTAAAAGAAGTATCAAACAGTTAATTAAGTGATATTTTGTTTTAGATAAGACGGACAGTAGCAAAAATAAAAATGGTTTGTAAATTTCAAATACTTGAATCAAATGTTTTTGGGGACTTGAAACGTTATGTTATCGTTATCGCTGTTTGGATAACGTTATTTAGTAGCAGTTATTAAATAACGTTATGCGATTAAAAATAACGATATAACGAGTAATGTTTATTGTCCCTGTTTTTAAGTTATAGTTATTAGCCTCAGTAGTATATTTAGGTATCATGAAATTACATCATACATATAGCATAGATACTTTTAAGACAGCCTAACCTACAAATAAAAAGCGTCCATCCATAAAGTAAGAATATTTTATAGCATAAATCATTTGTAACAAAAAACTAAAGTATTTTTTTTATTAAGAGTAAAACCTCATTTCTCACTTGATTTGCGTAATAAAACACAAAAAGGATTTTAGGCCCAAAATAAAAACATTACTTGTCATTAAGAACAAAAGTAAAAGATTTAAAAAAGTTATTATGATGCTATATTAACAACTTTATATCCTGAATATCGGTCAGGCCTGATATTAGGCCAGGGATACAAGGATCAGGCCTTAGATTAAAATACACAGTCAATTATAACGTTATCAAAATTATTATAGAGATATCGGTGGTTCTCATCTGTTTTGTTCAAGCCTTATGACACACCGCTACTATCACCATTGTGATAGTAATTGCCAATAACCTATCAATACATCGTATGTGGTATAAGTACGCCAGATATATATTACACTAGCTGCGCCCTGCAGTGTTCCCCGTTACATTTTTTTGGGATAAAAAGTGGATATTTTTGTTAATCTAGGTTGTCAGCTACCTCCATATGAAATTTCATTAAAGTCCATTCAGTAGTTTTTTACGTGAAAGAGTAACGAACATCCATCCATACTTTCAAACTTTTGCGTTTATAATAATATAAGCACCTATATATCTTTAGGTTAAATTCGTTGTCTAGTGGTTGCCGAGCGCAACTTTCTAGCGGGAGGTCCTAGATTCGAATCCTGGGTCGGGAAATTTGTTACTAGGTTTTTGTATTAGGTAACTCTCAGTGGCAACACGGAGTCTGGATTTGTGCCCGGTTGATGGAAATAAGTTCGTCCCCTAATAACATTGGAATCTAACAAATCTGGCGAAAACTGATTAGTGAAATGACCGTTGGACTGCCAAGTCAAAGGTCGGACGTTCAAACCCCGGCACGCACTAATGTCTTTTCGAATTCATGTGCGTACTATAAATCAATTATCACTTGCTAAAAACGGTGAAGGAAACCATCGTGAGGGAACCGGCATACCTGAGAGATATTTCGATGGTGTAAAGCCATATCATACGCCTACAGGCGGCTTAAACTCTGACACCAGGTTGTTCATCAACCATACGATAAGAAGAAGGTGACAAAAAGTATGTCAATAGAATTGTTGTGTCCACTATCCAATTGCTGGCTCTTGCTCGGTCTCTGCGCGCTCGGCCCGTGTATAAACACACCGTGAGAGGCCACTATTACTGTGACGTCATTACAGGCTGTAGCTGTCAATAGCATCGCCCGACGTACTCAACTCACGGTTACGCGTGACGTGTCCCATCCTATTGTGTCGGATACAACATGGCGAGGCATATGTGGTGGATTTATTTGACGGATATTCATTTGTTTGGTGTCACGTGCAATATGCGCAACTAGTACGGAAATGGGCACGTAATTATTGAAGGTCGTGATAGCATATGTGTAGCTTGAGAAAGGCGTATGTCCAGCAGTGGGCTGATGTTGTGATAGCAAAACGACATTATGACGTGTTTGCGAGTATGAAAGGATTATTCTTGTCAGAATGTCTGAAGTCCTGTGAGACAGTTTAACGAAAGGGTTATTATGTATATTGTTAATATTTGTCTGCCTCGTTGGTCTAGTGGTTGTTAAGCGCGACTGCTGAGCACGAGGTCCTGGGTTCGAATCCCGGGTCGGGCAAAGTGTTACTGGGTTTTTCCATTAGGTAATTCTCAGTAGCTGCACGGAGTCTGGATTTGTGCCCGGTTGATGGCAATAGGCTCGCCCCCTATTACATTGGGACCTAAAACATAACTGGCGAAATGTGGGTGTATTATATTATGTGCACCTCAGCCTACCCCTTCGGGGAATACAGGCGTGATGTTATGTTAATATTTGTATGTTTTTATGTTGAATAGAGTAATTGGTGGTTCTATTCTAATAAATAAATAAATGTCAAAATATTATGTAATGCTACATTTATAAACCAAATTGCATTAATTTAAAACAGCTATGATAATTTTGTTGCGGGAAAGACATGGCCTGAAATGGCATTGGATAGGGCTTTGTGGGGGAATAATGGTAAGGCCTTTGCCGAGCAGTGGGACACTGAATAGGCTACATAAACAAAATGTTGCTCTTGTTTAATGTGATAATTTCTCGAACATAAGGTTATCGGCTCAAAACTCTAATAGGCAACAGTTGTTGTAGTGCTGGCCTTATCAATCATGGTCTACGAAACGTCGGACGAACAATACATCAGTCAAGACACTCTCTATCTGTACCCTATTACACTAGTTTAACAATAGCATTGTTTTAAAAATCACAGTTTATTTTCTATTTACATCCATATGAGCTGTGAGAAAGGCAATGAGAAAAAGTTTTTTAGAAGCCTTACTCAAAAAGATTGACAATGTCACTGTCGTCATTTCAAAGAAAATAAAATTGTCAATAGACGTTAAAGGTGTTTAAGTTAAACGCCTTTACGCGTAAGCACTTCATGATTTAAATCGTAGAGAGATACAGGTAATACTCTAAATCAAAGTACAGTCAGCAACATAAATAGCTGAACATAGAAACCTGATATTTTGAAAATTTAAAGAATATAGAAATAAACATCAGTTATTAAAGTTATTGTTTGAAATTAAAGGAGCATTCAAATGATGAACTTAGAATATTTAAGACTTTTAATTGTGTGAGAAGTTGCTCTTCAATTAATGGTATATTTTTAGTGGCGTTTAAGGGAGCAGGCTAATGCCCAGCAATGGGTCACATAAAAGCTGATGCTGATGATGTTGTTAGAGGAGAGGCCTATGTCCAGCAGTGGACTGAGATAGGCTGATGATAATGTTTATTTAAATGTTCAGCTATTTATTTTGCTGACTGTACTCACCTTCATACGAAAGTAAAACATTTTCTTTTATTTCACGCGACTTGTAACCAGCACTTACGTAAAATAGGCTTTTATTGTTCGACTAATGTGTATCGAATGGAAAAACCTTGTATGCGATGAATAATATATTTTTACTTTTGACAAATATAAATGTAATGAGAGAGTTTAGATGTACTTAGGTACAGTAAAATATCTACCACCTTAAAACGATGCTAAAATAACTGTGTTTTAAGTGAAATGCGTCCAAATTCAATTCTTAAGTATATTGATATCGTAATTCAAAAAAATTGTATGATCCACATCTGTGCATGTTTGTCCCTAATCTGGTTGTACATGTGATAAAATTCCTAGAGTGGGGCGACGTTTTAAAAAAAAACCTTCCATAAGTCCCCTACGAGTTCTTAACCAACTAAAATTCAGTAAAACACCCTCAGCCAGCAATCAACTTAAAAAGGGAAAGGCAAAAACACCTCTATCATACAATTTTCAACAGAAAACACCTAATGGTACACTCAAAGCCACTTACAGAACACTCATAGTTGATAAAAGGAAGATGAAATCAGTTATTTGGCCTATTTAGGACCTTTACCTTAACTTTCAATAAACCTTTTTATTTACAACTTTTATGTGAGAACCTTTGAGTACGGATTATTTATGTCTGTTTACATTTGAAATGAAAAAGAAATTGGGGAAGGCACACATGATCAAAATGTGGAACGAAATGCTTGTTAATTTATCAAAGATTTATCACTAACTCGCTTGCTTTGTCCGCGTTAAAAAAATTAACAGTATGTTTTGAGGTTATAGAGTAGCTAGTAGGTTTTGAACTGTCTGGTAAATTTTAAATCTCTTTAAAGTTTTAATTAATTGAGTAACAAAAATCTTTATAACATAACATTACACCTGTATTCCCCAAAGGGGTAAGCAGAGATGAACCTTTAGTACACCCACATTTCGACAGATATGACAGGCCTATTGACTACAACTGGGCACAAAACCCGCCACACCAGTTAATCACCGAGAATTACATTATTGAAAAGTCCAATGAATCTTTGTTCCACCCCGACACGAACGCAGGACCTCATGCGACCATTAGACAAACAACCATCTCATCATCATCATCAGCCGGAAGACGTCCACTGTTGAACAAAGGCCTCCCCCTTAGAACGCCACAATGAACGACAGCTTGCCAATTCCATCCACCGGTCCAAACAACCATCTAAATATCTAGAATTATCTACTATTAACATTAATAATTTTAATTTCATCATCAGCGGAAAGACGTCCACTGTTGAACAAACGCCTCCCCCTAAAAGGGGTGGGTTGCCATAATCCCCACGCTTGGCAGGCGGCTTGGGGATCGCAGTATTGGTGGTAAAGTTACAGAAGAAGCTGCTGCCCATCTTCTGGATTTTCCCTTAGTCGCCTCTTACGACACCCACGGGAGGAAAGGGGGTGGTCTATTCTAGGCCGGATACTTCTCGGCACCATTAATAATACTGGCAGTATATTACTTTTAACTTGTAGCGTTATTAAACCTGTCTGGACCTGTAAGCGCTGCGTCTCATTAAGAAGAAACAAGTATTAATTACAACAGTTTTTCTTCGCGTCGGGGATTTCAAACCATTACTTAAGTCTAGCCTTCAGTACGATGTTTTCTTTTAACATTAGTGTAGTCCTTGAGTAACAGTAAAGTATTGTGTAGATAAACATAACATAACATCACGCCTATATTCCCCGAAGGGGTAGGCAGAGGTGCACATACAGTACACCCACATTTCGCCAGTTATGTTTTTAAATCCCAATGTAATAGGGGGCGAGCCTATTGCCATCAACCGGGCACAAATCCAGATTCCGTGCTGCCACTAAGAATTACCTAATGGAAAAACCCAGTAACACTGCCTGGCCCGGGATTCGTACCCAGGACCTCGTGCTCAGCAGTCGCGCTTAGCAACCACTAGACCAACGAGGCAGTCATTTTTATTTATTTATTTATCATTTATTACAGAAATTTTGTTCCATAAAGTGTTAGTATAGAAAGAACTTAACCTAGTTAGTATGCTGATACAACCACAATGATATTGCTTAGTTGTTATTGTGTTTTTTATTAGAGTTTATGTTTTATTTAATTTTATTATATGTTTTGCTTGTTCTTGCTTATAAACAATAATAATATATTATAATCATTTATTTTCTCTACAAAAGGACACTTATTGCTAGATTGACAATGGTGCATGTTAATGATTCAACTTTGTGAGTGGCTGGTGTTTGAGGTAGGTTTATAAATAAACCTGTATTACATGTCACAAGGGCCCTCCCTCGGTTGAATGAGAAAAACACAAGTTAGTGCAATAATATTATGAGCATACAAATTAAATGATTGTAACAGAAAATAACAAATATGATACTAAGAAATAAAACGCAAAACTTTGTGCGAACCACAGATGTTTGTCCCGAGTCTGGGTGTTTGTGTATGTGAATATTTCATGTTTGTGAAACGCACCTACGATACAGGAGAAATTCCTAGTGTGGGGCGACGTTTTTTTAAATAAAAAAAAAAAAAAAAAAAAACCCAAGGAAACACAGTAAGATAAATGGTGGATATGGATTGTTAGATCTGAAATAAATATTTTATTATTATTATATAGGTTGGTACATAACATTACGACGTATCTAGTGGCCTAGCATTGGACAGACCTACTTGTCACACAATGCGCTCAGGCTTATTGCTTGTGTTATACGAGCAAAAGTTAAAAAACAAACAGTTAAAAGTGCGTCATAGATTAAAGGTTATTGCGACCCAAATAAGCCATTGTGGGGAAACTTTTAAATATATTACTTATTTCTTCTTCCATTAGAGGAACTTTTTATATAAATGGGTCCTGACGATTGATGTCGAATCGTTATAATGCGAATTACCTTCACTTTTCGTGTGGTAATTCAGATTTTTTTTTAAATTACGAAATCAATAGATAATCTACTATTCTAAATGAAATCTTGATAAATTAAATTTGCTATCGCGTAGGTCTAGTGGCTGGAAGATGATTGCTTGAGATACAGTGTTCGATTCCTGGGTCGAGTAAAGTGTTATTAGGTTCTTCTTTGTAGAAGCATGGAGTCTGAATGTGTGCAAGTTTAATGGCAATAGTGTCGCTCGCTATTACGTGGGTATATAAATAATAATAATTATATGTGGCAAAATAGGAGTGCACTATGTAAGTACGGCTACTTTGTTAGATATTTATAATATAATGTTCTCTTAATCATATTTCGGCCTCGGTGGCCTCTCTCATCTGAGACCAGCCACCTAAACTTTTTTTTTCTTTTTTTTTTTAAAAACGTCGCCCCACACTTGGAATTTCTCCTGTGTCGTGGGTGCGTTTCACAAACATGAAATATCACATACACAAACACCCAGACTCGGGACAAACATCTATGGTCTACACAAATTTTTGCCCCGTGCGGGAATCGAACCCGCAACCCTTAGCTCAGCAGTCCAGTCGATTAGCCACTGCGCCAATCAGGTCGTCATCACTGGAGATATTATACTGCTCAAGAATGCAAACATAGTAGCACTCCCTATTCCCCACTCTCATAGTCCGATGGGATGGATATGACTGGAGAGAGATCAGGCTCAGGACCATCTTAAAGTGTCTTCCGCAGTACAGAGGGGCGTGAAGCCGTTCCTCGACATGTGAAAACGGTCACCCATCACAAGGCGGTGCGAGTCCGCCTTAATCTCGCAGATGGACTGATTTGCACAGTAGCTTTGTTGCTACGAGTCCGTTGCAAATATTTTTATCTGTCAAATAATGTTGTTGAACTTTTAATCACACTAATATAAAGGCGAAAGTTTGTAAGTGTGTTTGTATGTTTGTTACCTCTTCACGCTCAAACCGCTTGACCGATTTTGATGAAATTTTTTATGGAGGTAGCTGACAACCTGGATTAACACATAGGCTACTTTTTACACCGCGGGGCGCAACTAGTAGTATCATAATACTTATAGCGTTATTAACAGCACCATAATGTAGTGTACCTACAATAAGTAGCATCATAATAATCTTTATTAACATTTAAGAATGACAAGTAACTTACAAATATAATATCAAACGATTCAAATACATTCAATTTACGAAATACAAAATGAATTGATAATACTTAGAACAAAGTTGTACAATACAAAATTAATTAAGAACCTAATTGCATCTTTAATTACAACTATCATATTAAAGTTTCTAAAGATACGGGTATGTTGAGTATGTTTAGTTTGTGTGAACCACGCGAAATAACCTGCATTGCATTACTAACATATACTTTATAGTATGAAAACTGAAAACTTTCGCGATGCTTCAAACAAATTCAGATTGCATTCGAACAAACACACATACATACACGAACTCTGTGTTTATTTAATCTAAGAAATCTTGTGTTAAAGAAAACAATATCTAGGTATATAATACAGAGTAAAAATACCGAAAAAGAGTTCGTCTACATTACGGAGAGTTTTTAATTACATAGTACACAACTAATATTATAAACGCGTTTTGTATGTATAGATGGATGTTTGTGACTCTTTCACGTTAAAACTACTGAATGGATTTTAATGAAATTCCACATGGAGGTAGCTGACACCTTGGATTAACGCATAGGCTCCTTTTTATCCCGAAAAAATGAAGCGGGTAACACCGCGGGGCGCAGCTAGTTTATAAATATATGGTTAAAACGAGTGAGGATTATAAATAATGTATTTAAAGTAGAGGGCTGAGTATGTACAAGCTTAATTTAGTAGGATGTGGGTGAGAGCAGTTTCTTAATGTTAAAATAATAAACTTGTATATTAGATTGTATTAACGTGTTCTAATACTATGACTGTCTTAATGTCCAAAATTTAAGTACATTGCTATTGTAACACACAAAAATCTGACATTCATAAAATCTGGCGTTTTAGGCTCGTCTGACACTTCTAGAATCTGTGATTAATCGATACTAATGGCAATTGTATGTGTGAAATAAATAAAAATGCCTAAGTTCAACTTAATTATCGCAGCTATATTGAAATGGAACTAGGTTTACGGATTTCCCGAGTGTGTGATCCCGACGTTTCGAATCCTTTACAGCATTCATGGTCACGGGCAGACTGAGGTGTTAAACGTCTAATTTGAAACGTCGGTACCAAAAACCAAATAAAAACCGCGATAAAATCTGTAAACCTAGTTTTATTTCAATGTATAATATTCTCGTAATATAGAAATAATTATATGGCAGCTATACTTTATTTATTGTATACGCAACTAATATACAAGAGATAACTAAACTAATTGAATAGCCAATGAAATAGAATTCTAATAAATTCTGCCCTTTGCTTCTAAATTAAGGTTTGATATAAGATTGAAGGCAATAGAAAATTAAATCGTGCTTCAATGAATAAACAGAAATTAGATTATATTAGAGGTTTATTCAATACGAATTTAGTTTTAGTAAAGTAGATTTTGATTGTAAGAAAGAGCCTGTATTTTCACTAAAGAAAGTATACAAAAGAAAGAGATTTGATGAGATTTAAATGTGATATTTTAAAATACTGTCGTTACAAGAAGGAGAGGAGTTTTTTGCGAATATTTTAAAGTTGGTAGGAGAGAAGTGCCAAAATTGAATATGTCTATATGACTGACTGCCTCGTTGGTCTAGAGGTTGTTATCGCGACTGCTGAGCACGAGCATTTGAGTTCGAATCCCGGGACGGACAAAGTGTTACTGGGTTTTTCCATTAGATAATTCTCTGTAGCAGCACGGAGTCTGGATACGTGCCCGGTTGATGGCAATAGGTTCGCCCCCTACATTGGGACCTAAAAATAATATAACTGGCGAAGTGTGGGTGTACTTTATGTGCACCTCTGCTGCATTCCGTTGCACGCATTGCCTGTATTCCGAAGCATTCCGCCTTCGGAATACAGGCGTGATGTTTGATACGGTTACGAAACCCAATGCCTAATTATTTATTTAATTACAACAATTAAAACTATAACCAATTAATTAAAAGCGACAGTAATGCCAAATAAAAATCTGTATATGCTGTGTAATATAGATGGTATAGATACTCATTTGTACAAAGTACACACGATTTGTGAATAGAAATCTGCTCTCACCCTCAAACTATAGCAAGTTTAGTATAATCACAAGCGTGGCTGTTAGCTCTCCTGTAAATAACATAACTTCTTTTTGCCGCTTGCATCTGGTGAAGCTAAACGTGGTAAGTGTGTGTCACCCCTAATTGTAATGTGTATGCCAATGATATCACAAAATAAAAAGAGGAAGATAAGTTATGCGCGCTCCAAAAATGACATGTTGAAGCAGGGTTAATAGCGCACCTTAACTCGGTACATCTCTTTTTCACACCCGTTAATCGCGACATGCTGTCTCACTTTTACGTGTCATCTAAACAGTGTGACGTTTTTGAAGATTTTGCGCAGCTAACATTATCAAGCTCTTTTTACTTTTCATATAATTGGCTCTTTAACATCCCGATGTGACCGTTATTTGTTGTCCCTTGAGTGTTGCAAATATTTTATCATATTTTTTGCTAGGTATAGAAAAATACGTGTGTCTGTATTATTTGAGGTAACGTAGGAATATTGAGTATAAAGGCTTGCTCCTTAAAAAGGGCTTAGCGTCTGTCGAAAGGAGTTTCGAGGATAACAAACATGTTATGTTGTGAGTGGAGGAGTAAATACTTTTTAGAACTTATTTTCTAATTAGTCTTTGAACTTTTAATTACTTATATTATTATTTTTTTGTTCTTTGTGCCGGCATGCTTCATAACAATAAGCAATGATATTTCAAAAAGAACAGATATGTTACTAGCGCGCTTTTGGAGACTCGAAAAAGAGACAATTGTAGTCTTGGGTGGTATAGTTGTTGTCAGATTTAGTATAGCAGTTCAAACTAAGAATTTGGAACACATTTCTTGTTTATTTTCTTAGCATGACATATCTATAATTTTTGACATATCATTGGCAATGAGTTGTTGTTTTAGCGTAGAGTAACACTTATCTTGATGATCACATAAGAGCTTAATTTTATTTGCACTTTAGGTACACGTGGATTTTTTCTACGTCACCGCTGTAAAAGTTTCCACAATTTATATAATCATAACTTTATTTCAGACCATGGTATACAATTTGTTAGTAACAATGTTTTTATAGACTAGTGTTAGTAATAACAACCTATAGAAAAGACACAAAAAGAATAATAAGGCAGAAGCAACAACCACCAATCATTACTGCGCTTTTCCACGAGAAATTTCGCAACATTGATTAATGTACCGCAGTCTAACCCTCGAGATCATAGATGCATTAAGGATGCTGTTGGCATACCCTAGGACATGAATTGAAACGCACATGAATTCGAAAATACATTGGTGCGTGCTAGGATTTGAACTTGCGACCTTTGACATGGCAGTCCAACGGTCATACCTCTCGGCTATCAGTGTTGTTATAAAAGGTATACTAGTATACATTATAATTGTAAAAATAATATCTGCGTTCAAATTTAATCTGTCATTTTGACATTGACAGATTGAACATTACCTCCAATTATTACCACAAAATACCTATGAAATCCAAAAAAAAAGAATTGAATTTAAATAATACCACAAAAATAAACGATATAGCATTTAAATTTAAATATCGAAGCACCCGCCTTGAAAATCCCACTAGGCCACTGCCAATGACCATGGTACACACTGTTCTATATTTAAATTTTAAATGCTGTTTAGTCGTTAAAACAATGGAACTCGTTTTATTGCATGCCTCGCTTCGTAATTCAAAATAACTATTGTTATCTGGAACAATTAAATAATAAAAGTGTTTGTTTTAGATGCTATATAATAGGCTATTAAAATAGATATAATTTACAGGGATAATAAGTTCTAATATTAAAAATAAAAGCATGGTCACCCAATAGTTGCCAGTAGCTGCGCTGAAACCTAGGTTATTTAAATTTTAACCTTGTTCTGTTCTGTTTAAGGTAGCTTTTTCTTTGATTTCTAAGCTCAATCTTCTGCCTGTTGCTCTCCGACTAATAGATTATACAGCATGTTTGTTGTATAAAACACGTTGTGACGTAATAGGAATGTCTTTAGAAACGAGAGAGCGATTCACGCTAATGTAGTGTAGTTTTTACACTGTAATTTTTATCTCAACACACCTCATAAAAGACGTCTTAATTATCCCTTTAGTAATTAATTTGTCTGCCTCGTTGGTCGAGTGGTCGCTAAGCACGGCTGAGCACGAGGTCCTGGGTTCGAATCCCGGGTCAGGCAGTGTAACTGGGTTTTTCCATTAAGTTATGCTCTGTAGCACGGAGTCTGGATCTGTACCCGGGTGATGGCGATAGGCTCGCCCCCTATTACATTGGAATTTATAACATAATCCTGCTTTTGTATTAAAAAAAAGAAAATAAAATGTTTTTCTAAATTTAAAACTTTGCGTCATAGATCATCAGCCTATCTCGGTCGACTGCAGGACATAGGCCTTGCGTCATACGTTTCGATAATTTCATACGCTCTATGGTCATATACCTACACGTTTGTCTGTATAGAGGAAGGTACAGTCCATTATCCCTCCGATCGGTTTAGCCATCACCCTCTTTGTTAAGGGTAGCACTTTACGAACGATGACAACCCCCTGTGGACATTTTTATCCAATTACGCGTCCAGTATATTTATTTGGACGTCAAATACACTTGTTGTTTTTAGTAAATCATACCAGAATTATATAAATTGGATTTTGTTTTTACATACATATAGTCACGCCTGTTTCTCTGAGGGGTAGGCAGAGACCACGGATTTCCATTTGCTACGATCCTCGCATACTTCTTTTGCTTCATTCACACGAATCACGTTTCTCAATTTGTTTTTTTACTTGTAAATTAAACTGGTTTTAAGTTAAAATATAACATCACGCCTCGAAGGGGTAGGCAGAGGCGAATAGTACCTACACCGGTATCTCGCTAGTTATGTTTTTGTTTTTTAATTTCCTTAAAGACTAACAATCTTATATCTTATATCTAAATAACAACAGAAGGAAATTATAAATTGATAAAGGGAAACTTGAAAAATGATGGACACGAGCGGGACTCGAACCCGTGACAGTCGCCATACCGTGGCGCCGCTCTGCCAACTGAGCCACCTTTATCAATTTAAAATTTAAGCCTAGCATGGCAACGTGCAAAGAAGATACAACAAGTCATATAACAAAAGGAAATGTTTAACCGGAGATCTCCTCACTAGGTCGAGCCTGTCTCGTGGAGAAATTTAGTTTTAGATTTAACACACTGGACTGTACCGATACCCTATTAAAATAATTACATACATACATACATACATATACATAACATCACGCCTGTACTCCCCGAAGAGGTAGGCAGAGGTGCACATACAGTACACCCACATTTCGCCAGTTATGTTTTAGGTCCCAATGTAATAGGGGGCGAGCCTATTGCCATCAACCGGGCACAAATCCAGACTCCGTGCTGCTACTAAGAATTACCTAATGGAAAAACCCAATAACACTTTGCCCGACCCGGGATTCGAACCCAGGACCTCGTGCTCAGCAGTCGCACTTAGCGACCACTAGACCAACGAGGCAGTCTTATTTCTAATATATTAATAATTACATAATTAATTATAATTCGTAACGTAACTGAAGTGTACCGGCGGGCGCCAGTCTCGTGCGTGCGTCTCAACGTCACAACTCGAGTGACGCACCATCGTAAACAAAACCTACTCGAAGCGATGTCTCAGTCATGTTTACTCTTATTTTATGTACTTACAAGTTTCTTCACTAAATAAATAAGGCAGCAGTGTGTCATCATAGCTATTACAACTGTATTTACCCTCTCAGTAGCAAGAATATTTGACCACCGACCGCATCTCAATTTGATACATCGTAAAATAACGATAGTAGATAGTAATTGCAATCAACTCGCAAACGACCTGATTGGCGCAGTGGCTAAGCGATTGGACTGCTACGCTAAGGGTTCTGGGTTCAATTTCGACACGGGACAAAGTTTATACGAACCGCAGATGCTTTTCGCGAATCTGGGTGTTTGTTTGTGTAATATTTCATGTTTGTGAAACTTACTCACGACACAAGAGAAATTCTTAGACTAGGGCGACGTATTTTTTTTTAATCTTAACTGTACGCAGGAAATTTATAGAGAAGTGTAAATCCATCATTCTCATGCTCCGATTAGATAGGAAACATTATGATGACAATACACCAGTGATAAACGATCGCTATGACCGTTGCTCGGCCAAGTCAAAGGTCTCAAGTCCAATCCCCGGCACGCACCAAAGTCTTTTCAAATTCATGTGGGAGCTATAAATTGGTTATTAGTTGCTAAAAACGGCGAAGGAAAACATCGTGAGGAAACCGGCACACCTGCGAGATGTTTCAACGGTGTGTAAAACCATGTCAGAGGCCTACAGGCGGTTTAAACTCTGACACCACTTGTTCATCAACCATACGATTAGAAGACGTATCAATATAACCCTCAACCTTATTCTTCTAAAAGTTTAATCCGTCAAAAGCTTTTTGCAACAAAAGTTATATGAAACACGATCGTGAAATTTCGTGCCGGTCTATGGCCGGTCGAGCCATTCTGAAAGGGGCGCAGGCTGCCTCCGAAGCCATAATAACGACTATTGTAAAGAATAAGTCAGGTTACTCACCTAGCGACCTAACGCGCAGCTGCGATAATTAACTTAGAACTTTTGCTGGATTGACACTATTTTTTCACAGAGAAATGGTTGGTTATAATAATGAAATCACGTACCTAATTAATATTAATGATTTTAGCTTTAAATGTTAACTCAGTAATGAAAGGAATCTTATTGTATTTCATACTAATTATTATAATAACAAAAGACTTCCTGGAACTATTTCCATCAGATTGAGAAGAGGAAAAATACACAATCAAATGAATAGCGACCTTGATGGTGTATCTATGGGGCTTAGAGGTGTATATAGAATTCATTGATTGTATACTAATACATATTTTTACCTTTTTATACCAATTTCGATTATAATCTGATCTCTGAATCACAAAGAACGATAGTTACCATCTTGAATTTTAAACTTGTGCAAGTTGAATAGTTTGTAGTGCTTATCGTATGATTTTTACCTAACAACAATATCTATATATATAAAATTTTCGTGTCACAGTTTTCGTTGCCATACTCCTCCGAAACGGCTAGACCGATTCTCATGAAATTTTGTGAGCGTATTGAGTAGGTCAGAGCATCGGCCAACATCTATTTTTCATACCACGAAATTCACGCGGACGAAGTCGCGGGCAACAGCTAGTAGCTATATAAATACATATTCTGTAGAGATAATTCGAACTATCGACACCGACTTACTGCTTAGCACTAACTAGATCTTGATACTACCACTTGCTTAGCTTATCACACCTCATGTTTGTGCTCACGCTTTCTGTATATGTATATAACGTTATATACATATACAGTTATATACATATACTACATACGATCAAATTTAGCCCGAGATCCCACCGTAAGGTTGCTTCGTTCATCTTATAAAAGGCAATCCTACCTATGTTCGTTAGAGGCCAATCTTACATTTAAAATAATTATATATTATTAAAAAAAGAACATAATGTCATGTAAAAAATCGTCTTTTAATAGATAAATTAAATGACAGGCAACCCTATAGAACCATATTCCTTTATTATCTAATTACCTATTTATAAAAACTGTGTCTCATTAAAAAAAACATGAACGTAGTGGTTACCACGGCGGCGGTGGGATCTTGATCCAATTAGCACTGGACTTACAATATTGATACTTGATTGTATGTTCTTCAATGAAAGTTGACTTGTCAATCCCAAAGTATATAGTTATTATAATTGATTGCATGTAAGTAGCCATTAGACAGAGAATTCATATCATCCACCCAGTTTTGATTTCATTTTATGACGTTTTAATCGACAAATAATTTTCGTCGTAGGTAATGGTATACATTTTGTTGCAGATGACGAATTTGGAGAGAAATCTGTGTCAGTGTTACTGGATGGAGAAGAATCGGAAATGATTTTCATTGACCACCCCAGTACTGAGATGTCGGTGAGTTTGGGAATCATCTGTGAATGAGATGACAACTAATAGCAGTCTAACAAACATCCTAGAAACGCAAAAATCTATTAAAAACGTTATACTTGTAGTAACAGTTATCATCATCATCAGCCGGAAGACGTCCACTGTTGAACAAAAGACCCCCCTTAGAATACGTAGTCTAGTAACATTATATTTATCTTTAAAGTCCGTTCTTTGAGCTCGTTGAAGCCGAGTTCCGCATAAATGGCCATCAATTAGTGTTGCGCTATTAAAATGAACACCCACGCAGAAAGCTTTTGCCAAAACGTTTACAATATTTGGGAGCCAATCTGAAACACATCAGGGTTGCTGATTACACCCGGTACAACATGAATCTTTTCAGGAAATAAAAGCTATTTTATTCAGTAATTAAAAGACTGCCTCGTTGGTCTAGTGGTTGCTAAGCGCGACTGCTAAGCACGAGGTCCGAATCCCGGGTCGGGCAAAGCGTTACTGGGTTTTTTCATTAGATAATTCTCAGTGGCAGCACGGAGTCTGGATTTGTGCCCGGTTGATGGCAATAGGCTCGCCCCCTATCACATTGGGACCTAAAAAACATAACTGGCGAAATGTGGGTGTTACTATATGTGCACCTCTGCCTATCCCTTCGGGGAATAAAGGCGTGATGTTATGTATAAAATTGCTCATAAATAAATTGTTTACAGTGAAGAGTTTTTTGGGGATTATGACAACCTGGCTGCCTTCTAAGAGCCTTTGTTCAACAGTGGACGTCTTTCGGTTGTTGATGATGACAAAATGTTTAAAGAAAACTACCTATATTTTCTGGCAATAAAAACCTGAACACGAATATGTAGCTAAATAGTGTTATTAAACCTGTATAACACACCTATCATTGTCGTAGGTCGAGAACTGTCTATCAACGTATGAGCCCCACGCATGCGTGGTCGTATACTCCGTGGTCGCCAAGAGTTCGTTCACCCGATCAGCTGAACTGTTAGCTTACCTAGCCAGGGAGCAGTTTACGGTGGAGCGGACTGTGGTGCTCGTTGGGAATAAAGCTGACCTGGCCAGGGCTAGGCAGGTGTCTACTAATGGTGAGTTTTCATTCATTCTTTTTTAGAATTAGAATAGGAATTAACATACATGAGAAACACAAAATATAGTTGAAGCATACTAATGAGCACAGAACATTAAAGTAGGTTAATCTCCTTAAAAGGGACCTATAATCTTACATAAAAAGTTTTTTGTTCTTGTAAACCTTTTATTTGGCGATTACAAACAGACAAGACTCGTTAGTGCCTGTTCCAAGGGCCATTTCAATAGAAAAGAATGGACTCGAATCACTATGATCCATTGGCTATCACATGGCATCTCAGATGAATTAATATTAAACACATTCTCAAATAATGCTTTGCTTATATAAGGGTTAAACACGACAATGATTGTGAATGAGTGCGAAGAACTTTAACACGCAGGTGAATTTAAAAAAATAACGTCTGCGTCCTTGGGGGTCTTGGACCGATAGTAACCATTTGTAAGAACTGGGGTCGTTATTAATTGGCGTTACTTTGAATTCAGTCTGAAGAAGCTTCAAGTGAAAAGTAAAGATTGAAGTTGATAAAAGTACGAAGACTAGTTGTAGGTGTTGCTAGAACCTTGAATACTTATTATTCTCAATACGAGGGTCAAACTGAAAGTTCTTAGAAAATCAAAAACTGATTACATTAGCCAGTTATTAGTTTTATTATATCTTTTCAAAATATTGTCCATTCACGTCAATACACCGCTGCATGCGATGGAACCACTGGGAAAAGCACTTTGCCCACTCGTCTTTAGGGTTCTCTTCAATGGCATCGCGATACGCAGCCACCGCTTCTTCAGCATTCATAAACCGCTTTCCTTTAAGTTTTTCTTTAATTTTTGGAAATAAATAAAAATCACAAGGGGCGAGGTCGGGGCTATACGGCGGGTGACCCAGTAATTCAACGTTTGATGTCGCCAAATAGTCGATCGTTCGCTTAGCGGTGTGCGACGAGGCGTTGTCGTGGTGAAGGAGGATCCTACTGCGAGGTCGTTTCTCTCGAACTTTTTCCAAGACAAGTGGCAAACAATTGGTAGTGTACCATTCTGCAGAAACTGTTTTTTGATCCTCTAACACAATTGTTGCGAAATCACCTATCCTTCCAAAGAACGAGGCCACCATTTTTTTTCCCGCACTTCGATCTCTCTTCACTTTAGTTGGCAACCTCTCGAAAGGAAACACCCACTGAGCAGATTGTCTTTTGGTTTCAGGATCATAACAGTAAATCCAGCTTTCGTCACCTGTTAGTATGTCGAACACAGCATTTGAGTCACCTCCGTTAAATCTTTCAATCATTTTACGGCACCAATCCACACGATGGAGTTTTTGAGCCTCAGTCAAATTATGAGGTATCCACCGGGCGCAAAGCTTCCTGACTGCTAAATGTTCGTGGAGGATTTTGTGCACTTGACTCATACCGATGCCTAAGCTTGTCCGAATCTGCTGATAGGTCACTCTTTTGTCAGTCTCTATCATACGCCGCACAACACAGATGTTATCTTCAGTCGTCGCCGTAGAAGGCCGTCCTTCACGTAAATCATCAGTGAGATTAGTGCGACCACGTTTAAACTCATTAAACCAGTTGTAAACTGTCGCACGAGATGGGGCTTCATCGTGAAAGGCCAATCGTAGTCTATCATAACTTTCTTGTTGACTTAAATGACATCGAAAGTCATAAAAAATCATTGCACGAAAATTTTCTCGTGTTAAATTCATGTTGACGTGACACAGACAATTTTCAATTTGCCGCCAAATCGTAAAACAAATGACAAATTAATGAAATATATACTCAGTAATATTGGCAAAGAGTTCTATTTTCAAATTTTAGAATTATTTTTTTATTATATTGTTTATAAGTGGCCAGTTCTAAGAACTTTCAGTTTGACCCTCGTAATTGCTTTAAATCTTTCTGTACAGAGGGCAAAGGTTTAGCGACGTCAAGAGACTGCAAGTTCATAGAGACGTCGTCTGGGATCCAGCACAATGTTGACGAGCTGCTGGTCGGGATCCTCAAGCAGATACGACTGAAGGAGAGCAGAGACAAGAAACAAGCGAAAAAAGTCAAGGTAAAAGGCTTTTAGCTCATAAATAGATAAAAGAAGTACCTACTTAAAGGCTCATTTGATAAAATGGACTTAAAAAAGTAATACTTTTAGGTCCCTTACCATAAACTCATAAAGCAGGACAGTTTACGATGTGGAAGCAGGACGCTGCTGCTCGCAGTGTCGTGCGGCTTCTCGCTTCCACAACGTAAACCGTCCTGCTTTATGAGTTCATGGTAAGGGGGCTTGATCGTCATACAAGAGGCTAATAAACGCCCACCATTCATGTGTATTTTAATGATTGTATACGTTAATGATTAGCGTAAGATATTAAAAAAAACTTATTGAATATATGTATATCTTAGGACGAGTATGAGCAAGCTGAGACCGGGTTATTTTGCTATTGTCAGATCCAAAATATAAAATCTCACCTTCAGAGGTTTGCCTCAAAATGTTACAACATGTTATGAACTAATACCAGACATTTACCTTCATGAATGACCTACATAGTTCCACAGGCAAAACAGCTTCTAAATCAATAACTCATTCTCTCGTAATTTTATATTCACTTGATAAATATTTAAGGTTCAATTGAAACTGGAGAACAAAGAAATTGATAATGAAAACACAAATAATTCAGTTCTTGAATCGCAAATTAGGACATTAGATACCCAAGCATTTCGTGTTCAAGCACAGAGAGATGTTAAATATTCGTCTAAAACAAGGGCTGGAAGGAAAAATACGAAGATTTCTGGAGACATTCAAAGTTACGCGGCATTGAATGTATATTCGAAGAGACAAAAGCAAGTTCTGACATTACTTTGTGTTTGGGTAATTATTGATAAAATATAGATGAAAGAGCCGGTATTTAATGATACCCCGGCTGATCAAACGGATGTTTTTCCTTTTGGCGAAAAGAAATGTTTTCGGTTGAAATGTTTAGAGTGATTCTTTTGTTTTAGGAAGCAAAGCCGTCTAAACTGGCCAGCTCCCGCACACACATATCGCTCAGCATCGCTCGGGAGCTGCTTCAGAAAATTTGCATCAACGACATTTCTAAATCTAAGTCTTGCGAGAACTTACACGTCCTGTAAATTTCTGGTCTCCTAGTACTTTATGAGGTAGTTTTCTTATTATAAATATAGAGGATCTGTCCTTTTTTAAACTTGATTGATTTCATTCAATGTTTGACTGGTTTTAAGATTAAGATTAATTTTGCTGAACATATGATAAATACTGTAAGAAAATTAATGACTTTGCTATTGTAGTGTGGTTTATTTATCGAAGTTTCTCGAATGTGAACCATCTAGAATCTTCCTGCAGGAGAAGTATTCTGTGCAAGATTATTTTCTATTCTGTCAACATAATCTTATGGTTTTGTCCTACATTGTCCCACATAATTAGATTTAACTTTCGCAAATGCCTTATTGTGCCAAGAAAATAGCTATTTTTTTCCTCAATCGTTTACGTCACAAGTATATCACGGAAAATAATCTTCGGAGAATATAAAAAAGTTGGGAAGGAGGGCTCTTCAAAAGGGCGATGATTTTATAAAAAAATGTATTCCTATTTTACTAAGAAAAATGCCTGGCTAAATGTATTACGTCCAAGGTTACTTCGATATGTGGGTTGGTATCAAACAGTAGCTCGTGAATATCGTGTTCGGACATCTCATATACATTCGAGAAACTCGTATAAATCAGCCTCCAGATTTATTGTATTCCACCCATTAATTCTTATAACAAGGTTCCTTCATTATTTTGGAACTTGGTATGTATTTGCCCGCCATTCTTTGTCCAGACATATTATAATAATTACGTAATATTATTTATTGTGTTCATCACAGAACTGTCCGAAGTAGACCAATTATTTCCCTTATTAAGTGATAAAACACAAATAATAATATTACTAGTCTATTTTAGTTTAAGTTTATTTTTATGATTTAGACGTTTATAATACAATATTTGCTATATGCGTTGATTTTTGTAAACATACTACAATGGATGCTTCTATTTGGGCGGGTAATATGTTTATTTCTGGCATGTTAAAGGCCGTGTCTGTAGAGTTCATGAGCCATTTTGTGCATAACTATTTATATCTTGTTATGACAAAACCCTCTGTATTACTGTTAAACTATATTTAAGTAGTTACTATTGAATGTTTATTCATTATCATTGGTATTCATATCCCTAGAATATTTTCCTTTTTAACATCTAACTTTTCAAGAGATTTTTTTTATATGAATCATTAAGCTTCACGCAAACTATAGTACAAATCCTAGTAGACACTAAACCCTTGATAAACTTTATATGAAATAGTAGTTTTTCAAAATACACAATTAGAATCTAATTCATGTACCGACTTTCGTGTCGATCGAACTTTACTACTCAAACGATTATAATTCATCAAACATTTTGATGGATGAAAATAAGAGCTTATTAGTAAGTTATTGAGTTCAAATGCTGTTTAGATATCAGACAAAACACATTAAGACAATGACGTCATCACTTCTTGTTCCACCTTGATAGAATGGCGAGCGTCCCTCAGGGCATTTTGAGATGAGCCGTTTTTTTAGGCATTTTTGTTCAGTACATAATGATACAGTAATGAGACAAGAAAGATATATTTTATGACATTCTCGTTCTTCGTTCTTCTTCTTGTGACACTTCGTTTTGTAGCTCAGAAGCAGTCTCATAACTTTGCAGTAACATTGCCTATGAATAATTTTGCTTCTATCTTCGAAAAAGGTTTTTACTAAAAATCGGCTCAAAATTTATTTAATTTATTAAAAAAAAACGTCGCTCCACACTAGGAATTTCTCCTGTATCGTAGGTGCGTTTCACAAACATGAAATATTCGATATCGTGTTACAAAAAAAAACTCAGAAAAACTGAAAAACTCCTTTTTGAAGTCGATTAATTATGCCAACCCAAAACACGTTTGAATTTCGACTAAGTTGATTGTGAACAGCATTTGAACCAAACTGTCAGGTTTCTTTCAAGTAAAAACTTCTTGGTGTACAAATAAAAAATCTACAAAATATTTCAAAGAATCTTGGTGGGTGTCCAAAATATAAAACAAAAGAGTATCGCCCCGGGCCAACCGCTAATCTGCAAACCAAATTAATTTGGGACACATTTCTTCGTGTTACAAAGAAGACCTTTACCTCCATTAATTTATAACGTACCTATTCAATGTTGTTCGTTCATACATGTATCAAATATGAATAATGTCGTTAACATAATGAGAATTTTCCATTAGTGTACTTGTTTACATTCAACTCGTGTTTCAAGTAATTACTTAAAATGTTTGAGATGCCTTTGAGTGTGTGGCGGTGGCCTATGTATTTGTAGGCATATTGATTAAAAGTGATTTCACGGTCAAATTGTTCACAGAAAATGGCGAAAATATAAATTAAATTGGCAATTTCATATCGTAAGATGGTTAAACGGAATACAGAAATTCATCTTTGCTTTTCTCTGAAGGAGAATGCCATAATAAATTCAGGAGGGACCCCGCTCGATGTGATAAGGATTATGTCAGAACAATTTGAATTAGATTTTTGAGAGATCCATGCACATTTCAGTAGCTGAATTGGCAGAAATTTACGTGATTTTATTATACTTTTCCCTACGAACATTGAAATGGGATTGATTCTTTAAAACTATTTTGAATAAATACCCACTAAGAAATCCTCTGCCAACGCACTCGAACTTCTAGACAAAGAATTCACACTAATATTATAAAGGCGAAAGTTTGTGTGTTTTTATGTTTCTTACCTCTTCACGCTCAAATGGCTTGACCGATTTTGATGAAATTTTATATGGAGATAGCTGACACCCTGGATTAACACATCGGCTACTTTTGATCTCGAAAAAAGTCTAGCGGGTAACACCGCGGGGCGCAGCTAGTAAGGTTCTAAAAATATTTACCAACTGTCGATCTTAATAGCTCCATTGGATCCCCTATAAAACTTATGTCAGTCACTATGTACTCTTCATAATGGAAGCTATTTAGCACTATTAGTAACCTACACGCCATGAAGCAAAAGCTAACAACTAACAATGATTAATTGAATGGATAATTAATTACTTGAAATATGAGTTGTATCTAGGTTTTAAGGAACGGCCATCTATCGTGAATTTTAATCATCCTGTTTGGTGTTGACTTATTAAAAGATAAAGTTATTTTCTTTTAAAAACATATGTTATTGTCAAATAAAATCGTTTTTATGGCTCTTGGCAAACACAACGTATGAACGTTGACAGAGAATACGAAAATTACGGCTCTGCCGAAAAATGCACAATCGTTCAAAAAATGCCCAATGGGGCATTTTTTTACACTATGAGTCCATCTATACAGTGTAAAAGAAATTCATATTTTGCAAACGCTGCGTCTGCCACGGGTCATGAACCAATTAAAACATAGTATATAAGTGAAATTCGACATGTATTTTTCCAAACATTTTCTAGGAAACGAATTTGCGATATAATATTTCTATAGATTGTGTTTGGTGTATTTCTATAGATTGATAGGGGATTATTTTTGTAGTTTTGTATTCCTACATTACAATTTCGATTATTGCAGTCCGTGGCCTGGATCGAGTGCTGTAAAATAGACTTGATTAATTGTTATCTGTTGTAAAGTTTCCGCCGTCTGTGATTTCATGGACTCGGTATTTTTAGGCCACGGACTGTACATCGAAGAGATACGTGTTTTTGGATACTTTTTTGTTAAAAGACATTTAAAAAAAAATTGTAATATTCATCTAAATATAGGGTTATCAGTAGTGTTTTTGTAAATACTGGCAAATATGTTTTTACTTAGGCCGTTCCTTCAGCTCTAAGGCTGGCCTCATTTTTGCATCGATACAACGTAGATACATTTGTATCACTGCAAATAATACCAGTTCTTAGGGCTTTAGTATAAGATAACCCGCGAGCTAAAGGGTGTGACAACCCTATTTTGTCAGAGCTCCTGGTTGGGCGCGAGGTATAAACACAAAATAAAGAACTCAGAAGTACTACTTCATACAATTCTTGATAATGAGCTGACGTATGTAAATTTAAAAAATGTTAGCATTGGGTTTTCATTTAATCGTCTGCTAACTACTAGAATGTTGTATTACGTATAGAAGCTTTACATTACAAGCCCTGTAACCAAGGCTTTGCCATGTAGATTGCACACAGTTGTTTACCAGCTAGTATTTTCAGTTTTAGTGCTCGGTCGTGTAGTCGAATTTGCCAGCCACGGTTGGCGACCAACTGAAATGGTAACACCCAAAGGATTAAGGTGGAACTACGCGCTGTGCCTGCTGGCCAACCTGGTGCAGCTGGCTCACTCCGAGCAGGAGTACGCCAATAACGACTCCTACCACCCCACGTTTGTAGTGAGTGTTGGTTCATTTATCACGAATAATATGGCAAATATAATAGGAATGATTTTTAGATACCTCTCTTCACACTATCACTCGATTTAAATCGCGATTCCAATTTCCAAGTTTTTCATTCAAATGCCATAAGAAACTGATTATATTGGTTATGTAAACCAATTTATGTTACTAATTGCAAAAGTTCAATTCAATTTTGCATGAAATAGTACTTCTGTGCTAATATATTTTGTGGTAAAAGTCAGTATTATAATATTCATAATAAATACATACGCTTGTCTATACATAGCGTGTAAGTTATTGTATGTATGTAAAACTACATGTTACTATTAGAATACTAATTATATTTTTCTATGTGACACTTTCTATGGTAGCGGTAAAAGTTGGTTTTACCATTTATCTGTGCCAATGGAAATCAAAAAACTTTCTTCTCTTGAATTTTCCTTCTTTCTAACATTTCGATAACTGTAGAAAACTAAATCATATACAAGTCTAGCTTATTATAAAGATAGATTTGATTGTAAAGAACGAAAAAAGAAATGTTTGTAACAACAACATAACATCACGCCTGTATTCCCTGAAGAGGTAGGCACATATTGTATTACTATATATTGTATTATTACCTACATTACGCCAGTCATGTTTTAGGTCCTAATGAAATAAGGGGCGAGCCTATTGCCATCAACCGAGCACGAATCCAGACTTACCTAATGGAACAACCCAGTAACACTTTGCCCGACCCGGAATTCGAACCCAGTACCTCGTGCTCAGCAGTCGCGTTCAGCAACCACTAGACCAACAAGGCAGTCGTTTGTTATTGTTTGTACAATTGTTTATTATACAAGGTGTTAATTTATTCTCCTTGTTATTTCAGGTAGAAAAAGATCTAGATATATATTGCATAATATTAAGCTTATTATATCTATTCATTCGAGATAATAGTATTATAATTATATAACCGACAGAAAAACACTTTGAAAAATCTATTTGCGTTTCATACGTCGTCGTTGGCAGGGCTCAAGGTTAACAGGGGGCGTCACTTGAATAACTTCTACATCAATAAGTCCATGATCGAATCATTACTGTGGTGAATTCGCCAATTACGTCCCGTTGCGACAATAACATCCAATTGCACAGCGGTGGCCATGTTTGTCGACATTCAGGCTTCGTTAGCTCCTTCATTGTATACAACGTTCATTAATATACCTACGTGCTATCATGCTTGTGGTCTTTAAGCATCAAAATAACTGGTAGTTACTGCTATAAGCCACGGTTACCACCGCGCTCTGCCGGCTAAAGCGAAGGCCACACAGAGGTGTCCCATCAACAGCCGGAAGTCAACTGTTGTTGTTGAACAAAGGCCTCCCCCTCAGGTAAGAAGTGGGGAGGTTGACATAATCCCCACGCTTGGCGGCTTGGGGATCGCAGTATTGGTGGTGAAGTTACAGAAGACGCTTATGCCCGTGTTTTGGACTTACGACATCTACGGGAAGAAAGGGGGAGGTTCCGTCGTGGGTAAAAAGAAAAGAACTATAATTAACTTTTGAAAACAATAACTGGAAAATATGCTATGTTACATAATATTACAAAATATGTGGTTCAAAATAACATTCCCCCTGTATTTATAAAGTTGGATGACGCACCTCACTGGGTAACTTCGTTGAGTGTTATTTGAAATTATGCAAAGTTTTCTCACACGTCCGCCGCCGGGACGGAGAAAGAGATTGTCTCAACTAATTCATGTTTAATATCAGACAGGTTTCTCCAGACAAGCGGAAATTTCACTTGGTTAAATAATGGACAAAATGCTTTGTTTTCATATCATGCATCTTTAGAATAAGCTCACTGTTGAGTGTGCATAATGTATTATTTGTTAGGTGACGTCATAACTTTAAGGCTGGGTTGCACCAACTTACTTTAATATTACAGCACTGGTTAGGCAAAAAATGCATGGACTATTTGACAATTTGTTAGATGACGTCATAACAGTAACCATAACCGCCCAAACTTCGCTGGTTAAAGCTATTGTTTCAATATAACATTCGCAGATTTTAATATGACATTGACACTGGCAGCAAAATTTGTCAATTGATAGCGTCATGTGTTTTCGTCTAGTATTCCCATTTTTTTGTATGTTTTCGCCACTGATTTGGGGTACATAAGATCTCATTTGACTGGCAACCCCACTAAATTTAGCTATACCAAGGAATACGATGGTGCAACCCAGTCAATGTTAAATTCAGCGATAGTTGTTATCTACTATAATAACTTTCGTGAGTGTTATCCATATTATCTACTATATATACCGGTTGTACTCACGTCGATATTCGGGAATGCCCGACTAGTTTCGGACTCTAACGGAGCCCTTTCGCGGTTCGGCTCGCGACCCCGCCGCGTCACCTGCTCATGAATAAGGGCTCCGTTAGAGTCCGAAACTAGTCGGGCATTCCCGAATATCGACGTGAGTACAACCGGTATATATAGTAGATAATATAGTTGTTATCGTCAAATTGGACATAAACCATAACTTTGACCACTAATATCGTGCAACCCAGCATTCATATTCGAAATTTAAAGTTATGGTAAAATGTTTTTAACCTTGGCCTCTATAATAAACAAGTAAAAATATTGAATATTCATTTGTATGTTCGTAACTCGAAAACTGCTAATCCGATTGATGTATTCTTTGTATTAAGATTGAAATATCATTTAATGGGAAATGAAATAGTCGAATACGCAGTGCATGATAGGAGCGACATCTACTTTAAAAAAATACTTTTGCCATTCTTACTTTTTGCCTAGTTTTTTGTATACCTAAGGGATTAACTTGCTTTTACCTTCAAGGGTTATTTTAACTTGTAAAGCCTGTCGCACGCAGCCTCGTGGCGGTTATGTCGGAGTTCGTGATTGACGTCAAAGGTCCGTCACGCCTAGAAAATGAGAAATACTTTTACTATTTTTCGTCTGTGAAAGCATTTTATACAGTTACGGGTATTTTTTTAAAAGATAAGAAAATTGGTATCAAAGCTATTTACATTTTTATAAATATCTTGGAAAGTTTATTTTATTAAACTTATCTATATCTCCTTTGACCTGCAGTGGGACGATCATGGCTGAAATAAATAATAAATAAATAATATCTATATCTTGTTAGATACGTAATACGGTAAATATCTCATCTCACTAATATTATAAAAGCGAAGGTTTGTGAGTGAGTTTGTTACCTCTTCGCGCTCAAACGGGTAGACCGATTTTGATGAAATTTTATATGGAGGTAGCTGGTACCTTGAATTAACATATTGGCTACTTTTTATCCCGAAAAAATGTAGCGGGTAACAACGCAGGGCGCAGCTAGTCACCTATAAAATAATTTAATATTTATGTTCCTATAGCTTTATCAGATAATCAAATTTCAGGTGAAAACTACTTCATCCTTATAGTTTTAAGTTTACTCTTAGAAACGATAATAAATACGCTATCTTAAAATAACCATGAAAAGATTTCCATTGGCACAAATAACAGTCTTCTAATATTTTTGTAAAACAAAACAAATGTCTACACGACATGTAGTCTATGGTTTAGATTTTAATACATTATCTGTATATTTATAAGTACTTGTAACCATAGACTAATAAAACAGGTCTGCTTAGTTCTGGCATGAATTGACAGTTCGTGTGACAGATGACGTCATTTCTAGGGATGGAAGGAGCGTTAGAAACAGCTCTCAAACTGAAATATGACGTCACATGTCACGTCGCTTTGTTAGTAGCAGCCTTACCATGAACTCTTAAAGTAGGATACTTTATCTTGTGAAAGCGAGACACCGCATTACACTGTACGTTGTTCTCGCTTCCACATCGCAAAGTGTCCTGGTTTAAGAGTTCATGGTGAGGGAGCAGGTCCTGTTTTATTAGGCCATGATTGTAATTTGTAACTATAACAAACTGTCCCTTCGTTACTTACATTGTTCTGCAGTTTCTAAGTGTTTAGATAGGAAACTAATGGTAACGGGGTTTGTGCATTTCTTAATTAAATACCTTTTTTATCCATACTAAAATTATAAATGTGAAAGTAACTCTGTCTGCTTTCATGACTAAACTGCTGCGCGGATTTTGATGAAAGGCATTTTACGAACCGAGAAAGGAGGCTACTTAATGCGGGCAAAGCCGCGGGCAAAAGCTAGTAGTAGTAGTAAGGCACTGAAAAAACGAACAGCGGTCATTGATCTCATCATTTTATACAACTTTTAGTATAAGAGCAACGCAAACACGAAATTTCTATTAATTTTGTGATGTCCTAAATGTATAAAGAAATATATTATACATTTCGCCAACCCGCAGTGAGCTACCGTGGTGATCAATGCTCAATCCTTCTCTAAAGAGAAAAGGCCTATACCCTGCAGTGGGAGAGCTACAGGCCGATATTATTATTACTTCGTCTGGTTATCTAAATGTTTAGAACAGCTGCTTTTTTACGAGTGCAGTTTGAATTCCATAATTAAAAGATGTTATAAATTTAATTACGAGTTCAATGACTCTTTTCGTTCATTCATTCAATTCATTTTTTACGTTGAGTGTTCTTAACCTTAAAATAATATCGTACATTACCGATCTCCGTTATTCCGGCCACTAATTAAAAACCTACAGTTCCAAGGAAACATTATGAATTGTAATTCCAACGATATTTTCTTGTTATTATATTCTTTGCGAGTTTCAAGACGATTTAATTTTCTACCATTTTTAATATCAGTGTTGCTCTAACAAAATATAACTGGGATTGGGAGTTTCTGCAAATTCTTTCTAGCAAACGATAAAGATGTGTACCTGATTAGCGCAGTGGTTAAGCGATTGGACTGCTGCGCTAAGGGTTGCGGGTTCGATTCCCGCACGGGGCAAAACTTTGTGCGTACCACAGATGTTTGTCCCGAGTCTGGGTGTTTGTGTTTGTGATATTTCATGTTTGTGAAACGCACCCACGATACAGGAGAAATTCCTAGTGTGGGGCGACTTTTTTTTTTTTTTTTTTAAAAAAAAGAGAGAAAAACTAAAAATTATGTTCAGTACACTAACCCAAATTTCATTAAGGAAATAATAACAGCCTATAACTATCCCAATGCAGGGCAAAAGCCACTTCTCGAACAGAGAAGGATTGAGCATTAATAACCACGCTAGCTCACTGCGGGTTGGCGATTTCAGATAATTAAATACCGGTTTTCTCACGATGTTTTCCGTCAGCATTAGTCAGTGGTGACTAAGAATAACTAAGAAAGTATTTATTACATTGAAAAAGTCACATTAAAACTTGCCCGGGTTTAATACAAATCCGGTATGTTAACCATTAAGTTTAACTTTGTAATATTTTGCCGTGTTTAATTTGCTTTATCAGTCTTCATAATTATTAACACTACACTATTTCAGAATACAAATATAAAAAAGAATCGTGGTCATTATCCATTATAGGATTCTATAATCATTTTGGTTACGAGATTCACGATTCGAAAATGGAACTATATGAACAAATCTTTATACTCTGCACTTGAATATCAATGTGTGAAAGAATTAGTAAGTTGAGGTATCTTCGAGAGTGAATGAGACAGAAGTATTTATTGGTTTTCATTGAACCCATACAGGACATTATTATTCAGATGGCGAGGGATTTAACCTTCCTCTGACGTTATCGGCATCCATATTGTTCGAAATTTAAATTCAATCTCTAAATAGGTCACATTAAATACTTTTTCATCTCATATTGGCATATTAATGGGATATGTATAATGTTATTTTTATCCATGTGACTATTTAAAAAAAAGTTAAATTCTGGTTTTAATAGTTAACTCTTCTCCTTGTTTGTGCTTATACATCGCTGCCTACTCCTTCAAGGAATACAGGAGTAATATCATCTTAAGTTATCTCTATAATATATAAATAACAATGTAGGCGGTTTTCATTGTCGTCGGACCCACGTTTTTATGTATATCGGATTAAATTTTCACGATTTTCGGAGTCATGTTTTCATAGTTTTTGGATTAAAAAATGCATAAACCCCAACAATCCCTCCGAGGGAGATCGAGCTTTAAAAGTATCTACGAGGGCGGCGCGTGCGCATCCGTGCTCGCATGTTTCTTGTTGTGATAAGTGATTGTGCATTTCTCATGAACTGTCTTCAGACCCCTCTTTATTGAATGTTGTAAGTTGAGAACCATTCTGATTTCTGAGTTGTTTTTTTTTAATAAATTGATCCCAATATCATTATCAGCCTAAGTCAGTCCACAGCTGGACATAGGCCTCTCCTCCGGCCCGCTACTACGACCTTCGGAAATTAGTTTAAATAACGTTAATTTAGTAATATCGTCTAAAAGGAGAAGGATTTATTCAAATTGATATTGGAATTTTTTTTTTTCTTTTTTCAATTGACACGAGCGGGACTTAAACCCGCCACCTCTCAGTTAAAGCTGCGCCATGGTACGGCGACGGTCTACGACGGCGGGTTCTAGTCCCGCTCGTGTCCGTCACTTTCCAAATTTCCTTTATCAATTTAGATTCAAGCTTAGCATGGGTAACATACAAAAATTTCCAAAAGTCATGTATATTTTTATTATTTATTACAATGTATTTAGTTAAACCATCTTATTTTTTTAATGTTATCTTTTTGATTGTAATAACCATTTTTATTGCTGCTAAAGTAAGTTATTTTGATAAAAGTATTTTTTTTGACGTCTATTAAGTAGACACGTATGATTCCAGATAATTATCATCAGATAAATAAATATCTTTTCATTCATAAAGAGGGGGTCCCAAATCCATCAAAATGCACAAATTCACTGACATGTTAAGTTCATTTAATGTAAGTAACTTCTATATTTCTTGGCGTTGGTAGCTGATGGTGTTACTGTTGTAAGCTGCACATAGATACAGTCGACTTGTTACTCTCGTAATGGAAATCTGCCACCTGTCTCCCACCTCTTAGCCATAGTAAAGATCATACAGTAAGACAACTAAATGAAAATTCAGCTTCCATTTTTTTATATTTTTGTTTCAAACTTAGTTTGTGAATCATTTTCGGGTATATATGTGTACAGAATAAATAACACATACAGCCGCTCAGAGACATTTAATGCCGCGTTTTCGCTAGGCGACATTTGTCCCGCGACTTTGTTGCTCGGCGCGAAATTCACGTGTCCCCCGCGATGTCGCCCAACCTCGCCTGCGATGCACGGGTCGCGGGGCTTGTCGCCTGACATGTCAGGTTATTGTTGGGCGACATCTCCGCGACGTGTCCCCTAGGTAAAACGCGGCATAATGATTAATTATATCAAGGCAATCTTTACTTTGTGTTAGTGTAATTTATATTAAATACCAGGATTAGAATCTAATTACATGTCTAAAACGTACTGAAAATCAAGGTTTTCCATACATTTAGTGCTTGTCAATACACGAATCATGATGTGAAACTACTTTTGTTTCAAGTTGTTTTACCGTTTACTGTTTCCCATACCAAGGCTCATCGCAATTTCCCTTACATTGCTACAAACTTATCTATGCCGCTGACAGCGTCGCTAGTGGCGCTGTAATCGCATTGAAAATTGACATTTTGACAGTGATTACAATCTGTTGGACGTTAGTTCCAATTTTCGCCACCCGCACTATTAAGTTAGCTATATTGTAACACTAATATCTTCAGCTACCAACCCATGTTTTGTATAAATATATTCTCAAAGTCTGAATATTTCTTCTGTAAAATAACCTCTTTACTTTTTTGGTTAGACAGTGTCCTGTCTCTGTCTGTCGCACGATATTTGTGTAGTGCGTGAAAGGGATAGAACACTGTTTATGAGTAAAGGGGTATAGAGATATGAAGCTGTTGTGTTTATCATATAAATAAATCTGTGTAGATCACGTAGATTACTTTGTATACGTTCGTTCGATGTTTTGGTGAATTTCAAACTATTTATGTGATTATGATAGTTGCAAAATAAAATATTATGATAAAATGTATTCGTTTGTTTGATTTAAATAAGGCCTCTTTATTATTTTTATACCGAAACTATGCACTTATCTAGCCGGTAGAAGGACTTTAAAACGCTGACAAAACTACAAAATGCGGCCATATTATGTTAAAAAAAGAACACTTAATTCTAAAGGTAATTCAGATAAAAGATGGGTGATCAATATTTTTCGGGCTAAAAATTATCCCTAGGTTTGTGCCATACCATGTTACCATGAACTTTTAACGCGAGACAGTTTACGTTGTGAAAGCGAGACATCGCATCACTTCCACGTCTTAAACTGTCGCTTTAAGAGCTCATGGTAAGGGGGCTCGGTCCAGAATTATCTAAATACCAAGAATACCTAGATCCCTTAATTGAGAAAAAGAAAAAGTGTTTGTTTATAGAACCTATACTTACTGGTCCTCAGAGCCGAGAGTTCGGCTCGCGACTCTGCCGCGTAATCAGCCCATGAGTAAGGGCTCCGTTCAAGTTCGAAACTAGTCGGGCATTCCCGAATACACCCGTGAATATAACCGGAATATACAGTAAATAATATGGATAACACTCACGAAAGTTATCATAGTAAATGGTCCATTGACTAAAATTATTCCCGACTAACCAATCCCTTATTAAAATCACAAATTTTGAGACTCTTAAAGCCAGTCGATGGGGCTTCAGAAGTGGGCTGTACCATTGAAGCAGGCACTTCAGTCTACAACATTATTGACGCCGGTTACACGGCAATAACTTGAGACGTAACTTAGGCAGATCTATCAAGCGCACTTATAATTACATCAAACTTAAATTAAGTAAGTATTATAAATAGATATACAATTATTATTGACGGTTAATTTTTGGCCAAAGAATCAGCTTTGCCATTAAACGTGGCAGTTGCCAGTCTTTTGGGCACGTTACTTAGACATCGATGGTGATGAATATTATGGTGTTCTTTAAATGTTGATTAAATTCGAAAAATGATGGACACACGCTGGATTTTTAAATTTGTGTTAGATTTACGTTGTTAATAATCGTAAAGTGTATTATTTGCTAGCAATCTTTGTGTTCACCTAAGATTGCACTCGGCAAATGGGTAGGCCCACAAAGTGAGAAAGACAGAGCCATTTATTTCCGCAGAACACAGGTGTTATCTACTATATATACCGGTTGTACTCACGTTGATATTCGGGAATGCCCGACTAGTTTCGGACTCTAACGGAGCCCTTATTCATGAGCAGGTGACGCGGCGGGGTCGCGAGCCGAACTGACTCGCGACCTTCGGCTCGCGACCCCGCCGCGTCACCTGCTCATAACATGGATAACACTCACGAAAGTTATTATAGAACACAGGTGGTAGGAACCATATAATAATGAATGTAAAAGACTTACAAAAAACCTAGTCGATAAGCCAACCAAATAGAAGTCACGTGACTACTTTTTCCGTACAAAGAATGAGATGGAGACAAGTCTGAGTGCTGTTTATGATCGCTTAGTTCTCATTCTAAATGTCATTGCCGCAGATGCGCCCATAAAATGTTATGAGAATTTAATTAGGTTACACCGCAGGAGTCTTAATTGGACTCATTTATGGACAATAACTGTTTTATGATAGTAATTAATATTATTGTTGTTGTAGGCGGACTGTAAAAACATTTATTTTAACGAATTTAAGTATAGCTTACTTGATGGCTGTGAATGGCCTGCTGCTGCGACTGATTCCCGCACGGGGCAAAAAATTGTGTGAACCGCAGATGTTTGTCCCGAGTCTGGGTGTTGGTGTATGTGATATTTCATGTTTGTGAAACGCACCCACGAAACAGGAGAAATTTGTATTGTGGGGCGATGTTTAAAAAATTATTGCTATCAACCAGGCACAAATCCTAATGGAAAACCTAGTAACACTATGCCAGACCCGGGATTCGAACCCAGGACCTCGTGCTCAGCAGTCGCGCTTAGCAACCACTAGACCAACGAGGCAGTCTCTCGCAGCAATTTCTCTCCAATATGAAATATATAATGTATTAACGTCCTCATTGAAGTACATCTTAATCTTTAATCAATAAGCAGTACCTTTAAACAGCCAAATATTAGAGCATGTGTCGCCCGCAGCACGTGCCGATCTCACCAGCTTACTTGTTAAAACAATGAACGTGTCGCAACGTGTTTCGGATCGTGGTAACAAAATATTTGAACATAATTATGAGGAGACGTTCTACCAACTGAACGAGTTCGTGTCAAAGAATATATTGGTCACATTAGATGCTGAAGATTTATTTTAATATTGTAAGTGGAGAGGGGGCGGACCTGTGAAGGGACGCGGTGCAGCGTACGCAGAGCCCGCATCCCTCAACCTGAGGTAGCTAGGAGGTCACCCTGGGGTTGTAGCTGGTAAGACACCGATACCCCTCTGTACGCCCCAGGACAGAGGAAGTCCATAAGGATTTCCCCCCTTGAGGCTTTCCCCTTTCAGCCTGTTTCTGTGAGGTTTGTAAATATGAAGAATACAATTTTGATTAAAGGCAGAATACTTTCTTACTCCCACCAGGAGGACCAAAAATATCGTCAAAGTTGCGGGCAACCGGTGGATGCAAATGGCAAGTTGTCGATCATTGTGGCGTTCTTAAGGATGGCCTTTGTTCAACAGTGGACGTCTTGTGGCTGATGATGATGATGAATTTAACATTCTTGTTACTTGGTTCATTGGCCACAGTTACCCTTAAAATTCAGTGGTGACTGGTGGGAGGTAGAATATTAGAATAGGTATATCGCTTCAAGATAAAATTCGAGACTTTAAGTAGGTAGGTACATTGCTGTTGACCAAGCAGTTAGCCGGTATTTAAGACTAGTTTTGTATTGATTCGTATTGCTGTTACAGTTCCATATAAACTGAATTAAGTAATAAGGAAAGCTGAAAACCTCAAGTAAAGCTTTCTAATTAAAATACTAATTTACAATATTCGTAGAACTCAACAAAATAGTAAAGCATTTTTAGTATGTGTAATGTAATAAAAATTTCAATGTAGTTGAAGTTCAAGATCGCAAAAAATACCTCCGAACGATGAACAGCCCACTTACCATGAACGCTTAAAGCGGGACAGTTTACGTTGTGTAAACGAGACACCGTTTTAGACTACACGTAGTGGCGTCTCGCTTCCACATCTTAAACTTCCCAAGAAGTCAGTATTGCCCGTACTGGCTTCTTGGAAATTCAATTGCAGCTTGCAATACGAGGGTCAAACTGAAAGTTCTTAGAACTGGCCACTTATAAACAATATAATAAAAAAATAATTCTAAAATTTGAAAATAGAACTCTTTGCCAATATTACTGAGTATATATTTCATTAATTTGTCATTTGTTTTACGATTTGGCGGCAAATTGAAAATTGTCTGTGTCACGTCAACATGAATTTAACACGAGAAAATTTTCGTGCAATGATTTTTTATGACTTTCGATGTCATTTAAGTCAACAAGAAAGTTATGATAGACTACGATTGGCCTTTCACGATGAAGCCCCATCTCGTGCGACAGTTTACAACTGGTTTAATGAGTTTAAACGTGGTCGCACTAATCTCACTGATGATTTACATGAGGGACGGCCTTCTACGGCGACGACTGAAGATAACATCTGTGTTGTGCGGCGTATGATAGAGACTGACAAAAGAGTGACCTATCAGCAGATTCGGACAAGCTTAGGCATCGGTATGAGTCAAGTGCACAAAATCCTCCACGAACATTTAGCAGTCAGGAAGCTTTGCGCCCGGTGGATACCTCATAATTTGACTGAGGCTCAAAAACTCCATCGTGTGGATTGGTGCCGTAAAATGATTGAAAGATTTAACGGAGGTGACTCAAATGCTGTGTTCGACATACTAACAGGTGACGAAAGCTGGATTTACTGTTATGATCCTGAAACCAAAAGACAATCTGCTCAGTGGGTGTTTCCTTTCGAGAGGTTGCCAACTAAAGTGAAGAGAGATCGAAGTGCGGGAAAAAAAATGGTGGCCTCGTTCTTTGGAAGGATAGGTCATTTCGCAACAATTGTGTTAGAGGATCAAAAAACAGTTTCTGCAGAATGGTACACTACCAATTGTTTGCCACTTGTCTTGGAAAAAGTTCGAGAGAAACGACCTCGCAGTAGGATCCTCCTTCACCACGACAACGCCTCGTCGCACACCGCTAAGCGAACGATCGACTATTTGGCGACATCAAACGTTGAATTACTGGGTCACCCGCCGTATAGCCCCGACCTCGCCCCTTGTGATTTTTATTTATTTCCAAAAATTAAAGAAAAACTTAAAGGAAAGCGGTTTATGAATGCTGAAGAAGCGGTGGCTGCGTATCGCGATGCCATTGAAGAGAACCCTAAAGACGAGTGGGCAAAGTGCTTTTCCCAGTGGTTCCATCGCATGCAGCGGTGTATTGACGTGAATGGACAATATTTTGAAAAGATATAATAAAACTAATAACTGGCTAATGTAATCAGTTTTTGATTTTCTAAGAACTTTCAGTTTGACCCTCGTATTAATTAAAGACCACGTCTGGGGTACGACACTACGTAATGGTTTGGCATTCACTGGTAGACAAAAGCGTGTCTTAATGATCCACAGAGCAAATATAAACGCGAAACGTACCTTAGTTCTATTAAAAAGTATGTTCTTACGATTTTCGACCTTATGATGCTTGGAACCAAATTTAAGTACCTATCGGTTAGGTTTTTGGCATAGAAACTGATGTACTATAATAACTTTCGTGAGTGTTATCCATATTATCTACTATATATACCGGTTATACTCACGTCGATATTCGGGAATGCCCGACTAGTTCGGCTCGCGACCCCGCCGCGTCACCTACTCATGAATAAGGGCTCCATTAGAGTCCGAAACTAGTCGGGCATTCCCTAATATCGACGTGAGTATAACCGGTATATATAGTACCTACATAATATAGAAACTGATGTTCTTGATTCGAAACGACAAAATGATTCGACGACCTGATTGGCGCAGTGGCTATGTGATTAGACTGGTACGCTAAGGGTTGCGGGTTCGATTCCCGCACGGGACAAAAATTGTGTGATCCGTTAAATCCGGAATGTTATCTCTTAGCATTTTTACATGTCCTTCAATAGTACTCACTACGAAATATTGGCTTTAAATGTGCTGCATTCTATAATACCTTGCTGGATTCGCAGCCATTTTGAATATGCTGGTTGGAAAGGAATCTCTTTCTGCAGTACGGTTACGTCGCATTGAGAGAATATTCTTTGTATTCTCTCAATGCGTTCACGATATGGCGGGGCACTGAATAGCTTCAAAGCATCCCTATGATATGCATGAATATAAATTTATTGCTTCGACTGCCTCGTTAGACTAAGATCTGGCCGGTAAGCTCAACTACTGAGCTGGAGGCCTTGGGTCGCGCAAAGTGTTAATGGGGTTTTCCAGTAATTCCAGATTTGTGCCCGGTTGATGGCAATATGCTCGGCCCTATTTTGGCATATATATTTGGACCGACATAGCTGGCAATATGTGGGTGTACTATATTGTGGGTGCATTTTTTAGAGCAGTAGTGTCTTGGAGTTATTGGTTAATGGTGTCAACTACCCTATTGTATACTTGTACAATTGCCTTTAGTGGGTTCGAAGGGAATTATAGTTTGCCAAATTCTACTAATACATATTATAAACGCGAAAGTTTGTAAGTATGGATGGATGTAATGAAATTTCATATGGAGGTAGCTGACACCCTGAATTAACACATAGGCTACTTTTACCCCGAAAAAATGTAGCGGGTAACACCGCGGGGCGCAGCTAGTGCTTATATAAATATGTTGCGTCGCTTGCGAGTTTACAGGAGAGAACTCATGGTAGAGGCTAAGTTTGTAACGGTCTACTATCACTGGCGAATAGACAATGGTCGTCTGCAACGATCTCTCATCTTCAATGCCTCCTTTGTTCTTCATAGCACTTTAATTATAACCCACAATACAACAAAACTGTCTCGTTAAAAACATCTATGGCGTTTCTCATTTGTCTTTGTTTTGAAAAAGGTTTTATTCAATGCTTTGTTTTTTTCTTAAGTATGTTTGCATTTAACCCTTTCGCTGTCTAGTGCACTACATTGGTACACATTCTTTGTTTTATTATTATTTATTTATTTATTATGTATTTAAAAAATAAAACTTATCCCTACCATCTTATCGACAGACCAATCTCTACATTGCGGTACGCTCAGATTCCATGTGACTTAAGTTTTTGGTTAATATTGAGCAAATTTACTATCGAAGTCACACTAATATTATAAAGGCGAAAGCTTGTGAGTGTGCTTGTGTGTTTGTATGTTTGCTACCTCTACACGCTTAAACGGCTGGACCGATTTTGATGAAATTTCATATGGAGTTAGCTGACACCCTGGATTAACACATAGGCTACCTTTTATCCCGAAAAAATGTAGCGGGTAACATCGCCGGGCGCAGCTAGTTTTAATATATGGGTATTACACAGTACTCCGCTGTGCATATGGATACAAGAATAAAGTTCAAACAAAATTGAAGACCTGATTAGCGCAGTGGCTAAGCGATTGGACTGCTGCGATAAGGGTTGCGGGTTCGATTCCCGCACGGGGCAAAACTTTGTGCGAACCACAGATGTTTGTCCCGAGTCTGGGTGTCTGTGTTTGTGATAGTTCATGTTTGTGAAACGCACCCACGATACAGGAGATATTCCTAGTGTGGGGAAACGTTTTTTAAAAAAAAAAAATAGGAACTATTACCTCTCAGTCACTGACAGGCCATTTAACCAAAAAAGAAATCATTTTCCACCCTAAAAAGCTTGTCAACATTGACAAGAAAATACACCACAACAACACATATAATATTGATAGATCGTTACTTCATATCGGTGTACTCAACCACTATAAAGTTCCAGCAAACTAATGTTTTCCCACCGAAAGAGATTGATAGGCTGTCGCTAAACTATGGGAGCGACTCACGCAATACTACAAGATTTTCTGCCCAAACCTGGTGGCCTATCTTACTACTAAAATTTATCACAACGGGAGACCAGGTTATAGCGGTTGTTTTCAAGCCCGACCTTGGTATGACACTGACTGTGGACTTAGTTGTAGGAATAGGTAAAAGGAAATTTGTATATCAGCGGTTGGGGTCACGGCTTTGAGGTCAACGGACGCGTTGTACTGGTGAATTTTGAACCTAATATTGTGGTAATATTAACTTTACATGTATTCCCCGAAGGGGTAAGCAGAGGTGCACATATAGTACACCCACATTTCGCCAGTTATGTTTTAGGTCCCAATGTAATAGGGGGCGAGCCTATTGCCATCAAACGGGCACAAATCCAGACTCCGTGCTGTCCTATAATATTGAGGCAACTAATAAAATAAATGATGATTTGATAAATATACAAATCGCTGATATCTTTTCTCTCTCGTCTCATTTTACGTACCTAACAAATGACAGTCATCACCATCAGCCGGAAGACGTTCACCGTTGAGCAAAGGCCTCCCCCTTAAAAAAGGGGGGTGGAAAAGGATATTTCAGACTCTAAAAGTATAAGGTATTACTTGTTTGTATGGATACGAGTAGAAGGATTTCCTTCATATTTTGCAAGTGTAAGGATATCCTGTATTTTTTTAATACAGCGCATTGATTTAAATCATAGAAACATCAATGATCTAAGAATATTAAAAAAAAAACTATTTAATGGTATGTTAAAAAAATTATGTTCAGCTACCTATAATGCTGACTGTATCTGTCTACCCATTAATATTTTCTACCCATCAGGCCATCACTAGTCGTGACCTTATGACATGAGCCAGGAACACATTCTCTCAACGAACACACTTTACTGAACCTATATACCTGAGTATTTCTAATATAGCATGTACACATAGATGGATATTCACGATTCCGGACTTTTTTTTTTTTTTTTTTTTTTCTCTATATTTATTAAAGGACTTTTATACAATGGTACATGTCAGTCCTATCATACCTTATAATTAAAATTTAACAAATAAAACGTAACAGAGCAAACTTAAATGTACTTAAAGCAGCGTCTGAGTTGGGTGTCGACAATATGTAGTGGAACATACCCGTGTCGTATGTATTCAGATGCAGTTCTCTTAGTAGGACTTCCCGATCAGACTGAAATCTGACACACTCCGTCAATAAGTGTACTACGTCTTCAGGTGTTCCACACACCTCGCAGTTAGGCGAATTAGTTTTTTTCATTAAAAATCCAAACTTATTGAGCGGCATGTGTCCAGACCTCAGTCTGTGAGCAATCACTACCAGTCTTCTGTGTAGTTTCGTGTTACAAAACCAAGGTACATGAGGAGGTTCTGATACTATTGACTTGTACCATATTCCTTTATCTCGTGATCTTTCGTTAAAATATTCATTCCAAAGTTCGTAACATCTATTTTTGTATTTCGGCAGTAGTTCTGTATAATAAGTCCCCATACTTATTTCCTCTCCCTCCAAGATACCCAACTTAGCCAACCGATCAGCCTCCTCATTACCCTTTAAACCTATATGTGAAGGAACCCATTGCAATTTCAGATTAATGCCACTATTAATTAAGGTGTTTATTTTACTAAGGATGTCATAAGCTATAGCTACACCTCTGTCTCCAGAGGCGCAGCGAGCTATATGTTGGAGTGCGCTTTTACTGTCTACGCAGATTAACACTTTATTATGCGATATAGTTTGAATATAAGTAAGTGCTTCTGAAATTGCAAGGAGCTCCAAAGACATTACCGACATATGGCTATTTACTTTAAAGCAAGTATTAAAGTCTGGTTTTAATGGGTCATAATAAGAAGCCCCTCTACCCTCAGCACTTTTAGATCCATCGGTATAAATTATATAATAGTCATTATAGTTATCTTGTAGTTCCTTTAAAGTTTCTGCTTTCAATAAATTTATATCATATGTTTTTTTTGGTTTTCTTATTGTATCTAAATTTACTTTGATTGTATTCTGAATATCAATATTAGTGACCCATATATCTAATGAGAACATTTTTAAGATTAATGACGACTGTACATTTTCTACCTTAACTTCCTCCAGAGTGCTCACTAGTAGAGGAATTTTCTTATTTGACCAATAACTTGAGTATCTGTTTTCTGCTAGTTCTGACAACAATTTAATTGTAACATTATTAGACAATGATTGAGACTTAAGACAATATTTAAAAGCTAACCACCTACGTCTCACATGCAGTGGAGGAACACAGAGCTCACATTCCATTACGTGAATTGGTGTGCTTCTTATGAAGCTGCCTACAACTCTTAATGCCTGGTTTTGTACTTTGACTAATTTGTATATATTTGATTTAGCACTATTGTCGTATAAAAAGCAGCCGTAATCTAACCTACTTCTTATTAACGCAATGTATAGTCTACGTACGTGTGTCTGGTGTATCCCCCAGGAAGAGCTAGTCAGAATTTTAAGCAAATTAATTAGTTTCTGAACTTTTTCGACAACCTCGTTAATGTGTTTACCCCATCGTAATGCCTTGTCTAACCAAACACCTAAATACTTGTAAGTATCGACCTTTTCTATTTGAATATTATTGACTATAAGTTGTATTTGTTGATGTCTAAAACCTCTACTAAAAACACAATATTTAGATTTACTAATAGATAATTCTAAACCTAATTCATCCAATAAAGCAATGAACACATTTAGCGCATTTTGGATTTTATTCCGGCCTTCTACTATATTTTTGTTAGTTGTATATAATACGAAGTCGTCTGCGTATTGGCATGCAAACACATCAACAATATCACGAAGAAACTTATGCGTAGCTAAGTTAAAAAGTAACGGTGAAATAGGATCCCCTTGGGCTAAGCCCTTTCTAGCATATCTAATTGTATCAATTTCATTCTCGGATTCATTAGCAACTTTTAGATGACGTTCGCTAAGGAAGTTCCATAAATATTGGCATATATGTTTACCAACGTTAAAGCTGTCAAGAAATGTTAATAATTTGTCTATTAATATATTATTATATGCACTTTTAATATCTAGAAAACAGGCAAGGGTTGAACTATTATTTGAGAATCCTATTTGAATTTGTGTGACTAAACGGGTTAAACAATCTAGGCTAGATTGTCCTCTCCTGAAACCTGTTGTATATGGTGATAAGATCTCTTTCCTTTCTACAAACCACTCAAGTCTCTTGGCTAACATCAAATGGAATATTTTACAAGTGCACACCATCAAAGATATAGGTCTTGGTTTACTATTAATATCACCAGACTTTGGTATGGGGATAACTCGTATTTCACGCCATTGCATTGGAACTACACCTGAATTAAAAATGGTATTATAAATTTTAAGAAGATATATTTTGGCTACCGTTGGTAAATGTAAGATCATAGAGTATGTAATTTTGTCTTCACCCGGCGCAGTATCTTTTTTTTTAAGGCAGTGGTTCATTTCCTGTAACGTAAAATTAGATTCTAATATAATATTATTAGACGTAAATACTGGCATAGGAGGAACTACATAATCGGGCGCAAGATCACGTAACATCTCCTTTCTTGATTCCTGAGAACAGGGAGTCCTAGGTTTCTTGTACCCCTTCACCCATCGCAGCCGTTGCCACATGTCTGAAGCTGATACATTATAATTAATACTATCACAAAATTTCTTATAGTCCTTTGATTTAGCTCTTTTAATTGACTGTTTTGCCTTTAAGTTTTTTTCCTCAAGTAATGAAAGATTCAAGGGTGTTGGGTTTTTTCTAAAGTTACTCAGTGCTATTCGACGTTCGGCAACTAATTTAGAAATATCTGGACTCCAATATCCCTTCGGTCTAAACTTATTTCCCGGAATGTTACAGGTTTTTATTATAGGAATATTCTCATCGGCTGCCCTGTTGACTTGACATGTAAAATTGTTATACATATTTTGAACATCGTCGTCCTCCTCTACGCAACTCCCAGAAAAACAATTAGAAAGATGGTTTTTGTAACCATTCCAGTCAGCCAATTTGTAGTTACGTTTTTTATTAATATGGATATCTTCACTGTACTTAACTTTAAATTTAACAAACAAGTGGTCACTTCCTAAATTTTCGTTCATAACGTACCAATCAAAATTAATAGCTATATCTACAGACGCAAATGTAATGTCAGGAGAAGACCTTTGTACATTATTATTCACTAATTTAATCCTAGTAGGTTGACCAGTATTAAGAGAGGTGAAGCCATATTCTAAAGCCGATTCAAAGATTTGCTTACCTCTACTATCATTTTTGTAAGACCAGTTTGTATGATGAGCGTTAAAATCTCCCGCTATCACACATTTGTTAGGAAACATAGAGAAAATATAATCCCAATCCGATTGCGTCGTAGGCACGGAACTAGGACAGTATATTAAAATTATATATTCAATATAACTACAGTTATTTATCCTTATACACAGTAGCTCGATCCCTGCATTATTTACATTTACTTGTACCATTTGAGCGCTCAATGACTTGTGTACTACAATAGCTACGCCGCCATACGAATCATCCCTATCACGCCTGTAGGTATTGTATTGGTTAAGATTGACGCTTATTTCCTCTCCCAGCCAAGTTTCACTAATCAACGCTATATGTATTTTTTCTTGTATTAATAAACAGCTAAATTCTTCTAACTTAGGTCGTAAGCTCTGTGCATTCCACTGTATAAAGTTCAAGTTAATACATTTATGTGAACAAGCCATTATTAAACAATGTAATTATTTTACTACAAACATCTCCTTCTAGTAATAACTTCCAAATCAATTGATAGCACTCGTTAAAAATAACACTACATAATAACTTAACTTTGACCTCAAAACTACTTTCGGATAACCACACTTCTTTCACTTTAAGTAATAACCTTTTTAATAACCTTTTAAAATCCACACTACTCTTCGCAGGTTTCTCTTTTTTTTGCATTTTTTCCTGCTGTACGCACGACTCCTCATTGTTTTGGGATGTAGAACGCTGTGCTAACTTACGTCTTCTCCTGTTTTTTTTCTGAGAAGATTGACCTAATATTAGTGAATCTTCTGAATCTTCTGCACTTGGTGCGCCATAATCCTCGCTGTCTATAATACGTTGACTGTCTTGTATCGGAATACAGTTATCTTGTTGCGTCTTGGTAATTAAAACGTCCCTGTACGATGTCTTTTCATTTACAATATTATGTGCTGACACGCATACCTTTTCGTCATAACTTTTTTGTTCTACTTGATCAGTACCTTTTTCCAAGTATAAAGATAGGGCCTTTCTATATGTACAGTTCTTCTCGCACATAATTTTTCTAACCTTTTTTTCTTTAAAAAAAATAGGACATGCCTTGTCCAGAGCCATATGTGGGCGCCTACAATTTATACATTTATAATTGATAGTATCACAGTTTTTATGGTTTCCTCCGCATTTCGGGCAACGTAATGTCTTAGTTGGGCATGATTTTATTAGGTGCCCAAAGCGCCAACACCCGGAACATTGTGACACAGGGAACATGTATGGTTCCACTTTGAATCTACATCCGTACATGAACACATAAGAGGGCAAAGCGGCACTTTTAAAACACAGGCGTATACTTTCGCTATCTACCCATTCTCCGGACGTATTAAGTCGTTTTAGTCTTCTAACAGTGACAACCTCATATCCACATTCTAAGCTCTGTTGAATCTCTCCTAAGTCTATCTCCAAGTCTATTTGTTTGACCACTCCGTAAGATAGATTAACTTCGTCCACGAATTGACATCTATATCCCAAAGTAAGAATATTTCGACAATTAACTAGTTTCTCTGCACTCTTCCTGTCTTCAAATTGTATCAGAGCTTTATAGGCATTTTTATATTTAATTTTAATTATGTTTATAATGTTTTCTGACCTTAATAACTTCGCCAAGCCGAATTGTTTAGGTAACGTTACTTCCTGCCCCGTAATACTAACTATAAACATCTCCGATTGTAAGTCGTCTTCCTCTTTTTCAATACTGTGAGATTGTCTAGATAATCTCCTTGCTAATTTTTTATTTGTACTTCTAACAGTTATAAATCCGTCGTCGTCTTCTATTATCTCCTGACTATCATCTCTACCTCTTTTCACTGGGACCCTCTGGAACTCAATCAAACTAATATTCTTCCTCGTAGTACATGTATTAAGTTGGTGCTCCCTTTCTTTATCTAACTCTTCCTCTAAGTCATTACTCTCCCTCAATTCACTGATCTTTTCAGGCATGTCATCCATTATCAGTAATCATTAGGTATAATACTTATGTATTACCTGATTTCGGGGGCTAAATAATATGTATATATCCTAGTTGTATATTATCTTAGCCAGTTGCGTATGCGCGCAATTAAAGAAAGTAATCTAAGACTAAGTAAAATTGCAGCTGTTTTCTATATTAACTAGAATGTTTAAAATATACCTATATCCATTGCATTCGCGATGCGTCGGGCCGCACTCGGTCAGGTGCGCGCGTAATTCTTGGAATCCGCCGCGCGCCGTCCTTCGTAATAGATGTAACAAGGACGAATTATTTTTTTTTTCGCGTCCTGTCTCTTTTCCCCGAGGTGGTGAGGGGCCTACCTCAGCTCACGACTCCGCGAATATTATTTACGATTTAAATTTTGTTGTTTTGCACTGCACTCCATTATAGTTTTAATCACATAGACTTATGGGTTATACTTCCATGCCAATTTATGCCTATTTTATGGAATAGAATGACACATGCACTCCTCGATAACTCTGACTCGACACTGGATTCCGGACTTATTTTTGGGTATTTCCCTTGAGTTTCATATCACTTAGGCCTCGTCGTACGTAGCCCCGGGCCGGGCAAATACTTCTTAGAATTCCTAAATAGAATATCTATGTTCTGCTTCGAAAACATCTGTTTTAGATCTAATAACATTAGAGATTCTGGAGGAGGGGGGGGGGGGGGTTGAAAGATGGCCGATACAGTGTCTCAGTTCGGTTGCGAGATCGAGTTTCTCGTGTCCATCATTTTTCAAATTGCCTTTATTTTAAACTTACTGCGCCCCTAACCCTAACTGCCTCGTTGGTCTAGTGGTTGCTAAGCGCGACTGCTGAGCACGAGGTCCTGGGTTCGAATCCCGGGTCGGGCAAAGTGTTACTGGGTTTTTCCATTAGGTAATTCTCAGTAGCAGCACGGAGTCTGGATTTGTGCCCGGTTGATGGCAATAGCCTCGCCCCCTATTACATTGGTACCTAAAACATAACTGGCGAAATGTGGGTGTGCTATAAGTGCACCTCTGCCTACCTCTTCGGGGAATACAGGCGTGATGTTATGTTAAGAATTACGTTGTTGTTGTTAGCCAATAGGCCGGGGTATCAATAGCTCCCTTATTTCCCCAACGGCTGGGCTTACTTATATTCTTTCATGACGTAAGCAAATATATGGAGTGTCGATCTAAAATTAACTTTATAAGCGAAAATTAATGCGGAGATTCTGGGTTAATTCATTAGACTTATGACGTAAAGAGAATTAATGACGAGTTAAGTTCATATTATAATTAGAATCGTCGGTATTCTACACTAGCTATTGATCGTGGGTTCGCTCCTGCGGTCTGTCTAACGGAGCTTGCTTATTTTAAGATTTATAAAACAGTATATTAATTCGATAATTATTACCTAAAATATTTCTTTTCTATAGAGGTAGATAGATAGATTACTATATTGTAATTATATGGTATCGAAATCCGTGGTCTCTGCCTACCCCTCTGGAAAATAGGCGTGAATTTATGTGTTGTATCTCAATGGAAAAGTCGTCAATTCGTCCGTTGCTTAGACTAAAAGCACCACGACTAAACATGACCCGCGCAATATGGGTTTATTGACCTAATAAAAGACGTCTAGTGGTCGCTAAGCAGGACTGCTGAGCGTGAGTTGCTGGGTTTGAATTCCGGGTCGGGCAAAGTGTTTCCTAGTTTTTCCATTCGGAATTTCTCAGTAGCAAGAGGTCTAGAATTGTACACGGTTGATGGCAATAGGCTTGCCTCTTATTAAATTGACATAACTGGAGAAATGTGGGAGTACTCTGTTAATAATTTTAATATAGTAGGTACCCCTCTGCCTACCCCTTCGGGTAATACAAGCGTTATGTTATGTTTAAAGGACATCTCTGTCTACCTTTTCAAGGATTACAAGTACTATTATATAATATATAGTATATATTATATAATAGTATACTACTATAGGTATATATTATATACCTATAGTAGACGATCTATTGTGTGACGGCCGAATTTTGGTTTGAATTAGATTTACCAATTTCAATGACAGGGTTCTACGAAGCAAATTGATAACAATATGGGACGGCAGATTATAATGGATGCGAGGGCTAATCATAGAGGCTTATAACGTCTTCGGGGGTACTCGGGTTTCTTAATATGTAAACGTACATACACATAGGTATATGACTGAAATATTAGTTGTGTATCTTCCGTTAATAAAGGAATATTAATGCACTGTTTTTGAGATGTAAGGCTGGATTTGCGTGCACCTATTTACTTTCTACGAGACAGACTAAAACCATCGTGATAATTCCCGGATTTGATAGTCTCAAAATTTTAAACTATCACGTTGCTCTGTCTACCCCTTCGGGGAATATAGGCGAGTTGTGTTATGTTTATGTTATGTTTTCTACACATCTTACTGTGGATCAGTAAGCATCCTATGTAGCACATGTTAAGAGACAAACATTTATTTAAGTTATAGTTTCAAATTATAGAAACGTCCAAATGATGATCTGAGAATATTAAAGACTTTTACCATATAAGAAGTTGTTTTAACTAATGTTATATTAAAATGTGTGTGTGTAATATATGTTCTATGTGTGTGTGTAGAAGTGGTATAATGGTATGGTTCCCCTTCTCACTCTAAAAAAACAATGACTTACTACCAACAATGTTCATACATAAAGTCACGCCTGTTTCCCTGAGCGGTAGGCAGAGACCACGGATTTCCATTTGCTACGATCCTGGCATACTTCTTTTGCTTTATTCACACGCATCACATTCCTCATACACGCACGTCGGTTGAGGGTACTCCTTATGTTCAACAATAAATAAACCCGCTTTCAATAAAGTGCAGCACACAACATTGACATACTCGAAGCACTTAATTTCACCGGAGCCGCAACGACCCGTCCTTGAACTATCCGCGATAAAAACAAATGCCTGCCATACGTGCGAACCACAGATGTTTGTCCCGAGTCTGGGTGTTTGTGTATGTGAATATTTCATGTTTGTGAAACGCACCTACGATACAGAAGAAATTCCTAGTGTGAGGCGACGTTTTTTTTTTAAAAAAAAACATAACATAACATCACGCCTGTATTCCCCGAAGGTGTAGGCAGAGGTGCACATATAGTACACCCACATTCCGCCAGTTATGTTTTAGGTACCAATATAATAGGGGGCGAGCTTGCCTTCAACCGGGCACAAATCCAGACTCCGTGCTGCTACTGAGAATTACCTAATGGAAAAACCCAGTAACACTTTGCCCGACCCGGGATTCGAACCCAGGACCTGGTGCTCAGCAGTCGCGCTTAGCAACCACTAGACCAACGAGGCAGTCGTAAAAAGAAAAAAAGCAACAAATAACTTTACACAGGGGATCAAAACAACAGAATAGATGCATATACCTACGTTGTTTCAGATATCGTTCGCCAGTGAAATAAAACACAAATCAAAATGTTACACGTATTTTGCAATTCTTTTTTTATTATGTGATATCTCGAGGACTTGTTTGACGGAGTCGTTACGCGATTGGAGTGCTGCGCTAAGGGTTGCGGGTTCGATTCCCTTTTTTTCGGAAAAGATTTATGTAGTAATATGTATATGACGTAACCGGACAAAGGCGAGACTGCATGAGCTTCCAGATAGGCGGTTCGATTCCCGCGCGAGACAAAAATTTGAGCGATCCGCAGATGCTCCCGGGTTTGGGTGGAGAAAACCCCTACCCACCTCTTCGAGGGTTACAGATTAATTATATGCGTATAGTGTATACATTTTTAACCCTAAAGGTTTGTTCCCACTTGTAGCATTTTAACGAACACTCCTCCGTGACTAACAAAGTGGGGTCGTATCCAACTCCCGAGGAAAGGGTGTTACGGACGATGTTACATGTGTAGACGCACCTTATGATTACAATATACGACGACCTGATTAGCGCAGTGGCTAAGCGATTGGACCGCTGCGCTAAGGGTTGCGGGTTCGATTCCCGCACGGGGCAAAACTTTGTGCGAACCACAGATGTTTGTCCCGAGTCTGGGTGTTTGTGTATGTGAATATGTCATTTCAAACGCACCTACGATACAGGAGAAATTCCTAGAGTGGGGCGACGTTTTTATAAAAAAGAAAGAAATATATACTCCACAGGTTGCCTAATCTGCCCCCTTACCACGAACTCTTAAAGCAGGACAGTTTATATTGTTCAAGTGAGCGGCGTCTCGCTTCCGCATCGTGAGCTGTCCTGTTTGAAGAGTTGTTAGTACGGGGCCTGTTTCGATACTAAGCCTTCACGATTCAGGCATTTCAGACGATATGGGACGGTAAGATAAGCAAAGCTATTGATATTATGTTATTGTTTTATAGACTTTATCTATGTACTGATAAATGGGTATAGTATAGCCGAATATTAACAATATCGGCGATCCAATGATTGCCTATTTTCTGTGGAGGAATTATTTGGTTATTAATTATACTCATGTCGTGTGGAAGGTTTTGTTATTAGTTTTCTAGGTTATTAAAACTATATAGCTAGGTACTTATCATGTTTATATTTATAAGTTTTTAGGTTTCTGCGGTTTGTATACATCAAACAATAAGAGTTAACAGTCAACCCGTGACCACGGCCTTTGGAAGTCGGCCGAAACGTAGGTAGGCTGACGTTTTCTCCTTAATTAAAAATCTTACGACCAGATTGGCGCATTGGCTAAGCGGTTAGACTGCTGCGCTAAAGGTTGCGGGTTCGATTCCCGCACAAGGCAAAACTTTGTGCGAACCACTGATGTTTGTGAAACGTATTTACGATACAGGAGATATTCCTAGTGGGGCGACGTTTAAAGAAAAATAAAGCTTAATTGTGGATTGAGAATGAATTTCACCTTCGACGAGCGAAAGCGCGGGCGGCGTTTTGTTTTTTTTTAATGATATCATCTTTACCTTCATTTCTTCAATCATCACGCTCCTGATAGGTGGCCAGTCTATTGCCACTCATTAGGTCCATAGTAAAAGAGTTATTGACTGTACTAAACTGCCATTATTCCTCGTCTTTCCTTAATTACGGAACAATGTAATACAGTGCCGTCAGATAAGGTTAATCACAAAGCATAGTTGACCTGCGATGCGGGCCGCATTCCTTTGATGTTGGTACTAGCGATTACTCCTGGCTTTGCTTGCCAGATACATAAACAATTTAGTTAGATGCTTATTAATAGATCCTTACGCAAAAGGCTGCAATCTCATTAAAAGTGCATTTTTGTGTCAAATGGCCTTAACTTTTTAAGACTTTTCTGGATTTTTTGATAGCCGAGTGGTATGACCGTTGGATAGCCAAAGGTTGTAAGTTCAAACCACGGCACGCACCAATGTCTTTTCGAATTCATGTGCGTGTTATAAATTAGTTATCAGCTAAAAACGGTGGACGTCTTCTGGCTGTTGATGAATACTAAGTAAACATTTCGACTAAAACCTTTACTGTTCGTTTAACTTTAAGTTATAATTAAGTGTCTCTTAAGTACTGTGTAAGACGGTTAAAAAGTGAGGTATGAGAAGGGAAAGAAAAAGCAAATTTTTCCCTTTAACCGACTCTCATCTCATAGACCGGAGATGTTACAAAACCTAAGTTCTGAGTACCCTAAACCAACGAAAATGTATGAAGAATACGATGGAAGTGAATGGGGAGAAAGAAACATGTACATGTCAGGGTCGTAGCAAATGGAAATTGTGGTACAGTAAATAGACTATACCACGGAGTCCCATTTGCTTCGACCTTCAGGACTTCCATTAAATACCACAAACTCTTCCTCTCATCCTAGTGAGGTTTGGCATATAATAACTATACATAAAGTCAATATATTTCCCAATAGGCTGACTATAATTATCTACGTGACTGAAAAATAAAACCAAAATGTCAGCTACAAACTTATCCGGCTCATTCCGGATTAAGCCGGTTAAAATTTAATTCCGCCGCGTCTTTATTAGATTTGCGCCCTTGGAGACGATGTCGTTATATAAACTATATTTATTTTTTCTATTTATATTTAGTACATTGATTGTATTAAAAAATTGCCTTTTTATTAACTTTTTGGTATCCCGCCTAGAATTGATCACACTTTTTCCTCCCGTGAATGTGGTAAGAGGCGACTAAGGGAAAATCTAGAAGACGGGCAGCTGCGTTATAACTTCACTACTACTTCAATCCCCAATCCACTCGCTAAGGGATTATGTCAACCCCCCCTTTACCTAAGAGGGAAGCATTTATTTAACGGTGGAAGTCTTCAGACTGATGATGAGAAAAATTCAGCTTTAGGCCACTAGCTGCTAAAAGTAGCCTATGTATTTAATCCAGAGTGTCAGCTACCTCCATATGAAATTTCATCAGAATAGGTCCAGCCGTTCGAGCGTGAAAAGGTAACAAACATACAAACACTTACAAACTTTCGCCTTTGTAATATTAGTGTGATAGCATGCTATGTTTTATAGCTAATTTGTACACATCTAACTACACCACAGTTTCTGTATGTAAACATTGACTCGTATATTTTGTGTCGTGTCAAAACCATTGAGGTCTCGTCAAAAACTACACAAAGCTTCGCAAACTGTGTGTAACTAACACGCGTGTTGTCGCGAAAGCTCGGAACCAGACACTTTGTACTGATGGTTTGTGACGGTGGAATAATAGGCATAGTAGGTTTTTATTTTCAGATTTATTTTATACACTACTAGCTTTTATATAATAACAGCCTATAACTGTCCCACTGCAGGGCAAGGGCCTCTTCTCGTATGGAGAAGGATTGAGCATTTGATCACCACGCTAGCTCACTGCGGGTTGGCGATTTCCGCCTGCGGTACGTAGCCCATGTCCTTTCTCGGCTCTTAAGCTTTCTATCTACCAAATTTCATCAAAATCCGTCCAGCGGTTTAGTAGTGAAGCCGTAACAGAAAAACAGACAGACGGAGTTACTTTCACATTTATAATATTAGTATGTTAATTGTAGTTTTTTTCTTTTTGAAAAAAAGAAAACGTCGCCCACACTAGGAATTTCTCCTGTGTCGTGGGTGCGTTTCACAAACATGAAATATCACGTACACAAACACCCGGACTCGGGACAAACATCTGTGGTTCGCACAAAGTTTTGCCCTGGCGGGAATCGAACCCGCAACCCTTAGCACAGCAGTCCAAACGCTTAGCCACTGCGCTAATCAGGTCGTCGTAGTTATAGTAATATTATATTATTATGTGAATATATATTCCGATTTTCCAAGTATTCCAAGGTGTTTCTATACACCTATGTAAATATAAAAGGCATTTTCTGGAATTTCTCAAATACAGCCATAACTAAGTTACAATTACTTCTGAATACAAAGCTGAACGTAGTAACTCAATATCATGTTACAACAGGCTAACAAACAGTATCAGTTGTACCTCTAATTGGATCACGTGCGTGCGAGTGGGGGGGGGGGGGCTTGTTACACTCGTGCGAGTTTATTCCCGTGCGAGTTTTCGAACACTTCTCTAATAAAAAGTCTATACGAACAGGTGACAGCTTTATAATTGAAAGCCGAGCTAGGCCTTTGTATTGCAGGCTTTGTGAAATCATCAAAGTTTTGGCAAATAAATTGTCATGGGGTCCGAACGCGCGTCTCCTATTTAGAGATCTGTCTAAACGGTAGGTTGGCTCTTCACGTGACCAAGGCTGGCTTGTTTTTCGGCCAAAGAATTAGCATTGCCATTCAACGTGCCATTCAGTCTTTTGGGCCTTACCAGTCGACAGCGATGAGGAGGAATACTTTGATGCATAATTTTTAGTTTTAATTTATTCTTTTTAATAGTGCTTAACTGCTAATAGACGATAACAGTAATATAAATTAAATGCATGCATAGATTTGATCTGTATTATTATAAGTCTATATATGTACTATTATGGAATGCATGAAAGTATTGAGATTATATCAATAACAGAATATTTTAGGGTATGACTGACGTATTGAAGCTTAAGAAATAATAAAAAATTACTATCTTCCAATTAGAAACAATGTACACTTAAAATTGGTGCAATCATCTTCATCATCAGCCGAAAGACGTCCACTGTTAATCAAAGGTGTAATAGATAGCACGGAATAGGTACAAATGAAATGCAGTAGGATTTTTTAAGAAAGCAAAATACCTATACAATGTATTAAGTTAAGTAGGCAAAAAGAAAGTACGGGCGACAAAACAAGTTTCGTAAGATAAGACCATTCAACATCAAACACTTTCTACATTACTTATCTCCAATTCCGTACATTTACTGGCACATAAATAAGGTTGGTCCCGATAAAAAGGCGAAAAAACAATAATAGTGACTTGTAATGTGACCCGTATTTCTTTTTAAGCATCCTTTTACGTGACTCAGACAATTAGACATAAATTATCCTGGACGGTATACTTTTACTGAAATATAAACCTTTGCCGAGTAGTATCCGGCCTAGAATTGACCACCCCCTTTCCCGTGGGTGTCGTAAGAGGCGACTAAGGGAAAATCTAGAAGATGGGCATCAGCGTCATTTGTAACTTCACCACCAGTCTGCTTGTGACCACGGCTGGTGTAACTCGGTGAAAACGTCATGCCAAAAATTAATAAAGTTGTGTTCGCGTTAATGCCCGTGTTGTTATTTTCTATTATAATCATGCAACCCGATAGTTTATAATTTAGTTTCACCAATACTGCGATCCCCAAGCCGCTTGCCAAGCGTGGGGATTATCAACCCCCCCACTCAAAAGAGGCCTTTGTTCAACAGTGAAAGTGTTCCGGCTGATGATGTCAAAAGATTTTCCACATGAACAAAGTAGGTAGGTACTATAATATAGCAAGGTAGGTAGAAGTCACGGCTTTTGCCTACACACGCATACCTACATACGAAAGGTAACGTGAAACAGTTCGCTGGTAGGCCGGTCAGTAATTATTACTTAATTGGAGCGCTGAGAGCCAGGAGAGGTCCAAGTGGAACAAACTTTGACAATTTAATTGTTTACTTTTGAAGGTTGAGTTGATTCGCATTAAATCTTTGGGTTAAGAAGGGCGTCAAGGGACGTGTTACGTTAAGTTTTTATCACACCTGCCCCCTTACCATGAACTTTTAAAGCTGGACTTTTTCTGTTGTCGAAGCGAGATGCTGTACTACACTGCACGTAGGTGCGTCTTGCTTTTAAATCGGAATATGTCCTGCTTTAAGCGCTCATTGTACGGGGGCTGTACTCGCCAACAGAGTAATTAGGTATGCTATTGGATACCCTCGTTTTCTCGGATAACATTGAAGCAGTGCATTCTCCAGGGTGCACCGGATTTTCCCAATGCCAAAAACAAACGTTTAAGGGGCATTGTTCAAGGGGTACTGTCGGATAAAATGCTCTACTTGCAACCTTTGTGAATGCTAGGTAACAAATACTATAAACACACACGCATACAGTCACACCAGTTTCCAAGAGGGGTAGGCAGAAACCATGGATTCTCATTAGCTATGATTTTGGCAACTACTTTAGCCTCATTCACACGCATCACGTTTCTTATACACGCTCGTCGGTTATGGGTACCTACTCCTCATTTTATTCAAATACTATATCATCATCATCATCAGCCGGAAGACGTCCACTGTTGATCAAAGGCCTCCCCCTTAGAACGCAAAATACTAGGTATATAATACTTATAAAATATTATATACCTACTAAGTGTTTAAATAAACCGCATACATAGGTATATTCAACTGTGAATAATAGTGTTTTCCTGAGGACTGAAGTCCTTGAAAAACTAAAGCCGACATTTTCATTTCACAATGAAAGTATTTCTGTTTTGAACATCCGAACAACAAAGTTTCGGTATAACGTAGGTAAGAGTTGGATTTCACGAACAGTAGGTACCGCTACCACGTGTTTTCACGCGTATACTTTCCATCGACCGTATAATATTTATGTATGGCAATCTATGCAGCGCCTCTAGCGGTTACGAACGGAATTATAGATTGCCATACAAATATTTTACGTAGTTAACGAGTTTAATTCTTGATGGGTGATGAACAGCCTAGTGTTAAAGTTTAAACCACCTGTAGGCCTCTGACATGGCTTTATGCACCATTGAAAAATCTCTCAGTCGTGCCGGTTTCCTCACCATATTTTCCTTCACCGTTTTTAATTGATAACTAATTTTTAGTACGCATATGAATCGAAAAGACATTGGTGTGTACCGGGGCTTGAATCTGCGAGCTTTGACTTGGCAGTCCAATGGTGATACCACTAGGCTATCACTACTCATAGCGAGTTTACTAACACTCTACAGAAATATCGTCGTAGAATATTAAGATCTCGTCTTGAACATCATGATACACCATAATTTTTGCGAATATTTTTTTTTAATTTGAATTTGAGGTCCGATCTTTGACAAAACGATTCAGAATAATGTATTTCTTCTCTTTCTATAACATAATTTGCCTGATAGCATGAGTATATCACACGGCCTACCGAAATGTCTAGCAGATGGTACGAAACGGGGCATCCGGACAGGTCAACTCAAGTCTGCTTTCGGATGACCAACATTATTTGCACACTAACTTACGTTTGTCTGGACTTTATAAGAGATAGGTGAGAGTTTGTTTCGGCATTTCTTCTCACGAGGTAGTTAGTTAAGAAATTCGACGCCTTGTATTTTTATTATTTATTGATATTTATCGTGTAAAAAAGTCTATGTTAAAACCTATTTACAGAAATAAATAATTTATTTATTCTTATAAATGTTCCCCTCCCCGTCCCTAGTACTAGTTCCACCTGCCCCGGCCCGAGCTAAAATTAGTGTTAGTAACAAAATTATCCCTAAACAAATTAATCAGATTCAGACGTCCCTTTTCAGGCACTCAGCGATGTGCAAAATCGTGGTTCGAGCTCGACAGGGGGCGCCCCTTGACGCATTCGCTTAAAGTTTTGTAAATATTGCCTTGGTGTGAGGCCCTTGGGTCTCGCCAAAAAGTCCGGTGAAGCAGATAAGATGAGGTGAAGATAAGCTACCTGCGTGTTGCAGACCGCATTTAAAAAATAATAAAAATAGCATATAACTCTACAGTTATATGCTATTTTTAATTTGCCCTACGGCAAAGGCCTCTTCTCTTACAGAGAAGGATTGAGCATTGATCACCACGCTAGCTCACTGCGGGTTGGCGATTTCAGATAATTAAATCCAGGTTTCTTCACAACCTTCTCCGTCACCGCCATTTAGTGATATCTTAGAATATCTAAGAAAGTATTTATGACATTTAAAAAGTCACATTGATACTTGTAAGTATTGAACCAACCATAAGCCACAAAGACTTCGGCAGACCGCTAAAGAAGGGAAAACCAGTGAGTTTAGGTGTGAGAATTCGTGGTAGGGGTACAGGCTACCTGTACAACGGTCTTCGCAGCAACATAATTGTTATTAAATTTGAACGGGGGTCGTAATTACCGAGCCATCAAAGTAACATGATATGTTGTGAATACTTATGATTTTCACGTCATGTTTTGTTATGAGAAATGTTCGTATTGTACGTGGTGTTTTTGTGTGTGAATTGGCTAGTAAACAAGCTATGCGCCGCGGTTGGGTTCGGGTGGTTTAGGTTTTTGAAATGTGGGTATTTCGTCTACTGTGTAAGCCAGAGTTAGTACTACAAGAAGTACGTTATGCCGTGTTGTACAGAAATTGGTAAACAAGGGAGGGTAAAGATATGTAGTCAAAAGTCGTGTCTTGTGTCGAATAAAAAAAAAAAAATTTAAAAAAAGCGTGGGGTGCATGGTCTCACTCTCAATAGTTATAAATATTTTATTGACAGATATGAGTAGAGTGATTATAATTTTGATAATATCTTAAAAAGCACCTCACGCTTTTTTTTAAATAAAATATATTTTTTTTATTCACACTATTATTAATTTATATTTATTGAAATTTTTTACAATATTCTTAATTTAAATTGATTAAAACTTATTTCCTATTTTTAGTTCGGTTTTCGATAAAAAGCGTGTTTTTTAGTTTTTTTAAACTATTGTTTATTCTCCTTAACAATGCATGACCACGTCAGATAAGTGAAGGTAAGCCTGTTATTTATAAATTAAATGTCAAATATGGGAAGTTCTAAGATGATCCATTATTTCTACGTGAGATCTTAGACTATAGCATCGAAGCACACCAGCATCCGCTCTGTATTATAAACTAATAAGTAGTAAGAGAGACACGGTGCCAATAAGAATGCCTAATAATAAATTAATATTTAGGTACCTATGCATACATTTAATTGAAGCTTAGTACCCAGTAGGTACTTAATAAAAAAACATTCAGCTGTTGATCCTAAAATCTCTCTGGTTGGCCGGTACTGTCCCATCGGACAGTAAGTATTTACACCTGTGTTTGTGCAAGTGTATTCCTGGGTAGTTTATCTATTACTGCGCCCCGCGGTGTTACCCGCTACATACGCTACATTGTTTCAGGATAAAAGTAGCCTATGTGTTAATCCAGGGTATCAGCTACCTCTGTATGAAATTTCATAAAAATCGTTGGAGCTGTTTGAGCGTGAAGAGGTAACAAACATACAAACACTCACAGACTTTCGCCTTTATAATATTAGTGTGATAGTGTCTTTACACTATCACTCTTCTCTGATTAGCTCTCACACGTGACTTTATTAAACAGCTTAGGTCATTGACCCTTGTGATTCTTGGAACAACGATCAGCCGCATCCTAGGGGTCATATTACCTTCAATTTCCATTAAAATAAATTCAGCAAACAGCTTTGATAACAAACTTTTGAATTCATAATTAGTATAAAATTATATTTCAAATTCTATGAATCAACATCGATTCGTATAATTCTAAGCTTGTGCGGTCTACAACAGAAGTAGGTACACAGGTTGAGAAACTTTCTGTCAATTAATAATTTAATTACTCAACCAAATAATACTCTATTTTATGTACTTTATGTGAGACATCACACCATACCTAACACGTATATATGTATAATATACCGATGTGTTAATACGTGAAAGCTAAAATCTAAAAAGCTAAAGCGAAATCTTCGGATCCCTTTTTAGGAATATTGCGTGCACGGAGAATCTGAGATTTTGCTTCATCATCAGCCGGAAGACGTCCACTGTTGAACAAAGGCCAGAATGAACGACAGCTTGCCAATTGCATCCAGATTGCTTGGAGATTTTGCTTAGTTAATTTAATATGGAGAAGTGCAGAATGCAAATAATTGTAACATAATAACGGTTAAATTTAGGCCTCAGGACGACCTTTAGTTAAGAGAAATATACATCAATTCAAGTTACAGTCTTAAATTATAACCGACTCCATAAATTATAATGATTTAGAATATTTATGACTTTTTTATACTTCAATTTATTAATGGTATGTTTATAAAAAGTGTTCAGTTACTTTTGTGGTCGGCTGTACCAAGAATGGTCTACCACGAAAACTCGATAATACTGACCGTACTCGACAAGAGACCGGCGACGGTCGCCGCGCGCCGACTAAATCCGAATATTCAAAGAGGCGACCACAAATAATCCTTCAATCCCTGGATTTCAGCTACAGGAGTGATAGTCTGCAACTGCATGCATAAGTCTTCGGTAAGTGAAAATATAGCGAAGTAAACGAACATTTGCTTCGCTTTGAGGATTAGAAACGTCGGGACCAAAAAATCAATTAAAACCGCGATAAAATCTGTAAACCTAGTTTAATTTTAATGTCTAATATTTGCGTAAGCGATAGAAATCATTATATTTGCTTTGCAATTCGTTTTTATAAGACACTATACCTAAATTAGATTTTAAGTGAAAATTTGGTTTATATTCATCATCTTCGGACGTCCACTGTTGAACAAAGGCCTCCCCTTAGAACGCCACAATTAAGTAAAACTTACCATCTGGATCCACCGGTTGCCCGCAACTCTGGCGATATCGTGGGTCCATGTAGTGGGAGGCTGGCTAACGCTGCGTCTTCCAGTTTGTTTTTATATTAAATAAGTTTAAATCTCCTGCTACTACAGCAGTCAAAAATCAAATACATTTTTATGTATATTTTTTCTAATACATGATTGTTTTAAAATTGATGTTGTCTCCTAAACTACATCGCGCGCCGTGTTATCCGCGAGTGACACTCGATTAAGCCCTGCAACACAGCTTCATAACGTGCGAAGTCATATTATACGGGGTGTCATTATTACTAAATTAACTTTGTATAAAAATGTGTTATTAAATCTTTCTTATGATTACCTATTTATATGCCTATGTATCGTATAAACTAAGTTAAGACTAGAGTTTATTCATAAAGATAAAAAAGTATATGACGGCAAACTACGTGCCACCTTCTCACCTTATAAACCTTGGACTTCCACGAACATTTTAGACCAAAATTAGCCAAACCAATCCAGCCATTTTCGAGTTTTAGCGAGACTAACGAGCAAAAATTCCATTTTATATAAAGATAAAGGTAATATGTCCAACCTCTGCCTATCCTCTGAAGAATTCAGTCGTGATAAAGTAACGAAAATCCAGTGCATCTACCACTATTCAACTTTGCCTAAGGTTGACAAGCAGAAAGTGCCTAATATCATTAAGTCCACCTTCGTAAAATGGCATGAAGTAGAAATCACACTAACATTATAAAGGCGAAAGTTTGTGCGAGTGTTTGTATGTTTGTTACCTCTTCACGCTCAAACGGCTAGACCGATTTTGATGAAATTTTATATGGAGGTAGCTGATACCCTGGATTAACATATAGGCTACTTTTTATCCCAAAAAAATGTATAGGGTAACACCGCGGGGCGCAACTAGTAATTAATAAAGTAGTAAGAAGTCACTGCATCTTAACTTCGGTATCTCTTAGTCCCGCTTGTATTGTTTCTAAAGTTAGGCTGTAAATCAACAGGTAGGTAGTTGAAGCAGTAAATGATCCAGTCAATTATCTAGACTAGGTAACATTGTCGTCACCGTAACATAATTGTTCACTTTAGTGGGGGGTCAATTACCTACGTTTTATTGTTGTCTCTTTTAGTACGCTTTTAAACGCCGGCGAGAACTGTGACCGGGTTGCTATGGCTTGGTGAAAGTCTGCAAAGGTGTCAAAATTTCATAGAAAATATAATAAAACATAACATAACAAAACGCCTGTATTCCCCGAAGGGGTAGGCAGAGGTGCACCTACAATACACCTACATTTCGACAGTTATGTTTTTAGGTCCCAATGTAATAGGGGGCGAGCCTATTGCCATCAAATCCAGACTCCGTGCTGCTACTAAGAATTACCTAATGGAAAAACCCAGTAACACTTCGTCCGACCAATTCGAACCCAGGCCCTCATGCTCAGCAGTCGCACTTAGCTATCACTAGACCAACAACGCATATTCTATGTGTATTACCTTGGATTCAATAATATATGAAAATCGATGCTCTTATGTTTCCTCTATTTGGATAACAAGCTTCAGTATTTCTAAGTAAGAATGTCTTAAAGAGGATTATCTATTAGTTCTAGTCAAGTCTTGCTTTCAGTTGATAACCGCTCAAAGGTTTCAAAGCCAATTATTAAGGTTGAAGCAGATAATCGGGAAACGCTTCCAAAATAAACGTTTATTTGTTGTAATGCCATTAGTAACCTGGATGCCATTAGTAACCTGGTTATAGATAATAATAACAGCCTATAACTGTCCCACTGCAGGGCCGAGGCCTCTTCTCGTATAGAGAAGGATTGAGCATTGATCACCTCGCTAGTTGCTGACACACACACCTAGACTGGACAAACATCTACGTTTCGCACATTTTCATGTCTTAAAAGTAATAAATCAACGATGTAACGTTAAAATAACATCTCCATAACCATAACATGTGTGTTTCGTAAAGCGATCCGAACCGCGTTCACGAAGCGGACCAAATAAAAAGAGATTCATAAAAATTAACGTTTATTTTCACGATGGCCTCCGAGTTGGTTTACTGAGGGCACAGGGTAGAGACATTCCGTAAGTCAAGATTTTTTTTATTTATTCTGCCCGCAACAAAATCGGGGTGTAGTCGGCGAAGCCACTGATACTGAACCTACCTACTACCTACTGGCTTGTTGCTTGGTTTAGCGTCATCAAAACTATCACAATCATCATCAGCTAGAAGACGTCCACTGTTAAACAATGGCCTCCCCCTTAGGTAGGGGGGAAGGGTGCCATAATCTCCTACGCTTGGCAAGCGGCTTGGGGATCGCAGTATTGGTGGTGAAGTTACAGAAGACGCTGCTGAGAATAGCGGTGAAGTTACATAGGGTACTAACAACTCTATATAACATACGTTAAAAGTATAAAAGTTCCTAATAATATAGAGAAGACAAACAACTCGAGATTCGATTATAAAAGTTTTGATACTCGAGACATTTAATAAACAACTTGACATACGAGTACAAAAATACAAGCTTTGATATTTTTAGACTGTGTCAGAATCATCAAGAGTTTATAACGAAGGAAATTGTTAGAATTTTTCCCTTCCTTGGAGCCGGGCAGGCAGCCTCGGGTTACCGTATCTCGATATTTAATACCTTTGTTTTATGTTATATTCTTAATATCGGGGACTTGTTTAGACGAACGAAATGTTTATGATTTTTAATAGCAATTATGTTTTCGTATCCTGTGTCAAACGTGTGGGTACAATTGTGTTTTCTTTTGTTTTCATATTGTGTGTATGTGGGTACATTGAAAAAAATATTATGTCTTGGGCATACTTCATAAGTGTAGGCTGTGTGGGGTTAAATGACGCCTTGAAAAAAGAAGATGGGCAGCAGCGTCTTCTGTAACTTCACCACCAATACTGCGATCCCCAAGCCGCTTGACAGGCAGGATTATGGGAACCCCCATCTTACCTACGGGGGAAGCCTTTGTTCAACATAGGACATATTCGGGCTGATGGTGATGATCTAAATAGATGTGATTCAGCCGGGCAGTGTTAGAACCTAGGACATGCTCAGCAGTTGCGCTTAACAACCACTAGACCAATCAGAGAGGCAGCCTTTTATCATAAAAGACATGGAAAAGTACTTGTAAGCTTATATATACATTATACTTATAGGAATCTATAGGTACATATAAATTGCACCGTGCAACAAGCATCTTAACGTTTCATAAGCGCCTGTAATTAGTTTGTACAAAATCAAAACGTTTTAAATTTGAATTACCTACTTCTAAAATAAACGAAAAAGGGATAAAAAACCAATGCAATAATCCAGGGTGTCAGCTACCCCCATGCCAAATTTTATCAAAATTGCTCACACCGTTTGAGCGTGAAGAAGTAACATTATAACATAAAACATAACATCACGCCTGTATTCCCCGAAGGGGTAGGCAGAGGTGCACATATAGTACACACTACACCCACATTTCGCCAGTTATGTTTTAGGTCCCAATGTAATAGGGGGCGAGCCTATTGCCATCAACCGGGCACAAATCCACAAAGAAGTAACAAACATACAAATACACTCACAAACTTTCGCCTCCATAATATTAGTGTGTGTGTCTATTAGTAACTTCCACCGCTTCAATATTCATCAAATTTTAAAGGGATGTACAGCCGATACTGGCTGAAACGTAGACACAAATAAAGGCATAAGAGGATGCAAATCGATACAGAGGCGCGCAACAGGTAGACTCTTCCAGGAATTTGTAGGTTGTTTTGAATACTGGGGGGCTGGGGGTACTAGGATCAATGTCTTCGTTGCATGAGAAAAGGATTTTATCCTGCAGTCGGTACTGACTAAACTGGTAGTATTGAGCTTGGCTGGGAGTTCTTCGTTCTTTTTTGTGAACCATTTTTAGCTTGATAACGAATTTTTATTACGCATTTCGAAAAGATAATGGTGCGTGCCGGGGTTTTAACTTGCGAACTTTGACTTGGCAGTCCAACGGTCTTACCACTCGGCTATCAATGGTAACGGAATAAATAATAACCTAAAAAAGCCACAGGATGAAAATTATAAGGGTGCAAACTTACTGGGAAACTTAAAACCTCGGGCTCAACTAATGAGGCCAGTGTCTAGTTCCGAAGCCTTTCCATTTTTATTATAAAGAAAGCTTTACAAATAAAAAGTAAACAGAAACCTCATGGATACAACTTTGAATATAGAACGTTAGTAATAAATTTGTTTTACCATCAATCATGGCTTTTTTAGCCAGTGACAGTGCTTCGTGTTCCAAAAAATATTGTAATAATGTTCTCCTGACCGAATGTCGGTCACGGCCTGCCGCAGCTGAGACTAGCTAACTACGCAGGAGATATAGTGCAAGTATGCGCGCAAACGCAGGTGCACACTGTAAAACACGACCGGTGAGATCAGGCGCAGGACCAACGGCTTAACGTGCCTTCTAAAGTACGGAGACTGGTGACTTTGAATTGTATTATGTGGGTGTCGTTAGAGGTGACTAAAAGAAAATCCAGAAGACGGACAGCAGCGTCTTCTGTAACTTCACCACCAATAATGCAATATCCAATCCAGTGTTAGACTTCCTGGAATCTACATCAAAATCAGAATACCAGCAACAAGAAGCCCAACGACAGGTACCTCGGGACATTCATGAAGATATAATAGCAGAAAGTCGGTCTCATACAGATGAAGATTTGATTAAATCGAAAAGGGACGCGTTTCTTTCAAATTCCTTGGAGCTTTACAATCTGCAACCCATTATATAACTTATTCTGGACCTGCACGGTATCTTTCATTATTTAAACATAATGTATACGAAATGTAATTAAAATACGTTGTGCCCGGATTAAGGCGTACGTTCAAAATCTCTCGCGCTCCTTTCAAAAGAGTATACATTAAATTTTCACGTCGCGGCGTTAACGAAATCCTTTTCACACTGAGTCTATTTAATAAAATAGTTTTTGGGATCTATGATGTTGGATAGAAAATGGAAAATATTTATGATGGTATAATGTAAATACGAGTAGTATTGAAAAACGATTTTTGGTTTAAAGGCGGTTTATTTACTAAAAATAATTTTATTTCAGTTTGAGGAGTAATAATATGACTCCATTTTTATGCAAAGGTAAGTGTTGGCAGATCTAAGGATCTGCGATATATTATACTCTGTAACATAATAAATAAATAATAAGAATATGGGAAGAATAAATATTATTTTCTTTAAAAGTGAGGTTGTGTTTAATTGTTATGTTCTAAGCAATCTGTAAAGTTATTGTACACGGAGAAAAAGTTGTAACATCCTTAACACTTTGACTGGCCGCGTAGCAGACACATTAGGTGAATAATCGACATACGAGGGTCAAACTGAAAGTTCTTAGAAAATAAAAAACTGATTACATTAGCCAGTTATTAGTTTTATTATATCTTTTCAAAATATTGTCCATTCACGTCAATACACCGCTGCATGCGATGGTACCACTGGGAAAAGCACTTTGCCCACTCGTCTTTAGGGTTCTCTTCAATGGCATCGCGATACGCAGCCACCGCTTCTTCAGCATTCATAAACCGCTTTCCTTTAAGTTTTTCTTTAATTTTTGGAAATAAATAAAAATCACAAGGGGCGAGGTCGGGGCTATACGGCGGGTGACCCAGTAATTCAACGTTTGATGTCGCCAAATAGTCGATCGTTCGCTTAGCGGTGTGCGACGAGGCGTTGTCGTGGTGAAGGAGGATCCTACTGCGAGGTCGTTTCTCTCGAACTTTTTCCAAGACAAGTGGCAAACAATTGGTAGTGTACCATTCTGCAGAAACTGTTTTTTGATCCTCTAACACAATTGTTGCGAAATGACCTATCCTTCCAAAGAACGAGGCCACCATTTTTTTTCCCGCACTTCGATCTCTCTTCACTTTAGTTGGCAACCTCTCGAAAGGAAACACCCACTGAGCAGATTGTCTTTTGGTTTCAGGATCATAACAGTAAATCCAGCTTTCGTCACCTGTTAGTATGTCGAACACAGCATTTGAGTCACCTCCGTTAAATCTTTCAATCATTTTACGGCACCAATCCACACGATGGAGTTTTTGAGCCTCAGTCAAATTATGAGGTATCCACCGGGCGCAAAGCTTCCTGACTGCTAAATGTTCGTGGAGGATTTTGTGCACTTGACTCATACCGATGCCTAAGCTTGTCCGAATCTGCTGATAGGTCACTCTTTTGTCAGTCTCTATCAAACGCCGCACAACACAGATGTTATCTTCAGTCGTCGCCGTAGAAGGCCGTCCCTCACGTAAATCATCAGTGAGATTAGTGCGACCGCGACCACGTTTATACTCATTAAACCAGTTGTAAACTGTCGCACGAGATGGGGCTTCATCGTGAAAGGCCAATCGTAGTCTATCATAACTTTCTTGTTGACTTAAATGACATCGAAAGTCATAAAAAATCATTGCACGAAAATTTTCTCGTGTTAAATTCATGTTGACGTGACACAGACAATTTTCAATTTGCCGCCAAATCGTAAAACAAATGACAAATTAATGAAATATATACTCAGTAATATTGGCAAAGAGTTCTATTTTCAAATTTTAGAATTATTTTTTTATTATATTGTTTATAAGTGGCCAGTTCTAAGAACTTTCAGTTTGACCCTCGTATTGTATGGCTCATTGGACCGAGAAAGTGTTCAATATTTTAAGAAAATGCAAGATCTAAGAAGAATTTTTGAGAGGGTTACGTAGGTATTCCGGCAAAATGGTTGCCTAAGACCGGTTACCGGCACTTCGGGAAATTAATATTACGTACATAATTGTGCTTGCGGGCAACCGTCCGGTTGCCGTGTGCGGGAAACCGGACAGTGCGTATGAGCTCTTAAACTGCAGCTCTATCAAGCCATATCCAGTAGAGCCATTACACTATGGTTTTAATAACCAATCATTCAGCTAGGCATACGGTTGTTGATCAAACTTTTTGTTCTCAAAACTGTATTCATTGACACAATGAGCCAGTTGATTCGCAGTATTGTTACTCTGATGGCCTCTTATAAAATGAATCCAATATAACATTGACAAAAGTTTTTCAATGGCGTTTGGATAATAATTTTGTATTTCTGGCTATTATTCCCATTGTAGAGACCAAGTTTGTATTAATGAAAAAAAAGATTGCTTGTTAATGAAGTTTGTTTTAATTTTAAAATGAAAAAAGGCTAAATATATAACCGTACCTAAGTATATATCTATAGGTACTTTTTTATATATAAACTGTATATATAAAAAGGTATAATAAGGCCTTAAGAATAGAACTGGCTGAAGGATAATTTAATTTGCAACTTTTAGAAAAAACTGATTTAAGCGCGACTGCTGAGCACGAGGTCCTTGGTTCGAATCCCGGGTCGGGCAAAGTTTTACTGGGTTTTTCCGTTAGGTTATTCTCGTTTTGTGCCCGGTTGTAGGCAATAAACTGGCCCCCTATTACATTGGGACCTAAAACATAACTGGCGAAATGTGGTTGTACTATATATGCACCTCTGCCTACCCCTTCGAGAAATACAGGCGTGATGTTATGTTATGTTTTTATTTAGAAAAAACACTTCGCGTTCTTAGGGGTGGCTTTTGTTCAACTGTGGACGTCTTCCGACTGAAACAAAACACTTAGAACTCTACTCTTGTTTGTCTGTACCTTCATCTAATATAGTAATTAACAACACACGTTACAGAAAAGCCGCATATACATACCTAGAAAAGTAAAGGGCTCAAGAAAATCAATCTATTCAATGTGTAACGGTCACCAAATCATACAAAATCCATTACCACAACCCGTCATCAATATTAAGGGTCCGGATGTTACCCGGATTACAGGTTGGCCCAACGCATCCAACCTTTTAGCCAATATTGAGTCAATTTCACTTTATATACGAGAAAATGTTGTGTTTATTGAAACATTTAAATCTAGTTTCAAACACGTAAAATGATGTTACTGTTACAAGTGTATTTAATTTCCTGATATGGTAGGAGGCAACCCTATTGTTGATTAGTTAGGCCATTTAAAACACAAGCATAACATCACGCCTGTATTCCCTGAAGAGTTAGGCAGAGGTGTATATATAGTACACCCATATTTCGCTACTTATGTTATAGGTCCTAATCTAAATAGGGGGCGAGCCTATAGCCATTAACCGAGCCCAAATCGAGTCCGTGCTGCTTCTGAAAATTGTCTAATAGAAAAGCCCAATAACACTGCCCGAATCGTAATTTGAACCTAGGACCTTATACTCAGCAGTCACGCTTAGCGACCACTAGAGCAACGGGCATGTATTTTGCCATCATTGTCAAATCAGCTGTCTACAAAAAGCAAAAATCAAATAGACAAAACATGTTAGAATATGGGATAACTGGCGTTAAAAGCCATCGTTTATTGGGCCAACTGGCAAAGGTTTATTATTGGTCAAGGATTACGAATTCGACTATCCTACGTGTCAGGCCGGCAAGGGTTCTTTAAAATGCCCACTGTAAACCGGCAGCTGGGCGAATATTTTTATTGTTACCATAAAAAGCCCCCTTTTTAGCTATAAAATGGAGTATTAAATGTCGTTGAGTGCTGTAAGCTTCAAGGTTTTGGAGACGTCGAATTTTATGTGATTTTCGTTTTTATTGATGTCGTTTTCAGAACTGTGAACTTCAAATTATAAGGTTAGGAAACAAATTACATTTAGCAATTAGTTTTGTGGTAATTAGGTTGGGTTTTAGTAATGTTTTGAAGAAGTAAAAACCATATTTTCCTTATAGGTTAAGCACAAGTAGGTACTTATAGAATCATTTGGCCATCGACGGTAATAAGTCCTAGGCTAGCAATCTTTAGTGCCTATAAAATTTTCAAAATCGGTCAACAATTGATGAAGTTAACGTTGAACATACATAAAAAATACAAAGGTACAGAAGACGTTGTATAACCTCCTCCTTTATGAAGTCGGTTTAAAACCAAGCTCTTAAATCCGTTGAATTTTCAGCCCACAAAGTGGTAATCTATATCTATACTATATTATATTATTATTATTAATATTATAAAGCTGAAGAGTTTGTTTGCTTGAACGCGCTAATCTCAGGAACTACTGGTTCGATTTGAAAAATTATTTCAGTGTTAGATAGCCCGTTTATTGAAGAAGGCTATAGGCTATGAAACATTCGAAATCCACGCGGACGGAGTCGCGGGCGGAAGCTAGTAAAGCATATATTTTGAGGTCAAACTCCTGCTCTTTAAAGGCCAGTTAAATAAATCAATGTACGACAAGTGCCTCCAACGATTTGCGTGTTCATAATTTGGACTAAGCCCCTAAACCGGGTTAGCTTTTACACACTTTGGCTTTGTGTAAATGGATGTCGAATCGCAAATGGTCTGGTGTTGAAATGTAATCAACTTTTCCAATAGCCGTTTGATAAATGAGTTAATTTTATTGAATAATACTAGCCGTGCCTGCGGTCGCGCCTGTAATTAGTTTTAGCCTGAAGTCCTAAAACAATTTCCTGTGGAAATAAATTGCGTTTGGGACAGGCACGCTTGGTCAAAAAATATATTACGTTTCTAATAGTTTTACATGGAAACAAGGCTTGGATGATTAAAAGTAAAGTAAGTAATTTTTGGCACACACTTTATGGATTCGTTTTAGTTTTATTGTAAAAGTAATATTGGTTCATAACATCATAACATCACGCTTGTATTCCCCGAAGGGGTAGGCAGAGGTGCACATTTATAGTACACCCACATTTCGCCAGTTATGTTTATAGGTCCCAATGTAATAGGGGGCGAGCCTATTGCCATCAACCGGGCACAAATCCATTCTCCGTGCTGGCAGCACGGAGAAAGCTGAGAATTACCTAATGGAAAAATCCAGTAACACTTTGCCCGACCCGGGATTCGAACCCAGGACCTCGTGCTCAGCAGACGCCCCAAGTTTATGCATGTGATAATATATCCATAAATCGCATCTTTCGAGTCGAAAAGCAAAATTAAACAAATAATGGATATTATTTTTACACGCTTTATATTAGCTTCACTTGTATGTATGTATGTTTGTTTTTTCATCCTAAAATCTAAGTCAGTTACAAACCGGTGAAACAAAATTTTGAAATATAATTTTGCTTGAAGCTCCGTGTTGATATAAGAATCGGCTCTCGATACTGTAGAAGAGGGTTCCGTCTTATTTGTCAAGCAGTTACAACTTGGGATATTGTTTACGTCTCCGTTTTGGTATCAATCGGGGCGCGTAAACATGAATGCTTCTTCAAAACGTGACTAGAACGGAGTACAGATGAAATACAAGGAGTTTTATTGTATTGTAGTTAACTGGTAGCTTTTGATGTTCATCTAAGACTATAGCATGCTTTCCAATGGAGTCGAGGACTTTTTATTAATAAAGTACATACATAAAGTTATTGCCCAGAGGGGTAGGCAGAGACCACGGATTTATATTTGCTTTGATCCTTTCATACTTCTTTCGCCGCTGTCACTCGCATCACAATACATCATCCCTATTAAGCGTTTTCCGCGCAAGCCAAAACTGAATTCCAGAAATTTCGGGCTGCGATCGACCATGCTCGGAGCACTAAACTGCTAGCGATAAAATATCATTTCGACGCGTCCGCATTCGTAATCATGACGAAACTTGAAGTGTTAAGTTTATTTCTGTATACCAAGTTTCAATCAAATAAATAGTTTTTTAAATACCATGTGATTTTAAAACTAAATAATTATTGATTAACTTTTCTTTCCTGCGAAAACATGAGCTTATATGGAAGCTTCGGTTACGGTTCCAGCCGTAAATACTAGTTTCGGCCGAACACTAGCTAAATCATAATTTCTAAATACGCGACCGGTAGGTATTGTAAATGTACCCTGTATAGTCAATAATTCGTCCGTTCTGTCCTGTATAAGCTAGCTTTTGTCTCAGTAAACAGTCGCAAGTTTATTGTTGCAAGTCTCAAAGACAATATCAAAGTGGTTTATTGTTTTTCGCTTTCACTATTGTTTTGTTTCTTTTTAACTAGAGATTTATTCTTCGCAATAGTTTTAAGTACTGGGTAAGTACTAATATCCTTTATCAATTTAGTTTCGAGCATTGGCAACATGTAAAAAATACACCAAAAGTCATATAAACTCGGTACATCATTAACTCAAATTGTATTCAACATATTACTGCCTCGTTGGTCTATTGGTTGCTAAGCGCGACTGCTGAGCACGAGGTCCTGGGTTCGAATCCCGGGTCGGGCAAAGTGTTACTGGGTTTTTCCATTAGGTAATTCTCAGTAGCAGCACGGAGTCTGGATTTGTGCTCAGTTGATGGCAATAGGCTCGCCCCCTATTACATTGGGACCTAAAACATAACTGGCGAAATGAGGGTGTACTATATGTATGTGCACCTCTGCCTACCCCTTCGGGGAATACAGGCGTGATGTTTATGTATTCAACATATAACTTTTATACATACCCAAATATTTTGAAAGGAAAATACAAAATACATTCTCAATTTTGTTTTACCAGAATTTTCGCAATTATCATTATGCCTCTGATTACCAATAAATGTTGGGACCAATTATTTTGGCTCGCTTCGTTGCATACGACAGTGGGACAAGCTCGTAGTCCATTGTAATTGGTTCCATATACGCCACTACATACATATGCATTATTTATTGACATTTGCAACACGCGACATTTTTTAATTTTATATATTACTAGCTGCGCCCCGCGCTGTTACCCGCTACATTTTTCGGGATAAAAAGTTTATGTGTTAATCCAGGGTGTCAGCTACCTCCATATGAAATTTCATTAAAATCGGTCTAGCAATTTGAGCGGGAGCAGGAGAAAGTTTGTGTAACTCTCACAAACTTTCTCCTTTATAATATTAGTATGAATTCAGGGTTTTCATTGACTGTTGGGGTGCAAATAGAGCCTCCAGGAGTGATGATACTTAGGTATGTCCGGCGCACCCTGGACAGTCAACCTCGCTACCATCCTTGTTGACTGACCAATCTCTACACTACGGCATGAGCTATTCTTTACGGCTATTGGCTCATGTCGATACGAACAAGAAGCGTCCTAGCATACATATAAAATATACATACCACACATACTTAATTAATAATGGTAATCCTCATCATCAGTCGGAAGACCTCCACCGTTGAACAAAGGCTTCCCCCTTAGGGGGGGGGGGGGGTGCCATCATCCCCACGCTTGGCAAGCGGCAGCGGCTTGGGGATCGCAGTATTGGTGGTTAAGTTACAGAAGACACTGCTACCCATCTTCTAGATTTTCCTTTAGTCGCCTCTTACGACACCCACGGGAGGTGAAGGGGTAGTCAATTCGAAGCCGGATACCACACGGCGAATAATAATCTAATTGCTAATGGTAATCATAATCCCAAAAACCCAATAAGAAATAACAGGGTCACTAATATGGTGCTAAAATGGAATAACTGGATATTGCACGATGCTTTCCGAACCGGGGCCGAAGCGAGGCTGCATTCGTCCTCCACGCTAAATGTCAGGGACGAGTTCATCCCCGTTCATCCTTGACATTATGCCGAATGCAAACGCGGGTTGAAAGGTTGATTTTCATACGAATTTTATTATTCTTTACAAGCTTAAAATTTGTTTTAGTACTCAAACCTAGCGGTTTTTATACTGGATTCATATTTACAAGATACATAACACCACGCCTGTATTCCCCGAAAGGGTAGGCAGAGCACATTTCGCACATTTCGCCAGTTATGTTTTAGGTCGCTATGTAATAGGGGGCGAACCTATTGCCATCAACCGGGCACAAGACCAGACTCCGTGCTGCTACTGAGAATTACCTAATGGAATAACCCAGTAACACTTTGCCCGACCCGGGATTCGAACCCAGGACCTCGTGCTCAGCAGTCGCGCTTAGCAACCACTAGACCAACGAGGCAGTTCGCAAGGCTGATTATGATGATACAGTATTCATAGATAGGTATAGGTTGCTAGTAGATATCACCAGGTGTATGCTTGGTAAGTATATAATAATAGTTAATTACATTAATCTAAAATCCGAATATAAACTAAAGCATTTTCATTCCACGAAAGCAGATAACTGCCACTAAATAAATAACTACGTATCTGGTATTCATTCAACAGAATTTAAATTCTATTTTATAAGTATAAAGGTCAAAATCCTAATTACTATCAGAGTACAAAGTGTGTTCTACAGCTGGCATGTATCATATCTCAATGCAATAGATATCAAAATTGATTGAACGGACTGTATATAATATAAAAATCTATTGTTATTTCAAATAGAAATGGTTTTGCGGTATTTCGCAGAAATTTTAATATAGTATTACATATGTGGAATACTGAAAATAGTGTTCATTGAGATATGTGAATGTTTATCGTGAGCTTAAAGGGAAAATTAAATTGAATATCATTTTGGAACTGCTATTTTCATTATTTTACATACTTTATACTTATGCAGTGATAAATATTCACAATTATATTCACCTGGGATTGCTATATTAATATTTACGGTAACTATATACCTACAACATATTTCTAATAGAATAACCATGGAGTTTCTGGCCGGTTCGTCTCCATGGTAACGACATTTTGGAACTAAGTAACTCTTAGAAAACAAAACTAGGGTTGCCAACCGTACTCTAAAATAGAGTATTGTCCTCTATATCATGCAGGCGTACTCTATAATCTATAACACTAATAGAGTACGCTAAAATACTCTTATTTACAAAATGTTTACTAAACTAGTGCACGTCTGTAATAATATGCAAAAATCCATAATCAGAATGAGCTCTTGATATATATAAATTTAGAATTGGAAAAATTGTTATGTGCTGCAAAAAGTACAAAAAAAATCCTTTTTAAAAGTACAAAATAAATGATACTCTTATTTGTAAGTCCGTACTCTTTATTTACCTCCTTTAAAGTTAGATATACTTTATTTCTTCTAAAAAAAGTTGGCAACCCTAAACAAAACATAACATAACATCACGCCTGTATTTCCCGAAGGGGAAGGCAGAGGTACACATATAGTATACCCACATTTAGCCAGTTATGTTTTAGGTCCCAATGTAATAGGGGGCGAGTCTATTGCCATCAACCAGGCACAAATCCAGACTCCGTGTTGCCGCTAATGGAATAACCCAGTAACACTTTGCCCGACCCGGGACTCGAACCCAAAACCTCGTGCTCAGCAGTCGCGCTTAGCAATCAGGCAAATGTTTAATAAATACGTACATATAATATTTGCATGCCGTAAGGTAGAATATGTTTGGGACACTATTTATATTAACCACATGTATATTTTGTATTTACCCATATTCGCAAATAAACGATTTGATTTGATATGAAATGTATTTATCTACGTTAAATCAAGCAAAATAAACTATATTATATTTGGTATTTTCATCCGCCAAAATTTGTCTTATTTGTTTCGACAGGAACAAATAACTTAATTTTGCTATAGGTACGTGTATCCAAAACGTTTCCTTATTAAAACTATTGAAATTAACTTAAATGTATAATGTAGTCAAAGCTCCCTCAAACGTTTTAATTTCACTTCCAACCCAATAAATTAGGTTACGATCTAAAGGACCACTCCCCGGATGCGTGCGGGTCGTTGCCACGGTTTAAAAGCTAGCTAACCTAATCATACAATTCTTCCTCTTTTCGAAATTCGATGACAGCGGCCAATTTTAAGAGAGACTACGGCATCTTGCCGAGTGTATCTGTATCCTCACCGCCAATATTGTGAACCCCAGGCCGCTTGCCAAGCGTGGGGATTATGGCATCCCCTCCCACCCCTTCCCGTACTTTATGGGGAGGCCTTTGTTCAACAGTGGACGTGTTCCGGCTAATGATGATGATGACAGCATCAACGCAGGAAATAATATTGTGTTTGCGCCTATACATACATACGCCGAATTCATACCCAATTTGGGTGTGGTGCCCCGTCGCAAAACATGGCGCGTATTTTGTCCTGCCCGTGCAGTACCACTTGCACTCTCCAGAGGGTGCTTGAGGTCAAAAACCGTGCCACCCAGGTGGAGACATTTTGGCCTAAAGTTCACAAAGAAGAAGCATACCTGTGCAAATCCAGGAGTATTGTTGACAGTTGATTCCCTTACATACATAGTCCGATGGGATGGCAAACCGACTCTACAGCAGAAACATCGTGTATAAACAAACTCTTTCTGGGGCATGGAGGAGTCTCGATACAGGATAAAGTACCTAACCCATCACATGACTGACCTTTTAGAAAACACGCTTAACCTTCCGGAAAGACTGATCTTTACACTACAAGCCCCTAAAATAACCTTAATATAAAAGAATAAGATAAACGTTGTAATTCATAAAGTCACAATAGATTCATTAATTATCGCAGAATGGACAATTAATCAAAATACCTTCGGAGCGAGTCGTGTTCACCCAATAACTTGTGACATTAAGGCGGGGTCGGAAATTAGCATGAATAGGCAAGTAAATTTGTTTGTTGAAGACAGCCAGGAGGCCTTGTGCGAGTTTTCGAACTAATGAAACTCTGTATAGCACCGTACATACAGTCACGAGTGTGTAGGTAGATATCACGGATTTTCATTTGAGACTACACCGAGTTACCTTTCTGATCGCCTTCTCTACTCTTATTATTAACGATGGTTGGTTTCCAAAAGTTTGACAACTGCACTTTTTGATTCTCTATTTCTGTTTATTTCTGTAAGAACGAAAATACTTTCACATTACCTTCGGTAGTTCCTAGTTATCAGCCTCTAAAGAGAACACCGACCACGGGAGTGAAAATATTACACTAACTTGCTCTTTAACAAAAAACGTCTCCCTATTCCAGGAATTTCTCCGGTATCGTGGGTGCGGTTCACGAACACGAAATATCACATACACAAATACCCAGACTCGGGACAAAGATTTGCGGATCAAATGTTTTTGTCCCTTGCGGGAATTGAATCGCAACCCCTAGCGGAGCAGCAGCACTTAGCCACTGCGCCAATTAGGTCGTTGAAACGTGCGGCATTCCAATCTTGGACCGAAAAATACAAGGACAAAGTTTTAAATGATGATCGAGTGTTATAACATTAAACATTTCTCTATAATACTCTAGATGAAACAAAACCTATTGTAGGGCTACGAGTAATAATTGTTGGTAAAAACCGTACTTAATTCTTATTAATTAATAGACTGCCTCGTTGGTCTAGTGGTTGCTAAGCGCGACTGCTGAGCACGAGGTCCTGAGTTCCAAGCCGGGACGGGCAGTGTTACTGGGTTTTTCCATTAGGTAATTTTCAGTAGCAGCACGGAGGCTGGATTTGTGCCCGGTTGATGGCAATAGGCTCGCCCCCTATTATAATGGGACCTAAAACATAACTGGCGAAATGTGGGTGTACTGAATGTGCATCTCTGCCTACTCCTTTGGGGAATACAGGCGTGATGTTATGTTATTTGTTTATAAAAAGCGTAATTCACAAGATTAATGATTCATACTTAGTGCGCACATTTTGTAACTGTCTCACAACAGTACTTAATTGACATAATTTTTTGTTTAATTCTAGTCATCTGTTATAAGACAGCTATTGTTTATTATGTAAATAAATATGGTATATTGCTGTACTGTTTTTGTTTAGTTATGATAAAGTAGTAGTAGTTAGTAGCTTTACAGGGAGGGTTCTATACATCGAATTGTCTCCTGTGTTGTTTGTAATATGGACAACATTTTACAAGAACAAACTATTGTCTTGCCATTAACCTATTCCGCAGGCCTGCTGGGTTTTTATTTACAAAACACGTAACTAAAACTGTAACTCAATTAATAAATCACACGCCGATTATTTTTTGTTTTTAATACGTTGCCCCACACTAGGAATTTCTCCAGTGTTGTAGGTGCGTTTCACAAACATGAAATATCACATACACAAACACCCAGACTCGGGACAAACATGTGGTTCGCAAGAAAGTGTTGCCCCTTGCGGGGATCGAACCCGCAACCTTTAGCGCAGCAGTCCAATCGCTTAGCTACTGCACTAATCAGGTAGTCAAATTTCTTACTAAAATATTGTTAAGTGGACGCACTACCAGTTGACAACGTTCCAGAAGCATTCATTTCTATATTTTTCTCTGACTTAAAACTGTAGGTTACTTTCTTATTGAAGGTATTCTATTAAAAAAGTTATTATTTTTGTATAATTATATTGTTTTTATTCTGTATTAGATTTAAGTTGTGTATAGTTGTAAAATAGTTATAATAATGTATTGTCTTCACTCATAATTAATTTGTTAAATAAAACATATTTACATATTACTATTAAAAAAGTTTAAATTACTGATTCCGTTGGCTCTTCTGCCTAACATCACCAGCTTTTCCCTGCTTCAGAGGTTCCTAAGTGGCCAGTGAGGGCGTTAATAATGCACAGTTTGAAGCACGTTAGTTGAACGTGTATTGAAATAATCTATTTGTTCAAAAGGTCGGGGCGATGCTCGTACCAGCTGGTCTGTTTAAAAAGGGGCATGGATGTTGAAGAAACCAACTTGTATGTAGGGTAAAATAGTATTTACAGTTTTCGTCTGCTAACATGGGAAAAGTATGCTATATAAAATTGGTAATTTAAGTTTAAGAAAAATAATGTAATTAGTGTTAAATAATTAGTAACAACCCTAAAAATATATATCATTAAAGATTATAACAACATGGGAAAACACGAGATTTTAAAGCAAATGGTTAGATAAAAACTCCTCATTATTCTAATTACCTTTAGTCCTTTGCTTCGGTATTATCTAATAAACCAATACTAAAAATTCCGCCCTCACACAATTTATCATTTTCCGTACAGAAGGACCAAGTTTTTTAAACATCGCTGGTTATGAAAAACACTCGTATTCATCCATCCAATGTTCACAGTAACGGATAACAAAAAGGTTATAAGTCAGAGATAGTTTCTCGCATTTGTGAGTATAATTAATTAGAATATTATGAACAATGGAAGGGTTCGTGTTTTTAGTGCGGCCGGAGTTATGTCACAAGAAACGTCAACACAGATACGTTTGTGGTATTTTGTTGACGTAGGTTTATTACTATTTCTGTAGTTACATTATTTTCATAAGAACGGTTGATATCGATGGGGATGAATTTTTTGATGCTCTTTAACTTTTTATTTTTGTCTATATTGTTTTTATTCTGTATTAGATTTAAGTTGTAAAATAGTTATAATTGTATAAAACTGTATTAAATTTGGAAAATTTAATTTATAAAAAAAAAACTAATTCACATAAGGTTAAAAATTCTTATTTTTGTCGCGTAAAATAAACATCGAATCTTTAGGGGCAACAATGAACAATTGTAGTAGGTGGTATTTGTAGCAACAACGTCTATGTAGCAAAGACATGAAATGGGAACAGCCCCCTTACCATGAACTCTAAAAACACCACAGTTTACGATGTGTAAGCAAGACGCCGCTACGTGCGGTGCAACGCAGCGTCTCGCTTCCACAACGTGGACTGTCCCGCTTTAAGACTTCATGGTAAGGGTGCTAGGTACATGAGTTACATTTTAACAACTTCCAAAGTTCCGAGTCTTCTTAAAAACCTTTGTTTGAAAAAGAAACAACCTTGGTTTGTGAGAAACAAAACAAAATACTGTTGTACCACGTTGGCTTTTGTTTTTGCCAGTATTATACTTTTTGTTAGCACTCCAATTAATTAATACAGGACAGGGATACAAAAAATATGCGAATGAAGATAAATGAACAGTGATAGATTGTGATGAATAGCTTCAACTTTTTGTAGTTCCTGACTGTTCCACTATTACGACACAGTTAAAAAAAAACTATAACCTCAATCAATCGATATATCATCTAATCTCGATATTTTCCTGGTATGTAATATCCTGACCAAATCGGACATGTACTGCAAAAAGGGCAAGTGAGGAGTACCCTCAACCGACGAGCGTGTATGAGGAATGTGATGCGTGTGAATGAAGCAAAAGAAGTATGCCAAGATTGTAGCAAATGGAAATCCGTGGTCTCTGCCTACCCTTCAGGGAAACAGGCGTGACTTTATGTATGTATGTTTGTAATGTTCTTCTTTCGTTTTGGCAATTGAGTCGCTTTCGTCGACTATTCTGCCAGTATCTAGTCATAGAACTTTTATTGTCCCAGCGGTACTCTAAATCATATAATGTTAATTTATAAAATTTGAAATATGATTCTGTCTCCGTCGTTTACATGTCAAACAATAGAATTAATCTTAATGGCAATTAACTTAAAAGTAATTTAAGTTAAATGACATTTTAGCATCGTTAATAAGTAAAATTAATTCCAAGTGTAAAACTACACAAGTAAATGAGACATGACATTTGTAAAGTCACGTAAATCAGATTGTTAATAACAAGAAATGAAAGGTAGCTGACAGTAATTGTTCAAATTAGACGTTTAACACATCAGTCTTCCCGTGACAATGAATGCTGTAAAAGATTCGAAACAAAAGACAAAAAAAACAAAACAAACCCGCAATAAAATCCGTAAAAGTAATTTTATTTCAATAATTAAAATGTCACACATGTCGAAGATACCCCATCATCATCATTGTACCTAATGTAATTCAGAAGCTCATTTTCTCATTGTTTTAGGCGATTGAAATGCAATCACACTAATACTGTAAAGGCGAAAGTTTGTGAGTGTGTTTATATATTTGTTACCTCTTCACGCTTAAACGGCAAGACCGATTTTGATGAAATTTCATATGGAGGTAGCTGACACCCTAGATTAACACCTAAACTAACTTTTTTTTTAATGTAGCGGGTAACACCGCGAGGCGCAGCTAACATCTAAAAGTAAATTGCAGTGTGACGTTAATAAAAGTAGAGTACAATACTTTTAAATCAAGTGTGTAACGCCAAGGGAAGGTCAAGTGTTGACCTCTGAAGCTCTTAACAGTGCACACTAGGAACTAATGGAATTTTCTCATTACATACAATACTGTTTACTCAGCCATCACTACTTATATTTTCTATTGAACGCGAAACATTGCCTTTATATTGGATACTAGCTGCGCCCCGCGGTGTAACCCGCTACATTTTTTCGTAATAAAGAGTAGCGTATGTTTATCCAGGGTGTCAGCTACCTCCATATGAAATTTCATTAAAATCTGTCAAGCCGTTTGAGCGTGAAGAGGTAACAAATTTACAAACACACTCACAAATGATTTGTTATATTATTTACTAGCTGCGCCCCGCGGTGTTACCCGCTACATTTTTTCGGGATAAAAAGTAGCCTATATGTTAATCCAGGGTATAACCTATCTACATACCAAATTTCAACCAAATCGGTCCAGCCGTTTATGCGTGAAAGAGTAACAAACATCCACACATCCATACTCACAAACTTTCACATTTATAATATTAGTAGGATAGTAGGATATCAGTTTTAGTTTGGTGCTCTCATTATGACTGAATATTATACCTCTATTATATTATACTTATTATGATGGAGAATCGACTAAACGTTTTCCCATGAGCTGCGTAGGGTTGAATCACTCTTATCTACCCAAACCCGTTCATTATGGGTCCCCTAATTACCCCAACAATGACTGGGAAAATTGCTTTGATCAGCAAACTAAGGCTATTGACTGGGATGACAAACGATAATGATGATCATCACGTGCATGGCTGACATATTAGTGATGGTAATTAGTTATATTAGCCGACAGGAGTAACCGCTACCAAGTATTTTATATAACTTACAAGTGTATGTGGAATAGAATTTAAAATTAAACTTATTTCTTAGTTGATGTCGTAGGATGACCTGATTGGCGCTAAGGCTATGTGATTGGGCTGCTGCGCTAAAAGTTGTGGGTTTGATTCCCGCAGGGGACAAAAAATTGTGTGAGTGTAAGAGTAAGGCATACTAGGTCCTACGCTATTTATAATCTACGTAAACGACCTGTGTAGTATGTCAATCCCATCTTCTAACATTTATGCATATGCTGACGACACAGCGATTTTAGTTCAAGGGAGTACTTGGGAGGATGTAAAAGCGAAGGCGGAATTTGCACTATCTGTAATAATGAACTGGCCTGACGTAAACTTGCTGACACTTAATCTAAATAAAACTTACTTTGTACCGTTTGCTATTCGCCGTAACACCAAACCCTCAAACACCTTCGTGATAACAGCTCACTCATGTAAATATCAGATGGTATTATGCTCATGCCCTACCATTGTTAAAGCTGATAGTGTGAAGTACCTGGGGGTGCATATTGACGATGGGTTAAGATGGGAGAAACACCTTGATACACTATCAAATAGAACACTTCGTCTTATTCACGTCTTCAAATCTCTACGTGAATCTGCTGGGTTTGAGACTCTTAAAATGGTGTATTTCGCATTATGCCAATCGATAATTGGATATTGCATAACTGCTTGGGGTGGAGCATCGAAGACTTGTCTTCTGAGAGCTGAGAGGGCACAGAGGGCGATACTTAAAGTTATGACAAGGAAACCAAATAGATACCCAACAGCGCAACTTTACACAGACTGCAAAGTCTTAACAGTTCGCCAGCTCTTTGTTCTTCATTCTGTTCTAAGAGTGCATGGCTGCTTACCACCTTCTGACCCTAGGAAACGGACACATATTCCCTCAGGTATTAAACACAACACGACGTTCGCAAAACATCAATACTATGTCCTGAGTATTCATATTTATAAAAAACTGCAAAAGGAACTAGACATAATTGACTTAAATAATTATAAGGTTAAATTGAAGGCTACGGATTGGCTCCTCGAACAGGATTTTGATAAAACTGAATCCTTACTTGCATACATCACTTAAATGTCCCTACACATTCATGCACTACTATCATTTTATAATTACCCCATGTTCACACACGCTTGCACCACACACACAACACAAACACACACCCCCAAACACGCACACACAACCCACACACACAACACACACACACATCACACACACCTAAATAACCGATTAAACTTAAAATCTGATCAAATACAATTGTTAATGTTTTGGTACACCAATACACGTTCATTCTTATAAAGGCAATTTATGAACAGTTTAGCCAAACACTGTCTCTTAAGATACAGGTCTCCTAGTTTAAGAGGCAGGGTTTATCATTTTTGGTTATATGGAATTTTGTTAAATAATATATTTGTATGAACCTACCACCTTATGTCTAATCTGTATATTACTTTTGGGTGAATAAACATTTTTATTATTATTATTTATTAGTGTTATCCATATTATTTACTGAGTATAACCGGAATATACAGTAAATACAAATTGTGTGATTCGCAGATGTTTAATCCCGAGTCTGGTAGTTTGTGTATTTCATGTTTGTAGAACGCAACCACAAAACGGAAGAAATTTATGGTGGGAGGCATAGTAATTAGAAAAAAAAACTCTCTGTATCTCTTTTTACCTCTGTGAATAAATACATTTATTATTTGTGCTATTGATTCAACGGAATTATCTCTACAAAATAACGTGTAGAATGATCTTGCATTCATTAATTCTTCAGCTGCTTGGCACATCTAATTTACACTATATACAATATTTTAATGTAGACCATCTTCACCCTGAAACTAAGCGAAACCTTTTACTACAATAAACTCTAATAACCACAAGATTTAACAACTACTAAGATAGTTGCCGATAACTTTTACCGATACAATACGAACAACAAGCCGAGCAGATAATTACGCTTCTGTTGAACCTTCAACAACTTGCTCTGTCCCCGCTACTCGGTACACCTCCACAACTCACACAGAAATATATGCAACTAATAATTACGTTCGCAGTTCACTTGCGAAGTCCCTAAGTCAACACACGGCGTCTACAAGGACCGTTTAATAGTGCCGTGAATATTATGTTGGTCCTAGGAGACGGAGGGATTAATTTGGATTGAGTCTTTGTTAACTTGTGAGTTATACGTTTAGCCTGACCTTTAGATCCACTCCAGTAATAAGTCTAATAACATAAATTATTTATAAAAGCTTCATTTAAGTTTTATAAGTCAGGTACATATAAACAGACGTACCTTGGACTCTCCGTCTGTAGGAGCAAACTATTTGTGATCAACTTAAGTGCTTGTAGCATACGCAGGTTCTACAGCCACTAGGTAAAGTAAATGTGTACCGACAGAGGTCCCAAGTCAACAATAATAAGCGACAAGGACCGCAGAAGTTTGCCAGTGACGCAAATAGCTTAATTGTCCGCACTATACGAAGTAAACGATTTGTGAAAGTGCTTTTGGTTTTTACATCAAGGTATAAAGTGTTACTAATGTAGTATTGCTTTATTGGACATTTGCTCTAGGTTCTAGGAAGAAAATCAAAAAATTAAACTATAACTTTTTAGGTAAGTAATAATATGTAGATGGTAAAGTACCTAGTTAAAAAGTTTTAGGTATATGTAGATGTAATTAAATCATTCCCGTTCGTAATTATAGTTTTGTGAAGTTAGGTTACTCCTTCTTTACTCATTAAATAAGTACTATGTATAGTATATATACAATATCCTTCAAAAAAGAAACAACCTTCTAAAGGAGGACAGACGGTATAAAAAAAACTTTATGAACACTAGGTTTTTTAGTAAGTTCATGTTCGATCCGTCATTGATACCTCGTACCTAAGGACCAACTACTTACAATATTACTTTCAGCCTTCTTTATCTGATAGGCTACCGACCTAGCAATAAGTGGACAAGGGCCTAACTGGCAGACATCAATCGTTAAAGATCGAGTAGGCCTTCTCCTGTCAAACGCTGGACCGTGATCGATGCTTGCAAATGAAAATTCAATACTAGGACTTATAGAAATCAATGACAGATAGAGTGATTTAGGATTAGGCCATATATACATATATGTGCATAGCTATCATAGTAAGGCCCTGCGCAAATTTGGACTCTTCTTGTGTCGGATACAAGCTACCAATGAATAATATTGATTCTGACGAAATTTCGGTCACGTGGCCGGTCTCAGTTGAGACTAGCCAACTACGCAGGAGATATTAAAGTGCACAAGTATGCGCAAACACAGGTGCATTTCCTATTCCACCACTTTTAAAGTCTAGACATTTTCACCTAAAAAAATATACCTTTTATACTTTTGATAGAAGAAATGTTGTAATAACATATCGGCCTTAATTGAAAAACGTTAACACTGAAATATTAATGAGAGAGAAAGTGCTAATGGGTTGTTTAAAGTCGATGGTAAAACGTTAAGGTGGGCTTTATATTCGCTACAGAGGAAAAAGTGTGCGTACTCGCTCGCAATTTTTGTAGCAGAAATATTCATCTTTTCTTTCATAGTCTATTTTTTCTCCACCGCTGGGCAAAGGCCTTCCCTTTCTTTTTCTAAACCTTCTTTCGCAGTTTCTGACCACATGCGTTCAGTGTCTGTGACCATATAATTTACCATATTATTTACCAAATAATGTCCCACTTACTCGAGTATCCCAAAATGTCCTTCAGCCCGCACACTGGAAGACCTAACAAGACGACCAATTCCACCATCAATGTGACGGTATACTAGTCACTACAACTATAAAAGTACCGTCGACTCGAAAAGGAGAAGAAGAAGAATTTACAAAATTATCGGAGAATTAAGAAACTAGTTTGCATGTTATATGTACCACGTTTTTAAACATGTTCAACATACAGATAAAGAACGGAAAAACCACAAATTGGCGATTATCCTTTGTTTAGGACGTGGGATGAAGCTTTAGCATCTCGCAGTAAGCTTGAAAAAGTCATAGCTTACGAAATTTTGACGTACATTTTAGTTCTGTCATCATCATTATCATCAGCTGGAAAACGTCCACTGGTGAACAAAGGCCTCCCCCTTAGAACGCCACAACTCAGTGTACTATACCCGGACTCTACAAAAATTCTGTCTCAACTCCTTGCCTACCTACAGTCTACTCTACTCTACATAAAATCTGTCTTCCTATAGCATGCAAACTTGTTGGTCCGTGTGTCCCAAGTTCATCCCTCGCGGACAATGAATCGCCGGGCGCCCACAAGATAAATACATTATGGACACTCTTACTTGTTTTATGTCCCAACACAATCTATTAATGTTACGCAAAATGTTTCTGGTGTGATTATTCTTTTGTTTTTCATGTTTTTCTTTTTTCTTTTAACGTTGTTTGTTGTGAATTCTTTTGTGCAAAAACAGATGCAATAATGGCCAGGTATTTACCTCGTGTTTGTATTTAAACTGTGAACTATTTGAGCGTATATTCAAGTCTTATGCCATGACAGCATAGAGGTAGGCAGAGGTGTGCAAACTGCAAAATTTTCCATTGTAAAAAATGTGCCTATTTATATGTTTGTAGGCACTAAAACTATGCGTCAGAAAGACAGGGTGTCGACTGTTTATCTCGTATGGTTAAACAAATTATACTGGCTAATTAAATTTAACAGTGTTAAGCATAAGATAAGCACTAAAATTCTAGCCCTAAGGTTGTTAACCTAATATTCTCATAAGAATTAAAAATAAATTCCAAAGAAGAGATGGAATTATGCTGTTATTTCAATGACCCCGGCCTTTGGCTTCAGATAAACTGTGTTTGTTTCTTTATACTAGAGATTTTATGTTAACCAAATACACAACTAATAGAAACTATGGCGATTCATTGGAGATTTGAAAGTAAACTATTTTTGCACACTACTTTTCAGTTCTATTTTTATTCGATTTTAGCTTCAAAATGAAAAACCTGCATTAATTTTTAAACATTTAAGTTAGTTACCTCGCTCATGCGTCAAAACAAGTTGTTGAAATCGCACGCGTAGAAATATTGAGTTTACAAATAGATAGACTACACTTTCTTATAAAATAATACCAACCTTCCCATAAAAATAATATATATTAACAAGTGATATTTCGTATTCCGTTGCCACAGCGGATGGATCCACTCAAATCTGTCCTCAGTTAGAGCCTGAAAGGTTGTACATATGTTTTCTAGCATCTAAATCTCATCTAACATACATCCAGGCTTTAGATGGCTTCAATGACAAGGATTTTAGATATACGTACTATTTACTCTGCAGACCATTCACAAGTCTGAGCCACAGTGGCCATCCACTAATTTGAATGGACCACTATGGAATAGGATTGATTTTAATTGGTCTTGAAATACAATGCGGTGGTTTCTAACTGAAGTATGAATTAAAATCTTTCCATCTTCAAGTTGAATTGTAGAGTTTATCTATTGATATCTTTGTGAAGCGAAAAGTACCAGCAATATGCATACCTAGTACTTAGAAATATTTATTTATTACTTGCTGACCCAGCGAACTTCTATATATATATATATTTATAACTAGACTCAAATGACTTAAAAAATAACAGCCTATAACTGTCCCACTGCAGAGCAAAGGCCTTTTATCCTATAGAGAAGGATTATCACCATGCTCACTCACTGCGGTTTCGCAAAAAGTCTTGCTATGCTAAAATGAAATTAAGGACCCATAAATATGAGTCTGAAATACCTATGTTTTTCGTTTGGCCTTTCGTTCCAACCTTTAAGAGTAATATACCTATCAATGCCATTAGAGGAATTCGATAACGGAGCCAAATAATCGAATTTATTAGAAACTCGGTACACTGTTTAGCATTTTAATTGATATAGTTTAATTTGAAAGCCTGAAGGCAAACTAATTTAGCTTTTCATTACTTGAAATACCTCGGCGGTCTAGTGGTTGTTAAGCGACTGCTGAATGGGGTCCTAGGTTTGAATCCCAGGTCAGGCAAAAATGTTATTGCGTTTTTCTATTACGTGACGTGGGAGCACGGAGTCTGAATTTGTGCCCGATTCATGGCAATACGCTCGCCTATTACATTGGGACCTAAAACATAACTGGCGAAATGTGGGTGTACTTAGTACACCTCTACCTACATAGTTAAAATATTCATAGAAATTTTATGTATTGCTATGGAATTAAGGTTCATTTCGCTACGTATTTCCAGTATAAGTAGGATTTGTTGAAAGCTCTTCATGTTTATGCGTACGTCTGGAAAAATGTTATTGGGATTATCTGAGAAAATTCTTAGAAGCAACCTCTTTAAGGGCATGGTACTGTGCCGTAGCTGTTATATATAGCATTGACAATCCGTCTGTGAGCTTACTATTGTCTCCATCCGTATCTTCGGATAAAATGCTCGACGATACATAGAAAGAAATGGATAGTCGCACCTTATTTCTAGGTAGCGACAGATTTTAATATACTTAGTTAAAGTCTGTCTGGACTTCAAATGAAACTTTGACCCCTGAGTTTATTTCTGCGAGGAACGGACGTGGAAATATATTACCTACAATCTACATGCACTAATACCTAAATTCGAGGCCAATTGTTGAGATTGTAACATTTTTTTAACCTGAGCGGGAATATAAAATTCACCAATCTGCAAAAAAGACCTGTAGTGTATCACTTGACTGACATCCGTCGTCTCGGTTATGCATTGCGCGGGAAGTGCAACGAGTCTCTATGATCAGTCTGAATCCAGTGGTCAATGGAGAGGCACGGAAAAAGACCCAGTGTATAATATACGAGCCTTACTGGATTTAAGAGAGTGTTACACAAACACTTTAAGACCAAAACACTTTTTTTGCTACTTCTTCGATAAGCTCTGTAAACTGATAATTGACTGAATGCCTCTAGTCCTCATTTAAACCTTCCGTAAAGCTTCAATTAGGCAGTCGCAACCAACATCGTCAAAAAACCCTTTTCTAGTAACATTTTTCGACAAACCTTGTATTATTTTTCTGGAAATAAATTATTATTATTATTATTTGCAGGCTATTCGGGACGGCAAACAAAGAAACCGACTACCGACACGGCATACCATTGCAGGAATCCATCGTAGCTGTGTCTAAGAGCTATTACGCACTGTCGACTGGTCGCTGGCGACTCGGTTGACGGCGACTATGACTTACTGTAGTTTACATACGTGTTTACGCACTTAGTCGCCAGTCGCCCGCCTATATTTTGGTCGCCGAGGGACCGAGTCGCCGGCGACCAGTCGACAGTGCGTAATGAATCTTATAGCGGCGATTTACATTTGCAAGGGAGTGGCTGATTTCATACTGGTTGTGTACAAATTAATTATTATATTATATATTCGACATGAAACATGACAGCAAAGTGTTACTGGGTTTTTCCATTAGGTAATTCTCAGTGGCAGCACGGAGTCTGGATTTGTGCCCGGTTGATGGCAATAGGCTCGCCCCCTATTACATTGGGACCTAAAAAACATAACTGGCGAAATGTGGGTGTACTATATGTGCACCTCTGCCTACTCCTTCGGGGAATACAGGCGTGATGTTATGTTATGTTATATTCGACATGAGACACAAAAGTGCCCAAGTTTGTGCAGCGCCTTCGTGTAGATAAAAAACATAAGAGTTAAGACTTATTCTATTTTATTTAGGAACACAAAAACTCATATTAAGCTTTTGTTTGTGAGGTCAGTCACGTATAAAGAGCCTGCCGTCATGCTCCTATTTATGGACCTTGTGTAGTTGACCCTTGTTCTAAGTAAAATATAGTAAGGATCATAATGTTAAATTGATGTGCTTGTACAACGCAAAAGGCAACTTGTTCCCGCATACAGAATTATGTCATCAAGTGGATAAGCCAATTGGTTTTGTTCTACACATAAGTATATTACATTAATATAAGTATATTATTTCAAGAATCTTGACTTGTTTGCCGATTCTGCTAAGACATTTAGAAATCATGTAATAGATATAATAGTCTCCATAGAATCCTCCTGAATTTAACATCAATAATATTTTATTCAACTCAACAGTTAACCAATATATGTTATTTTTTGTTATTATTATTTGTATCTCTTTTATTATACTCGGGCTATCAACTATGGGGAAGATACCCGGACTTTTAAAAGGCTTACGTGGGGACACAGGTCCAACACGCAGAGGCCCGTTGAGAACTTTAATCTAAAAGGGAATGGGACACCAGCTAGGGACACCACACAACTGCTCTATAAAAGAACAGCCATGAAAAGTCCCCAGAAGGTGCGGGACTATTGAGAAAGATGGATACTAAAATGATTGGTCTATTGTGTTGGGATGTTTGTTATTATTATTATTATTATTTTTCTTTTTTGTATCTTCTCCTCCTTTTTAAAGTCCATGTCAATTTTGTTTTTACTGATAATTATAGTTATAGCAAATGGCAAAACCAGCATGACGTAGTTTAAAGGATTGCAACCTAGATATTCTGTGAATAACGTAGTTGGATATACATTAGTAAAACTGTCTTATTGTAATTCCATATATAAAAAAAAATTGTATATCTGTTTGTTGTTCCAAATATAATAAATTACGTAAATGATGATACTTAATGTCATCGTACCTAATTTCAAGGATTCTTTGAGCTCTATAAGTTAAATTAGTAAGGACTGCGAGGTTATTGTTGTTGAAGTGAGTTGCTACATGCAGTGCAGTGTCTCAATCTCTTGCATAACAGAAATTGATCTGCAATGCAAGATCATAGTGAGGCACCATTTAGCAGACACTTACTTACAGATTGTTTTTAAAACATACCTAACATAACATTACGCCTGTATTCCCCGAAGGGGTAGGCAGAGGTGCACACACAGTACACCCAAATTTTGCCAGTTATGTTTTTAGGTCCCAATGTAATAGGGGGCGAGCCTATTGCCATCAAACGGGCACAAATCCAGACTCCGTGCTGTTACTAAGAATTACCTAATGGAAAAACCCAGAAACACTTTGCCCGACCTGGGATTCGAACCCAGGACCTCGTGTTCAGCAGTCGCGCATAGCAACCACTAGACCAACGAGGCAGTCAGTCAGATTGTTTTTTACATTAAATAACACTCGCACCCTCTGTCACTTACACCAACGTACCTAAGTATCGTCAATCGTGGAAGCTTTGTACTTGTACCACTTAATCATCACTATCATCAGTAAAAGTATCAAATAATTTAGGTATTATTTACTGTATATTCCGGTTATACTCACGGATGTATTCGGGAATGCCCGACTAGTTTCGAACTCGACCGGAGCCCTTATTCATGAGCTGGTTACGCGGCAAAGTCGCGAGCCGAACGTAATAAAGTTAAGCATATGGATAACACTCACGAAAGTTATTTAGTAAAATAATTTAGGTAGGTATAATAATAGTATCACGATGTCTAACTCCTTGTTTCCAAACCCGAGGACTCCTCGTTTCCAAGAAAACGCGGAAATAACCTTAGCCTCGTTCCAAAGAATCAAAACAACAAAGTTTATCCATTCCATGTAACAGTAAGTGTACAAAAATCTCTGGAATAACGGTGGCAATAATAACTACGTCAAAACTTGGTGTAATAGAGCCGAGGAGTGTCTCCGTGTTCGTGTCTAGACGGAGTGACGTCTGTCTAGACATGGGACGAACGCTTTGATTTATTGAGGTACTATTTTCGCCCGTGTCTTTGTCTGCGTAAAAATGATTGCTGGGACATTTCCGGGATAAAAAGTCATTAAAAATTTAGCTTTTAACATCACACCTGTATTCCCTGAAGGGAGTAGGCTGAGGTGTATATTACAGCCACATATCACCAGTTATGTTAGAGGTCCTAGAGGTTAAGTTATATACATAATATCACAAACAATCAGTTATTTGTTGTTGTCATGCTGATGGGTTAATTGACAAACAGATAGACAGAGTTATCTAAAATTTATGGCTTTATAATACGAACGGACAGATACCAGTTTTGAGAAGTTTTTGACTCCACATTGCTACTGAGAATAACCTAAAGAACCCAACAACAATTTGACCTACCCAGAAATCGAAGCCAGGACACTTAGCAGTCCCACACAACTAGTAGACTGACAAGACGTATACAATATTTTCAAAAAGCTTTCAACCATCATCATCATCAGCCAAAAGACGTCCACTGTTAAACAAAGACCTCCCTAGAACGCCACAACGAACGACAAACTTATCATTTGCATGTACCAGTTGCCCGCAATTCTGACGATATCGTCAGTCAAGTTTGCAGTAAATCATTAATATTGTTGACAAGTTTACGCTAAGCTACAAAACAAGCGCATTACAAGAACAGGGAACCTCCATTTAGAGCTAAGTTGAAGTCACCGCTTCATTGGTCGAGTTTCAGTGCCAGTTCGGTCACTTTGCGGTATCATTAAATATTGGTTCGTAATATTATCAATCTTCGCGAAGGCTGGAAAGTCGCTCATGTTTTTGTTAAGCTTCAATTTATATTGATACAAGGATAAGAGTGGAAGATAAATCGTTTATTGAAGTACAGTGAGCTTAAGTTAATGTTTTTTCTTCTTATCGTATGGTTGAACAACCTTAAGTATAGTTTAAACCCCCTGTAGGCCCTCTGACATACACCGTTGAAAAATCTCTCAGATGTGCAGGATTCCTCACGATGTTTTCATTCAACATTTTTACCAACTGATAACTAATTTATAATTCACATGAATTCGAAAAGATTGTTGCGTGCCAGAGTTTGGACTTGCGACCTTCGACTTGGCAGTCCAACGGTCATACCACTCGACTTTTCCTAAAACCTACCTACTACGATTATTTTATTAGGTTCATGTCTCAAAAATGTGTTAAGCCGTCGGTCCTACATCTAATCTATCTCAGCCCGTACTATCATTTGATCATAAGAATGAAGAACGAACCAAGAGTTGCACGATCACTTGTATAACATAACATCGCGCCTGTATTCCCCAAAGGGGTAGGCAGAGGTGCACATATGTACATGTATAGTACACCCACATTTCGCCAGTTATGTTTTAGGTCCCAATGTAATAGAGGGCGAGCCTATTGCCATCAACCGGGCACAAATTCAGACTCCGTGCTGCTACTGAGAATTACCTAATGGGAAAAACCCAGTAACACTTTGCCCGACCCGGGATTCGAACCCAGGACCTCGTGCTCAGCAGTCGCGCTTAGCAACCACTAGACCAACGAAGCAGTCACTTGTATACTTTAATGTATCTCAATTGAAGCTGGTAAGACCATATCTTCCTGTTCGAAGTTCGGCCAGGAAGTTATAAAACATTAAGGTACTGAAGAAAAACAAATAAAGAGACAAGGATCGGAAATCAAAAGCGACCCTTATCGCAGAAGTTGGAGCAGTTGTCTGTTAATTGATTGATGACTGTTTCTTAGTCTTAACTTTATCTACTTGGATAATACACAATAAATTACGCCAAAACTAATTTAAATATTACTATCCCAACTTACCTACTTCTTTTATCTAATTTTACTTATTCTCTTTACATGATGAATGAATGAAATGTCTTTGGATTAGTATCTAGCATTAGAATATACGTATAGAATCAATTAGATTTTCGTCTATAACGGTTATTGTTTTTCTAACATATTTAAAATCACGTCTGTATTCTCAACTGTCTATGGTTGGCAGAAATACACTATTTCACCAGTTATGATATAGGCCCTAATATAATAATTATAGGTTGCGCCTATTGCCTTCAACCGGGCCCAAATCTAGCCTCCGTGTTGCTACTGAGAATTTCCTAAAGGAGAAACCCAGTACCACTTTGCTCAACCAGGGATTCGAGCCCAACATCTCATGCTAAGCAGTTGCTGTTAATGTTACCCTACTTAAAATATATTTAAAGCATCAATTAATAATTCAACTTAATATTCTAAATTTTACTTCATGAAATACTAGCTGCGCCCCGCGTTGTTACCCGCTACATATTTTTCGGAATAAAAAGTAGCCTATGTGTTAATCCAGGGTGTCAGTTACCTCCATATGAAATTTCATTAAAATCCATTTAGTAGTTTTTACGTGAAAGAGTAACAAACATCCATCGATACTTACAAACTTTCGCGTTTATAATATTAGTAGGGATAATACTCTACACTTTACTTCATAAAATATAAGGATCCAATCTCGTCAATGTCGCTGCACATAATTTTCTACGGATTAATATCCATAAAGTAGGTAATACCGCATCTTTCCTTGTATACCTTTATTCAAAGATTAAAGTACGTTCAGCTCGGCAAAGCAGAAGCTTTACAACAACTTGATTATTACTTGAAAGAACTTTAATAAGTTGTAATAGTATACTTGGAGATGGAGCAAGGTCTTTATATGAAAGGCTTCTTTAAGAAACTAGGTACGAGTATATTCATTGATCATTGCACGCTTATATAGCGCTGCGTGCGAACTGGCAAAATTTTTTCCTCTGAATGTTAGGGTCTTTGATTAAAAGATGAGGAATAAAATATGCATGCAACGTTCCTGAAGTGAATAGCTTGAAATGTGGAAGGTAATAACCAATCAGATTATTCATTACTATTTCTGCATCTTCGTGATTGACCAATGAGACAGCTTTGTAATATAATTATTTATATTATATACCTGATTGGCGCAGTGGATACGTTAAGAGTTGCGGGTCCGATTTCCGCACAGGTCAAAACTTGTGGGTTTGCAGATGTCTGTCCCGAGTCTGGGTGTTTGAGTATGTGATATTTCATGTTTGTAAAACGCACCCACGATACAGGAGTAAATCCTAGTGCGGGGCGACGTTTAAAAAAATATAGTAAACCAATATCAAAACCTGTGATCTCCGAGCAAACCAATAACGGTAAGCGTTGAACTGCGCAAATCAGATCGTGTTGCATGAAACTTAATATTCTAAATTGCTTTCGGTGTCGGGTTCCATTTCCAGGAAACGGGCAAAGAACAAAGATATAGCAGACGCGTCAAACCGTATTTAACCTAGGGGTGCAAATAGTCCGCTTTAATTGATCTTGGAAAGGGGTATTTTTTGATATTCAATTGAACTGTACCCTCTTTTTATGTTTGTAGATTTCTCTGGGGCTTCTAATTGGATGGTTTTTATGCCTTATTGGCTTTCGCCCGTGCCGTATCCGGCCTAAAATTGACCACCTCCTTTCCTCCCGTGGGTGTCGTAAGAGGCGACTAAGGGACAATCCAGAAGAGTGGCAGCAGGGTCTTCTGTATCTTCACTATCAAAACTGCGATCTCCAAACCGCTTGACAAGCGTGGGGATTATAGTAACCCCTCCCTTTACGTAAGGGGGAGGCCTTCGTTTAGCAGTGGACGTCTTCCGGCTGGTGATGATGAGCAGCTACCTCCATATGAAATTTCATCAAAATCTATTCAGTATTTTTTACGTGAAAGAGTAACAAACATCCATCCATTCAATCTTTCACATTTATAATATTAGTAGGGATATTTCAGTGTTGTGAAACAGTAGAAGTGACCGTGATCCGGGTTATTATGTTGCCAGTTGTCCTTCGCTCCTGGGGTGGCAAATAACTGCGACACAGTTACTATTAAACTAACGAAGTATTATATGCTTATTCTATGCTTTTGTTCCATCCAATAACATATTTGTGTAGCTGTTATTGTGGTTATAAAGGACTTTATCATCTGCTTTATCATCATCATCATCAGCCAGAAGGCGTCCACTGATGAACAAAGGCCTCCCTTAGAACGCCACAATGAACGACAATTTGCCAATTCCATACACCGGTTGCCGGCAACTCTGATGATATCGTCGTTCCACCTGCTTACTGTATTTCAACTTAGTTTAGATTTCTCTAGTTATAGCTGAATCTAAAACCATTTCCTAAATTAACAAATATTCGTCCAAAACGTTTTCCCAAGTTTCAGTTGGTTACCTACACGGTATACGTACCAGGCAAACATGAGTCCACACCGTCCGAGCCACAATCAAATTAGCAATCGGCAATAGCACTTACCGTCCACTTTAACTTGACCCACCCCGCGCCGCACGTCCCACTAAATTGCTCGTTAATGGGGAACCCGCATAAATTATTATGGGTCCACCGTTAATGGTTACGTCCTGGAAATGTCAAGGGCCCTTGTGTTTGTTTTCAGAATGGCTCGTACCGCCTTTTTGATCGTCAGCTCTCCCTATAGTGTGTAAATGTCAAACTTGAGGAATAATGTCATTAATTTCATGCTTGTCTTGAGTTACGCGTGCTTTGTAAAAGTACCTATAATATTATTTAAACAACATTGAACGGAATAAATGTGTGCCTTAAGAAACCTTAACATTATTAAATTCCAGTTCAAAGTGAGCAATTACATTCAATACTTACTCATTATATTATATATTTGCTTTACACCAGTAGGTCTACTGTAATCACTTTAAAAATTAAAGGTTTCTCTATATTAGTAGAAACCTTTAAGAGTAGAATATAAACAATTTACTAACTATTCCTAAGTTCAACCCTACATAACTAGTGCAGCGAAGTAAACCGTCTAAGAAGAAACCTTTTCGCGGTCTAACCAATGCCAAGTTATAACTTTTTCTAAGAAGTTAATTTTCTATACAATAGCCTCTTATTATTGGTCGAGGTACTGCAGCTATTTCAACGCTATTAATGAATAAGTTAATATAAAAAAAATAACACAAGCTTTTAATTCAAAATTATTCCATAATATTGTATTGTCACTAAACCTATTTAAGTATGCAAAATTTCATTTCAATCGGATGTCAAAAAGTGGTTCTAATTTAGATTGCAAGATTTGACCTAAATAAAACTTATATAGCAAGTTAAATAAAAGCTTATAAAAGAGTTCCAGAGTCAAACGTAGTCTTAGGAAATAAGATGAGACTCGATGTGACTTCAGATAATATCGATACCTTGAGAAGGATATCTACCTCATTGGTCTAGTGGTCGCTGAGCGCAACTGCTGAGCGTGATTCGAAGTCGAAGTAGAAATCCGTGAGTCGGTTCTAATCCTGGATTGAGTAAAGTGTTATTGGGTTTTTCCATCAGTTTACTCTCAGTAGCAGCATGGAGTCTGGATTTTTGCCCGGTTGATGGCAAAAGGCTAGCACCCTATTAGGCTATTACATTGGGAAACAATAGCTTAACTGGCAAAATGCGGGTTTTCTATTCAATTCTGATCGAATATAGGCGTGATGACATGCTTTTTATGTTTACGTAAAGAAAACAAACTCATTTGTAAGCCCCCTTTACTGACGTTTCTTCAAAATTTATCACAACAAGTTGGTCAGGCTATAAATTTTCATCGTTCCTTGGTTACGTGGCACACTGCCCACCCCCTTTTTACTTATTGCGGTTCAATGACAAATAAGTTTCAGTAAACAGTACAGGGTTGGTAATGTTATGTGATCAGCGGGCAGTGAAACTGCCTCCAGGAGTGATAGTAAAACTAAAATTTGTTTAAAAAGAGTTACTTTTAGAATTTATTGTTTGTTTCTCTCCATAGGATCGCCACATTAAACCTTGCAACTAATATTAACGTTTCATAAGTGCCTATAGTTATTTTTTACATAAGAAAACGATTTTGTTTTTATACACTCCTTTGTTAGTAAAAACAAACTAACATCTTGGTATAAAGAAACTCGACAGATGTCATAAAAGGAGGTGGAAGGTAAATCCTAAAAAAGTATACTATAAAGGTTTGCTTACCACTGGGTAAGCAAACTTTATAGTAACTTTCAGTATGTTACATAGATTGTCTACTGTCGATGGCATGTGTGGCATGAAGTAGGGGAAAGCTATGAAATAGGTAGGGAGGTAATTCTCTGAATCGATATCACCGAAATTTTCCACGGTCCACCTCATTCCTAGATGGTAATAAGACACGGCCGCATATTCTAATGTTTTATGACGTCATAAAATTTATATCACATTATTGCGTACTATCCTTGTAAAGGTATTTGAGGAGTTGAAGATATTTTGTACTAAACTGCGATTTTGAAGGTTCGAATTTGATGGAGCAGCCAATCCAAAATTCCCCATTTAGGAATTTTTGTATTCCACAGTGCGACTACTCCAATTTAAGCATTCAGAAACAATTTAAAAGGTAGCTACAAATATTTGAAGCATTTGCAATAACCATGAATACCGAACAAAACAATAGATACAGGTATTCTATGAATTGAACGAAGAATTCTTTAATAAACATTTCACGAATCACAATATGACTCGAATCGAAGTACGCTTTATTCATTGAAAAAGGATTCTCGTTGGTATTTTGTACATTCATAGTTTATGATGCTATTGGTAAATTTCCCTTACCTATACAATTATATTTCATAATAAAATAAATGGATACCCACCGCCGGCCGCCGACGACCAGGCCGAACGAGAAGGCGATGGCGAGATAATTTGGACATCTTTGCGGGAAAGACGTGGCCTGAAATGGCATTGGACAGGGTTTTGTGGAGACATAATAGGGAGGCCTTTGCCCAGCAGTGGGACACCGAACAGGCTACATAAAAAAAAGCACACACTAGTTAATATTACCCTGTTTCTTTAGGTAGCTTCTGTAGACTTATAACTCACATGCCATCAATTAGGAATGAGCTGAGAATCTTCAAACGACTATCACGATGCTACAGACAGATACAGTTAAAAATCCGAGCAACATTGCTACCCAGACGTGGCTAAGGTTAAAGTTCTGTTAAAATAAAAATATTTCTTGAAAAATATTTTTAATACCCAAGCTACATCGTCCGACAACCCTTAAGAAGGCCGAAGTCTACGAAGTATGGACGACAAAGTTTATAATTTCATTTCGCTGTCTGATGCGCTTTCCACAATCGAATCAAGTGCAACGGTATATATGAAAGTTGTATCAATAATATTTATGGATTGTGGACTCCGGAGATGTTTCTCTCAATTGCACATCGACTAAGTAATAGGATTCTGATTGAAAAAGTATTAGGTTCTTAGCTTAGATACGTGTATCGGTGTTGATATTTTTTGTTCAAGTTTCATATAAGGATCAAGTTAAGTTGTCCAGGGAATTAAAGATTAGTAGAACTTATTTAGAAATTACAACATTGAACAACTTGAATCGAAGAATCTGCAGGGAAAACATTTTTGTGGGGCTGTAGTCACTGAGAAAAGGCATTATTTAAAAAAACATAAGAAAATAATATAAGGCATACAATTGATAAAATGACAGTGGTATCGTGAGAGGCGCCAAAGGAAAAATCCAGTAGATTGGCGGCAGCGAATTCTTTAGCTTCACCACCAATACTGCGATCCCCAAGCCGTTTGCCAAGCGTGGGGCTTACGGCAATCCTAAAGAGGGAGGCGGTTTTTCAACAGTGGACGTCTTCTGGCTGATGATGATGAAGAGAATATTATGATCATTTGATCCAGAGTCAAGCACAGAATAGAATTAAATCTGTCGTGGTTAATAGACCAATAGTATTTATGGCTAAGGCCGGGCAGTCACATCGTCCTATTTATAGCTAGACACCATTATAGAGGACCCTTTGAGCATCAGACCTCTTTCTTTTATAATTATCATAATTTGAAAGTGATTATTTTCAAGACTTTCAACGGATACACCAAGTTTTCCAACAAAAAAAGGTTCGCGACGTATAATTAACCCGGCCCAAACGTCAAAGAAAATTCGGAATGTTACCTACATTTATTTCTTTTGTTTTGCCTACTTAATACCTGCTAATTATTTTAATGATGCTACCTCCGCTCTAATATTTAGAAGGAAAATAATAAATAACCCACTTATTCTTATGGAAGGTACAATAGCCTATATACTTTGAAAGGCTTGCTTTGACGTAACACTATTATGCTGCAAAAAAGATTAAGGTACAGTCAGGTCATTTCTGACTGTAAATCAGCGTTTTCTGACTTGACTGAACTCGATTCCTGACTGAAATGACCCTAACTCGATTAAGATTGGATATTCACACCTTAAAGTTGTTCAAATGGTGGCTATGTCAATCAAAATAAAAGTTATTTTATCACGAGTCTAATCACCCATATTTCGTCTCTCTAACCGGGGAGTTGTTTCTTCATTTATCGGGCTCAATTTACTAGTCAGTGGTGGCTTAGTAACTCGAGTCTCTATTTCTGTGAGTCAGTGTGTGTGTATGTTATACTAATTAGACCTATGCGATGGCTAGCCTTTGATGTAGTTCCTGCAATCGCGATCAATAGGTAATAGTTACCTACCCGCATCATAGTTATTAGTAGGTATTTATTTACTATAGTATGATGTAGTGTGCTTGTATGCGGGTCTTACACGTTTTTTTTTAAGTGCGCCCGCAGCATACAGACGTTACGTATTCATACCTAAACGATAGGCCCTATTCATTTAAAATTACCTCAAACATCAGCCTTTGTATAAATCCAACAAACTTGACGAAGTTATTGCGCTAGGGGTTGCGGGTTCAATTCCCGCATAGGACAAAAGTTTGTATAATCCGCTGATATTTGTCTCTTAGTCTGGTTATTCATGAAGGTATGTGATTTTCACGTTACATGAGAAATTACTAGGGTTGAGCGACGTTTAAAAAAATATCAGTACAGGGTCATGATAAACTTTCCTATTAAAATAAATTATTGTGTAGATAAGCTTGTACAGTCCTACGCTGAGTAATATAAATCAGGGAATATACGCATCAAGGGCGAATATGATTCGTCGGGATTTACTCTGTATTTAGATGAGGAGATTTAGTCCGGAATTATGTTGAGCGGGATCCGGGAATCCCGGATTAAGCGTGATGGTTTAATCCTGACTAATAGATAAAAGAATAAATTGTAGCGATCATCTGGATAACTTTAAACGTGCAATATAGCGAACACTGTGTTGTTGCTCTCCCGGCAGTTTATGTTGAGCTTAAGTCATTAATTTTAATGTTGGTGAGTTGGTACCTATACCAAAATTGTGTATTGTGCAAGTTTTTTTTGTAGGGCGGTGAAAAAGAGACAAAGTAAGAATTCATTCGAAGGACCCGGCGGACTTTAAAACGGACCTAACTCCAGAAGGCTTATAAAGTTTTGCGCAATTATACTTACTTACGTCACCCCCTGCAAATTAGTACCGTTACTACCGTACTTATCGTTATCAATGTTTTACCGGTAAAGCTATGACAGTGGCCACAACCGTTTCTATTCTACTGGGTTAAGCTATCATAACTTATTACGATAGCTTAAGGAAGTCGATGTTTTATTTATTGTTTTAGTATCAAGTCTTACGCGATTCTGTAATAGCCATGTAATTGTACATTTTAACCAGTTACACGCAAGCTTTGAATTACTCAAACGGCAGGATATCCAGTTTGACAGTGACATTCATTTGACATAATCGGACACTGACGTGTTATTGTGACTTGTATTGTACGCGAAGAATTCTTGTTTGTTTAAATATAATATTTATACATAATAACTTTGTAGTAAGACGTACGTGATAACATTGCTAAAAGTCTAAGCAATTATTAAAAATGTTGAAAGCCGTCATTCTTATTGGGGGGCCGCAAAAAGGTAAGAATTTACCTGTATAGAAGACGTCACCGGCTTTCTTATCAATAAATTGTATAAAAATGCATAATTATATCTAGTGACATTATTTATTGCATGTAGAAACTATTTACGATAACTTATTTGTAACTTAAAGTTGATTAATATGTTGATTTAGCTGTAGGAATGTGTTTTCTAGAAGTGTAGGTTATGTAGATAAACAGTGAACAAATAGTGTATTATTCACAATAATTCATGTTCACATACAATCTGAACAAATACAGTATATTCATTGTGCTATATAACTTTTTATGTCAATGTCCTAACTTTCCAAAAAGTCTAATTACAGTAGAGCCTAGTTTTAAATTTCAAATTTCAAATGCATTAAATTCGCTACACACTTCATAAGAAGAAACTTCATCATCATCATCATCAGCCGGAAGACGTCCACTGGTGAACAAAGGCTGCCCCCTTAGAACGCCACAATGAACGACAACTTGCATTTGCATCCACCGGAAACATTCTCGAGTGGCATTGCCTGAGTCAGAGTTACAGGCTACTGGTAGAAGAGACTTACACTATTAATTGGGTGTTAGTGTATGTGATATTTCATGTTTGTGAAACGCACCCACGACACAGGAGAAATTCCTAGTGTGGGGCGATGTTATTTAAAAAAAAATATATCAACAACAAGTTACCATAAATAAGGAATATATTGTAATTTAACTGAATATCAAACCTCTTTTCAGGCACACGTTTCCGCCCCTTATCTCTGGATACTCCAAAGCCCCTCTTCCCAATAGCTGGGCTGCCGCTCATCCAGCACCACATAGAAGCATGTGCCAAGCTGCAGGAGTGTAAAGAGATCCTCATCATAGGGTCATACACCACCAATACTATGGCACAGTTTGTTAATGATATGCAGAAGGAATATCATGTCATAATTAGGTGAGATATTGTAGTGCTCTGCTGGTCTAGTGGTTGCTAAGCATGACTGCTGAGCACGAGGTCCTGGGTTTCGAATCCTAAGTCGGGCAAAGTGTTACTGGCTTTTTCCATTAGGTAATTCTCGGTAGCAGCACGGAGTCTGGATTTGTGCCCGGATGATGGCAATAGGCTCGCCCCCTATTACATTGGGACCTAAAAACGCAACTGGTGAAAAGAGGGTGTACTATATGTGCACCTCTGCCTACCCCTTCGGGGAATACAGGCGTGATGTTATGTTTGTAGTGCTCTAGTCATTTAACTTGTAGCACCATGTGCGCCGCCGGGATTTCTTTCAAGGGGGTGCAATAAGCAATTGCATTAGTAACTACATACACACTGCTACACAACTAATACAAAATGTGGAGTAACTACACACATTGGCTTGGTCAAACACATTTGAAAAGATCATGGATAGAAAGGGACTAAAGGTGCATTTCAAACAAAATTAATAAAGAGTAAAAGAATCTGTATGTTCCTGCATGACTGGAGGGTGCAACTGCACCCCCTTGCACCCCCCTGCCGGCGCCCATGTGTAGCACATTGCTAATAAGCAGTCACTATCACATTACATCAGCCTATCGCAGTCCACTGCAGGACATAAGCCTCCCCTATTGTATGCCACAAGGTCAACCTTGCCAGTATATCGCCACCCACCACTACTAGCTACCTTTCTCACGTCATTGGTCCATCTGGCCCAATTTGAAAACCTGATTGGTGGGTAGGAGATTTGTACTCCTGCATTTCGGGTTGCAGATTTGGTGGCTATCCTCAGTCTGGGTTTTTGTGTATGTGATATTTTATGTTTGTGATAGCACCCATGATACAGCATAAATTCCTAATGTGGTAGATGTTAAAAAAAAGGAAAGTTTTTCCTAGAATGTTTAAGACACCCTGTTTCTCCACTTGAATCCTGGGATACTATTTTATTTTAATTTACTTGCATTCAAGCTCATTTAGAAGCCTCTGGCAATGACATATTTTAACTTGTTTTCTGTATTTTCAGGTATCTGCAGGAATTCACTCCATTAGGCACTGGTGGTGGTCTCTACCACTTCAGAGATCAGGTCCGTGCGGGCAATCCTGCTGCCTTCTTCTTGTTGAATGGAGATGTGTGTGCTGACTTCCCTTTAAAAGAGTTGTGGCAATTCCATGAAGAGAAATCGAATGCTTTGGTGAGTTTTAATAATAAAATGGGTAAAAATAAAAGGATATTCAAGTAATAATTTTAACAAATATAGGACCTATTAACACCTATTTATTCCCTGAAAGCGTAGATATTAGTGTTTAGTAGGTACACAAATATTTCGCCAGTTACGGGTCGAGTTTGTTGCCATTCATCGAAAATATCCAGACTATCATCATGCTGATACTTAGATGTGCTTAATAATCCTACAACACTTTTTCTATACTACACCATGGCACGACCTATACCATGTGGTTATGCTCATGCCATTACGAAGAAGATTATTTGGAAACTTCCATTTTCATACATTTATAGATCCCAACAATCATAAATTCTATAGACTGCTATCTCTGCGAATAAATGATTACATAAACATAACATCACGCCTGTATTCCCCGAAGGGGTAGGCAGAGGTGCACATACAGTACACCCACATTTCGCCAGTTATGTTTTTTAGGTCCCAATGTAATAGGGGCGAGCCTATTGCCATCAACCGGGCACAAATCCAGACTCCGTGCTGCTACTATGAATGACCTAATAGAAAATCCTAGTAACACTGCCCGACCCGGGATTCGGACCCAGGACCTCGTGCTCAGCTGTCGCGCTTAACGACCACTAGACCAACGAGGCAGTCACAGGCATAAATGATTATTATTATTCCGTCCAACAGATCACAATAATGGGCACAGAAGCGACTAGACAGCAGTCGGTCCACTACGGCTGCATGGCCCGGGACAGCACCAACAACTCTGTCTCCCACTACGTGGAGAAGCCCAACAGCTACGTGTCCACCCTCATCAACTGCGGCGTGTATGTGTGCTCGCTGCAGGTCTTCCACACTATGGCAGACGTGTTCCAGAAGAAACAGGACGGATTTTATAGGTAGATACTGTAGATAGTTGATTTTGATAATTAATTACTAGATGACGCTAGTTTTAGTAACATTAAACCCCCTTAATAATAATTTAAAATAATAATAATAACCTATTACTGTTTTACTGCAGGGCAAAGGCCTCTTCTCGTATAGAGAAGGATTAAGCATTGATCACCATGCTAGGTTGGCAACTAAACCCCCTTACAATGCATGAATATCTTATTCTTTCTACATTTCCCTACTGTATGTAAAAAATCCAAGATATCAATTCAATGGTGTTAAGGATGAATAATGCTAAACCGTATCGGGCGCAAGACGTGCCCGTGGCACGAGGCACGGGTTCAGTACTTCACGAACATTTTATAAAATGCTTTTCATGTTGAGAGACGCTTATAGGGGGGGGGGGGGTCTCTACGTATCTTCTAGTTTAGACATACAACACTTTGTGTTAGGATAATGAAGAGCGTTTGTAGATCGATGTAATTGAATAAGTTATTATTTTTCAGTGGTAACGGCCAGACCAGCCCCCATCCTGGATACATGTCGTTCGAGCAAGATGTGCTGATGCCGCTCGCTGGGACCAACAAGCTGTATGCTTTGCAGGTACTGAACAGTACTTAGATACTAGACGTACTTACTGTTTAATAACTATTAGTTATCTTATCAAATATACCTTGCTATCGGCTGTAGCTCTCAGAAGTGGAATTACTTGAAGAATACTGACGAAAGCTAGATATTATTTTTTTATTAAAAAAGGCCTCACATTGGCTTAGGATTAGGGTGTGGTTCCACTGAAGCTGAGCTGGGCGGAGTGGAGTTTCCATTGATGCTGAGTGGAGATTTCAAGCACTGTGATTGGCCAATTCACGGTTCGCATTCCACTCTGCCCAGCTTCGCTTCAGTGGAACCGCACCTTTATTGGGATATTCTCTCGTTTCATGAGTAAACTTGGGATAATTATCACGATCACACAAATACAGGTCTTTTGAACTTGAGGCGGATATAAAAATCGCTATCCATACTAATATGATAAATGTGAAAGTAACTCTCTCTGTTATGCTTTCACGACTAAACCGCTGGACGGATATTGATGAAATTTGGCATGTAGAAAGTTTAAGACCCGAATAAGGTAATGGGCTACTTAACGCGGGCGAAGCCGCGGGCAAAAGCCAGTAAAGAACATTAAAGTAAAACAATATTTGCAGGTGACAAGCTGGTGGTCTCAGGTGAAGACGGCAGGGTCAGCCATCTACGCCAACCGCCACTACCTGGAGCTGCACAGAGACAGGACGCCCAAGGACATGGCCTCGACCATCCTGCCTGATGTGTTCGTACACCCCACTGCCACCGTCGACTCCAGCGCTGTGGTGAGTAGTAACGATGGCGGTGACGGCTACTGGTGTTCTGCGGACCTAAATACATACTATGTGCACCATTGGAGGTTTGAAGATGCTCTTTCGTATTGGCGTGTAATATAACGTTAATGATACCAGCATTACATTAGTCTTTTTATCGTATGGATGGACAACATGGTGTCAGAGTTTACACCGCCTGTAGGCCTCTGACATGGCTTTACACACCGTTGAAATATCTCAGGTGTGACGGTTTCCTCACGATGTTTTCCTTCACCGTTTTTAGCAACTGATAACTATTTATAATACGCACATGAATTCGAAAATACATGGTGCGGGCCGGGGTTTGAACCCACTCGGCTAAAAGTGCTAAATTCGATTCTCCTAAGGAATATTATTTCATTGAATTCTCCACAGATCGGCCCCAACGTGTCGATCGGCGCGGGAGTCACGATCAAGGCTGGTGTCAGGATCAAGGAGTCGATCGTCTTGAACAACGCCACGATACACGAGCATGCACTTGTCATGTACTCTGTTGGTAAGTGTACTTTAACTCATAAGGGTTGAATACAATACACACATACACAGTAAATACGTGTACACACACACACACACACACACACACACACACACACACACACACACACGCACGCACGCACGCACATACACACACACACACACATACACACATACACACACACACACACACACACACACACACACACACACACGCACGCACGCACGCACGCACGCACGCACATACACACACACACACACATACACACACACACACACACACACACACACACACACACACACACACATAATTATCTGACTACAATACGAAGCATTAACTTTTAAACGATTGCCTCACATAATTGACGACGTGATGGACGCAGTGGCTAAGTGATTAGACTGCTGCACTAAGGGTTGCGGGTTCGATTCCCACACGGGATTAAAATTTGTGCGATCCGCAGATGTTTGTCTTGATTCTGGGTGTTTGTGTATGTGATATTTCATGTTTGTGAAACGCACCCACGATACAGGAGAAATTCCTAGTGTGGGGCGACATTTAAGGCGGTGCCATAGACACCATAATTTTAGATAAATAAGAGGCGCCCTCTGGCCCGGGACGACTTGCATAAGACGGCCGGCAGCGACTGGATGTATAAAGCTGCAGACCGGGCTCTGTGGCGTACCTTGGAAGAGGCCTATGTCCAGCAGTGGAATGCAACGGGCTGTTGATAAAAAAAATGCAGATTTTTTTATTATTATTCGTAGTGGGCCAAGAGGCGTCAGTGGGTGAGTGGTCGCGGGTGGAGGGGACTCCGTCAGATCCGGATCCCAACAAGCCCTTCGCTAAGATGGACAACACGCCGCTCTTCAACACGGACGGGAGACTCAACCCCTCTATCACTATATTAGGTAAGGATTACAACCCTGTCTTGCTGAAGTCGGGACGATTTTTCGCTATCATTTATTGTAATAGGTGATCGATTCCCGGGACAAAAATGTTGCGCGATCCGCAGATTTTTTTCCGAGACTGAGTGTTTGTGGAACGCACCCACGACACAGGAGAAATTCCTAGCTTGTATTGTGATATAATTGGTTACTAATATATATTTTTTTTTATATTTTTAGTTTTTTCAAACATCTGACTGCCTCGTTGGTCTAGTGGTCGCTAAGCGCGACTGCTGAGCTCGAGGTCCTGGGTTCGAATCCCGGGTCGGGCAAAGTGTTACTGGGTTTTTCCATTAGGTAATTTTCAGTGGCAGCACGGAGTGGATTTGTGCCCGGTTGATGGCAATAGGCTCGCCCCCTATTACATTGGGACCTAAAACATAACTGGCGAAATGTGGGTGTACTGTATGTGCACCTCTGCCTACCCCTTCGGGGAATACAGGCGTGATGTTATGTTATGTTATGTTTACAAACATAAAAACATTAATTATGTATTTTCATTACTATTCTTCCATGCCCTTTTTTCTGGCGACGGAAGGAAAATAATTTCTTAGCCCACCACAGACAATAAACTACCTACGAGTTATAACAATTTTTTTTTGTTGACAGGTGCAAGTGTTGTGGTCCCAGCCGAGACGATCCTCCTCAATTCAATAGTGTTGCCACATAAACACCTAACAAGGAGTTTCAAACACGAAATCATATTATAGTCCGTTTATAACCTGGCAACATTGGACTGTATTTTTGAAAAGGAAACCGTTAGATTTATTTTAATGAGCACTGTATAGCCATAGACTTAAGAAATGAATAATTGAGAAGACCTAAGATTTTATACATTTATAATTTATGTAATAAATAGTTTAATTATGTAATTGATATAATATATAGTTTAATTAATATTTGACTGTCTCGTTGGTCTAGTACGAGGTCCTGGGTTCGAATCCCGGGTCGGGCACAGTGTTATTGGGTTTTTCATTAGGTAATTTCTCAGTAGCAGCACGGAGTCTGGATTTGTGCCCGGTTGATGGCAATAGGCTCGCCCCCTATTACAGTGGGACCTAAAAACATAACTGGCGAAATGTGGGTGTACTATATGTGCACCTCTGCCTACCCCTTCGGGGAATACAGGCGTGATGTTATGTATAGAATTACGTAATTAAGTTTCTATTCCAGTTTAATAATAAATCATTTGTTTGGTGCTAAACTAACTACTAGGATTCTTTTTTAATATATTTTTAGCTGACAGCCACAAACAAAAACATAGATTTAATAATTATATCAATAAAACGTTTATTTTTTTATCTACACTAGGTTTTTGTTACTAATTGTTTAAGTAACCAGCCTGGGCGTGGTCCTGGGTTCGGTTCGGACAGTGTTATTTTATTTATAAAGGCGAAAATTTGTGAGTGTTTCTGTGTTTGTTACTTCTTCACGTTCAAACGGCTTGACCGATTTTGATGAAATTTTATATAAAGGTAGCTGACGCCCTTTATAAAGAATGTGGAGGGCACCGAGACGACCTGATTAGAGCAGTGGCTAAGAGATTGGACTGCTGCGCTATGGGTCGCGGGTTCGATTCCCGCACAGGGCAAAACATTGTGCGAACCACAGATGTTTGTCCCGAGTATGGGTGTTTGTGTATGTAATATTTCATGTTTGTGAAACGCACCCACGACACAGGAGAAATTCCTAGTGTGGGGCGACGTTTAAAAAAAAGACTTATAAATATGGCCGAAAGTGTACGTGCGCGAGGTTGCCCCCACTACTACCCATCTGCGCTCACGCCTCGTGTCGCTTACTATATCTATAGATCATTGTAGAGCTGCCACTTAAGTACCTACTTTTGTGGGGTAATTTTTCAGTAAGTCAATGTAAATCAAATCAGACGCGATACTTCAGGGTATACTAGTTTATCTGCAACCTAAAATATTCTGTTTAACAAAATGGCGTATTAGAACCAACAATTTAAAACTTTTTTTACATTAAATGAATATGGGTACACCGAAATTACAAGATTTTTTTTTTGTTTCTCAAACTTAGAGTGATTCCAGCACAGCACTGGTAGCCGAGTGGTAAGACTGTTGGACTGTTAAGTCAAAGGTCACAGTTCAAGACCCGGCACGCACCTGCAACTTTTTGAATTCTTTTTTTTTTTTTTCTTTTTTTTTTTTATATTTGACAGGGTTTTCAACGGTGTGTAAAGCCATACAAGGTGGTTTAAACTCTAACACCAGGTTGTTCATCAACCATACGATAAGAAGAGTTATTCCCATATTGAATACTGGCAATAAACTGGATTTATTTTAATTTACACCAGTTGGTTGTGTATACATTCTATTTTAATTCAATTTATAAGAAATGTAAACAAACTTCCCCAGTTCCAACTTAGGTACCTAAAATATATCGTATCAATAAATAAAGGAAGTTACACATACTAGTGAGTACAAATTGTCGTGCATTCGTCATTTCCTCTCGTTAACACCAATCGAAAGGAATAACTCCTTTGCACGTGTAAGAAATGCGTAAGTCATTATTACCTACTTCTCTTTTTCCTGATTGCCTAGTACCCTCAAACAGTGTAACGTGGTTTGGTTGATAAAGTTATTATGAATAATATTTTTATTTTATCAATCCTGGGACCCTAAACAACGAAATGTGGATTGTTGTACATACACCTCAGCCTATCCCTTCGAGGAATGTTACTAGCTGTTGCCCGCGACTTCGTCCGCGTGAATTTCGTGGAAAAAATTGGCCAATTCTCAGACCTACTCAATACGCTCACAAAATTTCATGAGAATCGGTCTAGCCGTTTCAGAGGAGTATGGGAACGAAAACTGTGACACGAACATTTTATATATATAGATAATACCAATTACTAGATTAGGACTTCACAATAGGGACTTCATTGCCGGAAAAGACAAAAAATCCACGCTGACAAAGTCGCAGGCTACATGTAGTCAGTCTGTGCTTCATAATAATATTTATGTCAGTTGGCTCGCCGTCGACCTATATTACCGATATGTGGGGTGTATACTCTGCGTACCTTTTCATAAAAACAGCATGACATCTGTATTCCCTCTTGTTTATAAACGAGGATAATAGCATTAACTAAATCCTGTATATACCCATTCTTTGATATGGAAACGTCAGAGAGGCTATAATTTAAATGTTTAAATTGACATTTTTTTGTAATGAGTAAGTGTGTATAATATAGATACAGGCGTGATGTTAGGGGGCATCCAGTTTCACACACAGGTCAATACTGTAGCTTGAAGCGACTTACCCATACTTTTTACCACGCAAAAAGTTTTTATCAAACCTTTAGCAAAAACGTTTCTTTTCTCGTTTCTTTCGTTGGCATTGTGATGCCAACCTTCTCACATTCACTTGCGGACTTCGGACGCGAGTTATCGTGGGTTAGCGACTATTGTATCAAGTCCGCCAACTTTTGTTTTCACTGCTACAGGTAGGTATTACAGAGACAAAACCTTCATTGTTTTTATTTCCTCGTTCCGGCCTCCTTCCTGTTGCGTGTAAAAAAGGATCAATCTTGAAGGTATCATAAAAATGAAACCAGCACTCAATAAGTACCTAGGTGTATGTAAGTTATTTTGTTTGGGGCATAATATATCTGTGTGGCTATCGCGTTAGATTTTTTATTTACGTCACGTATCGAGAAAGAATAAATCACATAATATTGTTGGTAACATTAAGTATGTAAGTTGGTACACTCTTATAGTAAAATACTTAACTCATTTACTGTATATTCCGGTTATACTCACGGGTGTATTCGGTAATATCCGACTAGTTAGGTACCGCTCGCGACTCAGCCGCGTAACCAGCTCATGAATAAGGGCTCCGTTCGAGTTCGAAACTAGTCGGGCATTCCCGAATACACAAGTGAGTATAAACGGAATATACAGTAAATAATATGGATAACACTCACGAAAGTTATTATAGTAAAATACCTAACTTTTTTATGTAAATACCTACAATAGTTTTAAGATGTGGTGCTGCAAATAAATGGAATGAGCACAATTTGGCTTTTACTCAGTACCTACCTAGACTTCATCTATTCCTGGATTGTCATTAACAAGAGTGAGATATTGAGAGAAACGGTGAATTGACGCAGTGGCTTAGCGATTGGACTGCTATGCTAAGGGTTGGTGGTTCGATACCCACACCGGAATTTTTATGATTGTCCTGAGTTTGGGTGTTTTTGTTTATGATATTTCAGGTTTGTGAAACGCACCCACGATACAGGAGAATATCTAGTGAGGGATGACTTTTTTTTTAAAGAATTTTTTTTATTTACGTAGGTTATTCTTTAAAACATCTGAAGAGAAGGATTACTTCTTAAATCAATTACTTTTAAAGTTATAAATTATCATTACTATGTGATAAGTACCAACTTCCTATTCAGTAAGAATCCATTTATTTCGTATTTAATCGCGGCTCAATTACAATTGCCTATATAAAAGAAAAATGTCAGTTTCCGTCGACGCAGTAGGTCATATTCATTCATAAATAAGTTTGTTTATAAACGATTATGTTGAATGTTTATAAAACCTACTGTTTACAACCCGACCGTCTGTGTTTTATTTTTATTTATTCAAACTTCGTGTAACAAAACTGTTTACCTACATAGACGGACTGAATTCCTCCAATTTTAAAGCGATAGTGATTGCCGGATCGAAATTGATAAAGTAAAAAATATAGACACGAGCTGGATTCCAACCCGCGACCATCGCTGATCCATTTTGCAACTCTGCCTACTCGGCCCTTCCTAGACAAGTGACAAAACTAATAGAATGAAAATATATGGATTTGACATAGGTATGTCAACGATAAGATGAATCGGAAGACACCGCGTTGGCAGGCCTCCTACCAGGTGGACCGACGATGTCATCAGAATTGCGGGCAACCGGTGGATGCAAATGGCAAGTTGTCGTCCATTGTGGCGTTCTAAGGGGGAGGCCTTTGTTCAGCAGTGGACGTCTTCCGGCTGATGATGATGATGTCTTCGATAACATAGTCGAAATATTATATCATTCCTTATTCCTCATCCCAAATTTCTTTTAATCATTTAGAGACTATTGTAATATTATAAAATACTAGCTGCGCCCCGCGATGTTACCCGCTATTTTTTTTCGGGATAAAAAGTAGCCTATGTGTTAATCCAGGATGTCAGCTACCTCCATATAAAATTTCATTAAATTCCATTCTGTAGTTTTTACGTGAAAGAGATCCATCCATACTTACAAACTTTCGCGTTTATAATATTAGTAGCTATTGCTTCAATCCTCAAAATTAAATTCAAACAAAAGAGTCAACATAAGCCAACGATAATCCAATCAATCAATTTCAATAAGCCTTTAATTACTACAAATAGTTTTCGCAAATCTATTGGTATTTTATTAACAGTTCAACAATTTTCAGTTGAGAAAGCAATTTAAATTTAATTAATATCTATAACCAATCGGTTTAGGTACAAAAACGTTAATTTCCACACTTACCTAATCGTCTGATTAACCAACCCCCTTACTATGAACTTATAAACCAGGACAATTAACGTTGTGGAAGCAAGACGCCGCATTACACATCACGTAGCGGCATCTCGCTTTCACATCGTAAACTGTCCTGTTTTAAAAGTTCATGGTATGGGGGTTGGGACGCTTTGTGGCATGTTTGCGTTGTTTTAATTTATTGGTTTGAGTTAACACTTTAATAATTTATTAGTCTTTATCTTTACAGGGTGAAGGTTTTAATTATTTTAACGTGACCTATACTAATGCGAAAGCACGGTAGGTACCTACATCTCTGTAGCTAGAAGAAACACACACTTCACTAATATTTGTATCCCGTTAAACTTTTGACGTCTCTATACAAAATATCGAAAAGCGTTTTGACGTCCTCAACAGTTTACACACAGAAAACATCACGCCTGTATTCCCTGAAGAGGTTGGCAGAGGCGTATAGTACACCCACATTTCAACAGTTATGTTAGAGGTCCCAATGTCCCTAAGGAGACGCGCCTATTGTCATCATCCGGGCACAAATCCAGGCTCCGTGCTGCTACTGGGAACTTCCTAACGAATTTCTCCATCGACGGTTTTTATTTGTACTATTTTAATCAAATTACATGCTTTATATAAGTATGTATAGTCAATAAACAACAACCGATAACCTGAAACGTTAACTGAAACTGAACTTGGCCTCAAACTGTAGCGCTAGTGTTAATGACCTTTATCTACCAACGGTAATTTTTACGTCATTTCAAAAACGTCAACTAAGGTATCTACTATTCTTGTAAATACACTTTCAAAAACGTTCCCGAGTTTGGGTCTGACAATACAGTACTACGACCGATTTTTCAATATATTTTCACTATTTAACCGACGAAAAAAACGGAGGAGGTTCTCAATTTTTTCGCGACGTCTTTTTTAAAAAAAATAATTCGGCGCGTATATTATTTTTTTTATGTACGCATAACTTTTTTTAGATACCATTGTCATCAAGACATTAATTTATTTCTACACAATAATATTCAAAATAAATTCCAATAAAAATTCTGCCACAGAACTAGTCTCAGAATAAAAATCGGTTCCCGTCAAAGATATTAAAATCTAAACAAGTAGGTATTGTTGGACTTTAATTATTAGGTATTAAAGAATAAATGAACATAACCGGATTCATAATTAGATTAGCAAGGTTGAAATTTTTTTTAAGTAGGCACAGCGGCGCGGGCGCACTTCTCAAGTTGAGACAATTTTTTTTTTTTATAAAACGTCGCCCCACACTAGGAATGTCTCCTGTGTCGTGGGTGCGTTTCACAAACACGAAATATCACATACACTAACACCCAGACTCGGGACAAACATCTGTGGTTCGCACAAAGTTTTGCCCCGTGCGGGAATCTAACCCGCAACCCTCAGCGCAGCAGTCCAATCGCTTAGCCACTGCGCTAATCGGGTCGTCAAATAAAAAAAATCAAAATCATTTAATGGAACAAAAAGAAGTTTACAATATTAATAGTGCTTTAATAGTTACATTAGTTAGGAAAACTGTGTCGCAACTGTTAACCTCCAAGATGGGGACAGTGTTCCAACATAAAATTTAAATCTAGAAAGTAAAATAATTACTTATATAATTATCTTCTTCGTATCACTAATTATCACAATAGATACATATCTATTATGTTTACAGGTCAGTCTTTGATGTAGAGGTAGACCAGTCAACAAGGAGTGGGTAAGTTGACCGGCCAGGGTACGCCGGGCGCACATACCATCACTCGTGGAGGCACTATGCTCTACTGACAGGCATTATACTTTATTCCAATAAAATATGCACTAAAAGTAAACATTTTACGGAACTTCGATTAAATAATTTAATACTTAATTAGTCTAATTAAATAATTCCGTTAAAGGACAAAGCTTCATTATTTTTAATAACAGTTTCTGAAAAGTCACAAAAATAATGTTTACCATTTTGGCTAAATTAATTAAAACAGGTAACACGGACCTTTTTCTTGTTTGAAATAAGAATAGCCGGTTAATCTTGAATCCAACAAAACAGAATAAAATAACGCAACACTACGTCAGTCGACAGCCAGCGTTCCTTATTCAAAATAAAAAAATCTAAATTTCATTTATTTAAACAGAAATGACGACATTTTTTAATGACCAAAATGTATTTTAATATAGATTGATAAATTATACACGATCGTGCTTGCGTTTCAAAATTTGCAAGGAATTGTATCACTCGATTATAAGGGCTTGTATAGACTTACCGATATTATGTACCTACTAAATTTTATATCAGAAGAACGACTTTGTAGTGACGTAAATAAAAGTTACATTATTATGATCGATTAGTTTTTATTGATTATTATTTGTTTTGTTATTTAATTACCTTCATATTAACTTTACATTTAATCTACTTTTACTAAGATTTTTTAAACCTGTAATATACCTAAACTAAAATAAAATTAATAACTTTTTCATCACCTTATATAATTTATAGGTACGGAAACATCAGCAGATGATAAACTTGCAATATTCTAATTTAGTAATAATTTAAGTGAATAAAATTTCATAATGCTTAACTAAGCTACCTATACCTAAAATATAGCAGTTGATCATTTACCAGTTTTAACATTCACATACAAACGTAGAACATTGATATATATATAAAACAAAGAGTTCAAATAACGACCTCGAACCTTATCTACAAAGTGAACAACGCTTTACAAGTTCAGCTATTGCGATCCTTTAAAAAAAATTCAATATTAATAAGGTTTTCGTACTTACAAAGAGACATAGTATAAACATGCCTTAAGGTGCGTCCCCACATGTAACATCTCCACGAACATTCCTCCGTGACCGTAAGAAAATGGCGTGTTGTACCACCAAATTCCCATAAAATCTGTGTTACAGCAAAATGTTACAGACAAAAAGTTACAAGTGTGGACGCACCTTTAAGAAACGCATTGTAAATAAACGAATGATTTGTTGTGAACGAGAGCGTACGGCAGTTCGTTTGAAGACACCACCGTGTCTGGCTGTATGCGTATTACCTGTGACATAAAAAGTGTGTTTTAAAAAAAATGAATTTCTTGATCACGAGAATAACATGGACGAATGGGACGCGGATAAACCAATATCTTTTCGCTATTATAAGTGAGTTTATTTATAATTTTATTTAGTTTTTATTCCCGCCATTTTTGTTTTTTACTTTTTATTAAAATTTTAGTTGTTATTGCTAGTGTTTGTGTTGTATCTTCGTAAATTAGTATTGTTTATCTTAAATCGAATAAATTGTTCGATAAAATATTAACTATTTAATCTGTTTGTCAAATTATAAAAAAAACGGTTTTAAAATTTTATTGTTTTCGCTAATCTTAACTTGATGGCAGACTGAATAGTGAACTTAAAATCACTTAGTCATTATTTAGATAAAAAAATATACAAATACATTAAAATGGGTAAATGAACACGTGCGACGTAAGTAGATAATAAAAAGTTTAGAACAAAAGAATAAATGGACTTTGGATTTCATTTATTTTTATATTGAACTTATCACGAGACCAGATTTATAGCTCAATTTAAATTATTATAAAGTACATTAAATTTTACATTTTCTTACTTGAGAAAAAATCACGCAAGTTTTCTAAAATATTTGGGTAGGTACTTTTCTTATTTTGTAATAAATAAAAAAAAACATTAGCAAATACACAGTGTAAGTTGTTGAGTGATATTATAACACAGTTACAGCAAAATAAAAATTATAATTACCCTCACTCTAAAAAACCGTTGCAAAATTCAAAATACCTTCGGTTTTTGAAAAAAACTCGAATGTTAGATAAATTCAAACCGAGCGACGTGTTAATTTTTTTTTTTTTTTAAATTAGACATTTAAAATTAGCAACTAGTGAAAATAATACTTACAATAAGATTTTACGTTTATATTTTGAGCGTAAACCAATGAAAATGTCGAATAATAAAATATTTATCGTGAGGAAACTCGATTCATATTAAAACGGAACAATAAAACTTATCGACACTACCTTTTCGAACGAACATCGCTTGAATTTTCTTATTCTGGAGAAAACATGGCACACGTCTATCATTCTGTATTCAGCCCATAGCAATGCGCAGAAGAGTGCGCACTGCATCAAAATTTCCAATTTAATAACGTGCACATTTTCGTCTATTTGTTAATAGTTTACGTTTAGTACTAAGCATTCTTGTTGAACCAGATGTAAAGCAGCAGTTTTTTTTTATAGCGCTGCCCTGCAAACAAAAAATTATATTCAATTAATTGACTTTCCTATCAGGGATACTTACTAGCATAACCAATTTCACCCACCCGCGCTTTTTTTCTTTATGACAACCCTACTAATTTGATAAACGCGAAAGTTTGTGAGTTAGGATGGATGTTTGTTACTCTTTCACGTAAAAACTACTGAATGGATTTTAATGAAATTTTATATGGAGGTAGCTGACACCCTGGATTAACACATAGGCTGCTTTTTATACCGAAATATAGTGGGTGCGGGCGTAGCTAGTGACTAATAAATAATAACAAAGATTTATTCCAGAATCACTTCCATATCTGTTAGTAATAATGTAGACTTAATAGACTAGGGTTAGTCGATATAAATTATACTAAGCTGCGTGGGACGCGACAATCCTATTAACATTTTGTTTGATTGACCACACATCTTGGGAGTTAATGTTTTTGTTGGGTATCCTTACAAATACCCGTTTATTTCCCAATCATATTTGAAGTACCATATATTTAAAACAAAAACAATACATCAAAATTCAAGGTATTATCAATATGCAAATCTTGAAATGAAAAACAGATAAATAGTATCACAATGTGAATCCTCTTTGGCCAAAATCACTAGAATTTGGTCACTAACCAGGCTACGATAAAATTTTGTAAAAAATATTCTACGCCAACATTTAAATAGGTAATGATTTCTATCACTCACGCGAATATTAGACATTGAAATAAAACTAGGTTTACGGATTTTACCGCAGTTTTTTAATTGATCACCAAAAATCAATTAAAAAACCGCGATCAAATCCGTAAACCTAGTTTTATTTCAATATTTATATGTATGTATAGGTATTTATTTATATGTATGTCCTTTTTTTAAAAAAAAAAAACGTCTCCCGCCACACTAGGTATTTCTCCTCTATAGTAGGTGCGTTTCACAAACATGAAATATTCACATACACAAACTCGGGAAAAACATCTGTGGTTCGCACAAAGTTTTGCCCCGTGCGGGAATCGAACCCGCAACGTTTAGCGCAGCAGTCCAATCGCTTAGCCACTGCGCTAACCAGGTCGTCAAATTCCTTTAATGTGTATTGTAACGGTAATCGAGTAGAATCGGCAATTAATCATATAAGCGGAACCAAACGCATTATACCGTCGAGTTGAGGTAGGTTAGTAACATTATCGGAACCAAACAAAATAATTATTAATTAACTTAGCCTTAGCCGTGAATATTAGTTTGATATTGAAACTAATCCTACTATTTTTATTTAAAAAAAACGTGTATTTTAAAAACTACTTTATTCTATCAAAATCAATTATTCGTTGAGCCTACGCGAACATTTACGTAGCAGAAACATAACATCACGCCTGTATTTCCCGAAGGGGTAGGCAGAGATAAACACATAGTACACCCACATTTCGCCAGTTACGTTTTTCGGTCCCAATGTAATAGCGAGCCTATTGCCATCATCCGGGCACAAATCCAGACACCGTGCTGCTACTGAGAATTACGTAATGGAAAAACCCAGTAACACTTTGCCCGACCCGGGATTCGAACCCAGGACCTCGTGTTCAGCAGTCGCGCTTATCAACCAATAGACCAACGAGGCAGTCCGTTGGTTACGTAGCAGTTTCATCTAAAATACTTACCTAGCTACATTTACTTAGCAAGATTCTCCTCTTTGATTACAATATTAGCGTTTCTACGTACGTGAGTGCACTGCGTCGCATTAGTTTAATAAGATCGTTAAACATACATACATAAATAAAGTCACGCCTGTATCCCTGAAGGGTAGGCAGAGACCACGGATTTCCATTATCTGATTTAATCCTCAGCACGGAGTCTGGATTTGTACCCTGTTGATGGCAATAGGCTCGCCTCCTATTACATTGGAGCCTAAAACATAACTGGCGAAATGTGGGTGTACTGTATATGCACCTCTGCCTACCCTTTTGGTGAATACAGGCGTGATGTTATTATGTTAAACTTACCCATCCACTAACACTCGAGGCACAGAGCTATTAGTTTGACTGTGAGTTTGTTAATAACTTACTACTGCTATATATGCATACTGCCTATGAGTTTTTCTTATGTTTTTTTTTTAATGGACAACATCTCAAACTCACACATGACGCTTAAAATACTACACAACAATCAAATTAAGAATGAACTGAAGATTTATTTGTTTTTGTTGTTTTTTTCGTTGTTCCGTCACGTAATTCAAAACCGGCTTTTCGTGCAGTCTTTAGTATTATGCGCGAACATTGTATAATTCTGAAGAACACTATGCTAAAGTATACAGTATTGTGTTCGAAGTAACAGACCGGTTCCCACGCCTCGAACAACCGGGTGATATGAATATGCTGTTTTCTACTCGATAGCACAGAATATTTGCAATTCCTTCTGGTGACAGAGGTGTAAAGGGCGGGTATCAGAGCAAAACATAAAAATATCAATTACTTATTTAAAATGTCGTGGTGGCCTAATGGTTAACATACCGGATTTGTATGCATAAGGTTGCAGGTTCAAACTCGGGCAAGTATAAATACTTTTTTAGTTATTCTAAGTCGCCCTGTCTAACGGTGACCGAAAACATCGTGAGGAAACCTGAATTTCATTATCTGAAATCGCCAACCCGCAGTGAGCTAGCGTGGTGATCAATGCTCAATCCTTCTCTATACGAGAAGAGGCCTTTACCATGCAGTGGGACAGCTATAGGCTGTTATTATTATTTACATATTTAATTTTTCAATTGAATATTGACACTAGTACCTACTACGTTGATGTGTATGTAAATATTAAACATATCTAACTGTACCTACCTGAGTCATATTTATTTCTATTTCTTCATCCTTTTATGAATGAATGAATTATTTATTTATGATTCTTGATTTCTTCTCCTTATCTATTCCAAAGGAGAAAGTCCAATATACAAATCCACAATATACAAGGTGGCCGAAACATCGACGTTAAGGAAATAATTTGGTCTCTCGTGATGTGGGGTAATCCGAATGACCCCCATGTATGTTCCGAGATATTTAAAAATCTAAACAGGTGACTTCATGGTGCCTAAGCAGTTACAAAAAATGCGGCAGACTGCGATGCATACAGCTTTCAAAAATCATAAAAAAATGGTTTTGGTTATTTTTAAGTCAGTCAAATACCTGGTCAATCATCCCTTATGTATTATTTACTGCAAATCGTCTTCTAAACATGCATTAATCTACATATTAAAGGCAATTCGGCTCGTGAACAATAAAATATCTTTGGCATTATAATAATCGTGGGACTATTAAAATTTATAATACACTATTTATTTATTAAACAATCACATATACGTATATTAGTGAACAATTATTATAATAACATACACTGGTATAAATAATAAACAAATTATGTCATGAAGAATCCTAAAATACTAAATTGAATAATTTATATATTATTATTATCAAGTTTTTGTTCTCAAATGTCGTTAGACGTAATTATTAAGATTTAGCTTCCTTGTTTGTCTTTTAAAATGACAATACAATCTTACTTACTTATTATAGTATTTACTTATGTAGAAGGGATTGTAGCTACATGACAACCGCGCGGATCAGTCGATCTGCGAGGTTAAGCCGAACTCACTGCGGTTTGTCTTGCGATGGGTGTCCGTTTTTACATGTCGAGACCCCTCCGTGCTTCGGAAGGCACGTTATCCGTTGGTCCTGCGCCTGATCTCTCTACGGTCGTGTCGGTCTACCCTCCTATCGACCTATGATACTGAGGGTATAGAGAGTGCACCTGTGTTTGCGTACATACTTGTGCACTATAATATCTCCTGCGTAGTTGGCTAGTCTCAGCTGAGAAAGGCCGCCGTGACCGAAATTCGGTCAGGAGAACATTATTTTCTTACAAGACTACTACATCATCATCATTATCAGCTTATCTTAGTCCACTGTTGGACATAGGCCTCTCCGTGGCACATTACTTTTAATACAGAATGTGTCTGTATATTCTTTCATGTAACATCAACGGATGCCGTAATTTTTTAAATGAAAATATGTAAGAATGGGCTGGAGAATGGAGATAATCATATTATAACAAATTTAACTATAATAACTTTCGTGAGTGTTATCCATAAATTTACATTTGACTCGTGAATCCGCCGCGTCGCTAGGTCATGAATAGGGGCTTTATTTGAGTCCGAAACTAGTCGGGTATTTCCGAATATCCACGTGAATATAACTGGAGAAATTAAATGTAAAAATACTAAAGAAAGTTACAATAACATAAACCAACGTCAATATTCTGATTCATAGTCACACGATCATCGTGTGACTGTATTTTTAAACATCGCGTCCGTAACCCCACTCTAGCAATTTCTGTTGTATCGAGGTGCGCTTCATAAACATGAAATATCACACACAAACATCTGCCAATCACACAATTTTTTGACCCGTGCGGGAATTCAACTCACAACCCCTAACGCAGCAGTGCAATCGCTTAGCCACTGCCCCAATAAGCCAAACTTCTTCTTATCATACGGTTGATAAACAACCTGTTGTCAGAGTTTAAACCGTCTGTAGGCCTCTGGCATGCCTTTAAATACCGTTGAAAAATCTCTCAGGTGTGCCGGTTTCCTCACGTTTTTTCCTTTGCTATTTTTAGCAGCTAATAACTAATTTTAGTACGCACATATATTCAAAAAGATAATGGTGCGTGACTGGATTTGTACTTGCGACCTTTGACTTAGCAGTCCAACGGTCATACTACTCGGCTATCAGTGCTAGCCACACTTAAAGACAGTCCAAGTTCAAGCTACAGTTCAAAGCCAACAGCGGATCTATCCAACCTTACTCAAGGCTCAGTCATCGCTAGTTTATCTTACCATTCATCATTTACATACCTTAGGATCCACTTAAAGCAAATGGATTGCAATATACCGGAAATCGAATCTACGGCCTTTAATCCATATCAATTATGGTATTAACTGGATTCATTTCATGCTAATCTATGTAGTTGGTGTAGGAAAACATTGAGCTTTATCGGCTCCCCTCTTCAAGAAAATATGTATAATAATACCTACTCTAGATATGAAGGAGCGGCGTCTCCCGACACAGGCTTTATTTGCTTAACAAGAGGCGCCAATCACAAATCAATGTTATATATATTTTATGTTACCACAATAAATATTTTGTATTTTTTTTTTAAAACGTCGTCCCACACTAGGAATTTCTCATGTATCGTGGGTGCGTTTCACAAACATGAAATATCACAAACACAAATACCCAGACTCGGGACAAACATCTGTGGTTCGCACAAAGTTTTGCCCCGTACGGGAATCGAACCCGCAACCCTTAGCGGAGCAGTCCAATCGCTTAGCCACTGCGCTAATCAGGTCGTCAAATTTATTTGTATTGTATCGGCGTGTGATCACGGGGTAGGAGACCATGAGTCCGCCTAATTAGTTTAATAATTAGACGACGTGATTGCCGCAGTGGCTGAACGATTGGAATGCTGCGGTAAGGGTTGCGAGTATGATTTCCGCACGGAACAAAAATTGGTGTAAACCGCAGAACTTGCTACACGGGTACACTTATCTTTTGTCTCACGCAGAAATGAAACTGCGCAGAATTCACTTCACGCATGCGCCATCTGGGTCACCAGTCAAAACAAAAATACCAGCTTAATAAATAAACTCCCAATTTTGATAGTAGGTCACAAATTAACAGGTTTTTAATACGAATTAGCTGTCTCCGAATTTCTTAGTCAATGGCGATTTAATGAGCTCCGATTGGCTAAAACAAATGTGATACATTCCAGTGAAAGTAGTGAGATTATAGTGTTTTTATAGCAAATTCTTAAAATTCCTGTATCAATATGTATAATCGATATAATAAAATCAAGCGGAGTCACAGAGCTAGCCATTTCGCCAATTTTTATCGTTATATTTTCACTCAACTGCCTCGTTGGTCTAGAGGTCGCTAAGTGCGATTGCTGAGCACGAGGTCCTGGGTTCGAATCCCGGGTCGGGCAAAGTGTTACTGGGTTTTTCCATTAGGTAATTCTTAGTAGCAGCACGGAGTCTGGATTTGTGCCCGGTTGATAGCAATAGGCTCGCCCCCTATTACATTGGGACCTAAAACATAACTGGCGAAATGTGGGTGTACTATATGTGCACCTCTGCCTACCCCTTCGGGAATACAAGCGTGATGTTATGTTATGTTATATTTTCACTTTCTGCGCTGAGATGTCCTTTGATAAGGAAAGGGTGCGGAACTTCGTACGCGATAGCTATTATTACCTGCCTTAGGTTAATCAGTACAGTGCGATGCGCGGTCAAGTACGGTCGCGCTTGCGCTGCACAGTACGAATATTATATTCGCGAACTGCGCGGCTATAGCCGCTGCCCGTTTTCCGCTATGAGTTCCCAACCTCTCATAGCCAATGAAGTATTGGCATTCATTAAACATGCCATCGACTACATGGACGAAGTAAGCATCATGCAGATCTGCAAGTCCTCGTACAAGGAGGACGAGATTAGCAGTGCCAAGTTGCTGCTGTTCACAACGCTCGGCAAAGTCAGCCAGATGCCGTCTCGTCGAAGGGACGGTACAGAGAAGAGTCTCCAAGACATCATAACACTGATGAAGGAGACCGACCCTGACGATGTGCCTGAATTCGTGGCGAAGGACCTGCATAAGCTGCCTCCCGTCACTTTCGATCACGTCGACGTCACTAGGCTGCTGAAGGACATTACATTCCTGAAGCAAAGCCAGGCCGAGATGCAGCTAAAGTTGGAGGTGTCGAATAACACCATAAGTGATCTGCGCGCTGAAGTAGTGTTGTTGCGCAATGCAATTTCTGCAAGTAGGTCACCGACCGGCGCCGCTAACGTGAACACGCGTCGCGGCGCACAAAACGCCTCCATATGCAGTTTTGAGTCAGCGAGCTCAACTGCGTCACCGACTGCCGAAAATGCAAGCGTTGCACTTGCAACGCATGCCGCCGCCGTCCCTGCCTCGACAGCGGTAGAGACAACGCCGTGTGTAGGTGCATCGACCCCCAAGCGAGCCTACGCAGCGATATTAGCCGCTAACAAGCCTGCTGAGTTACAATACTCGCAGGCAAAGCAAGCGCTGACTACAAAAGGGGGTCAACAGAGCCGGTCGAAACCTAACAAGGTTTTGAAAAGGCGGGGTCCAGAGAAGGACACGTGCGACAAGGATGGCTTCATAAAGGTAGAGAAGAAGAAGAAGAAGAAGCCTCCTTGTCGGAACCAGTGCGGTACCGCGCTGGTAGGACCCAACATGCTGCTTCGTCCAGCAATCCCTACGACGCAGCTGTACGTGTCCAGACTACACCACTCCACGAAGGTTGAAGAGGTCGTGGAGTACCTGCGTGTGAAGACCAACTCGATTTTGAGGGTCGAGAAGTTGGAGCCGCGTCACAACACTAACTTCAATTCGTTCGTGGTGCGTGTTCCGACTCAACATCTTGAAAAGTTCCTCAAAGAAGAGTTATGGCCGAAGGGTGTTGTTTATCGCCGGTTTCGTGGCCGACTAAATGACACCAGTCAGCGAAACACGACGCCGCCACTTCGTGTGTAGTATAGTTATATAATTGTATGTGTTTATAGTATTTTTAAGTTATATTAATATAGTATTGTATTTATAGTTATGGGCCTTTGATGCCTGAAATAAATGGATTATTATTAATAAATAACAAGTTTCACTGCCCATTAAAAAGACCCCTCACAGCATCTTACATGTATTCTCAGTGGGGATATTTACAAGTATAGTACCTTTTTTTAAAATTTAAACACAGCAGATTCAAGAACATACCATTAACTATTTCGCCTTCATAGACATAATTTAGAAGACTATAAAATCATTAATAAATAAAACAGCAAAAAAAATAATTTCAAAGGACTAGAAAAGAAAAATAATACACTCAAATTTAAAAGAGACTTTACAACGATTAAAATTATTAGAGAATCACACTATCACACTAATATATTATAAAGGCGAAAGTTTGTGAGTTTGTTTGTATGGTTGTTACCTATTCACGTTCAAACGACACCCTGGATTAACACGTAGGCTACTTTTTATCCCGAAAAAATTTAGCGGGTAACACCGCGGGGCGCAGCTAGTTTACAATATGTTTGTATTAATTTAAAACACAATTATACGTATCGCTCTTTGTTAAATTAGTAACCCTGAGTTTTAGCTCGCTCTTGCATGTTTACAATTTGGTCAAAGAAAAAACCGTACCACACCCCGCCTTGCACACCAATAAAGAAAGAAAATCGTCTTCATACGTCATATTTATAAATATAAATCAAAACCCGTTTAATTAATTGAAGTAACACCCACAACCCAACAGTAAATTAATAAAAATCTAAACAGGTCTGTTTATTGCGACGCTAGTGTTGCACCGCGAAACATCATTTTAATCAAAATTTAATGTTCAATAAATTATAATCGATATTGACAAGCATGCAGTTTAATTAAATATTATTATTTATACGATTGGTGAAGAATATTAATTAGTAAAAATATAACAAATAGACTGCCTCGTTGGTCTAGTTGTTGCTAAGCGCGACTGCTGAGCACGAGGTCCTGGGTTCGAATTCCGGGTCGGGCAAAGTGTTACTGGGTTTTTCCATTAGGTAATTCTCAGTAGCAGCACGGAGTCTGGATTTGTGCCCGGTTAATAGCAATAGGCTCGCCCCTATTACATTGGGACCGAAAAACATGACTGGCGAAATGTGGGTGTACTATATGTGCACCTCTGCCTACCCCTTCGGGGAATACAGGCGTGATGTTATGTTATAACAAATAGATGGACATTCGACGTAAAATAAAACTTGTTCTCGTCACGGTCGTTTCAAAGTGAGCATCAGCGGCGCCTTCCGTCTTCATCTATCTTATTAAGTTCACACGCCGATCTAGAAGAATCTAAAACAGCCTTTAACAAACAAACATAATTGCGTATAAACATATAACTGATAATTTCATAGTACTATCCATATCCATACTAATATTACAAACGCTGGACGGATTTCGATGAAATTTGGCATGTAGAGTTTCTGATCCGAGAAAGGAGATAGGCTACTTAACGCGGGCGAAGACGCGGGCAAAAGCTAGTATACTATATGTTAAGGTACTTTTATCATAGTCTCCTGTTATTCTCAAAGTAGGCAGCTCTCGACTACCTGGAGTCTATGAGCTCCCATTTTGTCGCTTCATAAGGTCTAGGTGGAGAGTCTAGTTTCATTTCTTAGGCCCATACTGGGTTCACCACCCCGAATCGAAGGGCTGCTGACGGAACGAAATTTTGATCTTAATCCGTCGGACGACTCGGAGGTGTTTTCTAAAAATAGCAAAAGCTTAACAAAAAAGCTCTTTCTGACCTCCGACGCAAAAGGGTGTTATAAGTTTGACCGCTATGTGTGTCTATCTGTGGCAACGTAGCTCACAAACGGTTGGACCAATTTGGATGCGGTTTTTTTATTTGAAAGCAGATTTTTAGCGGTGGTTCCTATAAACTTATACATGTTACATAAATTATCTCCATGATAATAACCAGGCACTTAAGTAAAAAGCAGAAGACCGAAATCTGAGGCGTAACTGGGGAGAGGCCTATGTCCAGTAGACTGCAACGGGCTGATGATGATGATGAGGTATAAAAATGGTGAAATATGTATCGACTATCAAAACAATAAAACGATGCATTTAACATCATATGCATGCATATATCACATGCTATCTGAGTTACAGTTAAACACCTCCACACGTAGCACATTCAAAATTATACTTTAAATTTGTAACACTTCCAAAAGCATAAACTGCAAATATATATAATTATATGTGAAAATTGGCTACAGATTCATTATTTTAAAACCAAACAAGCAGGTCACTGACTTTAATGTTAAGTTAACAGTTCCCTGTGACGTACCTATATAATTATGTAAGTCTGTAGGGAAGTCTCGTGATTGTTATGATATTAAATGTCTTACACGAATGTTGGTATGTTATGTTTATGTTGTTCTGCTTCGTTTGCGTTACCATGAACGTTTAAAACAGGACAGTTTACATTGTTAAAGCGAGACGCCGCAATACACTGCATGTAGCAGCTAGGGTTGCCAACCGTACTCTAAAATAGAGTATTGTCCTCTATATCATGTAGGCGTACTCTATAATCTATAACACTAATAGAGTACGCTAAAATACTCTTATTTACAAAATGTTTACTAAACTAGTGCACGTCTGTAATAATATGCAAAAATCCATAATCAGAATGAGCTCTTGATATATATAAATTTAGAATTGGAATATTTGGACTCATACAATTTCTTTTAAAGTAATGAAAAATTGTTATGTGCTGCAAAAAGTACATAAAAATACCTTTTTAAAAGTACAAAATAATGATACTCTTTTTTGTAAGTCCGTACTCTTTATTTACCTCCTTTAAAGTCAGATATACTTTATTTCTTCTAAAAAAAGTTGACAACCCTAGTAGCAGCGTCTCGCTTCCACATCGTAAACTGTCCTGCTTCAAGAGATCATGGTAAGGTGGCTGATCTGGATTCTGTTTCCACGTTTGATGTTCATTGCAATTATATCTTAATAATTTTTGGAAATCGTTTTAAAATTAATAAAAAAAACTGTAGGTACTTAAACTACCCCAGGGATGTGCCACATATGCGTTGCATGGGGATGTTCCGGAGTTGTTCTTTTTAGAGGTCTCGGGACTTCCCTTGTTCATGCAGATGGTGACCACCGGGGTGGTTTTAGTGAGGTAGAAATCCCACACACCCCAGTCCCTACCCCACAGGGTCCGGGTGCCTTTTGAAGGTTTCCCCCGTAAACAAAAAAAAAAGGTACTCAAACTAAATACGGCTAAGATTGTCAAAGTTATATAAATTCAATTTCAAATATAGATACATGCTATAATAACTTTCGTTAGAGTCCGAAACTAGTCGGGCATTCCCGAATATCGACGTGAGTATAACCGGTATATATAGTAGATAATATAGATACATGCTGTTAACAGATGGTTTCGGGCCATCGACTGACGAGTGTACCAATAATTTTAATCAGCATCAGTCAATCATCTCTGGCCGAACTGTCGTACGTGCTTATGCAAAAATCTCTAACACATAGAGAAGTTCTAAGCATAAACAATCAAAGTAATAACGATTAATTTCCCTTCATTGCGTGTAGGACATTCCATCGGCGACCTGAATGTAAACGGAGACCGATTTGTCAACAATAGTGGAATGCATGTATGTGTGCCCGGGTCGGGCAAACTGTAACTGGGTTTTTCCATTAGGTAATTCTCAGTAGCAGCGCGGAGTCTGGATTGGTGCCCGGTTGATGGCAATAGGCTCGCCCCCTATTACATTGGGACCTAAAACAACATAACTGGCGAAATGTGGGTGTACTATATGTGCACCTCTACCTACCCCTTCGGGGAATACAGGCGTGATGTTATGTTTTTGTATGTTTTTGTGTACCGTAGTTTGTGTATAAAAGAAACAATATAGATGCTTATATTATACATTTATCTGTTTAATCTCACTTTTCAAGTAGATAGGTAGGTACGATCATAACATAACATAACATCACGCCTGTGATACTCAATACTCAATACTCAATAATTATGTTTATTGCATTCCACAATGTGAACTTAGGTGGTAGGTACATAAGAATATATACATTAGTTTTGGATCATTGTGGGCCCTGTCGGTAGGTAGTAGTAGGTATACGTAGGTAGGTACGATCAATGTACCTATATATTTAATTAGCGGTGCTACCCGCAACATTTTTTCGGGATAAAAAGCCTATGTGTTAATCCAGGGTGTCAGCTACCTCCATACCAACTTTTAGTTATTTGTTGCTAGAAACGGTGAAGGAAAACATCGTGAGGAAACCAGCATACTTGAGAGATTTTTCAACGGTGTGTAAAGCCATGTCAGAGGCCTACAGGCGGCTTAAACTCTGACACCAGGTTGTTCATCAACCATACGATAAGAGGATAGAAAATCGCGTGATATTGACACAGTAATATATTTCAGGCGTTCGTGCCTAATGGTCATTTGTAGGTACCTCATTCATAAACTGTATAGGTACCCGATTATCAAGTCAAATTACTCATTATCCACCCGCAATGAGAAAAAATTATGATGAATATAGGATTAAACTCTGATAATCATGGTAATAGCTTGATCATTATACAAATGCATGTAATTTTAAAATTAACGACACAATTTTGAAATTAGGTGCATTTTGTGTGATACGTAGGTATTAGTTAATCTACAGATATGTTGAGTAATGATTGCTGTGTATACCTAATAATGATCATTGTAGTTTCATTGATGAAGTGAACATGATTTTTGAAGTGAACAATGAATGATATATTATATAATACCATCATCATCACCCACAGCCTTCAATACCCAACAGCTGGGTATAAGCCTCCCTTAAACAATGCCATCTGTCAGTTACATACTAGTGTAATAAAACAGTGTCCTCTGGAGACTATATACCTCCCACATTTCGCCACTTCATAAGTCATAAGGCAAACCTATTGCCATACTTTATGCCCACACTAATTCATTACCTCACAAATATTTTTTCCGCAAACAGAAAGGAATTTTATTCTTATTGCGTCTTAGTATTAGTTACCCATTATAGCTTAGATTAAAGCACGATTTTTACAATCAAACAAATGATTATAGTATCCATAAACTAGTATATTTAATAATAGATACAATCGGAAAAAACAAATGAAGACTTTTATATATTTTGATGTTTACCGTCTATTATCGATACTAATTGGCTCCAATTAGCTGATATTTTTAATTGCTTCTTTATTTAAATATAGTATCAGTCAGCTTAGTGTAATTTACTGTTCATTCAAGTCACGGACTGAATGAATATGGAAAAGAGGTTGTTTTAAAATCTTTTTAAAATTGCATGTATTTTTAATTATATTTTCTTTTATACATTCATATAATTAGTTATTTAGTTATGAAATACCTCTTGCACAAACAGCCAGGTTCAAAATATCTGCAGATAAAACAAAAGTCCACACATCGTTTTAAGTTTTTTTTAAACCTTGCCTCACACTGAATTTCTCCTGTATCGTAGGTGCGTTTTACAAACATGAGATATCAAATACACGCAGTCTCGGGACAAACATCTGCGGATCACACAAATTTTAGTCCCGTGCGGGAATCGAAACCGCAACGAAATTGTTTGATCCGCAGATATTTTAACTATCAATAATTACCGTGCAGGTATCGAACCACAACCCATTATAAAGACAATCAGATTGTCTATTATAGGTACGACTACTCACCAGTTTATGATCAAGTTTGTGATCTCAACAAAAGATAAATGTTTTTATAATCAACATTGCCCCGTACTCCCGACTCTGCGTGTAATATTACATGCAAACAGAAGAAATAATTACCTTCATATAAAACAAAAACCAAAATCTTTGTCGAGTAAAGCCATTAAGAAGCACCATGTATTACTAGTATTGCTAATGCAGGTTATATTGGAAGTCAGGTAACATAACTGCATTCCAAGCCACGTTTTATTTTTAGCGTTAAAAACTATAGACCGATTGAAGAAACGAGATGGGACTAAAATAGTGGCTAAGTACACGGAGGCGGATGACACATAAGGTTTAACAGCTATACTGGCCGGTTAGACAGGCCAGCCATGTGTATTTAGCAGACGGTTCTTTATTTTAAAATTGGAAGATTGGAACCTTTTTAAAAATAAGGCGGGATTTTATCATGTTACATAACGAAGATATTTATTATGTTAATATTTATGTCCAATTATTTTGAAAATAATTTTGTTATCAACTTTATAATAAAATGGATGGATTTGTTTGATAATAATTTAACAAAGACATTTAAATGCCTTTTCAATCTTTGTACTCATAAATATATTTATTTATTAAGATTTTTGCTTTTGGATGCAATTGGCACGTTATCGTTCATTGTGGCGGTCTAAGGGCTTTGTTCAACAGTGGACGTTTCGGCTGATGATGATGACGAATGCTTTTAAAATTAGTATGCAAATTTACAGATTATATTCTTTAACAATTAAATAAAATGTACGTAGTTTAAAAATAATTGGCACACACATAATAATGTACTTACAACAAAACTCCTCACCAAAATACAATAAAGGTATCTTGATTAAAATCAATACGAAAAACGTCTATAAAATGATTTTTTTACCTTAAAAAAGTACCCATCTACCCTCTTTAAAAAAAAAAAGTTGCACCAGAAATAAAAACCGTTCTCAATTACACATTTTACCTGATTTCCATTCCTGTAGGCCCATTCTTGGATATAACTAAAAAGGTGAATGGTAAGTCGTCTCGTCAGTAATCTATATAAAGAATCGAGTGTCCATACTGTCATTGAACTGTATTTGTTGCTAGGCGATACGTTTGAAGGCAAAGCAATACATTTCCGGTCATATCGTCATGTTGAAGAATCATTTGATGAGCGCATTTGTTTATTCCGTGTTTTTTTCGTTTATGGAAATTTAGGTAGGTATTATCCTTTTTACATAAAACGGTGATATTTATTTTAGGTAAACACCTCTCAGGTATTGACATCTCAACAACACAACCTCCCTTTTCTCATCTCATACTACTTCCATACTAAGGTTGTCTGGAAGAGATAAGACCGCCATTGTACAATTTTTAGGCTTAAGTTTTTTCTTATTTTTTTAGTGTGATATAAAGAGATATATTATTATTATCTCATTTCTTTGACATGGTTAAGTTAATCGACCGCTAGTTTTAATTATTTAGGTATACCTTACAAATAATTTAATCTAACTGTAAAATGTTATTTATCTTACTAACTCTTATTGTATGATGTATACAAATCGCGGAAATCTAAAAACTTATAATTTAATCCACGAAAAAAATCTACTGTCTCATATTAGTTTCAATTCTTCTTCGATTTCAGAAGTCGTAAATGCGGTGCTATCATAATACTAGATACATAAGCTCTGTAAATGCATAAGCGTTAAGTAAGGGTTTGTTTATAAATATACAGCAATGAACACCAGCGATCAATGACCAGTGAACACTAAATATAACTCAGAAGCACAACAACAATAAACTACCAACTTAAGTATTTACAGTTATTACATTTCTATTGAAAAACGATAGATAATTATAACAATCAGTGAATGTGACAGTCGGAAAAATGCGCTCAAATTACTTTGTAATTAATAAACAATTCGCAATCCCCGCTTGAAGAATTAATAAATAAGCGTTGGGGGAGAAAGGTTTCTGAATGGCGATTACGTACGGAAAGACGCAGTGTTGGCAGGCCTCCCATTAGGTCGACCAATGACATCGTCAGAGTTGCAGCCAGCCCATGGATGCAAATGGCTAGTTCCCGTTCATTGTGTGTATAAGGGTGAGGTCTCTTTGTTCAACAGTGGACGTATGTTGATGATGATAAAAAACCACCAATAGTTTTAGTCTTTATAAAAGTATTTGTCCAATAATAACATTTTCAAAATGTCTCACTATAGGATGTAAGCATCTTCTCCTACAAAAAATGTTAATGCGTGTTAATTTGACATTTCAAACTGATACATCAAGGTTTCTACATGATGGTTTCTACAGCATTAGTCAGTGCTTTAGAATAACAAATAAAATACTTAATATTCTTGGATATCATAGGAAGCTTTCGTAAATTTTTACCTGTGTTCCGTGGGGTGCCGAGCTACAATAGCACCTTCCTATCTCGTCCCGTTGGGTGTCGTAAGAGGCGACTAAGGGAAAATCCAGAAGATGGGCAGCAGCGTCTTCTGTAACTTCACCACCAATACTGCGAAGCTACGCCAAGCTTACCAAGCGTGAGATTTATGGCACACCCTCCCCCTTAATCGGGAGGCCTGTGTTTAGCAGTGGACGTCTTCCTATATATTAATTATTTCTTACAATCATGTAGCTTTCGTAGACTTGTTTGGATTGGAACTTCTGTATAACCTACCATTGCATAATGAATGAGCACCTACTCTGGTACAGTCAGCCAGCGAGCAACCTTGTGCGACCTTAGTGTAAGGCGCGGAGTATTACCATCGTGAATATTAATCCACAATATACTTAATTACGTAATTTATTGTAGTTTTACCGGTTTTGGGGGCAGGCTGCGTTTTATTTTGATCATGACGTTTGAGTTGAGTAGTAAGGATTTTTAAATATAGCTTCCGCCTGTGGTTTCGTCTGCGTCGAAAACATGTTATTTTGTCGGGTGAAGAAAACTTTTGTCTATATTATAAGGAAGAGACGGGTATCCATTACCAGAAAACACAATAATTATCATTATAAATAGGTATTTATTGCAGTATAATAAAATTTTCTTAATTAATATTGTATTCATCATTAAAATAATACATCAGCAACCTTTTTTATTCTCCCCTGCTACTTGACATAAATTATTTGATAATTATAATCCTGACTATAGTCATTGCCGCTTGGTCCCTCCCATGGACAACATAAACTAAAAATAATTTACCTAGTAGGTAGGTGCCTAATTAAAAATAAATATAGCAGGTAAATAAAATATCAGGGTTTACAAAGAAGGTTTAATGGTTGATACCCAAAACCTAAAATAAAGGCCGAAGGGACCTGACCGAAGGTACCGGACCGAAGGTATCTTACAATTTAATTAACATGCAATCGGAATCGCTAATGAATTTCGGACCTTGTGCTTCGGAAATACCCAGCTTCGGTCCTTGTTAAACCTAATAAAACAAAAGGTATGAGTACCTAGGAGTGCAGTTAAGTAGGTAGCATATAATTGCTTGTTATTATATTTGTTAGTTTGGTTTGGTTTTGCATGATTTCATCATCAGCCGAAAGACGTCCACTGTTGAACAAAGGCCTCGTCCTTGGAACGCCACAATGAACGACAGCTTGCCATTTGCACCCATCGGTTGCCCGCAACTCTGACGATATCGTCGATCCACCTGATAGGAGGCCTGCCAACGCTGCGTCTTTCGGTTCGCCACTCGAGAACCTTTCTTCCCCAGTGGTCATCGGATCTTCGAGCGATATGGCCTGCTCATTGCCACTTCAACTTGCAAATTCTTACGTATAATTACTATTTATTATGTTTGTTAGTTCGGTTTGTTTCTGCATGATTTAATCGAAGATAAATAAGGCCCTCAAAAAATATTTATATCCGTAAGGAGCTGTCGATTGAAATCTTGTCAAACCAACAAAATATTTTCACGAAACAAGTTAATAATATATTTTTATTTATTTCAACTTTATTTTACGTAATCTAAACAAAGGTCAATCAACGGGTGGTACAGAGAATTCGAGGTAGGTGCAACAACAAACTCAATACGTAGTAAAGACGTCGAAAAACAAATTCAGCCAATAAAAACATAATTATATATTTAAAACTTACTGTAAATCATAGTATTGTGTAATAACAAAGATGTCTATAAAAAGCAATACAAAACCCAACATTACACGAGCATTGTTTCATCATAATTGTAGATAATTATTATCGAGATGGTTCTACCTCTATATTAATTATCATGTAGCGAGACTTACCTACCGAATAAATACTGAAATGCCTCACTTTTAGATTGTACTAGGAGTTAGGTACAATGCTGGCTTAGCTTAAGACAGAGTTGATTTAACCTTTTGGGAAGGGAAGTCTAAAGGCCAGGAGCAGACATCAAATAATCAAATCAATCCAGCTGGCCCTTGCTGTTTTTCGCTTAGTCAGTAATGCACCAAGTCAAGGTTCAAGTCCTGCAGGGGACGCCCTTGGTAGCACTGCTTAAATTCATAGTAGTTAATCTGGTTGGAGGCTGTAGAAGACTTGCCTTTGTCCGGTTACGCGCAATAAGACCCCCAAGGGGTGGTTGGCATAACATTATCATGTTCAGAAAAAAGAAATTGAAAAGTTATTTTTAAAAAAATGTGTTCTCTTTTATTCTCTAAATGAACTTTAATCATTTCGCTAACTCTTAAATTTCTCTTGTCCACAGTCACAATCCCGCTGCTAAGCTTCGGCATGGTGCAGGGCTGGCTGTCCCCGATGATATCGGTGCTGCAGTCGGCCGAGGGTCCCTCGCCGGAGCCCTACACGAGCTCCGACATCTCCTGGATGGCCTCCGTGACTTACATCACGGCCATCATCTTCGGAGCCCCCATGGGATACCTCACTGACAGATATGGAAGGAAACTCATGACTTTGGTCACTACGCTGTCTCTTATTGTAAGTATTTCATTTGCCTTGTTTATTTTATAGTGATGTATTTATATTTTTTGTGTGATAGTGAATATTGATTTATTTTTCATTCGAAGATTATTCCATCTTTGCCTTTTTCTTTAATTTAAGTAGTATGCTTTAGTTTATTTATTTAGTAATAAAAGGTACAAGGTAAGATTTATGAATTTCAACAATGACCAACAGAACTATACACACAGTTTGTCTGTTGGATCACGGTAAATTAATGTTCTACATTACTTACTAGATATAATTATAGAACTTACCATTAATTTAATCTTATCTTTCTCGTTGGTAGCTATCGCTTCATTTTCCATCACTTTACGTCCATTTGACCTCATGGTCTTTTCCTAATTTAACTGTTGCCAAAAGCTTATTATAGTTGCCTTATCACTTATATAAACCACACATACTCTCCAAAAAGTATTTAAAGTTTATGAAGCCAATATTAACACGATTTCACGGCACAAGTTGGCAATAAACATTGAACTTTCAACAAGGTCTTTTTCTGACGGAAACACCCACGTGAAGCGTCCTGTCGAGCTTAAATTGTTGTCTCATGTTTATTGTCAGCCTCCATAACCCTCTGGATGTAGACCTTGTCTCTCAAGATTATCGGGTACATCATATATGCAAGGTTTTGAGTACAGTAAGTCTGACACAGCACAATTTTGCTTTCAATGTTCATCGAATTTATACTCAACGAGCTGCGCCCCGCGGTGTTATCTGCTGCATTTTTCGGGATAAATATCGTAGCCTATGTGTTAATCCAGGGTGTCACCTACCTGCATATGAAATTTCATCAAAATCGGTCTAGCGGTTTGAGCGTGAAGAGGTAACAAACACACTCACAAACTAGTGTTTATACTATCTATTAGTGTGATTGGGTCATTTCTACCAGAAATTTTCGTGCAATTCGAAATACACTCATCAATACCCATGATAAAGTAGACTTCCTTGTTGTTAAAAGCCTTCGAAATAAGAAATTTAATTATCTCTTACAAAAGAGATCGTTATCAAGATAAGCAGCGATTGGAATAATGACTTTAAAATGAGTGCAGTATACTAAAAGATACGCAAATTTTTGAAAGAGCTAACACTCGCTCGTGGTCGTCGTCCCCAATACCTACCTGATTAAACAAAACAAATAAGGCACTATACATAAATAATATTCTACAGCCATTTCTATTAAACCATCACAAATGAGTAATTACCAGGATATTAAATGCTGCCAGTTTATCAGTCATAAAAGCCGGTTAATTAATTCCTCGCACTGATAAGGGAAATAAAAGTTTACGATTATCGATAAACAATCGAGTTTGCATACTAACCTATTGGCCGATTTCTTGCTAATAATAATTAGACAAGTGTATCGAATAATGTGAACCATTTTATATTGGATCCTAATCATACAAGCAAGTAAAATTAATGTCAAAAGCCTCCTTATGGTACATATCGTTTCTTTTACTATCTTCGAGAAGAGAATTCCAGGGTTTTGCCAATGTCCTCACCAATTTCTCTTGTTTATCATAAACATGTAATTGGGGACAAGGGTCTATAGCCATTACCATTTCAATGTTACAAAACACTACTCATTTATGCAAGTTGAAATGGAAATGGGCAAGCCATATCGCTTGAAGAACCCATAACCGCTGGGGAAGAAAATTTCTCGAATGGCGACCATGAACCGAAAGACGTAGCGTTGGCAGGCCCCCATGGACCGACGATATCGTCAGAGTTGCGGGCAACCGGTGAATGCAATTGGCAAGTTATCGTTCATAGTGGCGTTCTAAGGGGGAGGCCTTTTTTCAATAGTTGACGTCTTCCGGCTGATGATGATGATGACTTATTTTTATCAACAACTTTACTAAGATATATCCAATTAAGGAGTATTCATACAAGAGGCGATAATCGAATGATCTTTTGTAGCAGTCCTGGGCAGTCAGCATCATTTGGAATAAACTTAAAAAGCACGTAGTAAAACACGAAACTTTAAACCAATGTATTCTTGCATTTTATATCCAAGACAGATAAATCTGAATTCGGGATCCATAAAAAGAGTCGAAAAGGGTCCATAAAAACGTATATCGTAAATACAAAACAAGAAAAACGAGTATTTAGTATGAAAAAAAAGAATAAAAATGAGCCAGATCAATTAAATGTGCATTGGCTTGGCCAATGACCTCATTAAAAAGCAGGGAAAGTGAATTCGGGGAAATTATAAATGTGTATTCAGAAAGTAGTTCATGAAATTGCCGTGGAAAAAACCTGAAGTTCTATTGTTGGGACAGAAAGTCGTAAGAAGCAACGAACGAACCCGTAGTTGGCCTGAAGGCATGAGCCTATGAATGGGACTAATGATTAGTAAATAATGCCTAATGATCAGTAAAAAGCCTTCCATTTGAGCATCACAAGCGTGATTTAATTATATAAATTAATATTCATATTCTTTATTGCAATCCATAATGTACATTAATGGTGGTAAAGGAAATATAGAAGTAACAATTATGGACCCTGATGGGCACAGCAAGTAGAAGAGAGGAAGGCGTTTTATGTAGATATAGAAATAAATTATTTAGTTATGGAATATAGGTATTATATATGTATCATTTATATTATATTTTTATTCATAGTTAATATTAATATTGTATTATATATTAATTTGTAATTTTATTTACGAAATATATAATATTTTATTACCGATGTATATTGATGATTTTGTGATTCTAATTAGCCCCCCCTGAAGTTGAATGCCACGCTTTTACGAATGTCTATTTTACAGTTGATCCGACAGTCGCTAGCCGCAGACGTACTAACTAATTCTCTTCAACTTAAGGCACTCCTCATTGTATCGAGATATATTTAGACTTAGCACTATACAAAAAAAAGTTCTCTAAATTCTTCTCCAGCTCTTAAATGCAGAAGAAAGGAAATAAACGACACTTTTTAATAAAAAGCGGGGCAACAACATTCACTAGTGTTCCAGTATATGTACAGTCAACAGCCAAAGTAGATGATCAAAATCTGAAATTCAATACTGAACGGTGATCATTAATATATGCAGCTGTACTAGTAGTAAATGTTTGGTATAATTTACAATCATATACTTTTGAATCACTACGACGCCACAGAGTTCTGACGCGAACTCCGTTCTAGTATTGAATTTCTGATTTTGATCATCTGCTTTTGCTGTTGACTGTACCTACTGCAAAACCAGGTTTTGTCGCTGAGGTCAACATTTTAATAGTTTTGCGAAAAACCGGAAACTCATCTTCGATGCAGGAACTGGTTTTGGGCTTGGTATTTTGATGTATACAGAGTGGTGTTTTATCGAAAGTTTATTGATAAGATAGTGTTGAATCTGGTTTGAGACCCGAGTGGCGGCCTTAGTGATTAACCCTACATGGGACTAATGTTTGTGTGATCCGCATTACTGTCCCGATTCTGGGTGTTTTTGCATTATAAAGTTTTAGTTTTGGTCATAACCATTGATATCATAAGCCGGAACACGTCCACTATTGAACAAAGGCCTCTTCCTTAAAGTGGAGGGGGGTTGCTAAAACATTGATTCATACAAATCTGTAATCTCCAAAGAATCCCATCTTCTTCTTATCGTACAGTTGTTGAACAACTTGGTGTCAGACTTTAAACCGCCTGTAAGCCTGTGACATGGCTTTATATACAGTTAAAGATCTCTCAGGTGTGCTGGTTTCCTCACGATGTTCACCTTCACCGTTTTTAGCAACTGATAACTAATTCATAAATAAATTTTTGCGTACCGAGGTTTGAACTTACCACTCGGCTATCAGTGTTTTTTTAAGATCTTTTTACTCACATTTCTTATTTATTGTTCTTTAAGTATTAAGACCATAGCTTTCTCGTTTCCAAAGCAGAATGTAGGCCATTTTAAAAGTACTTTAAAAATAATTTGTAATGTCAGATCAACATACACTTTAATTGTTAATTGTGGTTTTTCCAAAGAACATTCATGAACAGCTATATTCGGCGGCGTGGAAAAGGATCAAAACAAAACGATTATACCAAATTAATTTGTTTATGCGTATTTACACCATTTCGTTGATCTAGCGGTCGGTAAGCGCCTCGTTGAGCGCGAGATCCTGGGTTTGAATCCCAGATGTGGCAAAGTGTAATTTGATGTTTCCCCTATGTGATTCTCAATAGCAGCACGGAGCTTTGTGCCCGGTTGATGGCAATAGGCTAGACCCCGATTACATACGGACCTATAACATGATTGGCGAATGAAAGTGCACTACAGACCACGGCTTACCCTTTTAGGAAATACAGGCGTGATGTTATGTTATGTTAACACTGCCATGCTGAAAATCTTTGCTATTAGCATCACTGGCATTGTCGTGTACGAAGCGTCAGGGTGTATCAGTCTTACGTAGGCATCATTAATCGTGGAGGCTACTTTCTTGTACCTTTGCTATTTATCTTCGTGGTTTTTACAACAATAACTAACAGATTTTCACACAATAAAATCTTGCCTTATTCTTACTGATTTTCTCCATTTATATGCACCTATTATTATTATTAGCCTGAAGTGTCTCACTACTGGGCAAAGGCCTCCCCACTCTCCTTCCACATCTCCCTCTTACTAGCCAACGACCAGTCTTGCATAAACAAATCGAGTTCGTTCCATCATCTTCGTCTGGGTCCTCCTCGCTGTCGTCTCCCTATACCTGTACCTTGGGGAAACCTTCAAAAGGCACCCGGCCCCTGTGGGGTAGGGTCTGGGGAGTGTGAGATTTCTACCTCTTTATTACTGGTGATCCCACATATACACATGTAGGTAGATTAGTCATCGTTCCGTGGTTTCCGTAGGTACATAATTAAAGAGTATGGTGTGAACAATAATACCTGTTTATAGCTCATTTTAATAACAATATCAGTAACGTGAGAAATACAAAGTCTGTAAATAATAGCATATTAATATATTATAATTATGGTCGTAATTATACTACTTATTATTATTCTATAAATATTTATATTTATTTTATGAGCTATGAATATAACAATAATAATATAAGGATCAGAGTGGACTACGTAGTCATCGGAGCCTTACTAGGGCTAGTAAAAACCAATTTAATTTGGCAAAAAATGTGTATGTGAAATTTTATGGTGCGACAGAGATCGTAGTGGCTCCGTAGTATGGTGACGTCATGTCTGTATGTGCGTAGTATTTTTTGCATCGCCCCGTACATTAAGCGGGGGCTAAATCTTAAACACATTCAGCTAAATCGTCTGTAACCAGCGCCTGCCTCAATGTCGTTTGAATTTACACATACTCCTATTACATTATTTATTTTATGTTTTATATTATGCATTTTATGAAGTAACACAAGTTATTTTATCAAAGGAAGGCATAAAAGTTATAGATTTCAGAAGTTATGGCTTCAGTACTTGGCATCACTATGTTGTTCAAGGATCTTCAATCTATGTTACCAAGCTACTTCGAAGTATCTAAAATTCCAATACGTTTATTCTCAAATGTATTTCATATAATGAGATTCTTAAAACTAGATATTGTGTATAGCTGTTCTTTTTTAAACACAAAGAAATGTTAGAGATGTCTCCACCATTTGACGAAAATCTGGTTTTATTTATATTCGAATCAGACTTCGTTATTATAAAGTTGATATATTAATTTGTTTGACAAGATCATCACAAGGCAAAAGTATCGGCAGTCTGGTGGCGATATAAGCGGATGACGAAGTTGCCATTATAACATAACATCACGCCTGTATTCTTTATCTTTAAGTTCCATTACATTATGATCGAATAACTTAATTAAATTCACCAACGCCTTCTTTTTCTTATTGACGGCTAACAATACACATCGGAGTATTCCTGCTTTTTATACTCATTACGGTCCATTCAGTGTTTTTATCTTTGTCGAACAATGTGGTAAAGTGATTAAAATGTCAGTCACTAGAGAATGCTTTGTTGTGTTTGTGTCTAAAGACTCCTAATCTATGTTATGTTTCCGTGAATCCTAAGAATTTATGACTTCTTTTGCCATTATTTAAATCAGGAAGAGCATGTTAATTGATTCTCTAATAGAAATAGATTTTAGATAGTTCCTGATTTTTACCATCTTTAACGAATTGTGTTATGTTTATTTATGGCTTGACTATAATCTTAATATTAATCTTTATTTCTTACGTGATGTATCAAAAGACAATTAGGCATAATAAAGAGTCTAAAAGCACCATTGCAAGGTGAAACACTTAAGACTTTACAACATCAATTCCAATGGAGAAAAAGAAATTACTGTATTAGGAATTACCAATTGTTTATAGAATCAAATGATAATAAGTAATAACATAATATACTTACAATGCAATACGATTCTTATAAGCGTATGATTATGGTAACTTATCATTAAGAAGTATAAAAAGGAATAGAACATATTGCATTAAGCTGAAGTCAAAGCCTTTGTTTATAATTTATCAGCAATGCTCAAGGTTACGTAATTCTAATTTGTTACATAAATTATATATACTAATATTAGTCTAATGATGCGGGCACAGCCGTTGAATATATTCATACAGAAATAACTCATATGTTTTTTAATTTCCTTTGTGGTAACGAAGAAAAATGTGTATTGTGTAACCGAAAACAAATATAAATTAAACGTTTGAAATTTTTATCAAATTATCGTTTTTAAAGGAAAATTATTACTATGACATATCATTTAGCGGTTGATGCAAACATTCACAATGCTACTTATTTATCGCACTATGTAGTTTTCCAGAAAATAATAATAATTTTATGCACAGTTATGAAAACTATTCTTCAAGGAAGTAAAAATAAATTTCTAATAATTTATCATTTTGACTCTAGGTCTATAAATAAGATAAATTAGATTTACAGAAACAAGTAGATGAACTTTGAAAACCTGCTCCAGAAAACCAACAAGAAATTAGCATAAGCACAATACCTTTTATTTACATTGATGCAAGCATATGCTAAATGTTTATCAATTTAAAAACCAACCCGACCTGTATATTATCAAGTATTTTCCTCAATAACCCGTATTGGTTATACACTTAAGTATATTTTATGTGTTTTTAAGTCCCAAGATCGGTATCCAAGTCCTAAATCCCGATTTAAAACCTGAATCAAAAAACCCACATCATGCTTACAAATTCAAAGGCCGTTGGTAAATCCAAAGACGGGAAGCAGCCGAAACAATTGTTAATTTTAATGAAACTTCTTGTTAGTAAATAATAGGTTTTTAGATCCATTTGAAATACTTGAAGCATGAACTAGGTTGCCAAAAAACGAAAGAGTATTGAACTCGGTAGCATCGATAGCTTCCTTCCTTCCTTTGTTTACTGTCTTGTTTCCCGATTGGTCAAAATTGTTTTTTGTTACTTCATGTCCCGTTTCGGGGGTTTTAAACCTCTTAAGGTCTTAAGTGTTAAGTTTAACATGGGCAGTAAACAAGCCAATACAGTTACATCAGCAAGTTGGTCATTGAACTCTTATTAAATGCACTTTATAAGCCAATTGGTGCGGTGGTCGCGTTTTTTATCTTTTAAGGGTCAATTAAATGTATCGAGAGGACAAGTTTGGCGCATTATTTCTACTTCATTTAATTTGAGTGCTAGTTTGTCACACGAACCTCTTTTCCCCATCTTATGCTTTTCCCACTCATTCTCTCCTAATATTTCAATGGTTTTCAACTCATTGCTTTTTTTACAAGCTCAAACTTGTCAATTCTTCTTTCTAGGATTTTTGTCAGTATTATGTTTATGCAAGTCCTCTTGTTTCTAACATATTTATATTTATTTACAGATCTACTGGCAGATAAAGCTTTTTTGCTTGGAGCCCTGGGCATTAATCTTAGCCCGGGCAGTCGCCGGCATACCCTGCTCATCTTGCTACATAGTACTGCCAATATACTTGAAGGAGATCAGCGATATTGACCTCAGAGGAGCCTTAGGATCCCTTCTTATTTTAAACAGGTAATTTTACATACTTACATAGTATTTACGTGTGTGAACAGCAAAGGGATAGGTAAAAATTTTGTTACGACCTGTATTCTGCCTTGTAATTATGTTGAAACTACATTGGGATCATCTCTTATGACAACTGAATATAACTTTATTCTTCACCGATCTGTCTTGGGTCAATTTACGATACTCTGACAAAATACAATGTCAATAGCTATAGTGATATCTATGGAACCATAGCTACCTCTCAATATAGAATTATATAGTCCTATATACTTAATAGTCTAGGATCCACGAACCATTTTTATAGTTTTTTACTAATATGATAATTTTCCGTGAGTAGCTTCATTTTGTTAAGGTGTCCAACGTTTTCTCTTACAAAAATTCTCAGTTGTGATAGTTAACTGGGGTAGCAAGCATAAAATTTGTGGATATGACGATTCTCGAAAATAATTAGCTCCTACAATGGAGTATTTGTATGAGAAAAAAATTTATCAAAATGAACGTAATCACGGAAAATTGGCTTGATAATAATCAAAAGTAAATATGGTGCGGGGCTTCTGGACTACAAGCCATCTTTAAACCTCACCTGTGGAGGTCAGGATGATTATTTTATAAAATAATGATTCACGACATGATTATTAATTAACAAAAGGAAAATTTATATCCTGCATACTAGTATACATAATGTTATTGAAGTTCGCAGTCAGTGCTGCCGTGTTCCTAGGTCATTAGTTATGTATTTTTGTTTATTCATGTCGAATGTCGTGGTTAACATACCGGATTTGTATGCACAAGGTTGCAGGTTCATCCCGGGCAAGAATCAATGTGACTTTTTCGATGTTATAAATACTTTCTTAGGTATTCTAAGACACCACTGACTAACGGTGACGAAAACCATCCTGAGGAAACCTGGGTTTAATTATCTGTAATCGCCCGCAGTGAGCTAGCGTGGTGATGAACGCTCAATCCTTCTATATACGAGAAGAGGCCTTTGCCCTGCATTGGGACGGTTATAGGCTGTTATTATATTATTATAATGTCGAATAAAGAAAGAACGAATTTCTGGGTCACGTCCAAAAATCGAATCTGTGATTGCCAGCTTAATGCTTCCTTAATAACAAAATAACAACGAAGTATAAAAAGATAATAATTATCTTATGAGGGCCAAGGTGTTTTTTATACTTTTTAATCACATAACAAACGCATCAATCGAACTTTTAATTTCATGTTGGCGCCACACTGGCGTCAATCAGCAATTTGTTTTCCTTGATATACCCCCTAATCATCATTGCATTTTAATAACTTAAAATCTAGATTCTTTGGACACAAAACATGTTTATCAAGAACCGTATGACACAGAAAATCCAGTAATTATTTATCTAGACAAGCGCCAATGCATTATAATCGTCTTCATAGTGAGTTAGAAGTATCGGACCGTTATACTATGGAGTGGCTGGTTGATATCGACTGATGCTGCAACCTTGAATATGAATACCTATAGCCTCATTTGAATCTTGATCTGTTGTACGCATCCAATGCATAAAATGTGAATTTTAATTCAGATAATTAGTACAAGTGGAACAAGTGAAATCTTGTCAAAGTCATAAGTATATGCTCTCAATTTACTACTTTGTTATCATTGACTGACATTGATTATATACCACTGACTAGTAATGGCGCTCATAGAACGTAAAAAAGGTGTATGGTGAAATATGGCTGACTTGATGATAATTATTTTCTTCTTTTATTTAATTATTCGTAAGATTTATTTATTCAGATTATAATAACTATTTACAACTTAATTCTAATACAAAATAGAAACAATATCTATCTAATAAAAAGTTAAAAAGCATCAAAGAATGGTCTTCTTTGTATCAGCATGAACTAGATGTCACACGAAATCGAATCACGTCGTGTTTCGTCAAGAATGTGCCAGCAAGCCATTAATGTTTACTTAGAAAGGCTCTGCTATATTTAAACCCCTCTATAACTAAAAAAATACCGTGTGGCATCCGGCCTAGAATTGATCACCCCCTTTCCTCCCGTGGGTGTCGTAAGAGGCGACTAAGGGAATATCCAGATGATGGGCAGCCGCGTCTTCTGTAAGCCGCTTGCCAAGCGTGGGGATTATGGTACCCCCCCCCCCCCTCCTTGGGGAGGCCTTTGTTCAACAGTGGACATCTTCTGTCTGAGATAACTAAAAAAAATACTTTATAGAAAAATACCTAAATAACAAACCACAACTTGGAAAAACAAATAAAGTATCACAAGTGTACCGGAAACGGTTGACGATGGTCTAGTATTAGAAACTTTAGCTTCAAGCAGTAACATCAACGATTCCAATTTCTAAGTTAGTCACCTATTTTCTAGGGTTGTCACTGACATGAAAATTATACTATACTTTTACTTGGCGAATAAACTATAATTATATAGTGCATTGACAATTATAATTTTCATAGCCTATTTTGTTTCTCACTGCTGGGCAAAGGCCTCCCCTTTATTCTTACAAACCACTATCTCTCACCATATCCTTCGCAGTTTCTGACCACGTGGGTCCCGCATATGTGGCCAGATCATCACACCACCTTCGCCGTAAATTACTTTTAAAAGATTGTATTGTTTTGCGAAATAAAATAATTATTTAAGTGCAAATAAGCATAGAATGTACCACTTATTTCCTGATAATAAATCAATACTAAATATAAATAATAAATACCTATACTAATCCGCGAAGGAAACACTTTGAACCGATTTTACGAAAGGCCTCCCCTTAGAACGTCACAATAAACAACAACTTGCCAAAGTTATTTACACAAGCAATTAGGTCGTGAAGTAAAGAGGTTACCAACCCTATGACCAAGTAAACACTTGAACAGCCGTCCAATGCCAAGGAATTAGTATTCAACGGTTAATGACAAGCTCCATAGCATTAGCAATTTGTTGGACTACTGATACTGACTATATTTAGATGTCGCCCGCATCAGCCTGCCATCTTGGACATAATTTGCTTACTAACTTGTTTAATAATCGTATCGTAATAACACAGGTAGGTAAATAGATATACATAGCTGATAGTTCAACGATCAGTCTTGACCACATTGCAGGCTTACGTAATGAATGACCTCTCCGGATCGCTTTAAGAATAATCATTAGGTTGCATACTAGACGATAGAAATGTTGGTTTATGTTTTTTAGCTTCCTTAAAACTGCCAAAACCAAACAGTGTTCTTTACTTACTGGCAGTAGAATTTTATTGCAAATTTGAGATCCCATCTCTCTGCCAAAAAAGCCCAGGAATTGTGAGGATTATAGTGGGTAAGCCCATTCGAATTTTACTTGATCAATGGGGGGTAGTCCTACATTCCTCCGTTATCTACAAGCGTTAGATGTGCACTGCATTTTCTTCACTCCACAAAAGGCGGTTTGTTTACTATTACTGTCTTCCTCTCTTTTATTGAAGAGATATCATAAAATATGATTCTTGATTATCTGGGGACACGGCCCTCTCCAAGACTTATAATCTTTTTATTAATGGGAACGAACAAAAGTGTGTGTTCATTTGTCTCTCTTTAGCAATAAGCTTAAGTTGATGCGTCGATTTAGTTAGGTCTGAGAGGAGAATAGGTATTTACTTCAAATTCAGTTTCAATGAGACGCACTACTAAAGGGAAGCCGAAGGCTAATACTAGTTTATCACTTACTTCACGTGGTTTAACTATAATAAATTCTTCTCAAAAAATATTGAACACATTCCAAGCTAAGACTTTTGTTAAAAATGTCATTGATATTCTTACCCTTTCTTCATCTTTGAAATGACATCACCTGGCACCAAACCGGCTTCATAAGGAGCGATACTCGTGAGCTTGTAAATGGGTAAATTAAATGAGAAACGTTTGAATTGAACGAACTTTAAGCGGTAGCGAACCGCATTTGTTTATTGGACGTTCGTTATAATTTCTAAGCGCGACTAAGTTCTAAGTAGTTGCTAAGCACGATTACTGAGTATGGGGTACTGCGTTCGAATCTCGTGTAGTGCAAAGTGTTACTGGGTTTTTCCATTAGGTTATTTTCAGTAGCAGCACGGAGTCTAGATTTGTGCCCGGTTGATTGTAATAGGTTCGCCCCCCATTACATTGAGTCCTATAACATAAAAGGCGAAATGAGGGTGTATTTTACAGTCACCTCTGCCTACCCCTTCGGGGAATACAGGGGTGATATTACGTTTTTTTTTAAGTAAACTCTAAATACCACGGTACGGCGAAGGTCGCGGTATCGAGTCCCGCTCGTGTCTATAATTTTTCTTTCCTTTATCAATTTTGTAAATTGTAAATGTTTATTTTTTGTGGTTTCCAGAAACATCGGCTATCTGATGAGCTACGTGTGTGCCGACCTCCTCAGTGTCAACACTGTGCTGTGGCTTGGCCTGCTAGTGCCGACTATCATCTTCTTCGTATTCCTAGCGATGCCTGAAACTCCTGAGTACCTGGTCAAGCAAGGCAAAGTCGACGTAAGTTCTTCTGTATCTTTGATATCACTGTTATCATGAGCGTTGATGGGAAATGCATTAATACTCTATGATGTATAGGTGACTGCCTCGTTGGTCTAGTGGTCGCTAAGCGCGACTGCTGAGCACGAGGTCCTGGCATCGAATCCCGGATCTGGAAAAGTGTTACTGGGTTTTTCCATTAGGTAATTCTCAGTGGCTGCACGGAGTCTGGATTTGTGCCCGGTTGTTGGCAATAGGCTCGCCCCCTATTACATTGGGACCTAAAACATAACTGGCGAAATGTGGGTGTACTATATGTGCACCTCTGCCTACCCCTTCGGGGAATACAGGCGTTATGTTATGTTTTTTATGTTATATATAGGTAATTAGATGCACAGAAAATTACGTCTAGAATAATAGTATGGCTGTATCAGGTAAAGGAATATGCTTTATAGTAAACTTGTGCGCGCCCGTGACTTCGTCAACGTCGTAATTACATTAAAATCCATTTAGTAGTTTTTACGTGAAAGAGTAACAAACGACTTACAAACTTTCACGTTTATAATATTATTAGTAGGGATAGGGATACAGTACAAATAGACTATAGATATTGATAAATTCCCTTTTAGATTAAAGTTCTCAACGGGCCTCTGCGTGTTGGACCTGTGTCCCCATGTAAGCCTTTTAAAAGTCCGGGTATCTTCCGCATGGTTAATAGCCCGAGAAAAGAATATGAGATACAAATAATAGTAATATATCTCTTTATTGCACACCAAAATGAAAATAAAAATCTTCTTCTTATATATAAAATTCTCGTGTCACAATGTTCGTTCCCGTACTCCTCCGAAACGGCTTGACCGATTCTCATGAAATTTTCTGAGCATATTGAGTAGGTCTGAGAATCGGCCAACATCTATTTTTCATACCCTGGGTCAGCTATATACGATATAATAGACTAGTACAAAGGATTACTGTTGTAGAATACTCTATCGTTTCTTTTCTTTTTAGCAGGCCTACAGCCATTAGCCAATCGCTTCTTAGGCTTCGTTTCCGTCCCCCGTCTTTTCCATTGATATAAAAGTAGTATCACTTATCTCGTGTCCATCTTTAACTATATGACCCAGACTGTGTGTCTGTGACGATAACTTTTACAACAAATACCGTATTTCGGTTGTAGATATTGAAAAATTATGTATGTAGATCACAGGTAACGGTATGAATTCCATTAACTTGAGAAATATTAATTTAAATTATTTAAAATACGAAGTCTTCGAGGATTGTCGAAGACTTTTTCAAAGTCAGATACGCAGTTGTCGTCTGCGAGGTCATAGGTTCAATTATGCGGATTTTTAGTTTTACTGGATTAGGAAATATAGATTTATCAGATTCCGTGCAGGCACGTTAAGCCGTTGGTCCTGCGTCTGATGTCTCTGATCGTATCGGTCTACCGTCTCATCGGATTATGAAAGTGAGGGAATAGGCAGTGCACCTGTGTTTGCGCGTCTACTTGTGCACTATTCTCCTGCGAAGTTGGCTAGTCTCAGTACGCCGCCGCGGCCAAAATTCGTTCAGAAGAACATCATAGCTTGATCTGGAAAGGACATATTTCGTGCAAAATTGTGTATTGCGGAATACACAATCAATTTTACAACATAACATCACGCCTGTATTCCCCGAAGGGGTAGGCAGAGGTGCACATATAGTACACCCACATTTCGCCAGTTATGTTTTAGGTCCCAATGTAATATGGGGCGAGCCTATTGCCAACAACCGGTCACAAATCCAGACTCCGTACTGCTACTGAGAATTACCTAATGAAAAATCCCAGTAACACTTTGCCCGACCCGGGTTTCGAACCCAGGACCTCGTGCTCAGCAGTCACGCTTAGCGACCACTAGACCAACGAGGCAGTCAATTTCAGCTCAGAAGAATGCGAGTGTATATAAGTATTAGCTATTAAGGTCAAGGTAGAAATACTTTTCATTAGAAGATAACACTTCCCGGTTGTATCGGAACTGACGCACTACAATAGAACGATTTGTATTCATTTAATTCAGTTCCGTAGTAGTTTGTAGAATGTGCCGTCCTATGTAAATTTAATAAATATTACTATGTAAATTACGTTATTTATAACTGCTATGGTTATGTATAAACAGCTGTTTACTAGAATATGGCGAATATATGAAATACTGCCTCAATTGAATACATAACATAAAATCACGTCTGTATTCCCCGAAGGGGTAGTAGTAGGGGCAGAAGTGCACGTATAGTACACCCACATTTCACCAGTTATGTTATTTTTAGGTCCCAATGTAATATGGGGCGAGCCTGTTGCCATCAACCGGGCACAAATCCAGCCTCCGTGCTGCTACTGAAAATTATCTAATGGAAAAACCCAGTAATACTTTGTCCGACCCGGGATTCGCACCCAGGGTTTTGCTATTATCAATGCAAATTTGAGAGAGTTTAAGGAGTAAATCAAAATGCATTCTAATCTGTATTCTATAAATAGGAAGCAAAAACCGTGCTGGCATGGCTGCGTGGTGTGAGCGTGGTAGACCGGGGCGTCGAACAAGATATCGAGAGCATCGTCCGAGTTGAAAAGCAAACGCAAGCGGACTCCAAGTCCGTAGCGAAGATCATCTGTAAGTATTACAAGTCCTATACAAAGACCAATAGGTATTTCGATAACGGATAATGGAGCTCCATTTCATATTGATCCTAGGATAAAAGATAAATAAGTTAATATTAAAAAAAAAATTAAGCAAGTTTTTAAGTCAAAAGTACCATAGTATTGTCACCAAACCTATTTAAGTATGCAAAATTACATTTCAATCGGATGACAAAAAGTGGTTCTAATTTAGATTGCAAGATTACCTAAACAAACTCACATACAAACAAATGTTGCAAGTTAAAAAAAAACTTCTATAAAGTAAAGAGCATTTTTTAAGAAAGTTTCAGGTACAGAAGTTTTAGTACCTATGGCTATTTTGAATTGAAAAAACGCCCCACACTCGTAATTTCTCTTATTTATTTTTATTTATTGATTTTTACTTTAATTAAACGGTGTACACCAATAACATAATTAAAGAACAGAAAAATAATTGAAAACAATTAAATAATAATAACATAAATAATAGCATTCATGCCTTCTCCTCACAATCATTCAGAGATACTGCCAAAATCTTCATCCGTTCTTATGTGCTGGTTTTAAAAAGACACTCAGTCAGAGGGCAATCACCACCACGAATCACACTAATACTTATGCCACAGAAGGATCGAATCAGCGGCGTTAAAGAACTGTTCTTGACACGCAACAAATGAGGTGACTTCAATATTCTAACCTTCCTCCCCAGTGCAAGACAAGCCGACCTTCAAAGCGTTCATCATCACCATCATAATAAAGATCACGCAGCAGTTTGACGGGTACCTCATAGTGCTGATCTACGCCGGGTTCGTGTTTGAGAGAGCTTCAGAGTCCATCAGCCTCAAACTGAGTCCAAACAAGCAAGTCATACTGATCGGAGTGGTCCAGCTACTGGGCTCGATACTCGCGACTTGTATTGTTGAGAAGACTGGCAGAAAGGTGGGTCGTCGATTTCATATTTGTCAATGTTCCTCAATGAAATAGTAATAATAATAATAACAGCCTATAACTGTCCCACTGCAGGGCAAAGGCCTCATCTCGTATAGAGAAGGATTGATCATTGATTACCACGCTAGCTCACTGCGGGTTGGCGGTTACAGATAATTAAATCCAGGTTTCCTCACGATGTTTTCCGCCACCGTTAGTCAGTGGTGTCTTAAAATAACTAAGAAAGTATTTATAACATTGAAAAAGTCACATTGATACTTGTCCGGGTTTGAACCTGCAACCTTGTGCATACAAATCCGGTATGTTAACCACTAGGCCACCAAATACTTCATTTTAAATCGATTCCCGTGGGCTTACTGGCTTACTCTCTAATTTCATTTCGACCAAATTGGATTGGAATTGTCTTCAGTTTCAGTCTTTAAAAATACGCAGTACCTTCGTTTGATTACAACTGAAATAGAAAAACATTTGAAGGAATTGCTATCTAATGTTTGGATAATTAAATGTGGGAATCTATTCTTTGTTTGAAAAAATAAATATTTGAAGCCATAAACCATACCATCCTGGTTTTTCCTAAAATAACAATTCAATTGCAATTAAATCTAAATTAGAATTAATCAAATTATTTTATCTCTATTCCAGCTCCTCCTAGTGACGACATCGTTCGCGGTGGGCGTGGGCATGGCGGTCCTGTCCGCGTGGTTCTACGTGACGTCATCCGGCATCTGGCTGCCGGGCTGGCTGCCCGTCCTGGCCATGTGCCTCTGTATCTTTGCAGACGCAGCCGGCTTTCAACCTATATCCTACATTATTATTACGGATCTATTTACTTTCCAGGTTGGTATAGAATCTCATACAATATTTTTCTAATCATCTCTAATTTAAGTATTTGTACTCTGTACAAAATTTGCTGTTAGGTACTCATATTTTAGTTGAATTTGCCTTGGTTAAGTTAACGATCAATGCCATCGATCATCTGTCGACATAGCTCGATGTGGCTTTGGCTGGCAGTAAGAATTTACTGTCAATCCATATCGACTGATCCATTCCTCTATCAAATAATAGCAACGATCGATTGATCTTTCAACGCCTAACAGCGATAATAAAATTTATTAATCATGATCCCCTCTATTTCTAGCTCCGAGGCACGGTATCAGCTTTCGCGAACGTCTGCGCAAAAATGAGCAATTTCGTCCAAACAAAATGGTTCACTATCCTCTGCGAGCTGATCGGGATCCACTGGACGTTCCTGTTCTTCGCCTTCGTCTGCTTCGTCGCGTGCTTCTACACCGTCATCTACTTCCCGGAGACCAGACAAAAGACCATTGACGAAATATACTCCAAACTCTCAGGTAAGGTCAAGAAAGACGACAACAAGGTTGAGTCTGCTCCGTAAACCAGTTTGTGTTGGTCTGTAGCTACAGTCGTCTCAGCATTTACTGTCCTTCTGGACTGATGGACTCTTCTAGATGCACCGAAACACGGTGTCTAGTTTCCGAAGTTTTGAATGTGTGAATCTCCTCACTCACTGATGATCAGCAACAAATAATCATTCTTGCCAACCCATGTTAAACATTTTATAATTAGGCAAGTAATATATCTACTAGTTAAAATATGGAAGAGGAGTTATGCACTTTCAAAATTTCTGGACGATTCTTTGTATTTGTTCTGCAGAGCGGAAATTTATAACGATCTGAATACCATAGGTTGTGTCTCCGTCCAATTAGTACCGTAGTATTCTCAAAAACCGTATTCCCATGCTATTGAGGCATTTGTGTATATTTTATTATTTAAAGTTGCCAATATTTTTGTGTTTATAAAAAAATCCACAAAGTAGGTCACTAACCATCCCTGTTTCATCAAATTATTTCTCGATACCGTTATTAGCAGTGATTATAATAATCACTATACAATTCCGTTCATTAGGTTCTTCGTCCAAATATTCCGGCAAAAGTCGTTGCACTTTTGTTTTTATTTTATGTTGTGATTTTCTGTGAAGTCATGTTTTTTAAGAAGTAGCATGTAGCAGTTATTTAATTATTATATTAGTTAATGTGTGGAAGATTTGTGGAATCTTTGTATTCAGTGTCAATGTGTTTGCGTCAGACATTTGCTGTGAGGTCAATAGCAGTGACTTCTTTGATTTATTAATAGACTTTCACTTCGGTCCATTGAATGATAAAATATTAATTCCTTTTAAATCCTAACTTTTCAAAAAACCCACAATTTCGCTGATGGATTGTAAAACTCTCTAAAATTGTATATTCATGGTGTGATCGCGTTTGTATGAATTTTAGAATATTTTTATGTGAAAATTAGAATATGCAATTACTTATATTGTGAATACTTATTTCTGTTTCGATTTTTGTATATTAACACAGTGTTGAGTGTATGTGTGTTACTTGAACATTGATTGTGTATTTTATCCATTGTCTTATAACGTCTCTGATGTATTTATCAACCCATTATGTCGGATCTCGAGGCCGTCAATAGCTTAGACTTGTAGGTCAATTCTTGTAACTTAAGAAGTTCTCCAGCAGTACGTTTGCGATGTGCTTTCGATAAAAACCGACGATTTTTGTATTGTCTAGAAAATTGTTTGTTTGTTTGAAAAGCATTAATCCGGGCTTTGTGGCGCACAGTGGGCGGGGCCTATGTCCAATAGTGGACTGCAACGGGCTGATGATGATGATGATGACCTCGAGAATGTCGTAAATTACAAGAATTGACATACAAATCTCGACTCTAAATAATCATCTTCTAGAATTCGATGTCACTGTGTTATTGTCAATACGTTGAGCCATCCGTGACTTCTCTTAATAACCTCCCACCATCTTACCTGCAACACCGTAACCATCTTGTCTCCCAGCGTGAAATTAGGTGATCCAAGTGAGGAATATCGCATCCTCTCTCTTCATTACTCATAGCCAGATATGCCGCCTCCATCCTACAGATTATTGTTCAATGTTCAGAATACAGTATGGTCAGCAAAACCAGGCCTCGACATTTTTTGAAAAAAATTGGAACAACAGTCACATATTTTTTTAGTAAACTTACAATAATTGGAAAATAATGCATAAGTACCTACGAATTGTCGTTAATGTTTTGCTTTTTACTCGTGGCCAGATATGTCACCTCCATCCTACAGTTTATTGTTTAATGTTCAGAATACAGTATGGTCAGCAGAATCTAAAACCCGAATTTCCTAAAAACAATTTAGAATTATTGTAGTCTTTGAAACATTCCTATTCCGCAGCTGGGCAAAGGCTCTCAATCTTTCGCTAAACAAGATGCTGGAGTATTTTTGTCCAAGTTTTTCTGGTTATATATCTGTATGTTTAACTAGGTATGTTTTAAAGCAATGACAACTGTTCTTTAGCAGAACAAAGGTTTTTAGTAATTGTTGAATCGGTCTAGGCATATCCGTGACTTCTTGATACACATTAAACTTGTGTTCTTTATAACCTAGTACAGTGTACCGTCCAATTCGTTTTTTCTTTAAAAAAAAAGGAGGAAAAAAAAATCTTTTTTTCTTTAGAAATATTCTCAATACTTTTTACTTTAAATTAATCGTTTGAGCTACAATAGATAGGGTTAATAAAGCCCGTAGCAGTAATAAAGATGTCGTTAATGGACTTTTATGGACGTGCGATGAGTGTCGTATCAAAAATGTGCTTATTAATGAACAATTATTCACTATTTCGACAGTTTTGATGCGTTTGGTAAATACTTTATAATCCCTAGGCAGTTGACAACACTAGCGCATCTCTTAGACTTTAAAGAATTTAGCTATATAACTAAATGTAAAAAATAACTAACGATTTTTGTTACACATTCATCCTAAAACTTTACACTCCAGACATGACAAAACAATTTTTTTTTATTTAATTATATAACTAAGTAGTTAAATAATTGGACATTACCAAAATAAATATTTGAAATATACCTTTTTTCCTTGTCCATACAGAAAAATGGATATAAAGACGGAATATTATATTTGAAGGTAACACTTCCGCCGTTGACTGTACTTAATGCTACTTAATATTTGGAAATTGTGAATAAATTGTGTATTCATTATTTGTAATTTATGAGCCATAATAATGCGTAAATATTAAATATTTATTATTGTTAATATAATGTAAATAATGTATTGATAACATGTGCCTTAATGTAAAGGTTTAATCCTCATAGGATTAGTTTAGTTCTAAAAACCGCCACCAGTGACGTTATGGCGGTAGTGAGACGAGGCAATAATAATTATGGACGGCTGTTTAATCAATATTAAAGTCAGGGATTCACGGACCATTCTTAAGAATTGATTACTATCTAGCTAATTTTCCGTGAGTAGCTTAATTTTGATGAGACGTCCAACTTTTTCTCTTTCTAAAATTGTATCGATACATGTTGGAAAGATAACGAAGTCATCAAAAATGATGCTGATTTTTCTAGTATTACTTAGTTAATCTTTATATAATTAAACAGCCACACTCTCCTATAAATTACGTGGTGGGTTATCCCGGTTCTATGCTCAAAAATTGAAGTGTGATGTGATGTGTTAGCTACCACAATCGAGAATTTTTGTAGTAGAAAAAGTTGGACTCATCAAATGAAACTTCTCACAGAAAATTTGCTTGATAGTTATCAATATTAAAAACGGTCCGTGGACCTCTGACTATTAATGATGAGGCCATTAAAAATAAAACTATCGCTAGAATTATTTAAGGAACCAATAAATCATATCCAAAGGTTTTTGCATCCATGGCCTAATACAGGCATGCTCACATCTAACTAAATTGACAGTTCGCTACTAATGACATTAATTGTGGGTAAATAACCTGACAGATAGCTGTCAAACTCAAACATAACGTCATGACGTCACTAGACACGTCGCTTTCCCACATGCTTGTTTTATTAGGTCATGGATGTAATTAGTTCCAAAGTTGACCGACAGAGGCGCTGTCTGTTTAATAGTTGCCGAAAGAAATAAATGACAATTCGAATCTCACTTACTCACTAGATGGCGTTAGTCATATTAGGTAATAATAATAATATAATAAATACATTTCGATGGGCTCCCTACAGGAATGCTCTTGTGATGTTGCGTTTTGACAACGCACAAATTATAAATTAATTTATAAATATGTGATAATGATAATAATTTTAAAATAGTATATTGTAAGATGAAGACTTGTTATAAATAAACAATTGTCAAGTGTACCTGTGTTATTTTCATTTATTACTCAACATACTGTTTCCAACATCCTTTTAGCCCAGTCATATTAGGGCTTTCACCTCGGAATGAAAGATAATAAGCTGCAAATTGGTATGAACCTTTGTTTTGTCATTCTAAATGTTGTCTCAAAAGTCACAATCGTTATCGTGTCCGCGTCTCAAGATATTCAAGGTCAAAGGTCACAAAAATCGGTTTTTCGCGAATATCTGGCTTCCTATCGGTTAAATGAGATTTGCATTTATTATAAAAGTTGTAGGCTATAAAATTCCCTACAACTTTTGTTTAAACTTTTTTTTCATACGACCAACCGTTTTGAAGGTAGAGCGCGAAGTGCACATCGTACAGTCATATACGGCCTAATGCAAGGTCAAGCGTGAGTTATGGTTATCAGTACGTTATAAAGTCAATTATTTACTTGGAAATTATAATTATTAAACAATGCCTATTATTTATGTACTAACTATTAATTATTTATATTTAATTAAAGTAAGTAACTTGATTATTTATATATAATTATTCATATTTAACTATTTAAGTATAAAATATTATTAATTCTGGATTATATATTTTAGTTTTATTTTAAGTTAAAATGATAGTAAGAGTATATATTTTACACATATTTTTATTTATTATTAAATACGGCATAATATACATTTATCAAAATGTGAGTTCAAATATCAAAAGTATCTTTGTTGATTTTAATTGTAATGAAATTGGAAATGGAAGCTAATTATCTTCTTCTTCTTCGTCTTCTTCTTCTTCTTGTCGCTCAAAAATGTTCGATTCACTGTCATCATCCTCATTATCTGTCATGTTCATCTCCAAACCTTCCAGAATATCGGGATCATATGTATTTTCTTCATCGGGATTACTTGGATACAGTGAAGCGTTGAGGCAAGCTTGTCCGTTGCACTGGCCGCAAGCTAAAGAACATTGTAGCCCTGATTTTCTGCATCCACAGCGGGAACCACAACCATTTTTGCAATTGCAAAATATTACGTTTAGTAGTTCGGCTGGTGCTGGAGGTAATAACGTTCGTATGGGCTCCAGGATTTCATTTTCAAGCATCCAGCCCCATTCTTGAGGTTCTAAGTCCTTCCCTAACCACGTTTGAATCTGGTAGTAGACACGTTTTATGTGTTGATGAGCTGCTACACTTGTTGGTGGAAGTGTTGACAGTTGTACAGGTTTATTTAGTTTTGTAAATTTGATGAATTGCGTGTAGCGGAAATATAAATAAATATAAATAATTAATAGTTAGTACATAAATAATAGGCATTGTTTAATAATTATAATTTCCAAGTAAATAATTGACTTTATAACGTACTGATAACCATAACTCACGCTTGACCTTGCATTAGGCCGTATATGACTGTACGATGTGCACTTCGCGCTCTACCTTCAAAACGGTTGGTCGTATGAAAAAAAAGTTTAAACAAAAGTTGTAGGGAATTTTATAGCCTACAACTTTTATAATAAATGCAAATCTCATTTAACCGATAGGAAGCCAGATATTCGCGAAAAACCGATTTTTGTGACCTTTGACCTTGAATATCTTAAGACGCGGACACGATAACGATTGTGACTTTTGAGACAACATTTAGAATGACAAAACAAAGGTTCATACCAGTTTGCAGCTTATTATCTTTCATTCCGAGGTTGACCCCTTTTTTTACCTAATATGACTGGGCTATTTTTGTTTTTTCTGTCTAGCATATTGGAGAAATGGTATTATGTCTCATAAATTATAAATTATAGCTGTCAAAGAGACTATACCTGAATCCCTAATGAACTGTCTACTAATACTCCCTTCTATCGCCAGAAAGCGAGTCGTAATAGGCGACAAACCCGGACACAATGATGACAACAGGCACGACATGGGGCTTTTGGTGTCAACAAAATATGAGAATATGGACTGCTAAATAACTCTGCCTACGCCTACGGAGTATACAGTGTGTAGTTACTTTATGCAGCATAAAGTTCACAAGTAATATTGTGTAATGCGCATGCGCCGTTTTTAAATGATTATTATACCTCTCGGCTCTCAAGCATATCTTGCTATTGAGAAAATGTCAGGCGTTGTAAAAAGTATTGCATCCGTAGAACAACCATCCAACATTGCACAGAATACGGATTCACCTGTTAGTAAAAGTAAGCTTGAAGAGAATGGATACATATTATGATTATCCATTCAGTTGTGTGTGTACAAACAAGTGCGTTGTGTAGGGTAGTCCCATGGTCAATGGGTCGGCCAACCGATATGACCACATAGGACTGACAGCTTCAAGATAAATTATGCTAGACTTTTAATGGGCGCAAGACGTGCCCCGTGCAAGACACGGATTCAAAACTTCAAATTTTGTTCATGGTACATCATAGATACGGTATAGCAATGAACAGCATAACCAGCATCCTTTATAATTCTCTCCGATCTTTAAAGGGGTGTGAAGAACGGTCACCTATCCAACAACGGACCGTACCAGGCGCAGTATGGGTTGACTTATGTCAAAATGTCGACGACACATTGTGCTCATTATTGCAACATTATTATCTCTGGTTGTAAAATGAATTAGGTTGAATTGCACAATCTACCGTCGCCCTCAAAAGTTCATCTTTACAATTATAAATTAAACACTTTAACGAAAGCAATTTAGCCGTCATACCGTTCAGACATTGTTTTAACTCGACAAAACAGTATAATTATAAAGAAATTTAGTCTTTCCGCGAACAATAAGACACCAATTGAGTCTGCGACATGGCAGTCAGTGTTCATAATAATTATAATTTTAAAATAGTAATCATTTATAGGTTTCTCTTTGGTTCGTCTCAACATTACCAAGTTCTTTACAAACCAATCTTGTTGTAACAGGAAGTCATTTAGATCAGGAAGAAACGTGACCATCAGAGGCTCTTGTTTCCTTCCTCACTGGATCGGGAGGTGCAGAAAATTATTAATATTATTATGGTACTTGTTACCCCAAACTCGTCGTCAAAGAGCAAATTGCACATTGAGCATCGGGAAAAGTGTTACTGGGTTTTTCCATTAGGTAATTCTCAGTGGCATCACAAAGTCTGGATTTGAGCCTGGTTGATGGCAATAGACTCGCCCATTATTACACTGGGACCTAAAAAAACTTGCCTACCCCTTCGGGAAATACAGGCGTGATGTTATGTATATATTTTGCCACGCGATGGAAGTCAACTATTTTCGTCCGTGGTTGAGGGAGGTAAGGTGAATATTATGGTAAACTCTCTGTTAGCAGTTCGACGCCATTTATCAAGACTAGCAATAATAGCTCATGAATCTTCATTCGTCTACAATTCAAGGACATCAAGAACAACAATAAAATTTTAAACACATCCCATGTCACACAGTGTTCGGGCCCATAAGACGGAAACAATTACCCCATTGTCTATTCTCATACATTTGTCATCTGCTCGTTGTTACGGTCTTCTGAGTCACCAAGGTCCTCCCTAAATACTTGAGGAAGTATGGGATACTTGGAAATGATTTACATAATACACGTCCATGGTCAAGGCGGATCACCATCACACTAATATTATAAAGGCGAAAAGTTGAGAGTATGGATGGATGTTTGTCACTCTTTCACGTAAAAACTACTGAATGGATTTTAATGAAATTTAAAACATAAGCTACTTTTTATACCAAAAAATGTAGCGGGTAACACCACGGGGCGCAGCTGCAGCAGGTAATAAATTTATAAAAGTCGATTAGAATCTCTTTAAATAGTAAGGTATCAATTTAAACTAATTTTAAATTGATACCTAGTATGACGTATTCCGAAAATTTAATGTTGGCAAAGATTAAATTCAAAGGCTAGTGATGTATGTAGTATGTAGTATGCCATGACAAAGGAAAAAGAACAACGATAATCGGAGTAGCTGAGTAATGTAAGTATTGAGTCAAATAAAGGAGAAAGTTGGCGGAAAAACATACCACGTGGTAAAGACACGTGTAGGTACAGCACAAGGCGAGTTGGACATAGCTTTACTGGGAAGAGCTTAACTCCTATGTAAAAAACTCTCCGTTTATCACTGATTGAGTGCAAATTAGTGATAGCCGAGTGGCATCACCGTTGGACTACCAAATCAAAGGGCGCACCTATGTCTTTTCGAATTCGTGTGCGTACTATAAATTCAGTTGCTAAAAACGGGGAAGGAAAACACCGTGAGGAAACCGGCACAGCTGAGAGATTTTCCAAATGTGTATAAAGCCATGTTAGAGGCCTACAAGCGGTTTAAACTCTGACACCAGATTGTTCATCAACCATACCGTCATACGATAAGAAGTAGATTCGAGTCCTTAATCAGTTCCCAGTATACCCAAAACATCATGAAAATAAAAGCTTGACATCATTATTTGTTCGCCATAAAATACGTCTTTTAATATTCAAGCAGCATTCGGACAACAATATAAAACCAAATTTTCGCATCACAAAATTCGCGGATCTGGCGTAAAATAATTATTTGCATAGATTGTGATGGAGTACATACTAATTACTGATATTGTATAATTAAAACAACTCCCACTTGACACTTTAAAATGAGGTCGTTAAAAATGATGGGACGATCTGATTGCAGTTGTGGCTAAGCGATTTGACCACGCTAGGGGTTCGTTTCCCACACGATGATCCGCAGATGTTTGTCCGGAGTCTGGGTGTTTATGTATGTGATATTTCATGTTTGTGAAACGAACCCACGATACAGGAAAAAAATCCTAGATGGGGTAGCGTTATAAAGAAAATTTATGTCCTTAAAGAGTTCTTAAACCATCGAACAGACTGTGATAAAACTTTGGCAGTCTTCTGAGGAAGCCCGAAAGAATTTCTGGTTCACAAAATCTATGAAATTTTTTGCCAAAGTCTCAGCGATTGAAGTCGACTGTTTTTCTCCATGGTCGAGGACAGATGTTAGTATACTAAAAAAATCCCTCCTGGTTTCCAACTTGTTGTATCCAACCATGCCCAGAACAAACAGGGTTGGATACATCCGTTCTATCCACTGATGTATCCAACCCTGTTTGTTCTGGGCATGGTTGGATACAACAAGTTGGAAACCAGGAGGGATTTATCATTGGCAGAATATGTGCTTAGGGTATTCCGTGGTAACATTTGCAACCCTGGGGTATTGCAATGCATAAACTTATGTGTGCCGGATTTATGCGTAAGTCGGAGGCGGGGGCCGCGCCTGTTTGCGGTACAGCGCGGCAGGACTAAGCTATTAGACACAACGCCTTTCATAAGAACATTACACACACTAAATCTTGTTGCAGAAAAAATAGATATTTTTATTTGTTCACGAAGTGAATTTATTAAAGTATCTTTGAATATATTATGTTATTAGTTTAAGTATAGTAAATTGTTAGATATAGGTACATAAATAAGTTCCTAGTAGTATTAACTGTGTAAATTAGATAATTAAGGTTATAATAATAAGTGTCTACACTATCGTATTGGAATTAAATTTCTGTAAAGGTAGCTGTAAGTGTGTATATAAATAAATAAATAAATACTATATTAATACATACGAAAATTCCGGGTATATGTTTCTAATACCAGCATTTTATAATATCTTCCCTATGGCATGACCCACGTTAGTTACATTGGATAAACTCCATGTCATGTCATGTCTTTTGACCAACTGCGCACGACAGACAAGAGTGATCTGTTTCCTAGAAGATCGTATAATCCTGTAAGTAAATAAGCAACAACACATGAGTCAAGTGAGAGGAACACGTCGCTTTCTTTACTCATTTTACAGCGAAAACAAACTATTGCAATGTTTGTCTTGAACATCATTTACCACTTGTTTGTTACATTTATTACAGTGCCAATTTCCAGAATAGGTAGGCCGAGATGCTGGTAGCATGTGCAGCTTTATAATAAATAATTATTACAACCTACGTTCACCCATAGCCTCGCCCCCTATTACATAAGGACCTATAACATCATCAGCCGAAAAACGTCAATTGCTGAACAAATGACACCCCCTAAAAGCAAGGGGCGGGGGGTTGCCATAATCCCCTCGCTTGGCAAGTGGCTTGGGGATCGCATACGAGTATTAGTGGTGAAGTTACAGAAGACGTTGCTGCCCATTGCTGGATTTTCCCTTAACCGCCTCTTACGACACCCACGGTAGGAAAGGGGGTGGTCAATTCTAGGCTGCATACCACTCGGCATGGGACCTATAACATAACTGGCGGAATGTGGGTGTATGGCAGGGGTATACCAATGCCTACTACTTCGGGAAATTCAGGCGTGTTACGATCACCCAAAGTAAACTTTTTAAATAATTAATTTTGTAAGTAACTGAGTGACTTTGTCCTAATTCGGACCTAACTGGTCCGTTTCAACCCGAAATAAGGCTGTCATCTAGGAATCATGAGGTGATGACGCAGAAGTTGTCAACCAAAGTTGATTCTAACTTTACTAACAGAAGACAGCTTAATATATAATTGATAGCTACAATATATTTAGTTCCTACAAAACCACATTTTTTATTGATATACCTAATTATAGTCAATAAGTCCCTCTCTACACATTTTATAATCGTTGGCGCGCTAGGATTAGAAAACAAGTCTACAGCTAATATTTTACCAGTAATAAATTACAAATATTACTTAAAAAACACCTAAACTTACGCTCGTAGGCGTTTGTTGTATGTAATTTATCACACGTGAGCTTTTGCGTTATTTTACATACTTAAGATGTTTTTTATTTGTTTACATTGCTTTACTTAAAAGCGATTAACCCACGTCTGGCTTCAGTGCGCGAAGAACGTTCGTGTTGAACGCACGCTCGCCGCAGCGCCATTTTGTAATCGAAGTTTGTGACGAGAACTGATCCAATCAAATTAGAATCTCAATTTAAAAGTGCTGTGTACTTAACTATATTATTAATTAAAAATAAATCTATTTTTGTATTCTATTAAATATTTTTGTGATAATTTAAAATATAATACAGATAAATATAAATTTTAAACTTTGATACTCTTTTGTTAAAAAATATTTTGATTAATTACAAAAAAGTATCGTGGAAATAAATCTCAGTAACAATTAAAAGTGCTTTGTGTTATAAAATAAGAAAGCTATTACATTTGTGATACTTCAAAGTGATTAAAAATAAAGCTTACCGACTTTAAAATAGGTGTCAATGTGCTTATAATTAGTGGAAGTTTCGTGAGTCTACAGTGAAATCGTAAGTGCACGCCTGTACTACATTCAATGTTGTCATGATAAATCAGTTTAATACGTTTCTTGAATAGAGAGCGCCTTTAATGGCGAATCTCTTTAATTTACTATACATAGGTATAACTAAGAAATGAATGAAGCGAAAGATGTATGCCAGGATCGAAGCTTATGGAAAGCCGTGGTGTGTTAATGTAGCTACTTAATTGGTTTTTTGTATCGTTTTAATTGCTTATTAATAAACTAATGGTACCTTGTATGCATTAGTGTGAATAAATACATACATACATACATAAAGTCACGCCTGTTTCCCTGAGGGGTAGGCAGAGAATAATGTGAATAAATGTTAGAGAATAATCTAGCTTTAAGAGACATAAAAAATATCGTGATAGATATTATTATTATAACGTATGGTAGTGTGTCAAGAGATAAAATAACGTGTCAAACTTAAATATAACCTATTTTTTATGTTAGTTAAAATAATATAATAATTTGAACTTATTAGTTCTCCTGATTTACTGCAAAGTGTACCACTTTTTAACCGACTTCAAAAAGGTGGTTCTATTTATCACGCTAATATTATAAAGGCGAAAGTTTGCGAGTGTTTGTATGTTTGCTACCTCTTCACGCCTAAACGGCTTAACCAATTTCGATGAAATTTCATATGGAGGTAGCTGACACTGCTACACACGGTACTTTTATCCCGAAACATGTAGTGGGTAACATCAAAAACAAACATAATTATGAGTATCTATTAATAAAAACCGTTTATTTTGAGTCGAATCTCGACATTTTAACGGCTTTATTTAGCCGTTATACTAGCCATAAATTGTTTAACTTTGTAAGTATTGTGTTAGAGCCATTTATTCATACTTTTCTACGACATTGATATATTAGATTAGGATGTCACTGTTTACCCACAAATCGCAACAAAGTCACGCAAGTAATAGAACAGTATGTGCCTTTATAATTCACAGTTCTGTGTCTATAATACTAGAATATTTATTGAGTTCTAGCTGCGCCCCGCGGTGTTACCCTCTACATTTTTTCGGGATAAAAAGTAGCCTACATGTTAATCAAGGGTGTCAGCTACTGCCATGTGAAATTTCATTAAAATCCATTCAGTAGTTTTTACGTGAAGGAGTAACAAACATCCATCCATACATACAAACGGTCGCGTTTATAATATTAGTAGGGATTGGTGTCTACTGATTTGTATTTTGTATTCTATTATTAGAAGTGAGAAGTTAAACTTGTTTTTTTTTTTAAACTCTGTGGTACTCAATATCCTGTTCTTTAATAGTTTTTGCAGATTCTGGAAAATTTGTCTTTATGCAGAAAATATTCAGTAGGTAATTATATTAATATCTTTCTATGCTTGTTAAGAATAAGAATCGTTTATTTGCTCGAAATAATAGTGTTTATAGATGGAAATAATGTAATAGTAGTCTCATATATTTCGTCTACTTTTTTCGGCGTTCATTAACAAAGTACACATTAAAACTAATTGTTACTTTCGGGTTAGAAGAAGCCTTTGCCTAGCAGTGAGACAGTAATAGGCTGTTATTTCTATTACAATTATAACGCAAACAAATAACTATAAAAGCACCATCAAAATTAAAAACAAATGCTTCCCACTTTGTCAAAAACACCCGATCTACGAACATAATATTATCGAATCGATTAATCAAATCACGACCGGCGTAAAATCAACAAAAAACAATAAACACCGCCACGTGCATTTATAACAACACGGTAACATATTCGGTTAAATTCCAGCCATAAAAAAAAACAAATAAATTCTTCACGAAGGTTAGAATAGCGGCAACATTCTTCAACACTCAAATTGTCACATCCACTGCTGCTTAAGTACGCCTTAAAAAGCAATACCGTAAACAAATAGAGCGATGGATTTCACACCTAACTTGATTCTCGTTAGGTGTCGATCGGAAAGGGCCGCTAGAACACGGAAATTTTAACAGCTTGTACATTATGGTGTCGGCAAAAAATCTTGCACAACTTGTTTACGATTCTCGGAACTTTGTATAAGAGACGTTGAAGAAAGAATGACGTAAGTGATACTTAGTAGTTGGTACCCAGAGCCTTTGTTGTAGATCCTTAAACGTACAATTAGAAATATGCTTATAAGGAATTGCTCGCCCCTATCTCCGAAACTGCTGGACCGATTTTGACGGGACTTCCACTAACAGATAGCTGATGTTTTAAGGAGTAACTTAGTCAATAGGCTACTTTAATAATTTGGTTTTGTTTTAACGCACTTTATCGGAAAATAAAGCAATGTTGCAAATTAGCTGGAATGTAGGCGATTGGACTGGTTAAAATTGTCCAAAATAGGACTGCTATAAGTTGATAATCATATTAATATCTCATTCAACCTATTTTTTTATCAGAGTATCTAACCTTTATGCATATCAGATTCAGATCTTACACTTACCTCTCCTATTGTCCATAACGCGTAGCAACATTTAACACTCACAATCTTCTCTACCGAGTGGTATCCGGCCTAGAATTGACCCCCTTTCCTCCCAGTCGCAAGAGGCGACTAAGCGATAATCCAGAAGATGGGCAGCAGCGTTTTCTGTAACTTCACCAATACCACCATCACCATCCCCAAGCCGCTTGCCAAGCGTGGGGATTATAGCAACCCTCCCTCTTATCTAAGGGGAAGGCCTTTGTTCAACAGTGGACGTCTTCCGCCTGATAATGTGACGATGTGAATCTTCTGTGCTACACTATTGAACGATAGTCCACGCACAGAATTTAATGAGACCAAGAATATTGTACTGAAAAATGTCAAGGTTTACAATAAACCACGTGCCTACAGATAACGTACAATATTAGCGAGCTTTGTTAATAATCAAAGTAATTAATTAATGTTTCCGTGTTTTAGATAAAGTTTTAATATACCTAACAGGCGTTGTAGGTAGTTCTGTTTGTAATTTTTAGTAGCAGCACAGAGTCTGGATTTGTGCCCGGTTGATGGCAATAGGCTCGCCCCCTATTACATTGGGACCTAAAAACATAACTGGCGAAATGTATGTGCACCTCTGCCTCCCCCTTCGGGGAATACAGGCGTGATGTTACGTTATTGTCTCATTACTCTCGTCGGGGATTTCTCTCAATCAAATCAATCGATTTAGACAACGGCTTCACTAAACATCTGTTGATGTTAATATCTTATCTGTGGGGTAAATTTAAAGTTCACATGTTTTAAGGTCATCGTGCCGCGCTATTTACGATGCTTCTATCTCTGATGATAATGAAATCTATTTTGGGGTTAGATGGAGTTTTTGTTATAATATTACTGTTATTATCCGACTGCGGACGGGGTAGAAGACGGGTTAATTTAATTGTTAAATAATTGATCGTTCGCCGCAAATATACATAGATAAGTACTTTGTTTTCGCTTGCGAAAAAACGTAGGCGAGACTACTCTTAAAATCCCTACTAATATTATAAACGCGAAAGTTTGTAAGTATGGATTTCACGTAAAAACTACTGAATGGATTTTAACGAAATTTTATATGGATGTAGCTGACGCCCTGGATTAACACATGGTTACTTTTTATCCCGAAAACATGTAGGGGACTACACTGCGGGGCGAAACTAGTATTATATATTTTTACAATGTATTAGACCAACAAACAAACAGAGGATGATAAACAATGCTGAATTTAACGTATGAGAGTTGAACCAAACCATGCACAGTCTAAACCCTCGTCTGGTTGGTAAATAAAGTTTGTGTGCGAGTATTGTGCATTCGGTAGCCGAGACCTCCCCTTCGAGACCGTATCTAGTTTTGCAATCGCAGACAGACAGGCCATTGGGTATAACACAAAAGGCCTTTCATGATACACAAAGCAAAATCCGACGCTTACAAATTATTATAATGGAATTCGTATTATTATTTAGCTGTTATTTTGTTTGCGCGGTAGTATATCAACTGCAGAACTTTTTGGATCTTTTACATCGATTTTTTATGTGTTGTCTTTTGTCATACAATTCTATTTTATCTGCTATGCTATTCTGAAACACTAATCTTGCATGTCACCTCGATATGCCCTAGTGTCTTCAATCAGCAACGTACCTAGATTAAGGATTAAGAACAAAATCATATCGCATAAGTCGCTGAGAAAGTCTTTAGTAAACTTTTGTATTGTGGGCTTACTCTTCAATTTTCTCCCGACCAAATTGCATTGGAATTGTAAAGTTCTGACACTTAAACTTAACACTGGTGCCAAATAACTGCAATACCTATAATGTGGGTCTAGTTATCTATGTGAAGAAAGATCCATAAAGGTAAATCAGATAGTATAGAACATACGAGTACGTTGGTAAAGAATTCATTTCAATTAATTATAATGACAAAGAAGGGTTTATCTTCAACACTATATTACTTGCTTACGTGAATTACGACGAATTGATGTTATGGTAGTTTATGTGAACCGTAGCCTAGCAACTGTTTAGCCATGCTATTCTAAAGACATCACGTACGAACTCACTCTTGAATCTGGGGCGAGTTGGCACTAGCCAACGTGGCCTACGTTGTTCCCCAGGGTATGACATTAGGCCCGCTCTCCCGTCCGTAATATTAAATGTTGACTTTTTTTTTTTTTGAGCGTCGCCCCACACTAGGAATTTCTCCTGTGTCGTGGGTGCGTTTCACAAACATGAAATATCACATACACAAACACCCAAACTCGGGACAAACATCTGTGGTTCGCACAAAGTTTTGCCCCGTGCGGGAATCGAACCCGCGACCCTTAGCGCAGCAGTCCAATCGCTTAGCCACTGCGCTAATCAGGTCATCAGGTCGTCATAAACGTCCTCTCCCAAATACTTCAGTACCAGGACTTCATCAACAAAAGCGGGTACGCGGTCGGCACCGATGTCTTTTCGAATTCATGTGCGTATTACAAATTAGTTATCAGTTGCTAAAAACGGTGAAGGAAAACATCGTGAGGAAGCGAGCACACGTGAGAGATTTCTCAACGATGTGTAAAGCTATGTCACCAGGTTGCTCTTTAACCATACGGTAAGAAGAAGAAGCGGATATTTTCGTAGCTCATAGCCGCAAATTACAGCAGAATACATTAGCGAGTTGTTAGTATAGCTTAGAGATATAAACACAGCTTTCTATCGTAAATAGTCATTAGTTAGGTACAGTAGCCGGGTACACGGTGCCATGCCGGTGTCGCCATTACTTAGCGGTACTACATCATAATTATTAACGCTACATAAGAAGTAGGTATCTAAAGTTGAATATTATGTAGGCTTGCTTCAGTTCTAGATGGGCTTCGTGTTAGCCAGTTTTGTAAACTAAATTTAAGATGTACCTAAATAAAAGGCAATTCTTTATATCTAGATTATTTAACATCATTTATTACTAGCATAGACGTCCACTGTTGAACAAAGGCCTCCGCATAATGAACGACAACTTGCCAATTGCATCCACCGGTTGCCCGCAACTCTGGCGATATCTTCAGTCCACCTGGTAGGAGGCCCGTCAACGCTGTGTCTTCCGGTTCATAAGAATATTTACTTCGAGGAATAAATTATCTCTCTTCAAAGAAATATACTAACGTACTATTTTAGAAACAGTCAAAGCGTGGTCATAGCAACAGCTAATAATAGCATACAACTGTAAACATATCCGTGTTAAAATATGGAACAATGCCATCTATTACATAATGATAGTACTACGACATTACAATTCTTTAAATATAGAGAATGTGAGTAATTCTGTAACTATTTAACAGTTAATACTTGCCTTGAGTCTCCTCTTCCGTTATTAGAGCTTTTCCGTGAGACTTTTAAATAATGAGGAGACATTTGACTGCCTCGTTGGTCTAGTGGTTGCTAAGCGCGACTGCTGAGCACGAGGTCCTGGGTTCGAATCCCGGGTCGGGCAATGTGTTACTGGGTTTTTCCATTAGGTTATTCTCAGTAGTAGCACGGAGTCTGGATTTGTGCCCGGTTGATGGCAATAGGCTCGCCCCCTATTACATTGGGACCTAAAACAAACATAACTGGCGAAATGTGGGTGTACAATATGTGCACCGCTGCCTACCCCTTCGTGGAATACAGACGTGATGTTATGTTATGTGATGATGTCTTGGAATTATTGGTTAATGGTCAACTACCCAATTAGTTTCCGACAAGAAGAATTTTGGACTAGAACAATGCCACGATTGCTACAAAGCAAAACACACTCAATGTACAAACAATCATACTCTATGTATTACATATAAGGTGTTAAAAAACCGTCTTCATTGAACATAAATCAATCGAGGGTGCTCATTGAATTGCATTCAATCGGTAACGTTAGTACCGAGTGAAATGCTAAATATAGACTAAACGGTACAACTTGTTAGGTTTGTCGTGTTTTGTTTTTATTTATTTAAACATCGTCCCTTATATGGAGTGTGTTTTTTCACCAAACGTCGCCCCACACTAGGAATTTCTCCTGTATGGTGGGTGCGTTTCGCAAACATGAAATATAACATACACAAGTACACGGAACAAACATCTGCGGGTCACTCAATTTTTTGCTCTGTGCGGGAATCGAACCCGCAACCTTTAGCGCAGTAGTCCAATCGCTTAACCGCTGCGCCAGTTGTCAAATTCTCGTAAAGTCTGGCAAAAGATTCATCTTCTCGTATGGCTGATGAACAACCTGGTGTCAGAGTTTAAGCCGCCTGTAGGCCTCTGACATGACTTTTTACACACCGTTGAGGATAAATAAATATAACATCACATACATAGCTTATTCGCTTATTTTATTTGACATTTTGCCTTCCTTGTATACCTATTTTTAGAACATAATAGTTTATCCTTGAACATAAGCTATATTCGTAATTTTTTTATTAGCTCATGTCGCGTCCCACTTCTGGCACACACTTTTCAATATTGTCCAAACCTCTCTTTCCTTCGTATTTCTAACATGCAGCAGAAAAAATAATTGTTAATGAAAACCGTATGTAATCGATTCTTCATGTTTTTGTAGGATAGGTTTTTAGGATTTGGAGTTTATTTAGGATACATGGATAATAATGCATATAAAAAATATAAAAAAAATGCTTTAATTATACTATAGCACCACGCCTGTATTCCCCGATGGTGTACCTAGGTAGAGGTGTATGGTACAACCACATTTTACCAGTATGTTATAGGTCCCAATGCAATGGGGGCGAGCCAATTGCCATCAACCGGGCACAAATCCAGACTTCGTGCTGCAACTGAGATTTACCTAATAAAAAACCCAGTAACACGTTGCCCGACCCGGGATTCAAACCCAGGACCTCGCGCTCAGCAGTCGGTCAAAGCGACCACTAGACCCACGAGGCAGTCTGCTGCTTTAAAAACCGTAAAACATCGTTTACGGTTTTACCGTAAAATACTGTTTACGGTTTTTACCGTAACATATCGTTCACGGTTTTTACCGTAACATATGGTTTACGGTTTTTACCGTAACGCATCGTCTTATTGAAACGATTTCACGCATGCTAACACTCTCAAACGTGCATAAAATACAGTCTATCATAAAGATATGCAACAGTTACAAGCAATTTTCCGCCACAAAACGATAAGTAACACTCAAACACCTGCGAGTTTCTATTTAAATAATAACTGAATCTAAATCAAACATTATAAAGTCATACTTGCCTGAACGTGATCTGCGCATGTCAGAGGCAATGATTAATTACTAATATTTTGTTATCTGTCTACATGCTCTAAGCAAGACGTCTGAGTCATTAGGAATGCTGAAAACATTATCGGTGTGTAGCATGCGTAATGCTCTTAATATCAATATGGAATGTTTTTATGTTATTTGGTCTTTGATTGGAGAATCAATTTAGTGAACTAGCAGTAACACATAATGACACATCACGCCTGTATTCCCTGAAGAGGTAGGTAGAGGTGCACATACAGTACACCCACATTTCGCCAGTTATGTTTTTAGGTCCCAATGTAATAGGGGGCGAGCCTATTGCCATCAACCGGGCACGAATCCAGACTCCGTGCTGCCACTGAGAATTACCTAAAGGAAAAACCCAGTAACACTTTGCCCGGCCCGGGATTTGAACCCAGGACCTCGTCAGCAGTCGCGCTTAGCAACCACTAGACCAACGAGGCAGTCTAGCAGTGAACTTATACGTATAAAACTTTTTTTGGGGTTGGTAAAATTTCTTTTCTCTGTTTCGTAAGAAATCCGACAGATCCTTTCAATTTCTAATCATTCTTTATTAAAGTTTTTGGCCTAGGTATTATAGGCGAATTTTTAGTAGACTTTTCCCTCCATTGTTTGCCTTCCATGAAATATTTCCTCTTAAATTGGCGTAAATTAGAATTGCGTCAGTCAGAGATATAAGTTAAATTAAAATTCACTTATATCTCTGCCTGACGCATCCAGACTTATAGCCGTGATAATATCCCTACTAATATTATAAACGCGAAAGTTTGTGAATATGGATGAATGTTTGCTACTCTTTCACGTAAAAACTACTGAATGGATTTTAGTGAAAGTTCATATGGAGGTAGCTGACACCCTGGATTAAAACATAGCCTACTTTTATGCCGAAAAAAATTTGCGGGTAACACCGCGGGGTGCAGCTATGGATATCGCAATCTAGCAAAACGTTACAAATTTAAATTCATGGACTCGGAACATCCCTTAGTAAAAGATGTGCCATATGTACCAACCAAGAATTAAAATAGTGCGTAGTTAAAAAACCACGAAGTAGGTCATATTAACTTTTATTAGTATTATAATGTATACTTTCCTTATATCATGACCTACTATTAAACTAATCTGACGACCCGCGATCGTCTCCTCAAGCTTTTACAGATAGCGGTATAATCACATCGTCTTAGACTGAAGCAGGTCAAAGATTATCTGACGGGCAGATTAAAGATGCAGCCATTGAATCCAGTATTATCTGCTTCAGGGCGAATTCTTTATTAAGGTTCCAAATGGCTCTATACACATCGTTTGGGTCTGATTAGAATTGAGTATTTTAAACCACCAATCAATTGACATGCTGGTATTGAGCTGTCAAAATGGTATTTTTCCATAGATTTTGATTGGAAATAAGAATCTGTGTTGTCGATAACCAACTCATTCGATTTACTATAAATTGATTTAAAAAGAAATAATAATCGAATTTTACTGTTAATAAAAATATTATAGGAATTTTAGGGCTGAACAAAAGCATTTTTTAGAGAAGTAGTGTCTAGAAATTATTGGTTAGATGTACATATTATGCTTGTCTGATTTCGTCAGAAAAGTACAATGTTAAAGGCAACGTATCAATTGCAAGCACTATGAATGACAAAAGCGCCTATTTCATTCACGCCAACCAGCATGAAGTGTATGACCAGCTGCGGACTCAGCTGCAAGTGGACTCCCAATAAAGAGTGTTATAGTGCGCAAAAAATTTAAAGAGCTCTCTGATGTTACATGCGGGAGTTTGCGCAGTACCCGTTTAGAAAGTTTCCTTCAATGTTACAGAAGAGAAAGAGCTCGTTCGACGCACACAGTTTGGTTGTCGTCCATTGTGGCGATCTAAGGACGAATCCTTTGTTCAACAGTGGACGTCATCCAGCTAATGATAATGACGGTTTGATTTCGGATCTAACTTCAGAAGGCTTATAAGAGTTTGAGCGCACTATACCTCTGCCTACCCCTTTAAAGATTAAGAGTGATTGTATGTGACAACAAATAAGAGACGTCGTTTACAGCTTACCGCAACCGCACATACCACAATTCTGCCCGACTGTAAATTGATACGTCTGGACACCGCAGTGTCAATGCGTTTACCGTGGTCGACACCCATGAAACGATGTAGACACTGATAGCCGAGAGGTGTGACCGTTCGACTGCCAAGTCAAAGGTCGCAAGATCAAACCCTAGCACGCACCACTGTCTTTTCGGATTATGTGCGTAATATAAATTAATTATGAGTTTCTAAAAACGGTGAGAGACTATATCGTGTGGAAACTGGCAAAACTGAGAGATTTTTCAGCAGTGTGTAAAGCCTACAGGCGGTTTTAACTCTGACACCTCATCGTTTATCAACCATACTCAGTATAAGAATCTATGGAGAAGAATTAAGAAACTTCATAATTACTTTTTTAATTAGTAGATAGATCAGTAACTGCAATAGGTAGGTATAAACATGTACGGGAAACAGGATATCAATACAGAATTCAATAAATCCAGTTTGTAAGTACATAATGCGATTAAAACTTTGCGTCAGCAGAGAATGGCTCCAACGTGGAAGACCTTGATTACGAGCAAGGCTTATGTTTCCCGTTATATAGGTATATACCTTATAATATACATCTGGTACTAACAATTTTATACTCTACATAAATTTAGCTTAGTAAAGTAGGATCTTCTTACCGTATGGTTGGTAAACAATCTGGTGTCAGAGTTTAAACCGCCTGTAGGCCTCGGACATGAATACAAAAATCACAAACATCTCTCAGTTGTGCTGGTTTTCTTACAATGTTTCCCTTCACCGTTTCAGCAACTGATAACTTATTTATAATACGCACATGAATTCGAATAGACTGGTGGGTGACAGAATATGAACTTGCGCTAAAAACTGGCGGGACAAAAATTGGCGTGATTCGCACGAACGTTGTCCCGATTCGGCGATATTTGTCCCGAGTCTGGGTGTTTGTGTATGTGATATTTTATGTTTGTGAAACGCACCTACGATACAGGAAAATTCCTAGCGTGGGCCACGTAATTGCTTTAAACATGCTACCCCTACGAAACACTGATCTTTTTCTGCTTGGCTTGGCCGATCGTCGCGTCGTATGACGTTCCTACGTCTTTACTATTGACGGGCACCTGACATTATATGAGACTCGTGTGATGAGAACACTCATGATAAACTTATGACTTCATTGTTTGAGTACTAATTACTAAAGCGTACTACCTGTACAATTAGTATCAATTAACCAAACTGTGTTTTACGAGACGCTAATTCGATTCCTACGTCATATTGGCAGTATGTGAGGAGTACTGTATCTTCAGACTGAACGGTGGCATTAAGTATGCCCTCGTACCATGAAATCTTAAAGCTGGACAGTTTTCGATGTAGAAGCGGGACGCCGCTACATGCAATGTAATACGGTGTCTCGCTTTAACAACGCAAATAAACAATTATTAGCAGTGAATCTATAAATAGAAATAACTTCAGTCTTTTCAAGTAACATACCTAAATATACCATTTTTGGCCTGCCTCGTTTGTCTAGTGGTCGCTAAGTGCGACTGCTGAGCACGAGGTCTTAGGTTTGAATCCCGGGTCGGGCAAAGTGTTACTGGGTTTTTCTATTAGGTAATTCTCAGTGGCAGCCGGAGTCTGGATTTGTGCCCGGTTGATAGCAATAGGCTCGCCCCCTATTACTCGGGGACCTAAAAGTATAACTGGCGAAATGTGGGTGTACTATAAATGTGCACATCTGCCTACACCTTTGGGGAATACAGGCGTGATGTTATTTTTGTATACCATTTAGGATGTAGATACAAAATTATCTATACGACCATGTTTGGAATCAACCATGCGCTACCCATAACCTAGATACAATCGCTTTATTCCACTAAAACAAAAGAGAATCAGCCTGTCGCAGAACAAAAGCATACAATTGAGATATTATACCCAAAATAGAGGCCGGAAGCCTAATTCACTAATTACAAAGTCTGGTGTCATTTATGAGTCAGCTCGTGTTAATTGGTCATCTGCGAATGTATACGTCACTGGACTATTGTAAACCATGGCCTAATAAAGTCAAGTACGGTCAGCAACAGAAGCTTAACCAAGTTTAGAAACTTACCGTCGTTTTCAGAGACCTTAATGATTTATACATAAGTAGCTTTTGCCCGCGGTTTCGCCCGCGTTAAGTAGCCTTTGGCCTTTCTCGGGTCTTAAACTTTCTCCATGCCAAATTTCATCAAAATGCATCCAGCGATTTAGTCGTTAAGGCGTAACAGACAGATAGAGTTACTTTCAAGTTTAGTATGGATATGGATTATTATTATTACATTACAATAATATTTTTTCCTCTTTACAGTATCTCTACCTCAGGCCATGCGTCACTGAGACGCGCGCTCGCACGCACAAACGGAAGTTGCGCATCGGCGCGTGCGCAACATGCTCGGCGTACTTCCGGTGCGGTGGGTCGCGCGGCTCAAAGATGGGGGTGTTGCCAACCAGTTCATTATGGCCACCATGGGTAAGTTGTATTTGTATAATGTTTTATGATTTCTTTCCTTGAAATGTTAAGCCGTCGGCGTCGACTGACATCGATAGTACGTCTTTGGCAGTCGCTAAAAGCTTAAGTCTGTCAACTAGGTCTTCTTTTTGTATCAGGAAGCTGACACCCTGGATTAACAAAGGCTTTTTATCCCGAAACGTTTTGCGGGTAACACCGCGGGGAACAGCTAGTCAGTCCTAAGGGGGACCACGAAGATCCTGATAAGGGTTTTCTTAGGGTCCTTCAATCTAAATCCATGAAACAATAGGCAGATAAAAAATATTATTAACTACAAAATATAACTGACAAAATGTGGGTGTACTATATTTACACCTCTGCCTAACGCTTCGGGAAATACGTCATGTTACGTTATGTTTGTGTATTATTATTACAAAACGTTAAATTCGCATTTAATATACACGAAAAGACGATTCTTGGTCAACGTAGCAAGGATTTTGCCAACCAAAAAATAATGAATGTAACACGAATGAATGGTAGAATCGAATTGATATTGACACTTCGTTCTCCTTATTTCACAAATACCGATGCACCATGTCGGGTCGCATTCTTTGAAACTCCATTGTCACTTGTGACGCGGACGGTCGCTGCTCCTGCGCATGTGATTGTCTTACTGTTTACAAACGTGATTACTGTTGTCTGTAATATCATTTGTTAGGGGAATTTGTAATTACCAGCTCCGTTATACGGATTGCTGGTTGCAGTACCTACCTTAAGGTACCTGGACAGGTAGGTGTAAGACTGTAGGTGTTTAGACGACTTGATTGGCGCAGTGCTGAGGATTAGGAGTTTGATTCCCGCTTGGGACAAAAACTTGTGCGATCCGCAGATTTTTAATAAGTAAAGTAAATATTTATTGGCTCCACAAAAACAGGCGTTCATAAAATAAACACATTAAAAGTACCATAAAACTATAAATTCGTTTCGCCAAATGGTACCCTACATCAGAATTAATGCTGCAATACTGCATAATGTTTGTCCCGTGTCTTGATGTTTGTGTTTGTGATATTTTGTGAAACCACCCACGATACAGGAAAAAATCCTAGTGTGTGTTTTATTAAAAAGAAAAAAATGGGAACTCTTAATTATTTTAGAGCCTCATTTTAATAACCAATTTACTGTCTTTTTTTAATAAGACGTATTGGTTTTTTTCTCCCTAGAAACTGTTACCAGGTACTTATGCAAAATATCACACTCTTTTTGGTGCCAATAATTATGTTTTTAAAATCATTTAAAGTCAAGTTATAATATTATAATTAATGTAACAAATAAATCTATTTTAAAATTCAGTCTCTACAAATCCTTGTGCATTCATAAAGTTATATTACATCCAAGGAATACTTTCATAGTTAGATCTAGCCTAGACTTAATTTTGACGAATATTATTCCTTGCGTTTTCCGACACGCAATACTTCTCTTTACTGTTTTCAGTTATATATCCTATAGTTATGCACATATATAATGATGAATATCCATTCAATCAACTCTACCATAATATCATTCATTCAACTCATTCATTCTCATTCAACGGCTCAATGACGTCATAATTATTTAAATTAGGTCCCCATGGTCTCGAGATAAATGCGATCAACGACTTTCTCTTTTATACCATAGACACACCTGTGTGACGTAACCGCTATGGTCTTAAGTAATGCCTTGTTCACTGTTCTCTGTATTATAACAATATTAATTAGGTCTAAGTAGTTGTAGCTAGCGGTAGAACCAAGATTTGGGTTTGATTTCCTTGGTTAACAATTAATTTATCTTCATATTTAGGATGATACAAACTTCCACTATTTGATCTCGAACAAAAATCTGTACAGTCAACAATAGAAGTACCTAACTGTCCATTTAAATTCTTAATGAAGGTGGTCATAATTGAAGAACATAAACATAACGTCACGCCTGTTTTCTCCGAAGGGGTAAGCAGAGGTACACATATAATACACCCACATTTTGCCAATTATGTTTGACCTAAAGAGGTCCCAGGGGGCGAGCCTATTGCCATCAACCGGGCACAAATCCAGACTCCGTGCTGTTACTTATGGTTACCCCCTTTAGATGATAGAGAAAAAAACATTTCTAGTAATAGTTCTACTTCGTAGAACTCGTCTTTGAGTAAAAGATATACGTGAAAAATATTTACTTATTTTTGTTTTATCTAGAAAGTACTAGGAATAAGTAAAGTAACCGTCATGAGAAGCTATAAATTTTGTAAACAAGTGTTCAGGAGTTCGCAACATTTGGATCAACAAAAAAAATGAATTTGTTTCAGATTTAATAAATTATTAAGTAACAAATATACGTTTATACAAATATATATTTACGTACGTTTTCCCAACTAATTTTATAAAGCTAGGGAAGTAAAAATTACTGGGTACTGTCTCTAATCGACTGAAAGATGTCTGACGAATGGTCACAACACCAAGGTTGACCTACTTACACGAAGAGTTTTTTACATCGTAGGCGTGTAACGGATAATCTAATGGACACACGCCAAACTTATATGTGTAGGTCACTCAAATATTTATTTTGAGAGGGAATTTAATCCGTGGACTCTACGAGGAAATATTACAATATTACGTAGTCTAAATGCGCACTATAGGCTCGATAAATATACATGGGAATTATGATGAGCTGCATTTCTATTTAATTACTTTAAATACGACCGAAGTCAAAAACATGATTTAAAAACGAAATTAATAAGCGCAATAAAAAAATTAATACAACTATTTTACAATACTTTTACAATCATATTTCTGAATATATGAAACGGTGAAGCCCAGATGAATGTCAACATAGAGATGTTGACATTTCTTAGGGTAGGCAGAGGCCTACCCTAAGAAATAGACACGTGATGGTTTGAAGGCAATTACTAAAAAAAATACTGAATTGAGAGAATCAGTCATTGAGTCCAGATAATCAATACTTCACCAGAGCAATCCGTACTATCAATAAAATTCATGTTAATATTAATGTGTTTAAATGCAGTTTGAGTGAATTTGCAAAAGTACTGCTATTTATATTATGTTATAAACAGGGTACCTAAGTAATATATAATTATGTAAAAATATTGAAAGATTAAGAATATTATTTTAAGCTGTAATATTTAAGTTTCAGAACTGTCGCATTAGGACAACTCCTGTAAAGATAGTATTAGATAATAGATAATAACTCCAACGATGTTTTTCCACGCATTAAGCTTAATAAACTACAAGATTAACTACTGTTTATTACATAAGAGAGGAATCTTTATGTCAATTAGTAATTAGTATCTATTTGTTTATGTTAATTAGAATTTGAGAAAAATTGCAAAACTAATTAGATTGTGACGCAACAGACTGTAACTGACGTCGCGTTATGACGTCTGTCTGTCTGACTTTTGACTTGTCACAACGATCACGATAATTAGCGGCGATAAAATGTGTAACTAACTCGCTATGATACTAATCATTTTTATAGACTTGCAGCTGTACGTCATAGGTAAATGACGAATAGTGTATTGTGGAGTCTATATATTATTTTTTACGTGAAGTAATAAGTTTGTACAACTTTTTACGCAAATTACGCGGACGGAGGAGTTTGGAAGGCACAGCAATTTTTTTTTCTTTTTAAATGCCTCGCCCCACACTCGAAACTTCTGTTTCGTGGTTGCGTTCCACAAACATGAAATATCACATACACAAACATCCCAGACTCGAGACAAACATCTGTGGTTTGCACAAAGTTTTAGTGCGGGAATCAAACCCGCAACCCTTAGCGCAGCAGTCCAGTCTTAGCCACCGCGCTAATTAGGTCGACAAGGCTTCATTGGAGAAGTAGCAGAAAGCAAAAATATGCCTAAAATCATTATTACGGTGATATTTTGGTCACAGGGCGACTGAGATTTCAAAATAATTAGCAATAACTTCTCCAGCATGTTTTATTATGGTTTTCCTTTCGTTGAAAAACAATAATAAAACATCTCTGGAGAAGTCCCGGTTGATGGCAATAGGCTCGCCCCTATTACATGGGGACCTAAAACATAACTGGCGAAATGTGGGTGTACTATATGTGCGCCTCTGCCTACCCCTTCGGGGAATACAGGCGTGATGTTATGTTATGTCCTTTCGTTGAAGCGCTTCGTATTTTTGTAAGGGTGAAATTCGCAACTGCGACAGCTTAGTACACTCGTGTCATCAAAGTTATAATTTTTGTTAGCTTTGGTTATTCTAAACTACCAAATCAATCCGCTCCTATGTTCTTGGCAAAGATATTTTGCATACCAACGGCGTTCAATTGAGATCTATGACTAGTAATCTCTGTGCCAGTTCATAGTCAGCGCACCAACATAACAGTGTTGCAAAACCTGCGCATGATTCACTAGAAGTACCTACTCTCGAAAGCTTCAAACGGGTTTGTCTGTTATGCACACAATCGTGGTGACATCGACGAGGTTAAACAAGTTCAAACAAGCCTGTGCAATTACTGTTTAACTGCCGCCAACATTGGTGGCCAACAGCCACTAATAACCTTGCCAGGCCAGTAGCCCTAGTTAATAGGTACATACATACATACTTATACTCTCTGAAGAAGTTGGCAAAGGTTTGGTTCCTTTATAAGGACTTTGCCTATCCGGATTATAATTAAGCCCCATGTAACATAATGGCATGACTATTATATGGTCAGTATGTCCACTATAGTTATGTGAGAATTAGGCAAATAAAAAATCTAGCGTCAAATAAAACCGCAGCCTTCTAGCCTAACAATGCTTTTCTTACTTCTACCATCATTAATTGGCTACAACCAAGTAAAGCCTAAAATGAAGCAAAAATGTAAAATTATCAAATGAGATAGCCTACCAGTACCTACAACCAACATTGGTCGGCCAGCTCCAACTAAAAGCCAGTATAAAATAAAAAAATATTAATAAATCAAAAAACACACCTCTCGATATTTTCGCAATGGCAAAAGGATTCTAATGATACCCCATACATCAAAATCGGTTAAGGCATTCAAAAGTTTTGGTGGGATAAAGAAATTCACATACATGAACCCTGAACTTATTACACTCCTTTTTTTGGGCAGTCGAGTAATTATTAAAATGACAGCTGTCAAACCTGTCAGAAGTCATCTAACTACAACCAATATCGGCCGGCCAATAGTGCCAATACCAGTCAATAACTTGCTGTCATAGCATTCTTAAACCAATCACCAGCTGTAACGATATTGCCTATATTGTGAAACATTAAATTTAGGAATGCTGTGTTGCCACACCCTGACAATTGATCTCAACTGTGCTCAATACTGCAGGTAACTAGGACATTAAGATGAGTGGATGTTAATATTAAATAGATGTATATGCATTTATATTATTGATACTATATTTAACTAGGTAAGCATTAAGTACATACACAAGTTATCAGACACTTACCACCCACAGTCAAGGTATTGAGTAAATGCTTAGTTATTTTGATTGGTCGTTGTCTAGTGGCCGTTAAGCGCGACTGTTGAGCATGAGGGTTCGAATCCCGGGTCGGGCAAAGTATTATTGGGCTTTTTGATTAGGTAATTCTCAATAGCAGCAAGGAATCTGGTTGATGGCAATAGGCTGTTACATTGGGACCTATAACACTGGCGAAATGTAGATATAGTATACATCTCTGCCTGCCCCTTCGGGGAATACAGGTGTGATTTTGATGTACTTTAAGTCATTAAAGTCATGCCTGATTCTCAGAGTGGTAAGCAGAAACCGAGGACTTCCTTTTGCTACGATCCTGCTTTATATACCCATCATATTATTCTCATTACATTCTTCATGCATGCTTGTCGGTTTAGGAAACTGCCTTTCTTCAAAATATACTGAGGGAGGTCCTCATTTACCGGCTAATCCAATAACATAATCCAGTATACTTACTTTGCAAACATCATTTTATCCATCTTTACGGCATGCCCAAAGCATTCTTAAGGTTTGAGTATCAATGTTTATAATTTAATAAACAATAGGTAAATAAAGAAGAGACTGCCTCGTTGGTCTAGTGGTGGCTAAGCGCGAATGCTGAGCACGCGGTCCTGGGTTCGAATCTCGGGTCTAGCAAAGTGTTACTGGGTTTTTCCATTATTAGTTCTCAGTAGCAGCACTGGATGACTGGATGACTGAGTCTGGATTTGTGCCCGGTTGATGGCAATAGGCTCGCCCCCTACTACATTGGGACCTAAAACATAACTGGCGAAATGTGGGTATACTGTATGTGCACCTCTGCCTACCCCTTCGGGGAATACAGGCGTGATGTTATGTTTAAATAAAGAAGTACCTTAGTTAAAAATAACTTTTGGAGACGATATCAAACATCTCAGGATAATAAAAATATGTTACAGTACATTAAACTCTTTGTTCTATTTGGATTCAGAAGTCATAAATTAACTGCAGCTAGCCAGATTCTTTGTTTATCTTGAGAAAACAAAAGAAACTTGAGATAACGTGATGTTGTAAGGAAAGAGAATAAATAGACATTTGTTTAATATCCCAGATAAAAATCTTGTATGCATTTTTATTTTGAACAATTTTTTTTTGTTTTAAGATAACAGTGTTTTTATTGGTTTGGCACAATAAATTAACAATACAATTTAATCTACATAATAACAAATCCTAATACAAAATTAAAACATTATATACAAAAGTTAAAAGCATCATAGAATTCATCCCTATCGATGTCAACCGGTAACGTACCCAAAAGACTGGCAGCATTGCCACGTTGAAAGGCAATGCTGATTTTTTGGCCAAAAAATTAACCAACCATTTTAATTTAAGCAATCTCAAAAGCAATTTTGGTGTCTAATTTATATTTAAACCCTACCAGCTCCCCTACCATGAAATCTTAAAGCAGGATTTTCCGTTATGAAAGCGAGACACCGCTACGAACAGTGTAGTGCAGCATCACGCGTCTAAAATGTCCTGCTTTATAATTTCATGGTATGGGGGCAAGCTACCACAATATATTAGAGAGTCTAAACAAAAACTACGGTGTCTATATCTATCAATACACTTCCGAGGTACGCCAGACAGTCAATCGGTCAGTAATAGACTGATCAAGTCAATCATTTCTTTCACAATAAGTTTCAGTCAATAGTTCTATTATTGTCGCCATTTGGGCACTTGCGTATTGTGTCATACTACGTTGTTTTGAGCTTTGGAAATGTCCTAACCGGGAGAACACCCGCCTACACTACACCTACGAATTCTACGTAATTATCAGGGGTCGCAAAATACCGAAAATTTCGTTTTTGTCCGGTATTTGGGTGATTTTTATTTAAGATCCCGGTTTGCGACCCCTGGTAATTATGCATCCCGGGTAGTGTTTATTTAGTAAGATCCCAATGCAAGCCAATGTCAAGTAACTCTGGTCCGGCCTATATGCCTATAATTTGTTGCAATACAATACAACAAGAACGGAATTCGCATCTCCAGAGATTCCGCACGAGATCGTTGTGAGAGGAAATCCGTGGTGTCTGCATACTCCATTAAAAAAGGCGTGATTAAATTAACATGTATAAACTGACCAAAGTGGCCAATTAATATAATGTCTAATGCCATTTTGACTTCAAGCAAGTTTATGAGGATTTCCCCGTGCAATGCAAACTGTAACTACATAGGTAACTAACCTATTATCACGTTTATTAATCTACCTACATCTTCGCTATTAATTTTACATCTCTAGTGTTACCTATATTATCATTTAACTATCTTAAAGTAGGTATTCCATTAAAATGTTAGTACTCGCAAAGTATTTATAGTTAATAGCAGCTATTATTTTAATTTCTACCTACATCTTGGATGGGTAAAAACCGTGAAGTTGGGTTTTTTCATTTTTGTAAAAATATTATTAATTATTATTTTAAGGAAACCTGCTACTAGTTTATTCTGTGGCCTAAGTATTTAATAATATGAGTAATACGTAATCTATTTTCGTAAGGAAGTGCAAAAAACAAACAATGTAATGAGCAATGGGGAAATTGTTTACACAATCTCTAAGAATAATTATGGTCATGACCAAAACATAGTTTTTTGGAAACCTGCATTTAATTATCTGAAATCGCCAACCTGCAGTGAGCTAGCGTGGTGATCAATACTAAATCCTTCTCTATACGAGAAGAGGCCTTTGCCCTGCAGTAGGACAGTTATTGGCTGTTATTGTTATTATATATTAAAGTAACGTGTACATTATTGATTATGCAATTATTAACCGTCGCAGTAGTTTCGCACAAATTGTCTTGAAGATAGTTCTAATCAAGTGTGCAGATAGTGTTGATCTCGACGTGTTCAGAGGTTGACACAGTTTAAAATCTGAACTTGACATCTCATTATCAGCTGCTAGGCTAGATTATGGACCTTGTGTTAGCTTCAGTACATCACCGTGGGAACGTTACCATAATCACCAACCGTGGTAAATTGATACTGGAGGAAGTTAAGGCCTTTTTAATTATTTCATTTTGGGTCTAGTAATATCTGCTGTAGGTACTATAAAAAAAACTTGAAGATGGTTTATCTTTATTATTATATATATGTTATTGATAAAATTTATTAGAACACTTGTAACTCGATAACCGCTGGACAGATTTTGATGGTCTTTGATTTGTTGGATGCGTCCCCGCCGTAAATAGCAGATTAACTAATTAAATGTCGAAAAAAATTACGTAAAATTGAGTAAGTGTTTCTCATTCTACGCTCATGCTTGGGTTTTACAAGAATAAAATTTAGCTAACAAAAGCCTGGTTGTTAACACTGGGTTAATGCACAAAGTATCAGGTTGTAAACCAATTCTTAAGTATAATAGGTGCAAGCAGAGAGCCTCTACCAGTGACGACACCTAAGTACGACCGTCACCCTGGACGGTCAACCTCGCTACCATCCTTGTTAACTGACGAATCTCTACACCATAACATGACCCGTTTTCTTGTGAACGATATTTCGCTCATGCCGATACGAAGAATAATACGATCTAGGTATCACACTTCTACCCACACTTTTAAGATATCATAGCGTACACATCATTATCTTAATAGTACAGGAAACTGCATTAGATTATCAATATATAATAACGTCGTATAATGAGACGTGTACATTATTATTTATGCCTTTATTAACCTTGCTCTCCATTCATAATAACGTGTCCATGTGACGCAACGGACACCATCTGAAGCCTGACCGCGGCAAGTGATGCTTAACCTTACAGACCTGTAGCTATAAGCCTTTGAAACTACGTAAGATACACATCAAAGACCTTTTTGAACTTTGGGACATTTCTATGGCTTTGTTATGGTAAATTTATTACCATAACTACATGCCAATGCCATGGTAATTTTCCCTGTTAAACTAGTAGTAACCATAGGTCACGTGGAAAGATTTAATGTATCATAATTAACCTTGTCATAAATATAACATAATCATCTTCCTTTTTATTGCCTTGAAAGATAAAATGATTTTAACGAAGTGCGGAAATAAACTATCGAGACAACTAATAACAAAGCAGTAGCAAAAATACTCCTAAATAGGCCGATGGGTATTAAGAAACTGGACAGAGATAAGGTGGATCTAGGATTGAAGCACCAATTACCTATATCAGTTTAGATTGACAACTAATTTTTCAACCTACATAAAACTTACTCGCAATTTCGTACCATGAGTTCCATGGCAGACGTAAAATCTAGTTACTAATAAAAGCAATTGTTTTGTTGCAATCTATATCTATACATACAATAACATCACGCCTGTATTCCCCGAAGGGGTAGGCAAAAGTGTAAAGTACACCTACACTTCACCAGGTATATTATAGATCCGTAACCGGGCACAAATCCAGACTCCGTGCTAAGAATAACCCAATAACACTTTGCCTGACGCGATAATCAAAGCCAGGACTTTACGCTGTCGCGCTGTACAAACTATACCAAGATGGAGACCATAAAGCGTAATAATACGGTACCAATAAGCACTTGAATCTCAGAACAATCTGATCGACCTTGCTGAGTCCCGATAAAACCGGCGACCGTCGACATCCACTGATTGAAACAATGATACATGCGTCTGCGGTAGGTATGTATTGATTCGTGACATGCGACCACTAAATAGCAAACGCTTATCGTGACCCGAGGTCTACATTTTTGTTTGATGAATAATCATCTCTATAGACTGCCTCGTTGGTCTAGTGGTTGCTAACCGCGACTGCTAGGCACGAGGTCCTGGGTTCGAATCCCGGGTCGGGTAAAGTGTTACTGGGTTTTTGTATTAGGTAATTCTCAGCATGGAGTCTGGATTTGTGCCCGGTTGATGGCAATAGGCTCGCCCCCTATTACATTGGGACCTATAACATAACTGGCGTAATGTGGGTGTACTATATGTGCACCTCTGCCTACCACTTGGGGAATACGGGCGTGATGTTATGTTATGAATAATCATCGACTGTACCTAACTTTAGTATAGTATGGAGGAACTTGTAGATCGAGATTGATTGTCCTCAAACCTATTTCAGTATGCAAAATTTCATTTTAATCGGTCTGGTTAGAGGCTCTTGCAGTCTCGCTTTGTCCGGTTACGTCCAATAAGACCCCCCTTGGGGTCGTCGACATAAAACACAATGCAAAAGGAAAAATTCAATCGGATGTCAAAAAGTGGTTCCAATTTAGATTGCAAGATTTGACCTAAACAAACTCACATACATACAAACATTGCAAGTTAAATAAAAGCTTGTAAAAACAAGACATGGCAGACCCCCTCCCACCCTAATTCGACTTACATAAGTCATTAATGGCCCCTTTTTAAATCAAAATCCACGAGATCAAAGTTAGGTAGTAGGTATGCTAGTTTAAACATAAAATAAATACAACAAATAAGTATACTAAGTACTAATGTGCACAAGAAAATGAATGACCAATTATTTTAAATAGTCACTTTGAAGCCTCATTTATTTACGACTTACAATAGTAACATAATTATATGTCTGTCTGCTGAGGGTATATTAAAAAATCAAACACGTAATGGCTTTGGTAGTAAATTGTGACTTGTTATGTCTATGTTTTTTAATTTAGATTTATTTACAAGAGACTTATTAGAATATAAAAACAATTTATTTATTTAACCAACTTACATTAACACAATTGTAAACATATAAGTTCTAGGTTAAGACAATGGCACAATTGCTAATAGATATTGTGATTCGAGTACCTATCTTTGTCGTTCAAATAGATGCAGTAGCCGACAGCTTCTATATTGCAAATATCCCAAATAATTGTAAATAAATAGGATGGACCTAATTCTTTATTGATTTGCTGTTATTTGTCACACGTCTGGGTGTTTATACTATACCGTCGTTGACAGTCCAATACCGCGTAAGAAAGAATATTCAAAACCGCGAATGTACAAAAAAAGCAAAAATGAAATTACAAAAATAAACTATTGAGAATATTGATTTTAACAACAGTACCTACATTGGATTATGGAGAACGAAACGGTCTTATACTCAAGTCCGTAGAAATGCCGATTAGTTTTTTAGTAACTTAGCTTTTAGCCCACGTGTGAAATTAGCGAAAGTGCACATACGCGGTATTTAACTGTGTTAGTTACGCAGAATTGGACTATCGACGACGATATACAATGATTTTAAAACGCTAAGTGTGGGAAAACGTTTTACTTTTTTAAATATGGCGTCGTTAATCGTATCCTTCCTATGTAATTGCTTACTTTAACAGGCCCAGGTAAGTAATGCATTGTTAAAGTAATTCATAGTATTTGGCTTGACTTTAAATAGGTGTTTAATTTCTAAAATTACACATAGTTAAATCATTTTAATATCTAAATGTGACCTTGTTTGAGAATAATTAACTATGCTAACTTATTTTGTAGTTAGAATCTAACGAGACGACGACCCCGATACCGTCTTCACGCAAAACGTCACATTCACAAAACATTGTTGACATGGAAATAATTTTATTAAAATTAAATTCAAGGAATAAGAAGAAATCATAATCACAGTTATAATGTTTACCTTAATATAAGTTTTAGTCAATTATATAAATACTGTTTTAGTACCTAATTTTTACGTAGGTATTTCCATCTCGTATTACGCGAAGAAAAACATGGAGATAAAACTTGAATTTCATGGTCTTAGTTACATATAAAAACAAACAGAAATCGCCTCAAAAAAATTAGTTGCTAATATAAGTAAGGTGCATTTGTGACTAGCGACGCGGGCAGGTAGTAGAGGCCTGCCAATGCTGCATCTCCCGGTTCGTGATCGCACTCCAGAACCTTTCTTCCCCACCGGTTATCGGTTCTTCAAGCGATATGGCCTACCTATTGCCACTTCGACTTGCATATTCTTTGAGCTGTCGGTGACTAGTTTATTTGAAGAACTCCCGTATTCCGGATCCTGTCTCGCAAAGAAACTCCAATCAAAGGTCTCTCCATAGCTCTTCATGACTCTGAGCCTCTCCAACGGTTAGCAACCACGTCTCGGAGCCATACGTCATCACTGGCAGCACACACTGATTAAAGACCTTCGTCTTCAGACACTGAGGATGTTGGACGAGAAGATGTACGCATAGCTTCCCGAACGCTGCCCATCCGAATTGGATTCTTCGGGCGACCTCGAAGTTGGACCTGACTAATTGAACAATTTGTTGAAGGAAGACGTAAATATTATATCAGTCCCATCTAATCAGCTGGTTGGTCTATCGTGTCTGTCCTACACCGAATATAAATTAGGTTTCCATGCAATGACACACGTGACGCGCATCCCAAATGCTATCTAATAACAAATGGCATGCAAACACGGTGCTAGTGAAATCTCAGCTGTTTTGTTATCGGATGATTAAGTTATTTGCGATTTCCCTCTTTATTATGAGCCGTGAAATGTCTACACTAAAATGGTAGAACCTTACCTACCGATCCCTTCGGGGTAATTATCGTTATATGTTTCATATCAAAGTTCTTTGCCTTGACCGAGAATTTAATCAACTATAATTTTCACGTTAGCTAATCAAATAGTCAAAGAATGCTAACATACCCGCTTATCTTTCTGCATTAATTGATATAAGCCGTCGCTAAATTAGAATGGAACTGGCTAAAGAAACAATCGTACTTAATGGTGCAGTAAGATCAAAGGACGATAGAGAATGTATTAGAGGTTTGCAGTCTTGCATTGCAAACCTCTAATCTTATACATCTTAATTTATTTAATTAATATATACACTGAGACTGCCTCGTTAGTCTAATGGTTGCTGAGCGCGACCGCTAAACACAAGGTCCTGAGTTAAAATCAAAATCGGGTCGGGCAAACTGTTACTGGGTGTTTCCATTGCGTAATTCTCAGTAGCGTCTGGATTTTTTCAATAGGCTCGCCCCCTATTACATTGGGACCTAAAAACATAACTGGCGAAATGTGGGTGTACTATATGTGCACTTCCGCCTACCCCTTCGGGGAATACAGGCGTGATATTATGTTATATACACTAAGTTATGGTGTCAATTTCAGCAAACTGGGCCCGTACCTACCATGAACTCTTAAAGCATGTCATTATCCGTTGTTAAAACGAGACGCCGCTACGTGCATTGAAATGCGGCCTCTCGCTTCCAAATCGAAAAATGTCCTGCTCTAAAAGTTCTTGGTAAAGAGGCTGGTCTTATTTTATGTTTTGTGTCATTCTAAGATGCTACAATGTCAATAGACTATTAGTACCTCCCCATTTCGTCCCGTGGGTGTCGTAGGAGGCGACTAAGGAAAAATCCAGAAAATGAGCCACAGCGTCTTCTATAACCTTTTCCACCAATACCACCAATTCTGTGGTGTGGTCATTCCATAGGCCTTTATTCAACAGTGAACGTCTTCCGGCTGATGATGAATAGGTTATATAGCCTATAAGTTTTTTAAATACATAGTGCAATAAAGTAATTGTAATTAAAATCTCGTAAAAAGTCTCGCCTATACTTATCAACGGTAATTAATTATTTCTTTACCACGTTTTCCTACGCACGTTTTAAGCCTATTGAGATCTCTATCCAACGATATGCCAACGACAGTGACAGGTATAGTTTAATCAATAATAGTCTAGCAAAATGTAAGTACTTACTGTGGCATATAAGTACATGAGTACCTGTGCCTATAGGTAGGTACCTATAAATTTTCACTAGGGGATGTCTCCCGCGACTTTGGTCCTCACGAAATTGACTTGTCTTGCGTGAAGTCGTCCGACGTCGCTCGCGACATCTGCTACGGGTTGCGAGACCTCCGTGTCGCTTGACAGTCGCCCGACAAGTTTTGAATAGCGAGGTCGCTTTATGTAACCGGCACTCTACAACACCACCTCCTTAGGGCGATATACTATTTACAACTGCGTAGTGTGAACGAGGCAAATGTCGAGCGACACAAATACAAATGTGACTCATAAGATAGGCACCCAAAAAGATTCTACCTTACAAATACTAGGGTACCTCCCTTAGAACTTGTGAGATATAATCAAGATCAAAAGGTCCCTTAGAGTACGGGTTACTAAAATCCCCATGATTGGCAAGCTGCTGGGAAATCGGAGTATTGGTGTAGAAGTTACAGAAGACGCTGCTGCTCCCCTTCTGGATTTTTCCGTCGCCTCTTACGACACCCACGGGAGAAAAGGGGTGGTCAATTCTAGGCCGGACACCACTCGGCAAGCAATACCGTACCAATAACATAGCTACTAGTTTTATAAACATAGTACAATCAACTGAGTAGCTAGCTAACTATCTAAATACTTATCCAAGACAATAAAAATAATGCAAATCTCGGTCCTTAGCCAGCACAATCGCATTGCGTCACACGGGCCAGAACATTTGGCTCGTAAATTTTTATTAGCTTTTTATCAATGGCGAGTTTCCCATTAGGTAGAGTCACATGTTGCTACCAACAGCAAATTAATTCATTATGGGATACTTAATGAGTATTTTATTTTCTATTTTGATACTAGTTGTAACGTATGATGTACTTTATTTTCTCTTTCCTGCTTTGTTTTCTGTTGTATCACACTCAGTGATCCTAGACAACTGGATAAATAAAAATGGAATAGATTAACAAATATATGGGATTTATTACCTACTAGCTGCGCGGTGTTACCCGCTACATTTTTTGGGATAAAAAGTAGCAGTTAATCCAGGGTGTCAGCTACCTCAGGGAAACAGGCGTGACTTTATGTATGTATGTCAGCTACCTCCATATGAAATTTCATTAAAATCGGTCTAGCCGTTTGAACGTGAAGAGGTAATAATCATACAAACACACTCACAAACTTTCGCCTTTATAATATTAGTGTGATGGAAACTGCCTCGTTGGTCTAGTGGTCGCTATCGCAACTGCTGAACACGATGTCCTTAATTCGAATCCCAGGTCGGACTAAGTGATATTGGGTCTTTCTATAGGTAATTTTCAGTAGCAGCACGGAGTGTGGCTTTGTGCCCGGTTGATGGCAATAAACTCGCCCCCTATTACATTAGTACCTGACATTACTGGCGAAATGTGGGTGTAAACCCTATACCTTTGCTCACTCCTTCGGAGAATACAGGCGTGATATTATTATGTTTATGATAAGCAACTAGAAGTGGTAACTAGAAACACGACTGCTAGGCATGATTATTATATAAACAAGCACTAATATGTATAAGTTCCGAACATGGCATACTGAGGTTCGGTTTCAATGAAAATGTAGTACGGCCAACGTAACTTGGCAGTCCTGAAGCTAGCCGAATATCTGCGCAATGGATATTTTAGGAACCAAATTGTCTACTGCGCAGGTAATCAGCTAACTTCAGGACCGCCAAGATATGTTGGCCGTATTGTATGCGAGTGGAAATGTTGTTTAGACTTTGCTATGCAAAATATGGCTGTGTATTACTGGCTGCCTCGTTGGTCTAGTGGTTGCTAAGCGTGACTGCTGAGCACGAGGTCCTGGGTTCGAATCCCGGGTCGGGCAAAGTGTTACTGAGTTTTCCATTAGGTAATTCTCAGTAGCAGCACGGAGTCTGGATTTGTGCCCGGTTGATTGCAATAGGCTCGCCCCCTATTACATTGTGACCTAAAACATAACTGGCGAAATGTGGGTGTAATATATGTGCACCTCTGCCTACCCCTTCGGGAATACAGGCGTGATGTTATGTTGTTATGTATTACAATAATATAATGTTCTCCTGACCGAATTTCGGTCACAGCGGCCTATCTCAGCTGAGACTAGCCAATTACGCAGGAGATATTATTGTGCACAAGTATACGCGCAAACATAGGTGCACTCCCAATTTCCTAACTCTCATATTCCGATGGGACGGTAGATACGACTGGCGAGAGATCAAGCTCAGGCCCAACGGCTAAGCGTACCTTCCAAAGCACGGAGGTGTCTCGACATGTTATAACGGTCACCCATCACAAGACTTACCACGGCAAGCACGGCTTATCGTCGCAAATCGACTCATCTGCACTGTAGCCACGTAGCTACGAGCCCCACAATCATTACGATGTATGAATATGGAAAGTCCTAGTCATGTATCCTGGTAGTTTATTGCATCAAAGAAACTTAAAATGATGGCTTTACTTTTAGACGTAAGCCTGTAGAAAATTTTACGACTGCGATAATTGTACATCAGAGTGAGCGTCACATCTCAGACCACCTACACTGTTCTCACAAAAAGTTATTATACTTGTCTGGACTTCAAAAGAGACCTCGACCCCTGGTTTTTTAATACCAAATATCAGTATAATAATAAAGTGTTTCCTGTAAACAAAATTATTAATATATTCTATCACATCTTTATTGATGCTATTGTAAGCATATTACTGGTCGTGGCTGCAGTGGCTTAGAACTGCACAACACCAGTAAGAATTAATTACCAATATAATCTAAACTAGATCACGATACTGATAGTAAGTCTACAAGTTAAACACATCATAAATATTGCGCGTACATTGTATTTACATAAGAAGGGAAACGCTGAATCATTTCTACCTACTTAGTGCTTATAAAAAACGATTTTATGGCTTAATCCTTCCAAGAAATATATAATGTAGGTGACTTTTTGTATTTTTTATGCATGTTGATGGCAACATGCTAGGCTTAAATTTTAAATTGATTAAAGGAAACTTGAAAAATGATGGACACGAACGGGACTCGAACCCGCGACAGTCTGAACTACAGTTTTGAACTACTCTGTCGCGTAACCAGCTCATTCATAAGGGCTCCGTTCGAGTTCGAAACTAGTCGGGCATTCCCGAATACACATGAGTAGAAACCGCAGTATATCCCTACTATCCTACTTCCTACTAATATCCTACTATAATATTATAAATGTGAAAGTTTGTGAGTATGGATGTGTGGATGTTTGTTACTCTTTCACGCATAAATGGCTGGACCGATTTGATTGAAATTTGGTATGTAGATAGGTTATACCCTGGATTAACATATAGGCTACTTTTTATCCCGAAAAAATGTCGCGGGTAACACCGCGGGGCGCAGCTAGTAATATTATAAACGCGAAAGTTAGTAAAATATGAATGGATTTTTGTTACTCTTTCGCGCTCAAACGGCTAGACCGATTTTGATGAAATTTTACATGGAGGTAGCTGACACCCTGGATTAACACATAGGCTATATATATATAAAAAAACGTCGCCCCACACTAGGAATTTCTCCTGTATCGTGGGTGCGTTTCACAAACATGAAATATCACAAACACAAACACCCAGACTCGGGACAAACATCTGTGGTTCGCACAAAGTTTTGCCCCGTGCGGGAATCGAACCCGCAACCCTTAGCGCAGCAGTCCAATCGCTTAGCCACTGCGCTAATCAGGTCGTCAAATATGTAGCGGGTAACACCGCGGGGCGCAGCTAGTAGAAAATAATTGGATAACTCTCACGAAAGCTATTATAGTAAAATGTCCTCCTTTCATTACGGTATATTAAATCTGATTATTTTTCGGTATTGAGTTCATCAACTTTCGTTTACACATAATTATTATGTAATGGAAGCAATACTTGGTGACTAATAGTTGTTGATACAGGTGGCAGCAGCCATCGGGCGCGTGCCACAATTTCTATTGTAACAATAATAATGTCTTTAATCAAACATTTTTTGCTTTACAAAAACAACTTTTTTTGCATCTACTCTGAATCAGATTCATGGCTGATTTGATGTGCGCTAGAACGTTTTAACTGTTTCCCTGAATATCGCAGAAACAACCAAGAGCCTCAAACACATTCAAGGTTCGAATTTTATTTCTTTAAAAAAAACGTCGCCCCACTGTTGGAGTTTCTCCTATACCGTGGGTGCGTTTCACTAACATGAAATATCACACATACACTTAAGACCAAGACGCGGGACAAAAATCTGCGGATCACACAAAGTTTTATCCCTTGCGGGAATCGAGCGAGATATAAATTTAAAAAATGTTTTACTTGTAGCAATTTTATTCAACTTTCTTTGAAACTATAGTAATCTATCACTTTTTATTTCGATCATTATAATTTAGCCCTTTTTTAGGGTTCAGTTTTTATAGATAGCTTTTGCCCGCGGCTTCGCCCGCGTTAAGTAGCCCATGTCCTTTCTCGGGTACATGCCAAATTTCATCTAAATCCGTCCAGCGGTTGAGTCGTGAAGGCGTAACAGACAGACAGAGTTTCACATTTATAATTATTAATTAGTAGTACCTAAAAGTAGTATGGATGGTACGAAACCCTTCGTGCTCGAGTCCACACTTGACTAGCTTTTTTATTTTAAAAGTTATTTCAATTTTAAAAGTGCGATACTATGTTTTGCTGACGTACTTTGCCTTGTTTTATAGATCCCTGCACGCGTTACCAACCTTCCAAGTTTACACGTTCCTATCTCAATAAAATAAATACGCCAGTAATAAAATATATAGCAGGCATCAATTAACATGATAATACAAATAATATGCTTCATAAATCATATGACACGTACAAGTGAAGCTAATGAATATTTATCATCTATGTGGAATTACGGAACTGGTTATGAATACGACAATTAGAACTTACATCGATAGGTCAATTATTGACGGCAGTTTGTTCTTTATGTAACGCGAAGGATTTGCATATTCTCATTGGTTTGAATAGAGTTTGTTATTCTAGACTCGTACTTTCTCGTGATTAAAGTTTGGGAATATGTTTTCTGTGTAGAAATAAATGTTGCCTTTGTGGGACTCAATATAATTAACTTAATTAACTTAATATTTTTGTATATATTGTTTTTATTTTGTATTAGAATTAAGTTGTATATATTTGTAAAATAGTATCTATGTTTATCTAAGGCTACCTAATAAAGCATATAATTATTGTATTTTAATTAAAATTAAAACTTTCTCGAAGAGACGGATAAATTTAACCAAAACAGACAAAATCGAACTTGCGGAGAGTGGGGATTATAGCAGTCCCCCCTATATGGGGGAAGCTTTTGTTTAACAGTGGACGTCTTCTGGCTGATGATGATGAAACTCATGGATAAACTCTTCCTCTAAAATCCTCCATAAGAAAACCCGGTCCGATCAAAAATGGGGTTGTATTCGACTATAAACAACTTAAAAAAAATCTCGAAATCGAGAAAAAAAATCTGCTGTCAAAAATGTTGTGTAGAAAGTAAAAAATATTCCCTTCATACATATTTTTTTAATCTTATTTTCCTTTGTTCTAGTGACCATCCCGGCCTTAAACTTCGGCATGCTGATGGGATGGCAGTCTCCCATGACTCCGATCCTGCAGTCACGAGACGGGCCAGCGCCGGAGCCGATCAGCGATGACACCATCTCCTGGATGGCAGCCATCACGTTCCTGCCCCCCATATTCTGCGGGTTCATGGTGGGAGACCTTGCCGACCGGTGGGGCAGGAAGTTTACCACACTACTGACTGCGTTGATGCTTGTTGTAAGTTAATTTAGTACTTGGAACAATATGAATGGAAATCCGTGGTCTCTGCCTACCCGTCGGGAAAACAGCCGTGACTTTATGTATCATCATCATCATCATCATCATCATCAGCCTATCTCAGTCCACTGCTGGACTTTATGTATGTTGGAACAATATTTTAGGGATGTGAAAGTATGGCCTTTACCCTGCAGTTGGACACAAAACATGCTATTCAAAATTGTGCTATTGTAAATTAGACTGTTTTTTAAATTTAAATACACACATTCACACAGAGAGACTGCTTACTCCTGCTAAAAGTAGCTATTCGGAGATGCTGGGTGTGACTCTCTATATATAAAGAGTAAGAAGAGAAAGAGCGTTTCTTAAGATATCAAAGGCATATCACAAGTACTTCAATATAAACACAGTGGATCCACAACATCTTAAACAAGCTAATCACGCTCGTTAGCGGCTGGTTGTAACCACTTCAGTCAGATAATTGTTTGCCATCTGTTTACTATTGAAACTGGATCAATATCAGCCACTTAACGAAACTAGATATATATAGATCTCTGTTAGGATTTTCAGGTTTCGCGTCTTAGATATCATGATACCCAATGGGACTATACATGCTTGTGATAATGTCTTCTTTGAGTCGTTTAAAATTTTAATGAAAACCCTATCTATACATATCGGATCAGCAGTTTTTGAGGAAATCGTGGATATACGTACATACGGTTGGAATAGAGAATCAGAACCATAATTTTAAACATCAAGACAATAATTATGCCTTTGTCTAAAGCAGCGCTTGTCAATTATTTATTAGCACCTAGGTGCCTATAAAAATTGAAATCCGTTCCTAGGTATATCGTAATTTTTACAAGGCTCTTATTATTTGAAACATCTACTTCAAGATTTCTGTCCTACTAAAGCGCGAACGAGGATAAGTCACGATTTATATCTATCATTTGTTTTATGACGAGTATTAAAAATAATTAAAATGTGAGTATTGTATCGAAGCAGGTATCTATAAAATTCATGTTTTATGTTTTTGACTAGAATGACAAGAATACTGAACTGATACTACTGATACTAGAATGACTGCCTCGTTGGTCTAGTGGTTGCTAAGCGCGACTGCTGAGAACGAGGTCCTGGGTTCGAATCCCGGGTCGGGCAAAGTGTTACTGGGTTTTTCCATTAGGTAATTCGCAGTAGCAGCAAGGAGTCTGGATTTGTGCCCGGTTGATGGCAATAGGCTCGCCCCCTATTACTTTGGGACTGAAAAAACATAACTGGCAAAATGTGGGTGTACTATATGGGTGCCCTCTATCTGGCAGAAACTTGTTGCTCCGAAACCTATTTGGCATAACTCACTTGACATAAACTTTTTTAAACGAACATTATTAAGGTAGAAAAAATATTTAATATAATTGTTTTTTGGCCTAATGTTTTTATGTCCGAATTTAAAATGGGATACTTTTAAGATGGCAGAATTGTATTGGGCATAATTACCTTTGTCAGAGTTACAATTTTGTATAATTTCGTTTAGCATAACGTTTATTTAGAGCGCCGATTATTTGGCATAATTTGACTTAGCACACTACAAAGATCACAGAATTTCAATAGAAATAATTTTATTAGCCATATTGAAAAAAAAATATTGTTTTAAAAAATCACTATGGTGTGCTACAAAAGTTAGTGACAGAAATGAATCGCTGCAAAGCCGACTTCACGTAGTCTTGTCTGCCCTACCCCTAGAGTGTTATTTAAACCCGCGAAGGCGCGGAGAGGCGAGGCGGCCAGCAAGCCGAAGCTGCGGTGGTGGGCGTAAAACCATCTGCGACGAATAGCTCGCGTGGGACCGCCGGAGCCCCGCAGCGCCGGAGCCGTGACAGAAGCCATGTCTGCTGCATGTTGCATGCTTGCTGCATGTTGTATGCTTGTATGCTGCATGCTTGCTTTCTGCATGCCTGCTGCATGTTGCATGCTTGCTGCATGCCTGCTGCAAGTTGCATGCTTGCTGCATGCCTGCTGCATGTTGCATGCTTGCTGCATGCCTGCTGCATGTTGCATGCTTGCATGCTGCATACAAGCATACAACATGCAGCAAGCATGTTATTTGCTTTATCTATACAAGTTCTTTAAATTTATTATGGATATGAAATGCATGCCAAAAGATGATTCTGGCTGTGAATTTTCTGCGATATGATGGTTCTACTTTTGATTATTATGGATATAAAATATATGCCAAAAAATGATTCTAGTTGTGAACTTTCTACGATATGATGGTTATACTTATTGATTATTATGGATATGAAATTTATACCTAAAGATGATTCTGACTTACAAAATTATGGGTTTCGGTGTATGGTAAATGAGTGTATGCCAAACGATTTTCTGCGAAAAGAGGTTTATGCTATCCGTGGCTATGCGAAATAAAATTATTATTATTATTATTATTTCAGCCATGATCGTCCCACTGCAGGGCAAAGGCCTCCCTTTCCTTCCTCCATTCCATTCAAATAAAATTATGACGTAAAAAGTTCTGCTATAAAGGGTGGACCCGTACTATATGTGCACCTCTGCCTACCCCTTCGGGGAATACAGGCGTGATGTTATGTTATGACAAGAATACATTTTCATTTCATGTCTTTCAATCTACTCCAGTAGCTTTTAAAATTACTTTTGGTGACGTATTAGCATGTTGCCCATGATAAGCTTGAATCTAAATAGTGCCATAGTGTCACTGCTCATCATCATCATCAGCCGGAAGACGTTAATTGTTGAACAAAGGCCTCCCCCTTAGAATAGTCACTGCTCGCACCCGTTGAATTTCAATTTCACTTTTATTTACGAATCCCGCTCGTGTCCATTTTTCAAATTTCCTTTATCAATTTAGCTTTTAAAATGTTATTCAAATAGAGTAAATTTGTCTAAAATTCCGTCATCTCCTAAAATCATGTGAAACCATTCTCGTGTTTATATTTTCTGTCTTATAATTATGAATAGTGTTGTGCCTAATAAATAAGTAACTTACTCAGTAGCTAATACACCCTTATTCCCACAGATCAGCTGGTCGATCACTCTAATCTCACTCCGGCCGTGGGCGCTGATAGCGTCGCGCGCGGTCGCCGGCCTGGCCTGCGCAGGCTGCTACGTTGTCATACCACTGTACCTGAAGGAGGTAAGTTCATAGAGCCTTTTCCGGTCATCGATATTAATCTTATTATATTTTAACACCAGCCCTTAAAACAGGACAGTTTACGTTGTGAAAGCGAGACGCCACTATGTGCAATTTAATGCGGCATCTCGCTTCCACAATTTCATGGTAAGGGGGCTGCTCTTCTAATTATACAGACTCACCTTATATCTTAGGACTATTACAATAAATGTACTACAGAATATTTGAATCATATAGAAGCAAATATAGCAATATCCATGTAACGTTACATGGATATTGCTATATTTGCTTCTATATGATTCATTTGTTATATTTCTGTATTATTTGTTTTCAACAAAAGTAAAACTTTTTGTAACCTTTGCTCTCCGATAAGATTCCCAAAATGGGAATTATAGTCATTTTTCGCCATCATCATCATCATCATCATCAGCCTATCTCAGTCTACTGCTGGACATAGGCGTCTCCTATGGCACGCCACCGAGCTCGATCTTCGGCCCCCGCTTCCAACCACTGCCGGTCATTTTTCGCCATGTCGATCACAAAATATACAAAACCTCAAAAACAGCGTCATTACTGAAAGTGGCAAGTTTAACCCAAAGTTAGGGACAGGATATTCCAGTTTAGGCATTTATTGGACAATCAAGTCACCAGAAATCCCAAAGCCTTTGTGCAATTCAGCTGTTTGTCATTAACTTGACCAAAACAACGTACCTACGTCACAGCGTTTAGCAATACAATCTGAACAATGGGTATCGGGAAGGTTTTGATGTTGGTCATTGTCAAACAGGTGGATGACACAGAAGGAAAGATCAGTAGGTAGTACGGCTCACTTGATTACCTTCTGAATTTTATGACGTACAGACCATGATTGGGTTATTTTTCCCTGTTATTTTGTGGTCAGAATACCAACCCACGTCTCACCTTGGTATTTAGTATTTACCTTACCTGTGATCTCAGTAGCAAAGGCGGCGATGTCTAATTGAGTATTTTCAAAGTTACGTGGAAGCTTGAAGTCCTCGTTGCTTGACTGCCTCGTTGGTCTAGTGGTTGCTAAGCGCGACTGCTGAGCACGAGGTTGGGTTGGGCACATTGGGACCTAAAAAACATAACTGGCGAAATGTGGGTGTATTGTATGTGCACCTCTGCCTACCCCTTCGGGGAATACAGGCGTGATTTTATGTTGTTGTTGTTGAAGTCCTCGTCCAAAGGCCCTTCATAGATCGCTCAATAAAAATATCAAGTCAAAACAATGATGATGATGAATATCTATCAGTTTTCTAAAAAGACAATTAACGTCAATAGATAATAGTGAAATCCACTAATATAACAGACACTGTGTTCGTGTTATTACTGGATTTCCCCATTAATTGAGCTTTCACTTAAAACTCACTTTTTTAGTGGAATTTAGCGGCTAATTCAATATATTAGAGCGATCGAGAAATCCATACCTAATATTATAAATGTGAAAGCAACTGTCTGTCCGTCTGTAACCATCACCGTTGGACGGATTTTGATGAAATTTGGCGTATAGAAAGTTTAAGACATAGGCTACTACTTAATGCGAGCGAAACCGCAGGCAGAAGCTAGTAACTAATAAAACACACAAAATTATGATAACAAAATAACTGTTCTCTCTCTCTCCGCAGATAGCATCAGACAACATCCGAGGGGCGCTAGGGTCCCTGTTCATCCTATCGCAGAACCTGGGCTACCTGGTGGTCTACGTGGCAGGAGACGTGTTCTCTTTCGGAGCAGTACTCTGGCTGTGTGCTGCCGTGCCCGCCATCTTCCTGGTAGCCTTCATCGCTATGCCCGAGACGCCCGTGTTTTTAGTCAAGCAGGGGAAGATAAAGGTGAGGAATTTGTTAAAGAAATTGCAGCAAAAAAGAAACAAATGAAATGCGTTCTTTTGTGTAGGTACACGAGTATTGTGTACTCAATGGTATATAAAAACTAGATGCCTTTGTTATACAGTAGGTACTTTCAGTACCTATCTACTATTAATTAAATTATAGCACTTTATTACTAAGCAAATTGTCCCAAGGTTACTTAGTCTACTTGCTGATTTTGTTCAATTTATTTCGTTCGAAAGCAAACATATCTTAATCACACTAATATTATATAAGCGAAAGTTTGTTTGTTTGTTACCTCTTCACGCTCAAACGGCTAGACCGATCTTGATGAAATTTCATATAGAAGTAGCTGACACACTGGATTAACACAAAGGCAAATTTTTATCCCGAAAAAATGTAGCGGGTAACACCACGGGCGCAGCTAGTAATAAATATAAGTGTTATCTAAATCTTGTTCAAGAAGTTAGTTTAATTTGAAACTAGCTGAAACGATTGATCTATATAGAACCCTACAAAATAAAAATACTTATAGGTTTAATATTGCTATAAGTTATTCATATTTTCTATTACAATGTTTTAAAATTGATTATAAGCTAAATTAAATAAATCAAGTTTTGTTATTAAGATTAATGCGATGAATCATACAAATGCTTCACCTTCTAGTCTAATTACCATTTATACAGGTAAATGCCCTTCCCACAAGATTATAAAAAGCCCCAAGACTTACCAAGAAATAAGGTTTTGTAGGTATCGCTAACGCACCGGACCTCCCCGTTTCCCCTTCTGGTATAAGCACTCTGAGATACACACAGACACTACAATATTTTTTATAAATGAATCATAAAAAACCACCGAATTATGTAAAATTCGTTGATAAATAAATTACACCGATGACAAGAATTTCGGCAGTCGGACAAAGTGTTACTGGGTTTTTTCATTAGGTCATTCACAGTGACAGCACGGAGTCTGGATTTGTGCCCGGTTGATGGCAATAGGCTCGCCCCCTATTACATTGGGACCTAAAAACATAACAGACGAAATGCGGGTGTACCACCTTCTAAGGGGGAGGCCTTTGTCCAGCTGTGGACGTCTTCCGGCTGATGATGATAATGATGATGATGATATGTGCACCTCTGCCTACCCCTTCGGGGAATACAGGCGTGATGTTAAGTTATGTTATCAATTGCCAATTTGCGTTATATCATACTATACCATAGAAAGAACTCAAAGGGACAAAAATCAACTAAACACCAATACGAGATCAAGTCATACATAACGAACCAGTTCTATCATAAATATCTCCATTCAAAATCGGCGAGTTTATTTCGCCTGACTCAACCGGTGCAATGATACGTAGCGGTATTTCCTGTCGCAAATACTTTCCTATTGGTAACACCAACCCCAACCACGAGTTATCTGAAGTAAACGCGTTAGTGACTACGTAAAATAATATACCATAACATCGAAAAGGTAGGCAAAGGTGTACAGTTCCCCCTCACATTTCGCTAGTTATGCTAGTCCCAATGTAATAGGGGGGCGAGCCTATTGTCATCAACCGGGCACAAATCCAGACTCGTACTGTTGATTATCTAATGGAAAAACCCAGTAACACTTTGCCTCACCCGGAATTCGAACCCCAGTCCCACTTAGCGATCTGCCTAACGAGGCAGTCATACGTCAAATATTTGTAAGTCACCATATTTTCCTGCGTAATCGCTAAAGGCGCTGTACGTGGACTGCCGGGCTAGACTACCGCCTCCCCATTTCCTCCCATGGGTGTCGTAGGGGCAACTAAGGGAAAATCCAGAAGATGGGCAGATGCGTCTTTTATAACTTCACCACCAATACTGCGATCCCCAAACTTGCCAAGCGTGGGGCATTATGGCACCCCGCCGACCTTAAATAGCCTCTCCCTTTGATAGACAATGGACGTCCTCCGGGTGATGATGATAGTTTGCGTGGTTGCAAGCGAGCTTACGTGCGCATGCTCATGGTTGGGGTTCAAATGTAAATTACCTTTCTAGTTCAACACTCGTAAAATGGTAATTTATAGTATTACTCGTGTCGGGTGAGACACCGAATGACGCCGGTTACTGGAGACGGAATAAGGGGAAGGTTCAATGTTTACACTTTTGAGGAAAGCTACATATTTCATTGGTGTTTTTGGATAGTTTTGTTAAGAATTTCTTACTCTTTTGCAATTTTTAAGTTGAATAGAAGTCCATTTTACACGATTCTGGCATTCACTTACTTTTCGTTCACTTAAAAAACATTCATAATGGAATTTGAGAAAAGCTTGATAAACTAAACAAAAGGTAATAATAATTACGTTTAGGTAAGATATGTTCAGTTTAGATTCATTCATTCATCACCATTCATTCATTCAACCATAGATAAAATACCTTTGAACAAACCTTGGTTACAAAATAAAATGTCTTTACAGGAGGCTCGCGCAGCACTAGCGTGGCTTCGAAACACCACCATAGACAACAAAGACTTAGAAGAAGCAATACAGCAGCTGGAGAGAGAAGAAGAACATGCGAGAAGCATGAAGAAGGCCACCTGGAAGAGTATAGGTAAGAGAATAGAATAATAATTATCTTCTTCATTTTTATTTCTTCTCTAGCTACACAACAGTAAGTCAACATGGCAATAAGCTCGCACAAAGTAACTTAGGTAAAAACTGCTAATAAGGTAGCAATTAAAATTTGTTTCTAGTTTAGCACAAGCGATTTTAACACTTGACACCTCCGACTACTCCAACGAGTCTAACAGAATTCATATGACGTCAGAATTCATACTGGTTAACCCTAGGGAGGTGCAGATTGTATGGTACGGGGCGAAAATGAATGCGATCCGCAGATGTTTGTCCCGAGTCTAGGAGTTTATCTATGTGATACGCACCCACGATACAGAAGAAATTCCTAGTGTTGGGCACGTTTTAAAAAGGAAAAAATAATAATATCGTAATATAAAAATCTATATTATTTGAAATTCTTTACGAGTTCAATTATAATTTCAGTTTATGGACAAAATGCTATAAAATCTTATTTATATTGAAGTACTTATTTTATTGACACATTATTATAATAAATTACTTAATTCCCAATCATTTTTCTCCTTTACAAACTCAATTACCATATAAACTCATTTTATACTGATTAGATTTTTATATGGTATCATAAAATATTAAAAAAATAATATCTACAAAGATTTAGAATTATGCGCACTAAATGCTCTGTAACCAGCGCCGGCGCTGCACACATGACAGGGATATTAAACCTTATTACACGTGTAGACGCGATAATTTGATTTTAATTTTTTTAAGTGCTACTAGTGTGTATTTACTTTTATTAGTGTGAGTTCAAGAGATATTTCAATAACTTATATTTTTTACGATTATTGAAATCTTTTTTTTTTGTGTAAGATCTGCCATGTTAATCATAGCACCGTATATAAAGTCCAAAAAAAGTATTAAAAATTGGGTCGCAACATGACGTCAGCAAAGTGATAAAAAACTTTCATAACGGTTAGCGATTCCTGCTTTAAGAAGAGTGCAAACAAAATAGAAAGCTAATAAAATACAGATACGTAAAGGTTTGCGATCTCTGCTGCATTAATTGAGCGCAGAAGTATAAGAATTAAACGACAGATGCCAAAATGCTTGTAACCCCTGCTGAATGAACTGTCCAAACAATACAGCAATGAAAAAGACAAATACTTAAAGGTTTTTAAACCCTGCTGCATGACGTGTGCAAACAAAGATGAATAATCTCCGGATACAAGGTTTGCAATCCCTGGTGTATGACGTGTCATTCTGCGCAGGCTGTACCGCGCAGTTCTGAGAAGTGCTCTCACTTGCGCTCCGCTCAGATATTTACTGCCTTCCTCCGTAATGAGCGCTGGCACGCGACTCTAACACAGGGTGTGATCTTTGCCTGTCATGACAAACTAGCTGCGCCCCGCGGTGTTACCCGCTACATTTTTTCGGGATAAAAAGAAGCTTATGTCTTAAAATCCAGGGTGTCAGCTACCTCTATACCAAATTTATATATTTAGATATTTTTTGTGAAGTGTGTGTCCCACTGATGAGCAAAGGCCTCTTCCCTTATTCTCGAAATGGTAAAAATCGCTTTGTACTTAGGTATTTATACCTGTAGGTAATGCCTAATTTATTTTATACATTTCCTATTAAATTTAGCACTAGTAAGAGGTTTTAAGTCTTATAATATTTAGTCATCATTATTTTTAAAACAATGCATTTTAACAACACGCTGTATATCGTCAAAACCTGATCCCAATCAGGCTACACTCGAATTATTCCAAAAGGTACATTCACGATTGGCCAGCTCGCATAATTTATAACGGACGCATAATATTTCATTCGAAGCCTAATATGAATAAGGCTTCAAACATACTCGCATAATACGTAATGGACTTATAAAATATAAAAAGTGGTTAAAATTGGTATTCCAAGATTTGAACTTCACCTACATACATTGCATGTTATAAGCTAAGTACCTTCGCTACATGGGACTAAAATGCGCAAACGTAACGAAATGTGGGTGAACAACTGTTCACCCAAATTTTGTTTCCTGATAAATGAGAACATCTCTGCCTACTTATTTAGGGATTTTAGGCGTAATGGCATGTACCATCATTACTTCCATACTAATTATAAAAAGATGATGTTTGAATCCATTCGTTTTCAAAAATTAATAAATCAATATTTAGAATGGATCTTACGGGTTGACATCGCTAAATTTAAATCCAGGAAAGACCCTTTAGGGATCGTTCTAGATTGTAAATTATGTGAATCCCTAATTGAGCACTGCTTCTTCTGGTTGGGGTTGCACGGAACAATTTAAACACGTAATGAGTGTACCGGGTATATTTCGCGTTATTTCCCCTCAGGTGAACCGTTCATTCGGACCAGTGCGCAGTAACTGGCCGTGCTCTACATTCGTCGCACACACATTCATATTTCGTCTATCTTGCATTCTGTATACTGCATACTACATGTGTCCCTACAACCCGAATAAATCCACTCGAAACAAAGCCGTGGCTTAGCCACATCGCATAACAAAAATCTTCCTAAGGACATCACTATCGCATATTTTATAAAAAACTATAGCACACTACAGGCGGGCCTCACGGAGCCAATTGCTATGGCGTAAATTTGCAATGCGGTGCGCTGCGGCGGTAGTATAGCCAGCCTTTAGGGTCCAATAACATATCATTACAAAGCTGATCTAACTGCGTTCTACCCTACTACAATTAATCTTCGTTGTAGTAACCATTTGTCATACCGTCGTAACTCGTAATATTTCATATCGACATGCAAATAAGATTGAAACAAGATTTGCGGGTATTCCTACACAGGCTTTTCCTTCCCACTGACTTACGTGTGCCTGTATAAGTGTTTTACTATTAATAGTTTTCCATTTATCCATTTCAAATTATTTATCTGACAAATTACACCTATGTAAGAAAGATTCAGTGGTTGGTGGGATTTCCAGCCATTTTTCTTTAGTAATTGCACAAATTAAACGGTGATCTAAAAGGAAATCTAAACATGATAGTGAATCATTGTTTGTGGTTGAAAGCTTTTATTTTATCTTCTTATCGTATGCGTTCTTGCCTTCTGTCGTAATTTAAAATGATCGTCTGCCAACTGCCCAGTTTGAGGTCGGAAGTTCAAACCCCGGCACGCACCAAAATCTTTTCAAATTCATGTGCGTACTATATATTGGTTATCAGTTGCTAAACTGTGGAGGAAAACATCGTGAGGAAACCGGAACACTAAAACTCCGACACCAGGTTGTTTATCAACCATACAATAAGAAGAAGAAGATTATTTATTAGGTATGCTTATGGCTTTAATTATTCCCTATACGAGTATAACTATCTTGAACCTAACACTGCATCGACAGGAAGACAAGTTGCATAATATTTACATAAAACCATTTGACGGTCGGTGTGGCCATTCATATTATAGCTAGCCATAAAATACTGTCGCCATTTTAACGTCGTTCTATAAAATTTGAACTGAACATTCTAAATTCAAATTGAAATAAAAAAAGCATCCATTAGGCCTACAACCAGTTACAGATGCTTTGAACAGATATATTCGATTATAACCAGTTTGAACGCGTGCAAAAAATGTATCGACTACAGTTTTTATCCTTATATTGCGTATTCAATTGGGGCTATATTCGTTCATAGGCGTATAGGTTGTTCCACGTGGTTTTAATACGTTGGTAAACATAGCAAAAGGTCTGGCCAGGTCATAAGGACCAAAAAATGACCCTAAAGCTTTGAGTGACGTCGTGAGTGAGAATTGTGACGTCAAACCAAAGGATATTACTATAATAATATTACTTCCTTGGAAATCTCAAAACACATTTCAATTTATTGTTCGTAGTTTACTATAAAACGAACGTTGAAATATCTCGTTTATTTTTATATGTAAATGCGGTAGTAAACATCGATTCGCTACGAATTATTTGGGCGTATTGTTGTTATTCAATCCGCATTTACCAATTTACTATAATAACTTTCGTGCGTGTTATCCATATTATCTACTATATATACCGGTTGTACTCACGTCGATATTCGGGAATGCCCGACTAGTTTCGGACTAACGTAGCCCTTATTCATGAGCAGGTGACGCGGCGGGGTCGCGAGCCGAACTGAGTTCGGTACAACCGGTATATATAGTAGATAATACGCATTTACCAACACTATTATCAATAACAAATGAATGAATATCTCGTGAATTCCACGAATAATATAAATACAATATTCTAAGAAACCGCAATATTAGGTATCTGCATAAGAAAATACTTAGAAATTCAAGATTGAGGTCTGACCTGCATTCGTATCTTCTAATAAAAATTAGTAAACAAGAAACCCCAAATATATGAAGATAGTGGTTTTTACTGACGAGTTCTTTGAATAAATTTTCCTCCTTAATAATCCATAAGCGATTATGCATATTATAGTGATTGTATCTGATCAGCCCCTTACCACGAACTCTTAAAGCAGGACAGTTTACGATATGAATGCGAGACATGCAGTGTGCGTCTCTAACAAGGTAAACTGGTAAGGACCATGAACACAGTGACAGCTCCCTTGAGCAGATTGCCTGAATTTTCTGTGGGAGTAGGAATAAATGTGCCCACCTACCTCCCACATTTCGCTGGGCAATATTAGTCTTATATATTAAGAGAACAGGCCATTTATCAGTGTTACCTTGTTACTAAGAAGCGTATATAAGGATAACACCGTCAGCAATCAGTATACCCGGGTTTAGTATCCACAAATTTATGCATACGAATCTGATCCATAAAACAATAGGATACCAAGACAATGTTTTTTAATATTTGCATAATTAAGTATTAACAAATATTTGTCGCCAGCTGTAGATTTATAAGCTTCGTTTGTTTTTCAGTTCAAGACAAAACCACGTTCAAAGCTTTCCGCATCTCACTGAACGTGATGCTGTCCCAAGAGACGTGCGGCTACCTCGTGGTCCTTATGTACGCGGGCTCCATCTTCGAGAAGGCCTCCGAGTCTATCAGCCTGAAACTCAGCCCCAACAAGCAGACGATAGTAGTGGGAGCCATTCAGATGCTGGGGTCTGTTGTGGCTAGCTGTATTGTTGAGAAGACTGGACGAAAGGTAAGAAAAAAGATAACTCATATTTTAAGCTTAAACCATTTGGGAACATTGGATAAAATTCAACTTTAACACGTAGATACTAGGTACCAACGTAACAAAAGATTTTCTTTGTTTAACTTTCTAAGTTACCACTAACTGTCAGTTTATTTATTACTTACACAGTTCTCCTTATAACCTATAAGTCTCTGGTAGAATATTGTACAGTACATGAAGCACATAAACAGTAAATGGGTTTGTTTAATAAATATAGGAACAAAAACATTAGGGTCCAAAACTATGCCACCCTTAATCAGAATCAATCTTCTCTCATTTCAGTGGTTGCTGGCCGGTACATCATTAGCTACTGGACTATCGATGCTGGCGTTGGGGGGGTGGTTCTACATCACATCCCTGGATATCTGGCTGCCCGGATGGTTGCCTGTCATGGCCATGTGTCTGTGTATCTTCGCGGATGCCGCAGGGTACCAGCCTGTGCCCTATGTTATCACTTCAGAGCTGTTTAGTTTCCAGGTAATAGATCCGTTTTAATTACTACTGATAACTATATACAGCTAATAATTAATATCAGCAGCTGTGAATTAAATTACGTCACAACCTTCAATAAGTGAAAATGATTCAGCAACGATCGTAACATCACGGCCAAAAAAAGAATAAAATATGATGTGTGCATTTGCCTTAAACCGTTATCTTTTTTGCAATTGTCCTCAATAATACGCGTTTAAATAATATGTTCCCAATATTCAAACAAAAACAATGCAACACATAACATCACGCCTGTATTTCCCGAAGGGGTAGGCAGAGGTGCACATATAGTAAACCCACATTTCGCCAGTTATGTTTTTCGGTCCCAATGTAATAGGGGGCGAGCCTATTGCCATCATCCGGGCACAAATCCAGACTTCGTGCTGTTACTGAGAATTACCTAATGGAAAAACACAGTAACACTTTGCCCGACCCGGGATTCGAACCCAGCAGATTCGTGCTCAGCAGTCGCGGTTAGCAACCACTAGACCAACGAGGCAGTGCAAATTGACGCTTAAGCAAATGTTTATTTCAATTTCCAGCATCGTGGCATGGTGACGTCTTTCGTGAGCTCAGTAGACGCTCTCAGCGACTTCCTACAAACAAAAGCCTACGACCCACTTCTGAAACTTCTGGGAATTCACTGGGTGTTCATCATGTTCTCAATGGTTTGCTTCCTCGGGACCTTCTACACCGTCATGTGGGTGCCTGAAACGAAGGACAAGACCGTAGAAGAAATATACGCCTTACTAGAAGACAGCAGGAAGAAAGAGAAGAGGAAAGCAGTGAAAGAAGACTTGGAAAGTGGAAAGGAAATGAGTAGATTATAAGTACATGTGAAAGAAACTTGTCGGGTTATTGTTGGAATTATTTAGGGATATTTGGACGGATAAACAAAGTAGAGACTTGACGGTACTTGACAGCTCATCTTGAGACCATGTTGACGAGATACGCTGATGAAAATTTAGGAGCGCATAGAATAGTTGTTTAAGATGGAAAGACAAACTTAAATATTTACGTCAAATTACTCGTCTGTGATTTCTTTCAAAAGGGAGGTGCTGCCGTTAACGCTAAGATTATTGTTTAACTAACAATAATAACTAAAGTACTTAAATGTCTCTTTAACTTATTCCTTTTTATCTTGTTTACTTTTCTGTTAATATTTTCTTAGAGCAACTCTGTGACTTCGATTATAGGTTTTATTTTTGTAATACTATGGCTTGCATCACGTGGTGAAATAATACCCTCTGTGTTAGATACCATCAGTTTTGACAGCTTAAGCTTCACACAGGTAACACATTCCTACAGTGAAGGAGCTTAGCTGGAATGTTTATGACTTCCGATATTTGTTACAAAGGGTGTTTTTTTTACATTATTTTTGTAACATGGTTTTTAAATTATGTTTTATAAGCTGTTATTGAACGACAACTCTTTGACTGGACTGCTGCGCTAAGGGTTGCGGGCTCACTTCCCGCACGGGGCAAAAATTTGTGCGAACCGCAGATGTTTGTTCCGAGTCTGGGTGTTTATGTGTCTGATATTTCATGTTGTTGTGCACCGCACCCATGATACAGGAGAAATTCCTAGAGTGGGGCGACATTTTTATTTTTTTTATAAAATCAACACATTTGGGATGGCGGTACCATTAAAATACTGAAGCCTTGGTCATTATTGAATTGATATTAAAAACTTTACTTGTTTTTCTTTTTTAACTACAGTATCTTTTATCATTACACATCCTAGTGTTTTTGCTAAGCCTCATTAATTCTCTTCATTAACAAAAAGTCGTACCTAATATATAAAAAATGATAAAAAAAAGAATCACATTTAAGTACAGTGTACATCCATAAACTCGTGACGATGAATGTAACAAAGCCATACAAATTCTCGCTTCACTCACGACGTAGATAATCTCACAACGATCCGACAGGTTTCTACCACAAAAAATGACAGGTAGGTACAAAAGGACCACCCATACAACGTCACTACAGGTTAACATAACGCTGACCATAGATAAATAAATCTTTGTATTAACATCGATGTTATACGTAAAAAATTGATATTTAAAAATAAATAATTTAATTCAAAAGTCGAACTGATCTAACTCTACTATTATAGGGTTAACTTCAACTCTCTTATTCATAAACGATCGATTAATAAACGGATCATACCGGGAATAACTAAAACCCATATTAAGTCTATAGACATCTCTATTCTTTGACATGCAATCGATAGTGACAGGTATAATTTAATCCATGGTTTAAAATTGTATTCTTTTATGAATATTTTCACTAATAACTGTGTTTAGCTGGCAAATAGGACGGTATTGTCTCTTTCTGTCATTATTCTTGAAATATTAGAGAGAATAAGACAAAGCATCGCGTAACTATACAACCGCTATACACCTTTTATTAGTCAGAGAGTTTATATTAACAATATATTTAAACAAAATATGTTTTAGTGATGTGACACCGATATTGTAAACTTCATCGACATGAATTCGTTTATCGTATAAATAGCATCGATACTTTTATTTATTTATTTATTGCACTATGTAGTTTACAGAAAATAAATATATATTATTATCATATCATTTTACGTTCTTCGTAGTCGTATTGTATGGAGTGGTCAGTTTGTATCCACGGATATTATTCGAATCTCTCGGCGCATTTGGAATCTTATGTATATCTCGCTAAAGTACATTATTGTGTGCGCCGAAAGGTGATATGTGCCTCCCGACAACCGATTGTGATATTTTATGACGAATTAATAACGTTTAGTATTTTGGTATTATTAGTTTAAGATGTCTGATGACGTTAAAGAATAATTTATATCAAACGAAGCTTGTGTTTTATTTATATACCTAAATACCAACACACCTTTATGGTTTTATCGATAGTTTTATTTAGTCCCTTTCTAGAAATGTGGTTTTCTAGAGCCACATCTTTAAGAAACGAATTAAAGAAACCAGTACAAAACCCTGATAGAAGACAAAATTACTAACAAGACGCTGAGATTCCATAAAAACTGAGAAAACTGAATTAAAAGTGGCGAAAAAGCTCCCACTGCAGCATTGTCATATCGAGAAGGAACGAGCGTTGATCAACACGCTTTCATCCAAGTTTCTTAAGAGGTACACAGTTAAGTATTTTTTTTATGAATTACTCATGGTCTGCTCTCATTATTTCTTTGGCAAGGCTGAAAGTCAGAATTACAAACACCAACGAAAATATTTCTCAATCTCAAGCAAAACATAAAATAACAATTTATTTAATAGCAATTTGCTCACCAGTCATAAAACATACAAGTGTGGATATACAATGCAAAACTATTAAAAAACACGTTTTATAAGAACCAAGTATGTGGAACAATGTTTTCTATGTAGTACTGCCAATGTTAGTTTTATATTCTGCCGGAAACCCAAAAGTTGACAGCGATTTATCAGTTGGTAAGAATTATAATAATATACATTTACATCAAGGCCCATATCCAGTATATATACTACTATTTTATATTCCTACTCCTTCTATATATTCTTTTATGATTCATTTCGTTGCGGGTCCAAGACAGTCGAGTCATTTCTCTGGGACGCCTCGAGCTTCGTTGCCTCGACGGTTCTCAATGGTTATCATTGTAGATCCTGGCCTACAGGAGTAGCAATGATGGGCACGAGTGGTGGGTTTGGCCCGTTAGCAAAAAACAGAAAGAAAAATACTATAATAACAAAACTAGAGAAAATATTTCACAATGATAACCAAATGAATAGTCACATATCAGGATGTTTTATAACTCTTCTGCCCTCCCAGAAAAGTGGCAAAACCTTCGATAAATAGTAATCGGATAGAATGAAAAATATATGGGTTTGACATAATTATGTCATCGATAACATAGTCGAGACATTATGACATCCCCATACGTTTATAATTCTATTCGTCAAGCGTATTGCTGCTTGTCTAGGGGGGCGATATCGATATCGATATATGCAGCAGGTCCCAGCACTATTATCTTACTCCACTATAAATAAGTATACTACACAACTCGACTATGTATCGGTTATGTAAACCTCTCTATAATGAAATGCATCATAATATATCAACATGAAATAACTAGATTTGACTGCCTCGTCGGTCTAGTAGTCGCTAGGTGCGACTGCTGAGCACGAGATACTGGGTTCGAATCCAGGGTCAGGTTTAGTGTTATTCGGCTACACTCAGTAACAGCACGGAGTCTGGAACTGTGCCCGGTTTATGGCAATAAGCTCGCCCCCTATTACAAGCGGACTAAACATGACTGGCGAAATGTGGGTATTCTATAGGTACACCACTGTCTAGCCCATCGGGGAATATCGGTGTGATCTTATGTTACAACTAAATAACATAACATCACGCCTGTAGTCCCCGATGGGGTAGGCAGAGGTGCACATATACACCCACATTTCGCCAGTTATGATTTTTTTAGGTCCCAATGTAATGGGGGAGAGCCTATTGCCATCAACCGGGCACAAATCCTGACTCCGTGCTGCCACTCAGAATTGCCTAATGGAAAAACCAGTAACACTTTGCCCGACCCGGGATTCGAACCCCGGACCTCCTGCTCAGCAGTCGCGCTTAGCGACCACTGGACCAACAAGGCAGTCGCAACTAGATTTAGGTGAGATATTCATGTATTGGATCAAGTGTCCCTCAAAGCCTTTGTAGGAAGCGTTTGTACCACAGTGGACGTGTTTGATAAGAAGGTTAAAGAAGATGATGGTACAGCTAAAAAACAGCTCACTACGGATGCAAATTGTCCGCAATAAAGATCATTTTATTAATTTTAAAAACATTTCTTCACAAGACATCAACCTCGGGGTTGACCAAAACGAGCCTTTGGACCTCGAGAACACGCGGCGCCGCCACCACAAGAGCCTGCGCATACGCAACGAGCATGGCGTCTTCCTCACCGACAAAAATAACCTCCGGATCCGCGGCGGCAACGCCACAGACACAAAGAACTTCCCATACATGGCCGCTGTGATCATCAATGGCAGGCTGTGGTGCGCCGGCACCATCGTCGATGTCAACTGGGTGGTGACGGCAGCGCATTGCTTGAATTAGTAAGTCTAATTAGCATAGGGGGCAGTCTTAATTACGTAAGATTATTTTTGGTAGTAGACCCCCTCCTCCTCCATTGACCGTCTCATTGTTATGGTGGCTGCTGAGCGCGACTGCTGAGCACGAGGTCCTGGGTTCGAATCCCGAGTCGGGCAAAGTGTTACTGGGATTTTCCACTAGGTAATTCTCAGTAGCAGCACGGAGTCTGGCTTTGTGCCCGGTTGATGGCAATATGGCTCGCCCTCTATTGCATTGGGACCTAAAAACATAACTAGCGAAATGTGGGTGTACTATATGTGGGAAAAGTTTGGAAAATTAACTAGGTTGAATTTCAAGGATATGACAGACGCCAGCAGTTCTCAAATTATCATCACCCCTGGAAGTTCTTTATACCAGCCTGCTGTTGGAGACTAATGTTTATCTTCCGCAGTGTCCTCCACGTGTCCCCTCTGAAGTCGTTGGGGCAGTACGTGAAGGTGCGCGTGGGCAGTGCGCAACCGCACGAAGGAGGCACGCTCGTGGACGTGGCCGGGGCTGTGCGCCATCCCAAGTTTGAGGAGGAGCCTGTCCCACACGCTGACGTAGCGTTGCTGAAGCTGTCTGAAAATCTTGGTCAGTACATTGTATCTTTATGTTGTGTATCAATATAAAAAGACTCAAAATTCAGCGGAATTGAATCCAGAACCTTCGCAGTTCTGACGACTCTTGCAACTAAGCTACTGAATCGTTTTCCACGCCTATGTCCATTTCCCTTTCGTTTACATCGTATAAGGGTGATGTACAATATTCATCACCATCATTAGCCAGAGACGTCAACTTGCGTTTGGCATCCACCGGTGGACGATTAGTGTATATTAATCCTCCTAAATTCCTCATGGCGAATGATTAAACGGTACATTTTGCTAAATATTTGAAGTCAAGAATATACCTATGCAATGGAATCATATGGAATGGTAGAGTATTATTGAGCATAATTTTAAATGAAGTAACTAAGTACCAAATACATAATCACAAGGTAGGTAACAGAATACATGCAAGCATGTCGTGGATACAATTTATTTTTCTTGCAGAGTTCGATCGCCACATAAACCTGCTCAAGATCTACGAGGGCATCAAGGAACCGTTCGCGCAGAGCTTCATCGTGGTCACAGGATGGGGGGCTACCAGAGTAATTAGTCACGCTTTGTCATTCCAAATACCTACATTTTATCTAAAACTCGCTTACCTCGTTGGTCTAGTGGTTGCTAGGTGCGACTGCTGAGCGAGGTTCTGGGTTCAAATCCCAGGTCAGGCAGTGTTACTGGGTATTTTTCCCTTTAGGTAATTCTCAGTAGCAGCACGGTTCTGGAATTGTGCAAAAAAACATAACTGGCGAAATGTGGGTGTACTATTTGTGCACCTCTGCCTACCCCTTCGTATACAGGCGTGATGTTATGTTATGTGTTACATCGCTTTTATTGAACTAAGTCTTAATTCATCTAACTAAACTACGAGGGGCTTGTACCTACGTGTCTGCGCAGGTCAGTCGATCTGTGACGTAGAGCCGTGCTCGCGATTAGTCTTGTGATGACCGAAGGCACCTTAAGCCGTTGGTTCTGCGCCTGATTTCTCTCCTGTCGTGTCGGTCTACCGTCTTTTCGGACGTGAGAGTAAGGAAAAAGAGAGTGCACCTGTGTTAGCATACTTGTAATGTAATATCTCCTGGATAGCTTTTTTTTTAGTAGCCAGATGAATTCGGCTGTCATGACCGAAATTCGGAGAACAGAGAACATTATTATATTCTTATACATCTAACTCACTTCCTCTGCAAAAGTTAATAACTTCAACATTAAAAGTTACATTAGTATGGCTCTGACATGTAGGTTTATAAATAGTCGTACGTAATCGCAATCAATCTCTCCCCCAGGGTACAGACACGGCCTTCAGAGAGCACACCCCGGACATGATGACAGCTCGCCTGAAGGTCCGCTCCCAGCACTATTGCATAGACGCCTACCAGCTAGTCAATGGGTTCCAGTTCACGCCGGACTTCTTCTGCGCCTCGCTGCGAAACGGCACCCGCGACGCCTGTCTGGTATCAAACCCTTTATACTATGAGTAAATAATATATACTAGTAAATAATATATATTATTTTGTTATTTTGAAGACATCAATTATTTTTGATACTTATAGCATAATATCGATTCATCTTTGTCCGGAACACGTCCACTGTTGAACAAAGGCCTCCCTCATAGTGTGGAGGGGGTTGACATAATTAGACGCTTGGCAAGCGGCTGTAGCTAGAAATATCTATTTCTAGGTAAATAAGTGGAATTTTATGAAAACTGTACCTATGTTCTTCTGTGGGTGACGACGATACTACCCAAAAGCATTCACACACACAAATCATGATTGTATTGTATGAGTAAAAAAAAAAATCTGTAAGCGTCTACTAACTTATAGTATGAAAAATAAACTGGCAACTCGTCTTTAACGCGCTTTGCCTCCAGTTCGACGCAGGCGCACCGGCTGTCCAACAGAACAGGTTAATGGGCGTCATGAGCTTTGGTCCGGAACGCTGCGGCCACGAGTACCAGCCAGCAGTCTTCGTCAAAGCCTTCTACTTTAGGTAATATTCCTTGATACAGAACCGCCTTCTGCCCTGGACTTCGTCCGTGTAGAAAAATTTATTCATCTTTTCCGGGTTAAGACTACCGTATGTCCTCGAAGTTCAAGCTAACTCCGTACCAAATTTCATCATTATTGGTTTTGTGGTTTAGCCGTGATAAAGTAAAAAACAGACTGAGTAACTATCACAGATAAATTACCTAGTACATATTACTACGCATCGTCTTTAGCACTTTTTAATAAATGAACTGGGTTTTATTAAAACTTTGGCTGACACTAGGACTTTCTCCTGTATCGTAAGTGCGTTTCACAAACATGAGGTATCACATACACGAACACCCGGACCCCGGACAAACATCTGCGGATCGAACCAGCAACCATTAACGCAGCAGTCCAATCGCTTAGCCACTGCACCAATCAGATCGTTGAATCCTTCGACAAATTTTGAGGTAACCTAATGAATCATTACATTAGAATAATTTAGTTACATTGGAATCATGATTCATTACTTTTTATGTTAATGCTAATGAATAACTTAATGTTTAACTTCTTATGGTATGGATGACGAACAACCTGGTGTCGGAGTTTTAGCCGCCTGTAGGCCTCTGACATGTTTGAAAAGTTTCTCAGGTGTGCCGGTTTCCTCACGATGTATTCATTCACCGTTTTTAGCAACTGATAACTAATGTATAGTACGCACATAAATTCGAAAGACACTGGTGCATGCCGGTGGTTTGAATTTGTGACCAGCAATCCAACGGTCATACCGCTCGGCTATCACTGCTTGCAGTGCGTAACTAGAGATATCTTAGACTTAACAGGGCAAATGTTCCAGGGACTTCGTCAAGGCCACAATATCCTCGTACAAAACAACTGCTGAGTTGGTCGAGGCTATTCAAGAAGTAGACCCGGAGATGCCGAAGATTCCGCTCAACATACAGCCGGAGAGAGAGGAGACAGAGGAGGACTTAAGAGGCTTTGACATCACCGAACCAGATGCGAGACACGACTGAGCGATGCATGTGTTACTTGTAATCATGGCTGTCACTTACGCGAATACTAGATTTTTACAGATGCTATCTTTTTTGGTTTTATTTTGTTTTTTTTTTATACTTTAGTTTCCAGTGTGCCCGTGACAGAATGGTGCAAAGGATTCGAAATATAGATTATCATAAAATCTTCATTCTTTATTGCACACAATAAAATACATACAGATATGGCTTTGTCTGTCGTTTTAGCATGTTGCCCATGTTCGTGCCGCTCGTGTCCGTCATGTTTCAAGTTTCCTTTATGAATTTACATACAGATATTTTACATGAAAGTTAATGTACTGTGGCGAGCTTAACTTAAAAATTTAGTCCTCTAACAGCAAATCTTTGACTAAATGCGATTTTATTGGTGAGGCCAGAAAAGTACACAACAAAAATATCTATAAAAATACTAAGAAAAGACCAAAATAAAGCCGCGATAAAATCCGTAAAAATAGTTTTATGCCAATGATACGTATTAACGATGTTTAAATAAACAGTTTGATGTTACTAGTAATGAGATAGTGTTTTTTATTCGTCCTTCTATTGGTATGCCCTATAGTGTCCACAATTAATCTTTCTTCAATGACCTACCAACTAAGTCAAAGAATGCACTATAAAAATGTTTTATTGACGACCGATTGGCGCAGTGGTCAAGCAATTGGACTGCTGCGCCAAGGGTCGCGGGTTCGATTCCCGCACGGGACAAAAATTTGTGTGATCAGACGTTTATCCTGAGTCTGGGCGTTTGTGTATGTGATATTTATGAGTGTATATAGTAAATAATATGGATAACACTCACGAAAGTTATTATAGTAAAAAAGATATTTATGTTGGTAAAACGCAGCCACGATATAAGAGAAGTTCCTAGTGTGAGGCGAGGCTTTTTCTGAAAACAAAACAATAACTTGGTAGAATGCTTACATGCCTACGTCTACTATTCCGAGGATTTTGGTATGTAAATAGTTCCAGAACTGAGCTGTTTATTTCAAAATATCATTCAGGAAAAATTGGTATGGAAATGATTTTTATAGTAGATTTATTCGTGTAAACATTATTCGGTACTTATAAATTATGTTAGTACGTCTAATCGTTCCGAAGAAGTAAGATGAAAGGGACAGGTATTGATGAATCTGTACAAATAATTATATGGTCTGACGTGACGTCAAGACGCGATCAACGAAATGACTTTTCAACTCATTTAGGTAGAATAAGCGGGTTCAAGGGACCAACATACGTTTTACAAGGTCAAGTGCTGCCTCGTTGGTCTAGTGTCTAGTCACGAGGTCCTGGGTTCAAATCCCGGGTCGGGCAAAGCGTTACTGGGTTTTTCTATTAGGTCATTCTCAGTAGCAGCACAGAGTCTGGACTTGTGCCCGGTTGATGGCAGCTCGCCCCCTATTACATTGGGACCTAAAACATAACTGGCGGAATGTGGGTGTACTGTGCACCTCTGCCTACCCCTTCGGGGAATACAGGCGTGATGTTATGTGTGATGTGCTCGTTTCCTTCTACATATATAAAAAGTTTTTTGCCCTGCAGTAGAACAATTGCAGGCAGGAGTTCATATAATTATAACTTCTACATAAATAACGACATAATGTAAGGAACAATGTACAAAACGATACATTCCTAGTACCGGCAGATTGATATCAATATAATGAATTAGTAACAGGAAAAATTGTTGATTGATTTTAATGAAGACTTGCCGCGAAAATGTTCCAGAACTACACAGCGTTGGAATCATTCATACTTTCTTTGAAATCGTAGCAGGGAAACCCAATTACTGAATGCAATACTACCAGCTTAACTGTGAATCTATCGTTAAGATAAAATGAGTCTTTACGCCTATAAAATTAGGTCGATAATCTTTTAGCACGGCTACTGGGAACGGTCAACTCAATCGGTCAGCCGGTACGACGCCAAAACATCACAGTAGTTAAAAAAATCCATTACATTCGAATATAAACTTTATGGCACTTAGATAAGAATCATTTGAGAATAACTGAAATGGATGACATAACATTGTGTTTGCATAACTGTTAGCTAGTACACATGCAAGATTATAGGTTATAAAAGTAGTCGTTTGACAGACGTCAGTCGGAGCGCAAGCGCATGAAAATACTCGCGAAATTTGACATTTTAAATGAAATCATAGTGTTAATCACTAAAGGTGATAAAACTATCGTGATATCTGTCATTAGCTATAAATAACATTGATGTCTAGTTAAAAAATAACCTACAGGCGACATTTGTTTTGTTTTTTAATTGTGTGACCAAGGCACGGTTTTATTCAGCCGGTCATGGCCCGGAAAAACGAAAGTAGTGCTAAAAGGCAGATACTGACGGCACTAGTCGGTGAGTTGTAATCCAAATATTGTATATAATATAAACATTTATTAATATATAACAGTGTGTTAGGTATTACGTTAAAAATTAACATAGACACCAGACTAGGTTTAACATTTAATGCAATAACATTAGTTAAATGATAGCATTAAACTCAACTAAAAATAATAACAAAATACCAATTGTTTTTAGAAAATATACAAGGTGTCCCCAATCCCCCTTGATTTAAAAAACCAAGTAACACTTTGTCTAACGTGGGATCGAACCCAAGACCTCATGCTCAGCTGTCCCGTAGCAACCACTTAACCGACGAGGTACTCAAAAACACTTTTTAGATAAATTTCTACTAATATTATAAACGCGAAAGTTTGTGAGTATGGGTGGATGTTTGTTACTTATCCACGTAAAAACTACTGAATGGATTTTAATGATATTTCATATGGTGGTAGCTGACACCCTGGATTACCACATAGACTACTCTTCCCGAAAAAATGTAGCGGGTTACACCGCGGGGTATGATACCTGGAATATCCTGAACGATGACTGAGGTTCTATGATTCAGTAATACGTCACTAGAGTTCAATCTTGTTATTATAATTGTCACGTACAGGCATGCAGGCCATGCTAATTACGTGATTGTAATTGCTTACAGAGTCGTAAATATAGCGGCCAAGTGCAAGCGGCCACTGCAGTTGGAATCCCATTATCATGCCGATGGCAGCTGCATCAGTAATAATAATAATAATAGTTTATTTTCTCACCACAATACACATAAATTACATTAAAGCATCACATTAAAAGATACAGTAAGTATATTGTGGGAGACTGGTGCCTAAGCTAGGCTTTAAGGGCCTGTATTTCAGGTCACCAGGTCTCCATCCGCCTTTACTTTTATAAAATTAGGTGCTATTTAGGAAATATGCATTGTAACTGTAGTCTAAGGCACAAATCAGAGTTAATATTAGATAAATAATACCATACGGAAGTTTTACATGATATTATGTAGCATTCAACAAAATATTCTGCTAAGCATGAGGTTCTGAGTTCAATTTCCTGATCTGTCTAATTAGGAATTTAACCGCTCGGAATCTGGATTTGTGCCCGGTTGAAATCAATGTTATTCGATTTTTTTCCGTTTGAAATTGTCAGTGGCAGCACGGAGTTTAGATGTGTGCCCGGTTGATGGCAATTGGCTCGCCCGTATTACATTAGGATCTGACACGACTGGAAAAACGTGTACTGAGTACTATATATAGGTATGTGTGATGTTATGTTTATTGTGTAGAGTATAATTATCTCTCAGTATATACGTAGAATCTCACGTAAATAAACAATCAAACAACCAGATTGTACATCATTATATCACCACGACTGTGTCGAGTTAGCTAGTATAGGTGGGCTGTTTAATACCCAACTTTCATCAAACAGTTAGAGGGCGAGCCTATGTCCAAACATCGTGCCATTTCAAACATTTGAAATTAAGAGTAGTTATCTAATTTAAGCCGTGTGATATCCAACCTACAATTGACCACCCCCTATCCTCCCGTGGGTGTCGTAAGAGGCGACTAAGGGAAAATCCAGAAGATGGCAGCAACGTCTTCTGTAGCTTGACCACCAATAGTGCGATCCCCAAGCCGCTTGCCAAGCGTGGAGATTATGGCAAAGTCCCCGTAGACCCGGTTAGCGTACTTGCTAGATGATGAGACTGCTCTTGGATGGCGAGTTTGATCCTCACACGGAATAGCCCAGCAGTCACACAGCAGATCACCTGCTGGAATTTTTCCCGCGTCTGGACGTTTGACTGTTTGTGTATCTGATATTTGACATGCGACCAAAGTGGAGGCCAACGTTTTAAAAAAAAGGAAAAGATTTAAGTAAAGATACAAATCACATAATTAAATAATTGTGTAAAGTAGAGTGTAGGTCTGTAAACAAAGCCCACTCATGTCAGAATGTATTTTATTGGAGAGAGCATAAACAACATTGAATTACGAATTCTTGGGTGAATTGCAGTAACTGTCAACCAAACCGGTCGTGAGAGAATTACCATAATCTCTCGTGAGACAAAGGAATCGATGTTCACGACACAACCCACCCATAGCTGTGGGTATTTTTCGGTATTGAGCGATGTAATACATTTAGGGCGGGTAACACCACGAGTGAGGGTGGCTCGGGCTTGCTCCAGGTACTTGATGGTTCATACAAATCGGCTCGCTGCGACGCGTCTTGCAGTATTGCGCGCCTTAAGAAATCACCTACAGTTTGGTCTCTAATGTTAGTAAAATTATGAAATTAATTTGTTTTATGAGCTTAGGTAGACACGATTACACTATACTACGCACGTAACTATAGCACGTAACACAGTAGCGATATTTAAAACAAAATAAGTACTTAGTAAACCTGCTAGGTAAATAATATTGACGCAACTCGCAGTACTATGATAATATATTTATAAAATAACCCCTTACATAGTATAATTATATGGTAATGGTATTTCTAAATTGATAAAGGAAGCTTGAAAAATGATGGACGCAAGCGGGACTCGAAAGGGAGCTTGAAATTCGATGGATGCGAGCAGTGACACGATGGCTCAGATGGCAGAACGGCGCCACTGTAAGGCGAAAGTCGCGGGTTCAAGTCCCGTTCGTGCCCATCATTTTTCAAGTTTCCTATATCAATTTAGATTAAAGCGTATATTTTTGTATTTATTTACTTCACATCGTAAACTGTCCTGCAAGAGTCCATGGTAAGGGGACAGGTCTCTATCTTCAAAGACACTTTTTTAGTCATATTCTTTTAGGTTAACATAAAACATAACATCACGCCTGTATTCCCCGAAGGGGTAGGCAGAGGTGAACATATAGCACACCCACATTTCGCCAGTTATGTTTTCAGGTCCCATTGTAATAGGGGGCGAGCGTATTGCCATCCTTTAGGTGTATATACAATCAACATATTATTTGAATTTTCGAATTCTGTTGACATTAAAAATTTTCAATTCAAATTGTCTCGATGGTCATTAGTCATAAAAACTTGGCGGAAATTATTAACATCATGACATTTTGCATAATTATTATTAAGATTTCATAACATTATCGTTATCATTGAGGAATAAAATAATACATTCTTATAAAACTCTTATCGTTTACGTCAAATTATCCTAAAATACAATGTGTTGTATTGTAAGAACAATACTTTCCTTTTCAAGTAGTTTAATCAATTTAACACAAGCACATCCGTGATCTCTTCGTGAGTAACAACAGGCGACACTCCACATCGTGTTCCCAGCCTCATACAACTAGCTTACCCGGCGACGGAATAGTCTTCTTATCGTATGGTTGATGAACAACCTCGTGTCAGAATTTAAACCGCCTGTAGACCTCTGATATGGCTTTACACACCGTTGAAATATCTCCGGTTCCCTTGTTTCTCTTCACTGTTTTTAGCAACTGATAACAAATGTAAAGTAGTCATATCGATTCCAAAAGACTTTGGAGCGAGCCGAGGATTGCTTAAAAAAAAACTTAAAGTCCATTTCTTGTATTCCAGCCACCGTGCCAACCTTCACATATGGAATTCAAATCGGCTGGCTGTCTCCGATGGGGCCGCTGCTCAAGTCCGCAGCAACACCTGCGTACGCGCCGCTGTCAGACAACGACATCTCGTGGATGGCGGCGGCACTCCCGCTGGCCGCTATCTGCGGGATCCCGTTCTTCAGCTACGCGTCTGACCGGTTGGGAAGAAAGCTGTGCGTCATACTTGTGTCTTTGTTATCTTGTGTAAGTATTGTGAACCATAGTTTGAAAAGTAGGTGCGCTATTTATGTGCATATCTGCCAACTCCTTCGCAGAATACAGGTGTGATGATATGTTGTGCTATAGAACTACATAAAGGGTTAGTCAAAAAGGATAAAGATAAATACAGCTAGGTATTTTTAGGCCGTGATATGTTAAGACAGCCATATTTCTAGCCAGGGATAGATTGGATTAACTTTTTATATTGGATTATCAATTAATAGGCCAATTCATTTTATTCAGACATTCAACATGTTTTTTGGGGACCCTGTTAAAGAATAAACAACCCCTTAGCAAAGAGTCTACGCGTCGGAGCAGCTGCGTTCTAACAGCTGCTATTAACAATAAACCATCAACCGGTTTGCCAAATACTTCAGTGAATATGTAAATTACCATTTATAGAGGACTATAATAAGAAAATGGTTAAGGGCGCAAAGGGCAAAGAAAAAAATATACTAAAGGGATCAAGTTTGTATTTGAGGGGTAATATTCATAACTATCTATCCAATTTCCAAAAATCTCTTTTTTTCTCTTCACCAATTTTAGAATTTACCCTCACGGTAGACGTACGCTACTTCAAACCTAGAAAAAAACTACGCATGCGTAGTAGTTTCTAGTTGTATCTAAACGATAGTTTTAGATAAAACTCGCTACTGCGCATGCGCGGTTTTTTTGTCTGCAAAGAACCTTGCTAACCGACTCCCGTACTCACAAATTCACGTACTTTATCCGATGTTTTAACAAAAAACCCACACCTCGCAAATATTATGTCAACGCACATGTTGAATGGTGGTTTAATCTCATCTACATAGCAATTAGTAGACAGTATTTATTTTATCTCATCACTAGAGTATTGAGCAACTATGACGTATGCCAAGCACTAACAACGGTAAGAAGCGTAATGGTCAAAGTTCGAATGTGAACCATCACGCCTTTATTCCTCGAAGGGATAAGTAGAGATGTAATAGTGTGTACACCCTTTCACCACTTATGTCACAGGTCATGTAATAAGAGACGAATCTTAGTAATAAACGGGCACAAATTCTGCCTAACGAAAACCCCAATGATACTTCGCCCGATCACTAAAACGGGATTTCTCGCCCATCAGTCGCGATTTGCGACCATGAATGATTGATGATTGACAATAAACGAATCAGTCTTGCACCAGAGAAATCTTGCACCTAAGAAAGGTACCAACTTACTAAAAATCATAGCCACCTAAAAAAAAATCAAATTCAGAATTCCTATTTCAGATATCCTGGACAATAAAACTGACAGCGATCATGCCGTCAACGCTAATAGCAGCTCGAATCATAGCTGGCCTGGCAGCAGGAGGCTGCTTCGTAGTCGTGCCGGTCTACGTCAAGGAGATATCAGAAGACGCGTTAAGGGGTGCCCTAGGCTCCCTGACTATGACCGTGTGTAAACTAGGCGTGATATTCGTGTACGCGGTGGGCATGGCCGGCTCGTACCAAGTGAACCAGGCCGTGTATCTGGCTGTGGCGTGCGTGCATGTTATCGTGTTTTGTTTCATGCCGGAGTCTCCGAACTTTTTGTTGAAGATTGGCCAGGAAAAGGTTAGTTGAAAATGTATACCTACCCATTATATTTTTTATGGTTGAGGCTTCGAATTCAGTTATTTCAAGCTGAATAAATAAAGTTTGCAAGGGCTGTGCTAGTGCTGCAGTGTCCTTGTCAAGATGTCCAACTCCTTGCTCAGAAAACACGGTCATCTCAAATTCTGTCCTAATTTATAGATCACAAATAAGTAGATACTTATGTGCGCAAGCTCTACTGCACGGTATAACCTGTTTATGGCATTGGATTATGGCGTCACTAAAACAAAACGCGTGTTTTAATCCAGTTTCGATGCAATCTATTCAATCAAATTATGACTAAAATTGATTCGTCGAAGAATTAAAACCTTCAGTAATGACTTTCTATCATGTTCGATTCTACAATAGACTCATTATATCACCGCATTTTCCTTCCTGCATTATATCAAACTATATTTTATAGCTTCCTTAAAACTGGTTATAACAATGGACTGAACATCGGACTTCAAAAAAAATGCCTTATTTATTCGTCTAGAAATAAATATGCGCACTAGGTAACAGTCCTTCTGCAGGACAAAGGCCTCTGCTGACACACTGATGGCATGGTCATTGTTCATCACGCTTAAAAATACAATAGGAAGTGTTGTTACAATCTATTTAAATCCTGTCGCAAATGGAAATCCGTGGTCTCTGCCTACCCTTTAGGGAAACAGGCGTGAGTTTATGTATGTTTGTATATTTTATACTTAAGTAGGTACATTCCATTCTTACTAAACTACTTATTTCCTGTTATGCTTTTATGTATAAGCAGGTATGTAAACAAGTATTGACGGTAATGGCCGTATGTCATAAGCCATCGGAAAGGTACACGACATCAAATTGTACCTAATATTTATACTAGTATCTCAGTATTTCATGTCACCGTCTAATAATCTTGTCGGGTAACTAACAATAGGCTTCAAACTATACCTAATATTGTGGGGTATGCAAAGGCGCACTTCTGACCGTCGCCGATTTGCCGATACACACTAATCAATAATGTTTGCTGCTTCGCAGAAAGCCGCATCAACAATATCTTGGCTAAGGAGCCTGGACAAGAACCACAAGACTGTCACAGATGAGCTGCTGAAGCTGAAGGAGGAACAGCGCCAGTTCGAGGAGATGCCTAGCGTGACACTGCTCAGTGTGGGTAAAGAACGAATGAACTTAGTATAGTCACAGACTGTGGTATAGTGATAGTGCATGATAGACTGAAAGATTTAGTACTGTCATTGGTCCATTAGGAATGCTAGTGAAGAAACTAAAACCCTTCAAAAATGGGGCCCCTATCTTAATGGCCTAGCAGAGCCGAATTATCCATTCGGCAGAATAGGTAACTTACTAGGGAACCCACATCGGCAGGGGCCCCGCCACGAGATGGTTACATTTTTTGAAGATTGGTATGTAACAAACCATGACAATGACTGCCTAGTTTTCAAATAGGTACTACTAATAGCCTTCGAGAAGGCCTGAATAGGATAATACCTAAGGCCCTGAAACGTGCATTGCCTAGGGACCCAATGACTTGGTTAATCCGGCCCTGTGGCCTGGTGGTAGTCTTCGTGGACTGGCCCTCTTGGGTTGGGGGCTCCCTTTGGCAGGGGGGCCTGTGCAATTTTGCCACCCTATTCTCATACTCACCATACCTCAAAGAGGAGTGTTTGGATAAAAAATTATGTTCCTACTACGCTTTTCTAATGAGGAGGCCTTATTTTGGTTATAGGCACAAAATCATGTGCAGGCACACTATTTTATAACAACGCGATGACATTTAAACACATACAGCCTAGGTAGTATTACAGTGCTAATAAACTGTGCCTATACAATTAAGTAACACTCAATTATCACAGATATTATCTCGTTTTGACATTACTTAGTACAATTATTATTAATATTTACAAAGCAATACGAATAGATAACAGAATAATAACAGTGTAATACTTAAGAGCATATATTTTATCTTTTGTACATGTAAATAAGTAGGATTCACAACATTTGTAGTTTTTCTAAGTCTGACAATCAGTTTTATCAAGAGGTATCTAAGGACTGCCTTGTTGGTCTAGTGGTTGCTAAGCGCGACTGCTGTGCACGAGGCCCTGGGTTCGAATTCCAGTTGGGGCAGTGTTACTGGGTTTTCCGTTAGGAAATTCTCAGTAGTAGTACCGTCTGGATTTGTGCCCGGTTGATGGCAATAGGATCGCCCCCTATTACATTGGGACCAAAAACATAAGTGACGAAATGTGGGTGTACTATATGTGCACCTCTGCCTACCCCTTCGGGGGATACAGGCGTGATGTTATGTATTTAAGCGAAGCCCTACACCCAGTACCTAAATGTATGTAGAGGTCAGAACTAGTCGCTTCGCGTATAATACCGGTTTCCAGCTGTAACTTGTTTAAAGGATCAGGCCAGGCAGACGATGACATGTTTACATTCTTACAGTACGGAACCGGACGACGTTCTCGGCGCTCCGGATGACGTTGATGCTGATGGCGATGCAGACGCTCTCGGGGTGCTTCGCCCTCATGAACTACGCGGCCGACGTGTTCCGCCGCGCCGGCACCGAGTGGAGCCCTAACACGCTGGCGCTCTTTGTCGGCTCTTTGCAGCTGGCTGGGTCGTTCTTTACCACTGTGTCTATTGAGAGGTTCGGGAGAAAGGTGAGAATTTGAACGGCATGTTTATATATTACTAGCTGATGCCCGCGACTTCGTCCGCGTGCATTTCGTGGTATGAAAAATAGATGTTGGCCGATTCTCAGACCTACTCAATACGCTCACAAAATTTCATGAGAATCGGTCTAGCCGTTTCGGAGGAGTATGGGAACGAAAACTGTGACACGAAAATTTTATATATAATATAGATAATCATACCAGAGTTCCACAACAGGGAATACTAGGATGTGCACACAGGCGTGATTCTACTTAATAACATAAGTAGACAATAAAAGCTCTGAATGCAACTTCCTATTTTCTTAATACGTACTGAAATATCCGTTCTTCGAAAAAAAAAGCCCTAAAAATAAAGAGCACCTTTCCGTACCAAGTAACAATTACCCATTCAAGAATTACATACAGAAAGTATATACCTAAATATGTATAACAGTGCAGTTACCTACAGAAGCAGTCCATGTAGGTACTACTCAGGTCTTTCGGTAAAACTGGAAATTACCATAACATAGAGATGAGCAAATCACCGGATAGTGATCCTTTACATTTCCTTACATACGTGATTTAGAGTCTCCCATTTTCCAGGTACCACTAGCCTGCAGCTCCCTGGTGGTGTCAGTCTGCATGACAACGTTAGCGACGTGCTTCCTCCTTGGCACAGGCGTGGCCAGTTGGTTGCCCGTCACCGCTGTGTGCGTGTGTATACTGGCGTACGGCGCGGGCCTGGCACCCGTGCCTATGGTTATTATGGCTGAGGTGTTTACATTCCAGGTGAGGTGACAATTCATGGGTAACGTTTGGCACTAGTATCAACGCAGAAATACTGCTTTGAATACTAAAGCCTAGGTTTAGTTGCACACTAGTCTTCAATAAGTTTTTAAGAGGCAAAATACAGATATTTGGCCACACCTTTCAAAATTCTTTCTTAAAACGACACTGAATTTTAACTGAAGGGTAAAGTAACAAGCATTATTTTACTGTATTTGTACTATAAATAATATAACAATAAATGTTAACCAATGTAAAACACATGGTTAATGTATGAAGCTCTGCCCACTATATTTCTATACTTCTCTTTGGAGCCGGGATACTTCTTTTTGGGATACAAAGCCTCCTAGCCCATAACAATCTTTGCAAACTCACATCTTATACATACTCCCTTGCAACGTGTTAATACTCTTAGGGAAAGAAATATGCTCACACTTCGCATTTATACTATGAGGTGACGTAGCTCTTGGTAGTTGAATGGCTCTTCCAACCACCTTTCTTTTCTTCAGGTCCGTGCCCGCATGGCAGGAGCTTCGATGGCGTTCTCATTCTTCTGCAGTTCAATGACCGTACTCTTTTACACGCCGATCGCGAACCAGTTCGGCGCGTATGTCGTGTTCTACAGTTTCGCCGCAGTCACCTTGTTTGGAGTGTTCTACACTATACTCTGGGTGCCGGAGACCAAAGGCAAGACCTTAGAGGATATACAGAAGTATTGGAAGAAGACTGAACCAGTATTTGTGTGATTTGTTCTAGGATTTAATTGGATCAAAGGGTTAGTAATATAATTTCACTTAACCAAGAAAGGTTTGAAGTAAAAATAGTTACAGATAATGTATAACTATGTACAAAGGATAAGGTCCAATTATGGAGTGACATAGTCATGAAGGGCGGCTGTCTTTCGTTTGACTCTGGCAAGCAAAATATTGTTTGTCAAAACATAACTCGCTTTACTTGCTCAAACAACAGATGCGTAAACATCACTAGCTCAAACGAATTCAGTGTGCGTTGGGCGCCAATACGCGGTCGGTTACCTACTATTAAAAAAGTTTTCATTCATTTCTCTATTTATACAGGTAACGAATATCTGCTTATTATAAATCGATTTATTTGTGAATTATTAATTTATTGTAGCATTGCATAAATTGTAATTGACTATGTTTAAGTTTTTTTTGGTTTGTTTTTTGTATATATAATTATTAAGACTATAGGATGTATACACAATTAAGTAAATGACGAAATAAATTCAAATATATTGTAATATACTTATTTATTGTTACTAGTTAGGATGGATCTGTAAACATGTCAAAGGTATACCCATGTAACAAAGGAAATAAATCAAAACCAACCACATATGTTTATTATTTATTTTTAATACATAACTACAGAGAATCACTGCGACAGTGAAGCGAGCGCTGTGCCGCAAATATTTTCCTTTTTTTGGTACACCTTAAATTAAAATATTATCAATAAAAAAAGTTATTACTTAATGCCGGTCTTGTACGAATGTTTTGGACATCGGAGCGGGGCAGGGGGGAACCCTATAGTATTTACTAATGAAATAAATGTTAGAAATGTCATTACTTAGAATAAATAATCTATATAAACCTTATAATGTATTTATCGTCAGATCATACAGTAAATGTATTAAAAAATCTGTGACCATTGATCTCGACTCATCGAATCAACTAAGGATAGGGGCACACATCCAGCTTCACCATTGGCCCAGTCCGCAAGATTATGTGCTCTCCTTTAGTGCATGTGAAACTACAGGGTTCAATCCCCGATAAAACCTACATTGATATTTAGAGTAATATCACGAGAAATTAAATATTATAGTTGACGAGTACTTAAATTTAGAGGCCGGTGTCTGAGATACGTCGTAAAAAGTAGGCAGGAAGTCTGACACGATAGTTATCTTTCTATATTAAAATATGGAGATTGATATAACATTATTTATTTTTTAAAACATGTGTATCCGTATCTCAGAGACGGGACAATATACCGACAACATAATGATAACCTTAAAATTAGCCGCTGCGATGACCACAGACTAACCGAACACGTCCAACCAATCACAATCAACCGCAGTCAACATTCGTGTTGCCTTCCATTCGAGGCCCTAACTATACAATAATAAAAAGAAAAACTCATCGACCAGCCGAAAGGAAATTATAACTAAAAACAACGATAAAACAAACATTAAGATATTAAAACTTATCGATTAAAATCTATAATACAGACTCTTTATCTCTATTCTTAGATCGCTTGTTTCAATCCGGGAGACATTCAATCCGATTGTCTAGCAAGACCATGTTTGATGCGGTACCTGTGACTACAAGGGCCGTAACTCATTAGGTTGCCATGGCAACGACGCCGGCAGCGTCGCCCATCAATACATGACAAATTGAGTCGACACCATGCCGTTACCAAGTGAGGTAGGGTTAGGTATGTATGTTGTCATACAATGCGACATGTTTTGATTGGCGAGTCTGCCGGCGTCGCTGTCATGGCATCCTTATCAGATACGGCCCTCCAGATGACTACACAGTAAGGCTTTTTATAGTAAGCGTCACAAACAGTAAAAAGAAAAATAAGTTCATTATGCATTAAAATTCTAAAGAAATTTCACTGTCTTTCCCTTGAATCATGCTCATAGTAAATAGTCCTTATGCAGAGGTATCCAGACCACAGTCACTTCAAGGAATTTACCGCAAATTGTAAAAGGCCGTTGCCTATCGATATACCCTAAGCATCTATGTATTACAAATTGCAAAACCAGGAAATGCTACAGGTAAACTAAAAAATGCAATAAAACAAGTAAAAATGAAGAAAATACAAACAAAAATATTTAAATAAACCATTAAAATAAATCCTACAATTAATGACAAGGTATTACTTTAATTTGCATGAAATTAAAATGTAAATATTATGCGAAAGTAAATAAATGAATGTTGAGCAGTTTATTATGAATGCTTGCAATTTATAAACATATATACTTAGGAATATCATATAATTTCATAATATAGGTATTATATTTACATTCAGGTGTAAAAATACCTTTTTTTGTCATAAAATAAATATATTATTATGATTGTTTAAATCCACGTATATTGTTATAATGACACGATTTGTATGACTATGCATTTATGGATGGATCATTTGAAACCTGATTTACATGTGACCTGATGGGAGCGTGATACTAACCGCTACGACAGCTTAATTATGAGTATTCAATGATATCTACAAGCTCATTCAGTCAGTAATAGAGTCTAGGTATAACTTTACTGCCCCCATGGAAATGTTGTAAAACATTTGACGTATATAAATCGTATAGAATGATAAATGTATGGGGATGACATAATGGTTCGACTATGTTATCAATGACATGTGTCAAACCCATATATTTTTGTCACTCGTCGAAGGGGGTCTAGTATAGACTAACAAAGTTTTAAATTGACTTGAAGACACTTTTATGGCAGGGCAGGTCAGTATTTTATATTAAATGTTTAATGGTATAAGATATTCTTAGACTGACTAACGGTGATGAAAAACATCGTGAAGAAACCTGGATTTATATATCTGAAATCGCCAACCCGCAGTGAGCTAGCGTGATCAATGCTCAATTCTCTATACGAGAAGAGGCCTTTGCCTTGCAGTGGGAGATTATCGGTTATTATTAATATTTATTCATCGAACACTAAACCCGCAATCAAATTAAAATTATGCGAAAATAATAGTTATATCAACCAGTTCTAAGTAAAAAAATATCTGATCAAATGTAAATCGAGTGACAAAGATTGCCGATCCAAAATTAAATAATATTTCAGGACAATTTGATTATAGAAATACATTATTTGTGGTTTGTCACAATCATTTACAAATTTATATGTAGCACATAATATAACAATGAATATTTACATGTCCATAATTCATTTCATAAATGCGGTCATGGCATGAGATATTAGGCTAGCACCCTTCTAAGTGTCATGGCGCGTAATTTAACATGAAACTTGCGCTTCGTCTCGGCATTCTGTTACTTATAAGCGACGATTAAACCCCTCGTGACTTAAACACCTGCTAAATCATAGACATCTTAATTTCGCGTAATCAAATTACGCGTGAAGCTTTTAAGGTGGGCGCCATGCCTTAGAAAAGCGTAAGGAAGTTATTGGCAGTTGAGTTCTAACACTAACTTATAAAGAAATTGGCAATTAAGTGTGGATCAAGAAGTTACCATCGCTAGAAAAATGGCTTTTCAATAGACGAGACGTCAGGACTTAAAATTAATTATTGTAGATTTTATACTTATCCAATCCAAGACCTTCATTCGATTGGATAAATATAAAATCAATAATAACCAATTTAAAAGTCCTTTGTCCGTAGATCTGACAGGCCCTTACAACCATACCCTTAAACGAAATAAAAATATAAAATAATATTCCGTACCACAAGACAGGTCATTTACCTTTCTAATATATCATAAAGTTTCATCTCATACCAAGACCACATAACAAATAGGCAATATATTACCAAATACTTGATTGTTTATTATTCGATTTGTGTAAATCATTTCCTCTCATATTTGAATGTAATGATATTATAATTAAAAAGAGGTAGATACGCTCTGAAGGCGACACGTTAAAAGTAGGCTATTGGGTCACCTGAACTCGACTCATCGTTTTCTCAATTCAATTAAATTTTTTGAAGCTTATGGCTCTCGATGATTTTGCCAATGTCAAGGTAGGAGATAGTAATAATGGTCGGTACTCAATAGCATAGGTAATGCCTATTGATCAGTTTTTGTAGTGATTTTTTTTCACTATTGATTATTGGATATTTGACACCACCAATCAATTGACATACTTTTTTATGATCTGTCAAAACGCTATTCCCTCATAGATTTTTTATGGAAATTGGAACCCAACGTCACTAAATTACCAACTCAATTGACTATTTATTGATTTCAAAGCAAATAAAAATATGTTTTTACTGTTAATTAAAAACTTAGTCAAGGCTAAAAAATGTTGGAAGCGGAAGGCCAAAGATGGAGCTCAGTGGCCAGCATAGGAGAGGCCTATGTCCAGCAGTGGACTGAGATAGGCTGATGATGATGAAGGATAAAGCATTTTTTACGAGAAGTAGTGTCTTGAAATTACTGGTTATTGGTGTCAATTACATGCGATATTTCCACGTGACATCTAATGTAGTTGAGAAGATAACATATTTACCTCTTTTTAATTATACATCATTGTTTGGATGTAAATACGAGTAGCCAGTCTTAATAGTGTTAAGCTTATAATACATGACTGAGTTTTGTCCTAGTAATCGCCTCAACACACATATTTTAGTAAAGATACTAATGCAAATATTACTAATATATTTTAATTAGTTATTTAAAATTAAAATGATGATTTACTTAGGAAGTAAACTGTGTAAAGGTAAAAATGCTAGATGTGCAAGCAATATCTATACTAAAACATGTGCGCAGGCCTTATGATAGCAGATGATTGATCATTAACTTGGACTAAAATAATCTCTTGTTATACCACCGTATTAGAATCAAGGTCCATCTTTAGACTAGATTTAAACCATAGAACAATTTCTGTATTAAAACATTTCCGAAAACGTAATTCTTAATTCAAAATTCCCATATTAGAGTAAGTTGTCAGTTTTGTATTAAGAACTTTCATTCAACGACAATAAGGTTTTTAGTACAGAAAATTGTCTATAGCTCATCTAAAGACAAACTTTGACCCCCTTCTAATGAGGGGGTGGGGATTAAATCTCACGTGTTTTACTACAATGTAGCATAAATTGAGTATAGTAGCATTCCTCTGTCCACATAAATGATAACTTTGTTCTGTTATGGTTAGAAGAATTATTGTACAGGCTGAATTATTTATTAAATATTTTAACTGAACTTATCAAAATATCTATGCATTATTTAGGTGTTTTAATAACAAAATAATTAACATAATAGGAACACAATTCGCGAAGTAATCAATGAACATACAAACAAAAAAATGCTTATAGTTGAATTGACATCTGAAGTCTAAAATGGACAAAACACGGCCAAAACAGAGGATTGCAATAATATTAACTGTTTACTGTTAAGACCATTATTTGTATTTATTTGACTGTTATTTGTATTAATTGAAAAAATAAATATTTTGATAAGTGCAATTTGTAAATTGGTATTTCAAACGACGTTATAGTGTTGATTATTATTTTCCGTACCATTTTTAATTTATGACAATGTTCAATCCAACTGCCATCTTCCAATTATCATCGATGCAATAAAACGTCCAATAAACAGTTTGTATGAGATTGTATATTAAGGATTTGTATACAACGAAGTGCCCACATTAACGATAGATACTGTGACGTCATAACACGTACTTTCTAATTTCGTTAACATTAATGGCGGGTAAAATAAAAATTGAAAACGCATTATTATTAATTGGCTTATAGACCTCATAGTTCTATAATCCACAAAATACATCGACAGCATATACAAATACAATTAACTGTATTTATTTTATTCATAATTACAAATTTAAGACACGCGTTCTTCACTGTCAATAAAACATGACAAATCTAATCAAAAAAAAAATATAAGGACAAGTTACTCTCCCAAACACAAGAAATTGAAGTCATCTTGCATACTTGCTTTCTTAAGCAACACAATTTACCAGGAAAACTAAACAGGTGTTACCATCTGTCACATTTGACAGTTTGTTCAGCTGTCACACTTGACAGTTTATTCAATTGTCACTTTAGTGTCAGGTTGAATTACATTTATGTGACGTCATAGGTATATAAGTCACGTTATCTATCGCTATGCTGGGACACTTACTCGCTGGGCACGCAGGACTGTCCAGCAGGCGGTCGTTCTCAGTCGCTGACCGCTCGCTTTGCTTGTGGCTCCTCTAGTTCAGTTTCAGGAGGATTCTCTAGTCCGGGGAGTTGGATCTGTGTGTCTGACGCTTCCGAAGGCTGGAGAAGGAACGTGGGTATCGATTTAGAAAAGACAATCGAGAAAACATACTGAACTGCCCGTCACGAGTAGCTGTAAATTTTGCGAGTTCTAATGTTACCAAGCAACCATTCAATCAACAACAATGCTCCCAAATTCAATCAACTCGAATAACATAAACATAATACAAAACTAAGAAGCAATTTTAATTGATCGAGTAATATTACAACCATATAAAGCGCTGTGCTCTATCATCATGTTTTGTGGTACTGGAACGTGTCCGACTCACGTCCGGTCACGCTGACGCTGTCTGAATTTTTAACGCGTAAACAGTATACTCGAAATCATCTGACGACAATAATTAGATGTGTGTGTAAACATAATATTCCGATATAAAACTAAAAATCATTACAAAACTGTATTTTTTATTTGATCCGAAGGTTTCGAACCCCTGATGTGTGACAAAATGTATAGCTACTCGTGACGGGAAGTGTCTACATGTATATTGGAATGAATTTAATATTTATAGCATATTATAGGATTCACGATATATGTATAGTGGAAAAAACAAATGTAGGTGTATATTTAAGTGATTTATGCTCTTTACATTAAGCGTACTTCAGGCGCGTCGACTTACAACATATTATTCAGAAACGAGGATCATACCGGCATCAACTAAACCCCGTATTAAGTCTATTGACATCTCTATTCTTTGACATGCAAACGGCAATAACGGGTATAATTTAGTCCATGGTTTAAATTGCCGTTTTTTTTATAAATAAAGGGGATTGATTTTATATTGATTGACTTGGTTTTAAATCCTCGGAAATAACGGGGAATTCTTTAATGTTAATGGTGGTTATTACTCACACATTTAAGTATTGATTACTAGAATTACGGTTAATGTAAACGAGTCTATTTACAACCTACATTATGAATAATTAATATAATTATATAGCTCTCACGATCAGTACTTTAAAGATTAAACAGAGATTTATTTATATATTCAAAATCTAACTAGTCATTATGAATTAATATATAATATTAGCAACACAAACGATACTTACATAGTTCAAATCATAGAAATTACGTAAAAGACTGTATTCTACTGTGTTTACCTTAGCGTCAATACTTCCAGAGCGTCCAACGGTAAGCTTGGAAAACATTTTACAAATAAATACCATTTATGTACTGTTATGTTTGGCCTTATATACAAGACTACGGGTGACCAATCAAAACGGCTCAATACTTTTTTTTTTAAACGACGCTCAACACTAGGAATTTCTCCTGTGTCGTGGGTGCATTTCACAAACATGAATCACACACAAACACCCAGACTAGGGACAAACATCTGCGGTTTTCAAAATTTTGCCTGTACGGGAATCGAGCTCACAACCCTTAGCGCAGCAGTCCAATCGCTTAGCCACTGCGCCAATAAGGTCAAGTATTGTTTTTTAGACTTAATAGTGCATAGCACAGCTTAGCTCAACATAACTCAATGTTGATTGGTCACATCCTACTACTAGCATCGTTGAAAGCTGTGTTATATAAATACTGTTAATCTTTTTATCAAGCAACGTTGGAATATAATTTCTAGGGTTAAAATTAGCAATTCTATTTTAATACGCCTTTTTTATTTTGTTTATACCGTCGTATTAAATTGCTACTTTTATTAATAAAATATCAATACAATACACGAAATGATTTTAATCATTATAAAATAACTATAACCACCCATTTTTGAGTTACAGATCTAAGGTTTTACCACTTGCCTGTAGTATTGCGATTTTGAACCCTAGAAACGTCTATTCCGTCTAGAATGTTAACTTAATTCGTTTGCCATAAGACATAACGTTCTTACCTCAACATCGTTGGCATTCTCTCTCTCTGGTAGTGGTCGAGGACGCTTCTTGCTTCGTGTGTTGTTACCGTCCGTCGTCGCCTGTCTCTTCGGTTGGAACTGCGATCAAATAAACAAGCGATGTGATAAGGAATGTGGTAGACATTATAACAGGACAATTTGTGGACTTAAATATAACATGAAAGCCGACATAACAAATGTTTGAATAGTCAAATTCAATATTGACAACTTAAGCGAAAATCTTAAACGTTAAGATTGTTTTTGTTGCATAATACATACATAATAGAAGATTGAAGCTATAGTACAATATCCAATATTCAGAAAAGTACTATTCGATAGCCTATTAATTTAACGTTTTAAATCAAAAATCTTTGATTTCCCAATAATTTATTGAGCATCATAACAAAAACTAATAGTTGTACTCTATCCACCACCTTACATCTACAACAAAAACCCCTCTAAATATTCTAGTACTTCATACGAACATAGATGTATAGAGGCGCATGCGCACTGACCTGTAGCTCAGGCGGTAGGAAGACGCGCGTGTTGACGAAGTACTCGGACTGCGGCGCGAAGTACATCGTGGGGATGCGCGCGTCCGACGGGAAGTCGCGCAGCTCGAAGCTCTGCGACCGCGCCCAGATCACTGACATCGCCAGGTCGCACACCGCCCACAGTTTCTATATGGTTGACAAAAGGGACAGATTAGGACTCACACATACACGACACTAAAAAATAAGGGCGTTCCCAGGTTGAGTACTCTCACAGAAACTACGCTACGCTTAAACTACGTACAAGTGTGTATAATAGACATAAAATATTACCACAATAGACCTGTAAATATATACAAAAAGTTGCGCCAGTCGGGTCTATTATATGCACAACGAAATATATATATAAAGCGCGTATTTTTCCGTTGTCAAATTACCACCAAATATGTGCATCTTACATACATTAAATATGAAACATGAATTTAGTGAATATTCTATTCAAACCAGGATATTATAAAGGTAGGTAAATAAAATATGTTTAAAGAAAATTTTAGTTCTACTAACATGCTTAAGACAAATATCTGCTTTAACACAATTTTTTGTCCCGTGCGGGAATTGTACCTGCAACCCTTAACGCAGCAGTCGAATCGTTTAGCTGTGCCGACTGTGCCGATCAGGTTGTCTATCAATTAACTCTTAATTCCTATACTTACATAATTGACGGCGTCATCTGTCTCGTTGAGGGCATCCTTGTGCGTCTTCATACGTTCCACCAGGCTCTTGTAGAAACCGTAGCAGTAGAAGTCGTTGCGCGTGATCAGCGGCTCCAGGATAAACCATAGGCAGTTCTTGATCACCTGGTGAAGCAATACATACAATAACATGGGATTATGGTTGTAGGCCTTTTGTTCGGTCTCCTGATATAAAAGTTGAAACGTAAACATAGGATAATTTTTTACCACAAAATTTTCATAAAGGTACGCTTGTTCTAGAATTAAATAAACGTGAATCAGAGAGAAGCTACAGCAATACGATATAATCTCGATAAGTTAACAGTATTCCCAATGAGTCATTAAAGTTTTATTTAATTAAAACCAGATGTTCGCTATTCAAGAAGATACACACATAAATATGTGTAGCTTGTTTAGCCTACAAGAACGTTATAATATACTTTTCTATAGTGTAAGTTTAAAGTATGGTTAGTACCTTGAGTTGCGCGACATTGTCGTAGGCGGTGAAGGCGGGGTCGTGCGTCAGGATGGGCACGGCGAACACCAGCATGTAGTCCGGCAGGATGTGCGGCAGCTGGCTCACCGCGCGCTCCACTGCGGGCGGACAATGTGTTAGCACCGTATAGTGGACGCAGGGGGTTTGTTGTTCATCACACTCATATTATGAAGGCAAAGGTTTGTGAGTGTTTGTATTTGTATATTTGTTATTTCTTCATGCTTACTGGATCACTTTTAATAAAAGATGATCTGGAGATAGCTGACCGATCTAGATTAAGACATAGGTTACATACCTATTTCTCTTTCTATCTCGATAAAATATAGCGGATAACACCGCGGGGCGCAGCTAGCGAGTATACCCATAGGGGTATACTGCTGCTATTTATTTATTACCGCTGCGCCCCACGGTAATAAATAAATAGGTAAAAAGGCGTATTTATTTATCAAAGACGTGTAAAGACTGTTCAAACTCTCATCGTTTATATTCACTGTGTAATATACTTATACAACAACCTGTATCGTGAATGAGCCTGAAAATTATCACTAAGTCTGTTTTTTATTTAAATATATATAGATATTCTTCTTTGATGAATAAATAAATACGCAATCATTACAAGTGCCGCTCCGGCTCCGTCCGGACATGTAGTTACCTTTAGTCCCGACGGTGATGTTCCGCACGTACTCGCGGCGCCGCACGACGTCGGCCAGCATGTACTGCCGCACCAGCGAGCGCACGCGCCGCTCCGGCTCCAGCCGGACATGTCTAGTTACCTTTAGTCCCGACGGTGATGTTCCGCACGTACTCGCGGCGCCGCACGACGTCGGCCAGCATGTACTGCCGCACCAGCGAGCGCACGCGCCGCTCCGGCTCCAGCCGGACATGTCTAGTTACCTTTAGTCCCGACGGTGATGTTCCGCACGTACTCGCGGCGCCGCACGACGTCGGCCAGCATGTACTGCCGCACCAGCGAGCGCACGCGCCGCTCCGGCTCCAGCCGGACATGTCTAGTTACCTTTAGTCCCGACGGTGATGTTCCGCACGTACTCGCGGCGCCGCACGACGTCGGCCAGCATGTACTGCCGCACCAGCGAGCGCACGCGCCGCTCCGGCTCGCGCCCGGCCAGGGCGTACATGCCCATGAAGTCCAGCGGCAGGCACTTGTTGGGGATGCCCTGGGGGAGCAGGGGGAGGGATATAGACGTGACGTTATGATGGACAAAAAAAAGGTATTTCCAAGCCAGATATTCATACAAAGATGGTATGGGTAATATATTATCTACAAGCTTTGCTACACATTGAAAAATTGCATCAACTTTCAACGAAATGTATACGACGACGACCGCGCGTTGAACTCCTAATGCCTTCGAGGCTAAATTAAATTTTACGGATCGACTGAGGGCGCGGCACGGTGGTGCCCCCGCGGCCCACTGGTGGTGGAGCCCCACCGTATTCTTCCCCAACGCTTGCATCCTTTTCGGACCTGTAAACTTTCCGGAGCGAGGAACAAAAGGCTGTCTCTTTATATACCTTGTCTCCTACAGGAACCTACGTAAAACATATTTTATTTGACGAATAAGATGAGAAATGTGAAAGACTAATAAATAATAAACTTTATAATTACCTTTGACAATCCTTTGTGTAATTTCGTTGCAAAAGCTTCTCTGACTTGAGGTACTTCGTCCTGAAAGAGAACAACTTTTGTAAAAAAAAAATAACACAGACCCAATAGATTTTTTATTGTACGCGGGTCAAATGTGACCCGCGTGGCGTTCAAAGACTTATATATATATTTTGATATACAATAAGCGACACGTGTAACATGAAGACCATTACTACAAGACTATAGAGCCTTCCAGAGCGACATCACTTACAATCATGAGATGCGACAGGTTGTAGAACTGTTCGGCAGTGAACTGGTCCCCGACGCCCTTCTGTTCGCATATCTTGAGCATGGCCGCGCCCGCCGCCAGCCGCAGGTGAGCCATCTCAGCTTTCGACAGACGGTTTTGCTGGAAGTTTTAAGAGGTTTTAGTAACAAGTCGGTGTTCATGGGGCCGTGTCAGATGTACAGATGCACTGATTCATGTCCACGCGCAGCTCCTGCGCAAGCTATGTATCAAGCGTGCGGTAACTAACTGAGGGTTTAAAATTGCATCAAACTTAAGTGCATGCACTTTAACTGTACGCATGCAGTAAACATGGAGTGAAAGTCTTAGAAAGTAAAGTATTTTTAAGTTACTTTCAAAGATGGCACACAACCGTAGAGCTATAACTGTACCATGTCATTCTACTTTTTGTTTCTTCTAAATAAGGGCAAAAAGTTAGCCATCACGGCATTCGAGTCAATTATACATCCAAGGCGGGCTAATAGATGTTTTTCACACGAGTTGTGGCCTTTACATCAGTATCAGAGAATTAAAGGTAATAATAAAGTAGCTGGGCCTTACCGTGCTTACCTGTAAGAGGTCCCCCTTGTGCACGATGAAGGCGTTGAGCATCCGGAAGGTCTTCTGCGCGGAGAGCTCGTCCCGCTTGAGCCCCAGCAGCCAGCGGGCCATGCACTTGAGTCCCTCCAGCTTGCAGCGCGTCTCCTCGGGCAGCTGCTCCTCCGGCAGCCAGGCGGCCGCGCCCGGCAGCGTGCCCGAGCCGCCCTCGCGGACCAGCAGCTCCTTCACTATCTGGGGGGGGGGAGGGGTACTTCTTGACAAATTGTATTCCCGAGACTTCGCCCGCGTGAAGTTCGGATAATAGGTAATTATATAGAGGACTTTCAACTGTCGATCACTATACGAACAAATACGCCTTACTTGTAAAGGCACTTATATATCGGTTAAACATTTTCCAATGCTCAAGATAAGGCCATATTCTATTATATATGTATACTAGATCTAATAATCCATCTGACCATACGTTAAAGGTCTCTCTTAGAAGGTGGAATTTGCATAATATGATGTTAACAAAACTTGTAAAACACAAAGGCTGGTGTACTGACCTTCCTAGAGACGATGTTCTTGATGTGCACGGGGAAGTTGTCGGGCAGGTTGTGCGCGATGTGTCCGAGCGTGACGATGGCGGTGCGGTAGTGCTCGGAGTGCGGCGACAGCGTGGCCTTCAGCGTCTCCAGGATCTCCGTGAAGATCTGCGTGCGCTGCTCCGGCACGTTCACGAACAGACATCTGGGGGGGGGGGGGGGATAGTAATGATAGTATTAACAAATTACACTCTAGTAATGTTCATACCACACATAATTGGAATGCTGAATTGCCGACTAATAAGCATACCTCGTGTATACTCCATTATAAAAATCACAAAATAATTATAGTACCCACTATGAAACATTTAGTCTAGTTACCTGACAGCATTCTTGGCCTGTTTAGGTGTGCCGACCTCTGCGTAAGCTTTACACAGCGTGATGAGTCGCGGGAACAGTGCTGGGCATGCCTCACCTGCAATAAATTACCATTTTCATTTTGATAGTTCTATCTAGCCTATTTTCTAGAAATTTCTTCTTTGGGTGTCGGAATGAAATGTGTTACGTAGAAACCTCCCACCTGTTTGCTTTGTAGGCTAGTTTTAACTTCTAATACACGTATAATCATCCTTTAGTAACGTGTATGTTTAATAATCTTTGCGTCTTCCATTTGCTATGGAGGAAAATGGGAACTAAATTTATATTCCTACTACTCCTATATAATTTATTTCGTTGCGGGTTCCAAGACAATCGAGACATCTCGAGCTTCATTGTCTATAGTTTTTAATGCTTATCATTGTAGATCCCGGCTTACAGGTGTCACAGTGGTGGGCTTGTCAGTAGTCCCATAGAAAAAAGGTGTAAGTTATGACGTCATACTCACTGAGCGGCCTGTATTTCCCCAGGAAGGTGAGCGCGGCCAGTATGTGCGGCGCCACGGCCTCGTCGTCCAGCTCCAGCAGTGACGTCAGCCGGTTCAGCACGTCCTCGTGGAGGAAGTGCGCGGGGAACACGAACGATAGCATCACCAGCAGCTTTAGACCGCGCTCGGCTGCTTTCTTGACGTCAATACCTGTTGTATAATAAGTATGTTTAGGTGATATGTTTTTAGTACATAAGATTATAGTAGATTAAGATGTGTCAACTAAGTTGATACACTAACCGCCGACTTGTAATCATTAACGTCTGTAAGTGTGGCTGTAAAGCCTGGACCGTAATGGAGCTTTCTTTTGAGATCCACTTTCGAGAAACAAACTAACTTAATAAAGAGGAAGAAATCTTGGAAAAAACATGCAATTTATATGACACTAAATCACAAAGTGTTAAATATTACCTAAGAGCCCAAGATATCAGCATAACGGTACAATAGACAGATTTTATTGCCAGCAATATACAGTGTACCTATCTATACATCACACTCACCGCACTCCTCAGCCATAGACGGGTCGGTGCCGTTGACCGTGCCCTCGACGTAGCCCACCAGTATCAGCAGCGAGTCGTGGTCGATCATGACGGAGCTGACGCGCTCCAACAGCATCTTCACCGTGTTGTAGTACAAGTTCGTCATTACTGGCTGGCCCAGTTTCTTTAGGACGCTCGACTGCAAAAGAAAATTTATGTGTAGCTCTTAGACCAAGTCATTGTTAGGCAATTATCTTTATTTTTTTTATTAGAAGCCAACTGTTAAACGAACCTTTAAACTATCCCGTCGCATGATTATAATAGAATTAAATTACAACACGGGAACTAACGGAAACACAAGTTAAGTAACTAAGGCTAGTGTAATTTTGACGTTATATCAGGCGACTAATTTGAATAAATAAGATTTCTCCGCTAAAAAATTTGCCTTATACATAATTGGGTCCATCTTCTCCCTTGAGCTTAATTAACTGACTTATATTTATGTATAACAATGGTACTTACAGTAGTACGAACGCAGACTTCACAGCTGACATTAGGGTTCAGAATGGTCTCCATTCCTTGTAGCAGTTCGGGCGCCTGTTTCATATGCAAAGAGAACTTGTTCAGGAACTCCTGAGACTTCACCGACTCGGGCAGGAACTTGGAGCTTATGTGCAGCACTTTGGCAATCATCTCCTTCTGTACCGCGGGCGTGGGCGGCTTTCTGTGCAACTCAATCCATTCAGCGACTGTACGGCGGACTACCAACTGATGTTTCTGCAGCTCTATGAATGCTTTCGTTGCGTTATCGTCCACATTGGACATTAGGTAGAACAGCTTCTTCATTCTGATCGGAGCCGGCAACGTGTACGGAACGAGCGATGTGTTTAAGAGGCGTTCGACCAGCAATCTGTCTTCTAAAGCCGTCATGTAGTAGCCGTGCAGGATTTTGTCTTTGATCCATTGAACTGCTTTCTCCGTCGCCGGGGGCACGCTCTCCTCTGTTAGGAACTTCTTGTAGATTAACGCTAGCCCCGACATAGCCTCCTTTCGGATTTTGAATTTCTTGTCAAGCGTCCTTTCGCGGACGAAGTGTAGAAGGTCTTCTGACTCGGCCACAGCCTGGAAGTCTCTCTGTGCGGTCGCTATGATCGCCATGACGACCTCGTAGCGCACCTGTTCATGAGCATCGTGCTGCCTTAGTTTCAAGGTCTCTGTGATGTCTTTCCTCAAGTCTGGATGGTGTACTAAGAAGTGCATGCAGTATTGCACGCATTTGATTCGTATTGGTACTGAGATGTCGTTGAAGCGGCCGAGGAAGGCGCGCCAAAGGGCAGGGTACTGCTTGGCTAGTTCTGATCCGGGTTCGGAGAACATCCTGGCGAGTAATGCGACGCCGCTAAGTCGTTCGGGGAACTGCGCGGACTTCAGCTTGCATTCCAGCTGCGGGAGCACTGACAGGAGGATGGTAGGGCAGCACTGATACAGCTCGTATATAAGCTCGTACACTTTAGAGTAAATAAGGAGATTCTTCTCTTCCTTGCCGAGAATTAGCACGTGGTTGAAAAACTGCGAAATAAAATACCTTAAATTAATTTATGTGTACTTGTGTGTGTATTTATATAAATAATCTATCTATATAACTATAAACAAATGTATGTATGTTTGTCCCTTATACGCTCCTGAACCATTGGTCAGATTGTGATAAAACTTCAGTAGCGTCTTCTGAGGACGCCTGAGAGGGTTTCTGGTGCAAAACATCTATATCCTTAACCCACGCGAATGAAGTCGCGGGCACTAGTATGTTATAAAAGTTTGACGGTATTGTTTTAGTCATAAATACGTTGCGAGGGATAGCTAATGTATAGTGACGATACAAATGAATCATGTTTATTGAGCTATTTATAGTCTCTCGTTTCAATCAACATAAAATTAACGTCTTCATTACGAGCATCCAACTATTATTAATAGAAGTAGAGATAGAAGATTTGTTATAGAGACACGTTGGAAGTGTTAACTGATTCGATATTAATTTATTCATTAGATCCTAGAGTGGGTGGAATGCTACTTATGATGGCGAGAACTGAGGGAGTTAACTACCACTTAAATGTCATGTTTAGTTTTCACAATAAACATTAGGTAATTCTCAGTAACAGCACGGAGTCTGGATTTGTGTCCAGATGATGGCAATAGGCTCGCCCCCTATTACATTGGGACCGAAAAAACATAACTGGCGAAATTTGGGTGTACTATATGTGCACCTCTGCCTACCCCTTTGGGGAATACAGGCGTGATGTTATGTTATGTCAACAGATGTGTATGTACTGCAAATATTTTCAAGAGATACAGACTGATGTACTAAGGACATAACAAAACATCACTAACGACAAAGTCATTAATGTACTTTTTTATCAATTACTTTGTCGTCAGTGACGTGACAAATTGATAACATAATTAATTCCCATCGCCTAAAAAGCGATCCCTAAGAGGCGACAAAAACATAACATCACGCCTGTATTCCCCGAAGGAGTAGGCAGAGGTGCACATATAGTACTCCCACATTTCCCCAGCTATGTTTTTAGGTCCGAATGTAATAGGGGGCAAGCCTATTGTTATAGAGGTGACAAAGTCAGCATATACCTATCTGATGAATAACAATAGCAACCTTGCAACTACTATATGGGACTATGAAACGAGAAGAGATCTGCCTAGCCATTAAAGATTCCAGGCGCTAATATACCTATGTGCGTAGGTAGTTATATAGTACATAGAACACTTGTTATTTCACAAAGGTTCTATCCAAACCCAATTTCTGTATTTACTTAATATCAATACGAATGTTCAATAGAATAGTTTATTTGATAAAAATAAACAGATAAACCAATGTTATCCGTGGGTGGCTCGTAAAAGTTTGCCAGTTCAAATTAAAGATTGTAACAGATAAGGGGAGGGTCGCCCACGTGAATACTAATAATATCCTAGTGCGAATACAGATGCGCCGATAGTTTTTTTTTATACAAGGCAACAGTCAGTTGGTTGCTGTCTGAGACATAGACAAGTGGAAATAGGGAAGGGAGGCCTTTGCCCTGCAGTGATACAGTACAGGCTGATGATAAGAGTAACAGGCAGTACTCCTGCTACTATCTTACTTTTACTAGGCGTGCCTTGCAGTGTCACCCGCGTTAAATTTGAACTTGCATTGAATCATGATTCGAAAGCCACTTAACGCCATGTGGCCTAAAGCAATTGTGACCGTCGAATTATACTGTTTTCCTTTGAGAACAATACTTTTTCTGGGTGATAGTCCCCTACGTCCATTTCTGTACTCCTGACAACGTATATGCAAAATTTCACGATTATCAGTTCAGTGGTTTAGGCGTGAAAGGTAACGAACGATTAGTTAGGATTAGGATTAAATTATATGGTACTCGTTCATTACGAACATGATATATTTTTCCAAGTGCAGTCAACCAACTTGCCGAGCTGGTTGACTGCATGACTTTCTCTACAAGTTGTGGCTAGAAAGAATCAGAGTCCAGTTTTTTTTACTAATCGTACCGACATGACTATAGTAGTAGTAATAAACTTGTTGTTGCCTCGTTGGTCTAGTGTTTGCTAAGCGCGACTGCTGAGCACGAGGTCCTGGGTTCGAATCCCGGGTCGGGCAAAGTGTTACTGGGTTTTTCCATTAGGTAATTCTCAGTGGCTGCACGGAGTCTGGATTTGTGCCCGGTTGATGGCAATAGGATCGCCCCCTATTACATTGGGACCTAAAAACATAACTGGCGAAATGTGGGTGTACTATATGTGCACCTCTGCCTTCCCCTTCGGGGAATACAGGCGTGATGTTATGTTATGTTAATAAACTTGTTCAAACTACACTTTGTGGGATAAATCTAAAAAAGATAAAATAAAAGTTGACTTCCAATTCCTCCACAGGAAATAAATTGAAAACTCGATCCTCGATAAATGAACTATCCAACATAAGAATATTTTTTTCAAATCAAAACAGTAATTCCTGAGATTAGCGTATCCTTTAACCAAACAAACTCTTCAGCCTTATAAAGTTAAATAATAATATTATATAACTCCGTCGAAAGCAAAAAGAGTACGTTTCATACCCATTAGATGCCTTCAATAATCTAACAATTGGTAAACATGACTAATGGAAATATAATCTTAACGACACCTCGATAAACGCTCCATAACGACTGCAAGTTGACTATTTGTCAAGTGCTCAGATGTAAATACTCTCTCGGACAATCGTGAATAGTTAGTCAATCTGAAAGCCAACGATGTCTCAAACTATCCGATCAAGTATAATACTCATTATAAAATTATGTATGTACTTGACTCGATACTCGATACCCGCATTAGTTATCTTCACGAGAAAAAAACATCAATTAATTTTGATTCTTAGTCTTACGATCAGATTCGAATGAAATGTTTCAATAGCCAAATGTGTATCTCACTGCTCGGTAAGGCCCTCACCTTCGCAGTTTCTGGCCACGTGTGTCCCATATCTGGCCAGACCATCAAACCTATACAGCGGTCGACCTCGACGGCGATTATATCAAATTGAACATTAAAAAATCTGACCTAATAATGTGTGGTTATGTGGTTAATAATAGTAAATTGACTCACAGCCTGTATATACGGCTCCAGTGTCTCGCTAGTCTTGATTATAAGTTCCTTGGCGAGCGAGTACGCGTACTTGTGGTCGCGTTTGTTCGGCTCCACCAGGTTGATGAGGACCACGTTCAGGAGCTCGTTGGAGACGACGTCTGACTCCGTGATCAGTGGGCACAGTACGTCCAGCATGAAGGACTTCACTTTTGTTGAGTGTTCCGTGCTGCAAAAGAGTTGATTCATTACAATCACAAATATTTTGACTATGTACAACTATATAATTAAGTACCTAATGAAAGAGTATGGACTATTTAAATATAAAAAAAACTCTTACCCGAAATTTAAATTTATAATATACGAATTTTCATATTAAATGTAGAAACTAAAGAACACGTCATACTTTATGTTAGTCCTTGAGACATTCAGCGTCATTAAATAGACTTATTATGCAGAAAACGAATGTTCCGAGAAATCCTATTCATCACTTCTCGTTAAGGGTACTTTTCATCACAAAATAATTAATTATTAAAGTATACCACCGTTATTAAACACATAATTTTTAGACACTTAATTAAAATAATCTGGCTTTTTCGTGGAATTACGACTTTGTGTAAAGTCCATAACAAGCTTTCCTGGAAAATTTTTCGATTATCCAAAGTTAATGTAAATAAATTTCCGATAAAATTCACGGGTTTTACGATAATCTATTAACATCATAGTGAACTGAAGTTCGTAAGTTGTACTGAAACTACTAAGCAAACATCAACTTCTGTATCATTAAGAACTCATAAACATGTGAGGATAGGCCTATGTTCATTAGTAGACAAAGATAGGCTGATGATAATAAAAAAAAACATATTGAGAATAAAATATAGAAAGGTATATAACAGTTGAACTCACTTGACAATCTTGAACATGAGCGAGAACAGAGCGCAGAAGATCTCTTGGCAGTCCTCAAGCTCGAAACACATGTTAAAAGACTTCACATACGCCAAGTTTTCAAGCAGATAGAAGTAGCGCTTGAACGCGGGGTCCTTCGGGTCGCGCAGTCCTTGTAACTGGTTGATCAGGAACAGGAATATTGTTTTTACCTGTAGAAAAAAATATGATTTAATAAAGAAAGCGGTGTTGGGCTTTTCGTTAGGTAATTCCCAGTGACAGCATGGAGTCTGGATTAGTTCTCGGTCAATGGTAATGGGCTCGCCCCCTATGACATGTGACCTCTAAATGGGGCAATGTAGCGGGATCTATATTGTTCGTTGTAGTTAATTTAAATGATGGCAGGCAGCAGAAGTATGCAGCTGTCTAAGACCGAAATGTTTGGAGGTGTTTTGGGTGAGGTTAGCAGCTTGGACTTTGTATGGCTGAATTATAATCGGTGAATTGTAGGTTATAGTATCTGCCCTCGACTTCCGATTCAACGTTTTATATTAACAAATCTTATAGTGATGCACATAATTGTATTGCACTAAGTACCCGCTCGCTTTCAACTGGTGCCGTAAATGAGGTCATTAGCCACACCGAAGTTGTTTCTGAACTCGCAATAATATTAATACGTATTTTATTAAACATGTAAGAAAATAAAAAGCTAGCCTGCACATAAAAATACGCCTTTGGCTCAGTGCCTGCAGCAAGTACTTATGTCTACATACTAGACAGTTGGCGGAGCTATTCTTCGCTATAGGAATATCATTTATCGAACCGTATTTATCAATATTAGAAGCATCTCTGCCTCAATTAATCTCGTCTGTATAAAAACTCGTCAATTTACCACTATTTATAAATATTGGCAAGCTGTCGTTCATTGTGGCGTTCTAAGGGAGGCCTTTGTTCAACAGTGGACGTCTTCCGACTGACGATGATAAATATTGGACATCAATTAATTTAATAGGTACACCGTGGGATTCCGTACAGTAAACAAATACCTATATATATACAGAGTTAGCCAACTTAAGCGATAACTTGTGATATCCAATTAAACTTTGAGAAGTTTTTCCGTCAGTCGTATTAAAATGCTAACTGAGTTTAGCATGTTCATGAACATGAATAAATATTAAGGCACTCCAAACTTAAAGAGGATTGTCCTTTTGATAAAAAAATATGTCAGTATGTACTGTAAAAATGTTAATAGGAATTAGACTCTATATCAATGAAATAAATGTTATTTTCATTAATCATTAATAGAAACCGATACTGTAGTTAGTAGTCTATCGTATCGGAATAGTTACAATATAATTATACGGTACAAATTGCCTTTATCGATCACGGAGCTTTGGTTGAACTGCAGGCTGCGGTCAAAGCTTAGCACAGGTCGTATTTAGTTACCTTTACTATAAAATCGTTTCGTGCTTCAGCAAAATGTAACTGAGACTAGTTGAAGATTATGATATCGAATACTTTTTCAGTGTCGGATTAAGCGAGAATTTTATCTGTCCCTTTGGAGCAATATTTTACTGCCACATTACTGAAACTTTACCGTATTTTTTTCAATGCTTAGACGAATTATATCCTTCTAAGAAAAACTAACTAGATATATGCAGACCTAGGCGGAGATGACTGTGAAAGTGATAAAAGAGAGCTTGCCACCAATCTCTGAATACCCGGATCCCTTTCTTAAAAAACCTATTCCAATCATAATGCTTCAGTGTTGTCTCAATTCCAAAAATCTTGTTAAGTTAACAACAACACTTAGTAGAAAATGCTATTAACGAAGACCTTGCATCGTGCCACGATCACCCTTAACAAGAAAAGAAGGGCCGCTCTTGTCGTACTAAAAAAAGGTCAAGAAATTCAGTCTTACCTGTTCCTGATCTTTATATGGCGCCTCCGGGGCATATACTCTGAGCACATCTGCGATGCAGCACGCGATGAGAAGCTGGACATCTCTGGAGGGATGCGTGAGGAAGAACTCGTCGGCCAGGTGCAGCGCCAGCGGTATGTACTGCTGGTACATGCCCTCATCTTGGCCGAGACCTTGTAACGTGTGCGCTAGGACCTGGAAACAAGAAAAGAATTAGTAGGTTGCAGATGTAGGTTGTGTATACGGTAGGTATAGTTTTCTAATCAAAAACTAAAGAGATTTAACAATTTCATAGCGTTCAAGCTTAAACGCTCTTGGATTATAATATCAGACCTAATCGAGCAGGGTTTCTACGTTTTTATTACTATTAAATGAAATACCTACTACTATTAAATAAATAGAAATATGAGAAGCGATTTCTGTCCAGTTTTAGCTGCTAAAAAGCTTATCGTTAACTATTTACGATACATCTATTTTGCTCTTAATTCTCAGGGCCTAATATAACTGGCGAACAAGCCCCTCGGGGAATACTGGTATGGTGTTTTGTTTATGTTAGCTACTATCACTTTGAACTTAATTCAAACAGATATGCAAATCATCTATATTATTTCCGATCAAAAGGCTGGATACACAAGTAATTATAGCCTTCACCTTGATAGAGATGGGGCGAACTACTCAAACTTTATTAACTGTAGCGTTTTGCGCCTAATCACGTCCCGTCAATCTAGGTCAGGAGTCACGTAGACAATAGAACAATTTGTACAAAGATCAGATGCACGTAGAAAATTCTAGAACAGTCTATTGGAACCTAACAATAACTATGCATGTAGGAATGGTCGATCGATTGACAAATTGAAAAGGATTAAACTAATTCAAATGTTTTGAATCTAATTTTAACAGGTTTTTACTGTTTTGGGAGATTAAACATGAAATATCAACATTTGGAAAGCAATAATATGTACGTACATACACGGACTTTAATGCGTAATCAACTTCATGTCAGTAACATAAAAGCCCTCGTTCACATACCTATTACGTATACGTAAACAAAGCACAGCTTGTTAAACGAGAAATCTTTCAAATAAAACTAGTAAATTACAAATTGCTTTACGTGTACAATATTCAAATATAGTCTGTGAGCTATGCGGTGTAGTTGTTTAGAAACTATATAACCGTTCGGTCTGATGGGTTTTGTATAATACATTAACGTTATAATACTACCTACATGCAGAGTAAGGGTTATAGCCCGAGCTCATTAGATAATTAGACTTCTCATCAGCTATATGTAATCTAGACGTTTTGCTCACAATGTTTTCGCTATGAATCGTTTGTGACGGTTTAAATGTTAACGATTGTATTCACATTAATCAAATCAGGCTTAGTTGTTTGTTTTTAATCTAACGAAGAAGTCATCATCAGATATAGGTTCAATAGCGCCATGCGTCGCTGAATTTAACTAATGTCAAAAATATTGCACCCGCTGAAAATTGTTGGTTCAAGTAGTCCTCAGGTTTTGGAGTCAGGGTCCAGTAATCTACATGGAACAACTACCTATTTAACTTCCACAACTTAATTACTACCATAATACAATACCCAACGGTAACCGGCTATGAGATTTTGGACTCCTAGTAATCTCTCATAAAACACATAGCCTTTTTAGACTTGTTTGCCGTAATCGGGTAAAAAGTATACAAATAACAGCACGGTCCCGCGTGCTGCCTGACCAAAACAAATTAAATACCTTGCTTTAATTATGAAGCTGAATGATAAGCTTTGATCTTGATCCTATCGGCAATCCATTTAACGATCAAATCTAAGATCGGTGACAGTTTTTACACGTCGAAACGTATGATGTACGTACTTGGGAATAGGCCAAGATGATGACGTTGCTAGGATTCGTACAAAATATTATCGTCAGACGATGAGTGAATAAATTTAATCGCTAATATGACTTCATAACGTGAATTTTCAACTATATTGAAGTACTAGCTGTGGCCCGCGGTGTTAAACGCTACATTTTTTCGGGATAAAAAGCCTATGTGTTAATCCAGGGTGTCAGCTACCTCCATATGAAATTTCATCAAAATCGGTCTAGCCGTTTGACCGTAAAGAGGTAACAAACATACAAACACACTCACAAACTTTCGCCTTTATAATAGGTATTAGTATAAAGTATGATAATATTTGTTTAGGATTTTGTATAAGGTTTCCAAGAATTTTGCACGGGTAGTCGTTACCATGAAAACATTTAGCATTTATACGTACGCCAAGCCGCAGGCTATTCCAACCATATAATTATCGATTCCTGATATTCATTAATGTAGTAACTCATAAAAGTACAGTCTGATTTTCTCTTTATACACAAGTAGTTATTCTTCACGGCTATGCCTTCGTAACCAGGTCAAAGGAAGAGTTTACACGTGCAGTAATTTAATTAAAAGAAAAACACATGAATGTAGCTTAGAACCTACATGCATAACACATGTAGATAGTTACTCTTTTTTTCTTCACTAGACTTGTTGTACCTATAGATTAGCAGAAACCTAATACATTTAAACGAGGTAGAATTATCTGTACTATCATTTATTCCCCTTTAGCGACGACACAAAGGTCGCGGGGCTTGATGCCTACGCGGTGAAATAGTACATAGTTAAATATATGTGTTTGTCTTTACTGCGCGCGTTTATTCAAGTCTGTAAACGATCTTGTGATAATATTAATGCAAACATAATCTTAACAGCATGTATTAAAAAATATCAGAAGAAATCAGATCCGAATAAAAGAAGAAAGCTGATCAAAAAACTAGTTACAATCATGTTAGCACATTTACACAGAGATCTTTTATTTACTAGAGCCTAGAGGATAGGCAATCTCTTTTTCTTGACGTTTTTCTCTCGTAATGACTGAAAGATATCGACAGTACAAACAGTACCTTAAAAGAAATGGAAAACAACGGTCACGATCACCCATCCGATTCAAGGCCTCGAAAAACGCGATCAATATACCGGTAGACACCAGCCACACGCCCCTCCACTCACTTAATTCGCAACGTACATATGTTATGTTACCAAAGTGATTGATCGTAATTGAGTGCATGTTTCAGCAGTCGCATTTCCAACCGACATGCGCGGAACACCGACGTTTCTTTATAAATAAAACATAATGTTACACATACAGTTACAAATATTTGTCGTATCTCACAGTCGACGGAACTAATTATCTGCTACTGTATTGAGGTGCCAACATGCCAACACTTACAGTACAATATGACATACATATTTCGTGACAATACAAGCCACTGGCTGGAGGGGTAGACACTAAACAGATCAATGTTATCGTATCGTATCCTAAACAATAGTTGGGTGATAACGTCACGGCTAATTAGAAGATTATACGACGCCAGCCTGCTGTCAAACGGGCTTAGAACTAGAAGAACATAATGGGATAACTAGATTATAGCAGCTATCTATGCTTATAATGATAACGAGATAATCTTAGGCCAGAATATTGAGGGCAGTTGCAAGTAGAGTACATTGTAGTTCTGTTTGAAGATCATTAATCAGTTTGTTTTTCACGGGCTAATAATTAGAATTACACCTGTAATCCCCGAAGGGTTCTCCTGTGTCAAGAATCTATAGAACTACACGCACACGTTTCGCCACTCATCATAAGTATCATGCAATCGGTGGCGAACCTTTGCCGTTCATCGGACCATACCGGGTTCATCGCCTCTTTCAACACGCTTTCCCAGCTACGAAAAGAAATTGTACTCTTAATCCATACCCTTACGGAACAGTGCGTTTTAAATAAAAACAAACACAACAGTTCACAAACATAGGCCAAATGGATACAAACAAAACTGAATGTAGGACGATATACTGTCTATATAACGCAGCAATTATTCGGGGTTGAAACTCGAACACGACCCTTAGCCCATGAAGCCCGGCCTAGCAGCTAAACCAGGCGGCTCATGAAATTTATGGAAGCAAACCTTACAGTAGAAATTGCGTAAATAAACAAGGGGAACAGGTTACTACATAGCCGTATACGAAAGGCTAACAACCTATCACAATTGATTCACAATTTTGACCTTTAACTCAAGGTAACTAGGAACCGCGTTTGCAAACCAATAATGCTTTACCCCAACCACATATTAAGCTACTTATCAAATGAATTAGCATTAACACAACGGTACAAGTCTAAAACTTGAGAGTAATCAATAGGTCAAGATGAAAGTTAAAATTAAAACGCAATAACTTGAGATAAAATATAATCAAGCATAACTTCGAACTTATTGCTGACATTCAGCAAAAATATTACACCAAGTCCTTGGGAAAGTGTCAAAACAGGCAGAGTTGTAAGCTTGTTCAAAAGCTGAGGTTTTTACTTTATTGTAAAAGCATAAAACATTTCAAAGCCCTTTCTGCACAACGATTGATTGTAATTGTGAGGCAAAATTTACTGAATAATTAGTTCTGTATAATTAATTTATAAACGTACTTACTCCACAATTAAAAAATATTCTGTATGGTAAGAAAGTAACACAACAAATATATTTTGGCACAAAAATCCCGGAAAACCGTCAATGTATGCTTCTCAATAAACATTTTAATAAGGATCACTGAGACAAACAACAAAAGAATATCTACATACGTTTTTATATAACGTTAGATTATATAAAAATCAATTAACACGAGACTTTCAAACGCCCTGCGGGAATAAAAAACGGGACAGACAACTTATGACGCAGTCTCGGGGCGTTCTCGACTAATCGATAAAAAGCCGTAATAACTCGTGTATTTCGACAAACAAATATTTACAGCTGTATACGCACAACATGGCGTCAAGATTAAATGACTATTGCTCTTGTTGTGAAATAGAACATAACATCACGCCTGTGTTCCCCGAAGGGGTAGGCGGAGGTGCACATACACAGTACGGACCCACATTTCGCCAGTTATTGCCATCAACCGGGCACAAATCCAGATTCCGTGCTGCTACTAAGAATTATCTATGGAAAAGGAAGGAAAAGCCCAGTAATATTGCCGGGCTTCGAACCCGAGACTACATGCGCAGCTGTCGCGCTTAGCAACCACTAAACCTGCGAGGCAGTCTTTTGAAACAGAATTAAAGTTTATTGTAAGTTTAGTTTATTTATTATACGTCCATTATTTTCTCACCGGTCGATGCGGTCTTATCTCTATTTCATATCTATATGGGTATAATAAAAGCTAAAGAAGGAACCAAATATAGGACCAAGGGCCTGTAGACTATTAGACAAAATCAGATTAAGATAGCACTATGATGCGCAAAATGAGCGCTGAAACGATAATATAAATGAAATGTTATGCAAAAGACAAGTAACGTCAGCCAATGTAATCTACATCGAGCAGTAATTTTCTTCTTTTCTAAAGCAATTACGTAGCCGTACAATTCCCTTCATAGTCGTGAACAGGTAAACAATAATACAATTTGTCCTACAACGAAAACGCACAAAAGGCCCACACCGACGACGAGCAATAAAGAGAATACTGGCAAGACACGCGTAATAGTGGCACGTGCTTTTGCTCAGGTATTTAAGACAAGTTGAAGTATTGGAACGTTTGTTTATTGGCACTAAATGCCGCAAAAAAGAAAACTATTACGACATGGCTTTAATTTATATAAACAAGAGCTGGCCTGGCACCGTGTCGCGCGCAATTATTACACAGTACACACGTGTGGTTTGTTGCCGTGTCGACATAAGCTGTGCCTTGGTTAGGCGGCAGGTGCACCGAAATAAGGGTTTTATGGAGACTGATACTACCAGCGATCTTATGGCATAAAATCCTGTATCTAAGGCAAAGGCCACACAGAAAAAGAGGTTGGACGAGGACGCGTCGCGGACAAGGCGCAGACATATACCCCTTTGATTTGTGCCTGCGCCTCGACTTATGGGTATGTTTTGCGTCGCGACGTTTCTATACATTTTATAAGAAAGTAAATCAAAGGAGTAAATGTCTGCACTCTGCACCCTGCCTGCGACGCGTCTTCGTCTTTCTATGTGGCCATCGCCCAACTTAGTCAGTGATTGATAAAAAGTATTGTATTTAGTTCGGTATGGACTATGGAGTGGGCTTTCTGCGCTTTCTATTTTATGTGGTCATGCTGTTTGTGGAAATCGCACATATTGACTGTTCGCCTGCATTGATTACAAGTTGGAAACTATTAATAGTAAACAAACATTTTCTACGTATTTAGGGTGTATGACATGTTATTTAACCATTGGTTTCAGTGTTCAATAACGTTTGGTTACAAGTCGTAAACTTTTGTGTATTGTATTAGTGCTACAATCAAAAACATTTAGTTTTTTACTGCACTTGGGTTACCATCATGAAGAGATTAACTTTCAAAGGAACATAACAAAAAAGGGAAGGTAAAATTGGTAAAAAGGTCTATAAACATCCGATATGGAATATCGCCATAAAACCGTATAAATATCGTGAAATTTAAACCAATGAAACTTATAAATTGCTATATAAATCACCAACAGGCCACCGATGCGACATAACACAATAAAAAGTAGGTCACCACTTCATAAATATGTATACAAGCATAGCATACCATGTCCATGTATACCAAAGTAATTCTTTCAGCACTGTTTAAAAATATAACACGTTTATTTTGGCACTTTAACGTGTTGCTATAATTACACCCAGTTGTCGTTTTACGCTATTTTAGTCTGTTTCACAATGTAGTTGAAGTGATATTCACGTGAATTGCTTGCTGTGATCTTTCACTCCATTTATCTCTTGCTTGTCACGAATCTTTATGTTATTGACGGTTGTGAATTTGTGAAAACTGTAAAGATCATTTTAAAATTACGTAGCTTGTTTCTCGTAATCGATTTTAAATTATGTACGTAAGTCACTGTATTATACCCTTCAGTATTAAGTTTTACAAGACTGTATTATTATGTTTTATAGTCACACTTCAGATCTTCACAATTCTCCTATTATAAAGGCGAAAGTTCGTGAGTGTGTTACTTCTTCAGCTCAAACGACTGGACCATTTTTTATGAAATTTGCTAAGGAGGCTCACAGCCTGGATTAACATATAGGCTTTTCATACCTTTCTCCTCGAAAAAAATTGCGGGTAACGCCGCGGGGTGCAGCTCGTCAACTACTTATACATTTTATCTATTTATTTATTTGATCTCCAAAGTATTGCTCGTATTAAACCAGCACGAGCTATGCATCAGACAACAATACACAGGACTTGTGAACTCAAACCTACCCCTCCGAATTCCCTCTAAGTTTTAACCGCAAACATAACAATACAGCTCATCTTAGAACGTAATACTACCAAGACAAACATATATGAAAGATACCTCTTTTGCTGACGTGTATAAATTAGTCATAGATCCAAATACGATAATACATAAGATGACAAACCAGTACTACGGCATCCACTAACATATTGGAAGTTGGAACTAGTCTACAGTCGGCCTTACCTTACACCTTGCAACAAAGCAGGTGTTTAGTTCCTACCAGCCCACGTGTAGGATAAAAACAGTTTTAATTAGTACCATTGGTCCTAATTAACGCTTCATTAATAAAGAATTCACATAATTACTTCAAGAAGTATGCTGGGTGCACTACTAAACTGAATTAAAGAAAAATGATTTGTTTTGTTTTATATCGTCTATGTGGCAAGACAGATCCGACGATTATAGTTTGTTGTTTTTTATTGGTGTCATAATAATGACCCTTATAAACTACTAATGATAATTCCCTAAAACAAGAAAATACTGCAGATTGTTCCCAAAAACCCTAAAGTTACTCGGCAACGAGGCTGCTATTAGTTACGTGTTATTGTCAATTAGTAATTATCTTGAAGACTTTCATTTTTATCAATTACGCGATAATTAAAATGCTTGCCATACGTTGTGTAATGCGTAGAGAAGTAATTTAATAATCCCTCGTAGACTCAGAAACGTAAGAACATACATTTCATTTTATGAAAATAAAAACCTTAAATAAAATATAGTCTCGCCCTCGTTCCACGAATCCAGCGAAGCTAATAGGATTGCTAGAAATGCTTTTATTAAATTTCACAGTTATACAGAATACTTGGTCCTGACGGGTTGATTCTCAAAACTGGAATTAATATTACAATACGTAGTACTCAGGTAAAATGAACGTTAATATGTATACAAATATCTGCTTTCCACGTAATCCAATTCGTGGTTATAGGATTTAATTTCCTGACCTAATTATAAGAGAAATTATGTAACGCTTCTCGGAACAATTCGTAATATTTGCCCATTGTTCAACGCTGTTTAAGGTTGACTGACGTTCAAGTAAAATGAATAGTAAGTAATTTAGGAATTCTCAAAGCAATTTACTGATATCAGTAGCATTTTTACACGATCATAGAATCAAGGTAAGTAAGACTATGAACCTTATCAAGATGTTGTCAGTTTCGTATCGATTAACCTTTTAGCTGCGTACGCAACTGCATACAAAATGTCAGGCCATCTATAAGTTAATTGCGAATTGATACCGTCAAGTGTGACTTGTCTCTAAGTCGGAAAGGGGACGCCGACAGGATGTTGTGAAAGTTTATACGGGAGACGTCAAACTAAACGTGGAGGATGCACGACTTCGAACAAAAGCAAATAGACAGGGTCGCTCCAATTACTCCGGGAAGGCTGTTCACTTGAGCCGGGATTGCAAATCTTATCCGTCACGTGATAATGATAATACAAACTATAGAAACGCTCACGACCAGTTTTGCAACAATGATAAATAAAGTGGGTTTCCCAGTTTTTCCGGCTTTTGTCAGTGGCAAAGAGCCCAAAACGGAGCTGGTTTTTTACCAGACACCGACCGAGCGCATCATAGACCTATATTACGTTTTATTGCACACTCGCAAATAAGGCGCTCTGGATTCACTTCAGTTGGAAACCAGGCTCTGGCACATGCTATGCGTCAACAAAAATAAAGAAAAATGCTTGTTTAAAATTGATTTAATCGAAAACAAGCCATGTATGTTAATGAGCTGTGTACTCAATTATTTATTGCATAATTATAATTCGGTTGTATTTACATGTCTTTTCGAAAATACACGACTAGAATCTGACTCAAACAGAGCCCTTATTCATGAGCTGTTCACGCGGCAGAGTCGCGACCCGAAGTTAATAGTAAAATAAATAATGAGAATATGTTATCGTGAGTAAATATGTATGAAACTGAAAAACATTTCAAATAACACATGCAGTCATCAGTTAGAACAGCTAGACAGGTTTGATGATAACAAAACTCTAGTTCGGAGTACATATCTTCGTAAACTTAGTACGTTCCCGACACTAAAGTAACGAGAAATGTTTCGAGGTGAATATTATGTTACCGAGCTCAAACAATGCATCAAACAACATGGCCGTCTTATTTGGTTGTCAGTAAGTAAACAGACACAGCATTAAAAACAAATGGAACGTACGGAATGAGTATGGAATTAGTTTAAGATCTTACTAATGAGTTATTTGAAAACCTCACGACAAAGTGTACCTTTAATTACGTTTTTACTACTTGAGTATTTGTCTAAGAATTAGTAAAATGTTTATGCATATAAAACCTCATTTGTTAAAAGAATTGATGCATTCTTTCAAAGATTTTAGGTGACTATTGAACATTGAATGTGTATATCGCATTTGGCAAAAAGCCATCTTCGGTAACTTGAAAAAGTGTGTAAGTATAGTATTTATTCCTTTAACGAATGCACGTTATATTCTTGTAACTGAGTGTCTCAGTCTTCTTATTATATGGTTAATGAACAAGCTGACATGGCTTTCCACACCATTGACAAAATTTCTCAGCTGTACCGGTTTCCTTACGATGTTTTCCTTCACCATTAGTAGCAACTGATAACTAATTTATAATATGCACATCGAAAAGACATTGGTGCATGGAGTATGAACTTGCGACCTTTGACTTGGCAGTCCAACGGTCATACTTGTCGGCTATCACAGTCTGTCTCACACACACTCACACACAGAATCGAGAAACACCTGCACCAAAGATAAATAAATTTGCATTGAAGGAAATGCATTTGCATGAGAGGCATTGCCACTCCTGCATTTTGATTTTAATATGTTATACAACTTTATAGACCTTTCTTTAATGCATCCATCAGATTTTCGAATAGTCGGTAGTATAAAATAGGATATAATCAAACTTCAGAAGCTTACAGCCGCACATCGCAGCACAATATGAAACCAGATTCGTTACGAAGAAAAAAAACAACTCAGCATCAAAATATAAATTGTTTCAGCTTTAAATTGTTAGGGGCTGACTATACAAAAGCCAGAAATCAAACTCACAACTCGAAAACCGCTGAACTTTTTTAGAAAAAAAAATGCGACCGCTCTGTAATAAATTGAAGACTGATGGTCCTATATATGTGCCACAATTCACATTTTTTACTTCTTTCGTACAAATCTACAGCCTAAGTGCATTCGCACACATTTAATAGCACGTAGGTACCTACTTAAAGTTATCTCCATAAAAGTGTTTACCGAAAAAGATTAAGGAGTGGACAGTTCTCCGTTTCAAAAATGTTTCTCGCTTCGAAATCGCATCTTAAAGAAAACTGCACCTTCTTTACAAGCGTGAGTTTCACTTCTAAGTATACTTTTCTTTTTAAGTCGTCCAGTGGGTATCAATTACTTCGAGGACAGGTACTATTTATCGGTACAATTCTACCACAGCAATTAACTTCCTAGCCAAATCACTCACGGGACGAAATGTGTGGCTTAATCTAAACCATGGGATAACACTGTTACTCAATATCATTACTATAAATAAGGCCCAACGAATTACGTCAGCGAATAGGAGTCACGACAAATTGAACATTATAAAAGTACTAGCTGCGCCCCGCGGTGTTACCCGCTACATTTTTTCGGGATAAAAATGCCTATGTTAATTAATCCAGGGAGTCCGCTACCTCCATATGAAATTTCATCAAAATCGGTCCAGCAGTTTGAGCGTGGAGAGGTAACAAACATACAAACACACTCACAGACTTTCACCTTTATAATGTTAGTGTGATTTTGAGCCTATTTATCACTAGCTACTAAGCTAAAATAAAATCTGATCAAGTTCTTATTAGCTATGTGAGCTAAAATCCTTGGCACCGTTTCATTTGTTTAAATATTTGACGAAGTAGTCGGGAGATTTTTTATAGTATAAAGCAGAGCGCTCTAGTCCCGCCGATCGCAGTCCTGTACTTCTGTGGGATGGGAAAACAACACAACCGGAGAGAGATCTGCTGTGCTATTCTAAAACACTAACATCATCTCAAAAGTAATCTGGCACGTCACCTTGCTATGCGCTAGTGTCCAATCTCATCGCGGATTTAGAAGTGAGTTTGTAAGTGATGCTTTTATAACGGCACGGCAGGTTCAGGACCAAGAAAAAGTACCGAAGCGATGAGAAATCAAAAAGAAGTCCAAAACTCTATAAATAATATTATTAGTAATAGTATCATACCAATAATATTATTATGTGATCAGGAAGTTTAGATAGGCAGGATACTCAACGTTAATATTATTTTGACACCATTTACTGATAAAGTATTAAATAATAGCTTTTATCTATGCGTCGCCAGTCGCGACCGCTGTTAGCAGCCGCACGCGCAACTTATCTCGTTTGCCCGAGAGCATGTTCTCGCACTCTTCTGTGAGACAAATTACTTAATCCACTTGTAATTATTTTATTAATAAACTATATTAAATTCGTCTTACAGAATCATTTTTTTCCTCTTCCCTTTATCATCATTTAGGCCTATGTCCAACCGGCAGACTGAAGAACAAAGGCCTCCCCCTTCGAGAGGAGGGTGGGGGGGGGGTATTACCCCTACGCTTGGTAAGCGGCTTGAGCCTCTTTCATTAATCGCCGTTAAATCTTATTTTTACTCCAAATAAAGACTATTTCGACTAATTTCGTAAGTAGGTACGACCGTTCTTTAAAAATGCAAAACACCTCGCCGCCCATTTCATGCACCTATAAGAATAACATAAACAGAAAATAACTGGATTTAATCCAAAAACAAATATCAATCTCTTAGTTTAGGTGAAGGAAAAGACATTGACTGATAATATTTATCGGACTTTCATGAATGTCAAATTTTATGAATATATGAATGATAAAAATGTGATGGAATTAGACAGTCGACACGGGTTAGCGGCAAACAGAGTGTGTGTGGCGTACCTGTCCGTTATAGGGATTACAATAACGCGTATACATTTTATTATCGGTTTATCTTATCAATCAAAATGTCCTGGAAAAAAATAACTTACATTTACTGAATATCTCTCAATAAATCTCGGAAATATAAATCTGAAATTTCCGTGGGATGCGAGTACAAAATCTGACTATTCTACGCTAAACAACTCTGTCTAATTAATCGATTGATCAAAAGATCCTTAGCGCCGCTGCCTCAGATACCTACCCGTTAATTGGCTGGCACTGATATAAAGTACTGAATAAACATATACAAGACAGGTTTCGATGCCTTTTACGTTTCGATAGCAGGTGTGATATTGATTTTGACCACCAAAACATGAACTGCTAATAAAAGAATCCATAATGATGTAAAATACCCGTAGACATCATGAAGAGATCCTAATGGACGTAAAGAACAATTTGCTGCAAGTCAACGATATAACGCACCAAGAGGTAGATAGGTTATACTCGCTCTGAAAGTGGCACGGTAAAATTAGGCTAATTAGCTCGCTTAAACTCGTCTATCTCTTTTTCACTCGCGTAAGTATGCCGACCTACTTCTACCGTTTGAGTTCGTATCTACACTATCTACCTCCTTTAATTAATATAATCATAGCAGCAGGTACATACCTTAAGTCTTCTAACCAGCTCATCAGGGCCGAGGTCATCGGTGATTGGACGGCAGCCTTGCGGGTACACTATTTCCGCCATGCTGCCAATCTACAAAACAGAATAAAAATTCATTCTAGGCTTCATAAAAGTCATCAACATAGACCTAAAGCTCATATTCGTCATAGATACGTAGGATTTGATTCAACACTTAAGTCTTTATGTGGATATTTTTTTTAACGTCGCCCTTCACTATTAATTTTTCCTGTATCATGGGTGCGTTTTACAAACATAATACAGACGCAAACACCCAAACTGGACAAACGTCTGTGGAACACACAAATGTTTGTCCCGCACGGAAGTCGAAGCCGATGGCTCAGCCACTGCACCAATCGTCGTCAGCAAAAAAATACGTATTTTAAAATTTAAGAAATCTGTAGGTAAGGCTTTCGATTGCATTAAGCATAATACATTGCCATTATAAGATTACTTCAAACCTTTAGTAACTATTCATCTTGATTTACTAAGTACATATTAAATGATTCTAAGAGCCAGCAAATGACCAAGATGCAAAACACTCCAAAACATGAGCTGGTTAAGGCAGGAGTGCCCCAAGGCGTGGTAATTGGTCCTTTTCTGTTGCAGAAATCTAATTCTGCAGAAAAATATTCTTTTAACCAGGCTAACTATTTGTGTACAGAAATATTAATAATAATTCTTCTATTTTCAATAGATGAGTTTTACTTGCTGGCAATACTTTTTATAAAAGTAACAGCAAAGAATAAACAACTAATATTTAAACAGAAACAAAATGTTATTGTTGTATGACAACAAACCAATTTTGTTCATGTCACAAGACAAACAAGAAGTTAATTTGATAATTAATTTATTGAATAAAATCTGAACTTCATAATTATAAAAACTCCAACTCAAAATGTTTTTATTTCATAGACCAATGGCTAATGTCTCACAAAACTCAACAAGTTCCTCCCTTCCCCACAATGTTAGCTAGCTTTTGACAGGCCATGAAGAAACTGCTAAAACCCATACAGTACCATAGTATTCCCACTGCAGTATGTATTTCTCTTAGTTGGTTTTTCCGACACAGATAATTAAATTAATTAATTATATCTAAGGTCAAACACAAGGTCAGATTTCTATTTGTCCTGATTATCAATCATTACCATCTGTATTGTATAAGTTGCCAATTGTATGTATTTTATACATTTAGACTGTATACAAGCATTATTTATTGCAAGTTATTATCTTTATAAGCAAAAATGAACATGTTTAAACAGAGCTGTTATGCCTGAACAATACTACAACCCACAGATATACTTTAGGTTTAAATTACAGTAAATAGATTGTATTCATCCCTATCACCAGTTTTTTTTAGCATTAAAGATCTAACCATCAAAAAGTTTGATATGTCTTAGGGACTCCTTAAAAAGTAAATCGGAAGAATTGATGGATTCCGTTGCCTTGCAGTATTTATGGTATATACCTAATAAGAACTATCTTACAATTTAATTACTAACTTGGTATCTTGTTTTATTACCACAATTAAAACAATTATTTAAGAAATTCCAACCATAAAGGTGTTTCCTAATATCTTAGGTGCATTAAAGGTTTTCACAAAATTCAACAACGTTATTAGTATTTGCTGCAGATATTAATGAGAAAAAAATTACAATTAATACCAAGTAAAAAATTACAATCTAATAGTATCAGTTTGGATTAAAAACTGTCATAACAAAACTGTATGTCCTAATAAGACTATAGGTGGCAGAATATGGCCCATATTTTCTAGATCACTCTGTGAAGATTGACCCGCTATCTGCTGGCTTTACCATGTATTTCCATGAAAAATATATTTGGCCTGACAGCTCGTGTTCACATATAAAGCTACACTTACTTTTTTATTACTTACCCATGTCAAAATATTAGTAAGTGAAGATAAATTTACCTTATTAATAACAAACATATAGAAATATCATACATGCATCAATTATTCATTATATAGTAGGGATAGGGAGGCCTTTGTTCAATAGTAGATAATATCTTGTGGCTGATGATGAAGTAAGGAAGATGGTATAAGTTATCACCTGCAATACTCACATGCAGTTAGCAGATTTTTAGTCATGCAACATTCAAAACATCCTTATTGCTGGTATTGAGCCATATATTTGTTGTGTTAGGGTGAGCATAGACAACAGGAGTAGGTTAAATGAGACTTTTTCTAACTTACTTACTGACTTATCTAGTCTTTGATTTAGAAAAAAAGGTTTGATAATTTAATTTAATAGTCATTACTAAATATTTTATTAAAACTTTTGCTCTAAAAGTAGGTCAAGGTATGCAAAGGTACAAATGGTGCAAGAGTATCAGGAGTACAAACTACAAATACATAGTTATATAGAAAACTCTAGATTATATAGGTTATTGATGTGCACTGGGAAACAATTTGTGTTTTACCAATATCAAAAGGCAGAAGTTGGTTACCATATTGATATTTCTGTTTACTTGAAGCAATGAGGTTCATACTGTCACAATGATAGTGGTTTATGTTTGTCATGACCACAATTTCCATCAACTAACATTATGAACTGAACTCAAAAAGAAAAATATACGCAATAGCAAATTTTCTTGGTCTAACATGATGCTAGTGTCTCAGCACGAAAATCTGTATTGATTATGTGCGATCGCAAAAAATAAAGGACATCTTTCTCAAAACAACACCAATACGATGTTTAGAAACATAAAACATGACGTGTCGACCAAATTAAGTCATAACTTTACGTTTTCTTAAAGAATTACTATCGTGAACGTGATATTTACCCTACCCTGTTGCTGTGCTCGTGGTTTATACAACAATCAAATTATGCCAGATTATGGCAGACCCAGTTTTTACGACCAAGCAAACAACACAAAGTTAAGAGGTTAATCCATCACAACTATACCAAATTATACCGAAATATAACGAATTTGCATCTCGATTACACATAAACAGACAACTAAAAACTGTAATGGCTAGAATACGTACAAGAATTCATAGACGTGGGCCTGCGTTCACGTCCCGATGTTTACAAAAACCACCACAATATAACAACTCAAACCAAATGTTCACTGTTAAAGCATAGTCATTTCATGAAAACTTCACTGGAAAACAAATCATAAGGGTTGAATATCGTCCTATTGATCTAAATACATAGAAAATTCGTGCTTATAATTTTTTTATCAATCTATGTGGACGCCAAACTGCGGGAAAAACTACAGCGAAGTTAGCATCATGTCGCTCGCAATTCAAGGTTGTTCTAGAGTCTATGATGTTCGAATAAGTTGTCTATGTTCGATTGTATTCTGATAACGAGGCATCTTACTTTGCCTTATGGTAAAACGGTAGTCTATGGTAGATGCCGAAAATGTACAATCGAGTACAATATATTATTTAAACTGATTATACCGATACATTTTATTTAATAAAAGGATTTTTTATAATATTCCGTACTATATTATATTCACACATATAATAAATGTGAGTAATATTATAATCTTGCCTTTCCTAGTGCATGTAATTACTAAGGTTTGAAGACTTGATTGGCGTAGTGGCTAAGCGATTCGAGTGCTGGACAAAATTTAATGCGAACCGCAGATATTTGTCCTGAGTGTGCTTGTTTGTGTTAGTTATATTTCATGTTTTTGAAACGCAACCAGGACACAGTAGAAATTTCTAGTTTGAGGCCACGTTTTGTTTTATTAAAGAAAAACACAGTTGGAATTAGGGAAATAGACAAAAACAACGTAATTAAAATTAATATCATTTTACTTCTTATAACATACTGTACCCAATACATTTCGGAGACTTAAACAACAGATGATACAAGTGATTACTTAAAAGCGCTGTTACAAAAATAGCCATTTCATATTACGAAAGGTGTTAAATTTAATGCAGCAGTCAGTTTGTCATGTTGGCAGTTATCTTAAATTATACAAGAAATCTAATTCTTAAACACACATTGCAATAGATGGCAATGACAGCATTTTCAGAACCTTCCGTTAAGAATGGTAACGTGACACCACCGACGGCTGCCACAAGCTCTCTAGTTACTAAAATAAAAAATAAATGTAGGCTAGAATTAATAATAGTGTGATCTGCCATACGCTGTCTCAGCAATATTACTTAATTAACAACACAAGCAACTATTTTTAATAGATTGTTGAATACATCTTTTACTAAAATGTTTTTATTATATATAGGAATGAGATCTATCTGCATAGTCATATACTATTCTATTGAGTACTGACTTTTGATAATATTTTTATTTAAAATAGCCATCACAAAATGATTAATTATTAACTAAAAATTAAAATAATCCCTATTTTAACCTGAAAGCGAAGCAAGATTTGAAAACGTAAAAGTACATTATAAAAATATCTAAACTTAATAGACTACGAAATTGCTTAATAAAAACTTCAGAGTATGAGCGAAGTTTTACTATATTAGTTTTATAAGTCGAAGGCCGTTTGTAGTCTAAGATGTAATTCCTGCCAATATAACTAATCTAATTCTAGTTTTCTGAAGGACCCAGCGGTCGAGTGTATGTCTTGAGTTAAATCGTTCTTTTCTAACGCGTGTAAGTCAACGGACATCTCGTCTAGAGACAGCAGATTATCTCTTTGCTTCAAGAGATTTCGTTTTAATTCTTCAATCATGTCTTTGAGGGGAACAGTGCCACCGTATTCTTTCGGCAATATCGCTGAGTCGACGTGTTTCACTAGTTCGTCGCTGGCGCGGTGGAACTGCGGAAGGGAAAAAAATAGTAAATTAATATTTATTGATTTAAGCTTAGTACTTAACTGCTTAGACAAATTAGTAAGGCAACTATGAACAAAGCTGCCATACATGGAAATACCGATGTGCTAGCCTAACACTGCCAGGCCACTCGAAATAGAGGCCTATCAAAAATTTTGCAGTCTGACGAAAAACAGGACTAACTTTTGCAATATGATTTTGCATGTCTGTCATTAATAATTAGAAAAAATACTTGGTGCATTAGTAAATTAATAATGACATGTTACATATAAATAAGATTACCATCACACGATCCTTTAACTTGTCGCTAAGTAAAGAGACTGCAAACTCGAAGAACTTGACTCCGTAGTGTGGGATGTTGACAAAGTGCGTACGTTTGTGTCTCATAGGAGTTGAGTTCTGAAAAAACAATTGTTATTAAGTATTTATTTGTAAGAACAATATGGAAGAGTTTTTTCATTTTCATAGAAGACATCTACAGTAGTTATTTGCCTTTATTATGTTAATAACCATAAAACACAGGGAAATAATATGGGACGAAACCATTCGACTAATTTTGGAAGATAATTAATTGACTACCCGGTTTCATCAACAAAAAGGTAAAAATCGCTTTCCTACGTTTCAAGCTTTAAAATTCTATTTCAGAACTATGAAACGGGACAGCAAAGCGTTTATATTATATTTTGCGAGGAGTATGAATTTTCGGACAACTCACCTGTATGCAATTAAGCATGATACGGACGTCAGTGAGCGACCACAGGCTGACGTGCGGCATCTGCATGCCGGCCTCGTCGTTCACGTGCGTGTAGCCCAGGAGCTGTGACCGAGGCTCGTCCAGGAGCAGCTCCACTATCATGGAGTGAACACGCGCCATCACGCAGCTATCGAACTGGTGAGGGTCGAAGCGACCTAAACATAATAATTGTTATTATTAGGAAATCCATAACTAGAAACTGTCTCCTTAAAACTGCCCTCAGGGCCCTATTCTAACTAAACGAAGACAAGTGTTCTATGCCACTTTTATATAACGCCATCTTCAGGCTCTCGTCTTTTATGTTTTAACTGTTCTAACTCCAAAATATTGATAATTGCCATAGGGTTTTTATGTCATATACGCTACAAAAGGGCACGTATAAAACGACAGAACAAGTTGCTTGGTTCAAAAGTGTCGTCTTTATTCAGAAGAAAACAAGCAAGGAAGTCCATAGAAAGATCCAACTACCAACTTACCCATACAAGACAGGACCACGCGTCTACCCTCGGAGTCCCGCTTTGGCAGAGGCACCAAGTACCCTGCATCGATCACTGCTGCTATCTTGGGGTCTAATGGGTCCAACTTCTGGAACCACTGCGGGTACATCTCCCTGATGGTCAGGTACCGCTCCAGCATTGAGCACGCTTGAGGGATCGAGTACTTCTTTGTGCGAAGGAAGCGAAGTAAAAACGGTGCGTCTGAAAAAGACAGACAGGTGATAGTTGTCGATCTCGCACTATAAAATACACATTTAATTGCCCCTTTTTTTATAGGTACTGAAGGTCGCATCTACTATAAGTAGGCTTTTAAACGGGGTCACAAACGTCGAGCTTATCTTTAATTACATTAGGAAATTGCTAAAAGTCGGTCTCACGGTCTTAGGCTCTATTCATCATTTTCATCATCAGCCGGAAGACGTCCACTGCTGAACAAAGGCCTCCCCCTTAAAACGCCACAATGAACGACAGCTTGCCAATTCCATTTTAGGCTCTATACTTGGCACAAATTATACTGTTCTATAGTCTCTACTACACGGCACTTAAAACAGTTTGCTTAAATTAGGCTATGTCCCAACAAACACAACTTTGCTAATCCCTTTAAAGAATACAGGCCTGGTGATATACTGATTAAGTATTCCTTGTAGCCATCTTAAGACATGCCATAGAGAAGTAGGTCGCTTGGCACACTTACTTCATCCACGTCCTAGAACATCATCGTTACTTTATCATTGCGCATTCGAGAGATGCGCCAAAGGGCTCCATGAAGTAACGGACACAATATTTACATACCACGTGACCCGAATAACAAATACGTAATAACAGGTACTTCACGCCATCTGGTGTAGTATTACCGTACTTATTATACACTTAAAACTTGTGCACTCGACTGTAATTGTAAAGGAATTCGAAGTATAAAATTACAACTTTTTAGTCACCTTAAAAAGTTTGTTCGTACATGCCATTACCATAAAAAAAAAGTCTTAAACCGTTAGTGTTACGGGAACCAGAGCCGTTTTTTTTATTTGATTAACTTCTGGAATAGGTACTTCGGTGCAGTGATTGGCAGAATATGTTTAGCAACACTTTTGGAGACACCATAAAGCGTGGTGCACTAAAGGCCCTAATCAGTTGATATCGTACCTATCTAAAGTATCTGTTATATGTAGTCTAGATGTAAAGTTTTGAGTATTAGGTACTCATACTCACCAGTTCGACATTTCTTGATAGCGGGATGTTTCTCAATAAAGTGCCTCATTTGGGCTAACGCCTGCTCTCTTAACGCCGGCTCCTCGCGAAGCTCTGTCCTCGCCTGTTCTCTCAGCTCTGGAGGCAGTTCTCCCGTCTCCCTCTCTTTAGCCTCAATGATGTACATTCGATCATCGTCTGTCAACCTCGGGGCGTCGATGAGATCTGGCTTCGGTGCGTGCTCCCTTCGGCAATCTTCGGGCTGCAGTACTGATGTCGCCATTTTGGTTTATATATCTGTCAACAAAAAAAAAGACTTGTTTAAATTTAGAAGTCGAATTAACAGCCTGGTTGGTACAGGCCTATGCATTGTGTTAGTTATTGCTATGTTTTATTTATGAATTTTAGAATACAAATCTATTGCCATTAGTGTCTTTCTATGTTCAAGATTGTAGCAAGGTAATTATTTAGCAGGCGACATGACCTTCATGAACTCCGGACAGTTTTGCACAGTTAACATAATGGGTTAGAAAATAGTAAATGCCGAGGGCTTACAACAATCTAGTAATAGGACCAATAGGTCCTTATCGTATGATTCTTTGAGAAAGAAGAATTCAGAAGGGCATCCTAGTACCTAATGACGAAATACCCGACATAGTGACATATTTCTGATGCAATGTCTTCGGAAAGAAGCTCGGCCGGCATAGGCCAAGTTACAATCAAGCTTTGAGTCAATATTGACGAACAACATTACCTCCTTATAGGAGTCTCCTTTAAAAATATCGAGGCCTCAAGGGTTTACATATTTGGCTGTAACATCAAACAAACCGATTGTTTGTACAAAGGCCTCAAATTCATAATTATTTTAGTTTAATGACTAATAATTATACTCATGCTAATATTGTACAGCCTTCGAAGTTTCACACAGTGTTGCGAGCCCGCGAATCACGCGAAGGTACAGATTGGCTAAATGCTCTTAAAACTAGGTTAACACTGGGTTGTATAACATTGGATAAGTATATCTTAGTTGTAAAGAACCGCTTCACTGGCCATAATAGTCTTAAGTTTATTTGTTAAGAAATTTGAAGCGGTACTCTGAAACTCTACCATGAACCTCATTGATGTATCGTTATTTAGAACTCTAGAACCGTCCGTGCCTATAAAGAAAATTGAATACAAGTTTTTACTGAAGTTTCTATTAAGTAATTCTCCCTGAGTGTAACGGAACTACCTAGTAATTAATTTAACTGTTTAATTAAGTTACAAATAAGTATTTTATAATAATTAAATATAATTTGTACATCAAACGCCTAATATTATTTTAGGCTCCAAAAATTCGTTCCAACGTCAAACGCAGCAGAAACAAAACTATTCGTGACACAGTCAAATAATGTTGACCTAGTCGAAGCACGCTTTTATTTGCATTACATAAGAAATGGACATGCACTTGACTCCGTTTCGACTTCAGTTGGTCCACAACTCTAGTTAGCCAGTTTGTATGTGTTATGTATGAAATTGCAAAGAGGTAAACACGTGCCTGGCTTTCTGAATGTAAATAATGCAAAGAACTGAATATAAATAAGGCAGGTCGAGTTCTAAGCGCGTTGTAGCTTACCGCTTTTTAAATTTTTATATAGGTAAATTACATTTAATAGAATAACAATACTGTTGGTTGTTATAATCACGCCTTTTATCCACAACGGGTAGGCAGACGTATTCTCTCTTATCTGAAGACTATAACACAAACCTCTTACTTATAAACGATGTTAAAATGTGTTTTAAATTAACATCTTCTTAAGTCTATCGACATCAGTTCTTTCTTCTTTGATATACAAACGACAGGGACAGGTATAATTTAATTAATTGTTTAACGATTGAGGATGCTTCGATTTATTATGAACGTTAGATTATTTAGACGTTCGATTTATAGAGGTCGATCAATTGATATTCGATTTGGCATAGTACACCCCAATGTTGAGGCATGAGCGCATCACAGTTTCAAATGATAGGAAAAGACCTAGCGAGCCTCATTGTTCGAGCTCACATCTAGTCGGTCGTTCTTTATGTCGTGCTTTCCCCGCGTCAAAGGGGTGCCTATTATAATTCGTTCCCCTACTAACTACGCACAAAGAAACCGAGCTATGTTTTTATCGAGGACACGACTACACACGAAACGACACGAACGTCTAAATTACCCCCCAGGGAGAAGCTTACCAGTGCAATATGTTGGTAAACAAATCTATTCTTTATCTGATATGGATCGATGCAGTTTACTTCAGTGTACAAAGAAATCTCTCTTGAGACGACCTAATTGGCGCAGTGGCTAAGCGATTGGACTAATTTGATTGATATTGCGCAAAGGGTGCGAATACCACACGGGGCAAAAATTTGTGCGAACCGCAGATGTTTGTCCCGAGTGTAGGTGTTTGTGTATTTGATATTTCTTGTTTGTGAAACACACTCACGATACAGGAGACATTCCTAGTGAGGGGCGACGTTATAAAAAATAATCTTCAGAGCTATTTCAAAGTATATTTACTTGGTTTAATTTAAATATAAAAACTATCGCTTTCTTAGAACATTTTAATTGCAGTTTTTGCTAACTGAAACTCGCTAGCCGAAGCTTCAGTTAAGATCATTAACTTCAAGAGTGAAGTGAAAGATTTTTAAAAAAATATGAAGGTGGTACACTGTTCCGAAATGTGAAAGTAAAAGTATTTTAATATGCTTTTATTTTTGACCTCTCCATCTCCAAGCTCCATAGAAGGTAAATTTGTAAAAGCGTCTTGATATAATATTTAAATAAAATCTATACTTCCATACTTTATATATCCCTACTAATATTATAAACGCGAAAGTTTGTAATTATGAATGGATGTTTGTTTATTCTTTTACGTAAAAACTACTAAATGGATTTTAATGAAATTTCCTTTATATCCCGAAAAAATTAGCGGGTAACACCGCGGGGTGCAGCTAGCTAATATTATAAGATGAACTAAATAAATTTATGATATTGCTATTGTAGAAACGTTACTTCAAACATTACCCATATTCCCGTCGCGCAGTCCGGTAAAAATTTGTAAGACGAGATCTATAATATAATAATAATATGATTCTTTATTTCTCTCACAATGGGGTACATGATTTAAAACTACTTAATTCTAGATCTCAATTAGAACACATTGCGAAGGCAGGTGCCTATTGTAGGTTTTATAAGAACCTGTATTACAGGTCACCAGGACCCACTTGGTCCTATTTTTGGCTATGTCTAAAAGGACTAAAATAACCAGAACTAACTATGACGCCACTTTATAACACAAAGCTGTTCTAATTTCTATTCCGTACGCAGCGTCCGTCACCGCTGACCTTCAAACTGGTCCGCTAAATCTAAACTTTCACTGGCCACTTTCCCCTTTAGTCCATTACAACGTTATTTTTATGTTGATGTGTTTATCATAAACAGAAGGTAACACTTGTATCAAAACTTAGCTGATTAACTCTACGTATGATCTTGATTTTATCATCAAATGAAATGGAACACTTTTATTAAAACTTGGCTGATTAAATCTATGATCTTGATATTAAGACGCTTTTTTAATTACGTTTACATGACTTATGAAATTAATTACCCAATGTCACGATATTTATGGGTAACTGTGGCGAGTTTTCATAATAAATTGCACTACTAAGAAGAAAAACGTCGGCCGTCCGACAGCGAGATAGGTAGATGACATCGTAGCCATAGCAGGTGACGGCCCTGCCCCCTTACCATGAACTTTTAAAACTGATATTTTCCACTGTAAAAGCAAGACGTCGCAATACACTAGTAGCAGCGGCGTCTGGATTCTACATCGCAAAAGGTCCTGCTTTAAGAGTTCATGGTGAGGGGGGTTGAATGAGTTTGGCCCAGAGGCCTCGAGACTGGCACACAAAACCAGAGACTATACCCAGCAGTAGATAAAGTTGCAGATGATGAACTGGTGGCGGAAACTGGACCGTGTGCGTTAATAGTTACAATAGTTAGGAAAACTGTGTCACAACTGTTAACCTCCAAGATGGAGACAGTGTTCCAACATAAAATTTAAATCTAGAAAGTAACATAATTACTAATAATTAAGGAAATTACTAAATAATGAGATTAATTTATGTGTGATGTGCGTGTCTCTGTGTTTGTGTGTGCGTGTGCGTTGAAATGAATATGGGTTGAACGAGGCCCTTAGTCAGTTGACTGTGAACCAGCTTCAAGGAGATAGATTAGTATTTATTTTACAATTTACATAGATGTATACCATTATTTTAATACTAAGTAGTAGCCCCTGGTAGCTAGTAACTGGTGAACATAGTGAATTCGTGACCGATATCGTTATACAGGAATCTAGAACAATCTCCGCACTTTCATCGTCAGCAAATAAGAAATTAGCGAATTCTTACGCTCGATACGATTCTGCTACTTTTCTAGCTGCTAAGGCTAACTCAACCTACTTGTTTTGACGAGACTAACTCGAAGTCTAATCCTGGACATACAGTTTATACCCTAAAGACTTTATTTTTAAAACCGTGAACTAGCATTATTTTAAATTAACTTTTGAGCGGTGTGGAATATTTATCCTGTACCGCCGTACCGTGGGTGTATTTTGCTGAGATCAAATATATAACAAATCCAGGCCTTGGCGAGTTGAACCTGCAACCGAATGCACTGCCACCCAATCACTGAGCTGGTGCAGCGATTAACTCCTAAAAATTAGATTTTTAAAATGTTGATACCTAGTTGATAAGGTAATAAATTCATTACGGCAATACATATAAAAAAGTAACAATGCACATTAAGCTCCGATTTTTTCACAATGGCAACAATATATTCCGCCTGTCAAAATTTATGTCAAATTGTTAAATTCGTATAGGGTGAAAGCCGCAATAACCGTCCTATAGGAGTATAACTCAGAAGTACATTTCCATGTCTTTATCGACAAGCCATAGGAGATACAAAGCACTGTTTGATATGCCAGTGACTGTTCTATCGTTATTATCAATAAACCCATTTGGAGTCGACAAACGTATCTCGTACCTACTCAAGTTTAACGTCATTGTTTTACATTTTACAAGCTGTTTTAGTCCGTAACCCGTTTAGTTTATGGTTTGTTTTGCTTTGAATACATTTTATAGATGTCCGAAGCAGACTTATAAAAGACACGGCAATGTACTTAGCCGTGATCACAGGATAAGAGTTTCCTGCCGTTTGTTTTAAACCTATTGTATTTTCCTTAGAACTAAAATGTAAATCGTACATTTTAAAAATCTGTAGGTACTTGTACATTAATCCTACATAAACATAATTGACTTTTGGTTTAAAGTTATAAATATTATTCTAGCTTCATAATTCAATTTTTTTTTAAGTTCCACATTTTTTTGATGTATCGATTTATCGACTGGTATTTTTTTATCGTCGGTAACGAATTGTATTTTCAGACCTACATGGTTATATTTTATTGTTTTTCTTCAATAATTTATGATACGCAATTGCGAAACTTTATTTCTCAGATTTCCATAATTATGTAAAGTACCTGTATGTATTTCTAATAATATATTATCTAAACATCACATTTGTTTACTTAACAGAGACAAACGGCATGAACTAAAAAAGTTCCAAAATCTTATTCTAAAAAAAGTGAGTAAGTACAATATAAAAATAGAACCGAATCATAATTTATGTAGGTATTGAGTAAAAAAGTGACAATAAAAAAAAATGCCTTGTAGTAAATTAATATATCCCTCCAAAAGTGCGTATAACCCGTCTCATTACAGCCATTACGTCATTACCAGAGGTATTAAATAATAAGTAAACATCTAACCGCATTCTTCGTACTAATTAAACATCCATTAGAACCGAACGATTATATTTACGTGCTCATCAAAGTTCACGTGACTGCGAACATGCGAAATAATTATCGAATACGTTATGTCTATACCTACCTAATAATTTCGTAATAGTTATAAGCAACAGTTATTAAATTGCAATACAATTAATAATCAATCAAATATTACGATTTTTATGTCAATAGTGTATCGACATTGACAAAAAAAAACGGTTTTTTGTCAATTTTGTGTTGGCGCATTTCCGCTAAAGTGCAACCGCTATAGCAACTGTCATCTGACCGACACTAATAATAAGGCCTGTGGGGCATCACTCAAAGCCGTTATTACGCGTAACCACTACTCTTTACACAGTATGCAGGTCACAGCCTGGGGTAAGCGACTACTTGCCAACCCATTGCCTACAAAAACTTAAAAAGAGGTGTTACTAAGGGTTAGACACATGGCAGTTAGTTTCAGAATAATAAAAAAAGATATTTAAAGTTAAACAAATTAAAAATAATTATATGCATGTAGTTTAACGAATTATTTTAGTTAAAGATCATGAATCCATTTAAAAAAAATACCTACACATAAAAATGTTTAAGTTAAGCAAAAAAAAAACAAATAAACAAAAATTACCGCGCTCGAACACAAAGCACAATAAACAAGGAATAGGCAAACGCATTAATTACCGTCCCACCGGTCACATTGTAAATAATTCAAGGGTGAAACACTACAGATGTCGGCACGTCACACGATAAACGTAGGCCAAGTCGTACTGGCTGTGCTCGGTCGATGCACCCGGTCCACACCGTTAGCTCCCGAAATATTGCGACATACGGCAAGCCCTCCGTGATTCACGGAATAAAGTACCTTATAATGGTATTTTTATATGTAGGCTGTTGCCCTGCACTGTAACAGGCATGGCGAACCAAAGTAAGTATTTGATTTAACGGCCTAAAGTAGCACCTGAGGTGGTAGGTTGTAAAAGTTTTTCCTAATTGGTGCGTTCGCACTTGGGCTTCAACTTTTTATTAGTGTTGTAGGTACGCGTTTTCATATTAACGTCGAAAGTTGTAAGGAATAAACGAACAAGCTGTAAATTGGATAGTAATACATTTTAAGGTCTTAATGAGAGCAGAATAAGCTGAATTGTTCTACATCACTCTCAGCCGAATCATTTTTTTACTTTACTTCTGTGTTAGGTCTATTATACATACATCTCTAAAAGCTTTCTATCAACTCGTTTGACTGTCTCCCCTGCAAAGCGCCTGAACTATAAAAATAGACATCATCCACCCTTCACTATTAATTCTAACGCCCATACATCAAACATGTTATCTTAAGCCACTTAAGATCCTGCACTTATTTATGAAGACTTACAGAGTAATGTATGGCTACTGAAATTAACATGATCGAATGCCAACATTAATGTTAAGTTCAAAATTGTTTGTTTGGAGCATTCCTGGACCCATACTGAGTGAATGGCGATAGTATCTCTGTTTATTTCTTTGAGGAACACAGATGTGGGCGTGAATGGGCGCTAGCTATTGTCGCATTCAATAATAGTTGTTACGAGCAGTCATAAAACCCGAAAGACTGACAACTGGTCTTTACTTGACACGACTCAACTTGGTTACTGAATTACAGTGTTTTAGAGTATGGTGTCCAATGTCCATCTTGCTGTACCTAAGTCACTTTCAAAGAAATAGAAAATAAAGAGTTTTAGACCTGTTTCTTTGTTGCAAATCGACAATTCACTAAGGCTGAAAATTGCAATGAGCTACAAAGCATCAGTGCTTGCGATCAGATTGCTAATTTTGGGACAGACGAGAGTATATGCCAATGCTATAGATAATGGATGTGTGATTATAAAAAGGAAGTAAAGCGCTCATGGGCCTCATTATCGAGAACTACTTCTTAATCTATTTTCCTTATTACACTGGACAGACCTTTTCAAACAACACCACAACAACACCTACTACAATATTGTCGTCACCTCTTATAGCCCCGGTTTAAATACTCACCTCATTTAATGTTACTGTTACTGCTTACTGGGTTCAAGGGGGCATTTCAAAGCTGGTCCTAGTACAAAGATTTGACGATACAACAGAGTCTAGAAAGCTGGCGACATTGGCACAGCTAGTGATTCAATGCTTTTTTATTCACCGTCGTAATACAGAAGCTGATTCTCCACCAGTATTCGCGCAAAGCTCATGCCGTAGCCAAAGATCAACCAGGTCAAAGTCAGCAGATTGGAAACGGGACAGACTGTTACAGAGACGACGTAAGTAACGTATAACACGGCCAATCAAAATTCACACATTGTACATAGAATACTTCACCTTCTTTTTCATTTAGAACCAATATAACAATATGTAATGGCCACTAAGCTGTTAACATACAAGTTTATAGTAATATTACATAATTTGTCGTAACAGCATTATGTAAGTTTGTCGCTGCGGCCCGTGTAACGTGGGATATGGTTTTTGCAACATTCACCCACTCTACATAATATAGAGTCAAGTCAAGCGCAGATATGATAATCGATTTTCGTAACAATTCAACAACGCCGCGTCGCGTTTGGCCTGTAGCTTTTTATACACTTCCATGAAAATAAGTAAGAAATCTAAAGTTAATTGTATAAAAAAATGTTTGTAATGGAAATCTGCATGCGTGCCTGGAGATTGGTCTCGCAATTTGTTGGTAATATCGCGTAGATATCGGATGGAAGAAAAAAACTGAATTAAGTCATTTCATTATCATCATAATCCAGAAGACGTCCACTGTTGAAATAAGGCCTACCCTTTACGTAAAGGGAGGGGTTGGTATAATCCTCACGCTTGGCAAGCGGCTTGGGGATCGCAGTATTGGTGGTGAAGTTACAGAACACGCTACTGCCCATCTTCTAGATTTTTCCTTCTCTCTCTTACGGCACTCTCGGGAAAGGGGGTGGTCAATTGTAAGCCGGATACCACACGGCACTGCATTAAGTATACAAAATTAATTAAACACTTCATACATTCATTATACCTATAATTTACATTTGTATTTCCATAATCTCCCTATAACATCGTCATAGATATGAAAATGAAATAGCCATGGATAAAAAACAAGTATATTATTTAAACGGCCTAGTCCATGTTGCTATAGAAGTATATGTTATTGGAATATCAGGTATCGGAAGACTGATAACTTCAGTGTCAAACAGGTCGTTACCATTCAAAGGCATTAAATACTACAGCAGTAATGCAATCGTAACTATAAAGTGCAGGTAACTGGTTCTTTCACCCCACTTTAGAAGATCCGATTGTTTGTTGCCAAATGGTTTCGTTATGCCTTTTGGAACTAAGGTTTTTGCTTAGCAAGCTAGCTAGTCTTCTCAAAAACGATAATGATGCCAGCAACGGCTAATAAAAGTGAGTATTTTTAACCGACTTCAAAAAGGGGGAGGTTGTGTATTTGGAGCAATTTTTATTGTATACCTTTGTTACGATTTTGTACTTTTATCTGCAAATGTCTTTGGATCATCTTACAAATATTTAACCATAAAAAATTTAATCCTTTGTGCAAAATATACAGGGTATCAAACTGTCTAAAACCATATTTCGTCATCATCATCGTGACCAGCCTATCTCCGTCCACAGCTGGACAAAGGCCTCTCCTATAGCACGCCACTGAGCTCCATCTTCTACCCTCCGCTTCCAACCGCTGCCAGCCATTATAAAACCATATTTCTTTGCCTGTTAATCTGACGTTTAAGAAATGACGCATATTACTAGTTTGTATAGTAAGTTGTGTTGTGTACGTAGACTGTTAGTAATTACAAATCCTATTAGCCCACCAAGTGATTTGCACTACGCCCAGTTCGCTTAGCCATTACATCATTAACTTCATAAGTAGGTGCTTTACTAACGATAAATCATTACTTACTTATTAAGTTGGTGATATTTACGGCGTTTACGGTAATTATACAAATATCTGTACCCACAAATTTAAATTGAATTTTGATGTTAAAATACAATACTCGTCCACTCAAAATATTATCTTAATCTTACAGGAGGCTATAACTTGCTCTGTATAATTAATTTATGTTTTTTACAAGTTTTTTTATCGATATAAAATCATAAATAACTCAAAAGTAACTAATTCTTTAGTATTCTGAGTTAAATAAGTTAACCTACCTTCAATTTTGAGGTCTTTGTCCTACAGTGAGACAAATAGGTTAGTATTAGTAAGATTATTCAATAAAATCTTCACAAAATCGTGTGCACTTCTTCGTCACAAGCACTTACGCAAACAGTGCCTTATTTGTAAGGTAGCGACACAAATTATCGGCCACCAAATAAAAAATAATTATCGTTTGTCTTGCAAAAAACCTCTACCCAACAATATGACTCACAATTACAATATAAAAGCGTGGAAAGTTTCTTTATTGTAAGAATTTATTTAAACTTCAAAAAAGTTACGAAAATTTTATTTTTACGAAAAATAATTGTGAAAAAGTAGCCTATGTTTGGAAAGTGGAGCCCGCGGTCGATGCTCTTGGCTCGGTCCCGTTAGTGCCGAATCGCGAAGTCCCGTGGGACATTATACCTGTTTTGGGCTCTTTGCATTATCACCCGTATGGAAAGTCCCCTGTATGGAGGAAGGCTTGTAGTGCTTCCTATAAGGACTAATTATTATGACCTGTTGAAGGTTTTATTACTTTATTCGCAATTATATTCGGCATGATATTTATTTGAAGGGCTTTTGAGAAAGCTTTTATCGAACAAATAATATACGTTTATTTCCTCCAATTCATATGAAAAAAATATGAAAGATAGTTCAATAGGACTTCTATTAGACGACCTAAGATCGTTTAGAGCCATATGCAAGTCAAGACAATATTCTTTTCTACATCTGTCATATTTTTTCTATCTTCAGAAAAAATGCTACTCAGCCTACGCTTAGGACGCACAACTACTGCTAATTAGATCTTACATTTTTTAACTACGTGATCCACATCCAAAGGCGACTAAAGCTTATTCATAGCTCATCCATGCGCTCATATGTCCGCCCTTTTGTACTGCCGTGCTAAACCCATTATCTACCATGTACAGAGCCAATTATACCAACACAATGTGTACTTAACTGCATCTGCTAGGAAAACCACCATAAACCTGATTTATTTGTATTATACTCAGCCATTTAGTGACAGTTCCTGATCGGTTGACATTGACTTTAAAATAATAGCGAGCGAGTCATTAGCATGACATAATTTGATGGCTGTCTATTAGAATTCTGTTTAGTGTTTGTTGTTTGTACTATTGCGGATCTTAGAGTTGATTCTAGCTGGTACCAAAATGTTAGAGGAATACATGTAACATTAACTGAATGACGATCGGGTACAAAGTGTTAACACATACATTAAAACTTGCATTGAGTCACAATTATTAAGCAAGCACTTAAATTTTCCTTTACACTTTTAACAACAGTGCAACACAACATAAAAGTCATTCTACAAATTGGGCTCTACCATTACAGGTTCTATTTGTTGAACAATGCAAATAAATGACCCACACTCTTTGTTCACATTATTCAATGACTTGCTTTGTTCCATTGAAAAAAATGCAACGCAAAAATCACTTAAAATTCTTTTAGGCCAAAATTATTTCGCTCTATAATAACGATCGTTTTTGCAATTTGTCTAGAGAAAATGACATCACGACACGTTTTGTATTTTGCAACAATCAATAAAAACTCAGTAAGAGATTCGTCTCAAAGCAACATCTTATACAAACACGCAGTGAAAGTCTTGGGCGGTAGAGCAGAATGGGGACAAGTGACTCAGGCAGTTTAACAGAACTACTGCACACGTATGAGCATGGAGGACGCATGGCAGCCTGTATCCGCCAGCTTGTACGCTGTATGCACTTAATAAAAAACATTGCTCCAAATTATGAGAAGTATGCCACACGAAAAAACAATCGTTTTGGCGATTTTCTAGAAACTAACTGCGAGAATGTATGTTTAGTTTTTTGTTCACACACAAGTAGGATGACGCTGATATTTATTTAAAAAATCAACAAAAAATAAACATCCATTTTTATTTCTTACATGATGTACAAGAAATTATGTATATCATCAACAAAATCCGTCCATGCGTGCACTATTGTCTGTGCAAACTTATATCTTTTTGAGACAGGAAAGCAACCAAAATACCACCATAAGATAAAGACCTACCCCGAAACTGATACAACTACACTTAGTACAGACTTTTCTGACATAGGTACACAAAAGTATTATACCGAATAGTACCCTATCGAACCCCGGAAGACTGTTAATTCCTAGATTTATTTAAGGCCGCACTTTGTCAGTAATTTACGCCAAGTATCTAACATCAGCGTCTACAGTCTTGTCTAGAGATACCGTCGTCGTGTTAGAAGCAATAAATTGCTACACTAAGTTCACACGGTAAGTACCAGCGCTAACTTTCGACGATAAACAAGATTTTGCTTAAACTTTACTGAAATAAATGACTTTTTTTACAATGATAGTTTAATTATACTTTAATACTAACGACACTTAAAGTAAAAACTGTATGTATACAATCTGCAGGCTTCATTTAGTCGTGGCGAAAGCATACTTAAATGTACAAACGTTTGCGAATTCGTCCATATGTAAAACAGCGTATTTTTCCTAATATTACCTTAATTCCTTATCTAATAAAGTTCAAACTTTCTGCACATGATTTTATTAAGATCGGTTCAGTGGTCAAGTCTTTATGAGTTACCATATATATAGACTGACTTTTGCAATGTAGTATAGGATAATAACAATCAAATAATACCTAATAGTCACTAAATCCTCTATTTATATACTAACAACGTCTTACATAAGTACTTACTTGATTTCATGTAGGTTATCGAGTGTGCTAGAACCTAAGTACCTACTAACTTACACCAAATGTTTTACGAAATACCCTTACCAACTGCAGTTACGTAAATACCAACCAAGTAAATGATTCGGTTCGATTTTATGCCTGCCCAGCCTCACTACACTTTTCTTCTAAAAAAATTGAATTGCCAGCATAATTATTCTTGCAAAACGATCTTATTTTGACAAGAACTAAGACCACTTAGTGGTTTTTTGACACATTCTGAAATGGTGTTACGTAATTGGTTTATTCGGTCTCACAGTTGACTTTTTTGAAGAAAAATCTGCGTACCCAGGCTGTAATAATTTCAAAGCAATTTTTTCGATTATGTAACACACCACGTTTAGAAGCGGAATTTTTATTTACTTAGAAACTGATAAAAAAAATTGCCCAGATTAAATAAAAAAATATTCTTATCAACACAAGGACAGTTATTAGTATCTCCACCCTACCCTACGTAAATAAAAGTTGAAAAAAGATCCGATTTCAAAGAATGAGAAACGCGACTTGATCACACGCTTGATGCTGGCTGGAAATCGTTTGTTTCTACTTTAAAAGTCAGTCCAAGGTATCTCCATGTCTGGATAAGCACTCATAAACTCCTTAGAGTTGGCTGCGAGAGATATTAAAAAAGCTACGCCAGCTTTGCGAGTTTGTGACTCAGTTTAGGGCTCCTAACTGCTAATTAGTGGCGTGTTTTATTTGCCTTTATTATAACGTCACGTTAGCAATTCTACTAAAATTCTGAGTTTTGACTGAGAACCCCGCAAGTCCCAACTAAGATAATAATAAAAACTGTGTTTGTTTGGTCTAACCACAAAACTTTACTTAGCGACTAATGTCAGCATCGAGGCAAGTCGACGTGACGCAGTGACTAGGAAAGTCACTGAGACCACAACGCCGAACAAATAAATACTATTTCCGAGTAGTTCTGAAGTTTTTGTTTGATCACGTAAGATTACGTCAGTAAATATTATACACACTGAAGGTATGAGTTACCTAGGAGCTAGCTGGCTTAGTGATGGAGAATTTATCTTTTTTTTACATGTTATTTCAAGATTCTGACGACAGTTGGTATCAAAATTTTATTGTATGTAGACACGTCTATGTATACTGTCATGTTATTTCCGTCGTAACAATAATTGCTCCATTGTGGCGTTCTAAGGGGGAGGCTTTTATTCAACAGTGGACATCTTCCGGCTGATGATGATGAATAAGCGCACAGACAAGAGCAAAGCTCTTTTTAAAAATAAGAATACCTGCAGAGTAAGTTGTCAGTCAAGGTTAATGTATTCTAAGAGGTTGTAAATCTTTTTCATTTGACATTATAGGCAGGTATTACAAATAGACGGCAGTAGAAGAATATTGTGAATATTTCATCACAAATATTAATGGACGAAACCCCAGTTAACAAAGCGTCTGTATGATTGGGCAACTACGCGAAAGGTTACGGGTTCATTTCTACGACATGATTGGCTAAGCGATTTGGCTAAGGGTGGGTTCGATTCCCGCATGGGACAAAAAATTGTGTGATCCGCAGGTTTTTGTCCCGAGTCCGGGTGTTTGTGTATGTGATGTTTCATGTTTGTGAAACGCACACGGAAAAATTCCTAGTGTGGGGCGACGTTTTAAAAGAAAAGAAATCAGTACAATTATCAATATCAATATACCTATGTGTCTCGTTCGATATACAGTGTGTTGTGAAATTTCATATTTGATCCGCACTTAATCATTAAGTAGAGCAATTTCTAATGATGCAACACAAGATAACCTTCCTTCTAATAACAGATGCAAAACGAAAGCAATATTTTCCAACATTATGACACAGCTATAAAAACGTCCTCCATATCTCCATAGCGGTGAATTGTTGACACATAATATCAACACCATTGCTCTAATGTGGTTGGGCAAGTCTCCATCTAAAACCTTGAAGTTAGTCGCATTATATTGAGCAACCACGATAAATTGCGGACTGTTATTTGATTGGATGTAATTGCATAGACTCGTATTGATTACAAATTGTATCGGCCAGTAATTTGAATGTTGCGAATGATTTTTGTTTTGGCAATCTCTAATTTCCCTAGAAGGATAGATAGGTTTGTATTTGTATTGATAGGTACTATTATTCTAGTGGCGTTTCAGGGCGGCTTATGCCTAGCAATATCAATATTACAAATCTGGCCCAATAAATCTGCCCGTCAAAACTTTTAAAGAGTGGCTCCAAAATGATTAGCTTGGTACGACGAACGAAAATATACCTTTTAGAAGAAAATATCTTACTGAAGAACGCCTTATAATGTCAAAAAAAATATTTTAAGATGTTTTTATAATTATTGCTAAGTACCTATTCCAAATTCAAATAAGTTGACCCTAGTATTCACCATAATGCTTTTTCTAACAAATTCCAGTTATACAATGAAATTCGGTATGATGAAATTGTTTATCAATTATTCTATTTTCATCTCAGGTTTGTAAACAATTAAAACAGATGCATGCATTCACTGAGTTTATAATAGAAAAGATAGCAAGTGGTAAGGCGGAATTAGGAAACTTAAACAGTTTTCATTTATGCTTAAAACTAACCTAAAGTTTTTTCTAAGTGGTTACCATATACATACGTAAGAACTTAGATTAAATTCATCATTTAAAAAAAAAAGTAAGAATAACTATTTTTAGAACTCCCAAATAGGCATACGACAAAAATCGACAAAAATAAAAAGCATTTTCAGCTATTTTAAGTTGAAACGGTAACCTACTTTATTTGAACAATAAAAGTGATATAAAAGTAACTCCCACGAAAGAAAGTAACCAACGAGGTTTTACTCTCAACAATAAGAATATAGACCTACTTTACAACAATCATAGACAACTGGTTTAAAAAACGAAGCAAAGCTATGCTTGCTGCACTTACTGAATAGTTAACTGCTACAATTAGTAACAACGGGATTCTTCAAAGCTGCATTGCTCTCGTTTTAGATTCAATACGATCTTTGAAGCATAACAATTAATGGGACACAACAATATAATTATGACCGTAATCTGAAGATTCTTTCTTTTATTAATGGCCAGAGTACCAAGGAGTCCAAGGACTGACCTCCATAGGTCAGTGGTACCAAGGGATATATTTACCAAAGACAATTAATTAAAGCTATAAAAAGGCAAAGGAAAGTTCACATAAGGTTAATAATTAAAAGAGGTTTATCATACAACAGGAAGTTAACTTTAAATGTGACTGTCGTCCTAGCCTTCAACTGTTATAAAAACTTTAAGGGTTTGGTTCGAGGTGAACCTTCATTTTATACTTTTACTTTGTTCACTTCATAATGTATACCTACAACACATGTTATGAGGAACTGAATTATGGCCTTTTGACGAATTTGAGTCTTTTCTGGACAGGTAAGCCTTACAAACATTATGACATTTTTGATTCTGATTCTTATGTTGATGTTTTGCTTTAGGCCCCATAGTCAAAACTAGTTAGTTAATCTTTTCGAAATGTCGTTCACCATAAAGTTAAGGAAGCAGGAAACTTGGTGTTTATTTAATCTTTATACTCTTATTTGGATGGACTTCACAAATGTTTCTCAGGTTTTTGGTCTCACCAAAAGTCCAGTAAAGTAAACTTAATGTTAACTTCTAAGTACTATTATGATATAACATCTTTACTTCTACTATTAAAGATTTAACACCAATAAATAAATATGGATTGATCTGTCTCTAATTTGAAAGCTCATTCAGGTATAATAAGGGGTACCTACCGCTGATCGCGGATTTATTATCTTTATGACTAATATAACAAAAAAAAAGCTAACTCGTAATAGATAGTCTTACCCCGGATATCTACTACAAATATTGTCGAATGAGCGCAAAAATTCTGCGAAGTAGGTACCTACTACTTAAATCAGCTTCCACCAGCCTAAAAATGTCACCAAGGGTCCTTAGGTACATTTAATTTTAACTCCTAAGTCGCAGTTGAATAAGATCTCAATCAAATTTAGACGTTATATTCTGGCTAACACGCAAAAATATAAATAAAAGTTTGTAGAAACGTTCAATAAGTTGTGATAGTATTATAACGTAAAGATCTTAAACTAAAATGTAATCAATCGTGCTCATCGTAAGAAATAAAATAATAAAAAAAGTAAAAAAAAGATATAATTCCAGATCGTAGTATTTTTGAACTGTCGAAAAAAGTGTCAAAGACAATAAAAAAAACTTACCGATAAAGCGAAGATTATTCCAACTTCCAAACGACGAGTGTTCCACAAAAGATTTTCACAGTAATATACTATAAATTGGTAGAAATAATTCACTGAAGTTAACACTGAAATATTTTTAATTAAAATTAAACTATGTTTTTTTATTTGTGCGATGGTCGTACCCACCGCACCGAGTGTCGCTCAAACACTGAGATACTTACTACAATGTACGCTATGTTTACTGCGCGAGACAGACAATCTAATCGAAATAAACGCAATTCCTGAACACAATAAATAATAACAGAACTTAGCAACTCCAGCAATGCATAAAAGCCTTATTTAGGAATCATAAACTAGGATCAGTGTTCCATTTTCAAAAGGATGGCGCGATTTCTCTGATTGGTCGTGCGTCCCGACCGGTTCTCATCGATTGGTCATCTCGCTGCGTCGGTTTCCCTAACTTTCTTTGACCCCGATTATCGAGTCGGTACATTTTGTTCGTGATTGCATTTTGATAGAATTTTAATGCAATCGTTGGTGTTCTGATTACAGTAGCTAAAAAAGGTAATTTAAATTATTTCACAATTTTAGGACGCTTTTCTCGATGCGTTAATTTTTTTGAACATTCTAGAATCTAGATTTACCTAGTGCGTGACCAAATTTTAAATAAGAAAATCATACACATCACTTGGGCAGCTGCAATAAGGGTTTAATTTCTGCATGGGACAAAAATTTGTGTTTCGCAATTTTTTTCTAGTCTGGGTTTAATACATGTAGGTAATATTTCATGGTGGTAAGCTCACCCAAAAGATGAACGAGATTTTTTTAGAAAATAGGAAGTTTTTGGCTAAAAACAATTTCTTAGTAACACAGAGAATTTCATAGTATTATCATTTAATGTATATGAATAATTTCATATGAAATTTATCATGTAGTTAAACTAAATGATAATGACGATATGAGAATATATTTATAACTTAATAACTTAAAATGCAATGAATAAAAAGTGTGTTAATAATATTGTTTTGACTGCAGTCGGTGAATTGCATTAACATGTCCACCTGTATATTAACGAATCCATTTATTACGTATGTTTCTCCTTCAAGGCCAGTATAATTGCGACAGCGACGACGGAGGTCGTCTAGTAGCGACGGAACTCCTCATTTTATGATGTTCTAGAAAGTTATAAAGTAGGTAAGTGTAGGTAGTTAGTCAATTTCAATTTAATTTAAAAAAAATGCAACAATATTTTTGTGACCTTTGACCTAAACTTGGTATGTAAAAAAAAATGAACTTATTACAAATTATATAGGCGCAATCTTGAAATGTGGCGGAGTCTTTATATGAACTGCCATATAAAGGTGTTTAAAACAATATTATTATGTTCTTATTAATGAAGACCAAATACTTCTTGCGTGCAAGACTGACCGAGTGAAATTAACGTTTGGAAGATGAAAAGGCCACGTTTACAAACCTGTATACCTTTTAAAAAACCCGGCTGATACATACGTCTTTGTTCTGTTGGAAATGTAAATGTAATTGCGGTTAATATTCATGTAGGTAGAAACAGAATGATCTGACTGGTTTTGCTCATTGCAGACTGTATGGCTCCTGACCTCGTGGCGGTGTGTCTCAGTGTCTCAGTACACACAGCGCTTTCCAATCATGATTAGAGGACTCTGTCGGTTTGAAACCAGTTGAGGAATCCCGTGTCGCCAGTTCACCCTAGGTCCATAATACATCTGTCTATACTGGCATACTAATATTTTAACTGCAAAATACCTAACTCTGTCTGTCTATCTGTTACGCTTTCACGGTTAAACCACTGAAGCGATTATGATGAAATTTGGTACGGAGTAAACTTGAATTTTTGTTTTTATGAACAAAGCGGCCTATCTATACTGAATAGTCTTATGTATACTATTTTAAAACATAATGATTGATGATGACGACCCGTCAAGGACCCGGCATTTCAAAAATAATATGATGTTGTAACACAGTGCTATTACGCTTAAACCTTCAGCTTAAATCGTATGCAATTTGAAGTGACAGATTATTCAGCGGATGCGTTACATTACATACATACAATAACCAGATGTTGCATGTGGTGTGCATGACGGCCTTGTAACAGATGTTAACGAAACAGAAGTTTGACGTCCGCGGTTCAAGGTATTGTAGGTACGTGAGGTAGTTCATTGTGTAGCGAATCCAAATGTAATAAAACAGTAGAAATGAAAAAGTTTCATAACCATATTTTTCCAAGATAACCATTAAGAAATGTTTTATTTGAGTAGGTACCTTATTACCTAAGATTGATTTATGATTAATGGTCTTCACTTGAAGATGACAATAAAATAATGTATGGTTTTATGACGCATCATAAAATGTAATTAGCTTAATTTATTACTTTCGAAATAACCTGTGAAGTAATGTAAAATTTTGTTTTAAATATTTATCAGAACCACAGAAAGGTCAAAGGTTACATGAAAAAAAAGTTATTTGTTTATGGTAAACACAAACTGGTACCACGTATGCAATGCATTATGATATCTGGACGCGTAATTTTGTATAAAAATCTATGCAGTTGAGACACAGTTGTCCATTGCAAACTAGTTATAATAATAATAATAATCATTTATTGGGACAAAAACACAGTTGTTTCTGACCTGTTGGTTTCTAATTATGTCTTTGCGGGCCATAGACTTCAGAGGATTTAAAAAGTTAATTGACAATGACAATTCACATGACAGCTGACAAAGTGTCATTGCAGGCAAAACAACAAAAATGGCGAACGTTCCACTTCTTGGGATAAAAACACACGCTCGAAGGGTTTGCACCCTCTATAAAAAGGCTTTACGTAATTTAGAGGCGTTTTACGATAGACGGTATGTTTAACTTTATATTGATACACTGAATTTCCTTGTGTTTGCCCTTGTTTTTCCCGTTACGTAATTCTTTCTAACATAACCACAACTTACCTTTATTATTTTTCAGATACCATTTGAACTTTATAATTACCAGTCTGTAAAACTCAAAGAATCGGTATTTTTCAAGCTTACAAACATGCAAGGTTTTAATTTTCTAATAGTCACAAAGCCGTAAATCTAAAACTTAAAGTAGTTTTTTATGTTTTCCAATAAAGTAGAACTAAGTAAATAATCCTAATATTAGTAACCTATTTCTGTAACATATTAGTTAGTCAGTAACATTATAGTTAGGTATGGTATCCTTACAAAAACCTACATCATCTTCAAACAAATAAATGTTTCAAAAACATCAGAATTTACCTTAATTAGACATGGTTTTAACAGTACCCATCATAATTACTAGAAACAATGCTGATTTTAATCCCCTGGTTTAAGATTCATATTTATCCATGTAAAGATTGAAAACATTGAGCTCTCCTTTCCTTTAGCTGGAGTTAATTCTTCAAAACACATTATTATAAACCGCTAATTGGATGACTATTGCCCAGAAAAAAATATTTGAGAAACACATATTTTAAGTAATTGGACGAAGACAAGACTTGCAGTGTTTTTATTAAAATACAAGGCTAATTAATGCATTTTGGTAAAAACTTAATTTAAGATTAAAAACGTTGTTTTCAGTGTCTGCCTAAACTACTTGTAAACTGTTGCCTTATTGAACATGAATCTACAAATTATATATCCTAGTAAAACGCATTAGTTAAATATTTTGATACATTCCAGCAATGTATACCGGTACCAAGCAGTTCTACTCCGTGAGAGGTTTGACAGCCACGCCAAGGAGCCTGACATGAGGAAGGCTGTTGAGCTGGTTGAGGAAGGAGAGAAGGAGCTCTTCCTCGTCCAGCATCCTATTCCTAGGACCTGTAAGTCAATGTGATACTGGAAGGAATGCCGTGTGCTGTGGCTCTTGTCCTGAAATATCCTAAAAAATGTTATACACTAGCTTCTGCCCGGGACTTTGTCTGCATGGATTTCGAATTCATAGCCCTTGATAAATGCACTATGCAACAATAAAATAATTTTTCAATTTGGACCAGTAGTTCATGAGATTAGTGTGTTCATACAAATTATTCAGGTTTGTAATATTATATATATAGTTTAGCTGCGCCCCGCGGTGTTACCTGCTACATTTTTTCGGGATAAAATGTAGCGTTGCGTATAGTCTAGGGTGTCAGCTAACTCCATATGAAATTTCATCAAAATCGGTCAAGCCATTTGAGCATGAAGAAGTAACAAACGTACACAAACTCACAAACTTTCGCCTTTATAATATTAGTGGGATAGATAGCTTCCACCTGTTTTTTTTTGTGATATAGTATAGACTATGTCCACCCTAAAGGTTCTTTCTAAATGAAAGAAATAACAATGTGATGGATAGTTTCAAGATTACCCCCAATTTTAGCTCTTTTATTTCTAGTATAGTTAGTAAGATTTATAGATGTTTATCACTCTGAATTTACTGAACTGGTTGTGATGAAACTGTACAGTAAATATAGGTCTTACATCTGAATATCAAAGTCTATAATTTGCAACTACTAATATAGTAGTATAGACTATATTTGTAAAGATGTAATTAAGGAGTATGTTTAGGAGCTGTAAGTAAAACCGCAGAAAACAACCAGTCATACATAACGTAGCATTCACACCAGTATTCTTTGAAGGGGTAGGCAGAGATGACTGTAAAGTACACCGACATTTCGCCTGTACCAATGTAATAGAGGGCAAGCTTATTGCTCAGAATTCGCGATTAACGAGCACTAGACGACATCATTTTCAAGTTTCTTTAAAATACAATTATTCTTGTAGTCTGGTCCATTTTACTAACATGCCTTCTGTCTTCCAGTCGCTACAAGCCAGGGTGGCGTGGCGCACGAGCGTGTGGTGACTCCTCCGGACTGGATCCTTGACTACTGGCATCCGCTCGAAAAGGCAGAGTACCCAGAGTACTTCAAGCGGCGCGAGGAACGCAAGAAAGAATTCATTGCCATGTGGGAGAAGGAATTTGGACCAGCCGATAAGAATGATATGAAGCATTAAAAAATTTTATAGTTGTGTAATATAGTAAATCGCATTAATTTATTATATTTTTTTTATTTCGGTCTTGATATTACTGATCTATGCTTTTTAGAAGCCTAGAGCCGCCATTGGGCGACAACTGAGCGCGTAGTAGCAGACCTGTATAAGCTTTTATGATATACCTACTTTTGAAGAACTTCTAAAAATGTAGGATTGGTTATGAAGCTATATAAATAAACCATAGGAATACTGCGGTTTGGGTTACGGGCTTACTCTCCGCACTAGATAATCTATGGCCAGCAGGCTATTGATAGGTACAAAATTATTGTCTGTGGGTTGTTTGTTTATGGTATTTTCTATGAAAAGCACATGTAATAAAATAATCCTAGCAGGCAACATTCTAAAGAACACATAAAGAGGGTGCGCTCTCGCGCAGCCTTCGCTCTCAACCGTCTTCATCCTCTCGTAAATCAGCGCAGTAAGTTGAATCTCAGACTCAAATTGAGGCTTTTCCTCACTTGTATCCCCATCATGACCTTTGCGAGCGTAACGTTCGCTCACGTCGAAAACTATAAGCTCAAGAAGCTTCAGACCCTCCAGAATAGGTTCATGCGTCGAGCCACGGGAGCCCCGTGGTTCGTTCGCAACTCCATGTCGATCTCAAAATGCCCACTATCAGGCAATTCATGAAGTTAGCGTCCGTTCGCTACTTCAAGTCCGTCCCCGCTCATTCCAATCCCCTGATCGTATCGGCCGCCCGATACACGGCTTTCGTCCGCGCCAAACGGCGCCGTCCCCGTCATGTTCTCTCGGATCCGGACGATCCCATCACCGTCCTTCAGGCGGAGGTGAAAGCTAGGTTAGATGCCGAACGGCGGCAACTACACATCGACAACGCCACACGACGACGACGACACACCGCCCGACCGTCGTATCGACCTCGCCGGCGAGGTCCGTCGCGACGCCCCTCTAGAGCTATTCCCGCGCCGCCGGCTCGTGCCGTGCGAGAAAACTCGATCACGTCCCCAAAAACCCCAAATAATCCGATCCAGCAGCTCCCCCCAGTAGTGGTAGCTTCTCCTCCCCCAGCGACGCCCTGAGCCGAGGTCCGAACCCCTCGCGGGGGTGCCCTTAGGCGCTGTCGCTTAGTTTGTAGTTTTTAATTTATAAGCCTGGCTGGAGGCCTTTTATTAGGTCTCGCCAAACGACCGGTTAAGCAGTAAGAGCTCCCTCAGAGCTAACTGCGAGAGACAAGTTCGAAAAAAAAAAAAAAAAAAAAAAACATTCTAAAGTAGAAAATCAATCTAACGAATAGGACATTTTAGTAGTGATAAAATAAAACCGGTGGATGCAATTGGCAAGCTGTAGTTCATTGTGGCGTTCTAAGGGGGAGGCCTTTGTTCAACAGTGGACGTCTTCCGGCTAATGATGATGATGATGAAAATAAAAAAGTTCTTACACCGTATGTTTTATTGTTAAAACAATTTATTATAGAAATACACCTAGTTTATGTTCCTTGATATCTTCACATCTCCGTCAATATAACAAAGATCATGTAAATAAATAGATACATTATAGTTATAATGTATCTTTAGATAAATATAACCTTAATTCAAGAACAGGCGTACGATGCACTATAGGACAGGCAGACGACAGAGTTCAGTGCAAATACATAGTGTCTCAATATTCTAGGATGATACTTACATCGGAAAACACGTAGCTACATTCAGCATCATACGTAGCTAATTATGTCAAATATAAAAGAGAAACAAACATCAATTCAAGTTGTTGTTTCATATATACAAAAGTCAAATGATGATCTGTGAATATTTAAAACATTTACTATACTTGTTCTTTAATTAATGGTTCAGCTAATTATGGTGCTGACTGTACCTAGATAGAAACAGATTGTTATTGTATTTTCAGCTACAGTACTGAATTACATTAATCATTTATTTATTCATACAACAAAAAGCCAAGTACCGTCTAAATACGTTGAGTTTTAAACTATAATTCAATTTCTGTAATGATTTGTAGTTAGGAAGCCCATATTAAACTTAGTTAACTTGTCATGAGTAAAATAATAATAACAACTTATTAAAGCGTACGCGTGTTCCATATTATTGCTTTGGAATATATTAAAAAATAAATGCAAACCTTTAGTGGAGCTAACTAATGTACATTAAAACTAGGTACAGTTAAAAATGGGAAACTATGGAAATAAAGGTTACGTGTGGAGTTTTAATAAAACACAACACCTTTATTATGCTGGATAGTGATTAATTAAACGGCAATATGAAAGCAGGCAAAACAGTGTTAAACCATGGTAACACTGCTATTATTTCTTACACGTCACGAAAGTAAGATGAATTTATATTATTAACTAAGGTACCGTCACTGAAATATTAAAACAATACATTTAAAAATATTTTTTTAAATTTATTTCTTTGTTTAAATGAAATTGTATGATTGGAACATCGCCGTTTCCCATTTTTAACCATTTCGTTGATCAAACCTCGTTATATTATTATTAAAACAATAGGTATTACTATATAATATATAATATATCCACACCTTTTGAAACAAATAACAGATAGTATTTTTTTATAAAAAAAAATTATATATGGCTAGTTACATTTATGTGTTGCAATAGTAAAAAAAAAACAAAATAAAAATCTTATTTATCAGATAAGGTAAAATATGCTCGAGAAAACAAACCGCTGTTATAAAAAATTGTTTCAAGTAAACAATTATATTTATTTGTTAAAAAGATAGTAATATAGATACTTATGTAACTATAGCACTCAACATGTCTTTATTATTGAATCAGTTAAACAGTCCAGCACTTCAGTAAACACAAATCCTATTCAACCTCTATTCAAGAACCTTACTATAAAGTTATTTAAATATCGACAGAACAAAGGTCATGATATATAATGCCTACAAAGACAAATACACACCTTTTTGCTTAGAGAAAAAAAATGTGAGTGATGTTTTAAAAGCTCTATAAAATTGTCGATACTAACTTTATAGTAACAAATCATGAGCATCACAAATTTTCAAGTTCTGATTGTGACATAAAATCTGACGTACAAACAATTCACATAGGAAGCCACTCGTAAAATAAAACAAAATACACTCACAAAGTACATACACATTGGCTTGCCTTATTGCCTTAATTAGTAACACCACAATCACAACTCTAAAATCAGGACACAATCCATTTATTTTATCTTAAAATGCCTCTCAGGTCGTCTGTCGTCTCAGTTGCCTCCTAGAGTCTGTCCGCGGCCCCAGTTGTGTCCGCCGAAGACTGTCCCGCCGGGCCTCGTGGGCACCCTAGCCTGAGGCGCCGTTCCGAAGCCACCCACATACCTCGTATCAGGGAACATCTGTTTCCTGGTGATTAAATATTATACGTAGTTATAATTATTTGATAAAATTAAATTTACGAGATAAACAAAGTTTAAAATTGTAGTGCATCTCTACATGATGTCTACCTAACCTACCCTTATTCAGGGAATACAGTATACTAGGATTTTCTTGTGTCATGATTAGCAGTGAGTGTTGATAGACCATAATTAGGTATAATCTATTCATACAATGAGTCTGTTACCAGATACTTCTCTACCACACAAATATTTGCACGGTGCAGGAATTGACCCTACATAAGTTCATGCAAGCTCTAAGCCGTAGGACCAGTGTATTCGTAAATAAAAAATATTTTAAACAATAATATAATTGAGTGTTTCAATGGCCGCTATCTGATCTCAGCGAGTCTCAGAGAGAGATCTCTAGTTTTATAGTATACAGATAAGACCAAGTCACATAGTGTTTTACGCCTTTTATGTCATCTGCAAATTATATATTTATGTATCACTAATTACATATGAATAACTACTATTATAAATGCAAAGTAAGCTTTATCTCTTATATTTCACGGCTAAACCACTGAACTGATTTTGATAAATTTGTAGAGAATGAACTTACCTATAAGCTACTTTTTACCATGAAATAAAGCGTTAAATTTTCCATGCGGTTGAATACTAGTAACAGTGGCAAACTTACAAGAAAACCGGTGGTGTGAGGAGAGCGGGGCCACCAAACTCTTGAGGGTACTTGAACAGGAGGAAGAACGCCATGTGCCCGATGAGGATGCCCAACAACTCCATAACACCACTGTCACAAACATAAAACAATTATAGGTGCTACATAAGTTTTCAAACTAGGGAAATGAATTTTTCAATAAGAAAACATAATATTCTTTTTATGTTATTTTTTTATGTTGAACTGACACACGAAGACTCCATGTTACGAGAATTGTGCAATGGAAACCCATTGAACACTATGTCCTAATAGGGAATCAGGCCCTTCAAAGCTCCGCCCCGCAAGTCACAATAAATCCTAATGTTTTCATAACGCAATTTGTGACATGGCGGCATTGTGTGTTTAGCCAACTACGCAGGAGATATTATAAAACGAAGGAAAACGGTCACCCATCACAAGACTAACCGTGGCGAGCACGGCTTAACCTTGCACATCAACTGGTCAGCACGGTTGCCACGTAGCTAGGAGCCTATAAACCCTATACACTCACCCTCCGCTGATGACAAGGTTGAACGCGAGCAGCACCCACGGCAGGTACATCGCCTTGAACCGGGTTCCGAACCAGAACGACACCACCACATCCTTGTTCAGCTGGCACCACACATACAGCACGGAGAGGACCATGGGGTCCATTAGGATCTGGAAAATGTACATGATTTATATCCTTTCTTTTTAATTTTGGACTTATGGGTAGTCTGATGTTCAATGGCAGAGTGGCCAGTCAATCTTAGTATGGATGTTCTATCTCATGCAGTATGTTTGACTGCAAATATTGTCAAGTTTGCACATGCCCATTTTTTTTGGGTGGTACTTGAAGAGCGCTCAGTGCCTGTCGTGACGCGACGACAGAGACAAGCGCGCTTATCAGTAAATGGTACAAATACAGCAAGAGCCAAACTTTGTGGGATAGAACATCTGTACCACTGACTTTGCATTTTTGTCCATCCAAAAATTTGGGGGGGGGGGGGGAATTAAAAATGACCTTTAACTATAAGACCACCCAATGTACAATAAAGCATATTCTTTTATATCTATTATTACAATATTTGTTTTGTCCAAAGGTTTAGTGTAGTAGGTTTATCGTAATTTTATACATATTGTGCTAGCCTAGCCATACAAATAACAAAGGCCAATAAAATGTAACATTAAACTCAAGTACTTACGGGCAAGCTAACAAGCAGGCCGATCACCACACAGCAGGCCCAGTTGAACAGCAGCATGTAGAAATAGTCCGCGGGCTTTCCAGCAAACATACCCATCTCTAGCCTCTGAGAGTAGTTGTACAGGAAGTAGCAATTGATTAGGAAGTGGAATCCTGTCGCAGGACTGATTGGGTAGAAGAATAGTGCTGTTAGCGGTCGCCATATCTGGAAATATAGGAAAATGTGTTATTGAAATTGCTCTGACCGCTTAAGGTGTAGTGGACAATCAAAAAAGCCATGTAATGGGGCATGTAATCCTATGAAGATGAAGAGCTTGTGAAGATGTTTGCTGTTTGTAACTCTTTCAAACGAAAACTACTGAACAGATCTTGATGAAACTATACAGGAGTGTAGCTTAAATCCTAATCAAAATCAGTGTTATAAAAATAAAGAAAACATTTCTTATATTGTATTTGACAACATATTAATACAATTACTAAATAATATGTGTTATAAAGTTATTTATATAGTTTTATAGTAAAATAAAGGTGTGGTACATAAGAGTTGGGTAAACATTAATATAGTGCTATTATCACTTTACCACAACATAGCTATTTACTTTTATTATCAGTATGTAGACAGTTTAACTGCCTATTATTTATAGTTCATAACTTCGTATTATTCAGTTTTTATTACCCATTTATGCAAATATTGCTTAATGAATGTGTGACTGTATAAATAGAATTAATTATCTTTTTTAGGTACTTAATTCAATGTTGGAACACTGTCCCCACTATAGAGGTGCCAACAATTGCGACAGTTTTCTAAACTAATGTAACTGTTAACACAATTAATATTCTAAACCTGTTTTTATTTAGTTCAGTACATAAAATACATATATTGAATGTGGTGTTCATGAAATTCTTAGGCCACATATTTATTTCATTTTAGTTCACTTACTTACATAATTAGATATTGATACACTATTTCATAATATTGACATAGATGATTGCAATAACTTTAAAATATTTCTGTTTTTATTATTCAGCCTGAATAATTATAATTATGCATTAAATGTCCAAAATAATACTACTACTACTACTATGTTGTTCAATACAGTACATATTAGTATATATAATATTGCTCAGTCTCAGAACTCATGTAAACAGATGTATTGTGAGTGTGCTCTATTTTAAGTTACACATATATATGATACTTTATAGAAAGATAATACAAGATGTAAAAGTTACTGTGTAAGGGAAAATTACAGAAGATAATAATCCAACAAATTGTCTTACCTGGAATTGATAAAAGAATGAGTGAAAGTCAAGCACTAAATAATAATAGTTTAACAGTCCAAACCGGCCGAATATACTGAGTATTATCGTCAGAGTTAGCCAGTACCGCGTAAAAAATGGTACGCTGTTATACCAGTCTCTGAATTCAGACATTTTACAATGTAAACAAACACCTGGGTCACTAAGATTACAGCTCACTAGAAGTCTTTATACAAATCTCTAAACTCAAAACACCAGAGCAATACGACCGTAAATAGATGCTGATGATGAAATTATTAACAAAATAATGTAGGTACACGTGTACTAAAAGAATTAGTCGAGAATATTCAACCAAGAGGATGATTGTGTTGTTTCTGACAGTTTGTTTCAGTGTTACAACTTGCAAAGTTATTTGACATTCTAATAAAACCTATGTTATTACATTTTTGTGTCTCTTGGTTTTAATGAAAACAAAATACTACGTTTATTTTATGTTAATTCCATTAATCGATTATCAAAAGCGAAGAATAGTATGTCTGTTATAATAATTTATAGTTGCTATCGTTTTTTGCCTTGTTATTGCTATGACACTGTTGACAGGTGTAACATGTGACAGACGAAACTGTCAATTGATTGATCAATTCGTTTTGTTTTGATTTTGAGTTAACCCGTCGGTAAAATTTAATAATTAAAATAAAATGAGGATTATATTAAAAAGATTAATGGCAGCGACAGGCCTTCCTACTCGTAGATATGCTGTACGTTTATGTTCTAACGATACGCAGTCTAAAAAAAAGGAACCGGAGAAATTGGAAGACATTAAAAAATGTAAGGTTATATTTCCAATTTTATAAATCTAGAACGTAAAAATGTATAAGTCTGTTAGGCTGACTGAAACTATAGATCATTCCAGAACATGTGACTAAAGAATGCAATCTTTGTTTTTGTATGAATCGACATTAACGTATTAATATCAATAAAGTATCATAATTTATAGTTTTTATTAATAGTTTTTTCCTTTGTTTGTAAGTATATTGTACTGCAAAAAATGGAGTCTACATGCAACTTTATAAACAATGTTGTGGTTTGATTATTGCTGTATTAAATGACTTACCTTAGTTTTTAGTTTCATTTAACACCCAATAATTTCTACTTACAGGTAATATTCTAGTAGAAAAATTTGGAGCAATCACTACTCTGAACTTAGATCGCGCGAAGACTCGCAACAGCCTTAATGAAGCAACACTCAGAGAAATGGAAGTAGCCATAAACACATTTGACAAAGATCCGGAGTCAAAAGTATTAGTGTTGAATGGAGAAGGTGGGAGTTTTTGCTCCGGCTTTGATATGGATGAAATTGAAACTAAGGGTTACAATACCTTAAAAGATGCTGCTGTAAGTCCTATCACATATCTTTACCTCTATCTTTTTAAAATTAAACAGTAAGAAACATAAACTTAAAATTTATCATAATAGACCGGGTGTAGGACTAAGTCTAGTGTGCCAAAAATGGGGACTGCATATCGTAAATTGTTTTAAGGTTAGAAAAACTTGCTTTTTCAGTTGGTTAGCTACAAATACCTGTAATCTTAAGAAAAAAATAATACTTTCTCAAAAACAATCATTATAATTGCTTTATATTCAATTGTTATTTTTTTAGATAGCCCCTTGGATGGTGGCAAAAGAATTGGACTGACAATCTTATGGGCTATATCCAAAATCTTAATCTGCAAGCTTTTCTGAACTTAATACAATTAACAAGTCGCTGTCCTCATATTCTGCATACTTAAAAGTACCTTTGGCACCTGTACTATAACATAAAAAAAGAGAATTATGACCGAAACAATGTTGTTCGAATGTTATGCACTGTCATCCGTAACCAGTGGCAAATTATGTTTAAAATTAGCACTGTGTACAAAATAATTCTGGCACTAAGAGATAAATGTTGATGAAAATCTATATTCGGTTGGTCGTGTGTTATAATAATGTTATTCAGAGCATGGTGGACTATTGCGCGGGTTGGATGTGTTAGGATTTTCAGGTTATTGCCCATTACTCTCACTGTGTTTACACTACGGTTGTTCACGACAAACTAAACGACAGATTATCTGATAGGTGCTTTCCGGTTATTTGCACGCGCATATTACGCATCGCAAACCTTATATTGCATTATTTAGAAGTTTTATATCTTTGTGGGTAGCCATTAATTATCAATCAAGCTTATGATATCATTATGATAAGTAATGTCCAACCAAAACTAGTTTTTAACTGACTTAATAAAATGAGGTTCTCGATTCTACTGTATTATTATTAATAGTAACAATATGGAAAATATTTGTTTCTGAAATAAATCTTTATTTTTATGTACAGGCGCGTCTCCTTAGAAGGCCACTGTGCGACAAGATAACGATCGCAGCTGTGTCGGGTTACGCGGTGGCGGAAGGCTTCGAGCTGGCTCTGTCGTGCGACCTGCGCATCATAGAGGATACGGCTATCATGGGGTGCCTCGGAAGGAGGTTTGGTATGTTTTTCGTGTATTTCTTCTTCTTATTACTACGACGGCCAATCGTACTACCACGGCCAATCTTACTATGACAGCTAATATTGCTACGAAGGCCAATCTTACTACGACGGCCGATATTACTACGAGGCCAATATTTTTACGAAGGCCAATCTTTCTACGACCGCGACGGCCAATATCACTACGATAATCAATCTTACTACAAGGACCAATATTGCTACGAGGACCAATATTGCTACGAGGACAATATTACTACGAGAGCCAATATTACTACGACCGGTTGACGGTAGTAAGTTTGCTTCCTATTACATTAGGGCCTATACCATAACTGGCGAAATGTGGGTGAACATACACAAAATAGGTACACCTCTGCCTACTCCTTCAGGGAATACAGGCGTAAAAATATTCTATGCGTTTATGTTATGAAACCATTGTTCTTCAGGGGTACCACAGTCTCTGTTCGGCGCCCGGCGGCTGACGTCCCTGATAGGGCTGTCCCGCGCGCTAGACTTGCTCATCACCGGCCGACTGATCACCGGTGTCGAAGCTTATCAGTTCGGCCTCGCGTGTAAATCCACGTCTACGGGCACTGGTGAGTCATTAAACATGTTTTCTAAATTAAAATAGGTTTTCCTCATGGTCCTGGTACCAACAGTCATATGTAAATAGATAGAATATACTTTATTGCACACTAGGAAACCAGTAATACAGAAAAACCGTAAAACTAAAACAACAGTGCAAGTGGTGGTCCTATTGCTAACAGTAACAGCATATGTATTTAGGTATATAATTATGGTAATTTTTATAACCGACAGATTTTTCTTAAGTCAGTCGTAATCACATTTTTTGCGAATAAATTTTTGTGCCCGGTGAATAGCGATAGGCCCACACTCACTACATGGGACCTATAACGTTCTCCTGACCGAATGTCGGTCACGGCGGCCTGTTTTATCTGAGACTAGCCAACTACGCAGGAGATATTATAGTGCACAAGTTTGCGCGCAAACACAGGTGCACTTTCCCTATTCTCTTACTCTCATAGTGCGATGGAATAGTAGACCGACTACCGGAGAGAGATTAGGCGTAAGACCTACGGGTTAACGTGCCTTCCGAAGCACGGAGGGGCTTGACATGTAAAAGCGGTCACCCATCACAAGACTGACCGCGGCGAGCACGGCTTAACCTCGCTGATCGACTGATCTGCGCGGTAGCCCCGTTGCTGCGAGCCCCTCATTGGACTTATGTAATATAAATTACTGTCAAAATGTGGTGGTAGCCGTCTGTAGGGTAATACAGCCATTATGTAATATTTTTTAACTTACTAATTTACTTGCTTCCAGCTCTTGGTGAATCAATAAAGCTGGCAAAGTCTTTAGTGAAGTTCCCTGAGAACGCGATGATCATGGACAAGCTGGCGGCAGTGAACTCCCAGCTGAACCCCAACAGCGACGACAGCATGCGCGACGAGGCCGTCATGACCAGCCTACTGGGCAACGCCATCGTGGATATGAAGGAAGGCGTCAAGAAGTTCCAGTCAGGTTAGTTGGTGGGTTATGTGCTATGAATCTTAGGTTAAAACTAATAGGGTGCATTTTTGTTTAATTCAGTGAAATGTATCGATATGAGTTTAAAAATAAAAATGTGTGTACAACATCCATATTTCACCAGTTATGTAATAGGGGACGAGCTTATTGCCATCAACCAGTCATTAAAACACTTGGATCTACAATTGGGTAGTTGATCCCACCAATCAATTAACATATTTTTTATGATCAGTAAAGCCTCCTTATTTTTCCTCCATAGATTTTGAATGGTAATAAGAATCTGTGTCGTCACTAGTTCGCAAACTCAATTGACTAACTAGAATAAAGCAAATATTTTTTTACATTTAATAAAAAATGTTTTATTTAATTTTAGCCCTAAAATCCTTTTTAGGGCTTCTGTTTATTCTAGTTAGTCAATTGAGCTTGCGAACTAGTGACGTTACAGATTCTTATTGGTTTTTTTTTGAGAATTAGTTGCGTAAGAAAACTATCTAGTGGTCAATGGTGTTAACTACCATTATCAACACTAATATTTTTTTTGTCCAGGCATAGGCAAGCACGGGAAGTTCTACAAGCTAACAGAGGTTCCTCTGAAGGACTGGGAGATTGAGGAGACAGTGCACGAGGTGACCGTCAAAGTAACCGAGACGAAAGATGATAAGAAGTCGTAAGAGTTGAAGGCATAGAGTTGTTGCGTTGTAGCGTAGTGCGGGTGACACCAGCCAGTATAAGGTGGCTAGGGAAGTGGTGTTATCGATAAAAATATCGATAGACTTCATAAAGAAAAAATAGCCATTAACACATTGCTTTTTAATAATAAGTATTTTTGTAAGTCCCTAATAGTAAGGAAACTTGTATCATTTTCCTTTTGATTAAATAATACAATTAATTATTAATATTTTATTCACAGATTTTTTTATAATATAATCTTTTTTTTACTGTCGGCATGAGTCAATAGCTGCATGCAAAAGGTCATGCTGTAATGTAAAGAATGGTCAGTAAACAATGATGGTAGAGTTCAACCGTCCAGGGTGCGCCGGCCGCACTTAGGTGTCGTCGCTCGTGGAGATTCTCTAATTGCAATTATACTAAGCACAACATATACTAGGAAAACTAAAATATATTTAAAGAATACATAATAATATAATTTTTAAAGTTAGTACCTTCAATCATCATCAGCCCGTTGCAGACCACTGCTGTATTACAATATTATTACAGTAATATCATACTTAGTAATGAAGTGGAATTAATAAAAAAGTTAATAACAAATATATATTTTTAACACAAGCTTTTATATCAAAAGTACCATAATATTATATTGTCACCAAACCTATTTAAATTTCCATCGGATGCCAAAAGTGGTTCTAATTTAGATTGCAAGATTTGACCTAAACAAAGTCACATACATACAAAGAATTCATGTTAAATAAAAGCTTGTAAAAATGGCTAATAAGCGTAAAGTGTGAATATCGATTATCTATAAAACTAATCGATGACGTCACATAACATGCCTAATATTTAACATCGTCTTTATACCCTATATATGTATGTCGTAATCTATCACCGCACTATAATTATTGTATTTACTAGTGTTATCATTAATTTCGTATTTTACGCCCGTAATATTCAAGTGTTTCATTGTGGCGTTCTAGGGGGAGGGGGGGTATAGGGTACCTTTGTTTAACAGTGGACGTCTTCCGGCTGATGATGATGAATATTCAGGTTGGACGAGTAATTATTTACGTTCTGTTCGATCAGAGAAATATTCATTAATGTTATGGAACGGTTTGTCTAATGTCATAAGCACCATCCTACAACGCAACAACCTATAGGTGTTAAGAGTGTATTTATTAGTTTTCCCTTGTTGCTTTAAGTTTAAATATATGCTAGTCATGCTATGGTGTTTTTGATTTACCTACTCCCTTATTTATCCAACTATGTAGTATTAAGCGGTAGTTTGTCTGGCTGCCTCGTTGGTCTAGCGGTCGCTAAGCATAGAGGGTTTTTCCATTTGGTAGTTCTCAGTAGCTGCACGGTGTCTGGATTTGTGCCCGGTTGATGAGAAAGGGCTCGCCCCTATTACATTGGGCCTATAACATCATCATCGTCAGCTTTTAAATGACCCACTGCTGGGCATAAGCCTCCTCCTCTAAACGCCACTGATTCCTGTTTATAACATAACCCGAAAAAAAATGGGTATACTATATGAGCACCCCTTCCTACCCCTTCGGGGAATTCAGGCGTGATGTTATGCAGGGGTAGACGAAGCCTATCGTGACCGGGTGCGGAAAAACATAATTGCCGCCACTGATGTTATGTATGTTTGTTTGTAAGAGGTAAAATTTGAAACTATCAATGTTTGCCAAAATTATTTTACCAATTTTTTTAATGGATATTCAGGGTAGATATAAGCTACATGCTACATACTTTTATCACGGAAAAGTCATGAAATTTATATTCGCTTACTTTAACTAAAAGGTATATTATATATAATCAGTTATATAGTGAAAATGACTAAACGGATTTGGATTAAGCTATTTACTCATTTTTGGATCTAATTCAGAACCCCTCGCAGCCGAAGTCGAAGATGCTAGTTTACAATAAAACAAAGCGCTAGAAATAATAAAAGTCATTTTAATAAAAGTCCTTAACCTAGGCTGAAACATGACCCTTCTCTGCGGCGTACTTGTAGTGCAGGTCGGTGCAGTCCTCGTTGGAGATGTTGACCCAGCCCTTCTCGCTGATGTGGTACACGCGCACGATGCCTCCGGAGTACGCGTCGCGGTGGGTCGCGTGGTAGATGGCACGCCGGCCCAGCTCTGAACATCAATGGTTTTTCAGAATATTAATAGTGTCGTCTCAATTTCAGTCACAGCAGCCTATCAGTTAAGACTAGCCAACCAAACAGGAAATATAATAGATATATAGCACAGGAATTCATAGGCACTAACAGGTGCATTCTAATCTTTTAGGGTCAGCGCAGACCGAGAAGAATAATCCTCGCGCGGTCTTAGGCATACTCGCGTATTCGATAAAACATAATAAAATAATAATACATAAAATTTTATGTCATGTTCAAGCATGATGCACTTTTATTTTCGAGTGTCTGAAAATAACCTTTCTTTTGCGCTTCTCCTGGTTTCTGCTGACCCTTATTCTTATAGTTGGATGAGAAAGTAGACCGCCACGGTTGAAGGGTTCAGGCACGACTCCGACGGACTAACGTGCCTTTCGTAGCTAAAGAACATGTGCTAACGGTCACCCATCGCAAGATTGACTGCGGCGAGTAATGTGACCTCGAAGACTAATGAGTGGTGTGTACCTTGTGCTTCTCTATCGCTGAGGTCCCAGTTGTACCCGCTGTCGAGCACACCGAACGCGTACACGGAGCCCGAGCCGACGGAGAACACCTTGCCGGGCGTGCGCGTGCCCTCAGAGTCCACGTAGTATAGCTGAGCACCCTGCAATATAGATACTAGTGTTATAGAACTTTGCTTAACAATGTTAATATTGAACTAATAATTATATCAGTCTGGTATAGATCCAATTGGTGATGAAAGTGTTACAAGGTTATTTTTACTGTACACTGCAGGGCAAGTTAATTAGTTAATTATTATAGACTTTATAACCTGCTATAAATCTTTAAGGGGGCGGTCTTTGTTCAACAGTGGACATCTTCTAGCTGATGATGATGATATATCTTTATAGATAACTTTACTAAGTTAGTTGGAAAAGCTGCCTTATGATGAGCTCTTAAAGCAGGATTTTCCGTTACAGAAGCGAGATGCCACTAATTCCATAGTGCAGCATCTCAGTTCCATAACAAAAGAGACTTTAAGAGCTCATAGTAAGGCAGCTTTTCCAATAAAACTCTTTTGACAGCTTTTAACAAGAAGATATTTAGTGAAACAAACTCACCCTCTTATCAACTCCAGCCAGCATCATGCCCATGCTGAGCCCCATGCCTTTGTAGTTGTACACCATGTTGGCCATCAGCTTGCTGGCGGCGGCCACGGAGATGCGCTCCCTGTTGCGTAGCTCATACAGACGGCACTGTTTGGCCAGCACTCTGTCCCAGTACACACAGTCTGCGGCACCACCAGCTAGTGTACCTGTGGAGTTAGACAGGAAATAATGGTATTAATGACATGTAATCTTATGAGTTGTATAAATGCATTGTTGTATGTGGTAAACATAATTAAATTATGTAAAGATATGTTTTGACCTAATATGTAAGGCCCATGAAGAGATAGAAATAAGAGAGAAATTGAAAAAAAAAAAGAAAGTTGAGTAACAACCAGTTAAAACAGAACTCAAAATTATACCAAAGATTTTAAGAAAAAAAAAAAAAAAAATTACTAGACAGGATTAACATACATAATGTACGGGCTGTATGCTCTCGTACATATGATGTTATGTGTGTTTGGTATGTGGCGTCGATAGAGTCCCAAGGTGTGTGTAGGGAAGAGTGAAAATGTAAACACCACCGACGCAATTGAGTGATTTATTAACACTAACCATTATTTATAATCAGGTTATGTACAAAAGTCTTCAAAGAAGTAGGAAGTAGGTCGCAATGTAAGCAATACCTACGGCGTTGCACTAATCTAATCATCTACTGTATAAGTTCGGGCATGACACTGCATCCTTAGTTTGCTTGTGACCTCGGCTGGCCAGCAACTCGGTTGAAACATTAAGCCAAAATTCTAAACTTGTATTCCCGATAATTCCCATGATATGTCCTAATGTGATGGTTATATAATATTACATTGTATTTTATAACTTACCAAGCAAATAGTCATTGATTTCAACAATCTTCTTCATGGACTGTGACCCAATGAACTGGCCTCCTGTGGCTCTGGAGTCTACTGCTAGTAGCACTCCACCCTGTGTCATATAATTCATAGTCAAAAACCTACCCATATAAAATGTGAATTTGTCAATGTTTATGAATCAACAAATGACTTAGAAATTATTTATTTTAGCTGTAATGGACCTGCTATGGGTTTGACCATCAGTGTGCTTTCACACTAATTTATGATTTAAAGAATGTATGTTTCCATAGTTATGAAGTCAAAACTAATTTTATTTATTGAGTTGTTAGGCTTATGATGAAGCACAATATTGTACTGACCATATAAAGAAGACCATCTCTACATACCCCTCTGATTACTCAAGGCGTGATAGTCTGTGTGTCCTGCAATTTTAACAGTAACTTACCTTGTATCGGAAGCCAAGAGTGGTGGTACCGTGGTCGAACTGCATTTTGATCTCCTTACCAGTCTCATCTTTCTGGTTAAACTGGGCGAGGGTTTCTACAGGCTGCAAATACATTAACGACTCTATTATTCACGAGTTTTGTATAGATTTTACCGTATTTACGACACTATAACCTTTTTACTTACGTTAGCGAACGGTGGCGTTGCGAGTTGAGCGTTGTTTAAGAAGTTTTGGCTATATCCGACAACGTCATTTTGGAAAGATGCAAGCGCATCGACGGGCTTCAGGTTAATTTTCTCATCTAAACGGCAAAAATCGAGTAAAGCCATTTTTGTTTTGTGATTTCAAATAAACTTTTCTGTGTTGGTTGAATGACAAGCGATTTCTTCAAAAACGCCGATTTGTCAGGTTTGACGTTTTATGTTTCGGTGTTGCTAAGCTTAGAATAAAATGTTGCTATTGTGTGTGTAATGTTGCTACTGTATGTAGTGTTTAAATTCAAAAATAAAAGTTATTATTATATTATTAATAGAATTGTCTTACTTAGTTTGTTTCTTTTAGTGTTTTTTTACAGTAATTTAGAAATTTATTCTCAAATGAAGAAATTTTTAAGTTGCAGCGCCATCTAGAGTAATAAATAGGTAAATGCAAAAACAAATAGTAAATGCTACACGACAATAGATGTCACTACTCAACTATTCAAGCAACACGATTCGTTACCGCTATCTAGTATGCAGTAGTTGAATTTAAAAATATATAACTCATTGTTATTTTTCGTAACAGTATTATTCCAAGTAGGTTCACAAAATGTAACATTTTTTGCTTCAATAAACTTAATTGTATAAGCTCCGAATATAGTCGTCGGTCGTCAAAACCGAGGAACACAAATTATAAATCAGATCTATCGCAACACTAATTCGCTAATGGATAGTTCGGCCGCCAAAAATGATCAGTTATAAATTCAAAGAATCGTTCTGAGGTCCGAATTATAAAATTCACCGAATACAAACTGTGCCTAATAAATAGTAAGGAACTTAGCCAACCTATTATTACGCTATGAGTCAGAGCATCGATACGATCTTATTGTCGATATTATTCGAAGCTCCTCAGTTTAAAGTCTGTCATTAGGTATATCTAAGATGTGGTAGATAGCGTTTGTATAATTTATATATTAGTTATGTTATATGGTCATTTTGGAAAGCTCGCTATCTGGATATTATTGTTGTTCGCCCGGAATGTGCATCGATATTAATAATTACAGCTCTTAGTATGAAATTAATTATAATTTACTGTCGGTGTGTGTTTGACACCAGCTCAGTTGGCAGCTGTTCATGACTCACGGGTGTTTAATTGTTTATCTAATTAGCATGCATCCCGAGCTACCTAGAGGTAGGTATTATAGGTACCTAACACACTAATATTATAAAGGCGAAGGTTTGTTAGTTCTTCACGTTCAATCGGCAGGACCGATTTTGATGAAATTTGGCATGGGGGTAGCTGATACCCTGGATAAACAAATACCGTAAGGTATACGGTGTACCTGCGTACTTAGTTATCTACGAACAAAATATTCTTATAGCGACTGTTAATTGCAAGGTTTTTTAAAGGAACCTAGATCAGGAAATCAGGCTTAATCTAAGTTAGAATAGCCTGATTTCCCAATATATCCCCGATAATAATATTCCCGATATCAGCAAGTAATTATGGTGAATGGAGATCGTCATCCTGGTGACTCTCTACTCACACTCAAAGTTATCTTAAGTACCTACTCTTCATAAACCGATGAGCGTGTAATGATGTATGTGATGCGTGTGAATGGGGTGAAAGAAGTACCTATGCCAGGAGTATAGTAAATGGAAATCCGTAGTCTCTTCCTACCCCTCTGAGAAACAGGCCTGACTTTATGTATGTACTTATGTAAAAACAATATCTACATATTTGCATTGAGCAATTGTGCCTGTACTTAAAATATTAAGATGGAAATATCTGAGTTAACAAAGAGTTACATTTAAGATCGGCATGAAAGAGTTCTAACAAAATTTCTCACATCTTCACAAGATTTCAAACATGCATTTAATTTAAATACTAACGCAATTAACAATTCCTCGAATTTCTGGCGCCAGCATCACCCACATCAAGGGATCGCGTCAGACTAAGTCAGGGATCGTGTGGAGTACCGCGAGAGAGTCACGACCGGCCTGACGCACCTAGCTCGCACAAATGATAGCCCCGAAACTCGTAATTGCGAGTTAGAGGCCGACTTACAGACCGAAATGTAGCAAAGTTTGTTGGCGACCCGATTAGCACCTTCTTCGTATTGACATGAGCGAATAGCCACATGGAAATACGTCATACCGTAGTGTAGAGATTGGTCAGTCAACGAGGATGGTAGCGAGGTTGACCGTCCAGGGAGCGCCAGACGTGCTTAGGTGTCATTACTCGTGGAGGGTCTTTACTGGCGCCCCCATTCCCGCAGTGGCTAAGCTATTGGACTGCTGCGCTAAGGGTTGAGGGTTCGATTCCCACACGGGTTAAAAACTATGTGCGAATCACAGTTGTTTGTCGCGTGAAACTGACACAGGAGAAATTGGAATGTGAGACGATTTTTATCAAGTTAAGTTTTTTATGAAATGGAATTCTGTCCGGAATTTTTGGCATTTTATATATTGCAAGCAAAATCGTTTTTAACGATCGCCCATCAATTATTATTTATAATTATTTGTTATGGTGAAATCCAGTTCACACGTTACACATCGGTGTGACAGGCGGCTAATTTAGTACTTAATAAGGCATTCCCAAGGTGCATGGTTGCAATTCGTCAGTGTTTGAGAGCGGGGTGCGGGGTGCGGGGTGCGGGGGTGCGGGGGTGCTCGGACGTCTCACGTCGGTCGCTTCCCATAGGAAACGATCTCCGATGCACTTTGTCACGCGACACGCAAAGGTTTTCGGTAGTCTGCGTGGTGACTACGATTTGGGGAATTTAGGAATCTTTGTAAATGGCGATTGGCAAGTTGTCGTTCGATTCAATTTAATTCAACAAGATCGAATAACTCGTAACCCTTAGGAATTGCATTAATGAACACAAATGCATTCTCCGAGGCAAGCATTGCGAGCCTATTGCCATCAACCAGGCATAAATCCAGACTCCGTACAAGATTAGATCCATAGATTTATCAAATGAAAAATTTTCATGAACCGGAATTCGAACCCAGGATGTCAGTTTTTTCTTTTTTTAATCGTCGCTCCACACTAGGAATATCTCCTGTGTCGTAGGTGCGCTTCACAAACATATAATATCACGCAAACTCGGGACAACCATCTGCGGTTAGCACAAATTTTTGCTCCGTGCCGAACCCGCAACCCTAAGCGCAGCAGTCCAATTGCTTAACCACTGCGCCAATCACGCCGTCATGCTTAGTGACCACAATACCAAAGAATATAAACAACACCCTGATTAATCAACTATCCCGCCACACTCAACACTCATGGTGTCACCAGTATACTGCTGGGCCATGGGAGTCCACCCCGGGGCTGTACTGTTACGAATTTCGTTGGTATTTTAATAACATCAGCAAGTGACAGTAAGATTGTTCCGATTGATGTAAAATGATATCGTTTTGATAGGAATGTGGCTACAATGTCCTTCAGATGACCCAGTTAAGAATAGTTGTGGGAAAAAACTGAAGGTCTTTTTAGGTTTATAGAAAGGTCACGCATCTATCGCTTCTATTGTTTAAGACTGGTTGTGTCTTTCATAGCAGGGGTTCCCAAACTTTTAGAATAAGCGAACAGCCACCAAATACGTTCTATTTTATGTGAAATGATTACAAATCAAATACACTACTTTTCGTATAGGTATGTTGGACAGTTGTAAACACAATCAGTAGTATGTATACTTATCTACATAACACTAGCTGACCCCGCGGTGTTACCGGTGTAAAGTAGCCTATACATGTGTAAATCCAGGGTGTCAGCTACCTCCATATGAAATTTTATTAAAGTTTTTACGTGAAAGGGTAACAACCAACCATCCATTCGCACAAACTTTCCCGTTTATAATATTGGTAGTGATTCTATTTATTGAGTGTTAATATAAATTAACAAAGCATATTTGAAAAATTATGGACACGAGCAACTAAGCTACCGTCAAAGAGGCGTTTTGGTAAGAGTGTGAGCTGCGCCGCGGTTAGGCGATGATCGCGGGTACGAATCCTGCTCGTGTCCGTGATTTTTAAAATGCCTTTACCAATTTGAATTTGAACTTATCATGGGCCGCATGCTAAAATGACATAATAGTCATATATAGGTACATGTATATAAGTAAATAGGTGGTTTTAGATCATCAAAGATTCTCCATGCAGCTTTGGCGAGGAAATGGACCTCATTTCCTTTTGATTTCAAGTTCTTATTAAGATATCAACGTAGTATCTTCTTGTGTACCTAGTTATTAATCATTAGGCTTGCTGGGTAATAACAGTAGTACCTCAAGTACCTACTTCCGTATTAGCTCTTTTACTCATTGTTCTCATCGACCTGATTCGCGCAGTGGCTAAGCGGTTAGACTGCTGCGCTAGGGGTTGCGGGTTCGATGATCTGCAGATGTTTGTCCCGAGTCTGGGTGTTTGTGTATGTGATATTTCATGTTTGTGAACGCATGGCGGGGAAACTGGCAGTGAGGAGCGATGTTATTGAAAAGAAAATGTTGAGTTTAAGACAATGTAAATAATTCGTTGTGTCGTGAAGATGCGATGGAAACATGCGATTACCAAATTAAAAATCCCTACAAACCTTCACCCGGAAATCGAACCCAGGTCCTCAGCAGTGCCGCGACGACCAGACAATCGAGGCAGTATAGGTAAACGTTTTATAAAACCATTCCTTCCGTTCACAAACATGTATGTTCTCTGACTTAAATAACACCTTCGTACACCATGTTTTTATGCGAATAAATGTATTCTATTCTATAAAACAAACGCAACAGATCCGGTTCCTACTAATTGAATGAAGAGTGAAGAGTGAATGACTGAATCCGTTCCTGAACGTTTTATTGAGGTCAGAAGCCTGCTGTTGGCTTCAGTAATCAGAACTTTACTGACTGTTGTTCAAGATTTGATGGCAATTAGTTTATTGTGTGCAGTGTTGGCCGAAAACAGTGGGTCAAGTAAAACAAATGATAGAATTTTTTTAAAGAATGTTTATTCAAATTTAAATTCATTGATAATGACTGCTGAGCACGAGGTCCTTGGTTCGAATCCCGGGACGGGCAAAGTGTTACTGGGTTTTTCCATTAGGTAATGCTTAGTAACAGCACGGAGTCTGGATTTGTGGCCGGTTGATGGCAATAGGCTCGCACCCTATTACATTGAAACCGAAAAACATAACTGGCGAAATGTGGGTGTACTATATGCGCACCTCTGCCTACCCCTTCGGGGAATACAAGCGTGATGTTATGTTATGTTAATGTTTAAATTCATTCATTTGTGTAACATAGGTGTTATGTATGTTTGTGTATTTGAACTGTAAAACTAGTATAACAAGAACAACATATTAATATACTACCTAACAAAATTATAAAAATGTTAATGTTGAACAATTGATTAAACTATACCTGTCACTGTCATTTGCATGACAAAGACTTAACAAGTAGTTATTTTAAAAGTTAAAACACATTTTAGCATCGTTTCTAAGTAAAAGATTCAATGTTTTCTTGATGATTTGATCCTTTTTGAGACGGGGTGAAAATTTTTGGCCACATGCGCAGGCGCACATTACGAGTCATATAATGCGGCGGCGGCTGTGTGTTTTGCGCCTCGTTAGCTCCCGATAACCTTTTTAGTATAATGCCATAATACTGGCAGTTCGCTAGAATCACTTATTTTTATTAAACTAGCTCGTTTGTTGTTTTAGGGGTGGGTAGAGTTCTAGGTACCGATGATATCTATGAGTCATGGGTCGATAATCGGTTTCTGTAAAAGATTATAATTATTAAGTCACAAAACAAAGCATCACGCTTGTAGTCCTCGAAAGTGGTAGGTAGAATTGTATATTATAGGTTACCTACATCCACATTTAACCCAAACCCATTGTAATTGGGAGCAAGTCTATTTTCATTAACCGGGAACAAATTTAGATAGTGCTACAAAACCTAACTGTGACTAGTGATTCTTAATTGCGACTGCTGTCATCATATCCCGGCAAGTGTAACTGGGTTTTACTATTAGGTAATTCTCAGTAGCAGCACGGAGTCTGGATGTTTACGCGCTTGATGGCAACATGCTCGCTCCTTTTACACTGGGACCTATAACATAACTGGTAAAATTATGGTGTACCTATTATAACCTCTGCTTACCCCTACGGGAATAACCGGCGTGATGTTATGTATATGATTTCAGAAATCGATAATCAAGACACAATCCCTACAGCCTCTTAAACAAAATGATTGGCGATTAATTGAAATACATAATTATACATTCTAAGTAAGTAACATGGTACTTAATGATATGTCCAGCAACTTCATAACTTTTTAAAACTCCTACGTAATGCACTCTCATTACATTTTTCTTCACTGAATGAGTTATCGGACAAAGGTAGTAATTACATACAGCCTATAAATATGTATGCAGATATGTAAGTCGTTATAGAACTTAGATAAATCTTCGTTGATCTACCATCTTGCACCAAAAAGTCGTCATTATATAAAATTCGAACATTAGAGGAGATGAGCTATATAGTTTTGGGATTAGAGCAAGTGAGAAGGGATATAATGATGTTACCCAATGTGAAATACGGTGTAATGTTGCACGCTCCTTATTAATATTCGAAAATAAAGAATGTTGCCATTTGCCCTCCGGGGTGGGGAGTATATTTTTATATTAGAGCTGACTATTGGGTAGTATCGATACTTTGACATGAATGGTCTCATGTTAATGTGAGTATATTGAATCTTTTTAAATGCAATCTTCTATTTATTGGTAAGAAGAAATGCTATGGAAAGGTTTTAGATTAAATTCCCAAGGCGTAACAAATATTCGGAAGTTGCAGCGTCGGAGGTGGACCGAAGATATCGTCAGAGTCTACAGTAGACGTCTTCCGGCTGATGATGATGAAGAACAAATATTAATTTCCTGTGAAATTTACACACGTCAATATTTCTTTAGCAGGCGATTCCCAGCTAAGATGACTTTTCGATATTTATGTTACGACTTAGATAAAGATGAAACGACATTTCACACGCGACGTCACAGTCTTATGCTAGTTATTCTCGAAATAAATACGTCTGAACAAGAACCAAATAATTGATGTCAACGTCACAAATGAATTATACGTAGCATCTAGATGCATTACTATAAATGACAACATTTACAGCCCACAATAAGGAAAACATTAAATTCATGGTATCAGAGATTATAGAAAATCGACAATAAATCGTTGTCACAACACTAGCGGGAGCAGGCTCGATGGTGAGCGATAGTAGTGGTCGAGCCCCGGGCTGCGTGCGCGCCACCCTTTCATTTTCTAATTATATAACTGGCAACACCGGCCCGTGCGCGACCGGCCATCGTAACTTCTTCAGTTTTGAATTTAGAATTATTATTGCGCATTATGCTCTCGCCCGCCGCGATGGACGGACGTGCGTGTCTTTAAGTCGTTATTGTTATTTGTGGGATATGTCCCATAATTTTATGCTTGTGTTTTATATATGATTGGGTTTATCGTATAAGTACTATGATTAGGGAAGTTTTACACAAGATTTATAACATATAGTTTGCTAATGATAATGCACCAATGGGGATGCTACGTTTAATTTGCATTATAAGTCATGAGGTTCGCTAGAGTAATATGTATTTCAATTAAGTAGACACTTATAATACATGCCTCTTAGCGTTAATATTAAATAACTGTTTGAATTCTAACAGTAATCATTATGATTAATGCATTTAAAACTCGATTAGGAATCTATTATCCTAGCATAATTATTATTTAGGTAAGTCTATAATCCCAATGATTCGACAACCTTGATTTCTACAACTAATTCGAATATTACAGTAAAAAGAAATTGCATTGAGAAATGTATGTAAATTACCAAAACATAACATAACATCATGTCTGTATTCCCCGAAGGGGTAGGCAGAGATGCGCATATGGTACACCCACATTTCGCCAGTTATGTTTTTGGGTCCCAATGTAATCAACCGGGCACAAATCCAGACTCCGCGCTGCTGAGAATTACCTAATGGAAAAACCCAGTAATACTTTGCCCGACCCGGGATTCGAATCCAGGACCTCATGCTCAGCAGTCGCGTTTAGCAACCACTAGACCAACGAGGCAGTCATCAGAGTCATATCAGTCTAACAATTGATTAAATTATACCTGTCTCTGTCGTTTGCCTGTCAAAAAATAAAGATGTCAATAGACTATATATAATAATAATAACGGCCTATAACTGTCCCACTGCAGGGCAAACGCCTCTTCTCGTATAGATAAGGATTGAGCAATGATCACCACGCTAGCTAGCTGCGGGCTGGCGATTTCAGATAATTAAATCCAGGACTATAGGTTATCTTTAAACAAATTTTGGCATCGTTTATAAGTAAGGCGGTATAAGAACATATCTAAAGAGATAACGCAAGTTTAACTAACGTATTAAAAGAGCTAGAATGACTATTTCTCGGATTGACGGATGCATATTATAAATTGCTCGCATCTCGACTCAACCTAGGGTATATTCAACAATATAGCCGCTGGCGGGCGGGTGCGCGCGTCAAGTGCGCGCGCATTTCACACAGTTTGACACTGACAGTTTGTGAAGCGCGGAAAGGCGGGAAAATATTTTTTTGTTGTTCGATATTGAATGAATATTATTATGTAGATAGGTAGTTACTGTTTTATAACACCTGCTGTTATATATGTGAGCGTTATGATGTCAATATCACTGTAGGAAGTAAAAGATACATATTGTCATCACACTATCACATAGGTAATATTATAAAGGCGAAAGTTTGTGTGTTTGTATGTTTGATACCTCTTCACGCTCAAACGGCTAGACCGATTTTCATGAAATTTGATATGGAAGTAGCCGACACCCTGGATAAACACAGGTTGCTTTTTATTCCGACGAAATGAAGCGGGTAAAACCGCGGAACGCAAATACCAGGCTACTATCGAAATTTTCACTTACTAGGAAGCTATTTCTGGGTCCTGTGTCCAGCTGGGTCCTACCCAGATTAACAAACTTAATTAATGTCAAAGCCAGCGTAATAACCAATCGAAGTTAAATATATTAACCGTTACCATGGCAACGCAATACGAGTGCATTTGACGCCACATCGCTACGATTCATTCCTTCAGTGTTAGGTAAAAAATCAACTAATCGTTGCAATAGGTATTCCTACTATGTATATCTATGTCTAGTGGTTTAAATGTGGTTTAGATAAGGCATAAAATAATAATATATAATAATAACAGCCTATAACTGTCCCACTGCAGGGCAAAGGCCTCTTCTCGTATAGAGAAGGATTGAGTATTAATCGCCACGCTAGCTCACTGCGGGCCATTTCAGATAATTTAATCCAGGTTTCCTCACGATGTTTTCCGTCACCGTTAGTCAGTGATGTCTTAGAATAACTAAGAAAGCATTTATAACATTGAAAAAGTTACATTGATACTTGTCCAGGTTCGAACCTGCAACCTTATGCATACAAATCCGGTATGTTAACCACTACGACATTCTAATAATTATAGCTATAGTTATTGTAATATCATTTAGCCAAGCAGCTGAAATTTTAAGCAACAACTTTATAATAGGCAGTTAGATGCAAAGTGTGATCTAGGCATGAAATAACCGGGTATCCTGACAGAACGTCTGAGCCAACAGACGTTACTGAGCGGTTTGACATTTATACCCATATAAAGCTAGATGGTAGTCAGTGGACACTAATGAAAATTAATTCTCATAATACTAGCACTACATTGTTTATGCATTGGTCATGTTAAGAGATACCATTAAGGACAACTTCTTATATAGTAAAAGGTCTTAAATATTCTCAGAACATCATTTGTCCCCACTATAATTTTAAATCCGTGGTCTCTGCATACCGCTCAGGGAAACAGGCGTGGCTTTATTTTATGTATAATTTGAAACTATTTTTTTATTTAAAAAAAAAACGTCGCCTCACACTAGGAATTTCTCCTGAATCGTGGGTGCGTTTCACAAACATGAAATATCACAAACACAAACACCCAGACTCGGGACAAACATCTGTTCGCACAAAGTTTTGCCCCGTGCGGGAATCGAACCCGCAAGCCTTAGCGCAACAGTCCAATTGCTTAGCCACTGCGCTAATCGGGTCGTCAGATCAACTATAACTTGAATTGGTGTTTATTTATTTCAATAATTATTTGACGTAAGGTTTTTTAACATGTACCGAATCAATAGTATTTAAAGAGACGTTTTAGAATTTGTTCGTTGTCTCCTATAACTTTCATTTCTGGTAATCGAAAGAAACTATAATCTTAAATCCTTAATCAATGACTATAAAAAAGAAGAGTTGGTGTAGCGAACTCTGCTTGCGATATTGGACTAGCTGGTGGCCTGATGTTGGTAATAACGTCAATCTTCGTAACCAATTAAAAATAGGCTAAGGCCATAATATAAACTATTCGATATATATTACATAGTACCGTAATACTGAACGATAATGCGTACATACGAATGTAAAAGATTTAATGTTACACTCTACATAATTATTTCCATTGACTGTACTCATAAATTTAGCAAGACAGATCAAAATGAACAAATCATTTGACCTTTCTCGATGAAAACTCAATCTATAGAGAAATGATTAATTGACTTAAACAACTGTAATTAAACATTTAACTCGACCATTATTACGGATTACATTTTATCACATATGACAAGATGCCCGGAGCACATCACTAAATGGTGGTTAAAAATCGGTCAAAAGCTCCAATCAAGTTCGTAACACGATAACGACTATATCTAAATGTTTTCTGTAATTACTATGAGCAATTAATTGGTGTAATTACTCTACGTATATTTAGCAGATTACTGTTTAGATTTCATTTTCTTTTTTAATTTCTTCATTAATCTGTAATGGGATTGATTGTTTGAATCTATCTATTTCACGTAAACTTGTGTGATGCGGAGACTAAGGATTGAAACAGAACATCGTACCTACATTGTAGTGCTTTTGACTATATTTTTGCAGAAGAATTGTAGAGAAGCTGTCTGGCCAAGACATTAGAACTTTAATTCACTTGAAAGAAATACAAAGTACCTAAGTATCTACTGATATTATATTGAACATGGAGGTAATAATAGGGGAGTCGTAGATCTTTTACTACTAAAGTGTGGCCTGCAATATGCAAGGTGAAGACGTGAGCTACATGAAAGGTGTGTCAAAAACATAACCTCCAATTCCAAATTGACATTAAAAAGCGCGCGAACGCTTCCGCCACAGATAACTTCTGGTGGAGATGTCTATCTGGCGGTGTCACGTGACCGCCGGCGGGTGGCCACGTGACCGTGTTTACACAGTAATGCGCCCTTTATTAACCCGCACTTGAGGGTAGTTGATCAAGATAGGGTGGTAAGCTAATAAGTCCAAACCCTAATAAGGTCGGTTGTATATTAAATTTTGACAATAGTTGGGGGAGTGAGGTATTATCTGCTTTTTGATTGGTAAAGTTAAGTATTGTTTCTCATATTATTTTAGGCAAGTGCTGAGTCTTAATGACGTTTAGTGTCTTGTCAATGGATTGATACACAACCTTTCTTGCTAAGCTTTATAGTTAAACATTGACAATCATCATATACGAGGGAAAAAAATCGTTGTTTATAAGTAACTAAGCGAAGTTTAGATGCTATTAAGTAGGCACACTTTAAGATCATGACCAATGAGGATTTAATTGATAATGGTCAGTGTACCTTTTGCCCGAGTAAAGTCAATAAAGTTCTCTCTCTAGTTTAACATTAGTATTATTATTTACGCCGATATAAACTCATTGAATGACCTCTGAAACAGTTATATTCTCCAATATCAAATTCATATGGAGTGTTTCTCACGTAATCCCGAACGTCAACAGTTCTCCGGTCTACAATATTGAGTGACGCTTGACATTCGGCCGCTGAGTGGGATTAGCGGAGTAGGTAATGGGTGGATACGGGAGTTTGGTTCAGAATAGTTGAATTCTACATTTATAAGGAGATGTTTGTAAAGTAAAGGATATCGTACTCAAAAAAAACAATTTAATCTCACACATTTTTGGCATTTTTTAATTTTCTGATGGCATTTTTTCAGGATTGTTGTCTGGTTTCCCAATGAGATATTGCCAGTTACGGTTGGCATTTTCTAATATGGTGTTGTCAAGTGCAATAGATACGTCGCACTTATAGTAGCATCTTCAAGCCAACATCAATCCCTACTTTTTACATTGTCTTTGCCATTTACGTTGTTCAAGTTTTCTTCTACTGTTGTAAAAGTAATGTTATCATTTTTATGAATAATATAGTTATCGTGAAAGTAGCTATCTTTTCCGTGGACACACTACACATTTACCGCATCCATTCCCACCCATATCGTGGGTATCCAAAAATGAACAAATGACAAAACTGTTGTTGATTTTTGTTCTCAGCGAGGGCTCAGCCGATCGCGTATTCCGTTCACTTCCCAAGACCGGCCTCTCATGGGACCGGAGGACCAATGCTGCTGATATAAGCCTATTAGTACCCTACGCGGCGGACTAAATTGTATGCAATAATTGCTGGATGTGTGAGTGTCGCGGTTGGATGATGGTGTCATATTATATTATTGTTGTCTGAATATTAAAGCCAATAATTTGCTTCAGCTATTCTGAAACACTAACATAATCTCGCACGTCATGCTATGCGCTAGAGTTAAATCTCACCGCGGATTTAGATGTGAGGCCTTTGTCTGCACTGCATGTTTTTAGAATAGAATCTATAGACCAAGAGAGAGAGTGCTTCAACGAACAAGATATAGCATTAGTTAATTAAATCGGATACAGTCGTAAATTTACTTTCGAAAGCACAAACAGAGGACCTGGTGTTGTGGCGCAACATAAAAGTCTATGCCCAGCTGTGGGCCGCGAAAGGCTGAAAGAGAGAAAGCACAATCTGCGTAGTGGCTGAGTGACGGGGTCCACACGTGGACCGGAGTCCTTAGAAATGAATCCTGAGTTAATACTTCATAATCATCGATGATCTACGATACAGGAAACATGAGTTAGGTACCGTTTAGGTCTTCGTAAAAAACATCGTCCATTAAATACATTGACGACCTGATTAGCGCAGTGGCTAAGCGATTGGACTGTTGCGCTAAGGGTTGCGGGTTCGATTCCCGCACGGGGCAAAACTTTGAGCGAACCACAGATGTTTGTCCCGAGTCTGGGTGTTTGTGTATGTGATATTTCATGTTTGTGAAACGCACCCACGACACAGGAGAAATTCCTAGTGTGGGGCAACGTTTTATTTAATAAAAAAAAAATATATATACCGACTTACAAATACATTCCGAATTACATTGCTCACCCTCCAAAAGTTCTATAACTTATGCATAACTAATATTTATCGGTTTATCTTGCGCCTGCGATCCTCGCAGCATCATCAGCATGACGTCATTAGGATCTACATAAATGTCCCCGTGCGACTGTGGCTCCCTCTGGGATAAAATGAAGGAACTCTTTTGTTATTAGGAGAAATGTTGCGTGTGTTAAAGGAATGAAGACCCTATTTGGAGAGAGTTAAGGTTGTATGTTGATTGTTTTTGTAGCGTACTGAAAAGTTAAATGGTAGAAGTTCCATATATCTTTTTTTTTTATTTTCTTACTGTTGTTTTTAATACGATGAGATACGAAGTAAGCGATACCTAATAAATGAAGAAATTTCACTAGTCAAGGGGACTTTCTACCTGCACAAGATATCCTCGCACCAGAAATGTTTTGCAGATCGTAAACTAGATATTATTTTATCAATTTAATGAGATGCGTATATATATATATATTTTTATTCAGCGGGTTACTAAGAGCTTTCAAGTCAGCCCCTCTAGTCATGTGAGAAGACTCTAGACGAATAGAAATCGATATATAGAATCGATGACGGAAAACATCGTGAGGAAACCTGGATTTAATTATCTGAAACCCAACCCGCAATGAGCTAGCGTGGTGTTGCTCACCACGCTAGCTCATTGCGGGTTGGGTTTGCTTAATCCTTTTCCATACGAGAAGAGGCCTTTGTCTTGCAGAAATGAAATAGAATGAAAAATATATCTCATTGATAACATAGTCGTAACATTATGTCATCTCCATACATTTACCATTCTATTCTATTTCTATTCGTCTAGCTTTTTGTCACTTGTCTATAGGGGCAGGTCATTTTCCGCTGTGGAAGCGAGATACCGCACTACATTGCACATGAATCTCGCTTCCACAGCGGTAAGTGACCTAAATCGCAAGCTCATGGTAAGGTAACTGAAATAAAGATTACAAATACATCGCTCATTTCCAATGACTACACAAAACTACACTACTGTTACAAACTCACAAGATTATAATATTTTATGTCACCCCACAGTTATTATATGCAAATAATACGCATAATTTGGGGTGTAGCCATGTTTTATCTATTTATCTATGGAATAGCTCAATTAGTGCGCCATGCAAAACGCCGTATCTACCATGAAGTATGTTAAATGATTTATTGGACTCTGTTGATGGTGGGACACTCTATTATTTGGTGATTTATTGAGGTTTAGTTGTGCGGACTTTGGTTGAGATTATTCGCAAGCATTTGTGGGCGCTGTTGTGTATGGTGAAATACTGAGTGAAGGTTGAGTTATACACATGTATTTAATGGTCTTATTAATTATGGTCCTCGTGGTGGGTGCCTGTGTGGATAAATTCATAGATACTGATTACTTTCTTTCTGTCATTAGTCATTAGTTTTGCCATCTGACAAAATAAGTTTAAACGTGGTAAATTAAAATAAAAAAAAACAATGTTCCAGAATAACATCCGTATTAAAACCACCATTACAAATGGTTGAGATTATTCGCAAGCATTTGTGGGCGCTGTTGTGTATGGTGAAATACTGAGTGAAGGTTGAGTTATACACATGTATTTAATGGTCTTATTAATTATGGTCCTCGTGGTGGGTGCCTGTGTGGATAAATTCATAGATACTGATTACTTTCTTTCTGTCATTAGTCATTAGTTTTGCCATCTGACAAAATAAGTTTAAACGTGGTAAATTAAAATAAAAAAAAACAATGTTCCAGAATAACATCCGTATTAAAACCACCATTACAAATATTAGTAAAGTTAAGTTGCTTCCTGGCCACGTGGGTGATGTGAGATTATCGGGCTTAAGTAAGGAACTTCTCAGCATTTTCTGGAGAGTAATTTTATACCGCAAATTCACTGAACTTGGTCTCTATGGTCACTTCTGTTAACCTTAAAACATATCTATGTACTTATTACAATTATTATTTTATGGAAGGTACTCTACTTTCAATATTTCAAAACTCATCACGTTAAGATTTCACTCCAATTCAACCGATAGGTACTTAAAAAAAGACATTTGTTTGAAATTCAAACTATACACTGCGAGAATATTTATTTGTTTAGAACCTATTAGTTACTGGCGCTAACATCATAACGTGACCCGTAAGGTCACACGGCCACACGCATTACAACTCAGACATTAGACCTCGTCCTTTATATATTTTTTATTGCGGTCACACATTTATAACCATTAGCGGCACAACAAAAAACTACAACAAACCACTAATTTCACCGATTCTATAAAAATATATAAATCAAAGAAAAAAGCAAACACCACAGACTATTAATATCTCTATCCTTATACTTAAATTCGGAAAAGAAGATAATTACAGTCCACGAACGTCGGGCTTAACGTTCGAAAATTAAAAGTTGTAACATCCAGCCAGCACGTATCATTATGTTTGCATTATTTTGTTCTTATTTGTCGACCTAAGGTTAAGTTGGGTCACGACACATCCCAATTAAGGGTGATTAGGCGTCGTAATTTATTGAGTGCGTTTCAGAACGGTTGTGGCACCGCGGCCTCTTTGACTCGTGAGTGTCATGGCGCCAAATTTTTTTTTTTAATTTTGTTTTTTAATGTGTTGAGTTGTGAACATGATCTTTGAAAGTTTGCATCGAATACCGAGTAATCGATTAAATCGACGCCACGAGCGAATAATAATAATGTTATTATTTAATGAGGCTGCTTTCTCTTTGGGCGGTGTAATAACTATTTGGAGAATGCTATTAAAGTCATAGGTTTGACCCCACCAGAAATTTGGTGTATAGGCCTACTTTTCACGTCTAAGTACATCAACGTTCTAGGTAGGTTCGTAATTTATTAATATCTAATGATAGGTACTGCATTTCGTCCGTCCGTCAATGATTTTGAACCTTTAAGGCAATTCTCCAATAACATTACCTATAGATACAAAGTAACTGTTTAGTGTTTATGTGTTAGACAAATCTTTTCATCAGTCCTTATTTTTACGAAAAAACTTGTCACAGTAGAGTTTAGAGTTACAGTAAGGAGAAATGGTTTTAATGAGACTATATCAAAAAAACCATTCATTGCAGGAACTAATTGCTTCCAACATGATTGGTTGCGTAATAATCTATGCAAATTGCAAAATCGGTGCCTATCTATTAAATTGACAGGAAAATTACTCGGAAGGTGATTAGTCACCATTTGACCCTCTGCGACTCCCAGGTAATTGTAGGTCATAATCATGGCACCCAAGGACCAACAGATTGACGTTACGTTACGAGGATGACGTCAACACTCATTTAAGTAGAGAACAATACGTCTAAACTCTATGCTACTAATTTTTCTATCGTAAGACGCCATGCTGTGAAGATAGGCCAAAAATAAGGATCGTAGCGAAGTTGTCAGTACTAGGATAATAATTTGTCAGATAAAACATTGGATTACATAAATTCAGTCAGCCAGAAATGTTTAATTTTACCAGCAGTATATACTGTATAGGTACAGGCTACGTACTCTTATGTTTAAGGCCCATAATAAGCTCTATGAAGACGCTCTACCTAGAAGGCGATGTTGTTTCTCTAACCTACCTGTTCCTTCCTTCACTAACATCTAAAATATAAACCTTATTATATTTTGTAACGTGAAAAGTTGTTCTAACAACATAAAAACTTACATTATATTCTATACAGGAAGGTTAAGCGGCTGAATTAAAAGCATTACGCTAACTGCATTACCCTGGCCGAGCTTGACAACGCGCAACACCAGTCTAACGTGTTCCACCCTAATCGATACTCCCTAATTACAGCCAGGCATCAAGATTCAAAGGAAAACCTCCTTAAGTATGTTCTAATCATGCATTAACTATTCACAAGTGTAGAAAGCAATTGCCCTCTTTGACGGTATTCAAAATAATATGACGTTTCCATTGCTGTCTATGGTTGACTGTATAATTTTAAATGACATTAGTAGTGGGTATCTCTAGTTTAGTATAGTAGTCTATGAGTGGATATGGTAGATAAATTAGTCATAAGTTGATTTAAATGTTATTTGTCTGCCTATTTTTGTTAAAGTCATCCTTAGTACTTAAACTTTTTACATACTATTAGAAGAACAACTTAAAGAGTAAAAATACTTAAATATATAAGCTCATCAGTTGGACGTTTAAATAAATTAAAACTATACTTGTATTTATGTTTGTTTCTTTCAATTATTTGACATAGGTTTTCTTAACATGTTAAGCTACTTATAATGCTGATTGTGCCTTGGTGTAGCTACAGTTGTATACATTTTAAGTATAAAGACATCGATACATACGATTGTCTCACAGTTACATAGTTTTCTCTTTGGAATTAAAAAGGGCTTTGGAATTCTCCAATAGTATACAAGTTTTTTATCATAACTATGCTATAAATTAAGCAAACATATTTGAAAAAGTTCACCCTGACTCTTATCCCCTAATCAATTGTTTCAGTACACAGTCTATTGTCCTACAGTTATTTCGCTTGTCAACTGAGGAGGAATCCAGTTCACAACCCTTACCAGCCCAATCACTAATCCGCTGCACCAATCGGATTGTCGAAGTTTTCCTGGAGTCTTTTAAGACCTTGTATATAGTGTTAATTTTACTTGAGTCTAAGATTGTAGCTGATTTCACCAGATTGCATGGAAATAAGACGTCCAGTGTATGGCATAATAGCATCAGAAACTAAGTGATGTCTTCCCGTCCCACCGGCATTCAGATAAGCGGAGCCCTAATAACACAGCGCTGAGATTTAACGCATTCTAAATGCCCCTTTACATGAACCGCTTCGGCATCTTGCTTCTCAACAAAAGCTTAAACAAAAAAAATTGTTAACTAACTTGATTTAAACTATTTAATACCAAGGTTAACAATTTTTTGTTTGAATGTATTCAAACAATCACGCATGTTGTCATTTATGTCGATAGTTTATACACTTACATTTTGCCGATCATCAAAAGTACAATATAGCAAACAGAGGCGAGCCTATTGACATGTATTGCGCCCACACCGTATTAGACTCAACAGCAGATCGAAAATATCATTTTAATCCCTACCCAACCGCTTTAACATCATCGCTTACATTTTTTGCATAACAATTTTGCTTCCTAAAATTCTGTCAATCTAATTCGAAGCAATCCGTGAACGCAGCACCAAATACATCAACTATGCTAATTGTCGTACGTGAAGATAACGATCGAGTAACGGTGTGTATCGATCGTGTGGTCGTAATTGTCGTTCGGTTATAGTTATTAGTGGAGCGGCGCGTGCGGCGCCCGGCGGCGGTGTGACGTCACACTGTTTAGAATTGAAGAACTGTCTTTAGGTTCAGAGGTTGGTAAGTGTTTCAAAGAGTTTCTTGTACAGACTAAGTGGTATGAAAGTCATGCAGATTCGTTTTTTTATAAGGATATGGCTGTAGATAATAGCGGTTAATTGCTGGTTTTCTTTCCATCGACTGTGTGTGAACGTTCACCATATTATTGTTGGTAACATAGTGCCATAGTCTGACTAACAAATCTTCACCAGCTCGAGTCCTTTCAGATGATTATAAATAGGAGCCTAAAAAAACATCGCCCCACACGATGAATTTCTCCTGTATCGTTGAAGATGTCTCCTATGTTCAAAAACTTCGTGTGTGTAACATCTATACCATCTTATCACTAATGCTAAATATCGTCTCGTCTCGAGGTAGGTGTCTATAGCCAACAGATACAAAGCCTTCGTACTAATATCTCGCTTCAGCTCTTCAGATACACAGTTCCAACCCTAAACTGTCGCGTACATAACATCTCACTAACCCACGCATTAAGTTTTGTGCGTCCGCGTCGATGTGTCCATAGATAACAGATGATTTACAAGCAGTTATTATAGACCGTCGGCTTTCTGTGCTTTGTCTCTATCTGTTCTGACATGTACTGCAGTGATAGGTTGGTTCTCTTTGTGTGTGTGTTGAGATATTATTCATGAACAATTTATAGCATTTTTGGAGTTGATGTTTGGGATACAACAGCGTTAGCCAAAGCTATGGCTTAGATAGGTAATGGCTAGGCCCATTCCATGTGGTGACATGAAATATTGATGAAAAAACAATTTGGGCCTATAGACTCCCGTGGAAACTATCTTTCACTGTGGCGTTTTAAGGGGGAGGCCTTTGTTTAACAGTGGACGTCTTCCTGCTGTTAATATGATTCGACTTCGGGGTTTTCAAGCGTATCATCATCACATATTCATGGCCAGAAATGGCGTTGAATAAAGATTAGTGGAGAAATGAACTATCAAAATATTCAGAACAAAACGATGTAACCATCTTATCATCAACAATTTCAACCACATTAAAACAACTGGTGGTTACAAAAAACGAGAAAGAGAAAATTGCACGTTTCCACCCCTCGCAGTGGAATAACAATGGATGTGAGCCACAGATATACATAATCGCGTTAAGGCGACCGCGGTGGTACTAGATTGGCACAATTATGTGTTCTGACGTACCAGGGCGGTAGGAGCCGTGTGGAGCTTTTGTCTCCGGCCCTCGGTTGGGGTGATTAGATTGATTGTTTCTGTTACTGAAAGTATGCGAGTTCGTGCGTTTTTTGTGGGAGGGATTATTCATCATGAAAGTGTGGACATCACTGATAGCCGAGTGGTAGGACTGTTCAACTGCCGAGTCAAAGGCAAATTCAAACCCCGCCACGCACCAATGTCTTTTCGAATTCATGTGCGTACTAATCAGTTATCAGTTGCTGAAAACGGCGAAGGATATCATTGCGAGGAAACAGGCACACCTTAGAGATTTTTCTACGGTGTGTAAAGCCATGTCAGAGGACTATATGCGGTTTAAACTCTGACACAAGGTTGTTCATCAACCATACGGTAAGAAGAAGATCCAGAACGGCGTTAGAGGTGACAGCCTAGTCTGCGATGCATAAGAATAGGCTCATCACTTGCTACATAAGCAGCAATAAGACCAATAGGCCTATGGACAGTAGGGTTACAACCAATACTTATAAGTACGGCCTCAAAATTATTAGTCAAAGATGTCTTAGAATTACTTTAATTTGACTTTTTCACTATCTCAAGAGGTTTACAAAAGGAATTCATAAATTGGTTGGAATAGGATTCCATTTACTCCGATTTTCAGGCAAATCCAATATTTTTTATCTATTTTTAGCCAGTTTGTATCATCTTTTAATAACGGCAAGTAAAAACCTCTAACCTTTACTTAAACAAAAGAACATCTACAAAATTTAAAACATTTTTGTTAATTAAGATACAGAATGATTTCGTAACTCACTTTTGGCAAGCCCACCCCCTTCTAAGATCAAAGGAAGTATTAAATGATGTCCAAATAATATTACTGTTTAATTATTTGGGAATAGTGAGGGGACACCAAATATCGATATTCATACATTATAATTTACTATTTTTTTATGTAGGCTGGTGTCTCACTGCTGGGCAAAGGCCTCCCCAATTTACCATATAAGCCAGAATTTTCTACCAGCCTCTCCTCCAATTAACATTACTATAAAAAGTTTTGTAATCGGAAATAAAAATATATTTATACAGGAGTCCACAATCCAAATTAAAAAATGGAGATCTTTTAAACCGACTTCAAAGAATAGACGGTCTCAATTTAGTTGTATGTTTCTATTCTTCGATGAAGGTGCAAACAACAGACTATTGACTGCAGTCCGACAAAGTGACATCACTAGGGTGCTTTAAAAAACAAAATCATGTATAATGGGGCGCGGTGACCCCCAGCTAATCGGGCAATAAGCCTTAAGTGGGGTCCTTGTGCTAATAACAGATTTTAAGGGCAATTAATATACATTTTCATACATCCAAGCGTTTGGGTGTGTCACTCAGGCTAATCTTTAAACTATTTGAGTTGAGTAGACCGAAATTAGGAGAAATCCATTAGCATTTAGTATGTTACTGATACGTAGGTATTTGTAAGCTAGCTCAGTCTTCGATTATTTAGACCGTCACTTTTTTCTCTCACATGACAAACCAAATATCGACCAAAGACCTTACCAGTAAAGTTACATTATTTTTAAAAGGTGTTCGAAAACCAATGAACACGTAAAATTGTTAGATTTTTTTTCATGTAAATACTCCATCAGCCTGTATTTATTTTTTCAAACCAATATGTAGATATAATAGACTCTTTGCTGCCAACAAAGGGCTCCGCAATGGCCACAGTTCGAATGGTGACAAAAGATCTCCCCCTCAGTACCACCCCAGTACGTTGGTACCAATAATTGTACCAATTTGGTGTCAGTGTGGTGTGATTAAAACAACACTAGAAGTAAATTAAGAAAAGGTTTAATAATCGGTTGATAAAAATCTCGTCTAAGTTGTAAAAACTACTAATACTAGTGGTCGTAAGCTGATGAGCATACGGCCCTGGATTCGACCCCCGAATCTGGCCGAAGGTTGAGAAATTTTACAGTTAATGACAATTTGATCGCCTCCTAATGAACCTATTCTAAACCTACTCCTTTAAAAAATACGGCGTAACTGGACAAGAAATATGACTGAAAAAACCCAGACACAACTCTCCTTGCGCAAAAAAATCTCACACAATATTGTTCCCACAAAAAAGTTATAATTGAATTGTTTTCAGAATGCTATTGTTTATCTATGAAGTAACTTGGATACCCAGATTATTCCTGTTTCCACAAGAGAATCAAACCTCAAGTTCACTTGACTAGTTAAACTAAACAGCGGCTAAGTAATAACAAGAATTTGAACTGTTTACTTTAGAAACAGCTTCTCAAAGGATAGTTCGTTATGGTTCGGGTTCTGAGGCATATGAACTCCTTGGTGCTTTAAATCATAACCTTGTGAAAAAACTGTATTAAGATATTTCTTTGCGTAAAAAGGATTACTTATTTTGAATCCTTTTTGGAGTAGCAAAAAATACAACCAATTTCTTTTGCTTTATATCGATGAATCTATCTTGTTATAGGGTGGGTGGATATTAAATAGAAAAAAATTAAACTTTGATAAACAAACCCTTTTTGCAAAAGGCCCAACGACTTTAGAAATCCAAGACTTAGGTACGATTTAAATATACATATACTTTAAACCTACTTCGTATAAACTTAAGGGCAAACCAACAAAAAAATAAAAACAAGATAAACGTTCGACTCTCAAAAACCCCTTAAACCAGGAATGAGGCAAAGGAACACCCATAACACCGATGATTACACGCGAAATGCCTGAAATATCCGAACGCGTCCGCCAGGCCGCATGCGTGGAATACCTATAACAACCGAAAGCTAAAGAAAAGAGTATTTGGAGCAAAAAAGTCGTGATAGTTATTCAAAAAAGGAACGCTGGGCAATTACTGGCACGCGAGCGGGCAGTCGCGCGCCCGCAGCGGGTGCGTACACACTGGTTTATGTGAGTAATAAAATTTTCAATTTATTGATTTTCCGTGACTAAAGGATTCTGACACCGTGTTCGCTGAGGATGTTACTCTGGTAGAATGTCTTGTAGCTTTTAACTTAAGTTACTTACAATCGAGAATCTGTTAAAGGTTGACACTAGGTATATTCATGTCATGAATATGTTCTTTCGATGTTTTTCTTAGCTTTCGATGATTCTAAACTTTTGTTCCTAATCAATTGATTGTGGAAGACCACACTATTTTCAAATGGAATGGAGAGAAGACTATGGTCATTGACGAAGCAAAAGCCAATTAATTCACCAAGATGATAAAGATGTTTTTCTTTTAAATAAATTTTAGATGATCAAAATATTCTGTATGTTTCATGAAGATTTTATTTACTATGATGCAGCTAACAGCTTCTACAACGGAAACCACATGTTATTGAAGAAAATAAACAAAAAAAGAGAAATCTTATCATCTCAAATACTTACCAAGAAAACATAAAAGTATTTGGTCCTCAGTCGGTGTGTCCGTCGGCTTAGGTCGTCGGTCGTCGTGACCGCCGCGAGCCGTTGACGGATCGCTCCCCGCCCCGCTCACCTCTACTACCTTGTATATCTGGGCGCCTAGTACCTGGTACTTGCTGATTTGCTTCTGGCCTCGCCTATTGTAAGGCTAGCAAGTAATGGGCTATTTATTGCCGGACTCGCTTTAGACTGGAACTAGTTTGGACTCGTATATCTGATGTGTGTAATCGATATAAATGGTTTGTGTATGATAAATGATAACGATATGACATTAAAATTTTCAATGACTTAATGATTAATTCATGTTTCAATAAGATCAAATCCCGTTTTGAAGGAAACAACACTTAATAGAATCACAAAATTAGTGTAAAGGGTAACAAAAATACTAAGGTAAAAAAGGTAATTATTATGACAACAAACAATCAAGGCTTAATTACGAATAAGCAGATGGTCAACTTCATCATTTTAACTGTAGAGTATACAACTCGTAAATTCTTAGTACCTATTATATTCTAGTTCCCGCTAAGTGTATCTAATTATAATTTAATATGACTGAGGAGAATTTTGAAGTGGATAATTTTTATATTAACTTAGATACTGATTAATGAAAATTATGGACGACAACAAAAAGTTTTAACAACCCTTGGTTCCCTTTCAACATTTATATTCGTTGACAACAATAGTTCGTAAATGGTAACTCGTACCCAAGCTCATTGTAGCCAAGTTATTACGAAGGGCAGATTGTCTTATTCCAATACGCACTCCAAACCAAATAGCTGCAGGCTAGTCGGCCCCCTCCTAACACTGGCTGACGCACCGATATTCGAATATGTTCCAATTAAAAATAAAACCTATTCTCTTTTTAAATCCGATGGCGGAAAACGGTTGCCGCGCAGCTGGAGGTTGGCAAAAACAATTGACGAATATTTGACGAGCGTGTTTTTTTGTGGTTGTACGGAGTTAGGATCTCAGTTGGAATTCTTGGAAAATAATGATGGAGTTTGCAAGCACTCTTGGTTTTAAACTTATTAAATGACTCTTGTACAACTTCGCATTATAATCTTTTATAATAATAAAAGTACAGCAAGTATGCCATATGGATATCCGTGGTCACTGCCTACTTGTCAGGTAAGGGCGCAATTTAAAACCTAGGTACACAGTTTTTTGATACGATTTTCAAATTTTCCTAATATTGATTAATTAATTAGTTATCCTTATTTTCAAATCGCCAAAAATGTTACATGGCGACCACTTTAAGTTGAAAATTAAAACAATGTCTAATAAACAAATTCAGACAAGTAATATAGCAATGAATGAGCTAAAATTATATTCATACATACCTATTAATATTAACGCATAAAAGTAAGAAATGAGCAATTCAAATGAATTAATCCTTTATCTACGCAAGAAATAAAAACAAAATTCCAAATTCAAATCTCCCTCACCCGCAATGCGTTTCGTTTCGCCCGAGGTTATTTACTCTCTGGATGATGCAGTCCTATGGACTATGGAGCCCGGATTACACGGATCCTTCATTACCTAATGGCACAATGAGAGGGGGAAGTCGCGGGATTTGGTTATGCCAGCCTTACCTTTGATGGTGGTACATAATGTGCTCAATTAATCCTCCGCATCTATGCATTTATATTACCGAGGGATCTATGAGCTACGTAGCTATAGGTAGAATTCAGTAGGTCTGCAAGATGGATGGGTGGCCCTAATTTCGCATATCGAGATAGGGCATTGTTTAATGATTTCTATCACTTACATTGGGCATAGGGCATTGTTTTTTATGCTTGTGTCAAATTGGCTTGCGACACGACTTTATTATGTCGGTCTTCTCTCATCAGGCTAAAACTTTGATGGTAGAGGCATCATTTTGGTGCTACGTGCACTAAATGATGCACTCTAATTACATCTATATCAATATCTCCGTCAGGCGGGGTTTGTTTCCTAATTAATATCCTTCTATTGATGTTTTTTTTGTAAGGAAAACTACGAGATGATCGAGTAGCATTTGCCTTGCCCTTTACCGAAGTGAAAGCAAAGCTTATGTATGTCGCTCCATGCCACTCAATACTTATCTAAGGCCATCTACTGAGATGACTGCACGATACGCAAGTAACTCCTGAAGGCTAATTTAGTGTCGCGATCCCTTGACCTATAACGACACTAATATCTCACGTTATGTAAAGGAACAGCGAATATTATGGTTATTGAAACTATTGCATTGTATATCTGATGAAGCGATTAGAGATAATCGGCTAAATGAGCAATTGAACATTCAAATAAAGAACACAAATGTTTTGACAGAAAAGAACGCCTTTAATCATAAAAAAATCTTATTTTTAAATTTTGAGCAGTTCTAACTTTATTTTGCTATGCATTTTTTTCTTAAACTTCGCCTGGTCGCCCCACACTAGGAATTTCTCCTGTATCGTAGGTGCGTTTCACAAACATGAAATATTATAGACAAACACCTGTGTCAAACGCACAAAGTTTTGCCCGTGCAAGAATTTAACCCGCAACCCTTAGCACAGTAGTCGAATCGCTTAGCCACTGAGCTAATCAGGTCTTCATTATTACACGTGAGTGCAAATAGAAGCTCAGTTGGATCATCATAATAGTCAATCGACAACTATGTATTTAGAGTCAAATATATAAATAGATTGTAGTCGCCAGTCGCCATACATAGAACGCATTTAGCCAAGACTCCATAACTCTAAGACTCTCAAAGAAATCCCCTAATTATATAAATACTTCACAGCATATCCAAACATCTCAATCGGGCTGAACAGTGGTATGGCAGCGGTGTCAACATACCGGCTACAAGCAACAAGCTTGTTAGGCGCGCGGCGGGAAGCGGGGCGTCCCGTAGCGAACTCGCCGCCGCTACCGACCTTATTTTGAATTTCGAATTTTATTTTCATTTATTGATGTGGCTGTAACGCTTCTGGTTTTAAAAATAGGTTGGTTGTATCGTAATAAAATCATTTGTTTGTACATTTTTTTCTGTTTTTTTTTTAAATATGTATAATAAGAATGTCATCAACTTGGAGTCTTCATCGTCATCCACAGCCTTCAATATCCCACTGCTGGATATAAGCCTCCCTTAAACAATGCCATCCGCCGTCGGAGTCTTGTGTTTGCCGAAATAATTAAAGTTTTGACATAAAGAGAGTGTCAGAGATAAGAGTGAGTGTCCCTATGGCTCTATTGTCTTCACTAAGTAAAGAGGTGTTGGCTAGTAAGGCATTTTCTCCAGGTACACTCGTAGGCTTACAATTCCAGTGAAAAAAGGTGTCTCATGCCAGTGTCACCGTGTTTTTCTCTATAGGGCTCGTAGCTTCTCAGCCACTGCGTAGATCGTTTGATCTGCAGCTTTTGCTACAATAAAGTAGCGTTTTCTTACGATACTATTTAAAAATTCTTCCTTGCATTAATATCATACCTTATGCTGTTGGTCCAGTGCCTAATAGGTACCAATTCGTTTGTGGCAGTTGCATTAATAATGGTTTTTTTTTTAAATATAAAGGTCAATTCAAATAGACCTTTTTCGTTTTTATTTGGTTTGGATCACCTAATTTAGGAAACTATGATGTCCCCATCTTTTTTACGCAATATTAAAAACACTCAAGATATAAAGGAACCTAAACACTTGACATGTTCATCAGTGACACATGTTCCAGCCTGTTCGAGAGCTTCCCTCTGCAGTGATTAAAACTCTTTTGTGTAGTGTTGTTCTAAAACAATGACCTGTGGGGTGAACCATCGACAATTGCAAATGTCTTGAATAAATAATTGGGGCTGTGTTTATGTGGTATAGAAGCAGTAGACAATAACTTTTAATGTTTTAGAATGGTCTTTGTTAAATCTTTTTGCCGCTGTCATAATATTGTAACTTGGTTAGAGTATTAGGAAATATATGGCACTAAAGAATATTTGCTGATTCATTTGAGAAAACTTTAAGTTAAAATATATAAGCATATTGCAATTAATTTAATTTTTATAATCTTTGCAGATATTAATAAGCAACATAAGTATGTAAAATGCTACTGAATAATACAAAATTATACCTACAGGTAAAAAAACGTAGACTAATAGTGCTTCAATGAATGCTAAAATGTACATATACAATAACTAATTTAAGTAGGTTTAATTGCATTATAAATCGTGCGTTCGTCATGCATAACGCGTTTATATTGGGACGTGTATAATCACTGTGATCACCCCATCGGCCTGTCGCCCTCGTGAAGTACACCTCAATCACAAAGGGAGCTTTCATTTGTATGGAAAATGTATGGAAACGTAACCAGACATTGTTATACGCATCAAAATGTTTAAAGGAATTTAAAGACACGATTTGCGAATAATTTTAATGATAAGTTTTTCTTGGTTCTGGCGATACTGGCTGTATGTACATTTATTACTTCTCTGTTAGGCTGTACTTTGTGATACTTAATGGACAGCTTATTAATGTTGACAGATTCTTAAGAGCATATAGCTGTCCAGTTCTGACAATGTATTATTAAACTTTCGCTTACATTAGGTCTTCCCTAGTTTCAAACCCTTCAGTCCTTTATCCAGATCCTAAAACTAAACGCGATTAAACTGCATAAACAGACAAAAATACACTATTCCGTCCAAACCTACCCTCAATACCCTATCCTAAGCCGTAGTATATTCGAAGATATCCTAATATCAATCTAACCTATATAAATATAGTAGCTGCATTTTTAGAGATAGAACGTGTTAAGGCAGATAGTCCTCCGTACCAAGTTTTAGCAAAATTGGTCCAGCCGTTTGAGCGTGAGGGGTTAACAAACACACAAACATACACACACTTACATACTATCGCCTTTAATCGTGATTTCAAGTCTTCAATCAATCATCAAAACCCTCTAACTCCTCAAGACAATGATCGTTACAGATTCATGCATCGTCGTATGTTGGTGTACTGTAGTGTGTCAAGGATATGAATATGATCGCGAGGCGGCGCAGTGCCGGCGGCTCGCCATCTGTCACCGTTTCGATAACTACGAGTGCTAGGCGACAAGGATGCACCTTGATATCGATGTTTTTGTAAATCGTTACTTATATTTGTATATAGATTGATGCTTGATACAGTCATTGAGATCGATAAGTGAAATCTTCCTGTTTCAAGACTTCCAAATCTTATACCACAATCTATCATCATTATCATTTCAGCCCGGTATCACCCATTGCTGGGTATAAGCCTCCCTTTTAACTGGCATTCTTCTCTGCTTTCAGCGTCTCTCATCCAGGTGTTCTTCACAATCTATAGTCCAAAACCATTAAAAATATATGCCAAATCTAGTAAATTTAGTTGTGAAGAATACTGAAAAAATAATTTTACATGTTGAAAAGTAAACATTAAAATGTAGAAAGTTACATAAATAACTTAATCGTTGGTAAATGCTAAAATGTTTTGACAAAACGTCGATATCAGAGCATTTTAAACTCGAACTGTTGGCCAGAAATCCACATTACCGGTGTATTAAATGACGTAATATATTCGATTCTGTAATAAGTACAGGCTATATCGACGCGACGATAGTGTTGTACCCACAGTACTGATAAATTATTCATGGACCATGGAGTTTTTTACCATCACTCACAGTTCCCAGCACAGTCGACAGATGTCAGTGTTTACTGAAAATTAACTGTCAAATGGTGTGTAAAAACATACGCATGGGAACGGCAATTAATAGAAATGAATGAATCACTTGAATGGGAGCCTTCTGCGTAAAATAATGTTGCGAAGTACTGATATTTAAGTTATAGGTGATCATTTTAGTCTGTGGGCTACTCGTTAATTGGGTGATATAAAAGTGAAATATTTGAGTTCATTAAAATGTATAAGTCCTTGGTGTTCTATCATAATTATTAAAAAAAAATAAAATCGTTTTGAAACCTGAATATATTGTTCTGAAATCGTAAATGAATTCTCGTTCCTTCTATTGGTGAGAAAAGGCCTTTGCCGTGCAAAGGAACATTTATAATAAGTAATATATCATAGTAATTCATTACTTGAAAAAAAAAAACATCCTCCATTTTGGAGTATAGTTTCACAGATATAAACGTGTATGTAAGATCAAGTAACATTATCAGTGACCAAAATTAATCCATTAACATCGCAACCTAGAACTATTTATTACGAACGCACTCTCCACATCTTAATCCTCCATAAAGTCTACTTGGCCAACACCTGTATATTTCATTACTGGGACTAAATTAATACGAACATTAAATGCATAATGGTAGGAATTCAATTATTTGCTGTACGCACCGTGCCCAGCAAGGGTCGGTAGCGTGTGCGTTGAATACATGTGTCTGGACATGGACAAAATGTTAAAACATGTTGATATATTGTTTAATACCAAGATGTATCGGTAGAAATGTGCGCATATATCAAAAAGTTGGGTGAATTAATTGGAACAATGTTAGGGCAGATAGAGCAGTGTTTTGTGGTTTTCCCTGGCTTAAGTCCTAGTGGACTTCCTTCACCTAGCGTTCTTTGCTAAGATGAAGGCTTTGGTAAATTATCATCACCAGCCCATCTCAGTCTACTGCTGGACATAGGCCTCTCCTTTGGTATATAAAGATTAATAAAGAAACGAGTTAAAAGATATTTAATCTTCGTTTAGAATAATTAAGGGTGTCAGCTTTATTACCTGAATATGGCAAAATTGGTGTTTTTCTCCATGCTGTATGAATTTCGGTCATGTAAATACATAAGCAGGTATCTAAAATTAATTACTGAATATATTAATCTCTGTGACTGCCTCGTTGGTCAATGGTTGCTAAGCGCGACTGCTAAGCACGAGGTCCTGGGTTCGTATCGGTCGGGCAAAGTGTTACTGGGTTTTTCCATTAGGTTATTCTCAGTAGCAGCACGGAGTCTGGATTTGTGCCCGGTTGATGGCAATAGGCTCGCCCCCTATTACATTGGGACCTAAAAAACATAACTGGCGAAGTGTGGGTGTGCTATATTTGCACCTCTGCCTACCCCTTCGGGGAATACAGGCGCGATGTTAGAATGTTCTGTTAATCTCTGTAAACAGTAAAGGAAGTGACATCTACTATTGTAGGACCTCCATTCATTCCAAGTGTCAGATTTTGATTACTTTAACATGGCCTTTCCATCCAAGAGTTCTCTAGTCAGATATAACGTTATAATCTCAAAGGTAGCAAATCATTTTAACTTGAAAGGGAAACATACCGTCTTCACGTAAACGCCTTGTCATATTTTCATTTAAGACACATTTCTATGAAGATAAACTTGATACGTTGTCAAAATTAAATTATTGAATATTTCTAAGATAGGTCAAAGTAGCCATTGTTTTACCTTACAGAATAACGGAAATTATGTTGTCTAGATTTGTTTATTTAATCTAAGGTTTAAACTGATAAAGGAAATTTGAAAAATTATGGACACGAGCGGGATTTGAACCCGCGACCTTTGCCGTACCGTGGCACTGCTCTAATCAACTGAGCCACCGTGTCGCTGCTCGCATCCATCAAACTTCAAGTTCCCATTTAGTATTTACGTCTTAAGGGTGACGTCAGGTATTATCTGTTGGAGTCTACGATTACCAACTTAGTGTTATACCTTTACAGCTATAAATCACTGAAACGATAATACCAACCCAAATTTCCTTTATCAAATTAGATTTAAGCTTAGCATGGGCAACATGCAAAAATGACCCTAAAAGTCATATAATCTAAGGTTTAGAGAAAACAATCAAAATAATGATGCTAGCCAAAATCTCTAAAAAAAACCATGATTGTATTTAGTCTACTAAATGTAGTTTAAATAACAACTTGAATTAAGTACCTACTTTAAATTAATAGCATCAATGTAATGTTCAGATTAAACCATGGAACACCGATCAGGTTTCAAGAGTGATGTTATTCCTCGTGATGAGACTCAAAAGCTACAAGTTTACGAGTGTTCCCGCCATGTAATTGAATAACAAGATGGCGGTGTTAGGCTGCGTTCACAGTTCAATGATTAAAGACAGTTTTAGATAATAACCGACTTTTTGCAAATTAAATATCAGATAAGATAGCGTGACTATAATTGACTCTGTGCTGCTACTGAATGTAAAGGAAAAACCCAATATCATTGCCCGACGAGCGTTATTTTAACATTACTTCTATAGTTATTATAAAGTAGGTATATAAAGTCAGGATCGTAGCAAATGGAAATCCGTTGTCTCTGCCCACCCTCTTGGAAATAAGCGTGACTTTATATAGCATTCTACATACATATATAGTAGGTATAGCCAGTACTTTTTCAGACAACATATTGTAGTATTTAAACTTTACTGTCATATTTTTTGCAGATTGGTAGTGGGACTGGTAAGAGTGTACTGGATGATTTTATAAGCGTCACTCGTTGAGGATTTTGAAAGCATCCCAGTATTTAGGTTACAAATTGAATATTTTAAACTAGAGGTAATTTTCTTAAAAAACGCTAAGATAAAGTGACGTATAAAATTAATCATGGCTGTTTAAGTTTTGTGGCAAAATGTGTCATCTTCAACATAATGCGGCCTTGTGTAATGACTAAATAAGGTAGTAGCAGTAGACTACGGTTGACGACCGAGAAAAATTACACGCACGCCACAGTGTAAACACAAACAATTATTTTAGTTGATTTGTTTGACATTTTCTACGTCTTTGCAGAACAATCACAACTGACACTTAAACACAACTTTAGCTTCTTGTATCTTATTGTAATCTTCTTACATTTAGTATTCTTACAGATCAAAAGTGCATAAGCAATACATTATAATTTCTCTTGGAGTCTTGTATCGTAACTCGTTTTTATAAAGGTTCACGAATGCGTTTGCGAGCCTCACTTGACCAGTATGTATGATTTTTTCAATCCTAGATTTTTGGAAGAATCCACAAATTTCCCATATGTAAAGGCTTTTCATAACTTTTGTTACGTACCTACTTGTGTAGAAGTACTTTTCCAAATCCGTATAGGACGGAGCATAGATGTTTCAAGTTTTCTCTTGTTTTAATTTTTTTCCTGTTTTTAGTTTTCTGACTTGTCAGTATTAGTACAAACGTATCACTATGGCCGGGCCTTACCGGTGGAAGTGTTGTCGTGTCGCGGGCGTATATATCAGTGGTCGGGCCCAGCATGCGGCCCGCCAGCGGGATAATGTGGCTACTTTAACATATCAGCGAGGAAATATACCTAGATTTGTCAGGCGATCGCCCTAAATAGCTGCCCGGTGTACCAACGTCAATACTGGTATTTGAATTGTTAGGAATCCCGGGCAGGGCAAAATGTTATTGGGCTTTTCCATTCAAGATAATTCTCAGTAGCAGCGCGGAGTGTAGAACTATGTTCGGTTGATGGCATAGGCTCGCCCCCTATTAAATGGGCAGTTCCAACATAGCTGGCGAAATGTGAGTGTACTAACACTTCTGTCTATACCTACGGGAATATAGACGTGATTTTATATTATGAATTGGAAGGCAAATTGCTATTGTAAAGTTCCGGATGGAGAGAATTTGGTTGAAGGTTTTTGTAGACTTTATTTTGTTGATAAGTAAGTAAGTACCTATTATAAAAATATTCATCGAGATAAATTATAAGATGGTAATAATGTTTGATCATCATACATTTTCAAAGTATTTTTAACGTTGTATTTTAACGTGTATTTTTTGTCATCTTGGCTACACATCTCAATTACAAGAAGCTTGAATTGTAATATTAAGTTGATCTGGTATTACAAGTAACTACAAAGGTAAGCGTTTCTAAGAATCAAGGTACGAGAACCGGGATCAAGGGTCCCGATGAGTAAAGAAATTTTAACGCTTTGAGCCCGTCATTTCGACCAGTCTCCATAGAGATGCTAACACTTCCTTGTTATATGAATTTTGGTGTCATTGTAGCATGTTGCCCAAATGTATCTAATTGTTTAGGAAATTTGAAAAATGATGGACATGAGCGGGACTTGAACCCACGACCGTTGCCGTACAGTGACGCTACTCTGCCAACTCTGACACAGCGCTACGGTCACGCCAGCGTCTATCGGTTAAAGGTTAAAGTCCTGCTCGCGTCCATCAGTTTTCAAACATAATAAAAATGTCAAAGAATCCGAATTAGGCATCTTGTTTTTAGTATTTAATGTAATGTAAAGTACTTATAGGTGTTTATTCGTGGAGGTAATGTAGGAGATATAATATTGTTTTCATTTTTATAATAATTGTCATTTCCATAACCTACAGAGGGGCTTCAATGTAGGTATACGTTTAGTAAAATTGTTAACAAAAGCTGTCATGAAGCTAGGGTTGCCATCATCTAAATTGCCGACGCCGGACAAGAATTCGAGAATCCCGGACATTTGGCTAATTATTTTTTTCTCGGACACCTCTGGAAATATATTTTAACTAATAAAGCCACTTATGATTATTGAATAACATTTCTTTTAATTTTTTTTCTTATCCCTCAATTAATTCCTTTGTCACTAAAAGCTTCCTGGTTCATCAAGACTATTTGAAAACCCCCTGGACGGTATCTAACTGGAGCAATCCGGGGAAACCCAGACGGAGGGCAACCCTACACGAAGCGAACACGGCCCAGACCGAGGGTCATAAGCTCACAAAGTGACGTCAGAACCAGGATCTCGGTAGGGTCCGTACTTTGATCTGTACAAAGGGTACGAGTATTATCCTGTAATGCTTGTTAATGTAACGAGTTGGTAATTAAATGGAGTGCATATTGGTTATGTTCGGCTTGATCTGCGTTCTTTCACGTGTATGCAATCACTCTGCGTATTGGTTTTTAGATTACGGATTTTGCTAACAGCCGAAGAAACAAATTTGTTTTTTTCATTTAGGTATAGGATTAATTCTAAAATAAATCCTTTGTAAGTATTACTTTAGGCTCATTTCTTTTTATACATATAGACTATATTATGTCTCACTGCTGGGCAAAGGCCTCTTCCCTGATTTTCCTATGCCCCCTATCCTCGGCCAGTTGTTTTGAAGGCGTAGAAATTGTTCCGCCATCTTCGTCTCGGTCTTCCGCGTCTCCGGAGTTTGTCTACCACCAACCATTTGGTGGAGATGTTAACCCACTTCTATAAGGCGCATAGGTAGATCATATTGTAATTGCTGGCCAACCTAAGTAGAATCAGCTGATGGAATTCATATACTATTTCCCAGCAAGCCCATTACAGGCGATCTAGGTACCTAAATAAAGAAGTAAACAAAAATGTATTTTCAATAACTTAGTAAGTTAAAGCCAATAAAATAATTATATATATATATACAAACTTTTTACAACAGAATCTATTGCTGAAGCAAACATGCTCATATCTGTAATGTTGGCAGCACAGCGTGGCTTCGCGCGCAGCGTGGCGCGAAAATTATAACCTCGCGCGATCCGACTCGCACAAATCAATTTGTGCCGTTATGGCGATGTTAACGCATGCGCGACACGGATGCGCGGCTCCTTACACTCGTTTATTATTTGTATTGAAATATTGTAATGAGATTAGATATGTAATCTTATTATAATGTTAAGTTTGGATTTCAATGTAACATGCGATGCTGTTGACAAGTACAAGTAGATTTTTTATTAAGGAAAATGATGATTTGATGGGTGTAATTTGACTGAAATTCTCATACTCAACACCTGATATAGTCATAACCTGCTAATAATGTAGCTACACCATTTGTAAAGGGCTTTTACCAGAATGAAATGCAGTGCCATTATGTTGCTAGATTACATGTGAACAACATTAATGTAATTATTATTGGAAATGTCAAACACAAACAAGAATAAAAAAGGGTTTCCTACGTAAGATTTTCATTGAAATCATAAAATATTAAAATGACCTATGTAAAACCAAGTTCAATTAATAGTCGCACACCTCCCTCCTTATTGTATAATAAACATCTTCATATTCACAAAACAACATCTGGCGACTGCAGTACCATACTGTTTGCTGTCTCCAAGTACCAGGGCGCCATACGAGACGGGAGGTCGCCCGAACAATGCTGCGAACGCAGCGAGCAAAGGAACGGCTAATGACTGCTGAATAATTTAGCGGAGAAGCTGCGCGACTTACACTATCTGTGACGTATGTACTCCGGGTACACGATTTACGACTTCGTAGCTATCGTAGTATTTCTTGTGTTGCGGGCTTTGCTTTGGACTTCGATGGCAGCTGTCACATTGTTGACATGTTATTTGGATGCATTTTTAGTAGATTTTAAAAATATTTTTTGTTTTAAAATTTAAAAGTAGTGTTGTTTTACTGCCGTTTAGTTTTGGAGTAAGGTTTTTACAACTAGAGTCAAGAGAGAAACTTTAGTTATGTTGGGTATTAGATTGGTTATGAATTTAATAATTACGTTGTTACTTGTTACATACAAATTTACCAAAGTAAGAAATAATTTTGGGTCCAGTCCAGCCCTTCAAGCGATTTGAAATCCATCGTGCGTTTATGAGAATATATTTTTCTTGAAAGCATGTGTCGTGCACAAGCAAAATTAGCAAAAATAAAATTGAATAACAGTTTAGTTCTTGCTACTAACCTGTAATGCTGTATTAGTCGACTAGACGGTAATAGCTCAATCATGGTGACGCAAATGCTAACTGCCAATCTGACTGGACGATTTAACTGTCAATATAATATTTACCACATTTAGTACGTTAATATCGATATTAATATAATAAGGTTATTCTCAGTATCAGCACGGAGTCTGGATTTAATTTATGGCAATAGGCTCGCCTCCTATTAGATATATTGCAGCCTACAACATAACTGGCGACATGTGGGTGTATGATATGTGCACCTGTCGACCCTTTGGGGAATACAGGCGTGATGTTATGTCGTCTTGTTCTTGTTTGTATTCTTCATTACTGAAGGTCTTGTCCGTTTTATAATGCTTTGACAGAGTCGCCGACAAGCTGTTTTCATACGACTCAGTGCAGTGGTAATATTAAGTCAACTCAAAATCTTCCAATAATAAAATCCACTGGTTTAATAAATTTGTTTGTATCACACTGCAGAATGTGTGCAGGATGCCAACAATAGCCTTGCGTCTTTCGAGTCCCTTACACTAAAAAAAGGAAAATGTGAAGAGCCAGTGTTATGATGGTGCAAATACTTACATCCGTCACGCATTCAGCTTCACAATTCACACAATGAATCAGTTAACCTACCACAATGAAAAACATTGCAAAAAGATCTTATTTTTACAAAAAAGGCCAAACTACACATACTCCATTCTTCATATTGACATACACCCACGTATAGAGAGGTAAAAGGTTTTGTCGATGGTATTATGTCTATTGATCGAATCGAATCGATCGATCGAGCATGAAATTAATTATCGATGCGAAGGGTTAAGCAGTAAGCTACCTGAGTGTTACTTTTTATTATGTTGTTAATAGTTTTGAACAGTACTTGGGGATTTACGAGTTTTGAGTGATTCTATTGTTTATTTTATTCTAAAATTGAGCATAGATTAAAAACAAGCAGTATCTACAAAAACTGTCTGAATTTACAGGTGTATAAAATAGTTTAAATATTAATACACAATTGATCTATTTACTAACATTAGCCATAAATACTAAGCGGAACACGCACATATAACTAACTGACGTTTTGTCACAAGGTACTATTCTAGGCCCTCTTTTATGCTTTGTGTATCTCTTTGTGCATGCTTAAACTGAAATTAAGTAAAGATTTGACGAAGAAAACCTTCGTCCTTAGTCATAGTTTAAGTAATCAATAAATGTCTCCGAGTGCGGTGGTAAGTTTGCTCTTTCATTGTTTATTTTATTAGCTGCCGTTCACAGAGACGATTCTGGTACATAGTTTCAAAATAGATTAATACAAGCTGGATTAAAGTTATTGGATTCACGATAGCTCTTCAAAAACATTCCATTTCATCAATAAAGCCTTCTTTTGATCATACATATGTTTTACTATAAGCCCCCACCTGACATTTTTCTCAAGATTTCCAATTGATTCCTTCAAGAGGTTTCACAAAAACAAGCATGTAATCGCAATCCCCGTGGTAACTGCTGCAGGTTGTCGAACTTAATCTGTTTTATAGAAAAATTCATCGCGTAGCGAATTCGCAAGAGGTGTGGAGAATCGAGTGGCTAATGCAATTTTTGTTGGAGAATCTTTTTTTATAGATTTATTTGGTTTTGATGAGTTATTTTTTCTGGATCTAAACACTCTTTCTTATCTCAAGAAGGTTAATTTGTTGAAGCAGCAGTTGTCGTCTATACCGATACATTCTCTAAATACCAGTGTTCTAAAGATTGTCTTAGGACAATATGAATCATATTTATTGAAGCCTATTTAAGGGAGGCTTATACCCAGCAGTGGGATATTGAAGGCTGTGGATGATGATGACGATGAGGCCTATTTAGAACACAATTGTCTACAGGCATGCACAAAAGATCATATAACAATATGATCTTTTGTGTTCTGATTCATTATCTCACTATGGAATTTCTTCGTGTCCATTACAGACGTGCCAGACATAGTTTTGGTTAACGAATTTTCTAAAATAACAAATCTTAGGCCCTTCAAAACAGTCAACATCGCTGATAATATCCCCCGTATAACAAAAGTAAAAAAGGCGAAATCCCATCTATATAGTACATACCTGTATAAAAATAGCGGTTTACCGGGGTTTAAAGTATACAAGGGGGAGACTGAATCAAAACGGACTTGTTATTGCAAATTATATTTTTTTCTCAAGGGGAGGATGTTTCTACGAATCCTTAATAGAAACGAAACATTGGCAAGAATCTGTATAACTTAAGGGGATGCAAAGGAAATTGACCCTAATAGCTTACAGAATAAGATCGAAGCGATCCTATAGTACAATGTTATTTGAAATCTTCAGGTTTGCCAGTGACAGCTTTATTAATTTTCCTTTTTCTTTCTCTTTGTTTATCTTCGTTTCTGACGTTCGTTGAGTTTCCTTGTTTTTTAATGTAACTGTCCATTTTAATTTATATTTCGTCGGTTGTCATACATAGTTTGTTTATACTTTAATTTGTTAGTCTGTATAGTATGTCACATACATACAATTTGAGAAGAGCTAGTTATGCAAGAAATAAGAAAAACAAACCTAAGACCGCATTTTACATGGGTGTCATGATGAGGGGTGATGTGGGAGTACGATACTTTAGATATCTGATGAAGGCGAATGAAGGCATACCCAAATGGGTATTATTATTTATTTATTTAATTACTTAATATAAATTAATGGAATTCATTAATTACGTTCATATATTATACTATACTACTTATGTACATATAGATATATAAAGTCGCGCCTTTTTCCCAGTGGGGTAGGCAGAAATAACAGTTGATTAATGTAAATTTGAAGAGCCCTTTGCCGATTGTTGCAATTCGACTGTCATGGGCCTTTTGATGTCATTTTAGTAAGTTGATGCTAAGCTTGAATATAAATTGATCAAGAAAATTTGGAAAATGATGGACACGAACGGTCCTTGAACCCGCGATCTTCACCTTACCGTGACGCTGATCTACCAACTAAGCTATCGTGTCGCTACTCGCACCCATCAAATTTCAAGTTCCCTTTTATCATTTTTCTCTTTATCAATTTAAACAAATCGTTGTCGATGTCAACTCACAAGTCCTTGGTTTTTTTAAGTAACACTGTAAAAATGTCTACTTCACAAAGACTTTTATTATTTTATACATAAATAGGTAGTACTAGGTATTTATAGCTTTTTAAGAACGATCATCTGTTTCTGATGCTTGCCTTATCTTTTGTTTCATAGCTCAGCTTGCTGCAGATGACAAGCAACACAAATGCTCCTTTTTCTTTCCAAGCGTGAAATTATTTTCCGTGCAATTTTCAAGAAAGGAAATAAGAAAAAATGAGACTTCATTCAGACGTCTGTAGCGCCGAGTCGAAGAATTTTTATTTTTTTAGGATTTTCTCCTGTGTCGTGGGTGCGTTTTACAAACATGAAATATCACATACACAAACACCCAGACTCGGGAGCAACATCTATGGTTCGCACAAAGTTTTGCCCCGTGCGGGAATCAAACCCGCAACCCTTAGCGCAGCAGTCCAATCGCTTAGCCACTGCGCCAATCAGGTCGTCTTAAATGTTAACTTGATCAAAATTCTTATTGAAATTGTAAGCTTTAAATAATTGCTTACAGTATTATACTAGCTCTCTGTCTAAATACATAAGTATTTGGAGTGACCTGCTTGCTCACCATGATCACTTAAAGCCGGACAGTTTCCGCTGTGGAAGCGAGATGTCTCAATCATGGCGCGTAACGGTGTCTCACTTTCACAACGGAAAATGTCCTGCTTAGTGAGTTCATGGTAAGGGGGCAGTCATTGTTTTAGCCAAAGCTAATACCAAAAGAATACAAAATTCTTGTATTTAGCAAATTATTAAGCTACGATTCTGTATAATTTGATTAACTTACCTACTGATTTTAAACAACGACTCTTTTTCTTCCCAAATAATTCTCAATAACCCAAAGGTCAACTGCAAGAGAGTTTGATTCAAAGTTAAGCTCGCTTCTGTACATCTTTGATATTATGTTTTAAACATGTATATTTTGTGAGTTACGATAGTTTATTTACATCAGCCCCCTTACCATGAACTTCTAAAGCAGGTCAGTTTACGATGCGGAAGCGAGACACCGCTACGTGCATTGTACCTAATGCGCTCGTTTCCACACCGTAAACTGTCCTTCTTTAGGGACCCATCCGCCGAAGACATTCTAAGCATAGGTACAAAGAGTTGCTTTGTATGCTGGAATTTGCTTTTTAAATTAAAACCTTAAGCAACATTACCAAACAAAACCTCTTAACTTAAATTTCATAATTGTCTAGGGTTTAAAATGAATGCAATTCCCGTGATAACAACTCACAAACACGCTTATTTAAGTACGCGGCATTCATAAAACTATAAAGTCCATTTATCTCGGAGCCCGCAGGTATTACGGCGCAACCAAAACATCGTCCCCTACAAAGAGATGTAACTGCGAACGTGTAGGTGTAGTTCGCAAATTTCAACAAAGCTCCCTCTGACAGCAATTCCGTTTTAGAGCCTTAATCCTGACTCTAGTACGTATAAAAGGCATATTTCGTTCGCCGACGCTCGCAAAATTGTCATCGCAAATAGCTTTTGCCTCAGGCTAAGAGTTGCCCAGCTCCAAAACTTTGTAACTCCCCAAAACTTGCGAGCGAATTTGAACTGTGAACTCTTGTTCTAAAGTTTAAAATATTTTCCCCCGAATACTCCCGAGTATTGTGACAATGAAAATGCCAGCATTGCACACGTAAATACATTTCGTTGGAACGCTTCGATCGTCTAGATTTAACTGCATAAGAAATAAGGTCTACAATCGTGTGAAAGGGAAATCTGAACTTGAAAATCGTCGCCTGCCTGACGCTCGATATCAAATAAACATTATTGTGGGTGCAGAACGCCTGAAGCGACGTGTTTTGTTTGCACGATTGTCGGCTTTAGTGCTCTTTTCTTACAGTTGATTATTGAAAAATAATTTTATATTGCTAGGATTTTCGCCGGGGGAAGGAACAAGGATGGCCGGATGCGAGTATCGATAAGAGGGAAAGGGACAGTGATATAGCTCGGAGCACTGTGATTGGTCAGGAAGGCCGCAGGCTGTGAACAGTAGCCCGCCCTATGTCTACTGTAAACGATGACGCAGCTGGTAGAAAAAGACGTAACTTGAGACGGCAACTATTTTTTTTTTGTTAATCCATTTTTGTATTACATGATTGACTTGTTGGCAGTACTAGCATTGAATGCTATACTTTTTACAAATGTAAAAGGAAATGCGTGTTTATCGTTGAATGCCATTCTTAACTGTTTTAAAGGATATATTTCGTCTCGATACAAGCTTTGTATGTAGCCTGCTTTCCATGTGAAGTTATTAACTTTTTTGTAAATTTGGCTTTTGAGATAAATGGAGGACTGTTTTACTTTCAAAATACTACACTCAAAACACCTGTTAGTCTGGCTTTTTGTACGAGAAAATACAGTAAAGGAATTATTGTTAAATTAAATATCGGACACCATTCAATTCACCATTACGTATCAGTATTAATTGTTTTTATGTACAGCTTAATAACTCTACCTATAGATAATTTTGATTCTATATATTTCGTGAAATGTCACCTACTTTCAATATTTTTCTTTTCAATCTCGAAAGTCATTCAAGAAGTGCAGTTACCCGTCAGTTCGCGATAGCCGTCGCCGCCGGCGTCACCGAGGGCGCTCGTAGCTCGGGGCGGGGCGCGCACACACGTGCAAAAACACCCTCTATCACTTGTGCACACGGAAAATCTTTTTAATGTGCCTCACTCACACACTGACAACAAAAAGAACCTTAACAATACCTACGTGTATGTACACGAATGTCTATGTATGTGTGTCTCTTGAAGTAGAAACTTTTTGGAGCAAAAATAACTAGGCATCTTTTTATATTGTCCCACTTGTATATTAAAGCAGAGGTTTTTCAAGTTTCCCATTTGCCCTTATAAGTAGATATAGCACAATTTTCTCATTGTATATAATAAAGGTTACGTAGAGTATAATAATAATCCGATGTTTCCATTTACAGACGTGGTTAGAGATACGTGGAATCATTAAAAACTCATTCGCCTAAAAATATTTAAGTAACGTTTTGAGAAAACTGTTGAAGTGAGAACAGTTATTGGTCAGATAGTGAAACTTTTCAGATAGAGTCTTTGTGCGAAATACCATTATTTATTTACTTCGTTGTTCCACGAATTTCTATTTTAGATCTTGTTGTCAATACCTAATTGGTAGCGTAGCGACGTAGGCACTGACATCTGGTGCTATTTCGCGACGCGACGCCACACAGCCTAAGATAAGTCTATTTTAACTAATATTAGAAGGGAATTGGACGGATTGTTCTCTATAAGACACACCAAAGGTATCGGTGGCGGACATATTCGTGACGTAGACGAACATAGGGCATGTTATACAGGTTTAACTTGTTCAAACTAATCTGAAATTTGTTAATTTTTATTTAGTTTTATCTACAAACACGCAAATATCGCTCAAAACTTTGTTCTTTAGATCTTTAGGCAAATATTGCGGGTCGACCAATAACGAATTTATCAACCCTACCAAATTATTATCTACTGTAATTTAGGAGAGAAAAAAGACTATTGAAACAGTAACTACCTCTAAATAATGAAGAGTCTTACCTATACTAATCTGGAACAGCAGGCAGACAACAGACTCACGTCCAATCAAAAGCTTTCATACAACGACATGTGCTTATAACACCGTTTACCGCAACAAATTCCATCACCAGCCCACATAAGTAACCAAATTATGCCAAATACTAAATAAAAGCACATTATGGCCACAATTTGACGTGTATGTAGTTATATTGCATTTGTTTCAGGCATGCCGCTCCGTTAGTTTCAGCCGGGCCGCGCTGAAATACGGCCATTGCGCGCCGACCGACGCCATCGTTGTTTAATTTAAATTACATTCTTTATTTAAAATTTTGTTTGTTTTTAAATTTTGCATTTACGACGTTGTTTGTGAGAAATGTCATTTGGGAATGATTGACAGTGAGATGTGATAGTTTAAAAATGGAATTTTGCAGTTCTATTTTTGGTGATTTTGGTCGTGGAAGATAAATATTGTTCTCAATGTAAATACTGTAAGATTTAAGGTGATTTAATCGAAGAATTGAGAAGTATAAAGTAAAAATCTTTGCGTATCATCTTTTTTTCGTGTAGGTATAGTCAGATTTATGAAAATGGAATAAAACCTAAGAGTGTAGTGTAGGTAAGACATCAAATAAAATCCATATAAGTACACATTCAAGTTATGGATATCTAAGTTTACCTACTTTACTAATAAGAGTATTGTGTGTTTAAAAGTGAGTCAGTCATATAAAAGAGTTTTATTATTATCCATTTGATACGCAACGTTTGCCATAGGAGTTACAATGATTAAGATTCCCCAATGCCTCAAATTACGCCTATTCTCTACAGTAGGCAGAGTCTACGGATGTAGAAACCTCTGCATAATGTAGTGCTATTGACTCAAGTCTGTAGCCTATTAATAATCTATTTATTTATTTAGATAGGGACAACAAACAGCAGTATATTAAATATTATAACTAATCTAGTTGATATAGAGACTAAATCTCTTAAAAAAAACTCGTAAACCATTTACAGACGAAGACTTAGTTTTTCTCCTTTGAATCGGTAGATGTTTGTAAATTGTGACGTGGAAATAGACCTCCGTGTGTTAAGATTAACAAGTAAAGGGGACAGTAGGAGTTGAGACATACCAAGCGGTCAAATCGAATGCTGAGAATAGAGAACTGCCGCGTTTGCTTCAGCGACAAGAGCGAAGCTCTTAAAGGAGAATAGGCGTTTTGTCCTCACCTTGTATCAAAGTGTGTCATATGTCTTTTTAAAGGACTTAACATTAACGTCTTTTTATTTTATGACATCAACATTGACACTTGCGCAGGGAAAGAACTATGACTGGTTTTCTTTTACATTTATCCAAAACATCCTCCATTTGCTGACATCTAGAGACTCCAGCAGCCAATGGAGAAGAACTCCTACAATTCCAAATTAACCCTTTCAAAGTATATAATAATTATAAATACTTGCCGCAATAATAACGGAACCCGTAACGCCATTACCGTGATAAAAGAAATAAGAAAAGCCAAAAGGTAATCATCGCAGCCTGTAATCTTGTTACATAAATATTTGCGAGAATAAAGAAGCGTAATTATTTAAGAAATTCAACGCACAAAGGGTACCCCCCCACCCCGAACTGGTGAAAGGGAGAGGGGGGCTATTGTAATTATTTTTCTTGAAAACTTTCCCGTTACGAATTTGTTCTTTGAATAAAAAAATGTTGGCGTTGTGTGGATGTGGTTGTAATATTTTAAGTTAATTTCTTGGTGGCTTTGTTTCGGATGTAAGGCTTGTGCGCTCAATTTCTAGGTAGAAATGAAAGAATAAAGGAAAAGGAGAATTTTAAGAAAGCATCAATTTCTAGGTAGGAATGAAAGGAAAAAAGAATAAAGGAAAAGGAGAATTTTAAGACATCAAATCAAGTTATTTATTTGCAACAAAGGTTTACAAAGATTTTATAATCAAATAGGTACACTAAGTGGCACAGGCGTGAATGAAATACTCAGTAACAGAATGTTTATCAAAATTCCCGAAAAGTTAAAATAAGCTTCCGCTTCCTTTATAGCATAAAAATGCAGTCATGCCACATCTCCGGTCGTTTTTTCGAGTACTAATTTGCAAATTCAAAAACAAGTTTACAATTTAATATGAGGTTAATTCCAGCCTATATTGGACGTTTTACTAACATTAAGACATTTATAACTGAAACCTTGCAAGTACTTTCATTATTTATCTGTGTAGGTCTTCATCAGATCTTCACCATAAGACCAGACCACATAAAACCATTACTTATTTGATTAAAAAAAAATTAGTTCACTATGTGCAAATATATTGCTGGACATACATCATACAACCTCATTTTTTAAAGACCGTTAAAATAAAAATAAAAATCATTCCTTTTACGAATCCTGAAAAGTAAAACGTACCTATCTAATAATTTGAATAAGGTCCTCATGTTCCAAACACGAACAAGTCCCCTTATTATAAAAGTTTGAGTATAACAAATACTGCCAGTGGTTCGGTCGTATCATTTTAATGTATTCGCTCCGGGCCGCGGGGTAGGCAGCCTTGTAAGTTACTAACATCTTTGACCGTTTGTTAGGATATGACTTGTTTTAATACATTTTTGTATGTTGTAATTGGGACCCTGTTGTTACTAGGAATGTTTTGCTGGTCGGCTATGAGGTCATATTCTGAATAAATTAAAGTTGTTTTGGAAAAGGTCAGGAAAATTTCCTTACTTTAAACGGAAAACTAAAACGAAAAAATCATAGAAAGTGGGACCCAATTTTTTTGATAGAAAAGAAAAATAAATATTTCTACGTATATAAATACCAAATTTGAGACCTTTCTTAGTGAATATTTATTACATGTTCTTCATCATCTTTCAATGACCACGCAGGTACACCGATATTTAGAAGTTGAATGAAAAACAAAAGACACACCTCAATTTATATCTCTGCCTATCTTAATTTCTTCAGCCGATCATAACAGACTGAATAGAGCTTAAAAGACTGTAGCCACTATAACTGTGGTGTTAAAGGTGAAAGTTGTGTGGACATAAATTGAAAGTGGTGACGTAGCCGCACTATACATGCTGGCATCGTCTGATGACGTTTGTGGCTCTGGACTCTAACGGATGGCAGGTGAGTTGGATTCGGGTTTATTACAGTTCCTACTTGAGTTTCAGGTTATAGGAACAGACTTGCTGTATAATTCCGTGAAAAAGTAGAAATTAATGAAGAATTCGATCAACAACCTACAGTCGCTGGGTAAGCGAGTTGTGAGAGGCGACGATCTTGATGAGAGCCCAATAATAATAGCTTAGCTGTTAATGTTTGCTCATATTATATTGTCCTTGATAGTTGTAAAATACCTGCTTCCTCAATGAACACCAAGCCTAGTTGTGCATTTCTGGATCCAAGTAAAACTCAGCTGAAGTCCTGTCAAACTCTATTAAAGGCAATACATACCTACTCCATTTGTCAAACAGCAAATATTTTGAAAATCTACCGCATAACACCAACACAAAACTGTAAAACCATCAAAAGACCGTCAACGGGACCCGTCCTAACCGGTCAAACTGCCATAAAATCACATTTACCGACTGAAACCTTATTTCTGGCGGAAGTGACGGCACAAACTAAATAGTGGTGCCACCTGGCGGGCGCCGGAAGTGGGCTTTATTGGCGGAAATGGACCGGCCAACAGGATATAGCAATTTACGCGGCGGCTCTCGACTTTGTTGACATGCCCTGGAAAGGAAATATACTTTATTTAGACTTCATTACTGCTCTTTGGAGAGTTGGAGGATGTTTCTGGAGCAAACAGTTTATTAAGGTGTTCAAGTTTGTTGGTAACTTTGAGAGCCACAATAGAATCCCGTACTCTAACATTATTGTAGTTGGTAGAGCATGGTTCTATTTAAAACAAAAAAGAAGATTTAGATTAAGGAGTTTTGTCTTAGTCTGTCATTTAGATCCATCCACGTTTTCTAGAAAAGAAGGAAGGGTGGCTCACTTCTTTGGTAAATAGCGTAACGATATACGATTCTTCTTTTTTGCTCTTCTTAGACCGATCATGTGTACGTGCTAAAGAAGAAATCTTTATCTTAGACATTTGGACTCCCATGAATCAAGATCCCATGTCTTAGATTTGATATGAGCATCTGAAGATCATAATCTGGCAACAGGAAGATGTGGAAAGAGAGTGGGGAAGCCTTTGCCCAGTAGTGGGACATTCCAGGGTAACAATAATAATAATAATCTGCAGATTACTTAAATAGTCCTAGTTCGCAATTTAATCTGCCACTTCATCAGTCCCGTTACACAGCTATTGCGTCAATAGATTAAAATAGACTTAACTCTAGCGCTAAAGGTTAATTAAAACAAATTAAATTGAACTATTTTTGAACTCAATAAATATTCAAATATGGTTTACTTTCTGTCACTTCTAAGAAGTTTGTGAAACTCTAATATAACAATTGTGCCAATGACCAAATCGGAATGTGATAAAATTATCCTTGTTAGGAACAAATATTATTATAATGATTATGGTCCAGGTGTAAACAACTCGAGGTTGAATTTACTAATACGCCAGTCAGGTGTCAGGGATGATAAACATTCTGCTGTTGATAATGGATTGAAAGGTGTCGTCAACCATATAATAATACATAGAAATCGTTGACATTTGCAGATAATTTTTCATTACCTACCATCGCGGTAATGAATTTAAAGTAGCTTTTTTAATAGTATGTTAAAGTGAGATGACGTTATACAAGTACTAAGTGTTAAAAAGAGAGAAAGAATCACGCGATCGCCTGTCATTAGTGTTGACAGTATATTAAGTATGGGCTTTGACGACATACATTTGACACCTTCATTCAGTTAATGATTGTCATTATAGTGAGACTCAATTACGATAATGTCATTTGTAATTACACAATGTAGGGCTTTCTAATGCAGTGTATGGGTTTCATAAGAAGACTTTCTTCTGTATTCCAATCACCATCTCTTCTTATTCTTCTTATATATCCGTACATAAATAAAAATGGATGGCTGTTCGTTAGTCTCGCAAAAACTCAGGAACGGCTAAGCCGATTTGGCTAATTTTGGTCTCTAAATATACGTGAAAGTCTAGGGTTGGTTTAAATTACGACGAAGTTCGCCGGGAAAGCTAAGAAAAAATATGTAAGGTAGCTGATATAAATTGTTCAAATTAGACGTTTAAAACCTCAGTCTGCCCGTGACTATGAATTGGTAGAACCAGGATTCTGACGTAGACTTCTTTTTATCAGAATTCGTGAAATAGATACTGTAAGAAGCGAATGACAGTGCTCGATTGCATAGGGGATAGTAAGTATGGTAAAAATATCAATCACAACATCAAAGTAACTGGAACCCCCCCAGTGAACCAGCATTTGACTTAACAAACACCACAATACTTTCCCTTGCCATCATAGATGTTATCGAATCGCATTAAAACCAAATTACTTGTTAAACTCACCAATTTGTAGTCGTCGATCAGATAGCGCCCCCTGCCGGCGCGCGCAACTAGCCGTGACTAAGTGGGCCGAGCTTCAAGCACGCGGTGATTGATGACAAATAGCTCGGAAACATGACGTGTGACGTCACAACTCTTAGAGTGACAAAACACTACTTTTTATTGATTACTAGATGGGTAGGTATAGGTTGTTGGACTGCCTCGTTGGTCTAGTGGTTGCTAAGTGCGACTGCTGAGCACGAGGTCCTGGGTTTTAATCGCGGGTCGGTCAAAGTGTTACTGAGTTTTTCCATTAGGCAATTCTCAGTGGCAGCACGGAGTCTGGATTTGTGCCCGGTTGGTGGCAATAGGCTCGCCTGCTATTGCATTGGGACCTAAAAACATAACTGGCGAAATGTGGGTGTACTGTATGTGCACCTCTGCCTACCCCTTCGGGGAATACAGGCGTGATGTTATGTTATGTTATGTAGATCCTAGGCTAGTTGATGGTCAAACTTAGGTGCTTTAGCTTTGTGGTGGAGTACCGAACTGTAACCTGCCCCCCATCTTGCAGGAAGACTTCTGGCCGCAGGACGTGTTCCGTCGTTTTAAATGAGTAACACTTGGAGTATCTTTTATATGTGTGTTAGTCTGTAAGGAATTTATCACAGATGCCAAAAAATAAATTATTATTATTGTTAAAAGAAAGTAAGGGTTCTCATCGATAAAACAATGAATTATTTCTTTCGGTTGGCTATTCCGTCCGAAACTTCTGACAAAGAAAGAAAACCGTTAACCACCATGTAACAAACTTCCCAGCTCAACTACTAGCACCTACAAAGACGCTGCTAAAATCAATTTGACAACAACTTAGTTGCTCTGACATCGAGTTTTCATTTCTGCGGGCAAGAGGCATGCAAAATTGCCTTAGGCGACAACCAGTTGACACAGACCCTTGCTCAATCAAAAACCAACTTTAGTACTTCCGTTTACGGATTATTTTGCTTGTCCCGCGTGTCTGGAGAGAATGGTTGGCTGGTAGAAGATCATCAAGGTGCGTTTGTGGCCGTTTGGGCAATGCCACGGTTCGGAGACGCGGCTGAGGGGTCGTAATAGGCGAAGCAATGACGTTACATGCTTGTGATGCTGTTGCCATGGTTACGATTGATTTTTGATAATGAGAATAAGTTGAGCGCTCGTGCGTTGACTACTTTTAACGCCAGTGTAGTGAGCAATAATGCGCTGAAGCTCAAATTTATGAATAAAAAGTGATAGAATTTAAGCTGTTTTGGTCCTACGTTGAAATATTTCAAGATAAAAAATTAAGAAGTCACATGCCGCAAATAAATAATTTAAAGGAATAAGCAGATAATAATCAGCTTATTGCGATGTATTTACATAAACTTACACAAAAATATTCTCTGTATCCTACTACACATACCACATAAAAGCACTCAGTCAAAACAGATATTAATTAAACAGGTTACAATAACAGGAAATCAAACCTACAATCCGTAGAGGACGTGGTCAATGGCTGCCAAACGATGACACTATTAAAACAAAACAATAACATCAACTATAAACAAACCAATAATTACATTATTACCGAATACCTGTCAAAACCCCCGCAAATGCAGCAACCCTTCAAATAATTAAAAATAAAATAACGACAGACTATTGTGCGGCTATTTTGAATTCGAATTTCGAATGTAACAGATCTGCAGAGCGAATGAATAAGTGAATGAGTGATTGTTATTTAAGCGGCAGTCTCTATTGATCGGTAACAATGCCCCACCGTGGGGAGGGAGCTACGAATGATATAGCCTGATGAACATTTAGAGATGACATAATAGAAATAATCTTTTTAATTTCTGTTTATGGATCGTTTGTTACTGGAAAGTTAATAAGACACCTTTAGATCAGAGCAACCCGTTTTGTAGATAGACGATTATTTATTATTTTACAGTGTTGTTCTTATAATGCAAAAAATGCTAAGTTTGGTATTTTTATGATACAAAGTAAAATTATTGGGGTGTTAGGTATACTGGTATAGGTTACTATCTTACTTATTACTATTACTACTTATCATGACAGTGGCATGCTAAATATTTAGTTTAATGTACCTATGCTGTTAACGCAAAAAGTCAAATAAAATGATATTGTTAGAATGTACTTTCAAAGACATAGTACCTAACTCTATTTACTTATTCGTTAACAAAATATTTACAGTCATCAAAAAGTTTTACACACGTCTAGGGCATACAGATTAAAGTTTTGCTTCCCTCTATTTCCCTATAAGTCTATGCCGCGAAGGGTTAAGCAACCCTTTCCCTTTCGACGGCGGCCATTACACAGCTAGGCGAGCGAGCGGCTCCACTCTAAATGTTGTAACCTTCTCGAGTAACTGATCTCCTAGTACTTTAGCAGCGTACCGATATCTTGGCGAATTCAGGATAATTAAAGCCATTTTATACTCTTGTCTAGCGACTTATTCGTATTATGTATTCCCCAAAGTAAAACGAAATTAAGAATTAGTTGTTCTACAGTTATTTTCAGTCAGTCAGTTAGTCAAAATCTACCGAATCTCTTACGATGAATGCTACATCGTAATACGAATGCAGCAACAGATAGACCAGAATTTTTTGGGAATGTCATAGTCCATGAGTCAAAGCGTCAATCGTTTTTTTATCTGCACAAAACATAGATAAACAAAGGAAGCGAAATTGCAGGAAAAAGCTGCTCAGCAAAAATACACAACCTTCGACTACAGCCTTTAAAAACACAGCATAACACCACAATCCATACACGTACTCCAATTTAATAGCATAACTTATCTCCCCGAAGTTTGTCCCATTTACAAGTGGGGCCACGCACAAGTGCACACTCATTTTACTTTTATTTTTATAAGAAATATGATTGTGGTGCGGGCGCGCGGTGAGCCCGGGGCACGGATATTTTCAAAATAATAATTAAGCGGATACATTTATTATGGCCCACGAATATGAAATGCGCGCCGCGATCACAACACACATGGTGTTTGATGGTTCCAACTTTGTTTTTATGCGTGTTTTATGGAAAATGTACGTTTTGGGATAAAAAGTCGTGAACAAACATAACTGTTGATGTTGGGAATGTGCAAAAGTTATGAATTAAACTGCTGGTAAGAGGTTGTGGATTCAGTTCATAACAGTTTAACTAGTTCATAAACTTCAATAACTGTCTATTACTTTCGACAAAGATTTGGTCGCCCTCCAAAATAACAGACTGAGGACAGCGGATATTAAAAACTTAAAGGAGGAGGAGGCGGTCCCAGCAGTCGCGCACTATTTAGCTATGGAGAAAAAAAAACAAGAAGAGTTCTTTAGGGTTTTTCCAGACTATTTCAAATCGAGGGCCGGTAACGTCTTAACGCCCTTAATATCTCATACTACAATCTTCTCACTCACTCTACTATTGTTGTATAGTATATAAGAGATTTATATCCACGATCTGATGAAAGCTTCTAATCAAGACTCGAGAGAGAGGAACGTTCAGTCGGCTTTAGTTGATAAGAGCCTACCCCTTGGTCCATCTTACAAAGAAGGGGATTACATATAAGATAAGTTAATGAAAACTGAAGCTCTAAGGATTAAGTTGTATTGCTATAGCAGCAGTTTTGGTCTACGATCAGACTATGAGAGTAAGGAAAGATACCTGTGTCTTGTTCACTATAATATCTACTGCATAGTTGGCTAGTCTCAGCTGAGATAGGCCACCGTGACTATTGTTCGGTGTAGAGAACATAATATCTATCATCATCAGCTGGAAACCACTGTTGAACAAAAGCCTCCCCCTTAGAACGCCACAATAAAGTAGGTACAACTAATGACTAAAGCGATGTACAAATGCCTAGTTTGTCTAAGTATAAAAGTCGAGTATTAAATTAGCTCATGTTTACTAATACTAGTAGTAGCAATCTACGTTTGATTAGGTAATAAATTACACGTGTCATAATATACCATATACGAATAGTAACACAAGTGTCTTTCCTCAATAAATGTCTATCTTTTATATGTCATAACATGTATGATTACTAGATGTATCTACTAATTAAATCCACAAGAACGAAGACTTGCATTCATTAGGCTGTTCCTACTAAGGCATCCTAGTGTTTGAGTACAGCCTATAATCATGCCTAAAGCCCCCTTCCAAGGGGTCTACCTTATTGAAGAATTTTTTATCAATAATCTTCACTCCCACATTTTGTCAATGGTTTTAAGGTTAATGTGGCGAGCCTATTGTTATTTATGGAGACCATGATAAGTTCGTTGCCTCTTACGATCAGTTTAAAAAAGGACTTCTTATTCTGAAGTAAATAGTTCATCCTCATTTCGCCAGTTATGTTAAGTCCCGGACTCCCAATGTAATGGGGAGCGAGACCATTGCCATCAATCGGGCACATATCCAGACTCCGCCTGAGGAGTGCCTAGTGGTTAGTAGGTACCTAGTACGGAAATACAAGCGGAAATTAATTTAACGATTTTCTTGTTCGTATTAATGAGCTCACCCCCTGTACGTTGGTATCTAAGCCGTCAGTGTACAGGGTGCGTTCATTACCGGAGCGCGGCAGCTGCGCGCGTCGCCTGGGGCGCGGATTTGTGCGCCCGCGCCGCAGCACCGCATCGCACCGGACACGCCGCGCTGCGCCGGTGCACTACGGGTTTATGCTAATTTTGGGAGGAGCCTTTTGATTCAGGATAATGTAGAGAGTTATGTACATAAGTAAGTTGCGGACAAAGTTATAGACATTTTTAATATAATTCAGCCAGTGTATGTTAAAATATGTTTTTTTGAAATTGGCAACGACTTGTCTCAACAAAATATTCCCAAAATTAAGGCTCTCTTCAAACTCTACAGCAGACAATCATAAGTTGACAGTTGCAGTGATTGACGTCATTTTAGGGGTAAACCTCGAAGTAACAACTGGCAAACGTATGTATTACCATATTGATGACACGCGGCACACAGTTCAATGAATTCCTAAGAGGCATTACTTGTTTTATCAGATTAAGCTCGAAATAGGCTGTCGTTACATCCATCCCTAATAATAAGTATAGTCAGTATTTCGATTACTTAAACCCTTCTAAAAATATACGTTTAAAAACATCAATTAGACGCAGATACTTAAATGTTCCGATACACCCACGCAAGACTATTCTGGGTAAATGAAACTCTTTCGTTGGTCTTGCTAGAAAATATTTACTTACTCGACCATCCTAACCCTTTCATTCGTTGAATATTTTTGTTATATTTCGGTCTGTAATTTAATTAAAATATCTGTCTTAACTGTTTCTTTTTCTCCGTAGTCTGCTTTGTTATTACGCTAGATTCAGCCCGCGACATTGTCTGCGTGGAATAATGGTTTATCTTCTTTTGGATTTGGCAAACGAAATCAATAATGAAATTAATTTTCTTACACGCTTACTTACTACGGCTACAAGTTCTGAACGATTATCTATATATATAAAATTTTCGTGTCACAGTTTTCGTTCCCATACTCCTTCGAAACGGCTAGACCGATTCTCATGAAATTTTGTGAGCGTATTGAGTAGGTCTGAGAATCGACCAACATCTATTTTTCATACCACAAAATTCACGCGGACGAAGTCGCGGGCAACAGCTAGTGATTTTATAAGTTTTAGGTACATTTATCTACATTAAATACGTTGACACTGTTTTCTAATATGGTAGACAATTTAAATACTGGAGAATCGAGACGCATAAACGATTTTCTGTGTTCATTTTTCGTACCATATTAGGCACAAATCATAATGATTATATAAGATGGATACAATATACTTAAGTAGTTATCATTGGCCTATCCTTATTTGATAAATATAATATTTGCCTAACAATCGCCTGTTAAACAAGAAAATTACACGGTAAAGGAACATTGCAATAATGCCATACTCTGATGCAATTATTTATTCGATAAACCAACAACCTCTTTGATACCTAATGCATTTAGCTTGGTATCTCTCAATCTAACAATTATGAACCATATTTGAATGACAATTAGGGTGTTGGTGACTGTAAGATTATATTTGTCGGTAATAATAGTAGGTTATGAGAATAATGATATTGTTTGTTATATGACAAAATCGCAATAAAGTCACGGAATTAGATCCATTATTTATTATATAAATTAATAGCTATTTTGAAATTACTGTGCTTTATCCTCAATTAGGTTATAGCGATAAATAATATGTTATTATATCATTACAATTGATATGAGGACATAACCCTAAGGTTAACGTAGACTAGAGTATCTCCTTTACCAATATAAGTTGCATCAGTATTCGATTAATATGATTGCAAGAGGAGAATAATAGATGTTCTGATGAAGTGAAAATATTGAAAGTAAGGTAGGTACGTATGGCAAGTTGTCGTTCTAAGGGGGAGGCCTTTGTTCAATAGTAGACGTCTTCCGGCTGATTATGATGAAGTTACTTAATATAGTTAGGACGAGATTTCATCGTTTCATAATTTTTTATACAGCATCACCCATAGGTATTAAGCTGGTTGTCCAGGTGGTGTACGGGAAAACAAGAATAACTAACAGCTTCAGCTTGCCTCGTTGGTCTAGAGGTTGCTAATCGCGGCTGCTGAGCACGAGGTTCTAGGTTCGAATCCCGGGTCGAGCAGTGTTACTGCGTTTTTACATTAAGTCATTCTCAGTAGCAGCGCGCAGCCGTGATGTTATGTCTACATTGTTCCACAACCTCTACTATCTTTCCCTATTTATTATTTTTTCCTTTACCTCTCAATCCCTTAACTTTTAATGGTTGTTGCACATTTTACGGGATAAAGGATGCCAACTACAGCGGCATACCAGCCAGCTGTGATGCTTGGAAGGTTATATCGCGATAAACACTGGTTGTGCCATGCCGCGAGGAAGCCGGCCACGCCCAGCAAGACGCACACCTTTCTATGTAGTTGCATACTGTATTATGTAGAAACTTTAGAGGAGCAGGGTACAGTAGGTACCTAAACTACGCGCTATATACTAGGCCAGACTGAAGAATGAAGTTAGGAACAAGAGGCGTCGTCGTTGTATTCAATATGTTTTATTAATCCATTCTAGTTTTGACATTATAATCAATTTACTCAACCAAAATAAATACATAGTTTAGTCAACTTTATTTTCCACTCGTACAAATGTTTGTTACACTGTGTATGCCTTAAAAGCGAACTTAAGTCTGGCCAAATTAGTGTCCTGCAATAAGAGTAGTGAGGTGATCATGGCTGAAATATGAGATAAATATTTATCCATAATCTTACAGATTTACGAGAGAAAAAAAACACAGTCGAATTGAGAACCTCCTCCTTTTTGAAGTAGGTTAAAAAATAGGCGCCTAAACGCAATTTTACCCTGTTAAGCCTACTCCAATTATAATGGTCCCATAACTTACCTATTAGGCTATTTTATAAGCGTTACTGAATTTATACCTGACACACTACATGTAGTTAACGACTGTTTTTTTTCAAATTGAAGAACACGTATTCTCAAACTATTTCGCAAAAGAATGCCTTCCACGAATCAATTTAACGTTTAAAAGTATGCAACCTTCAAATTATTAGGACTCCACAGAAACAATGCGATCCCTACAATTGACAGCGATGCTGAGCGCTGCTGACGTTCCGTATCACGAGTTCGTGATCCCGGTTCACACGTCACACACATGCAGCGTAAATCAACGTCATCTAATTACGTCTGCCTAAGGCTAACGTCTTAAAAAACTCACGAATATGACGAAAAATCTCACGATTGAAACAATCCTTACCGTTTATGGCGGGAATTTTACGAAACGTCAAATTAAAAATTCGAAAAGTTGGGAATTTTTGTTGTGATGTTGTCTGTATTTAGTTGGGGCCTTGGGCCGGTCGTGTCGGTGCTAGATCATGACCGCCGGGAGACAATGTGCAATGGGGCACAATTAGGCCGCTGCAGTTGGTAGCACCCACTCATCTCAGTTAATGTTGCGTGCCTGCTGTGTAATTTTATGAAAAGTATGCTTTGTGTATGTTGGTATGAAATACATTATATTTATGAATTCAGTTGTTTTTTGATACCGGCCTAGGAATCTTGTCGCCCATTTATTAAGTTACCCGGGTTGGGCCAGTGAGATCGCCTTTGGTATCCTTATCAGAATATTGTTCTACTTTTTAAATATTATAAGGTTAGGTAACTCCTAAGTATACCTATTATTCTAAATGATAGCTACAAAGCTTACCTTTGGAACCTACCTTACTTACAATAGGTATTGGGAAGATCAAAATGAGTAAAGGCGGCGAAAGTCAATACACCGACACCTCCTACGTATATTATCGTAACCAACAAAATGACGATTTTGCTTTTTTTACATAAAACGACTTATTTTTATTATTATCCACGGTAGTGTGCAGAACTGCAGACCCTATTTTAATGCTGACATGCAAATTTTGATAATCATACGAGGCTGTTTGTAGGTGTGATCACTAATTAATATATTTTCCAAAATCTTTGAATGTACTGTAAAGTTGACCAAATGGAGTTACGATAATATACGTAGGAGGTGTCGACGTTAATACCCTGACGTCACTAACGTGTTATTTGCAGGGAGTGATTGTCTCTGGTGTGTGTGGTTGGTGACAGCACTAGCGACATCAAAGGACCCCTCTATGTGTCCAGTGATGCAAATGTTTACAGGGTTGGTACGGAAGTAGAGGCTTATCGATATGAGAGAGAACCAACATTTTTCTAAATTTAAAATTTCTGTTTTAAAGTTATGATTTAGAAATGTCAAAGTTGACAGTCACATGTGTCATTAAGAATAGGTATCTGAATTACAAGACAAAGCCTTTCTGGCGCCTTCTAAGTTTAAGTTCTTATCTAAGCGTACTTTTTAATTTTGTCGTAGAACCATTATATCGCTTCAAATTAAATTTTATCTAGCAATAATTATACTGCGGTGAGTCTCCGATGCATTTTATCGTGTTAGACGACACGCCTCTATAAAAAGGTCGTGAAGAATAAGGGCTTTATGGAATTAATATTATCACCAGCCAGTGTCAATATGTAGTGTTTATACGGACTATTAAAAAGAATAGCAACTTTGACCTTCTCTTTTATGACGACGTAACAACATTTTTTGTCCGAAGTGTAAATAAATATCCTAAGTAATCTGTACTTAAGAAGCAAGCACAAGCACTGATAGCTAAGTAAGTCAAAGCTCGCAAGTTCAAACCCCCGGAACGCACCAATGTCTCTTTGAATTCATGTTGTAAATTATGCTAAAAATAGTGAAGTAAAACATCGTGAGGAAACCGACCGCCTAGGAGATTTTTGAACGGTGTGTAAAGCCACGTTAGAGGCCCACTGACGGTTTAATTTCTGACAGCAGGTTGTTCGTCAACCATACGATAGCAAGAAGTAGCATGTGCTTGGAATGGACAATAAAACATCAATAACGTTCTATTCTGCAATAATTATGTTCGAAGGTAAGTCTAGTCAATTTCTATGCTTATTTCAAACCTACAGGTACAATAAGTAATATAAAAGTACAAAAAACCAACAATCGACATAACTCACAACACTATTTTAAAAAGTTGAATGCATTCTGATAGAAATTTGTTTTTAATCGACCTCAAATTGGGCGCGAAATGAGTTGGTCCCTCCGCTGGGGTGCGACGACGATAGCTTCATTACAGACCTTCAAATTAATATTCTAAACATTTATCATGTATAAATAAATTAAATGTTACGCGTTTAAAAACACGTTAATAGAAAAAAAAGACAACTAGAACAAGTTTTTTTTCTCGTTTTAAAAGTTCAAATTTGGAATTACTATTGACGCAGGAAGAACATTATTATGTTGGCAGTATTCTTTAAGATTAAAGAGTTGTGATTTATTTTCTATTTGCACCCTATATTATTCAGAATCCATAGATCTGAAGGACCTTTTCGTAGCAACTAAATTCGTGACTGAAAAAATTAAGAATTCAAAGTACCAAACACAAATAAAAAATGAAAATATTTGTATTTCTACTTTTTACAAAAAATGTATCACAATAAATAATTATATTTATGAAACTACACTTACCTAAGCCATACAGTGTTTTAAAAAAACTTGACCACAGATTTATAATTCGAAGACCGATGTGATCGTTTCCCTCTAAATCTGACAGCTCAATTACATTCAGCCACGGACGACATTTGTTCAAATTGCCCATGTTTTATAGATATCACAACAATAGATTTACCTACACAAAAATAATAAATCAATCTTAAGTTCAAGTTCATAAAGGTCAAAATAGAAAACGCATTGCAAATCGAATTGCAAGTTTAAATTTGTGAACATAGGTTCTTTTTACGTTCCATTTCGCGGTTAACACAGCGTGTAAATGAGTTCTTTATCATGGCGTGTTTTAAGCGTCTGTTTATAAAGTTTCGTTTCGGGTGACATTGGGGGGTGAATAAATTAAAATGAATGCGTTAATATTGAGAGGGAAACGTACGACAAATTGGCATGGAGCTGTAACTAAATTACGTTCTGTTTTGTGGCTTTGGTGTAGTGTAGTGCAAATGTTTGAATTATGGTTTCTCCTATTTACACGTTTGTGATCTCTCAAAGGTACGTTGCACATACATACTATTTTTGTGAATATCCAAAAAGCCTTTAACCGTTGGAAAAATATCTAAGGAAAATCTAATCAGAAAAAATCAACCGCATGTTTATCGATGGCGTAGAGAATGTTCACAATCTACTTACAATAATGAGGTTTAAAGTAAGAAGACCCTCTTTTCTAAGCGCATTAAAGTATTTATTCAAGTTTATGAGTTCTTAAAATACGCTTTACTTTTTATAAGCCCCTAAAAAAGTGGCCAGTCCATTACATTTTCAGACAGATTACTTATTAGTCTTGATACTCTCTAACATCTAGGTATATAAACGTACAGTTCTAGAACATTCTACCAGCCTGTAATTTACCTACTTATATACGTAAGTAATACATAAAGACATTTCACACTGGATACATACGTTCATCGCGCACCTGCCATTCAAATCACGCCTACAGCACTTAACAGCAATAACATTATGTAAAGACGTAAACGATTTTCGACTCTATTCCTCCGTGATAAAGACTATAGGACATTTAGCACTAGTAAAGTATTTGTCTTAGTGAAGCAAGTTGTGGTCAAAGATTAAGAATACAGACTAGACTAGATCAATGTAATGGAGTCTATTCAGTTTTATAGATAACAAAATATTTGATATCTTAAACTAACCTAGACCCTAGCTTTACGCGGCTTAAGCGGTGAAATGGAGTCTTTAAGAAGGATACTCCATTGATCGTAGGGCGCACGAGGGTAGTCAGCCACGCTGCTCTCTTGCTGGCTGGCTAAACTCTCATACCACAGCACGCGCGATCCGACTCACATAGAAGAAGAGTACAATCCTTGTACAAAATGATTACTTGCTAAAAGAATCAAACAAGGGGTACTCGTCGATCAACCTTGCTACCATCCTTGTTGACTGACCAATCTTACCACGGCGAGACCTATCCATGCAGCAACTGGTTCATGTCGATACGAAGAAGAAGAGTTACTCGTCGTCAAGAAGACTGTTGACGAGCGTGAGTTCGCAAATTAACTGTCCTCTGTCTGTTTTGATAGTGTACCCTAATTAAATTCCACACAATGAAATCATTAACACCTCTGCAGGTTACTCTATGTCTGCCCGTGGCATACAGTTACCGAAGTGGCAGAACGCAAGCGGAGCGCCCGCAGGCATCACGGTGCGCCGGCGCAGCGGCCGCTCCGTACGCAGGGCCATGCGTTATTGCCAGAATAAAAAACATTAGGGATATGCAAATTTATTTTTATTCATGGAACATTATTGCTTTGGGTATAATATACCACCATATTGTCTGTAAGAGATGAATGTGATGTAAGATCGAATCTAAATTGTAGCAGCGTTTTAAAATCAGAATTTCAGGATTATTGTCATTATTGCTGTCAGGTTAATCTTCCAACAGAATGACGTTTAGATCTTGGAATAGTAAAAGCTTACCTTGCTGTCTATAATCATAAGCTTGTGCTGTGGTGAGGACGTAAGGCTCCTGACCAGATCATACTCAATAGAGCAGTCCTGGTAGGCACGTATGGTTATTTAAGCGTACGTAAATAAGATGATATTACTACAACTGCGCTTGCGCAGACGTAAATTTTGTCAAGCTTCACTTTTGCTAAGAAAGAAGATATAAAACCAACACTTATCCACCCGAACGATAGTGAAAAAACAATGAAGATAATCGAATCCTAGGTAAGGACAAAAAATCTTTTTATCCCAGAAAAGACGCAGTTAAATGTTTGGCAGGTGACATTGGTGTGGAAGTAAGTTTTCAATAAACGGTGTCTATAAACCTTTTCAATTAGACGCTACCATAGATATTCTGAGAAAAGGTATGACGCCATTGATACTAGAAAATGAACACTATAAATCACGATTCACTTTGTGAGATCATTGTTGTTAAAAGATCATGGTTACCGTCACTATTACCTACTAGTAATTTCCTATTACCAAGATCGTATTATAAGGATGTTGATCGATGTCTGGAAATTATACAATTACTATGAAGATCAAATATATTGTTCACTTCATCCAATTTAGGCACATTTTTCAATTGAGTCCCAGTCCATTCCAATTTGCCCAGAATATGTTGGTGCCTACGGGATACGTCAACTATTTGGGGCCAACTATCTGGCAACTAGGCAACTATCTGACCAAAAATCCCGATAATTCCTCTATTTTTTATCTTTTGATGTTTTATTATGTTTTTTATCTTTTGAGGCATGGTGCTAGTAATCTTTTCTCTATGATCCCTAAGTCCTATATCCTTAAGTCCGTGTAAATCTAGCTTCAATCGTAAATTTTCTTTTCTAATATAACCTGCAAACTCATTCGTCTCACCCAACACTTCGCCTAGCTTACAAAAATCCGTAAAAATATAACCATCAATACAGCTGATTTATAACCCGTAGTACCTAATAAACACATCACTCGATATTCACAATAGGCTCGATAATTACGTATTGTAACAAGCACGCATGCATTGTATCGAGTAGGTGCCATCGATGTTCATCTGCTCGATTATGTATCGGAATAGTTGCGATATATCGATATGCAACACAACTACCAATTACGAGCTAGGAACTAATACGTCGATATACAGAATGTGCCTCGGAAAGATTAATATTTGCTTAAAACTTGCCCCTAGGTTTCTCCATAAAAGGATAACTGCAGAATTTATCAGCTTACTAAAATGCGGTCTAGGCTTGAAACGAAATTGTCTGTGATATATTTCTTCTTAGTTGCAACGATTTGGTTTGGCTATAGGGTTCACTTTGGTATACTAGTTCGGTTATCACAACAAGAATGGCTAGAGCAGACGTGGACAAATTGAGACTATTGTGAGTACAGATTAAAGGAGAGATTAGTAACAATTCTATCTAGTGAATTCGTAGTATTTGAAGTTCGGTATACAAGACTAATGCTTTGTAATACCCTAACGCGTGTATATCATTGTCATAGGTACCTACTGATTCTTCTGTAACTATTAAAAAACTGAGACCCTGAAATATTGTTATCATAATAAAATTCGATTTTTAAATATTTTTTTATTCGGGCAGGCCGAAACTGTTCAACACCACGAAAGATTATGAGCATTGCACGGATGATCTAGGCCTAAATGAAGCTAGAAAAAAAAACATGATTCAAAAAACAATATCGTCATGCTTATATCGAAAACCTACTTAATTTCCATCGTTATAGATTTGAGTTCCCCATAACTTGCATGTTTATTGTATCCACTGGCAACCATTGGTATCTTTTCTTTGCTGTAGCCGCAGAACACTACCAAGCCAACGGTTACCTACTGTCGTAGCCATTAGTCTGACACGCCGGTGGTCTATTTCCGAGTACATTATGTACCGGTAATTTCACAATAGTTCCATCGATTATATATTTAAGTAAATAGCACAGATACAGTTTATATTCTACTTGTACCGAGAAAGGTAATAGCCGGTTGTCGGTCGACCACGCGTTGTGTTTTCTTGGAATATAAAAGACGAGGTGTTTCTTGCTGTTTTACTCGCTTCATTCAGTAACTAATTTATCTTTATAAATAATAGCCCTTAAGTTATTCTAATTCATAAGCTACATTACTGAAAAGTTTCAGTAAAATTTGTTTAGTAGTTCTTGCGTAAAAGAGCTAAACATCCACTCATCCACACTTACAAACTTTAGCGGTTATAACGTTAAGTAGGATTAGATTTCACGACATGTTAGTATCCTTTTAATAATTATCTTTATCTACGATTGATATAATAATAGGGATAAAATATTTCCAGGAAATTAGAAGTTTCTTCTGATTAATTATAAAGATAACGTTTGACGACCTGATTAGCGCAGTGGTTAAGCGATTGGACTGCTGCGCTAAGGGTTGCGGGTTCGATTCCCGCACGGGGCAAAACTTTGTGCGTACCACAGATGTTTGTCCCGAGTCTGGGTGTTTGTGTTTGTGATATTTCATGTTTGTGAAACGCACCCACGATACAGGAGAAATTCCTAGTGTGGGGCGACGTTTTTTTAAAAAAAAAAAAAAAAAAAATTACTGATAAGATAAAACGTTATTGTTCATCGTGTTGAACTTGTCATTAGTAGTACCTTTTATTATTATCTACGATTGCTAAGAAAATATAGAAATCTTAGAGAAACATTTTAATAAAACATGTAGTTTTATATGTACAAGATAAAAACCAAACAAATCTAAAATCACAATCATGACTGACACTTAATCTTGTCTTAGGAGAAAAGCCAGTGGATTATGAGCAAATCCTGCCCCACCTCATGGTCCCCCTACGGCGTGCAATAGTGTAGGTACGGGCAGTAGGTACGCTCGCCTCGGGCTGTCACGATGAATGACCCACCACACCGCCCATACACAATTTCACTGGACTGCGCTCATGAAAAGGCCCTTTTTTCTTTTGAACTGTTTTTTAAAAGCATGATGAGCTCCTTTTTTTAGACCTTGGATATTGTTTGATGCGTCTGCTTTGTTTTGTGGTAAATCTAGGTGAGTTTAGGGAATATTGTCAAAACCTATGTTATAATGATGCTGTTAGATTCGCATTAATGGTATTGAGTATATGGCAACTCATAATTCAAGTAAACACAAATATGAGCAACATGTATTAAGAGCTATAAGACTTAATTAAGTCTATAATCTAATACTTAAAGAGTTAAGAGCCGAAGAATAATCAAAAATAAAACATAACATAACCACTTCACGCCTTTTTTCCCCGAAGGGGTAAACAGAGGCGTACCTTTACAAGCACATTTCGCTAGTCATGTTATAGGTCCTAATGTAATAGGTGGCGACCCTATTGCCATGAACCGGACACAAATCCAGACTCCGTGCTGCTACTCATAATTACCTAATGAAAAAACCCAGTAACACTTTGCCTGACCCAGGATTCAAACCCAGGACCTCCTTTACACTGACTAGACCAACGAGGCAGCCAATTATTAAAAGTAAAAGACAAATTCGACGGTAACTATCGATTGGTCATCTTCAGAATGTCATAATTTTGGTTTCCGTGTTGTCTCTTGGGAAATGCATGACGTGGTGTAAAAGATGATGCGTTAGCAAGTTCCTAATAGAGCTGACAGGACAGGGGTCGCTGGACATAGTATTACTAGGGAAGATATTTTTCGTGGTCCTCTTGAACTATCTGCAAGAAGACAAGACGCAAACTAGATGAACATAATGCCAGAAAGCATCATAGTTCGTTGATAGCAAAACCAAGGTATCAATGCATATTTCTATTTTTTGTGGCGTTTTGATCAGATTACCATAATGTTCCTTATACCTAGTCCAAGTTTCAGAAGTCCTTGGATAACACTTAAAAGAAGATAAAACTTGATACTATTAAGAAAATACTTTGCAATCAAATTAACAACAAACAAAACATCCATTAGAAAGTCGCCACAAGCTCGGTCCAAAAATCAATCACTCCTGCGCCACACAGTCTAAACAACGAAATTCACAAAAAACAAAACTACACTTTTAATAAACTAGACAAAAAAACAAAAGGGGATCACCGTCATGAGCCCCTAAATTAACCATCGGCCGCCTATAATCACCCTATCTGGGTTTTTTATCGGGGACCCACAAATCTAATATGAGTAATGACAGGATCGAAGTGGGTACTATAAAGCGCCTATTGGGGCCCCATGTGTCATACCGGACGATTTATCTGTGCCTTAATCATTATGTTTGAAATGTTAATACACTTGTGGATGGAAAACGGATTGCTTTGTTGATGGTCGATAACATTGGATAGTCGTAGTTTTCTAAAGCAAGGGGTCTGACAAAAATAATGCTTACTTCATTTGGGACCTATGATGAAGTGTTTGAACAGTATGTAAACTATAGACTCGTTGCTGTATTGTAAAAATTAAAAAAATGAAATGTGCCAGTAATTTATATGCATAGGACTATTCGCCGAGTGGTATCCGGGTTAGAATTGACCACCCTAGTTCCTCCCGTCGGTGTCGTAAGAGGCGACTAAGGGATTATCCAGAAGATGGGCAGCAGCGTCTTCTATATTTTCACCACCAATACTGCGATCCCCAAGGCGCTTGCCAAGCGTGAGAATTATGCCACCCTTTAAGGGCAGGCCTTTGTTCATTAGTGGACGTCTTCCGGCTGATGATGATAAGTGTGTTCTACTTCTAGTTTTCCTATTTGAAAATTGATGCCTTAATCCAATATTTTGAATAAAGGCATACATTTTTTAATAAATATTATACAGGCTATCTTAAATAGGTCAAAGACAAAGATTTATAGTACCTATATTTAAAATGCGTTAACCGAAATTAAAGCTTCGTCCCATCGTAAGTAATCCGAAATGTGAGCTTAAAAAAATCCATTTACAAGTCTTAGAACGTTTGTCGAAAACAAGTTATTTATTCAACTAACACCTAAAGGAGAGAAACGTAGAGATAGGAAATTCTCTGTACTAATTAGAGCTCCACAGAATTCCGATAAAAATTAATTGATTAAAGATTTTTTAGCTTAAAAGAACAAAGTATTTAAGTTAAAAGTAATTATTTTAATACAGAATTCCTTAATTGCTTTCAAAAGAATTCATCGTGCGAATTGATTACCTGGACTTTACGTTGACTACACTTAACTACCTAGTATTCAAACATGAAGCAACTTCCTGACTATTTAAATTCTCTTTTACAGTTTATAATAATGTCGCTTAAAAACAAATTGTTTAATTTTCCTCACAACCACTCAACATTTAAGCTCTTTCATCAATCAATTACAAACGCGTTTCCATGCGCGGGCGTCGTGCGCGGGTGCGCGTGCGCAGCGGGCGCGCTGCGGGGAGCTAGCGCCGACCTCGCGACATGAAACCTTTTGTCTTTACTCGCCTACTTGTTAACAGCTTTTAAAATTAAAAAGCCTTTGTAGTACCGGGTGGGTTAGGTGGAGAGTATTATGTGAAAAATATGTTTTTTGTTTTTATTTCATTAGGGATGCAGTTATTCGTACCATACTTGGATTTATGAATTGATGCTTAGGTATGTAAATCATGACTTTTTGTATCTTTTTGCATGTTGCCATGCTAGGCTTAATTGACAAATGATAGACACGAGCGGGACTCGAACCCGACTCGACTAGCGCCACGGTACGGCAAAAGTCGCGGGTTTGAGTCCCGCTCGTGTCCATCATTTTTCAAGTTTCCTTTATCAATTTAGAATTATTATTTCTATTAATTTTCATTATCGAAAGTTAGCCTTACAAAGGAATGCAAAGTTAGAAGCTAAGGTAAGGTATTTTTTTATAAATTTCTAGACTTTCTGAATAGGAAAGGATGTAGACTGTAGAGACACCTGTAATGTTGCAGCTGGAGTCTAAACTACGGCGCGTATCAAATTCCCATGTAAGGAAAGCTCATTGCCATACATTAGGCCAACACACACACAAGAGCATATGATACGAGGGTCAAACTGAAAGTTCTTAGAACTGGCCACTTATAAACAATATAATAATAAAATAATTCTAAAATTTGAAAATAGAACTCTTTGCCAATATTACTGAGTATATATTTCATTAATTTGTCATTTGTTTTACGATTTGGAGGGAAATTGAAAATTGTCTGTGTCACGTCAACATGAATTTAACACGAGAAAATTTTCGTGCAATGATTTTTTATGACTTTCGATGTCATTTAAGTCAACAAGAAAGTTATGATAGACTACGATTGGCCTTTCACGATGAAGCCCCATCTCGTGCGACAGTTTACAACTGGTTTAATGAGTTTAAACGTGGTCGCACTAATCTCACTGATGATTTACGTGAGGGACGGCCTTCTACGGCGACGACTGAAGATAACATTTGTGTTGTGCGGCGTATGATAGAGACTGACAAAAGAGTGACCTATCAGCAGATTCGGACAAGCTTAGGCATCGGTATGAGTCAAGTGCACAAAATCCTCCACGAACATTTAGCAGTCAGGAAGCTTTGCGCCCGGTGGATACCTCATAATTTGACTGAGGCTCAAAAACTCCATCGTGTGGATTGGTGCCGTAAAATGATTGAAAGATTTAACGGAGGTGACTCAAATGCTGTGTTCGACATACTAACAGGTGACGAAAGCTGGATTTATTGTTATGATCCTGAAACCAAAAGACAATCTGCTCAGTGGGTGTTTCCTTTCGAGAGGTTGCCAACTAAAGTGAAGAGAGATCGAAGTGCGGGAAAAAAAATGGTGGCCTCGTTCTTTGGAAGGATAGGTCATTTCGCAACAATTGTGTTAGAGGATCAAAAAACAGTTTCTGCAGAATGGTACACTACCAATTGTTTGCCACTTGTCTTGGAAAAAGTTCGAGAGAAACGACCTCGCAGTAGGATCCTCCTTCACCACGACAACGCCTCGTCGCACACCGTTAAGCGAACGATCGACTATTTGGCGACATCAAACGTTGAATTACTGGGTCACCCGCCGTATAGCCCCGACCTCGCCCCTTGTGATTTTTATTTATTTCCAAAAATTAAAGAAAAACTTAAAGGAAAGCGGTTTATGAATGCTGAAGAAGCGGTGGCTGCGTATCGCGATGCCATTGAAGAGAACCCTAAAGACGAGTGGGCAAAGTGCTTTTCCCAGTGGTTCCATCGCATGCAGCGGTGTATTGACGTGAATGGACAATATTTTGAAAAGATATAATAAAACTAATAACTGGCTAATGTAATCAGTTTTTGATTTTCTAAGAACTTTCAGTTTGACCCTCGTATAAAAGGACATAACGCAATTATATAAAGATTTCAGTTACGTGTCTCCTGTAGTAAACATTATTAGGATATATAGTATTAGAGTTATTCAGCGACACGCTATGTCCCAAAGCAATGAACTCGTTTTGATCAGCCCCCGACTTCATGAAGATATAAACTAAACCTTTTGAATTTACATATTTTTTATTCCCATCATTGTACTTTAGTTGGTGTATCGGGTGCAAGTAGGGAGCCTGCACGAGTGATACTTAAGTACGCTCGGTACACCCTGGACGGGCAACCTCGCTACCATCCTTGTTGACTGACCAGTCTCTACACCACGGAATGACCAATTAGCGCAGTGGCTAAGCGATTGGACTGCTGCGCTAAGGGTCGCGGGTTCGATACCCGCACGGGGCAAAACTTTGTGCGAACCACAGTTGTTTGTCCCGAGTCTGGGTGTTAGTGTATGTGATATTTCATGTTTGTGAAACGCACCCACGACACAGGAGAAAATCCTAGTGTGGGGCGACGTTTTTTTTAAAAAGAAAAAAAAATTACACGATGAAGATGAAGTTAGTGTATTGACGTATAGATCGCATCTTATACCATCCCCTTTATTATATAACAAATGGCTATTTAAGTGAAAACGAAAATTTGGTATCTACTTACCAAAAATCAGGAAAAAATAACGTTTATACAGATCCTTATAAATGATTTTTGCAGCATATTTAGTACAATTCCTAATTCATTTTCTGTATTATTCGGCTCCCTCTAATGTTACCTAATTGGGATACTTTGGAGGACTTCCCCAAAATACTCGTAATTTTCCGGCGATATGGTCTTGCGCATGATCCATATATACCCACGATAATTACAAACAGCACTAACAAGCTAATGCTGAGAGCTGTCAGAATTAATAAAGTAGAGATATCGAGTGTCGGCGCGTGGCCCACAATGGGCTAGTGTTTTTTATTCCTGGCCGGTAATGGGCGTCGCGTGGCGCTACGAGGGCGTATTGTGTGGCCACCCCGCGTGACGCCAGCGTTATGATACGGTAACTAAGTACTTGATGCGTTTCGTTTTACGCACGTGTTTTTTGCGAAAAAGTAACAGTTTATGGAGGGTGAGGTAGGCGTAAGTATACTTATCCGGTCATAACGGTCAATGCGCAGCATTTATGAAGTTGTCTATGTTATTATGTTACTCGTCGAATTCATTGTATTGTGTATATTTTTTTTTGTTTATTATTATAAACCTGTAATTTTGTTACAGTGGTAAAAGCCTCTTTACAGTTTTCGACTGATAATTAATACTGGCGATTTATTAACGCACTCGGTTCTACAAATCGTAAATAATAAAAAAAATACCTTAAACATATTATTACGAAGCAAAATTAAAGGTTGTATTAAAATCATTTAAAATCTCAAAAGTCAAGAACCATAATGTTAATTTTCGGAGCAATATGCAAAATAAATGCATAGAGCACGCGCCACCTGCCAGTTCAATTTGAATTTGAATTTCGAAACTTAATGCGTGATGCGATTTGTGGCACGCAAGCGATGTGAGGGCGCGAATCGGAGGGAATCGATGCTTGAAATCACATTCGATTCGCGATTTAAAATGATTCGTAAACCTTTGATGTTTGTGTTATCGGATTCTGTGATGTCTTTTTGAATCACAACACTAATGTTTTGAATGAATAAAGAATTAGTAAAAATATTATTATTAAAATAAAACAGTGATTTTTCTTTGTAGGTAATTTCATTGTTTTTTTTCATGATTGATTTGATGTTAAAAGGAATTTAGGCATTCGTTCGTACAATAATTATGTTTCAAAGCAAAAAAAAGTTTTACTGTAGGCAGGCCATACTTATTTAAATAAAGTTATTCTCGTCATTTTCAGTTTAATATTTAGTTTGACATTTGACTTTAATTAAGAAAACATTTTAAACAAGAAAATCACCTACAGATTATTAATTCTACGTAAACTTGTCAAGTAATCTTCGTAAAAGAAACATGGCCATCATAAAATTTTATTTTTAAGAATTCGATTTTTAAATCTATTGTCTTACTTTAAATAATACACCCACATTCCACATTCTACGCAAAGAAAGAGAAAATTCCCAGACATTTTAGCTTCTCCAAACGTTAGCCTAATTATTCTATTAAGTGAATTTGATAGGACCAGTGATGGTCCAATAAATCTTAACCTGATATTGACAGCAGTCTTCAAAAGAGTGATCCGTCGAGAAACAATAATAAATCACCGTTTTGGGGATGCGGTCAAATTGCGGCCATATTTCAAAATTCCGGATAAATGAGGTTTTGTAATCATTCCGAGCATTTTAAATTCCGACTTGGTTTTGCAAAGTCAATTAGGAATCGTTAAGTCCGCGGCAAGCAATTTAAAAGTCTTCTATGAGTTTTCAGTTATTTTTCTTCAATGATTTAGAACAAATTGCACCGGTTCATTTCACAATTGTTGTATTAAATTATACTTATATCCACAAACATGAAATATCACAAACACATAGTTTTGACCCATGCGAAAATCGAAACAGCAACCCTTAGCGCAGCAGTCCAATCGCTTAGGCACTGCGCCAATCGACTTACTATTCGTTTAAAGTACCAATTTAATTCTCTCCTTCCCAGATCTACGTCGCACATTAAACATCAATTACTGAAATGTTCGAAATTCTAAATTCTTGTGGACTTGCGTGCAGGGACCGCGGTCCAAGATGGCGGTGCAATCAATCAGTCAAATTATATTGTCTTAGAGATCGAGCCAATCGTCCCGGGCCCAAACTTCACCGGCACGATGGACTAAATTGATGTAAATTGTACGTAATTGTAAATATATAAAGAATTTTGTATATTGAGAACGTTTTGCGGTCTTTTGGGTTAAGGGTCATGATTCATAGTGATGTGAGTACCTACCTATTAGAATTGTGTGGTGCCATCATTTGTTTTAAGCTTTATTACATCTAATAGTAGATACATGAATTTGAATTTCCGAACAAAGAAGAAGTCAGGGTTCGTCAAGATTTATATTTCTCTGTCTATATCTCAGCCTAACGTTTTAATATTGTCTGTGTATAGAGTAAGTGATATCTAGATGCAATTTCTTTTTTTAAAACGTCGACCCACAGGCCACACTAGTATTTACTGCTGTATCGTGGGTGCGATCCAAATACACAAACACACAGACTCGGGACAAACATTTGCGGATCGCACATGTTCGTCCCACACAGGATACCTTTTATCCTGTACGGGAATCGAACCCGCAACTCTTATCGCAGCAGTTCTTAGCCACTGCGTCAATCAGGTCGTCATTATACAATCTTTATGTGCAGCATACTGTTGTACTAATAAGGAGAATTCTAAGAAATTTTGACATTCCTTATTTGCTTAAGCGCTATTTTATAAATTGTTACACTCTCAAATCTAAATGTTTATCATAATATGGAATACAAATAGATTTTCAAGTGTCATAATAAGAATGATGTTATGATGACTGATGTTAACAAAAAATATTGATTTAAAATCACGGAAAGGGCAAGTGACGCAGTTAACACGTTTTATCAAGTAAGCATCAACAACGTGTTATCACCAAATAAATCAACCAAATATCTATAATTTACAATAAATATGGGCATTACATAAAAAACTAATACCAAATGCATTCGTGCATCACTATTTTTTCGTAACCATCAAAATATGAAAGGTTAAGACAATTAGGCGATTATCAGATTACCTCGATGATCCTTTAGTCGAATTATTATAATTTGGCTTCGTGTTAGCCGATGTCTTTTTGTTTGTACTCGACTAAAACACTGTGTTCCGAATCGTTTATATCGTTTCAAAAAGTAAATTTTGATTGATAGATGTAATTTAGTTGATACAGTATGGCTTGCAGGTTTGAGGTAACTTTCGTGTGTGGAGTTATTTGAGGAGTGGATAAGTATGATGGAAATTACTTTTAATCGAGATATCTTAGGGCCAAATCATTTGAATCTTATATGTGTTATCATTGGGCTCGTATTTCTAATAGGGATAGGCAGAACAATGGAGCCTAAGCATCTAACCTATTCCTTAAAGCTGAAATATTCTGACAAAATGTGACTATCAAAGGAAATATTGTATATATAATTTTGTATTGTAAGTAAAATATCACCAAAGTAACAATAAGGATGAATAAAAATGCGTATACAATGAAACCACGTTAAGAAGTTTAGAACCTGCTACATATTGCATACAAAATTACAAACCAAGTCCGTAACCAATGAGCTACCGCACCTCGTTCTGAGTTCCTTAAAGCATTAAACATTTAATAAAAAAACAATAAAAACCCATTCAGTCATACATTCAAATTGATATCCTCCACCGTTTTGCAGTAGGTTAATCTGGCTCTTATAATATTATATCCTAATTGCCGTGTCAAGAGGTACTAAATTATATATTCCCAAGAATTTAAAGTTCAACATCTGTAAACAGGCATGAAACAACAAAATGGCGATAAAAAAATAATTGTCATGTGTTATAGATGATATTGTGAGTCGGGCAATAATATGGTATCTCAAGAAGCCGTTTCTCCTGTGGTGTGTAGTTTCATTTTTATACCTCCAATTGTGCATCATCAATCAGTCAGTCCAGATATTCGTGCATGTGATATTTAACTGCAATTCCAAATTCTTATTGAAAATTTCCATGTAACGCGAAAGATTCTTTTAAATTATTTTAGTAACATTAAGAACTGTGAGAAACAATTTCATATCTAGGTTACGTTACATGTCAATCTGTAACAAAATCTGTACAATCATAAAACAAACGCGATAATGCATCATAATAACAACGCTACACTAACACCCAAACTCACAATGTAACCTCATTATCTTCACAAAAACCGTCGGCATGTTAATGTCCCTATAAGTATAGGGTGCTCACCCACTAATGTCGCAGGCCACGTGGGCTAATTTACATAAACACCAAGAAACCAGCGATGACCCGACATAGTTCAGCGCAACCTTTAATTTGGTACATTTTTATAATATAAAAATTATAATTCTCCGACATAATTATGGATCGTTATGGACAAATTGTTAGTGGATTTATATGTAAATACCTACAGTTTCTGCATTCTATGTTGTGATGATTCTTATCTTATCAGCTCCATATCGGCCAGTTACTGCGTTAAATTAAAACCTTTTTAGAAACTTTTTCACTGATGTTTGAAAAAAGAATAAAGAGAACGTATCTGCTGTTTATCATCCCGCCCAAGTCGTAAGAGTTGCTTTAGATGCCGCAAAATATGATGTCCTTTTATGGTAAACAACCTACAGTAGAAATATTCTGTTACTCTAATGGTTAGGAAATACTCCTTATCCCGCAGTTAAAAATACCCATGCAAATATTGAATGTAAGCTATTGGTGGCGATTTTAAACTTTTAAAAGTTTTCGAATTATGGCTGTGGTATCAATATGACAAGTTTTATTACTTATCCATATAAAAAAGCATTTCATATCCAACACCATTAAATTTGTCTTTTAGCTTATGGTTATAGTTTTTCATTAAAATTAATTCTACATTTTTTCAACAGAACCTATCCCACTAAACAATTGTGTAATAATTAAAAATAAAACGTTTTAGCATTACTCATCCCTAAAATAAATACGTTACCATAAACAATAAATTTATTGTTTTGCCCATAAAATGCGGTAAATGACTATGTTTAGCTGGCAATTACAGGTGTGGGCCAACGATGGGGCGCTATTATAAACCGTTTTGTGACTTACCTGCCCGCTGCTATAAAAATAGTCCTATTGTTTTTGTGGACTTTTATTGATTTCATGACCTTTGAGGTTCCTCTTGTGAGGAAGTGTATGCTGTTTGTGGTGATGCTACGTTACATACATACATAAAGTCACGCCTGTTTACCTGAGGGGTAGGCAGAGACCACGTATTTCCATTTGCTACGCTCCTGGCATACTTCTTTCGCATCATTCACTCTGAGGTACTCTCCACTTGCCCTTTTTGCAGAACATCTGCGATTTGGTCTAGGTATGTTCGCCTAGGTCTTGCCCTTTCCGATACTCCACTAATACTCGCCTCATATATTGGTTTTGTTTTCACTACGTTACGACTTGCGACTACTCTACAGTTCCTTCAAAATTTCGAATTCAAATTGCGAATTTGCGACATCGGAACGAGAAGCTTATCTAATTTGCTTGTCTAATATTAAATTAATGTGTCAGGTAAAACTACCTAATATTAAAATTAATACATTTTACCGAAATAACATTGATAAATTGACGACCTGATTAGCGCAGTGGCTAAGCGATTGGACTGCTGCGCTGAGGGTTGCGGGTTCGATTCCCGCACGGGGCTAAACTTTGTGCGAACCACAGATGTTTGTCCCAAGTCTGGGTGTTTGTGTATGTGATATTTCATGTTTGTGTAACGCACCCACGACACAGGAGAAATTCCTAGTGTGGGGCGACGTTTTTTTAAAAAAAAAAAAAATATGCATGTTAGGTACTTTTTACCCGTGGCCTAATGTTGCATACGTCATTTTAACAGCTAGATAGGCGTGTGCCTATCACATGACATTAGCGTCGAGGCCTAATAGTGAATACCACATTATCGTGCACCATTTGTGGGTAATAGAGGTACATCTCGTGCCTCACTTGTCCTCGCATACCCGAGTAATTGTAGTGGACACGAGTCTCGGAATATTTTGAATTTTTACCAAATTATAACCCTACCACTGCAACGGAATTCTTGACGATCGTTACTGAATCTATGGATATTTTTTTCTTTAGTGGCCAGTATTACCGCATTCCGTTCAAAATTGATATCGATAATAGATGATTAATCAGACAAGGATTTGAACTTTATGTAGCCAAGTAAAAAAATAAGATTTATTGTTTACCATTTAAGAGTGATGTATTTAATGGCTGGCATCTGGTATTTTATGCATATTTTGACTGCATGGTAATACATTTTCTAAAAAAAACTAATACTTTTTTAAATTTTAATTCAAACTTGACGTTTCTTGCTAGGTACATAACGCAGCGAAACTTACCCACCATCAATCTACAAATGCATTACCAAACGCTAACGATAAAAAATGGCGACCAAACGATCTAATTATAAATTTAATTCAAATTTTCGAATTAATTCCACAAAAAATACCGTTACAGAATATATTCTAAATTCGAAAATTTCTAACGGCATAGCGCGTGACTAATAGGCCGGCTAAAACAAAACGACATAAGTATGAAAAGGTGGATTTATCAAATTCTACTGACAGTTTTGTAATTTTTAATTGATGACCCATGGGTCGGGTCGCCGCGGTGAATTAGGCATTAATGAGCTGATAATGTGTGAGGCTATTTTTTTGTCAGAAGTTTTATTAGCCTTTTGTGCAGTGTTTATGTTTGTAGACTTCTGAATGCCTAAAGGTGTTTTGTTAGACAGCAGGAAAACGTTTAAGTATTTGTTTATTTTTGTATAATTCTTGTTTTCGATTCTGAGTCGATACAAGTTTTACTTAAATATTTATTTAATTCCACAAGTTTTCTTACGTGGTAAGTAAGTTAAATCTATGAGATCAGTTTTGGACCCTGTTTGGCATAGCAAAAGTAAAAGACGAGAGAGTTGGCTTTGACAATCCGTCGTGTGATGGGCATTAATTCTAGTAGATAAACGGCAATATAAACCCGTCATATTTTACCTTAAAATAATTTAAAAAAATATACTCACACACGCATTAAGAACTACATAATTAATGTAATTAGGTATAAAATAAAAAGCACAATTGCACAATTATACAACACAAAGAGACATCCACAAACTTTCGATATAATGGGAGTTCCAAAAACATTGGCGCGCCAGCCAAATGTCCAACACCTCCGGGTGGTTATTAAACACACACTGGAAGGCATGCGTTTCCACAAGAAATTAATTATAACGAATTACCAGAATAATACGTGACGCTAAAGCCCGAAAAATTGACAATGTCGCCACCGCAATGAGTGGCAGTAGGTTTTGAAGTTCGGACCACACAATGGTTTGACAGCTGTCATTTTGTTTTTTCTTTTCTTTTTTTATTTAGCTAGAATTTCGCTCGAGGCTATTCGCCGCGTTGATGATTATTTTGAGTGTAAATTGCAACTTCCCTTTTTGTAATAATTGTGGCTTTGTTTTAGTATGAAAACTTGTATTAGCAATTTACTACTCGACTTGAAAAGTGATATTATTATTTTGAATGTCAATACGGAAAAATCAATGGTTTGCATTATTGATAGCATATGAATGTGGAAATCATAAACGAATTTATAACACTAATATTATAAAGGCGAAAGTTTGTGAGTGTGTTTGTATGTTTGTTACCTCTTTCCCTCAAACGGCTAGACCGCTTTTGATAAAATTTCATATAGAGGTAGCTGACACCCTGGATTAACATATACACTTTTTATCCCGAAAAAATGTAACGGGTAACTCCGCGGGGCGCAGCTAGTATTTAAATAAACGACCGCTGGCCTACCATAACTCAATAGTGTCTACACACAGATGTTACAAGCACAAACCATCTAGAATCAAGACTGGGAACAAATATCTGTGGAGCACTGTTTGTTCCCCGCGGGGATTGAACTCATAACCTATAATGTTGAAAGCGTTTAGCTATTGCGCCATAGGGTCGACGTGTCAAATTACTCACGTCATCCATAGCAGTGTTGTTCCTCTTTGTTGGTGAGTAGGAGTCGCAGAGATACTCACAGGTTGGACTTTTCCTTATTATTTTTTTTTATTTTAGTAAAAGACGCCCCACACTAGGAATTTCTCCTGTATCGTGGGTGATATCACATACACAAACACCCAGACTCGTGACAAACATCTGCCGAACGCACAAATTTTTGTCCAGTTCGGGAATTAAACCCGCAACCCTTAGCGCAGCAGTCCAATCGCTTAGCCACTGCGCCAATCATGTCGTCGACGTTTACAACAAGTGAACATTGACCAATATTAAATGTCATGTCCATATAGACATTCAAATGAAAAAAGAAAAGATAAAATATATTCTGTGACTTTTTCTCATTTGCCTACAAAACAGATCATCTCTTAACTCAAGCCTCTTTTAAATCCATTAGGATCTTTATTTGTAACAAAAGTTTTCGAAGCAATAACGTTATAATTATTTCCTATCATTTACCGACTTATGGCTTTTTCGATAACCAATATAACATGCACAAATACCTACGTCCCTACTAATATTAGAAACGCGAAAGTTTATATGTATGGATGTTTGTTACTCTTTCACGTAAAAACTACTGAATAGATTTTTATGAAATTTCATACGGAGGTAGCTGATAACCTGGATTAACACGTAGGCTACTTTTTATCCCGAATATATGTAGCGGGTAACACCGCGTGGCGCAGCTAGTTCATTATTTAAATGACACAAAAATCGAACTTGCAACGTATAAGTGCGTGTTTCCAATCCTTCCTAAAATAGGTATCTAACTAGTTAAAAATATTCAAAAAAGTAAAAAAAGTATGGTTACAGGTCAGCTTCTAAAAAGCACCATGGACCCTGTCTATACAGTATAACTATCCAACCAATTCCAACCTTACTTATACTATTTGTAAAAAAATATTCTTCTTTCTTCCCCTCACAGGGGAGGTTTCCCCTAAAAGGAAATCCCAAAATCCGTTCCCCCACACGTAAGATAAACATGGTAAGATGCGCTCTATATGTATATGTGTACTATGTCTAGGTACCCATGAAGGGTGCTCGGAATATGTAATTGATGACAGCCAACCTTCCGGCTTCTAAGTCTTCCCTATATTGTATTTTAGACTTGTACCGTTCTTGCATTATGCATCATAATTAAAACAGGCCATTGCTTTTACAAAATGATTTTAAGATTAATTATTTTGATTTTAAATTGGACTTCAATTTGTGATAAGTGTTTGAGGTTGATAATTTATTTATCTAACAAAACCTGAATGATTTGATACTTTAACGAGTATTGTAAAACAGCAAAAAAATTAAAGAACCCAATATATTGTCGATTGTACACAAATCTTTTAGTAAATGTATTCTTACGTAAGCTTTGAAATATTTTTAGCTAAAAAATACTTTTTGAATGAAACAAGATGTAAACAGGTGGTACTAACAGAATGTTAAACTTAGCGCAACGAATCCAAACACGCTGACACCGAGCCTACACAAATAGCAGCAAAAAGCGAACAAAACCATGCGCCCGCGCAAATCTGACACATCAGACGTATCCACTACAAACGAGCTATTCAAACATGGAACACAAACGTCACGTATAACTGCTCACTTAACCCTACAATGGCCATAAAGAATTACAATTAATCGCCGCGACGAGAAATGCCACCGCGCTGGTAAAAAAACGTCAAAATATTGTCGGTGGATGCGACACGGTACCCCCACCGGCGGCTACCGGGTAGCCAATAGGGAGGCGCGGTCGAGGCCCGCTACCGCTTTTAGGCCAATGGCGTTCCCTGGGGCGGAGCCTCGAGCTACGCACGGTGTTTCGCCCCCAGCTAAAACCTTTTCGCCTGCAGTCGTTTACAGATAAGCCCGCGGGATGGTCGATTATTATTACATTTCATACGCGTGATTCTGTGATCTACGCGCGTCGCCTCGGGCGCTTACCGAATCGATAGCGATGTACAAAGCGAAGTGCGATACTAGAATTAGTTTCGGAAATATGATAGAACTTTCGTTGTTGTGATATGGGAGAGACATATTGTGCGTTCTGTGATATGTTTGCCTTAGTATAGATATAGCGTGCGGTATGAACCTATATATGCAGTGCCATCGTGAGGTATGGATGTATCTATCTTATATGCTTGTGTGCCAGAGATGTGGCCGACATTTGTTAACCCTTGTGATGGACAGCGCCAATGAATGCTTGCCGGTGTTAAGTCTACGTTATTGGTGTATTTTTATTTAAGTTGTCAATAACAAAAGCCGTAACTGTTGTTTTGCAGAAATATTTTATAATCACGATAGTCCCAATATAATTTATAGCCATACTACAATCAAATTTAATATTTATAGAATTTTATTCCGACGCATTTCATTCAGAAACATTTTGAAGCTTTTTATTATGCTAGCAACAAAAAATCAATTTTTGCAATTATATATATTCAATTAATCCTGTCTCTGACCATTACATACATGTATAGTGTACCTATACAGCGATTGTTTACTATAGTGTGCTGCAACCCTTTTATTGTGTCAAAAATGTCCAAATAAATTTTGCACGGCAGTCAGAGGGTTAAACTTGTAATCTAATAGAAATAATACAAATGTTTATTACCACTAATTAAAACCTATTTATACCCCGCAATTATCTTATAAACAAACTACTAATTTGCATAAACCATTTAACAAAAAATCATTCAGTATTAAAATCGCTAAATAGTAACCTACAATAAAAAATGTAATTATCAACTAGACACATTTAAATTGAGGCAAAATTACAATTTATATTCAACGACAAACAACAATTACCTAAAGTTATTTTAAAACAAAACCAAAGTTTGAGCGAGGCGGCCGTAGCTACATTTAAAACATTCCTCCAAAGGATATAATTAAATAGCCCGTATTCTTCTCTAAGTTATACTTTCAACTTATAATTGGCGGTCCTCGACAAAATTACATGAGACATCCTTTTGTAGGAACGTTATACAGGTTCTGTTTTTATGGATTCCACAAAAAAGTCTTTGAAACTAGGAGCATTTAAAATATTAAACGTAAAATTATTTTTTAACAAATACGTTGTTAGATTTTGAAGCTATTAAAAGTAAGTAACCAAATAAAAAAATATATTTTATAGTCATGACGTTTTTACACTATGTGCATGATTAGTTTTATTAAAATGGATTTTTATCTTCTCATACGCTTGTTATGAAAACAAAAAATATAGAAAAATAATGTTCATTTAAAAATCTGATTTTTTCATCTAAGTTCCAGAAAGCTAAGATAAAGTTTACTAATATTTTAGTTTTAGGGTATTTAATTTTTTTGGCCAATTGTTCCTTTCTAGCACCATAATGTCATAAACCCGACTATATAAAATTAAAAATGCGAAAATCGCACTAGAGGTTTATCCCTTCACACAGCAAGGTAACACGGATTGACACTTTGTTTAGGGATATTTTATGTGTCAAAAAGAGGCAGAGGCTACATTTAATTTCAACGCAAAAAATGCATGGTTCCGGACAGACTCTGTTTAGTAAACTTTGGGTATGTCGGAGCTATGGATGAGTGGTGTCGGCGCGTCGGCAAGCCACCCGGCGCGGCGCTCAGCGGAGCCCGGGCCAACTGAACCCCGTAGGATCCTAAAACAGGTTCTTCACACCAAACTATGCTTATAAAAGGAGAAGGCTCCCAAAATAAAAAGTTTAGGATCCGGTTGACGGATTCTGTAATTTTTTTAAACATCCTCCCACACTAGGAGTTTCTCCTATATCGTGGTGCATGTAACAAACATGAAATATCACACACAAACACCCAGACTCGGTTTGACATTAACATAAATCAAAGATCCGTCATTGCAGCTTAATTTTTTTTGCAGTTGATCCAAAATAGCGTCGTATCACATAACCATCCCATAATTCGGTCAAATCGAATTACCCAAAAATTAAAAACTACCCATTTTTGTATAACTTTTGTTGTTCTATGCAAGCTAAGTTTGTTTCTTGCTTGTTCTTCTTCTTGCTAGAGATAAGCGCAAATAACAATATTAACTTCCTAGTCGTGACTGCTCAGAAGGCCCTAATAGCATATCTTAAAGATATCCTTCTGCCCGTACTTATAGGTTTTTACTGCAAATTCTAAGTAGGTACCTACCTGATTCACCTTACGCACTTAAATTAATAACAACAACTTATAATTTCGTATTAATCATTGTATGTAGCAAACTAATCTAAGATTGCAATTAAAATATAAAACGCCTAGGTAAATAGCTAGTAAGTTTACCTAATGGTTATTAATTGCAAAATACCTATACATTATTAGAATATATTATTTTATATCAGGCTTAAAAATGAAGAGGTTGAGTCCTTATTACACCTCGCTTTAGTCAAAAATTTACTCTCTCGTTTTGGTGTTTGGTGTTCTTTTCATCGATAAATTGATCCCATTAAAACATTATCCACATCAAATGATCCCTAAAGAACTTCTCAACAACAACCAGAATACAGAAAGGTATAATAAAGTTTTAGCTTTAATTGCAAAGTATGAAAACTAATGTAAAAGTGGTCGGGAACCGTATTCGCGGATATATTATCGTAATTATAAGAAGCTAAAATTCTTCAGTAGTCACAACATTGACTGGCTGGCAAGGAAAAACAATAGCTTTAAGAGTAGATCAGATATCATATCAACACGTAGTGGAGAAGTGTATTAATTACCTTCCCTTAGAAGAGGCATTTTCCTGTTATTGAAAGTTGGTACTTTTTCTGATGTAATTTCCTCAAATAATTAGTTTTTGTTAGATGGTTGGTCGTTCTTGGCGGCCAAGCTTACTATTTTGCCCAAAATAATTTGTTCCTACAAGCTTTTATTTAACTTGCAATGTTTGTATGTATTTATGTAGGTATGTGAGTTTGTTTAGGTGAAATCTAACGATCTAAATTAGAACTATTTTATTACATATAAGTAACTGGCTCGTTGGTCTAGTGGTCGCTAAGGGTGATTGCGTGGAGCATGAGGTCCTGGGTTCGAATCCCGGGTCAGGCAAAGTGGGTTTCTCCGTTAGGTAATTCTCAGAAGCCGCACGGTCTGCTTGGTGCTCATTTGTTGGCAAAACGCACGCCCTCTATCCCATTAGGACCTATAATGTGTGTACCTATAAGTAACTATGTAGTGTATGTAGTTATAGCAGTGATTGCCGAGTGGTATGACCGTTGGACTGCTAAGTTAAAGGTCGCGAGTTAAAACCCCGGCACGCAACAATATCTTCCCGAATTCATCTGCGTACCTATACTATAAATTAGTTATCAGTTGCTAAAAACGGTGAAGGAAGACATCGGGACAAACCAGCTCACCTGAGAGATTTTTCAACGGTGTGTAAAGCCATGTCAGAGGCCTACAGGCGGTTTAATCTCTGACATCAGGTTGTTCATCATGCATATGATAAGAAGAAGACTATGTAGTGTTTTTAGGCTTTTTACACTTAACCGATGGCTTCAGAGTACTCTGTTGAAGGACTTGCAATCATAATTATTATTATCCAGCAAAGACCTTTCTTCTTTCATTCACCTTTCTTTCAAATTCACATTCAAAATGTTATTATTTCAAGTAAACCTATTACAGGCGCTTATGAAACGTTAGGATGCTAGTTGCACTTGTAAGTTAGTTTGATCTTTCCATTTCTAGGTAATGAGGATTGAGTATCCAGAACTCGTTACATGCTCGACTGTTTAAGTGTGCTCAATATAAAATGTAGAGTATTTTGAACACTTTTGTAAACAAATAAGCATCAACTTACAGATGGTCAGATTAATAACAACAATCCGTAATGGCTAGGAAAGGCTATTATGGCTCTTTTAAGAGATTTCAAAATACAAACATTTTGCATGAAGGAGATTCAAGCCTTGATGAGCAGGATTATTTATTTACCATGGAACGGCGATATTTGTATTATGTTACTTTTGTACATAAGGGATAACCAATATTTATATTATAGGTAACCTTTTTAACATAAAAACATCCATCACACCTGCGTCAACGGACGGACGGAGGAAAATCTGATTTCTTAGAAATGTTATGAATACTCTATCATTGGCATGTGGATAAACTTTAAGTGGCAGTATAGACATAACATAACATCACGCCTGTATTCCCCGAAGCGGTGGGCAGAGGTGCACATACAGTACACCTATTTTTCGCCAGTTTTGTTTTTAGGTTGCAATGTACCTAATAGGGTGCCTATTACCATCAACCGGGCACAAATCCAGACTCCGTGCTGCTTCTAAGAATTACTCAGAAAAAAACCAGCAACACTTTGCCCGACCCGGAATTCGAACCCAGGACCTCATGCTCAGCAGTCGCGTTTAGCAACCACTAGACCAACGAGGCAGTATAAAGTAGCAGCAAATTGGCACTGCCAATAGTAGCTATCTTGCAATGCCAATTTTGGAACAATTTCAAAACTCTATGCTGCTACGAATAGCCACTTTACTTAGTCCTCTAACTTCACTTAAAGTTCTATCCTCTGCGATATAGATCACTGGAACTGGAGGAACTGCTCTTTCGAGTATAGACTCGAATGTACCTAATACTGGCGGAGCAGTTCCTGCACAGTCCTGTTATTAAGTTAGTTTTATGTATGTTCTAAGTTGGTAGTACGGCACTAGTATGTGGACTGGACTTTTTGAGTCGTTTTTTAATCTTAAAGGGCAGGTACCTACTTACGATTATTGTTAACACCTCACAAAGGCGTTTCGTTATAATTTTAATAATGTAATCGCATCAGAGCCCTGACCACTGTCAAGGGACTTAAAAACATCGAATTTATCCATTTACTTATTCAGATTGAAGTAATTACGAAATTAATTTACACATAAACAAAAGGGAATTAAAATCTAAAAGGAAAATAATCTTCAAACGAACAGAAAGGCATTATATTTTTTATGGCGGTCTCCGCGATCCCATTAAGTCGCTGTCATCGCTCCGTTGATAAGATTTAAATTAGCCGCACAATAAAGCTCCTGTCAAATCCGCCATTAATTTCGAATTTTGAATTTGGAACAGGAGCGGTGTTGCCAGCGCGAGGTCTTTCTATACAGCCAGTGTTACGGCGCGCCGCGAAGCGTCCCTGAATGTAATTTTAACAAATTAATTTTGCTTCGCCTGTCCGCTTTTGAATAACAGTATTTGGACTTCAATTGTCTGAATGCCAAATATAAAATAATGGTGATTTTGATGAAACACCACACACGAACATCGTGTAACTTTTTATAGAACTGAATGCGCAACCATAAAGTTTTTTAGATCCACTGCTGCTGGTATGGATGCAATAAATCAGTTTTTTCATTATGTGTTTCTAAATATTGACTGCCTTAATGAAATGCTATAATTTACGTCATGTGTCGTTTCTGTATTGCAGCAAAACTTCGGAATATATCAGACACCGAATAAATAATTGCCAATTTTATCAAGTCAATGAATATAATTATTTCTGCAAGCAAATACGATAGATAACAATCTATCGTATTTTGGTAATACTACGCAAAATATTCATTTCGCAAGCTCCATATACCGTTTAATATTAGGAATACAGTCGTTGGTATTTTTCATTTCACTTAGAATCCGATGTTTTGAAAGTCTGAACTATCCATCCATTGTTTCGATTGATGCTTATATTCATACACACCTTTTAATGTCACTACCGAATCTTATAGATAATAAGTATAACTGTCATGAACAAAAGCCATAGGTAAATAATTTGTAAAACTAATCTTGTACAAATAAAGCCTGGTCCTTAGCCATTCGAGTAGCTTTCAGGTATTAGAAAGATTAAGCAGTCTTGTTTTTATCTATTTTTAAACAATTACAAAACGTTGGACAATGTATCTTATATCGAAGCTTATGTAACACTCAATAATAGATATTGTCAAAAAGATTTAACGACATGTCACTTGGCCACGCCCAGAGCCCGACTGGTCATAATCTACAGTCGGACACATTCGATGCTCGACTAATTGGCTATTTCGAAATTCGTTTTTCAATAATCATTGCCGATATTATATTTTAATAGGCAATAAGAGCAAGGATAAAGGCTTCAATTCTTTTTTTTCTAAATAGTGTACCGCAAGGGACTAAATGAGCGTGTCGTTGTTTTTCAACTTATGATTTACAGCCAATGGATTGTGAACGGCAATTAATGGAGTATTGTGTAGTGTCAAGCCAACTACGGTGTTTTTTTAGGTTTAATGGACAATTAACATAACTCTTGTAAGCTCCTTTATAATGTCACTGATTAAAATAGTCGCTTTATTGTAACGTCTGTAGGTTGTCTGATCAATTGTGTGTTTAAACCATACACGTGCAATCCCGACTGTTATTAGTTGCTATCAAAACAATAATACAACAACAACACTAAAATATCAACAAAGCGTTGAGTTAGAAGTGCTTGTAATTTTTCACCGTCCACTTTTTGTGATAGCACATTTATTATAGCAAATACGAGGCTATTGTGTGGTTAATACAGAGGTCAGGCAGCGTGCGGCTATAGCTTTTCTAAGCCATAACCGGAATTTATACCCGACATTATTCATGCGATGCTGTTCGGTTGTTTTCCTCTAATTAGAATCCATTCAAGCGTACCCCATTAAAACTCGTCTAAATTAAAATTCGAATAACTTACTAACTAGACGTATAAATCACAAACGTACATAAAGACAATAAAATATATTGTCCAAGCCGGCTCCGAGGATACGACCGAGGCAAGAATAATTAATACAACAATACACTCACCGGGTAATTAAAATAAACTAATTTCTAAACGTGAATGACTTGGGTTTTATGAATGAATATTCTATGCCTTTTTTTTAAACTGGCAACATTTCTCATTCTTCGTCTCGTGTACTGACAGTTTGGTTGACGGCGTCCTTTTTTTGAAGCGCGACCTCGCACAGCGGGGTGCAAGCGCATCCGTTGCGCGCTCGAATTATCTCATTTTAATTTAGGAATCGGCACTTTTAATGCAGTTATTGAACTAATAATTCATTTAAAATCCGTATCAATTATAGAGATGTATTTGGGATAATTTCATGGTATTTTCGCCTGCCTACTTTCCAGTAATCCCTTTGTTTCTTTCTCACGCTAAGCAAGGGTTGACTCCCACGAATTAGTCTGCTAAGGATTTTTATTTGGTGGAACATCGGATCGGGATGAGCAAATCGGTGTTCATAATTACAACGTTGGTATATTTGGGCGATGGCGGCCGCGTGCACAGTAGCAATAACGTGCAATTTAAATGTTTCACATTTCGAACCGATTCTTTTTTTGAATCCGAATCCGTTGCGTGTGAGCACGCAGGCGAAATATTTGGTTATTGCTGGCTGGAATTAACCTTCGTCCTGGTATTATTTGTGTTTTATAGCCTTTCAATTATGTTTATTCTTAATATATTAATTTTCAGAAATGTCAAAAGCTTTGTACTCTCTGATTTATATTGGTTGACTTTATTTATTTTTAAAACTTATTCCGTTTTTTAAATTTAATCAATGCGATGTCTTGTACCATAAAAGGAAAGACGCAATAGAAGTGTTATAGTGATGGATAGTCCAGCTTTGAATAAACACCGATTGATTGCTCCGATACAGCTCGTATACACACAAAGGCAATAATAAAAGTACGCAACTCGCCATCTTTATGATCAAAGTACTTTTTAAATGAACACAAATCAATATAATGGTACTACCAATTTGTCTCAATAATATAGAATATAAAATCTCAGACAATTCACAGTGTATAAGAGGTTTACAGACTAGGTATGTACTGCCAAACTTAGATCACGAAGTTTAGAAGAAGTTTGCATTATTATAAACGCGAAAATACAAAGCATATGTTCTTTGGAACTTCGATTTTGTTTTTGGAATAGTCTTGGACTTATAAACACTTATATAAGCCTAATAATGCAGGTGTATCCGAAAAATGGTCAGTTTGTGCCAAACATGTAGACATCCTAGCTAAAATGCGGAAAGTCTTAGCAGTAGGAGTCTCTAACTAAAATATGACGATATCAAATACGAAGCCGTGCTCGCCGCGGTCAGTCTTGTGATGGGTGACCGTTTTCACATGTAACCTTTCCGTGCTACAGAAGGCACGTTGCACTGTTGGTCCTGCGCCAATGTACATGTAAATTTTGAGCTTTAATATTCCACAATACATGATCTTTGTGGAAGACCTTTTACATTAAGTAGAGGTAACTTCTAAGGCTTCTAATGTCCATACATCCTAAAATGGAGTCGATACCAAACCGGAATATTTATTATCGAATTAATTAACATACAACAACGATAAATATAGTTTTATAAGCTTTCTAAATATTCATAAAGGCGGATAATGGCGACGAAAAAGTTACGTCATAAAGTAGTTTGACATTTTGCATACTAACGAGTTGTATTTCCTTTTAGAGAATACATTTCAATAATCGAAATATTCAAAATTATTGTTAGACTATTGAATACTTGGGTAGCAAGTTCTGGGCTATATTAGACTCGCTTCGCTCCCGTGATTAATTTCTAAGGTAAGGAACTTTTTTGCCCATGAAGTATCCACCAACAAACTTGCTCTTTTACTCTATATTGCCTTAATAACAAAAATTACATTTAATCGCTTCACAAGCAATGTAATAGATCGCGTTTTGCATAGCTCAATGTTATCTGAAAGTAATACTATTCAAAACACTAGTTCCAATCAAATCATAATGTCATAAAAGTCAAATAAAATCAATTCTATGTCATAGCCAAAAGATTCGCTTAAAATTCTTAATTCGAAATCATAACCACAGATAACCCGTGAGCATGATTACAGCCCACTAAAGTTGGGACCACTGTACTGGCCATCACGTAGCCACAAATAATACCTTTATTGTCTCGACGAAAAAAAAATACACTTGCTACAAAATGCCAGTTGCAATCTGCTTTCCGAAGACTTGATACGAATGATTGAAACCTCATTTTGTAATTCCATTTCTTCTTTAGTATTATTGGCATCTAACTTTTACAATTTGGCACAGTTTTCTTTTACTTTGTACTTAAGACATTTTTTATTTCAATTCCTTATTTAAAGCCCTACTATATACTAGTAGTATCCGAGATAAGACGGAACTAAAAATTGTAGTGACTAATGATGTAGTATCTAGTAGCCTTCTCTTCTTTGGGATGGGATTTTGGAATTGTTTAGACTACTGGCAAGCTTTTAAATTTTTTAATAAATCTAATATAATATTTATATACCTGCCTACTCTGTCATTTAATTTTAAGCATTATATGTGGTCGTATTGTGTAGGGCAGTTATATGACTGTTTCGTTGGTTTAGTGGTTGCTAAGCGCGACTGCTGAGCACGAGGTCCTGGGTTCGAATCCCAGGTCGGGCAAAGTGTTACTGGGTTTTTCTTGGGGAATTCTTAGTAGCAGCACGGAGTCTGGATTTGTGCCCGGTTGATGGCAATAGGGTCGCCACCTATTAGGACATTACATTAGGACCTAAAAACATAACTGGCGAAATGTGGGTGTAGGTACTATATGTGCACCTCTGCCTACCCCTTCGGGGAATGCAGGCGTGATGTGTTATATGCGGTAAGCACTAACTTTATTTCTAATACTTGACAAATTAGAGGAGTGTCTAAGACTATATATTAGTTAAGTACCTACATTCACCTGTCATCACAGAGTAGTAATTAAAATAAATAATGGAAAATACTTGAAGCAATCAGGTTGAAGCTCAAGGCTATGAGCTATTACAAGCGATGATAGGCTGTAAATATATTTTTATGGCTTCATTTATTTGCGAAAATTAATTTTAATATAGCTAATGGGTTTTGTTTCTTTTTGTCCACATTTCAGGGTCAGTTTACTGAAAATAGTTGCTGTAAATACCTACTTACTAGACGACGCGAAACGGGTTTATTTCTTAATTTACTACTCTTCTGCTTACCACATCGGCTTAGCTTATCAAAATCATATTTTCTACTTACAATTAACAGAGAAATATGTATTTGCTTATAATGATTAGAACACTCACTCACAGTTAAAATTTAAAAAAAAACTTTTGACATCAAACTTCTTCACTAATGTGGTCTGTCAGTAACTTTTTACTGAGAATTCAAATCTAAACAAATTATTTTTAAGAACTCAAAGTTCAAGCTATTGATTTTAAATTTCGAACACCGGAAGACATGACACCTATAGATTTAAAACCATCAATTTCGATAATAGACTATACTCATCTCTTTTCAACGTAGATTTGTCTATTCATTCTGTTTTAAAGACAAGTAAAGTAATGTTTATCAAAAATGTGTACAGAATAATCATTTGTGTGGCACATTTTTACCGTTTTTTAAAATAAATGTATTTTAGAAAGCTTTAAGTTCATTAATCTATGCAATATATTGTTAATTATTCAATCATTTTTCAATTTAACATAACGATTCAATTGTTGTAAGTTAATTAAAAGAAGTCAGGAAAGTTTAAAACCTTCCATTCGATCAATTTATTTGCGTTCCATTCTAATTTCTTCAAATATTAAACTTTTATGGCCACAAATGCCATAATCTGAAGCCTTGAGAGGTCATTAATCTGGCTCAATATCCGTGCAAAGGTCACAAAAACCACTCAAACAGTGACAGGTTGCTAGAGAAACGCCCACAAGCCCGTCAGCTTAAAGACCAAACAAAAGAGGTTTCGACTTTTTTATAGTTTTTATAAATCATGGTTTGTTAATTAAAACCTCCTTGGAAGTTGTTAACATTCTAATTTCTTTTCGTCGATAAGGTAACGCCTTCGCTAGGCATTACAGTCGGAGGAGGTCAGTACCGGTGTTACGCGGGTAGCGGGAGTCACGACCCGGGCGAGGTTAACGATCAATTTTATTACCTTACTACTAGTAGCACGTTTTCGTGTTTATACGAAATTTTAATTGAATAACGTTCTTGTACTAAAATAGAAAGACTAAATTGTGCGTTCGTTGCATCTTGTTATCTTTAATTGCTTTTGCATTGAACTCATGCTCTACATGGTGTAAATGAGAATATTAATAGTATCAATATTAACCTAGGCCAATGGTGTGCCACTTGTGTGCGTGACATTTTTTTATCATTTATTTGGCAACTTTTTAAACACGCAAGCTATCTTTGTGGTAATTTAACTAATTTGTGACAATGATGATGTGATGATTGGACAATTTTTTTTAATAATACCATCCTCTTAAATCCCACCAAACACATCTAATAAAAACAAAAACCTTTATTCCTCCAATATTCCACGATTTAGGAAACGCCTACCCATAAAATTATTACCAGTACAAAAAAGTCATTACTGTGTTACGCGAGGCGAGGTTCAACCCGCGCGTGCCCGAGTCACGACCCGAGCGATCCGATTTTATTACTTTACACGAACCGCGGGTGTAACGCGTAATTGAAGGTTAACGAACAAGTTTTGAATTACGAACACATGCACGGCTCGTGGTTTTATCTTTTAAGTTTAATGGCTTTCGAATGTTTCGTGGTGAATGACGTCACTAATCATTATGGCCAGCAATAACAGTAACTGTCTAGAATTTTATCGTGTCTATGCTTTAGTACCGAAACTGTTACAGTTTTTCAATAGTCTGACTTGGATTTATTGGTCTGCTCGCTTCTGCATCGAATTGCTAATTGAATGTCTTGTAGTCAATCTTTAACATCTAAAATTAGACGTTTTGCTTATTTTTAGTTCAGCTTTTAAAATAAGTCATAGATAAATGACATCATCCAGATACACTAAATATTTATAAAGTGAATACTAAAGTAGGAAGTACCAAATGTAGTTTAGTTTTTTGCTCATCTACTACTATCATGCATTACTTATCAAAATATATGGTTAATATCGGCCTTCCTAACAACACGAAACTAAACATAATTCCAAAGACTTTCTATACATATAAACCTGATGATAAGCCTGATTAAAATCTACCTAGTCATAATATTTGCATACTAAACCTAGGATTGTTATAATATTAATTATAATATGTATTATTATAGTTACATCCTTTAGAGGAGACACTCATTACTTTGTTAATAACATGCTTGCTAGCAAATAATTCTCTTATCGAACCTTTATTCAGAAAATATTTTTTCGGACAAAAAAGGCCATGACATGACGATTACCTAGTTGCCTCACAGAGTACAGTATGCTTTGACAATTTTCCTTTATTCATTCTTTCTACATGTTCAAACAATCTCCAGTGTCTCCTGTTACTATTTCCCCCGTTCCCGGAACAATAGCCCATTTGTTTCATTCGCGTTGTAACATACACCTCAATGGCTGTGACAGAATTGTGAATCGACTGGAACCCGGAACATGACTTCGAAACCCTGAACTTGTATGAAAATAACTTAAATTATTATTTATATATGCAGTTATGAGTATGCTTAATTAAATCATTGCTGTATAAGCAAGTTAGTGACCACAACTATTTTTAGGGACCGGATTACATGCCTTTGTATATTTAACCCATTCTTTGCGAATATTGCATGATGTTACAATATTGAAACATCTACTAATGATACTTAGGTACATACTTTCGGTACCCGATGGACATAAATTGAAGAGTAAAAAAAACTTACAGAAATACTTAGCACATCATTTATCTACACCGCTGATATACAATAACAATCCTTTAGAACACATACAAATATGATTATTAAAACTTTTTTTTCTCTGTTGTCATTTAATAATGCACTAGTTTTACCATTTTGAATAAATTGCCATACATATTTGCATGCATACATCAAGCTTTTTATGTTGCATATAATCCGGTCTCTAGTTATTGCCAACAAAGGACACTGGCACGCTACTTAATTGTTGGCGCTCATCACTCAACGTCAGTCAAAGCCAACAAACTAAAACAAATGTGAGCGTGCAGCTTCCTTCATTAGGTTACCTTCCTCAACAGAACCTGATGAATTGGGTGGAATGGAAAAACTTTACCTTATAAACTTTTTGTAGAAAGTTTATGACAACTTTATTCCTGCAAAAAAACTCTCTTTTGTATATTACTGTTTGTAGATTATTTTGGATCAGTAAAGTAAGATAGCCTGGCTTTTAGATAGATACGCCTTATTAAGTCTCACTGTAGTTTTCCGCAAGTCACACTACAAAAAGTTGCAAGAAATACGAGCTATTTCCTTGCCAAAGGCAGTTGTCTGTGAAAACAACTGCCTTAGGCAAGGAACTCCTCATTCCTTGTCTAAGTTCTGGTATTATAATAGAGCTAGGAAACCAACTTTGGCAACAACGTTATCTAGCATTCTCAAATAAAGTCTAAAACTCAATAGGCCAAAAGAAAAAAGAAATTAGAAATAAAAAAATGTCTTCGACGTTTAAATTTTACAACGCAGAACAATAACGAGTATCAGGTTCTTCCTAACCCTACAACCTGTCAGTCAGTTCTATTTTCAAATCAATCTCCTGTACTCGCAGGACAGTGCGAGTGCCGCGCATCGATCATAGAGCCACGCCCCGCCACAGCCGCCCGACGCGACTAGCGGACGGAATATAAACTTTTTGAATCAACCTCTTTCGAAGTTTGAACGCGGAATTCATTAATCTGTTTTTGTTTTTAAATTATTCTGTGTTTTGGATACAGAGTATTGGGTCAGGTTGATGAAACTTCAGCGGTCCTACAAAATGTACTTGATTTAATTAGAATCCCTCATAGTCAATTAGGTACTTACAATGTATCTGAAAATGAATTGAACAAAAAATGAATTTATAAAATTATGTCAACTAATGACCAGATTCTATGAAGATCAGCTGATGTATAATCGTTGTCAAATCAAATCAATGTTTAAGATCACTGCCCTTTCTGCCTGATATTTCAAAATGTATTGCATAATACCTATCTAGGAACCACAACTTTCTTTTTCCACCTTAATAACCAACAATTTCTTTATAACTAATCATAAAAATAATTTTGATTCATTATTTTACTCACTAAAGCATTATAACCGCTGACATGAGCGTATAACAAAAACAAAACACTGGCAATTTAAAAACATCAGAATTTAAAAAGAGAACAGAAGGAATGTTGAAATGGATCTCGCTACCATTTCCAAATACGCTTAAGAAAGTTGTAAACAATTTTGAACACTATCCCAATCAAAATATAATACCTTTCCCAATGTACGATTTCGGCGAATTAAGACGTTTTGTTATCAGAATATTTTGTAATTTGGACTTCCGTTTTACGTACAGCTAAGGAATGCAATTTAATCTGTAAGAGAAACCAATTAAGTTCAAATTCATTTGTAAAAGGATAAATTATTGTTGAAATTAATTTGCTTTTTTTATCGACTACTCGAATTGAATGAATCGAAAGTAAAAATGTTAAATACTTTAATGGCTCATGTAAAACTGCCTTGTCGTCCATCACTTTACGATATTATTAAATATTGTGAATTCATTATTCTATAAAGGCCCGTTGACCGCCACGGTCGTCTATAGAAGATAAAAGGTTATAGAATGTCATTAGGAGACACCGCCTTGGCTAAAAGCTTCTCTTTAAAAAAACTTCCTATGGCTCATCATTGTAGAAAGTAAAAAAACTAACTCTATATTTATAACCTTATCCCCTCACTATAAATTCACCGACTGCCAACGTTCGTAGTGTTTAAAAATTTAATTATCTAAATACCAACTTAGCACTTAAACTATTACCAAAATTTTAACACAACATGGCTGGCCGCAGAAGTTTTTGAAAACATTCTTAATTTGAATAAATACCCAAACCTTTACAATGACTAAAATGTTCGGCCATTGAGAGCGAGGAACAAATAAAACTGAAACTTATACGTTTTGTGTTCTATTGTTCTTTGTTTGAAACTTTAAAATTTAGGTACTTTGGGAAACAAGCAGAACTCATGCATAATGCTGGGCCGTTAGTGTTTCAAAATGAAAATAAGTATGTAAGGTGATATTGTTTATGGCCCGGGTTGCGGGGATGTTGGTTTCAATCCGGGACAAAATGTAGTGGTTATCAGTCAAATACTGCCTACTTAGGTAATGTCCGAGAAAGAATTAAGTATCTAATTCCAAATATTTCTATCTTCTATCTTAGTAACTTAAAGCATCTTAATAACCTACAAAGGATTGTAAGGCATCAAAAAAAAACACCTAACATTACAAAATGAACTGTGATTTTTGATATTATTTTGCAGAATTGCAATTTTCACAGACAGCAACTTGCTGCATTTAACCCGTAAATCTAAATAGTTACGCAAACAGCTTTACTGCCAGCTCTATTCATATATCAAATCCTAGCTCCCTTGAATTATACCTAGTGAGAGAGTTTGGAGTTAAGTCTACCTCGGTAGAAATAATTACCTTAAACTGGCTTTAGAAACTAACAATAGCCTGAAGTTAGCCTCCATGTTGCTTCGGGAACTAACAAACATAGCCTTTGTTACTTCAACGAGAAATTTTGGAGAGTTTAGACAATTAGCCTACGAAGGAGTTAGAAACAATACCCACTTAAAATAGATACAATTATTATATTTAATTCTGCATTACGTAGCACAAACGTTGTGCTACATGCCGCAAATACACTAATTAATCTTTCCGAAACACGCAAAAAATACCAACATAATGATAACTCAGTGCGCGTTACAATGAGGCATAAAATTCTTGATGTCTGGCACTCACAAAAAAAGGTTACTTGAAAAAAGCGACATCTGTTATCGAATAGTGGACCTAAACGCTTTTGTATAGAGTATGAATTTGTAGCAAGCAAATTATTATTCAGTTTTTTGTTGTTTTTTTTTAATGTTGCTGGACGCAGCGCCTCGGGCATGGCACGGGCCGGCCGCACTCTGCCTAGAAATCTTCACTTCAAATCTGTGCTTAATGATTGCGTACAACTTAAAATTACCTGTCAATATTAACTGTGGGCTATTATTTTTATGATGCAGACTATTTAATTTTAGGTGTAAAGTAAAACGAAATTTAGTTTAGTTGATTATGAGACCGGATGTGTTTTAAATTTCCATTAGCTATTCAATAATTTATCGTGAATAGAATTAATTATGTCAAGTTAAAATAATTGTAGTAAATTATCTAAATTGTCCACGCTATTATTTAAAATTAACTTTTATAATGTAATAGACTAACATAATTACAAAAACAACGCTTTGAACTTCGGAGCTACGATAGGCAGATGTTATGGTACAACATCTACAACGACAATAACTAGGGACCCGTTGTATTTAATGCCATAAGATTTATTTGTCCATAACCAATATAGAATAGAAAAATATATTATTTTGTAAATAGGTAGGTAGGTACAATGTTAAAACAAGAATTGAAAAAAAAACAATGCACCAACAACAATTCATAAATCGAACACTATTATTCCTCTGTTACCAAAATAGGCCAGTTTCAAAACTCCGGCGAGACATGAAACTCCTTTTGTACCCCTACGCCTAAATCGCTATAAAATTATAGCCACCAATCATATAGCAATCTAAATTATGATTGTTCCAGTACGTTGATGGACGCGTGATGATGATTGGCTTCAATTAGCCCGTCATAAGTCTGTTATCTATAAATCAATAGAGCCTTTAAGACGTTTACCTTATTCGGTATCGGCCGGTTTTTGTTTAAATAAATGTATTAAAAAGAACGGCTTTATTGAAAGTGGCCGAGTTTGAGGTACAGAATTGGTCGATAGTCCGGCGTTAGGTTTTTGTAAGAAATTCTCAGCAGGCTTGTATCTTGTCACCTTGATGAGGCCTCATAGTTCGACATAATTTATTATACCATTATAACTTTATCTATCCTATTTTTCAGCGATAAAAGTGGGTAATACAGAATAATAATACGAAGTCTATCCCTTTTATCATATATATACATAATTAATAATTATATAAACCTTTAATAATGTTACAAAAATCCCGCTGACCGAGATAAACTTTACCATAGGTAAAATTTGACACAAATAAAATTACACGTTTAACCATAAACCAAGTAATTGTTTTGGTTAAATGTGTAATTAAGTTTGTTATCCAATCACACTTTGCTATATTTCAAAGTAATCCTGTAAGCCAGCCACATCTGATGAACCTTGTAATCTGCATCACTAAGTAAGTGTTTCGTTTTGTTCTAGGTAAGCTGTGAGAAGAAGATTGTTAGTAGAAAAACTGACCAATTTTGTGATATTTAACAATGACTTTTCGGTGTGTTCCTACTTTTCAAACTGTGTCCAACGATAGCAACGCTGCCTGGGTAAGTGTTTTGCAACTACAATTCTGTTTTCCTACTTGATCATAGATGGCTCTGTAGCGAAGAGGTGACATACCAAACTTTGTTATTTTTTACTGTATTTACTCTTAGCTGAATTAGCTTTAATTGAGCATAGTACGTTATAATAATATTCACTTTATTTTTACATTTTACATCACATAATGTTTTCAGTTGTAGCGTACAAAGTACAGCGCCATCTATTATGGGACCGTAGTACTTCTATACCTAGTCGCTTGCGAACTGTGTATGTAGTTACGCTAGTGCCCACTAGATGGCGGAACCAACTTCAAATAGTTTCTTTCTTTCTAATTATTTTTAAACTATGCATTTAATTATAATCTCTGTTATTAGAATAAAACATTAACATTTAAAATAAAAGTTACATTGATGGCTATATAATTCTGTTAAGTCATGGTACGTTATACTTTTTTTCGTAGATACTTAACTACGTTTTGCATAATCATCACGCTGTAATCGTAAAAAGCAATTATCTAGTTACAAATCAACGTTTCATTGTCCGTGGCCAAGCCATTGACACATGGAGTGTTGTCTTGTTGACATGTCGATGAACCACTAGTGACCTCCGCAGTCGCCCACTCAATGTTTATTAAGTTAAGATGCTTCTTGCCCCTACTTCAACTGACCCTGTTATTACCCTGGGAATAGGTAAAAAGTAAAGACACCACGTGGGCAGAAGAAGTCAATAGTTACCATAACTGTTTTGTCTTGATTTATTTCCATAAATAATAAGCACCGTTGCTAATTTAATAAAGTGATGTCTTTAATAACTAGCCGGCGTGGGTGGAACTGATGATTAATATTATAATAATTGCTATTGTATTTAATTATAACGATGAGACTATTAAACACAATTTATCAACTTAAAAATGGCATGAAGAAGTTTATTAGATTTTTGTACACAATGGCCCATTGTATACAATTCGCTGCCAACAATTAATATTTGAAAGTGGTACCTATATTTTATTGTAGGACACATAAATTATATGGTTTTTTGTTATAAAAACATTACCCAACACTAGGAAGTTCCCCTGTATTGTAGGTGCGTTTCATAAACAAAATATCTCATACACCCAGACTCGATATCGTTCCTACTTAATTCGTTCATATTCTCCAATTGGCAATATTCCATAATACTACCTACCTGCTTTCGAGCGAATTACCTTTTAATTCATTCCTTTTTAGGCCATCTTTAAGTATCCATTCAACTAAATAATACACCTAATTTGATAAGAAAAAGTTTCTTGAATGATCGCAACGAATTCCTTCTCCATACAAGAAGTTCGTTCCCAACCTTAGAAAACAACCTGGCACTATGATTAAAAGTCCCACAGTTCCTTCACACACGTCCACACGCAGCACCTACTTACCTATTTGTGTTAGTTAATTAGTTCTCGTCTGAGATAATTACGGCGATAATTATTTTCCGGTTCATCAGACGCTTGTCATCGTGTTAGTTGTTCAATCTACTTTACACTCGGACCAAGTCACTCCGTATTGGTGCACACTCGTATGTTCGAAAATAGTTGATTATCTAACACATAATATTTCATGTTTGTATTCCTTTAAGTGTATAGTGAACCCACGTTTCGCCAGATATGCTGTCATCATCAGCCGGAAGACGTCCACTGTTGAACAAAGGCCTCCTTAGAACGCTACAATGATGAGTTGTGTTATACCTAGATCCTATATAGGTAACAGTAGGCGAACATATGTATTATAATTGTTCATCGATATATATACAAATTAATGTATGTTTGTTAGTGTTGCTAAAAATGTAGAACGGTTGGACCGATTTGGCTAAATTTTGTCTTGAAATATGCGTGGAAGTCCAGGGAAGGTTTAAACAGTGAAAAGGCAGAACGAAGTTTGCTGGGGCAGCTAGTTTTATATAATAAGATGCAAAAACCACTTAAGAATATTATTAACTGCTTTCCGATATAAATTATTATCTCTGGTTGTACGTATTCAAAACTGCCCGACGAGTTCCGGATTCTAAACTAAGTTCCACCTACCGCGCTTTTCTAAAGACATCTCTTAAGAACTTATTTCTAAACCTGCGATGAGAATCTACTCTAGCGCATCCCGGGATTCGAACCCAGGACCTCGTGCTCAGCAGTCGTGCTTAGCAACCACTAGACCAACGAGGCAGTCAGTTAACATGTAGTAAATAACCAAATTGTATTCTAATTATTTTCATACAAGCCTTTAAAATCAAATAGATTACTTGTTAAACAATATTACTGTACAAAATCAATTTAAAGTTATACCAAACAGCAATACCATTGTTTGCACTGCAATTACATAGCCTGTGGTCGATCCCTGCAGTAGTAGATCGTATCATGATTCTAATACAAAACATGCGCGGACGCCACAGAGCTAGACAGCACGCTCACAGCTCACAGCTGACAGAACGCTTTGAATAACACACAAAATATTGGTATTAGGTATCTATGGTAGATAGATACTGATTTGACGTGAAATAGTTTGTCAAAACCTATTTACAGAAATAAATCATTGCACTAGCTTGAAGTATTTTTTTGAAACGTCGCCCAACACTAGGAATTTCTCCTGTATCATGGCGTTCAAGAACATGAAATATCACACACTATAAACACCCACACTCGGGACAAACATCTGCGGATCACACAGTTTTGTACCATGCGGGAATCGAACCCGCAACCCTCAGCAGAGCAGTCTAATCTCTTAGCTACTACGTCAATCAGTTCGTCAATTTGTTTCTAACTCTGGCTGATCCATAGAAACATGTTAAGAGTTAAGGATACGAACTATCCGATAATCAGGTGCACCAATCAAGTAGTGTATGCATATCCTCTGCTTACTCTATAAGAGGATACAGGCCTGCCGTTTCAACTAATTTAACATAACATAACATCACGCCTGTATTCCCCTAAGGGGTAGGCAGAGGTGCACATACAGTACACCCACATTTCGCCAGTTATGTTATAGGTCCAATGTAATAGGGGGCGAGCCTATTGCCATCAACCGGGCACAAATCCAGACTCCGTGCTGCTACTAAGAATTACCTAATGGAAAAACTCAGTAACACTTTGCCCCACCCGGATTCGAACCCAGGACCTCGTGCTCAGCAGTCGAACAACTAATTGAAAGTGCATTAACTTCTACGTTTTTAATTACACTGGTTTAGCCTAATTGGCTTAGTGCTCATCGGTAGCTCTCAAAGAAAGTTGAAAGATCTACCAAACTAGGTTTATTACTTACGAATGGCTATAAAATAACTTTCATTTATAACACGTTGTTTTTTGTATAATTATCAATAAAACTGTATACCCTAAAGGGGTGAGCAGAGGTGTATCTTTGAATAGCATAACGATATTTCGTCAAAGACGAACGAGCTCTTCTTAGTGATGAAAAGTCCCATTAAATAAAGAGCGGGTCTATGGTCAGACATTGAGTACAGCTAAATGACGTCTCTACATCTTAACATAAAAGCTAGTTCTATTAATGGAGTCTTAACACACGTCCCATAATTATATTAACGCAATCTCAGGTTGGGGTAAACATACATGGTAATTAATGATGGTAAAATTTATGTATTCTCTGGAGGTAAATAGCACACACACATTTCGCGAGTAATGCATGGCCCCGATGTGAGGGGCGAGCCTATTGCTATCAACCAAGCACAGTTCCTAACTCCGTGTTACTGAAAATTAATTAATGGAAAAACCTAATAACATTTCCCGCCCCGGGATTCGAAACCGGGACGTAGTGCTCAGCAGTCGACCTTAGCGACCACTAAACCAACAAGGCACGTCTAACGTAACTTTATACTCAAAAATAATTAAATACAAGCCATCTTTATCACATACCTTTCAAAGCCTCCAAAGCTTTAAAGCTCTGCTACTTGTCATCGAAATGCGTACGCGCATAAACGAAAATCATTTCACGCACGCACACACGCACACGCTCGTATACACACACGCCTCCCACTACGCATGTGAGGTCACAATCAAACTGGATATGAGAGGAACAATGATACTGATTCGCGGTGTAGAGCGAGAAGGAGACGTTTGTATAGTATATGGTGGAATGTCAGATGCTAATGTAAGTCTATAGTACATAACTTATGGCGGATTGTTTTAAACCATAGGACCACACTAGGAACTTCTCTTGTATAGTGGGTGTTACAAACATGAAATATCACATACAAAAACACTCAGACTCGGGACAAACATCTGCGGTTTGCACAATTTTTTGTCCCAACCGGGGATGAACCCGCAACACTTTAGCGCAGCACTCCAAAGCTTATCCACTGCACCAATGGTCGCCGAATTTGATTTGTATTCGTCAAGTGTTTTTTGCTACTTGTCTAGGTCCCCCGATGTGGCTCAAGCTTGATACGCTTCGTGTTTCAAACGATATTATGTACCTACTATATACCCGTATACCGGTTATACATCACGTCAATATTCGGGAATGCCCGACTAGTTTCGGACTCAACGGAGCCCTTATTCATGAGCAGGTGACGCGGCGGGGTCGCGAGTCGATCTAGTGGGGCATTCCCGAATATCGATATTACGGTAGACAATAGTGTAATACATTTATTTATTCTTCATGCAAAAAAAAAAGATGTACAAGGTGGACTTAATGTCTTAGACATTTTCTACCAGTTACAGTACATATTCAGTTCCCTTGTGTCGTTGTCTCTGCATTGTTTCTTAGGCTAACGAGATAACTCGATAATTCGATTATATAAAAGTATCGTTTTAACCTGTATGAAGAATATTTAAATTAGTATTATGAAATCGGTAGATTGTCAAGTAACAGGAATAACCAGTTGTAATTTATAGGTTCATACGCGACACTCCGCCATTCTGCTTTAAAATTACGAGATCGATTCTCCACTGAAAATAATTTAGATAGCGGTGACAAATTAAATATGTATACCAATTATCCAACGACCGCCTTCAACACCAATTCATCATAGGCTATTAAATGTTAATTTATTTCTTGATCTGCATACCTTGGGTGTACTGCGCCACTCCCCGTCTTTATCACGGCTACGTCTCGCGGCGCGCGCGCACCACTCCATGTGATAGCCGCGGGCCGCGACCAACTACTCACGTGGGCCCGAACACGCGCCAACGTTCGAAATTTCACATTTCGAATATAAGAACATTTTTTAAATTTATTGACAGTTGTACTTTTGTTTCTTTTTTGTATTCTTCGTTTGAATTATTATTTGTGTGTGTTAACTTTTGGTGTTTGGATTGTAATATTATTAGTGGACAGTGTGACAAAATATCAAGTGCATATAGTAATGTTCTTGATTGATAAAGTTATTAACCGTAGGAGTATCGAGTACACCAATCCGGAGGTAATCACATATTGGTCTTGCAATTTACTATACCATCTATAATAACGGGGCAAGTAAACAATAACATTATTTGTTGTACGATAGAGACGCAACTGGACGCAAGAGCAGGACAAAAGAAAATCATCGATCTAAGAAAATAGAATTCTCATACGAAATGTAATGGCGGTACAATAATCGTGTAAAAGTTCACGATAGTTGCCCAACGTGAGGCGGTAACAATGCAATAACACCAGCATATATAGATCTTGTACAAATCGATTTCTGTATACTTGGTGTACTGAAATTAGAGGTCCGAACTGACTGGCCAGTTATAGCGGTCATCTCGGCCGATAGATAATGATCTGTCGATGATTTACGCCGCGTTAAACCGACAATGGCACCAGATAACCCCCAGCCGGTGAGCACAATGTGACCAATTAGAAACGCGGAACATTCGCCACGATGACTAAAATGAACGGCATCAACCTGCCCGACATGACCGACCGAGGCCTCAGCGTCGACGACATATTCACCGAGAATATCAACTTGAAGAGAAAGAAACTACAAATCGATTACGAAGATAATAAAAAAACAAACGCATCAGAAGAATCAGACACTCTAAAATATGGAAACAACAACAATGTTACCGATAAACTGGAATCGCCTCAAAATTTGAAAAGGAAATCCAAAAGCTTCGTAGACAACTACGATATCGATAAGATCGTGCAATCGAACATGATAATCGATAAGGAACCGAGTAAAGTGAGATTAGAGATGAGACAATGCGGTAATGACTTAGATTACAAAACAAACGGGCATGTGGGAGACGACATGGATGACGTTGGAGTGACTACGGAGGGGAATGACTACGCCTTGAAGAATGGAGATGATATTAGAATGGATGGGGAAGACAAAATGATAAACAACAACGAAGGAGACTACAACATGAACGGGGACTATGAGCACGGGAATGATGTAAGTGATTAGGTTTATACATACATACATACATAAAGTCACGCCTGTTTCCCTGAGGGGTAGGCAAGTATAGTAGGCAATTGATTAGGTTTATATTCTTGACATTAAACTTTGCGGTACATAGAGAACAGTAGGAACTAAACTTCGAACTTCTTGTTCCACTCGATACTGTTGCGAAACTAATTACAATAATAGGCACATGTTTCCTAATCGACCTTTAGGAGCCTTTGTCAGGCAAAACTATTGTCAATTCAGCTTCGGTAGGAACTTGCCGTTATTATTGGTAAGTAGTTAAATGTTGGTCCTAGTATTGATTCTATACAGAGAATAAAAAATTGTATAACTACGAGTATCTAATATTCGCAAGTGTTTAAGTGAGCAAGCTTCTAAAACCAACTAAGAAAAGTATCAACCTCATTAAAATAATGTAAATCATACAACACGTATAGAAGATTACCCAATACACCAAAAAACATTGCTAAAGCTATGAAATCCACAATTGCTGTCTCATTTACATTAGAGCGTAAAATATTTATCGTGATTTGATACAAGAATCGATAACATTCCCACAATAACCTCCTAATTCAAACAATAGTGGACAAACTCTAACAATAGCCGGTAATACCGTTAATTGATCACAATGTGGACATAATCTCGATCCCGTTGTTGCGGTCAAAATCAATTTTGATACAAATAATTTTATACTTGTTTCCATTGGTTTAAACTTGACTATGACACGGAATTAGGACGTATAATAAAACATTGAAAAGTCTCTTGTATTAACACAATATACTTCAAAATATGCGATAATCCATCCATCCATACTATTAAGTAAGCAATGAAATATTATGTAGACAAGTTAGCATCAAACCTATTTAAGGATACACGCTCACATTTTTCTCCTGGAAATGCCGCTATAAAATTTTGCACACAGCAAAAGAAAAGTTTAGGAAGTACGAAAAGCTTTAATGCGTTAATCGCATCGGTCACAAAGCATCACGATGACATACCATTACAAGACTATAATTTGCCATAAAATCGAGTAAATGTATACGTTTGTTTTCAATGATGCAATACGAAGTAGGTGCAATTCTCGTCATTATAGTCGAAAAAGTCGATACTACGGAATCCTTTTTACTACGGAATTTTGCTTTTATGCACTACTTAACTAAGAAGATCTCGAAAAAAAATATTACAGTTCTTTGGATTTTTTAGGTTATCCAAAACTAGAAGTATAAACTTATAATCTTTGGTTCGAATAGTATAATTCGAAATACGTTGAAGAATTAATTCAACTACTATACTATTTTATTAGTACGACCAATAAAAAAAATCTTGGTTGATTCACTGGCTGGTTCGTACACTGGCCGTAGAGAAACTATGAAACTTCCTCCTTTTTAAATAGTTGTTTTCTCGATACTCTGCCGAGACGCAAACAAAAAGGTATTATAACAGTACACTGATGCACTTGCCACAACGCCTGTCGTACGGCACGTGTCGGTTCCGCCACCGCGACCTTATAATAATTACACGTGTAAATAAATATAGAAAGATTGAAACAGTACTTACTTTTTGATGAATATTAATTGCCAATAATGGCCTTTTTAGCCTTCTTCCTTTCTACAAAATTCTTTTATTCGGGAATACAATAATATAGTGCAACTTTGACATAGTTTTCGTCTTAGCTTTCTTTATCAGCACAGGCAGAGCGGCGGTACGGCACGGTAAAAGTCACGGGTTCGAGTCCCACTCGTGTCCATCATTTTTCACGTCACCTTTATAAATTTAGATTTAAGCTTAACATAGGCAACTTGCAAAAATGTCACCAAAAGTCATATAAAGTTCAACTTAATGAGAAATAAAACTCTTTATAATTTACCATTTAATTATTAATTATTTAAAGTTGTGAACTCTGATTCATAGCGATAGTGTTGCCACCTTACATGACGGACTTAAGATGCGCCGCAAAGCGGATATTGTTAGACTTCTTAGAAAGGATCTTTCGACACCATGATGAAGAGAACACGTCTCCCAACCTCTTCGGGTATTATAGACCTTAATTGTAAGACGTTAATTCAAATCGACGATAATTCTATTACACCCAATTGTGCTTCAATACACGACGACCTGATTAGCGCAGTGGCTAAGTGATTGGACTGCTGCGCTAAGGGTTGCGGGTTCGATTCCCGCACGGGGCAAAACTTTGTGCGAACCACAGATGTTTGTCCCGAGTCTGGGTGTTTGTGTATGTGAATATTTCATGTTTGTGAAACGCACCTACGATACAGGAGAAATTCCTAGTGTGGGGCGACGTTTATAAAAAAAAAAAAAAAAAAATATATGACACTATTTTGTCAATGCCTGGCATTCTTAGCTGACCAAGTCAAAGGTGTCTCCTAACTAGGTCGCAACAGTTACGACCTAAGGTCACCTAGGTTACGTTGGACATGAAAGCATTAGCAACCTACACATTATAGCCTTATGGCCTATAATTACGATGTGAGGACTTTATAGCCGGCCAAGAAGTTAGGTTAGGTTAAAGACAGTTTAATGCGCAATTATTTGCTGTGCAATCTTTGTCAAAGGATCAGTAAGTAGGTATACTACATGTAAACTAAAAACTGTATTCTCTTTTAATGTTTAACATAAAGCTTATAGCTATGCTTTCGTCTGAGTTGAGCTTTGTCAACCTACTTATCCTCTCTCAAGAAAAAAAAACATATCTAATTAGTATTCTAAAAATATTACGGCGACTTAGCGATAAAAAAAGCCTTTGTCCTTCCTGAAGTTTTAAGCTATCTCATTGTCAAAATTCATGACAATCGTGTCAGAGGTTTTGCAGTATTAAGTTATAAAACAAACGGAGAGCTATTTTCGCGTCCATAAGTAAGAATAAAGATACTTTATTTAGATTACCCTAGTAACCGTCCCACTGCAGCGTAGAGACCTACAAAAACATTTTATGAGCCACACATTTAGCAACTTTCCCCACAAAATATTCCTTCACTAACGAACCTATTAAACCAATCAAAGCTTCCAAGTGCGAATTCCCTCACATAATAAGTGAGATAAACTAATATACTCAAATTAACATCCATTTTTGAACGGCCAACGTTGATATATTGTTTATGGTAGCATTCGGAGTTTGTTAACCTTTAGTTATAAGTAAATGTGTCAAGCAGTAGACGGTATACTTTTTGCCTTTCGGAAACCAGAATACAATGAGCCTCTGGTCAAGTGGGAGCGATTGATACGTCGTGTATGTCTTGTGTCGCGGTGACTTGTGTGTGTAGCTGTTGGTATTGGAGAGAGTTGAAGGAGGATTCTTAAGGATATGGAAATGTATAGAACTATTCTAGAAGCTCAATACACGGTTTTTTTTTCATCCTTGTTGATAATGTAACTATATTTTGTCTGTTGCACTTTATTCTAGCTGATTCTAAAAGTCATTTTAAATATGAAATTGTAAACGTGTGAAAGGAGGGGAATAATTTATAGAGACTCTCCCTTCTAGGGTCCATAGTCATAGGATACGAGAACGGCTTCGACGAGACGACGTCTGCCGGGCCCGATAATATATATACATATATATATATATATATAATAATCTTATTTGTGACATTCTAAGGGGGAAGCCTTTGTTCAGCAGTGGACATCTTCGGTCTGATGATGATGAATCTTATAGAAATGCCATCCAAATACAAATAAGCAGTCATATCACCTAAACCTAGAAAGAAAACAGTAACATTACCTTCTAACGTGTAGAACGTTTACCTGCTAAAACATTCTGGCGTACACTCACCAACATTACCTAGACATGACAAAAAATACAACAGCTGCGACAAAAACTGATCTAGACTGTCTAGCCAGCTGTCTAGACTTGCGTGATAGTATAGCAACCTGCTGACACCCACGACTAAAACTGGCCTGTCTCTTAACAATACCATTGTTGCCAACTATAGAAAGAAATGCTTTTGGAGTAGACAAATAACTATAGACTTGGTGACGTTATAGGGGTATCCATTGTAATTTCGAGAGCATTTTACTGCTCTAAGGGTTGCGGGTTCGATTCCGACACGGGACAAACATTTGTGCGAACCGCAGATGTTTGTCCCGAGTCTGGATGTTTATGTGTGTGTGATACTCGTATTTCATGTAAAATGAGGAGATGTTTTAAAAAAAATACACCGACATTTCACGGGTCATGACAAGTCCCATCTAATAGGTGGCACCGGCGAACCTATTGCTATTAAACTGGCCTATTACCGGGTTCAACCTATACGTCTCGCTTTCCAGGTGACGTCACAGCACCAATACATAATTATAATTAATAACACATTTCAAATTATCCTCTTATAATTTCTCCTGTATGTGTGCGTCATATATCTCACGTGTAAGAACATTAATGATGTCATTATCTCAATCTCGATGATACGTAGCTTTGTTTTTTGTGAGCACTTTTGGTTTGATCGACTTCAATGTAACCAAACAGTCTATTGAGAAAATACTTAATGTTTCTGTTTCATATGTAAGATAACTTCATGCCTGTAGACCGTAAGGGTAGGCAGGAGTATACAGTTCGATAAACTGTCCCATTACCCTGAACTTTTAAAACAAGATAGTTCATCATCAGCGAAGACGTCCACTGTTGATCATAGGCCTCCCGCTTAGAACACCACAATGACGACATCCATCGGTTGCCGACTCTGACGATGTCGTCGGTCGACCTGGACCAACGCCTACTTTTTGAGGAAATACTGGCCATATCACCAAATATTTAGCAATTTTAGTTTAAGAACCCTAAAGATGGTTGCTAAAATTATAAGCATAAGCAAGCAGAATCACGAGCTTAACTAGTACCTAAAATATGCTAGATGCTAGTACCTAGTTCGACCACACACGCAATACATAACAAATGATTCCTTTTAGACACCTCACCCGATCCGTCAGTGTTACAAATGGTAGATTTTAGCACGGCCCTGGCAACACTGGCCGTGTCAGTTGTATGACACCCACGCGCGCACCTCTAGCCTGTCATTTCACAACAGTGAGGCTGAGATCTATAAAGTGAACTCATACTGTCTTAACTTTAACTCAATCTATGAAAAGTATACAGCCTTATTCATTAAAAAATTGCCTGGATTAAACTATTTATACCTATCATTGTGGTTTGCATATCAAAGAATAGAGATGACAGCAGACTTAACACGGGCTTAAATTAATATAGACATTATCCTCATTTAATGACTAAGAGAGATAAAGTCTTGTAAATTTTATTTAGTTGTCTAATTGTCTAAGTTTTTCGTTAGTCCTCGATCTTGTGAACTTACGCAGTTGTTAAGTGCAATCTCAAACGAATGCAAGGATTGGGTCACTAAATAAGATACTGAACTTGACTTAACTCAAGAGATAAGTTTGAGATGAGTGAAAGAGCGCTTTGTAGATCTCGGCCTACAATACAGTAAGTTTTTGATACTCATTTTTTGTATGACACTCGGGCTTGTCGGCAAAAAAAGATTTGCGATGAATATAAGACTCTATTTATTAATCAGAGTAAACGGAAAGCTTAACTAACTTAAGTACTTACTTTAAAAGTTAAGTTATCTACTTAAGAGATTAAGTTCGGTGGACCAGCGACAATGTTACGGAGAGAATAATTAAGTTGCTTTTAAGTTTAGTGACAGATTAATTACAATATTGTTTATTTACTATGAATATCCCTACTAATATTATAAACGCGAAAGTTCGTAAGTATGGATGGATGTTTGTTACTCTTTCACGTAAAAACTACTAAATGGATTTTAATGAAATTTCATATGGAGGTAGCTGACACCCTGGATTAAGACAGGCTTTTCCCGAAAATATGTATCGGGTAACACCGCGGGGCGCAGCTAGTACAAAATAAAACTCTATTCACAAGTAAAACAGTTAAATTACCTACCCTACAATGCTAGTTAATTGAATATGATTCTTAGTGATTAATAAGCTACCAAAAGCTCATACTTAAGCTCAGTTCTTTCATAGCAATTCTAATTCGCTAAAACTGTATTTCATGTTACATACTTATTATAAGTGTGTTATAATATTGAATTGATATTTCTAGTGCCTCGTTGGTTTAGTGGTTGCTAAGCGCGACTGCTGAGCACGAGGTCCTGGGTTCGAATCCCGGGTCGAGCAAAGTGTTACTGGGTTTTTCCATTAGGTAATTCTTAGTGGCAGCACGGAGTCTGGAGTTGTGGCCAGTTGATGGCAATAGGCCCATTGGCCCATAGGCTACATTGGGACCTAAAAACATAACTGGCGAAATGTGGGTGTACTATATGTGCACCTCTGCCTACCCCTTCGGGGAATACAGGCGTGATGTTATATTGATATTTCTAGATATAGAGAAACCAGGCCATCACTTAACTGGATGTCGATATCTATGACTATTTGAACTGCTTGGTACTAAAGTGTGGCCAACATTGGTCATTATATTGGCACACGTAGTACAGGTAATTGGAATGATTAGAAAAGTCAGACTTCCTAGAAATAGATATTAGGTTTTGGTCCAATGTTCTGTTAGGTTGGCCGGGTAATGTCTGGTGTTGCCAACAAAAAAACCGCAAATCTTGTTTATGCGATTTAAATTATGTGTACTGTAAACTTAATTGGATACTTAAGGTTTTTTGTTGTATTCGAACCAAAACATTACACCTCTTGTGTGAAATAACTGCTTTCAAATGAAGACACTGGCCATCAGGAAATACCTATATAGTTAAAAAAAAAACTATTTGTAATTCGAACGCGCGCTTTTTGTTGACAGGAACGTTGTTGAACTTCGAATGTTTTTAAAACTATAACTATCATTGAGTTATGAAGAGTTTTATTGATTTATAATCTTCGTTATTGCTTCGGACAGTGAACTCTTTGGAGATTTTCCTAAGTGAGTAAGTTATGAGTAGCATAGTACTTAAAGTTACTTAACAGCGGCCGACGGACGGCCAACAATAACATACCTTTAGTGTACTATTGTGTTTTTTACGTATGATATAACCCGGGTTTGTGACACTAGACAGATGAGTCACAGAAGTTCAAATATAATACAAAGTTAATATTTTAAGTGCATTATTTCGCAGTTGTTAGATAAATACATACATCTGCGTTAAATAAGGGGGTAAGCAGGAAATATATCTTACTAAAGATAACTACTATGATCGATTTGTCGAGACTTGTTTGCAAAAAAAGTGATGTGTCGCTTGTATCTGTCCAATCCAAGACCTCACATTTTTTAGACGCGTATCCTCCTTAAACCTACCTGCCTTTATCCACTCTTTTATTTGCCGCTTTACAGGCACGTGCCACAGGATGTATGTAGAAGAAAATTCTAGCTTTCTTCTATAGGTACGTACTTATTTAACCAATTAGGTCACTTCATAAGCTGCTGGCTAGAACGAGTGCTGTCGTTCAAACGTCCGTCTGTCATACGATTGTGATCTTCGGAGCTTCAGATCGTTAGCATGGCCGAGTTTTTATTTATTATTTTAGATAAATACGTGATAAGCGATAACAAATACATTAGGCATCGGAAACTACTTGGTACGCGTTGTTTTTTTACTAATTGGTTTGTATAGTTACTTTTTTTTTTAATGTTGCCCCACACTTGGTTTTTCTTCTGTGTTGTGCGTTGCACAAACATGAAATATCACATGTAGGAATCGAACCCACAACCTCTAGCGAAGCAATCTAATCGTTTAGCCACTGCAATGATGACGTCAATTATAAATGTGTATTATTACATACTACTATAATCCGAATAATAGCAATGAAATCCTTAAAAAAAATACTTACCAACTACCTACGTTAACATAAAAAACAAAATCATTTACCTAAGCACAAAAAATATACATCAATTAATTTAAATAATAATATTTTGAATACATAATTAAATAACTATATTACGCATAATATGAAATGATATCCAAATCGTAATTAAGTAACTCGTTCAAACTTCGCACCGCAACTTTCACATTTAGTGTCATGTGGCATGTATGTAGATATCACTAAACATCTAGCGATACGACGATATATGACGTGCTTAGTTGAAATTCTTGCTTTAGTCAAACCACTAAGGCTTTGCCATTATGTAACAAAAAAATCTCGATTTTTTTTTACTAATCTATTGTCTAAACTAAACTGTAACAATATTGCAGTAATGATGTCCTACTCCCTAGTCCCATGTGTTAGTAGATGTTTTCTAATTTATCATCAATTTGTACTAAGTACATATCAATATAACATCACGCCTGTATTCCTCGAAGGGGTAGGCAGAAGCGCACATATAGTACACCCACATTTCGCCAGATATGTTTTAGGTCCCAATGTAATAGGGAGCGAGCCTATTGCCATCAACCGGGCACAAATCCAGACTCCGTGCTGTTACTGAGAATAACCTAATGGTAAAAACCCAGTAACACTTTGCCTGACCCGGGATTCGAACCTAGGACCTCGTGCTCAGCAGTCGCGCTTAGCAACCACTAGACCAACGAGGCAGTCACTAACTACATGACTACTAAGTATATGACTGTACAAAATTGACCTTCTTTTTATTTTTTGTACATTGTAATCGCTGCTACCTCTCCGCTACACAGACCTAATAAATTATTTTCACATATAATTTATTCTTCACACATTCGTACCATTATAATGTAAATAGCAACTAGCGACCGTTGCACAACTGTCGTGCAACAGTCGTCCGATTTACAACTACGCCGCCTACGCGTTGTCTACGAATGCAATGTTAATTGAATTATGGGCGCGTGATTTTGTCATGACGATTAATCAAATCGGCAATTTTTTGCTGAGGATTATTGTGATTGTCCGGAGAGTAAATGACCTGACGACCTTAAGATCATTTTGTATCATTTGAATTCAATGTTTGACTATTGTCAATTACTGTAAGAATTTTACCTTTTTTTTGGGTTGTTAAATGTCTGATTTTTTTTTTACACCAGCCGTTATCTTACCAATGCAAAGCAAAGGTTTCTCTTCCTTCTTTTTTTGATGTTGACTACTTTAGCAGGCCATTTTCCTAAAGATTTGGAAATTCAAAAGAAATCAATAAAATACTCAATTAAAGACCAAATAGTAATTGCTTTCTTTCTAAAAAAGCACGCTCATTTCACAATACTTTTCGAGAAAATGATTCATGACGTTACGATTTAGATAATTAAATATATTCCACTTTACTAAAACGATCACAAATTAAACATAAAACCGCAAGTTAATCAAGTTTTACATTTTCTAAAAATCCTTGTATAAGTCGTAACTAATTACATTATAATTTCCTGTTTACCAAAACGCTACGTGTTGCAGAATTTTGGCGATAAACACTTAAATTGAACGCTCATTAGTACTGTTATTTCGTAATTATGTCATCGGAGTTTTTATTTACTTGTGAAATGTTGATTTAGAGTAATCATTTCGAACGGTATGTACCATTAGAATTTAGATTTAGGAGGTTGGCGCACATGGTCATTAAAATCAATCAGGCGATGTTTGGAATTAATTTAATAGCTCGTTTTAAGTATGACTATTATATTATTAATGTCCTTTTCACCGAATTTTGGGAGACACATAAAACATAACATTACGCCTGTATTTCCCGAAGGGGTAGGCAGAAGTGCACATATAGGTAACCCACATTTCGCCAGTTATGTTTTTAGGTCCTAATGTAATAGGCGAGCCTATTCCATCAACCAGGCACAAATCCAGATTCCGTGCTGTGCGTACTGGAAATAACGTAATGGAAAACCCGGTAACACTTTGCCCGACCTGGGATTCGAACCCAGAACCTCGTGCTTAGCAGTCGCGCTTAGCGACCACTAGACCAACGAGGCAGTCAAAAAGTCTTTTGGGAGACCTGTCTTATATTAATTTATTATCTAAATAATTTTAAAATAACACAATGTCCCACAAAACTGTTTATTATTATGAAACTAATAAAATACGCGGGAGATATAATAGTATTGTCTATTCTTAACAAAATTCCAATTCTGTTTAAAGAACTGTCAAGTTTAACGAATAAGGAAAATATGGCTGAAAATACGGTTGTACTTTCTACACCGCATCGAAAGCGGTGACAGGTGCATTATGAGTCAGTGCTAAAGTGTTGACAAGTTAAAATTGGAAGACACAATAGAATTTATTTAGTTGTAAATACTCCTATTTGATAATTATGTTAATATACTAAATATTCTATTAAAAAAAACGTAATATTCAAAGATCTACAGAACGTAATCGTAGATCTTAGAACACTTTTGTTGATCGACAAACTACTTGCTCCTGCGCAACTTGTTTTACGTGGGACCTTGAGTGATTGCTATACTGTGGGTGCTGGGTGTCTTGTAGTACACGTCTAACAGCCACTATCGTAGCTTTAATGCTTCTGCTCCTGTCAATAACTATAAACTTCGTCGTCAATAAATCCTGACTCGAACGTATGGTTTACAAAAGAGGTTGGTGTGCAAAATAATAATCAATCGTTAACGTGATCTACCGTTTCTATCTCTGCACTACCTGAAGATTAGACTGGTAGAAAATGCTTAAGGCATTAGGTCCGCCTTGTACACAACTGTACTTAAGTTTAAATAAATAAATAAGTTTAAATAAACGTGCGACTGGCCAGAATTTTCAAGTCCGGCAGCAACATATTAGATAAAGAGTGTTTTGAAGGTTCCTTGTTCTTCTTAGGGATTGTAACTTAGTAATTCACTAAGCAATTAAAGTAGGTCATTACGTCAGCTATTTTTACAGAAGTAGGAATATGAAGTCCTATAAAGGTCTTTTGGGATTTTAACGCAAATGGACGAGGATATAGTAATAGAAATAGTCTCTTCCTTCTCCTTGTTTCAATCTGCACATCTTTGTTACTAAGAAGCAGTGAAAGAGTAATTCCATTAAGTGCTGTTATGTTGCCTTTTATCTTATCTTCTTCAAAAGCTCAACGCTGATACTTTTAGGATTTGGCTTCTAAACTTGACTGCTCCCGTCTTAAAATTTCTTAAAGATTTACCTTTCTCTACGCCGTTTCGTTAGGAAGTGTGCTGTGTCTATGATAAAGCAATCCTCATTAAAAATAATTGAAATCAACACTTGTGTATCAAATATTTGGTTGCATAACAAGATAGGTTTATTTTATCGTCACAAATGTATCAAAAGCTGTAAATCTAATCGCATTGCATTGTGCCGGTGTTTGTCGCACCCAGTTTTGTCAGTTAATTGGCTGACCGTGGCGTAATTAGTGTTTTTATAAACAGTGTGAACTTGAGAACATTATTGTATAAGATATTTCTTAGGTAGATGGTAACGAGAGTGTAAAGCAGGTAGGTGTTTACGTTCGTATTAGGTTTTATGGATGATGGAAGTAAAGTATAACTGATGAAAAGCGTCAAGTTTACCGTACTTAGATGATTTTAGATAGTTTAGGTTGAGGAATTGAGTTTGGAGACAAAGGAAAGTAAAATAGTAATCGATGCTCTGAAAATAAAATCATCAGTCGTATTTTATCCATTGATTAATAATGAGATCATACTTTGTCTCTTTTAAAAGCTTTTACGATACTTAAGACAGGCTTGTTGGTTGAGTTCGAATCCTCTCTTACCCGTTATGATTATTGCAAAAGTCTTTCTATGTGTTTCCCTACCTGTTCACGACTAAAGCACTAGATCTATTGTACCTATTGAATGGGTATGAAGATATCTTGATCCCTATTAAAGAACATTGGTCTTCTGGACAATATCTCTGGTAAAAGTTTTCATAAAAACAAGACTGTAGCATATCTGGAGATATTTTTCATCTTCAAATAGTATAGGTTAAGGGTAGCTCTCTTTTTTCTGAGGTCCCCACTAACAGTGGTACGCACCTCATACAAATTTCGACAGCCGTTACGTATTCCTCATACACATACATACATACATACCATACTTGTTTATACTTATAGAAAGTTGCTCCCAAATCAGCCTGCTTGTCAACATTACTCAATACACAAACCGAGATAGATTACAATCAGGAAACTGGATGTCACATGCAATTTCATCTTTATTACTATCTCGTTAAAGGTTACGAATGAATTTATTGGGTACATAAATAAGTTTGTTGTGTACACCTTTGATTGGGACACTCGCGGTTTTAGGATATGATTTGAATAATATAGTGCACAATGAGATTTGAAATGACGATTAAATTCTTTTTGCAATACTGATATCATGTAACATACAGCAGTACTTATATTGTATTATAATAATTCAAGATTAATATGAATTTAAAGAGATAAAAATCTTTCGTCTCTAGGAAGAATGATTATTAAATTATGATTAATAAGTTAATAAATTCTGTCTACTATATGGCAACATCGCGCCCGTGACGCACCAATCCATTGTTCAATTTTCAAATGAGTAAACATTGTGTTGGCCAGCACGTCCAATATTCTTCATCTACTCGATAGTGTTAATTTATCAGTGTTCCTAATGCCTAAGCCGCATTCCGTCGGGCAGGCAGTTTGCCCACGCAGCTATCACAAACAGCTGACCACAATGGGCGGGCGCGCAGAATCAATCACGCACTTCCAAGAACATAACGGTTGCCAGTGCGCCGCCGCGCGCCTTTTTACTTTCTTTATTGCGTTCCTTTTTCGAAATTTCGTAATTAAGACCTTTTTTGTGAACCGAAAAATATTTTGTAAAGAACGCGCTTTATTTCCTCGCAAGTTGATTTACCGCGCTATTTTGATCGTGACCTTTTGAGTAATTTAATTACATAATTTTTAATGTTGTTTTCGGGTCAATCTTGCTTTGTTTTAATCTCAAAACGCCATTAATATACCGTTTTACGTTCATACAAATAATGTTATCTCATGTATTTTTATTGTACCCATGTTTGTGTTGGCTATCATTTGTATCTTACGTGGAAAGCCTGCCACTACAGTCCGGTTTCTTTAACATATTATGTACTTTACAGTAAGATTTTGACGAGACCTTATCAAAGCAGATTTTACGAGTAACCGCAACCTGTTTTGAACAACACACGTCTGCTGCAAGTCTGCAATACATTGGCATTTCCTCTTACGAAAATCTGAAAGATTCCGTCGATCTTAGTCGATTTACGAATGTGACCCTAAATAACTAATGAGTTTATTACACCCATTACTATACTCGTTTATTTGTAACTCGTGTTAGTCACAGATACTCGGAAAAGGTGAAATTAAAGTACGAAATTTAATTTCATCATTGAACAGATTGAAAGCAATTCAATTACCAACTTATTTGATATAATATATTTTCGAAGCTCATTATTGCGTATTTTTTTCACGCAATCTTTAGACACGCTTCTATTTTATTTAGCAAAAATCGAAAGAGAACAAATTCGTATTAGGTAGGTCATTAAACAAATAGAATTCATATTTCCGGACGAGAGGCTGGCAACACTCGGCACCCCGCCATCTTGCCCGAGGCGATACAGCCAATCGGTGTAAGTTCTTTATTCAAAAAACTACTTTTAACACAATGCGTTTTTATTATTTCTCTATTCGTTCGACAATTTCATTGTGTTGCAAAGTAATTGGCCATTGGTGCTCAAAATGTATCGAGTACATGGTACACATTTTTATTAAATAAATTACTTACTTTTATTATCTGAGTGCTTTTCCTGTTATAAATTATGTATTATTGAACTGTGAAGTATATATGCTGGCTTAAAAATCTGTGTGACAATTGGTACGCTTTACCAGGGATCCTCATGTCTCGATCCATAATTGCATCCTTTTGGGTTTTAACGGATAATCTAAAAACCTCATCATTAGATACTATAGCTGGTTATGTATTTAGGCATATGTAAGAGGATTTACAAAGGAACATGCAATCAATATAGTGAACTAACGTATAACCTTTAGAACGACATAGATTGGCACAATACTGCAACTTTAAAGCTGTTTTATTACTTTGAATTGATGACGAAAGTTGTAAGTTACTTACTAGTGGTGTAACAGTTGTAACTTGTCGTTGTAATAACTATGACTCTCGCGTTCTTCAGGTTAAAGTGAATCCCATCGGTCCTACCAAATATGGACTATATTTGGTAGAGCTTGCGCCTGCTTTTTAAGCTGTGTTGGTTAGTAAACTACGGCATTTGCGTTTTCCTTTTAATAATTTGAGCATCTTCATCTTCATCATCAGACATCAGACATAGGCCTATCCCAATTTACGCCACAAAGCCCAGTCTGCTGTCTTACATTAAACATCTTGAGCCTCTTGGGTGAATAATACCTGGAGGTCTGATAAACAGTGCAGAAAACCTCAAGTTTTAATACTAAATATTTTATTTATTTTTATCGCCGACTAAAGAGGATGCTCTCAATTCGACTGTCTCTACGTTTAGCGACATTGTCCAGTAAACATAATTGATTATTCTTTCCTTCTTCCGAAGTAGTGGGTCCAATCGTAACCTGATGAAGACGGTTGTTACTTTACCTTCTACTTCTAATCGTGTCGAAGGTTTCCCTGTTACGTTTGATTAGCCCAGTATAAAGCCAGATCAATAAAATTCGTAAAAATTGTATTCCTTTACCAGAAACAGTAAGTATGTATCAATTTATGTAACAATTGAGAACCTTTAAAGCGGTAGTTAGTCAACAATACTTACAATATAGACTTTTCCGCTGCATAGACTTTCCGATAATATTCTCTAAGTTATTTATACAAATAAAGTTCACTTGGATATCGTATTATTAAGTTACGCACGTAGTAAATAGCCCTGGGCTAGGAGTCAGGGCGGCCCTTCAACGGATATTAACAAAAGTGGCTCAGGAATCCATTCGCCATTTCAAGGGTTGTCGTAGGTGTTGCTAATACAAAAATATAATTGAAAATAGTAGATTTTGAAATTGAAAAAAAAACTGAAGTTATTACATTTTAATATGTTATGTATTATAAGAAATTAGTCTAAGTTGTTATTTCCATCCTGAACTCTGGTTTCTGAGTCACAATGGTTTGTTGATTGATCAACCACTAAGTCAATTCTAACCCATGTAATCCTTTTGGCGCAATAGGGTAATGGAAATGAAGGTAGCTTAAACCCTACGAAAGCTTTTCATCCTAATAATGCCGCCATTGGAAGCTAGACTTAGAAAAAAATTATTTAAATCATTTGAAAAATATTTCTAATAGACTCTTATTGTTTCAAATCGATAAATAAAGACTACTACGAAGTGGTCAATAAAACAACAATATTAAGGCCTTATTGTTTTCTATTATAGCACTATAATGCCTATAACCTAGCAGTATGACTCAGATACTCTACCCCAAGTGTGGTTTCAATGATATGATGTTCAGAATCAAACCTGAATGTCCTGATTTAGGTTGCTCCTTTGGATCACATAAAAGTTCTTTATAAATCAGAGTTTGTTATTCCAAAATTATGATTGTAATTGTGCCTTTTAATAATAGCAGATCACACTAATTGTATGAGTCTCGTGTCGGAGTCTTCCGCAGAGTACACTCAACCCTTGCAATGAAAACTGTACTTAGATGACATTTAGATATAAAAAAAAAAATTCAAAAGGTGGGATAAATAAAACGTTACCATGGCAACCAGTACGTCGCCGTCGCTAACATTACAGTTGTGAGCATAGTGTAGTATTGTACCAACGTGGGTACATAAGGCACGCTGCATACCCGACTACACTCGAACGATCACCAATCGCGCGCTCGCTATACTGCCTACTAATTAACGACCTCAGGGTGGGGCAATATCCTACCACGTGTTTTTGCAACTCACACGTGAGTTTGATCGAGTTTGTCACTCGAATTTAAGTGAATGTTTACAGCACAGATCAGTTACTAGATTGTGTATAAAGAGTTTTTATATTGTGATATGTTCTTGATTTTAATAGAAGTGCTAGCAAAACAGCATGCTTTAAGTTGATAATAAAGCCGCATCGCTAGGCATTTTATGTTTTTTGGTTATTATTTTTTACATTACGTAATAACGTATATACCTATACTATTGATTTAAATAGTTGTCTACTTAATATAAGATAGGGTTAATCATACTCATATTCATGTATACCTATACCATCTTAGTTATACATATGTATAAAAATACAGATAAAATCTCGTTTAATACTCACCTAAAAATACTGTAGCACAAGACGTAGCCATCAAACATTAAAAAGGGTCACGTAAATCGAATATCAATCGTAAGGTCGAGAGCACATGGTTACCCCGAGGGCGGAACGCCCGCCCTCCGGCAGTCTGTGCCGAGCACGCGACGCGCGCGATCGTAAACCGAGCTTTACGATTTTACCGATACATCGATTGCAATTCCGATCAATCGATAAATGTGATATAAACTAAAATACAATCAAAATCTGAAACTCAATATATTGTTATTATCTCTCATTACATTAATTACACCATCGGTTTGTTAATTAAAAAACGTAAGCGTAGTTAGTAGAACTAAATCGTATTGCCGATGTATAACTTACTTCCCGTTATGCAGTTAAAACGTTAATCAAACTACTAGTTTCTCTATTTAACAATAATTATTTTATTCAGCGTGCAGAATTGGTTTAATCGATTTTATTTGCAAAAGATATTAAATTTTAGTGAGGGGCACGAGCGCGTATCGGCGTAGTTAGTCGATAAACTTAATTGACTAAAATTAATTACATGTATTAAATGAAAAATATGACTGGTTATTAAAATAATTCATTAATAGTGCGTTTTTGGAGTAGATTAACCGTAATAACTTTTGATCGTTTAGCAATAGTAATGGTAGAGGCCGGGCGGCATTGTTTATCTTTTGTTTTTACTTTCGCAATCGGCGGCGTCGTTGGCCGGCCGATTGATTAATATGTTTCATTAAAATATCATTAGTCACACTTTTTATCTGCATACAATTTAATGATTCTGAATGTTGAACTTCTAATACACCAGGTGTTCTAATAACTTTTATAGTCGAGGCCTAGTTTTTTACCGGCTCTATCTGTATGGTGGTTCTTGGACTATTAGACTCCGCCCCATCTATGTAAGCTTATAAAAACTGCAGCTCCAAAGCTAAAAAACGACAGGTTAAGGCTAGTGTCGTGATGACGTCACTGTCAAATGCTCCTGTGATGTACTAATAAGCGTTGATTGCATCTCGTTTTAAACTTAATAGACTGGCACGTGATTCGACAAACTATCGACATAAATCCGCCACACTGTAATAAATAAAAAACCATCCAGTAGTCGGCATTCGGTCATCGAGCTGGCGGGCAAGGCAGCAATTTAAAAAGCAATCACTAACCGATAGTAGCCAGAATCGCCCGCCTTTTAAGGGACCGGTAATTATCGATACGAACTTTACATATCGCTTTTTTCAACGTTCGCTTTCACTTCACTATTATGGCAATAAATCGATTTTAGCCGAGTATCGTACTAATTCATGATTATTGAGATAATCCGACGTTGAACTTGGTTTAAGATAAAGTGATCAGTTAATTCAGAGAATATTATTAATTGCTAATTTTGCTTATTGTAGTGATTTATAAGGGCGCATATTGTATAACATTAAAATAATCTGTAAATACGCGTATAAAATAAAACTTCGATGTTTTAAATAACTACATGTGGAAGCAATACTATGAGAAACATGTAATTGGAAATAATAAAGTGATAATTTCTTTCAAAAACAAAGAAATAGTTTTTTGTGTGACGTGTGATACAAGAACCGGCGCTGGCGTACGTGGATTTATCCAGTGTGATCGAGGTGCAGGTAATAAAAACATTCATAAAAAAATAATATAAATAATGCAAAAAGAATCTCTCCGGCGGGGAATCGAACCCCGGTCTCCCGCGTGACAGGCGGGGATACTGACCACTATACTACCGAAGACTTGTGGACTAGTCGCAAAATAACGGTTTAAGTGCGGATTCTTGATATGATATTTTTTATCATTTTAAGTAGGTATTATCATGTAAAGAAGTAATACCTATATACCTAGGTAGGTACATACAATATATTTTTAGTGTTATCAAGAAATTGAGATAAATGATAGATACTATTTTCTTCATTTACAGAATTTGTTGTATATTTATTGAAACAACTTGTTTATACTTTGTAAACTATGTTATTCTGTACTGTTAATTATTGCCGAACATGTAAAAACGATTTGCGCTGTTTAAAACCATTGTTTGATTATTATTTTAGGCTGTCAGTTATCTCTGCTTTACCCTTATCTGTTCACAATATTTTTATTTTACTATGTGGGTATAAATCGTGTGATGTACAGAACATGAAATGTACTCAATAGGAACGCATGAACTCAGGACAAATTGAGGTATTCAGATTCAAATCAGGTATTCCGTAGGTCACACAAATTTTATCGTTTTTTGTATTGAACTCACGACCCCTAGCTCAATATTCGGATCACTTACCTTTTGCGCCAATCAGGTATCTCTGCTGTCCCCATCGGATTGTTAATGATAAGCTGATAAGATAACAAAGTGATGGAAAAACACAATCAAGGCATCGTGCAAAAATAATAATTTACTCATAGGAAGCACGATCTTTTGTTTCTATAATGCTGGCACTACATTTGGCGTATTTGTACATATTTACGAGTACAAAAATGAACCTTATTGGATTTAACTTACGGTGTATTTTGCATTACTAAGATGCCACGAATAGGGCAAATACACCAAGTGAAGTGCCAGCATTAGACTTCCTTAAACTTTCTCCATATGTTTAATAAGTCAATGATTAATAACAAAATAGTTTTAAACAATGTATAATTGCACAACATCTCGGTATGTTAATGAGACACATACATTCGGATCTATTTATTATTGCGTTGAGATAGAGACGTTCATCTCGTATACATTCCGCCATGATTGATGGTGAGTATTCGATATGTAACCGTAAATCTATTCGATTAGAATGATATCGATATGTTTATCGATTGTAGGGTGATTTTCTTTTGTTGTTGGTACTTGAGTAGAGAAATTTACTTTGTATTATAAAACATACAGTCGAATTGAGAACGATGAAACGGATGGTTGGCTAGTTGCTACACTCCAAACTGTGAGCAGTTTAGAGTGTAGCATGCCTAATAATATTTCCTGATTTAGTGAGCTAAATCAGGAAATATTATTAGGCATGAGCTCGGTTTTGCTAAAATATAAGAAAAGGTTTCTTCATGGCTAAAACCATGTCTTCCTGGCAAAATTTCAGTAACGGAACAATCGTAAATGAGACTAGCCAACTACGCAAGAATCACGATTCTGTTTTTGGAGAATCTCCTTTTTGAAATAAAAAAAAATTATCAAAGGAAAATGGAACGCAAATGATTAAATATTGTAACTTGTTTAAGTATGTTCTATTTATTAATGCAAGTATATAAAAAATCCCAAACAATATAAGTAAAAAATTGCGGATTTTTAAACAAAACTGTTACGTTACGATGTTTTAAGATTTACGATGTAAAGCTATCTATTCATACGGTTAAACAAACTAAAAAGCAAAATAAAAATTCACAAACAATACATTCAGCAACTATACAAATACCACCACATACATCATCTCGAAAACTTATTATTTTGACAACAAAGTACAGTTAGACTCATATCAATGTATCATGCCGCCATTTTTATAGCCGTGTCTATCACAGCTTCCTAAATAATGGTCTGTGTCTCTATCTACGAGACACCAAACACGCGTTGACCTAGCGACCTGAGTAAACAATACTGCCTTTCACCTCTACGCATAGACAATATTAGGAACGTATTTATTTTTGTTTATCAAGATTGTCTTTGGATTTCCCAATTTTGATGGGTATCGGTTAGCTGCGAGTGTTTGGGTGTATGACTTCTTATAAAGTAGCGAACGCTTAGAGTTTTGTTTATTTTTTTAAATAAAAAGCCAAGGTGTCCAACCAATGAAGGTCTATAGTCCAAGCTGAGTCCTAGCGATGGTGCGGGCATGAGTTAACTAGCTGACCAAGGTATTTTTAGATAAATTGTGCGTATTGTCAAGCCCTTTAATATGAGGATACATGATTAGCGCAGTGGCTAAGCCATTGTGCTGCTGAGCTAAGGGTTGCGGGTTTAATTCCCGCACGGGGCAAAACGTTATGCGAACCACAGATGTTTGTCCCGAGTCTGGGTGTTTGTGTATGTGATATTTCATGTTTGTGCAACTCACCCACGACACAGGAGAAATTCCTAGTGTGGGGCGACGTTTGTTTCTAAAATAAACTATATTTAATTACTTATTCCTATTATCTTGACCAACAAAGACATGATAAAAAACTTAAGGAAAATTACGAGTTTAAAGATACATGCAACATTTCATAATTAAAATAAAAACTTGACTTTATTAATTTTAAATGAATCTAATTAGATTAGTTTACAACTTAAAAATATTGCGTGTGTTACCCATAAATCAAGTTAACAAATTCGGAGCAGTTGCAACACCAGCGCCTGCGCAGGTAGCGTCAGCAGCATTGTCATAGTATACTGTATCGTGATGGGAACGATAAGTAGGTAATCTAAAAATGATGTACGCAAAATAATGTAGCAAAAAAATCATGACGTAGTTTCTGTGTCTATTTAATAAATATAATTTATAGTGAAAATTTCGCATAGGCAAAATATTAACAAAAATTTTCTGACGAAAAAATTACCTACATGCAAAAAAAAAGAATTTATAAAACGGGTTTGGTACTACACTAATATATATTGTCATGATAAAAAAAATCGTAAAAAAAAAAGTTCTGATGACAGATCGTTTTATAACATACAAATTAAAGAATTAATTAAACCGCTCCCTAAAGGTAGGCCTACAGTTTGAACGATCACTTCCAGTCTTATCTTAAATGATGATGAATGTGCGAGCTATCCGTCTTTTACCATCACTAATAAAAAAAACTTAATTAGACAAGAAAAAACCATCGTATTTGTTTGCTACTACTCAATATCAACAATTTAGTACCGCAGCACCTATGTCATCACATCAAGACAAGTTTTCACCACATCCGGTAACAAGTGCATAAATTAAAACAGATAATAAATAAAAAACTAGATCGAAAGTAATCGATTAGGTGTCCAATGCCGTAACTCGATACGGATACCGTAAGTTTTGTAATTGATCTACATTATATCGAGTATAATTTCATCCGAATGGGCTCTACACTATTGATTCGAAATTGGAATAGTTTGACAAACTTTTTAATGCAGTCAGCAGACTACATGTCTCGCCGCCAAAGCGTAGCATCTGTAGCTTTTGACAGCAAATTTAAAATGGCTGCTGTATAGACCGTTTTAGATGATCGTTAGCGTAATTAAGTAGTGCATAATATTATAGGGTACCAACATTGAATATTTTAGATCATTAAAAACATCGGCATAGCTTAAATATTTACATTAAAAATAAAATAAATTATCTTCGTTATGAGCAATTCGAGACAGGAAGAATGCGGTAATAAAAGTGAAATCATTATCTACATAATTATTATAAGATTATTAATATCAGTCTAATAAAAAACTTTGTAAATGTATAGGTGTTTAATAAGAGATTACACATGTAACAATAATTAACACTTGACTTGCGCATTCCATGTAAACCACGTGGCTGCAAAAAGTTTATGTTTGACTCTCAGCGGGACCATAATGATGGTTACGTGACGGTGCAAAGGACTAAGTTCCGTCAGTCAGAAAAACTTACAAAATAAAATAAGCTAATATTCAAAATATAATTTTAATACAAGCTTTTAAATCAAAGTACCATAATATTGTATTGTCACATAATACCTACTTAAGTATGCAAAATTAAAAAAAAAGCTTGTAATAAATAATCTGACTGATGCGCAAATTAGGGTATCGTAATTTACATTGCCAACATCAGAACAAAAATATTAAAAAAAAAATACTCAATTATGTTTGGCCCTTTGAACTTGCCCTTGCATTTGTGACAAATAAGCTAAGCTCATTAATACTATATACATATTTGTTCAATCCATTATATTAGAGCAAATTGATTACCGGTCCAATGAGTAGGTAATACACACTTCGAAATATCAAGCGCACGTATCAAAGTCATAGTGCTAATTCATAGTTTGCGTGCAGGTTTAATCAAAAAGATCATCATATTGGCTCACTGTAATGAATATTGTCATTACAGTTTTAGGGGTAATCTTCCAATGATTTGATGCGCTATATAAATCAGAGTTTCTCTTTTGTTTAATGACAGATGAAACAAAAGCGCAGACATGATGGTTTTTGGAGAGCTGTCAAAAACTCACATAGGCACTGTTGTTCATCATGCTTCTATCATATCGATATGCGTTACATGACATTTACTTAAGCCGTATAGCGAGCAGCCCTCGTACCATGAACTAAAACAAGACATGTTCTGCATTTCTGATGTGGAAACGAGTCGCCGCAGCCGCCGCTACGTGCAATGACGCACGCAATGGAAAATATCCTGCTTTGAGAGTTCATGGTAATGGGGCAGATTAGGCAACAGACTAGTACCATTTAAATACAAATAGTAACGAGTAGTAATGACTATTTCGCTTTCGCAGATTATCCGTTTTTTTGGTCCCTAATTAAGCGTGGGACAACGGTAAACACCTCTTTGATACCTAATTGCTAGATTGTATACTATAGTGTTAATACAGACAGTAAATGTAAATATGATAGCTTAATTAGTGAACTAATAAAAGCTGTGATACTTTTCATTGTGCTTTATGAATCGATTTGTACTAAAAGGAAGATTGCAGTAGCAATTAGGCGAAATTTAAAAAGCTCTCGATCAATAAGCTACCTATTACCATTCAACAGTTGATTGATTACATCTTCATCAATAGCATTTATACAGTTTTAATTCAAATTAACACTTTCTTTTACGTGTTTTCTTAGGCTAGCGTTTACATCTTTGCTCTCTCAAGTCTCAATTTGTTCCACACAATGGTATCGTTTATATGCCGTGAATTGCTTGTGTTAGAGCGAATGATTCGATGATAATTAGTTACTTTAATTACTGTATTCAGAATGGGATCGCGTCTTGACTGATTGCTTTCAACGCGTACAAAGAAACGTGAAGGGCGAGTTATTTAGTTGTTAATATCTTCCTCATCATACTTGATATGCGACGCTAACAATTAAATGTTTTGTACGATTTATTTGATTAGGAAGTAAATTAAAGGTGTTTAACGGAGTACCTAAACCATCCTATCGAAGTTAAAAAGATTATTATATAAAAGTTTTCGTTATTGTAACTTAAGTTCTTGGATTTTTCTGCCTCAGTTCTTTTGTACGTTTCATTATTGCTACATGGATCAGCCCCCTTACAATCAACCTTTAAAGCAGGACAGTTTCCATTGTGGAAGCGACATGCCACACTACACTATACGTCTCGTATTCACAACGAAAGATATCCTGCTTTAAGAGTAAGGTTAGGTTAGGGGCAGACCACTTATTGGAATTGCAAAGTCTCCAAATCCTAAACTGACATTACCATGACAATCTCTCCTTGTTATTTCTAATGAATGGTAACTTAACAGTATGGTTGTCCCTTAGGAGCGGCTGGGCAGTGGCGGGCTGGGTCTCGGCGGGGGCGGGTTCCGCGGCGGCGCTCAGCCCTCGCTGGCCGACTTCCAGCCGCCGTACTTCCCGCCGCCGTTTGCGCCCGCGCCGCATCCCGCCAGCCCGCACCATCAGCAACAGGTTAGTACGCATCATGAGGACATACATACATACAAAAAATCATGCCTATTTCCTAGAGGAGTAGGCAGAGGCCACGGATTTCCATTCGCTACGATTCACACATACTTGAACCTTTTGTGGAACATCTCCGAGGACTAGTCTTCTTAACGTTATCTTACATTTTGATATCATACAGTAATGCCCAAAGTAAGGAAATACTCAGAAAAATATATTTTTTCATTTGCTAGCCAGATGAAATTCTTATTGCAAGTCAAATTATAAATTACCTTAAGAACATCTTGCCTAAGATGTATGTCAATTTCGAGCTCAAAATTTTGACCTATTAACTACCTATACAATATCCTCGCGCAGCAGAGTCATGGCATGGAGTACGGCGGCGGAGGCGGGGGCGGAGCAGACTACGCGCAGCACTACGCTCCTCAGCAGCTGCTGCCGCGGCACCACACGCACCACGAGCCCCACGCGCACCTGCGGCATCACCGCGACCACCATGACATACATGCACACCACGTGAGTCTCTTATTACTGGTCCTTTTGGTACTCCTTTTTCTGGTCCTTTGAGTACTCCTTAGTCTGGTCCTTTAGGTACACCCTTTTCGTACTCGTCACTAATAACGTTTTATATTTTCTTGACTCAAGACTTAATTTAATTTCCTTCATCAAACAATATAACAATCCTTTGTAACAGGGAAAAGTCCAAAGCTCACATTCAATTGGCCTGAACCCAAAATTTCGCTCAGCCAAAAACGTTAATGAAAACTCAAATAAGTTTATACGCTCTCTATTAATATTCATAGCTTAAATCCTTCTCGATCAATACGCACAGCGGTACAAGTAGGTATGTATGAAGAAACTATGTGTTCCCCACAGTTCCCCTTACGAAAGAATCTCCGCATAGTTCGTTACCCTCGCGAGTCTACGAAATGATGTTATTAATTTTCCCTCGATTCAATCCTTCTTGCTCGGCGAAACATGGCGGTAACATAACAGGCTAAATAACTGTGCGTCTGTGCCTATTTGTACAGACTATAAATACATAATAACTTTTTAAATATTATAATTTAGTGACAGTCATGTCTAACATTAATTTTATATGGTCATACTCCGTTATTTTATGTGATAAAGTTTGCAAGGCATTTTGATATTTAGCATTTAGGCCAGTAGGATGATTTTTTAGTTTTCGCTTGATTTTTTTAAACTATCTCACAGGGCCAAACTGTATGGAAGAAGGAGAGTGAAGCCTTTGCCATCAAGTCCTACTTGATGGCAAAGGCCTCACTCTCCTTCTTCTCCTTCTCGTAGTCCGTAGACGGCCAAAAAAAATCCGATGATTCATGATCTAATGTATCAAAGCACTTCACGCCTACGTATAAGTACATTTTAAAATGAGGTCAAAATATTAGTCATGTACAAACATTATAATGTTTAAGTTTTAATCATGTTACATTATTTAAGATATTTTAATGTCATAGATAGACACTTTATCTTGATTTGTCTCCGAAGTTCCAAACAGTCGATTGATCAAAATGTTCTTTCGACTTTTTACAGTCAATTAACGGATACGACTTCCGTTGCACGTGCATTGTAGAGTCTTGGCATTTTATTATTAACTGTACAGTTATTGACTTATAAATATTCCAAAGTGGATTTCTAGAAATAATAAACATCGAAAACTTCGCCATTACTGATGTTACAGATAAAAAAACATTCTCGAAACATTTTACCAAACTCACATTTGAAATTCGAACTATTGTGCTTGTTTATTTTTCTGAAGCAATGATGACAATATTTTCCAGCCAACAATACGTTTTGAACGCAGCGGTAGGGATGGGATCACTTTAGTAGATTAGCCGCTGGTAATGTTCCGGTCGGCTAAAGCGGGCTATTCATGCACAATGCTGGCCGATCGCTGGCTGGAAATTCGATGACATTAAATGTTATTGAATAGCAGTTTTATGGAGACTTTAGAACATATTTTAAAATAAAATTTTGAGATACAAATATTGAATATCGAAAACAATATTTAAAGATTAACTTTACTTTTACACGAATTTGATCTAGTACTTTGATGTAAAACATATATTTAGCGTAGGTACTACTGAATAACATGTTAAATTTAATAGGGCTACCTTAATCTTCACTACTCATTTTAAATACGAACACTGCCCCAATTTAACAATTAACTTTCCGAACTCATGAGTTACTACCGATCCTTACATGTTGGGAGTTAAACTTTGTCGTTAAGTGCGCATAAATTCTGAGACCTGGCAGATATTGACTGAATTGATATAATTTATTCATGTTTAATGTTTTGTACAGTTGTCGCACGGTGGCTTCAGCTACGGTGGCGGCGAGCGGCGCGCGGACTACGGTGCGCGGGAGCAGCATGAGCTGGCGCTCCACCACGCACTACACTCCGCCGAGGAGACGCCGGTAAGTTCAACCTGTCAAAACGGCTATTATATACATATACGGAACAGAAGAAAAGGTTAACTACGACTTTTAACACAAATATAAAGAGGCTATAAAGTAGACCACAATTTTCGAATCAATTTATTTTTACAAATTCCATACGAAGACAGTTAAAGTGCTAGCTGTCTTTACGCCCAATCTTCACGTTTATAATATAGTCTTGATCAATTTGCAATGTCCTAAATGTCACATTTTTACATTTAAATCATTGTAACTAGAGATTTATGTAAAGAAAATTGACACTTGCAGTCGGGTGAGAAAATAATAATGACCAATAAATGAACTCTACTAGGTACTATACCAGAATATCTATAAAAAAAGTTCGTATTTAATATGTCCGATGGACATAAGAAATGCCAATTACTTGTATTTTAAATTTCACCCTCGCATCGTGGATATTTTGATGGATATCCAATATCTAACAAATATGTCCGCCCAGTCCTATAAGGAATTTAATAATAAGCTGGCTGAATTAAAATACTCCATCGATAGCATGGAATGTCGGAAGTTCACTTTTTCTTTTTAATATCAATACAAATCAGCGTGTTTAGATAAGTATTTTTGATTTTCGAAGTACCTTGCATGTTTGGGGTCTTCACTAATACACTTACATTAACTTGTTTTAGTTCGAATGTGGTGATCAATGAAATTACCTACAACTTAATAAAAGAAAAACAAATGTAAAAATGTACCGATTATATTTTTAGTTCCTTTTTTAAATGTCGTTTTTATTTTTAGAATGCTGGCATGGATGACACTACGGGTTTCATGACTGACCTTCCACTATTAAAAAGTAAGTACTATTATAACATTAAATTAACTTCAAAAAAATAAATTATATTCATTTAATCTTATCTTGAGTTTATACCCAAGTACTTACAATAATTAGCAATTTTACGCATACAAATTAGTTGTCTGATAAACTTTAATAAATTAGCATGAATAGCAAGTATAATTTAGGATTAACAAACAAGTCGATACACAATCTCGATAAGCAACTTACACCTCCACCTTTTGCGGTGTAACTTCTCTAATTTATCGATATTCCAAATTTAAACACATAAAATTATTCACTTAATTCGTTGACCGTACGTACTGGCCATATGTAATTTAAATTGCACGAACATCTGATAAAATAACTACATATTATTAACTTATCAAACATTTTTATTGTTACTCTCCTAAGATGACCCGCAAAAGATAAAACTGTAATTAGGCTTCATACCGCACTTATCAAATAGGTGTATCGATTTTTATAAGTAGATTGTAAAAAAAATCCATCTCATTCAACGGACGAATGAATCAATATCAAATACATAAAAGTAACGATCAATCAATCGATATTTGATTAAGTAGCATATTTGAATTTGGAAATGACTTTTTGATCAAACCTCTTTGCTGTGATGTACGTTCGTGCGTTTTTAATTTGAAACAGTACATATACGTATTATGTGTCATTATTATTACTTTTGATGTTAACACCAATCAATAGGCTGATGATAGACAGTTTTTCGTCAATCAGAATCAGTCAAAGAAAACAAACTGTGTTTAGCCTTAAGCAACATTACTAATTTAATATTAATTTTGACCTAAGTTTCTTGGTTCGTTTGTACTTTAAAAATAAACAGAACTGTGACGCAAACGTCATATTATTTAAAACCGAAACGCGTATTATATTGTTGGTACTAATAAACACACTTTACGAGTCAGTCTCACACTTCGTCGTCGGTTTTTTCAAAAGCATAATTGGCCGGTAATAAGTACGCACCTTTAACTTTTTGTATAAAAAAGCAGGGTGTTAAATAGCCGGTATGGTGCCAACATAATGACATACTAATGTTTATTGTATTAGGGTTGCCATATAGAAATATTACAATGAGAATGGATCACGCTGGGCTCATGTTTGGGGCGTGGCAATGATTGTTAGTGGCCCTATTGTTGATATTTGAAGCCAGGGATTTTGTAATCACTCCAATTTTTATACGGCTGTATATTTAATGTATCTTTCGCAATTGTATTGCTTTTTGTATTCACAATGTTTCTTAGATGTTGGTATTATTACCTGCGCTCAAAAGTTTAGCTTAAAAGTAATTATAATGAGCGCTTGTGATATCGTTCTTGGGTGTTTTATCAAGTTTTCACAATACACCTATACCTAAAATTCAGCAATACCTTAGATATGTAATTGTATAAGTAAGTGATAACTTAAGTTGATATACACAATATTTGAACAAGTCTGATTAAATGACGTGTGTTATAGTATGATGTGTATAAAGCCGCCTGATAAGCTCAGAAACTCCAAATATTCTTGCTCAAACCTGGTCATAGATCATAAATATTATACTAAATCATATTTAATATCATAAAATCTCAGTAAAGAGAATCATATTAAATATGATGGCCCATTATGATACCCGTAATATCTATTCATTAAACACAAAAGTAAAAGTTAGCTCGTGATCATTGTTAATGAAACAAGTCTAAGACAATTTCCTGTTATTAAAACAGGATGTTATTGATATGTTGGTAAATTGTATGTGTTATTAAAATTAAGGAAATCACTCTTTATATAACTTAATGTTATAATCATTTAAGAACTTTGTGTGGCTCAGATTATGGGTCGATTTTTTCTCGATAAAAAAGCAGACATGGGTACTGATTTTTCTCTTTCATCTTTATCAGAGAAACAATTATTTACATCAAGCAATAAAGTTAAAATGTCTATGCGTTTATTACCTATTTTAAACTAGTAAAAAGCTTACGTATAAAATACTAGGGTGTATATTGAGGATAATACCAAGTTTTTATCACATGCTCAAATTGCAATCATGTTGTAAAAGATGGTAAATGTAAAAAAAATGGTAAATGAAAAATTTGTTTCTCAACTTCTAAACCTTGTCACTTTAACTCCGATCGGCTATCAAGCTAAGTACTTTATAGATCTAGCCTTAGATTATATTTATAAATGTAACTTTCGACTTACATTGCTGGTTTAACGATGCAACTTCCTAATCATCATCTTTGTCACCCAGCAATGAAAGGTCGCGACGGGCTCGGCGGGACAGGCTCGTGTGCCCCCAACGACGTGTTCTGCTCCGTCCCCGGCCGGCTGTCGCTGCTGTCCTCCACCAGCAAGTACAAAGTCACGGTGGCTGAGGTCCAACGAAGGTTGTCGCCTCCAGAGTGCCTCAATGCCTCGCTACTCGGCGGAGTGCTGAGAAGGTAAGAATATTTCAAGTTTTTCAATAAGTCTAATCATCATCATCAGCCCGTTGCGATCCACTGCTGGATATAGGCCTCTTACAATGTACGCCATAAAGCCCGGTCTGCTCCTCCGGTTACTCCAGCGGTTATCGAATCTACGACATATTATGTGGCTAACATTTCTAAGTTTAATACCTACTTTAAATAGTAATCTCGCTCTTGTCTATAATTTTTCAAAGCTTTTAATAAAATCTGGTCCAGTAAAATTATTTGCTTCAAAAGTTTTATAAGCTCTTCTTGAGAGAAAACACTAAAATATTTAGTTAGGTAAAGCCAGTAATTTACGAGATAGGGTACCAAAGTACACATAAAATTTTCCCTTTCCTTAAAATAAAATATGATCAATCGGCTCACTATAAAACGTAAAAAATAATACAACTTGCACCACATACATCTTGCATGTACAAAGAAGCAAAAATTAATAATCATCGAGCCACCTACATTCAGCTGCGATGTTTGATGATCTGCTACAAGTTAATTAAAACTATAATTACTGTATGCATAATAAATATTAGGCTATTACAAGACAAATTCACGGCACCCGCCAGCCGCCCGTAATATTGAATTTACTCGTGGTGAAGCATAATCTTATTCCGCAAGTGCGGTTAGTTATTTATCATATTTTTTGCTCTGGCAACACTGTACGGTTTGCGGCTTGGGATAAAGACATGTTTGACTTTTAAGCTCGGACCGTTTTGGTTAGCAATTATGAAAGTACTTTAGGGTACCACATTATTGTTCCTCATTCTTGCGAGAAGCGTAATAAAAAATTTATTCCCAAGAAAAGAAAGTTTACATCGAAATAAGTTAAAATTCATATTTTTGGAGATTTTAGAATACATACCCTAAAAGCTACTAAAACTACCTATCCTAGGCTAGCAACCTATTAGGTCTCATGTAGGTAACTACGCATTTTTTTAACATTTCCGGCATTCTGGCGAATTGTTTTACCACACCTCACGCTCCGCCCCTAACATTTGAGCGACACTACTCTTTCCCCTCATAAAATTAGCATTACTCAATAAAATTATGAAACACGACAATTTTAAACTGCCTTCATAATCGTCCTAAAGTGTAAAAAAGCGTGTAATTGAATATTCAAGTAACTAGTTTATTTAAATTACGGAACCCGTAAGTACAGCTCAAATTACTTCGCGCAGTTTTTGTACGACGCGGTTAAATGTGGGCTGGCATCAAACGCCGTTTCCTTTATATGTTTATTGAATATAATTATTAGGTATTAAGTACTTCTAGATATTTCATTGTGAAAATATTGTTCTCTAAACACGCACCGTTATGCTAACAGTGCCTTGTTTTCTTTTTTACTACGTGTCCTTTAATAATACTCTTTCAACACAAACATCAATGTATTTTTCCACTTGGCGATATATTGATGATACCTACTTTATGCGCCATTGCCTCATGCATATTCTAACTAAAGAACGCTCTGTGAAATGTCCGCCAAAAGCTCGAAGTTTCCGCAAAAAACTGTTCGGTCATGATTTAATAAAAAATCCAATTATTCTACAAAAGAAATCTGTAATGAGTACCTATTCAACTAATGAGGTCATTTGAGCACATCCTAGTTCGTACGTGATCACTGTAATACTAGGATTTAAATTAGGGCGATCGATAAAAAGCTGCTTTTAGATCCACAGACTGTTCAGTCATCGTTCATAGTCTCTTTCTATTAAACTGTAAAACATAGCATTTTAAGTAATAAATAATTGGCACCAAGCAATTTACTCGTTTTCATAAATTTAGAACGATAAACAGCGCATCATCGGCATCCTAATTGCTGTCATTACGTGGCGATGGTGGCGTTGTCAAAACGCCATGTAGCAAGTGCATTGCGGCTTTAGAAAATAATTTATACGATGGCAACACCAAATAAGAGCGGGAAACCAGCTGCTGGCTAAAGAGTACACGTACCTATATTTACATATTATTGCATAATATTGAAATATTTTACATTCAACCCAGTGTCTCTTTACAAGCTAATTATGGAAATACTACATAAATTTAAGCAAACTGACGACGATAAATAGGAGCACAGGAACTAGTTAATGTTTAAGCGTGTAATTACAAATTAATTAAACCAATTAGTTTAGATTGTGATACGCACTTAGCACTTCTTACTTCTTAATGAAAAATTGTATTGTCTTTTGTATGCTTTTCTCTATTATTTCTTTCACTGGTAGCGTAGTTACTGATATTAGTGTAAAGCATTAATTTCTCTCCTTAATTTCAATTACTTACGTGTGATGTTCAACGTAGATATATCTACAACTTTAGAAATCAAAGAGCGTCCATTTCAAAACGGAATCTTATTGAAATTAATCACTCGTAAAACTACTTATCCGAATCGTCTTTCCATAAAAGAAACGCTGTCAAAATACACCTATGCCACGGACGCCATTATTTCGAAATTCAAAAAACTCATTGTGTATTAAGTAGGAACGCCATTTTGATTTAATCAATCGCGTATTATTAATGGATCCGCCGCTTTACGAAACAAGAGTTATTTTTATTATTTTTCATATCGATTCAGTAATTGGAGATGAAATGATCTTGCATTCATCGGTACGCGGTCACATTCAATCGGAATTTCTTTGCTGGTAAAAGCTAAAATATCGATTACTCAAAAAGTACATCCGAACGTCAATTTGATATGACGCGTATACGCCGCAGCAAACTACGCATATTGGGGAATCGGCCAACGGTATATTTTCGTCATAATTATCATACTTGAATCAAAGACGTGTACTTGATTGATAATCTCTTTAATCGGACGCTCGAATCGATACACACTCGATATCCGATGGCCATTAGTTCTTACCGATCTGTCGATTCATTGGATTTAGTTTTCCATTGATTCTAAATTCTTATTCATTGTTTGGCTCGTTAGCTTCGCGGATGATTCTTGGTTCTTTTGTAGTTAACTAAACGAACGTGTGAAAATATTAAATTCGACTAACGGTGCGCTGTCTAATTACAATTGTGATTATTTTCGCCTCAGCTATTGTGTAAATGAGGGATCATTGGTAAAAGACGGTAGGACGCAAACTTCGATGTTATTCTGGTGGCAAAACAATTGTAGGTGTATATTTTAGATTACCTCGTCTAATTAGTCGGATTTCAAACAGTAGATACTAAAAATTTGTTGGGTTATAGGTGTTTGTAAGATAACTTCTTTCTAGGTTTACTTACTGTGAAAAGCAAACTAATTTCAAAAGGGGAAAAATAATATACAATTGAGTACGAAAGGTCCCAAAGTTATCATTAAGAAATATTTTTTAGCTCTGTCTGTAGGACATAAATACTTAGTCGATGAGAATCTAACTAGACTTAGCAAAATCTATGTAACTATAAGGGAGAGATTAATAGAGGCTTACCAGATACTTGCGTACTACTAAAATACGCGAACTAATAACAATTCCTTTGGAATTCGTTCGCATGCCAGCCCTATGCAGAGGGGAGCTCCAAGACGTCGTTATACAAAATTGAGCCTATCGCAATCTGAGGTCCCGAGATTTAGATAATTTGTGTACGAAAATTGTTTAGATTTTGGGAGTTTGAAATGTAATTCAAAATGTAGTAGAGTGAATTTAGTTCTAATACCTTTTGTTTTATTAAGGTGCATGCTGTTGTGAACGTAGCTTTTATAAACGACCACGGTCCAGAAGAAAAATCAATAAATAAATTAATACACGAACATAGATAGATACATCCTTCTTTTTCAAGTCGATTAAAAATGCGTCGTTGCCAGCCCGCAACTTAGTTATTCCTCTATAAATTCTTATTTAAGTAGGAACCAATTTTTTATAATCACTGTTTCGGACTTCAAAGCCATAATAATTAACGGGGAATTCACCTTAATGTAGCTGTCGCTCCGTCGAACAAATTAAAATATTTTCATAGGCTACCATTTTAAGTTTCTATTCAAATTGTCATCGACTTGTCAAAAAATGAAAACGGCAATCAACGCACATAACTCCGATTAATCATAACATAACGACCTAACTCGCATTCTTGAACTTTATTCATAAACTCCATCAAAGTTTATCGAAAACAATTTCGTTAACGAGCTTTTATTTCACGTCGGTTAATACTGGTAGCCATTTTTAAACGTTCGACATTGGTACATACAGCCATTATACATTTTACCGCCAAAAAGTTACAATTCAATCGATTATCAACCCTATTCCAATACAATAGGAGATTATATAACGTCTATCGGTGAAACAAGTTATTTCCTAAACACTTTCTATGCGTCAATCACGAATTACAATTTTGACGGTAATCGATAGGTTATCGGTGGCTCTATCTTGCGGTCAGTAGCAGCACTATTGACTGACATGCGACCCGGTACAACTGTGACTACTTATCTTTTTATTGTACTTTTTATGAGGCTATAGCAAATAAACTTAATTGTTAATAAGTAGGTACAAAAATGTTTATTTTTCATCCCAATTAAAATTTCATCGTTAAAATTATGTTCTTAAAAACTTATAATCATACAATTATAACTCCAATATGTTCTGAATTACAAAAAGTCTGAATCGAGTAAATTTTTTTCAGAGCGAAAAGCAAAAATGGCGGGCGATTACTCCGTGAAAAATTGGAAAAGATTGGCCTCAACTTGCCGGCAGGGAGACGGAAAGCGGCGAATGTCACGCTGCTGACGTCATTAGTCGAAGGTGACTTTTTAATTTATTAATTACTAAATAGGTATACCTATACTTCAGCTTTTTTAACAAAAAACAAAAAATACGATTTTTATTTATATAAGGATTGTAATAATAACCCTTTGATGTATATATTAATGTGTATAATTATTATGTATAATCTAAGAATTGACCATAGACAATATTTTAAAGTACTAAAAAATATTTTAAAATACTTGTATTCTTTTGTTTTCTTTGCTGTTTTTTACAAGTTCAAATATTTCATACTCATCTTAGTACCGAATAGTATTTTATTGCCTAAATATATTTATTTCTAACAAACTAACTGAGTAGCTACTTAAGTAGGTATGTATAGGTTGAGCCAAATAAATCTCATGTTAATCTAATTATACGACCACGTTAAAGTACCTAACTACCTATCAGAGTCCAACAACTATACTTTACGCTGTACAAATTCAGCCATTACTTATTCATCGGAGATTGTTTTATGTTCCAAACTAAATCAGTATCAAGTATGATTAACGGCTTGTTATAATTTGTGACGAGGTTGTGGCGACTGCCACTCGTTTAAGCATTCACCAATTACTGTTGTATGTTAGTACAAGTAGGTACCTACTAAGCTTGCGCGGAACTTTACAGCCACAGAAAAGCATTTTAAAGATGACGCTTAAAATTTGTCGACTCAACTACATTTTAAATTCTATTTTGATTTTCCAACCATAATTTTTTGCAAGAATTTTTTTTTGCTATAACATGGCGCAATGGTAGGCTTACAAAACAATTTATGGCGGTATTTCTAACATAGCAACCTTAACTTAGAAAATGTGACCAGCCTAAATATTCGTTATTTTAATACTAATCATACCGTACAAATTACAATCACGATTTTTCAGGTTACCAAAGTCAATGGCGTCCAAAGACTATTGGATTAATTCATTTTATAATTTGTTTGCAGCTGAAGCGGTTCACTTAGCCCGCGACTTCGGCTACGTGTGCGAGACAGAGTTCCCCGCGCGCGCGCTCGCCGAGTACCTCGCGCGGCAGTACGCCGAGCACGACGCGCGCCGCAGGAGGGACTTGCTGCAGGCTACCAAACAGGTATGGACATTTCACTATTATTATAGTGTTGTTTATCGCTGCTACTCACTACTAGATGGCGTTACCTGTAAGTTATTAACTACCCTCAAATTGGTGAGGTCTTGTATTAAATATTGATATGCGTTTTACATATTGGGTTTTCAAATACCTTTAACTAACTACCTTTTGTAACTCATCTGCTTGTGTCAAATATGTGTATCCAACGTTATAGTGCACTACAGCGTTGGAGTAAATCTGACTTCACTGTAACGGATCAAAAACCCAGATGGTTAAAAGTTTGAACTATGTCAAGCAATCCAAAGCGTTTGTGACGGAGGTCAACGTTTTTTAGTCACGAGTTACAGCTACATAATTATAACATATGTTTCTCCTCTTCTAGGTAATAAAGGAACTGATGGACCTGCTAAACCAGGACCGCTCCCCGCTGTGCAACACGCGCCCCCCGCACCTGCTGGAGCCGGCCATCCAGCGCCACCTCACGCACTTCTCGCTCATATCGCACGGCTTCGGGGGGCCCGCCATCGTGGCCGCGCTCACGGCCATACAGGTGACTACAGACACCATACTAATATTCACATAGAAAAGGGATGGACCAATGGCTGGTTCTTCTCTCCTCACTACCTAATGCAAGTACTCTGGTAACTTAGATCAGCTCTCCCATTAGACAGTAGCTCTCTCTGTGCTCAGTTCAGTAATAATGTCACCATATAGTATTGTAAAAACCAATGCCTAAAGAAATCGTTCTCGTTGTTTCAGAATTTCTTAAACGAGTCCCTAAAGCATTTAGACAAGTTATATCCACAAAGCGGTATGGTGTCATCATCAATGGACAAAACAAAGATGGACCCCGACATCAAGAAGTAACACTTGTGAGACGACGATGACGTCGGACCCTGCAGCAAGACGCGCGCAACGAGAACATACTTCATGCGTAAACTGTTCGAAGTGAAGGCAAAGGTGCCGTCATTCAACCTCAGGTTACACACCTACTATACTGCCATACATGTACGTATGAATGAATGCATGGAGATTGCGTATTTATTTTTATGATGATCTTCGTTCGAGGCGACCGCATACAAATAAAGTGCAATTATAATACTCATGATTGTGAGATATTTGTAAATATAGCCTAGAATAAACACTTAGTATTAATTTAAGCATTTATAGCGAATAATTTTCAGCTCAACCAGTGATTTTTGTAATTTCAAAATAAAATATTTTTTCATACAAGTAAAATATTTCACATCCACCGCAATAAAGACACATATCAATAAATAATGTAAATAATAATATATAAATGTATCATTTTGCAGAAAATTATGAAAAACTGTTTTTTAGGTATTTAAAAAGTATAAAACCTCTTTAGTTCTTAGTTAGATATAGTTTTGCTAGTGATTCAATGTGAAAGTGTGCCAATTAGTTTTAATTGTGGATACACCTTAACGGGTTCCCATTTAAGTATTTAATTAATATTTATTGTGGCTTGTACATAATACTTAAAAAATTACTATTCACTTGCCTAATATTTAGTTTTTTTTCTAAAATTATTCTAGTATTGATACATCTATCTCTTACTCCGGACGTTTATAATTAAGTATACACAAAATTTGATTGAGTTTTAAGTTTCATTCGTGGTACTATTAGGCCAATTCATACATCTTCTAAAATTTCAAAATACAGTTTTTATCGCACTGACTTATAATGCTATAAAGTTACAACTCATAAAATGTCACAAAGTCCACATTTCGACATTTTTGTCATTCTAATGGTTGTCATTTTTGACATTACTGTATTGCAATTGGTATTTCATTATTTTGACTTTGGTTTGTTAAAGTTGATGAAAAACAAATGAAAAAGTTATTTTATCGTCTGTATTTTTAATAATATATATATTTTGTATAATATCTGAACTCAAAAGCCTCTTGAACGTATCGTTTGTACCTTTTAACTCATTAAATTCTCTATTTCATATAATGTTACAAGTAAAATTGGTGACGTCGATAGAACGAAACTGAAAATATAAAAAAAACATTGTTTGTTCAGACCGCTGTTTCGAAAAGTAAATAACGACGCATCTTTATTATTAATTCTTAATTTTTTATCTAAAATGTCCTATTTTTCCCTCATACTTCATTTTAAAATATTTGGATGTCTTACTTATTTCCGCATGCGATAATTATGAATAAACACCTGTGAAATTCGCCCTTACAGTTTAGACTTAACACATTATTCAAACTAATTGTAAAGCTCATATCACAGGGGCTGTGTGAAAGCTATTCGAGGGCATACAAAAAGGGCTCGTGTATTTTTTAGTATGGCCGGCAAAAAAGCGGTAAGAGCTACGTAAAATACCATAACACGTGATATGATACCGTTGTGTGACTATAATCAATATTGCAACATAACAAACAAGTCTTTACCCTGACAGACTGATAAATAAGGATACGTAATCTGTGTCTCATTGTAAATCATATTATTTTTGTAAACATTAGTATTAAGTGGATAATTTGAATTTCTTGTCAACGAAAATGTGTCAAACGATACCAACAAATAGTTTATAGAACGGCTGTTGCCAACTGAAGTTCAGTGTGTGATCTGGATAAAAACGTGATAAAAAAAACTGTTCCATAAAACCAATGTATACAGGTGAAATAAATAAACAGAACCCTGGGGAGTAAAATACAAAACAAGCATACATGTATTATTCTCTTCTTTACACCTATTCTCCGGTTGGTCTAGTGGTTGCTGAGCGCGACTGGTGAGCACGATGTCCTAGGTTCAAATCCCGGGTCGGGCAAAGTGTAACTGGGTTCCCCCATTAGGTAATTCTCAGTAGCAGCACGGAGTCTGGATTTCTGTCCGGTTGATGGTAGTAGGCTTGCCCCCTATTACATTGGGACCTAAAACATAACTGGCGAAATATGGGTGTACTATATGTGCACCTCTGCCGATCCCTTCGGCGAATACAGGCGTGATGTTATGTTATGTTTATGCTATGACACCTCCTGTATATTTTATAATACACCCAATATAACAAGATTTATAATTAGACTAATCAGATAATAACAGCGGTTCTATAACCTTTATTAAATATAAACGAATAAAAAACTGAATTTTAAAACAATTATATTATGCCTTGCGTGACTTTTGATACGATTATTAATAATTATGTATTCCAATAACTTGTAAACCTAAGCTTATAATAATTTTGTTGTATGTTATTTTGTCGTTTTTATAATAATGAATCGATTGTGTAATTTTCAATTACCACAGTGTACTTAAATTTGGTTTCGTGGAGTAAAGAATGATGTTTAAAAATATCTTGTTTTATTACCGTAGTATTATGTTGGGTACATTAATATTTTCATAATCTGGGTCGAGCGCCCCCTTCACAAGGTAGACTAAATTATGAGTTGACACCTTATAAATAGAGCAGACTGACTCAACCCGTATTTTTCCCGGTGTCGCCTAATAAGACCTCTCTGGGGGTTATCATCAAATACACCGAATAAAAAAAGGGTTAGTCTGGGATTGACCGTCATCCTTACAACTTTAAAGCCTTATAAGGCTGACGGTCAATCCCAGCTACTATCACACGTGTTACACGTAGTGATACGTAGGCCTTCTACGTATTACGTCTTATTACACGTATTGTAGTAGACTAGACACCACATTTAATTTATGACACAAGTGTAATTATATTTAGAATCTTATCTTATCGTCTCGCTTAAACTCGAGATCAGCTGGATCGATATGGCTTATTTTGGTATTGAAACACTCGTGGAAGTCTATGGAAGGTTTAAATGGCCGTACGAAGTCTGCCGGGTCAGCTAGTAGATTATAAACAAAATATTCTAAGAAACAAAAACAGACACCATATATTTTATTTAGCGCCATCTATACTTTTTATTATAAACTACGTAAACAGCGCCATCTTGTATTGAGTAGGTAGAACCAAAACAATGAATAAGATCCAAAATTATTGTAAACATTAATAATTGAAAACTAAACAAAATAGAAGGCAACCTCTCTTATAGTATTAAAGTGTACAATTAATTATTTACGTTTACTATGTCTAGAAACGAACAATACGTACTCACAACATTACACTAGATTTCTGAACGACCTTATTCATGTCACCTCAATGGAATATGGAATCTTACTAGAAACAAAGTTCGGTATACAGGTAAATAAATCGCTCGTTGGCGGGGCGGCTGGCCGCGGGAGTGGCTTAAATACTTTAAAATGGACACCAATTATGATGAAGAAAATTGTAAACGGAGTTTTAAATGTGATAAAACTGTGTTGAGCAACTTAAACATCATTTACAATACGTCGAACATAACAATATTATGGAATAAATTTCAAATATTCATCTATGAAAATTTTAATTTTGAGACGGCTACTAAAATATTATTTCCTGATTTCCAAATACACCATTTAATAATCTCTGGCAACTATTTGGTTTGCCTGGATCACAGTGGTAATGTACACACGGCGCCTTTAAAGTTTAAAAATTCTGCGCAAAAGAGTGTTACGTTTACGTTTCAACCTCGTGAATGCAATATAGTGGCCAGTTCTGTGTACGATGAAGATCGTATATTATGTTTAAAGTACGAATCAGATTCATACTTTTGGAGTCTCCACAAAACAAACTCTGATTTTCCAATGCAGAAAAAGGTCATACTTGTATTTAATGATCAATTACCTTTGGTCCAAACAAAAGACAAATACCTTGTGAGAGTTCAACTAGTCACTGGCAACTATATTGACAATATTAAAAAAGTATTTAATAAAGAGGTTTTCATAGCCAGAAATAAATACAGATTCATAGTGATGACTGTAGACAAACTAAACATTTTTGGTTGTATATTCAACTCTAAAATGACTGAAGAGCATGTTACTTTACATAAATTGTATTCTTGTCCTTCAGAAATATGTGATATACAGGTGACTGAGTCAGGAGACTTGAACATAGGTCTCACCATAGGAACCTTGCTGATACTATCTTTGAAAGACCTACAGACACCTAAAATTATTCATTTAAACGCTGCTCTCCACAAATATTTGGTCATAAATGAATTAGTTATTTACTCAGATGGAATCACCATGTGGAAGGCTAAAGACCTACTAAGCAATGATATCATATTTACCGAGTATATTGTGAAACATGTAAAAGATTTTATAAAGTGTAGAGAACAGATAATTTGTACAACATTTACAAATTTAATATATATCTTCCCAATCCGCAATCATATATCCTATGTAGAAACTATATCTAATCATGAATATTGTCAGTCAACAAAACTATTGAATAATACGGATTGTACACAAAAAATTTTGGAAGAAGTGCAATTAAATGATAGATTAATTAAAACAATAACCAAAGAGAAAAATTATATAACTGCTCTATCTTTATCAAATAGACAAGACATAATGGATAATATAGTGAAAGAAAAAGTTATTGTTTATGAAAATTATCAAGATGCTATTACGGAAAATGCCAACTTAATATTAACAAATAACTTCACAGAGTACTTTGACACAGAATCTTTCTTCTTTATGATAAAAATTACGATCACAACAGACCACAAGCTTGGCGACTTTTTATCTAATTCTTTAGGGGATTTAAGGATCCACCTAACATTGACTACTGAACAAAAACTGCTGAAAACCATCAGTATTAAAGTTACTGAGCCAATAAAGATAACGAGCTTTCTAGTGCCATTAAAATCTAAAACGATTGACACAACCGAAGTCAATGTAAACATTAAAATTGTATGCAGCATTCCAGGAGCATTGGCTGTTAAAAAAAATATATGGACAGTGCTTTACAGAAAAAACGTAAAATTGCACTCGGAACACTTTATAAAGTTCAATTTGGGGTTAAATAAACTTGCCTGCTTGAAAACACAACGAGATTCATTCGATGAACTTATATTGCAAACAGCAAGGAACAATCATGGAGACCTATTTGAGTTTACTGATATTTTAAAACAGAAGCCGGTGTCTAAAGAATGGCAGATGTATGTACGACTGCCTGAACAATACCAAGATGTGTTCAGGAATAAAGTTATTTATGAAAAGCATCTGAATTCCAAGAAAGTTAACTTTTTCCTCCAACAGTTTACATCTGAAGACTTCTTGAAGTCTAAAAGCAATTTAATATTCAATATAGGCAATGAAAAAGTTAAAATTGAAATATACAATGATGGCTTTTCAAAACCATTGCTGAAGATACTGAGTGAGAATATAAAAATTGCATTAAATATAAGAAACTTCTTATCAGATTTGATATACTACGTTTTTGCTGATTTTGGCCCAGGGAAGGAATTTATAAATCTTTCAACTTATTCCACAGTTGAGGTAAGCCTATTTAGTACCTAAATATGTAATTAAAACTATTACATTTAAACAAAAAAAAACATAACATCACGCCTGTATTCCTCGAAGGGGTAGGCAGAGGTGCACATTTAGTACACCCACATTTCACCAGTTATGTTTAGGTCCCAATGTAATAGGGGGCGGGCCTATTGCCATCAACCGCGCACAAATCCAGACTCCGTGCTGCTGCTGAGAATTACCTAATTTAAAAACCCAGTAACACTTTGCCCGACCTGGGATGCGAACCCTCGTGCTCAGCAGTCGCGCTTAGCAACCACTAGACCAACGAGGCAGTCCATTATGTTTTATAATTATTAATCAGGGAAACAGGCGTGACTTGATGAATGAATGAATGAATCTCTTTTTGAGGGACTGTAATTTTTTACAAAATTGACATACCCTATTCGCCTCATTCGCTGAATACATATTTCATACATATTCAGGATATACCTACATTCTCTGCCTACATTATTAAAAGGCAAATATGTACGTGATAACCAGTTCTTATCAATAACTATACAAAATATTTGTTACAGAATCTGCAAAAAGCGGTACGAAATTGTATTTCTGATTCACCCCAAGAAGAAATTGAACCATTGATCGAAAAATTCGAAAGAGATATTATTGGAGTCTTGCCTATATAAAAGACACTATGTATATTACTAAGTATGTACTAGTCTCATCTATGTATACATAATTATCCTTATGGGGCAATCTATATTGTACTGTCCCCGACATTATCTCTCTTTGGTAGTGGAACACTGACAGTGAAGATATTATTTAATGTTTACCACTCGCAATTCATTGTTAATACAAGCACACCTTTATGGATAATAACAATGTAGATACCTACTTACATTTTAATGTGATGTAGGTATAGGTAGTAAGGTAGTTAAGCGTAAACCTCTCATTTGTTGTTGTAATGAAATGAGCATGAATGACAAACCTCTTATGAGTATCTAACACGCAGGGACTATCAGACTGATATTCAAGTACATAATTATACGTAATAAAGATCTCGCGAAATTTACCCAAGAGCGGAGTACAATTTTTATATGCATTTATGTATTGTAGTAAAATGAAACTGTGATTAAAGAAATTTTTAAAAGTCTAAACCTTTTTTTTTTTCATAAATTATATTTCTGTATCGTTGGTGCGGAGGACGGATGCTGATTCCTTAACCGATTTGCAGATGTTATGAATGTTTCTCCTGTTCGATCGAAACAGTCGCTCGCACACATCGTAACATATTACCTACTGAGTATTTTTTACTGGTTATCACGGCATTCTAAGGAGGAGGCCTTGGTTCAACAGTGGACGTCTTCCGGCTGATGATGATGAAGGGGGAGACCTTTGTTAACAGTGGACGTCTTGCAGCTGATGACGAATAATGGGTCCATAGATTTGGTATACCAAGTAGTTCTTATTTCTATTGGTGGCACGACGACGTATTTGCACAAATATTTACAAGTACAAAAATGAACCAGCATTCAACCTACGATGTATTTTGCATTACTAAGATGCCACGAATATTTCGGCAAATACGCCAAGTGCCAGCATTCTATCTAACACATTAGGTGTGTGCATATATACATATATGGTAGAAAAATAATATTTTGAATACATTTTTCGTGCATTTCTACCTAAAACCACTTAGGTATGTCGTAAAATATCGCTTTTGCAGCAACTCAATGCTTAGGATTTCACCAGCTACATACTGATAACATGTGCACTGCACTTATTGTGCAGTGGTAGTTCCTCTAATTAAAAGAAAGTCGTGTTAGTTACACCATTTATAACTCTCACTATATGGTTTGGTTTGCATTTAAAAAATTGCCCGCAGCGGCCGTGTTTTATAATGTTGGGGTACTAGGATATCAGAAGTCTCCCATACTTGATTGATTGATCTCCATTATATTTCTGTTATCCTAGTACCTATTACGTGAGCTGTAGGAGCTCCAAGCGAATTTGTTCAAAAAATAATTTTCTGATAATTTGTTTTTTGCCCACGGGAACGGGACATAAATAAAAATACCTGTATGTAACTTCACTGGTCGACGGATTATTATTTATTGTCTTCGAAGGCAGTAAGAATAAAGACTAGCATCTACCAGGTTTGCAGCCTGATATTATTACAATATTGTTAATTATTAGGAATCTGTTCCTTTTATGCTTGAAAGGTTAGATAAGGGTTTAGCCAAGGCTTAAAGTATATTACTGAGTCCAATTTTTAAGGGCAAGGTAGAGATGAGGAGTTAAAAGAAAAGCAAGAAATAATTATAATCTATTTATTATCTTAGACCATTCTCCTCAGGAGCTCGTTGATCTTGTCTTCGCGGTTACCAAAGTCACCACCGTCGACGTAGTGGATGGTCTTCTTACGCCAGCCTCCAGTCGGGTTGTTCAGTTTGAAGGGCCATACAAAGTTGCTGGCGTACTGTAGAAACAAAATCACATTATAAGAAACTAGATAAATTAATCATCTTTATTATATGCAGGTAAACACGTGAGGTGTGGTTTTATATAATAATAAGTGTACATTTTTATAATTTCGTTATAATTACACTACATGATGTAATCAAATGACCCCTATTCCCAAATATTATAGTGATATTTTCTAGATGCTTATGAACCAAGGGCTTATTGTATTCACAAGATACCTTAGATGGACACATTAGTAAAAATGTATGAGTTGCTGAGACTTAAGGATTTTTCAGAGTTTAAACTTTTTTCTAAACTTTGGTTTGGCTCACCTTGAACTTCTCTCCGACGCTGAAGATCTCGTGGATGAGGTCCTCAACACAGATGATGTTCTGCTTGCCAAGCTTCTGCTCGACGATTGTGTTGGAGGAGATCGGCACACGCTGGCCGTTCACCTTCGCGAAACCGCGCTTGTATACCAGCTGTGGAATACGTATGTTTTGTATTATAAATACCAATACTAAAACCACTTTTGTACATAAAAGAAAAGACTGGAATAAAATATTGATGCTTGGTTGGTTCTCCAATAGAGAAAAACCAGGAACTTGTATGGTACCTAACAGATTTTTTCGAGACTATTCAATATATAAATTTGAAAGTCATTTGCAATTATTGCTGCAAATCAGTGTTTTAAACACTAGGGAACACTATTATTCTTTATCCTTAGCTCAAGTACTAAGAAAAACAACTTAAAGGTAAGTATATGTTATGTTATGGTAAGTATCCTAAGTTTTAAAAGTTATTGGCAGAAAGTTTCTACAGAGATCAGGAAAATTTCAAACATTTCACACATTATGTTTATATCATAAGTAAGATACGCATGTACTGACCTCCCTCACGCTCTTAAGGTTGGGGTATCCCCACGCGATGTAGGGCTCGGCGATACGCAGCATGTTGACGGTGGCCTTGTTGAGACGCACGAACACGCCGTTGTTTATCTGGCGCAGTCTGAACAGCTGCAGGACTTTGCGGACCTATACAGACAGGGGATTGATTAATACCAATAATATACATGAATTATGTGAATGAGGCGAAAGAAGTTCATTAGGAAATGGAAATCCAGTCTCTGCCTACCCCCAGTAAGAAAGAGGCGTAACTTAAGACATGATGACATAAGTATGTTAAACATGTCTTTCTGTGAGTTGATATTATGATGCATGGGATTGTCTAGTCCTGTATAGATCAATAAACAAATTCTTTAGAGGAAGGCTTGTAGGCTTGACTAAATGCTAACAAATAATAATGCACATAAATAGGCACTCAAATAGCATACTATGTTAGATTCTTTTAGGTATGTTATTGCTTCAATATACAAAGAAATTATATTATCAATGTCGCCTACTGTCAGTATAGTCAGGATCTAAAATAATGTATATCCTAAGTAGTATAAAAAAGAAGCAGTTAGTATATTTACCTTGGGTGAGACCTGGTTGATACCACGGATACGGATGACGAAAGCGAGCTTGGCTTCTCCGGGCACGTAGTAGTTGCCGCGGTTGCGTGCCTGCAATGAAAATTATACTGTAAATACATACATTATAATACTAATAAGAACTAAGAATACCTACATGAAATCTAAGCTTATAATTATAAGTGAATGGCCTTGCTCAAGAAGTTTTTTTCACTAAGAACACATCAGTAATTTAAAACTTACACAACAACTTACACTTTACTTTAGTGGATTAATGCAAGCCTTAACTTAATTTTATGACGAAGTTGAAGAAGAATCAAAATATTTGACATAGTCATCAATATATGTATCGACGGTTCCTACGTACATAAGGTCAAGTCAAAAACCGAGGTTTACAGGGGAGCGTAATTTGTGTTCAACACGCCCTAGAAATAATTCTATGGCCAATAATAAATATTTTCTTTCTACAATATTTTAACAGTTTTAAGAGCTTTATAATGCTATTTACACATATTTAATTTTTTTACGTTTTCTTGAAAAAACTGATAGATGACCGTCTCTACGCCGATAATAAAATAGAAGTATGTCAGTCATGTCTATGATACCTTTTTATACGCAGGAAACAAAAAAACAGTGTCTGATATAAATTTTAAACAAAATGTTTTATGAAAATGTAGGATTATGTTACCATTTTTAAATCAATACGTTAAACATTCTGAAATCGTCACCCATGGATATAAAAAGTACTTCAATGAAGACATATCACTTTATACGTGGTTTCCGTCATTCGGGGTAGGACTATAGTTCTTGTAATGTAAATAAAGACATGTCTTTTAAAATTATCAGGTTTGTTTTTTATAATAATTAAACAAGGTTTATAAATTCAAAATTATTATTTAATTGTTTATTTATTATCAAAAAACAATCTTCTTAGCATCTAATTAATAGGTACCTATAGACTCACTGAAGTAGGAACTAAACATAAAAAATCACTCTTGTCTAATATTAGTAATTAAAAATTAAAATTTTAAGCATGTGCCTCAGGCAATCAAAGTCAAAGTGTAATCATTTCTAGCAATGCAATTGGTACCTAGTATTTAATTATAATCACAGTTTTATTACGTAGGTACCTCAGCTTAATTAACTACCTATCGACTTAATTAGTAAAATTTAATAATCATCACAGCATTGTTTGAGTATGTGCCTTATCTTCAATACCTAATTGGTAACTTTTAACAATCATCACAGCTTTATTCAGACTGATTCATCATTCTTATTACTAATAAAGTTCCCTTAGTAGTTAAATAACAAAATGTATTAAAAAACGTGAAGATAAATTTAACAATCTTCTTCGTCATTGCTCTGTTCTTCCTCACTATGCTTAAGGTTTCTATAGAAGTCATGACACTTATTTGGAATAATCAACGTATCGCATAAACTAATCAAGTCTTTATATTTAACTTCAGTGATAGGAATAGAATTATTATACACCTTCTCTAGTGTCTGGATTATGCCCTTGCACTTTTACTTTTCTTACCTTTTTCCAAGAAATTTTCTCTGAATTTGTATCTTTTGCCCAGTTTTTACTATGCAGCCAAGCTTTAAAATCCAAGACCAAGTCTTGGTCTACTTCTACGACTATATATGGCGGACTATTCTGTTTAGCCCAACGAACCAGTATGTACCATTAATCTGGTGTGTAAATTAGTTTATTATTTGCTGTTCGCTCTATTAATGCGTGAACGCTATCCGCCTTATTTTGGGTGTGGCCCTTTTCTAGGAATCGATGGGACACATTTACCTTAAATCTATCGCTCGCATATAAGCACATAAAAAAAACAATGCGATTGCGGTTTTGACCAGCACAGTTGTCTGACCAGAATCTAAAATCTTTGACTCCAGCTTTAACCTTGTTGTCAACGAAAGAAAATAAACAACTAGCAATTCTAGTAATTCCAATTTTTAAATCAGGATGCAAGAATAATCCATCTAACTATAGACCAGTTTCTGTTCTTCCAGCTTTAAGTAAAGTTTTTGAGAAAATGGTCCTTGACCAGATGATGACACATTTCAGTTCTAATAACATCTTACATGATCGCCAGTTTGGATTTACCAAGGGGAGATCAACGTCAGATGCTGGAGCCAAGTTAGTATCGCACATTTTGGAGGCTTGGGAGGGCTCACAGGATGCCGTTGGTATCTTCTGTGACCTCTCCAAGGCTTTTGACTGCGTTGATCACAATACGCTTATCCTTAAATTAAATTATTACGGAATAAGAGATAAATCACTAGAACTCGTTTCATCCTACTTATCCACAAGACATCAAAAAGTAGGCGTTAACGGAGTAACATCAGCAGGATCAATGGTTAAAATGGGTGTGCCACAGGGTTCAATTCTTGGCCCTTTCCTTTTCTTGGCATACATTAATGATCTTCCCTTTATGATGGCCGATTTAACGGATATTATACTATTTGCGGACGATACCTCTCTTATTTTTAAGGTCAATAGAAATGTTCAAGATCCTCCTGATTTAAATAATAGCCTTAATGTTTTATCCAATTGGTTTTCGGTTAATAATCTGCTTTTAAACGCATCAAAAACGAAATGTCTTAAGTTCTCACTGCCTAACGTGCCTCAATCTAATCTAAATCTAATGCTTGATGGTGAAAAACTTGAACTAACACAGGAAACAGTTTTTCTAGGTATTACTATTGATTCCAGACTGCAATGGGGCGCCCACATCTCAGCCCTATCTAGCAGGTTGAGTTCAGCTGCGTTTGCGGTTAGAAGAATTAGACAGCTTACTGATGAAGCAACAGCTAAATTGGTTTATTTTGCGTACTTCCACAGCATTATGTCTTATGGCATCCTGCTGTGGGGGTCAGCGGCCGAAATCAATTCTATTTTTGTTTTACAGAAAAGGGCTATACGAGCCATCTATAATATGGGCCCACGCGAGTCTCTTAGGGAAAAATTTAAATTAATCAATATTCTGACCCTTCCATCTCTATACATACTAGAAAATATCATGTACGTGCGTAGGAACTTGCAAAATTTTAGTATAAATAGCGATTATCATTGTTTAAACACTAGAAACAAACATAAATTAGTAGTGCCTAAATATAGGTTAGCAAGAACTAACTCCAAATCATTTCTCGGTAATTGTATACGTTTTTATAACAAACTGCCTAAAACGATAACTGATCTTACCGGTAAGAAATTTAAAACATGCGTGAAAGCAATTTTAATCAAGAAAGCTTATTATAAAACTAAAGATTATGTTGATGATAGAACAGCTTGGAGTTAATGTCTTCTGCACATGTGGCTTCCCTGGCAAATGTAACACCATTATCCCTTTCTTATTAAGGCTTAATGTTTTGAAGACCCTTATCTTCTCCTTTACTTTCGTAGGTCCTCTACCTCTGCCCAGTTTTCGGGCAATTTATTTTATATAATTGATTCCAGGTCTTCATCAATATTGTAAATGTGACCACAATGTAATGAATAGTGATAGCTAGTAGTTTTAATTGCACCGTGGGTTTTTGGCCCAATTTGTTATTTTTTTCCCTTCTATCACTATTAGTTTGCTTTGTTGTCGCATAATGAAACTACATATGTAAATTTACAAATTTGTACCATCTTTCTTTTTAAATGAGTAACCTCTGGAGTTTCTTGCCGGTTCTTCTCCATTGGAATGACATTTTGGAACCGTGCAACTAGCATCCTAACGTTTCATAAGCGCCTGTAATAGGTTTATATGAAATAAAAACATTTTGAATTTGAATTTGAATTTGAATTAGCCATTTCATTGGCGCCACGTTTAGCAACTGTTTCATCCCACATGTAACACGTAGCTAATGCTGATAATCTGCCATTCTAGGTTATAAAAACAAAAATAATGACTTTATAATGGTTTTGGGTATTATTAAGCGTTTAATGTATACTTATTTGAATTACTACTTACCCTCATTAGCTTTATCGATATAATTAATTAAATCTTGTGCTTCAGAAACGCATATAACATTGTTTTTGGAGTTTGCAATATCCACCAATAATTTTGATCTGCTGGTATTCATGTTTTATAGTAGGTATTGTTGGAGGTAATATGAGTACTTATAACTAAATAACACACCACTAAATCTAAACTGTATCAAAACATTACATTGTTTCATCACACAAACGACTTGTCTCGTTCGGGGAACTCCCGTAAATGGCGATAAGTCTGACAAGACCGCGTTCGCACCGAGTGGCACGCATTTTAAAACACCGTACAAAAAGATATGTTATAGATGTCCGTATCTACGACACATAATCGTTGTATTTATAATACTTGTTCTTTTATACGATTCGTAAAACAAGTTAAATAAATAAAATTTAAAAAAAAATCAAATGTCAGTATGTGCGCTAAGATAATCTAAAGCCAATGATACAATAAAAAAAAAATGCCATTTTCGACATGTCTTTATATACGTAGGGACCGTCGGTATGTTGATAATACTCTATGCACCAAAAAGACAACAAAATTGTGTTATAACAACAACTTACCTGTCTGGCTAGCCTGATCTCATCTCGCTCCCTGATGCGGTATTCCTTGACGTACTGTTCAGCCCTCTTGAAGATTTCCTTCCTCTTCTTAATGGCAGATGAACGCCTCTTGAGTGTTACCTAAATAATCCTTAGCGTTAGTTACATCATAATTATAATTGAATGATGCTGTGGACGATTAGTATCATCAGTTATGAAAGTTAACAGCATCTTATTCAGATGAACTATGCCTTTATGTTTGGGAATCATCATTAACAGTCAATGAGATTGTTTTTTTATCACACCAAGGAGTTCTATCTTGATCTTTATTGGTGAAATTATCATTATTGTATTATAATATAAACAATTTGATTATATGGCTGTTTACTGGTAATCTATAACATTTCAAAATTTCTGATTTGATAGTGTGGTACAGCATACTAAAAAAATAATTGATCTCAAAGATTACGAGTGTGAAATAATTGAAAGTTATTTTGATAATCATTCACATATATTTGTTTTCTAAGATTCAACCATGTGCATGTCCCAATGTAAAGAGATCTTAATTATTTGGTTGCTGTATGTATGTGTTGTTGTTGAAAATAAAATTAATTTCACATGTGTGCATTAAATTTTAGCATGTTCGGTAATTTTTTAATAATTATTCATACAGTCCAATGTATGTAAATCCAGTTTAAAGAACCTAAATACTAGTTAGACTTTTAAGTACCTGGAGGCGGCGAGTGCGGAGAGCATCCCTCCTCTTACGGTGCTTAAGCACTGACTCAGGTACAGCGGGCAGCTTTTTGCTGTCCTCCTTGCCCTTCACTGGCTTCTTCTCGGCCGCAGCCTTCTTCTCTGTAGTCGCAACCATCGTGCTGCAATATCATTAATAGTTAAGTTTATAAAACTATAACTTCCAAGTCAAAAATAATTACTAAGTTGTTTAAAATAGTTTTTTTTATTTAATATGGCATTGAAAATACATTACAAGACTACCATGCTTGTGATATTTCACAAGAATCATAGGAGTCCTAGTTTCATATACTTGTTGTTTCCACAATCAGACTCATGGTTTAAGTAGGTATATCGAAAATCATGTTCCTTCCTCAAGCATAAGATAACCACAAAACTATAGCCAGAATTGTCTAAAACGATGAATGCACATCCGTAAAATCAGATTTCATACTAAATTCCGGAATTTTCAAAAGCAATTTTAATGCCATACCACACTGTTGTATTATCGTATAGGTTAGGTCGTGGTGCAAGAACTTTAACAAATCTGAATCATATAAAAGTGAAATTGCGTATTATCATAGACATATAATCATCGTAATACTGTTCTTTAACATTCTAATTGTACTAAAGCATTTAGACATGTAAAAAACAAAGAACAATAGTGTGGCGGCATGTCACCATTCTACTCATCAAGTTTATCAACACTTTTCACAAAATTCACTAAACATTTTATTATACTGACACTGTAATTAGATTCCCTGTATGATTATTAACAATAATATCACGAATAAACAACTAAATATATAATTTTTTAACAACCTGCGGGGCAAAACTCCACGCGGCACGTGTGTCAAATTATCAAAAGAAAGACAGAATACAGACTTCCGCCAGTCGCCATTTTTATTATATTTTTTCGCATAGCAACATTAAAGCTTGTTCGTACTCATCACAATAATTTTACAAAACATACTTTTAATTGGCTGCAGTTTCTGCTAACTCCACAAAAATATTGAAGTTTTTCGGTATCCACTTGCTACCTATACAATGTATTACTGTTTTACCACTACATATCCGTCTCGGAACAAATTGACCTGAATGTGTTACCAATCTTGTAACTCTACAATTTATCATTTTTTATTCATTTAAACGAATCTCATACTATTCAGCTACACCTTATCTTGGACGTAAATCGAATAGTCTTTATATAACGTCTTTTTGGTTCGTTTCCGGTGGCGCGTATTTAGAAAATTATAAGGAACAAAAACGCAAAAACGTTTCCATAGTTACAAATAACACAAGGAGAAAATTGAGAGGAAACAGGATTGCCGAATTTAATTCTAAAAGATATTATAATTCGTCAAAATGGTGGAAAAAGATCCTCAATTAAGCGCCCTAGGAGTAGGGGAACTTGATTTGTATGTTGAAAGCATGACACCATCTTGTATCGAGTCCATCGGCAATCAAGTGTAAGTTTACAATCTTTAGTAGCAAGCGACAGTGTATACCGTTGTTAGTGTATGGTCGTTTAGATGTATACGAAATGCTGTATAATATGTAGGAGTATGTAGGTATGGAAAGGCTGTAAACTGCGTAACGCTCGATCGCACACTGTCGTTGACTACGACGCAATATATGTATGGTATTTTATTTTATTTATTTGGCTCACCTACAATTGATTACACTGATGAAGTATGAACGTAGCCTTATAACGCCTAATGTTTTGATATACAGGTTAAACAGAGTGCACCTTTCTTCCATAAATACAGTCTATTTAATCAATTTACTTAATAGAAGTAGAACCACTATTCTTTCCAGATGGGTGGACTGGCATATACGGCTACAGAAACTGAACCAACAAGCTGTGTTAGAAGCTTCTTCAATGCAAGAGGAACTTACCAAAGAGACTCTTATTTCTTGTGGAAAGGTAAATATTATTATAACCATTGCAGTCTACAGCTATATAAATTAACTACCGATACAAAAATGTTCTAACTACTAGATTAATTAAACGCAAAATCTGCTACAACGTCTTGAAACTAAATGTGCGCGCAGGACTTGCATAAGTAGTTCAGTATAGCGCAGTTTTAGACCGAATGCAGAATAGAACTGAACATAAAAAAAATATAAACTTCATACTAGTATTTCTCAATAAGAGCTCTATTGAACTGTGAGATTGTCTCTGGGAAGGAAATTCCCAGGTATTTGACGACCTGATTGGCGCAGTAGCTAAGCGATTGGCTGCGCTAAGGGTTGCGGGTTCGATTACCGCACGTAGCAAACATTTGTGCGAACCGCAGATGTTTGTCCCGAGTCTGGGTGCTTGTGTATGTGATATTTCATGTTTGAAAAACGAAATTACTAGTGTTGGTCGTTTATATAAAAAAACAGGTATATAAAATCATCTTCACTACTATGGTTTTAATTTCAGTTGCCAGTGTTAGTGTATGAGGCTATATGCATCCAAGTCTGGCGAACCAAGATCTATCCACAAATAATAAAGTTGGAGCCCGCGCCGGAGAATACGTTTGGTATTTATATGGTGGTAAGTCGTATTGTAAAAAAATGTTGTTTATAGTCTGTGGTCATCAAAATACGAGAAGTCGGTTAATCATTTTTCTGCAGATATATTGATTTGGTAAATTATAATAATTATATCTTTACGTCTGTTTACCCTGAACCACAGTGTCGCATTGCCGGGTAAACGTCTCCCTTCCCTTGTTCCACTTATTCTTATCTTGAGAAAATAAGGGCCAGTCCTTTTCACCGGGTCTAATTTATCTTGCCATTCTCCGAGGAATACATGTCGTAGCTTACTGATTATGGTTGCTCGCCATGTGTCATTGATTTTAGTTCTTTTACTTTACTTAATTTAATCGTCCTAGTTGTATCACGAGGCCGCAGCGGTGGGTTTGCTAGAGACAGTGCTGTTCCATGAAGACGGTGCGCAGTGCATCAGTGACGTGGTGGTAGACTTACTGAACTATGCCGTAGACCAGCTCACGGCACTGCTGGCTCTTATCAAGTAAGTGGAAAAAAAAGTTTTGCACATATTGGGAGGGATTATGCATATAATATACTAATTAGGAAAAAACTGCAATGGGCCCAGCTGGATACAAATAAAAAAAATCTGATTTCTGTTTATTTGTGTATCATATTACGACACTGATCAAACCCCACTTTCATAAACCTGTGTTATGTAAGAAGTAACAAAAATTTAATAATAGTTCTTCTTTTTGTAATAACCTTGCGCGGCTGCGATTTTATACATCAATAAACACTATCCTTTTTTCAGCAACAACTACCTGAAACCAATGACAGCGAAAGAGTTGGAATGTGAGACTACAATAGAAGAACTGGAGCGGCAAAAGCAGGACCTTCAGTTTGATATCAGTATGAGATGCATTTCCATCGTGAGGTGAGGTTGTTTTGGCGATCCTTATATTGTTGCGAAACTATGGTAAACAACGGCAATCTTTTTTAGCTCCTTAGCAGAATTTTTAAGCTATCCAGTGTGACCTATATCAAAATAATCATTGAGACGAACTGTTGCCGGGCCAGACTCAGGGCCGTATTAACGATGTCGGGGCTCCTAGGCAATTCATGTCTCGGGGCCCCTTTTTCGTTTTTAGGCCTTTTCAAACACCAAAAATATTTCCCATGGCGCGGCCGATGGAGCCCCTAGGCCTACTCTGCCTATTGGATAATCTTGCTCTGCCTACACTATCGATAAACTTTACAGATACATCGCAGAGCATATGGACGTTGGAGGCGCGGCGGCGTCGATATCAACCAACCTGTTCAAGACACACGACGTACCCTCACTCCTCACGCATCTGCTCCTCCTAGAGCCGTGGAAGAAGAACAACGATAAAGGCGAAATGCAAACTTTTAACTGTAAGACAATGCATTTCCCACACCATATTTGTATTCGTTTTCACTCATATAACATGATAGTCACGTGACTGTCGCTTCATATTCTAATCGTGGTCTTTTTATTACAACTTCTTATATCCAATAAAATAAGCTTGCTATGGTCCAGAAAGCACCATTGTAATCTTCAACTTCTTGCACTTTACAATACAGTTGGTCGCTGGAGCAAGCCGACTGAAGAAGAGTTGTCTCAGATGCATCGCAGCGAGGCCCAGCTGTGGCTGTGTGTGCGACAACTGTTGCTAGAGCCGCGCCTCGCACACTACTATACGATCGACGACTGTCGACGCAGCGCCTTCTGTAGGGTGAGTCTGCTGTACAGCTGACTAGAGGCTTAGGGAAAGGAAAGGTCAAATTATGTGCCTTGACAAATATAATGAGAGAGAATGATCAAAAACAGGACTTAATAATAAATTAATTATACATGTTTATGACATATTTTAAATGCGTAGCTTTTCAAACGAATGTTTTCCTTGCATTCTCATTTTCTTACTGACATAATCCGTTATTTTTCAAGAATGCTATTACATCTTTATCCTAAAGTTGCGAGCAGTGAAGTACTGTTAAACTATACCTATTTATTTCTGATAATTTAGGCCCTAATATAATGAGATACCTCAAATAAAGTTTTTTAATCAGTTGCAAGGCAAGCTGTTGGAGTCGATAATTGACCAAATCCCACCGCTAGGCGACCTGAAGATGTTCCTGTGCCGGCTCGCTGTGGGCGATTACTCCAGCCTGCACAACCGTACCAACGGCACCAAGAACCCTGGATGCACGCTCATTGAGCTCGTGCCACAGGTATCAGTACCACTTTATATTTAACCGACTTCGAAAAGGAGTAGGTTCTATGTCCGTCTGTCTGCATTTAATATACCTATGTATTAAAAAAAAATGTGCTGTGTGCTTTTAGAAGTTTCGGTTTCCGTACAATGTTTTTCCAATTTAGTTTTATTCACAACCTTGTTTCTAAAATTTAAGCTCTTTTTGTCAACACATAGTTGTTTGGCAATAAAATTATAATTATATCTACTGAACAACTTCAAGTCTCTTGTTTTAATTTTTTACAGATTAAAGATGCATACCTTAAGAAAGTACACAAGCGCACTAAGACAATAGCGAAGGCTCAACTAGAGGTGTTCCACTTGGATGGGTCCGAGGAGTCCCGCGTCATGGCCAAGCGCTTGCTGGAGTCTTACACCAGTGATGCGGCCCTCGCGCTGGACAGCGGCGGGGCTAAGTGCGCCAAGTGTGGGGATAAGGCCTCTAAGAAGTGTTCGAGGTGCAAGACAGAATGGTATTGTGGCAGGTAAGTTCTCTATCAAATAGAAATTCAAATGATGACTTAAGAACTTTGGTATAAACGGGTTGAATCCGTTCAAGTGAGTGGGTAGTAATAATACTAGTGACATTTTTTGTTTCAGAGAATGTCAAGTGCAGCAATGGCCTAAACACAAGGATATATGTGACCAGTTTGCCAAGATATGCGTGTAAAGATTTCAGTCCATAACTTTGGATAAGGCAAAGAGAGTTCTTAAGAGTTAAGGCTGGTTTACATAGTGCGATCTGCTGCTTAGCCTGGCTTAGGCTCGCCTTTAGCAGTCTACACGACAAGTAGTAGCTGCTGCTTACTCTTGCGAGTTGTCGCGGTGTTGAAAGTGCTTTCACAAAATCTGTGATAAGGTCCGCAGAAACAGGTTCCGCTTAAAACTGTCCGGCTGGCACTGGCGAGCTTCTGCCGAACGCGTCCAACCGAACTGCTGCCGGGTGAAAATGCGATTGATAACAAAAAATGTTGAACTCAGATGAGAGCTTACTGTCCAACAGGTACGAGTTATTGCAGTGCAGTTACTCGGCAGCGTATTTCCCTTTCCGTGTTCAACTGGCGACATCGGTCTCGCGAAATCCACACGCTTTTGTTTTACTACGGAATCCTACGAGTCCGTGTTCAATTCGCGTCAACTGAGCACGCCTTTGTGATCAAGTGGCGCTGGGTAAGGTTTAACAAAATCGTGTGCAGTTGAAACCTTTTTTGACTTGACTCTTAGAATGTTTGAGTCTTCAAAAGCGTGTTGAATCAGCGACGGTATTATTCTATAGTAGATAGTAGGTTGTATTATTAACTCAATATGATTTCAATGAAATATTACAATACAATTAATGAAACATTAATTATCAGCACAAAAATAACAAAAAAAAAGACCGACATAACAACTATTTTGCGGAACGTTCGTTTTGGTCTATGTTCATAGCGATATTGTGTGCACGTTTCTTCTTAACAGGACGGCCGGACTGAATTCTACCACTGTTGGGTAATTGTTTTTGATGTCGAAATAGATATAGGTTGGACCTTTATTTTTCGTGAACGTCGTATTTTCTTATCATGCATGTATGAAACAATAGAGGAAGGAGTCTGCAATCGAGATAGTTCAGATGAATATTTTTTCAGTATTTGTATTCGCTAAATCAGTACGGATTTGTTTCGAATAGACAGGTTAAAAAACTGTGTTCAATTCAATTGCACACTATTTTGTAAAACTTCTTTTAACGTTGCTTGATCACAAAAGCGTGCTCAGTTGACGCGAATTGAACACGGGCTCGTAGAATTCCGTAGTAAAACAAAAGCGTGTGGATTTCGCGAGACCGATGTCGCCAGTTGAACACGAAAAGGGAAATACGCTACTCGGCAGGCTGACTCGTACTGTGTAAACCAGCCATTGGAGGATAAGCAGACACGTGGCTTATATGAATTACCTCATGACATTTATCTAGCACTTTACTGTGAAGATGGCATTTGTTAGCACAATTATTATGGTTGTTTATTATTACTTATTATTTTATTTATTACATGCGTGAATATTTATGTACCCTTAAATAATATTATGTGAGATTTAAAATAAATGATATAACTCAAATATGATATTTTTTTGTATTTTGACCAATCGAGGCAGTTAAATTTTCGTATTGGGATATTGATCAATAATAAGTTACTTGTCTTTAGGGACGTACAAAGCAAAAGACAGTGTAATTTTTTTGTATTTTTATTTTATAGTAATCTTATACACTAGGTGATTTAGCTTGACGACTTCAGGTAGTCCTTGAGCACGTCCAACGCTGGAGTCTCCTCACCGAAGTCCTGGAAACAACAAATACAAACATTATTATTGATAGATATTGCCGTATTCGATTCACGTATTCTCGAATTACTTTAAAAATCTACTGCAATGACCGGGAATAAAGACGATTTTATTTTTATTAAGTAAATGTGTGAGTGATAGGAAAGTTGTCTGTGCAAGTGGCACGACACCATAGGGTCACTCCAGTTCATGTTGCGCTGTTATTTCGTCACTAGCAACTAGGAATGTTGATAGTGTTCGTGCTGAGCGCAATAAAGACCCTGTTGGGGCAGTTATCGGCAGTTTGGATTGCTGCACTATAGTATACCGGCTTGGAACCATACTGGAGTCAATGGCAGGGTAAGAATATGGTAGAATAATACTTTTATTATGCTATGGGTGAGAAAGAGTACATTATTGTAATATATAATTGAAGTTTGGTAAGGGTTAAAAAATATGAAAGCTCCTAATATAATGTGTTTGACTGCAAAGTGCAAACTAATACATTTTACGAATATAGTAGTTTTGGACTAAATCTTAATTTCTATGACACATCTGCACAAGTTTTTTAATTTATTTTAGAACCGTATTTAGAACTTACCTTGATTACTACGCACGAGCAGCCGACAATTTTCCTGGCCTTGCCGTCTTTGTCGATTTTGCAGAGACCCGCCCATTCACCGAGCTTTTTGTTGTTGTCCACCTGGTTCAACATAGAAAGTGCTGTTATAATTGTTATGAAAACTAAACATATTTTATAGATGCTATTTACGGAATACTAACCAATTTATCAACATTAACACGCATTTTTAGTTAAACTAATCCGTAAATAAAAAGTGGTTAGTTGTCATAGTATAGACTATGACAACTAACCACTGCACTCAGACACAATATTTAATGATTACTTACACTATCGCAAGTAAAGGTTTTCTACGTGACATCTCTACTTAGTGTCAGTTTAAGTAATCATTGACGTCTCTGAGTACGGCGGTAGATGTAATAAGAGATATAATTTAAATGTTCGGGTGCTAGGAAAGTTGACTAGTCAGGTTGACAGTCACCATAGGGGCACACGGTTTGCTTTGCGCTCCGTGTGCGGGACAGGCATGGGGCCAGGACCGCTCGTGCGGAGCGCAATAATATTGCATATTACACAATCAAAGTATACAATATAAAAGGAATACGTTTTTTTAAACAATTTAAATAAATTTTCTTTTTACCTTCACAAGTGGGATCTGGTGCTCATTGCAGAGAGCCTGAACCAGCTTCTTGTATGCAGCCTCATCACAGTTCTCAGCCAACACACACAGCACTGCTTGCCTCCTGTTATCAACAACATTTAACTGATGAGTTCTACCCCAATGCACAAGTAATAAAATAATATGAGGACAGATAAGGGATACTTATTATAAAATACTAGAATAAATAATGTATGTGGACCTGATGACAGTAAATCTGCCACTTATTACACTGCACATTGATGGGCACATTTAAAATGCAGTAAAACTTCTATTAAAAGGGAAAAAACTGAGCCTCCAAAAGTACTTAAGTACATCTGGTGCACCCAACCTTCCTACCATCCGTGTTGACTGACCAATATCTACACCACAGCATGACCTATTCCATGTGGTTATTGGCTCATACCGATACAAAGAAGGAAATGTTCTACCTCTTCTTGAATTACAGGTGTGAAATAGGATAAACTGTGGCACATATGGGAGGCCACAATGTTTAACAGAGAACAGTGTGGTACTATGCATGTGCGTCACTGTTAGCATTAGAGTGTATCTCACACAGTTGACACTCTGCAAGATATTTCCACACAGTAAGAGACTAGAACAGACTCGCACTGAATGAATATTGGGTTTAGTTCTAATGCCTAGGTGATGACTTAGGGTATGCTCACAATACGAAAATAAATCGTTGAGACTTTTAAAGTGTGCAACTTTATAGGGTACAAAATATACGAAGTGGGCGGATTGTAGTACATTTCTGTTGTTCACAGAATAACAAATTTTCTTTGCAACAATTTATTTTCGTAGTGCGCGCCTAACCTTATTTAGTGACTAGGTGATAATAACAGCAGTAACTGTCCCACTGTAGAGCAATATTAGAGAAGACATAAATATTGATAGAATAGTTAATAATAGGAAATTAAGTTTAAAATTGGGCATGACAAATGATAATGATGCCATTGATCATAATTATATCAACAATAAATGTACTAATTGGTTAAATAAAGCAAATATGTAGAGGTCCCTTATGTATGAATTAATTCAATTTTCTAGCAAGACAGGTAGTATAAACCATGCAAAAATGTGTTTAAAGTTAACCACTATTGACATCTCTATTTTCTTTGACATGCAAATGGAAGTAATATGTATAATATACTGACAATATAAGAAAGAGAGCATGTAAGCATGATTGATGCAACGACAAATGCCCAGCAATATAGGTTTACGTACTTGTCAAGAGCCTTGGCAGCCTCATGGAGTCCATGGACGAGTCCTCCGTGGATGAGGGCAGTCTTCAGCACCTCCTGGAGGGCTGTGTTGACATCCATCGCACCTCCGCTTAACACGGGGTTCACGGGTACCTCACTGTAATACAGACATAGGTTATACATAAAATAAACATACTTTTTTGTAATATATTTCATTAGGACTAGTTTGTAACCATTATCTGGAACATTTATGTAGCTAGTACTCCACTAAACTACATAAAAAGCCGGCCAGGGGTAATAGAAAAATTAAGTGCTAAGGTAAAATGTTCGGGTGCTAGGAAAGTTGACTAGTCAGGTTGACAGTCACCATAGGGGCACACGGTTTACTTTGCGCTCCGTGTGCGGGACAGGCATGGGGCCAGGACCGCTCGTGCGGAGCGCAATAAGAAAATACAACACTCTTAGCGCAGTCGGGTAAATATAAGTAACAAATCTTAAGTAATTTTGGTCAAGTCTGCACAAAACGGTACAAGTATCTTACACCAAAGCGTTTAATAGATAAATTTAGACCATACCATGAGAATGTCGAATAAATAGACCAAGACACTTAGGTTAGTCATGGAAACCAATGTTTTAAAGGTTATGTTGACAACATGTTTACATTACAAGAAAAGTATCTTTCGATAATTACTTATATATAAATAATAAATAGAGCTAGATAAACAATATTCTAGTTGCACTTAAGTGAGAATAGGCTAATATATAAGATATAAGCAGGGTACTTACACTTCAACATCAGCCATGGTTTCTTGTGATTTGACGACCTGAAATACGAATTACAATGGATTGAGGTATATTCTGACATACTTTTAAAACAATAGCGGTAATGATAATATTAAAGATTGCGAAAATATCACAAGATTCAGAGAGATCGAACACAAAACGTTTGACAATTTACCTTGCGTACCGGAAAAAGACTAGGGCTGTCAAATTCATTTTTTACAATGATAATAATTTGCAAATACTTTTCTACACTTGCAATACTTAAAATATAATCTTGCCACAAACTATAAACAATTTTTAAATAAAATTACGTGTGTAACAAAAATACATTCAGAGACTTTTAAAATTATAAATAAAATATAATTAAGTTAATGTATATTACGCAAACTGTTGTTAGTAATTTAGTATCACTATCACTAGTATAACTGGCAACTTATAAATATGTT